>OU830594.1:54445535-55851651 GCA_917563855.2 Limnephilus lunatus
TGCAAAAACATTCGGCAAAATATTGTTATTTTGATTTCGCCTAAGGGATGGATTAGCCTTTACTAAATAGCTACCATTTCATCCCTTGCAGCCGGTACACAGTACAGAAGGCAAGAGAAGGGTTTAGGTTGGATGTTCAGTCACCATGATGCATTGTTCATATCTTTATATATTCACCTTCATGTTTTCAGTAACATCCCTGTTATTTCAGTAAACATAATACTTTGGTTTCGATTTAACGAGGGTGGAGTGGACTACCACCATACAAAGAGTTATGGAACCGTTTCGCCTGAGTCAATAAGAATTATTAGTTTCTTCTGTATGTTTCATTGTTGATGGGGTAAAGTGACAACGTGGAAAAATAATATCGCAGGAATTCCGGTTGTGTATTTTATTTTTATAAAATATATTTGTTATATCTGCTAGTGAGGTTGAGCAAATATTTGGTCAAGAGTACAAATTGTATTTATATTAATGAATATAGACAGATTTACTATTATTTCATACCAAGAATACACCACCAACGTGGGTATATTTGCTTCCGTAAATGAATCAATGAAAGTAGTTATAAAAATAGGGCAGTGTATTTATTTAAATCGGAGTGTTGCTACTGTGACAAAGGGTTCTATATTCTAAAGTGAAAGGTGTAGAATTATAGTATGTAATATATTATGGCAGTACTTATTCACATTACTTATTTTCACGCGTATGGTATCCCAGATGACGGACACTAAATGTCACCGATTGCCCCGAGATAGGATCATATTATTATTCCGCTTCTAGTACTCGATCCATCCGGTTGCACGGCAATTTTACCTGACTACCAGTTTGTACGCGAATGTATATTCGTTGTAAATAATATTTTAAATAAAACTTAATATCGTTGATAACTAAGTGTTTTCAATTAAACATCATCATTATTATAAGCCTGAACACAAGATCACGGCTTGGAAGTGCCGTGATCTCAAGGAGCATTTTAACCTCAATATCGGTAATGTATGAAGGCAATCCTGCCTGACGTGGAGAGGATCTCCTCATCAAACACTCTTCATCCACTCATACATCAACTAATAAACACTTCCAACATTGGTGACCCCGAGAATTTCTAATGATAATGATGAACACTGCCAATACGGAGGATTGAGTACTGGAATGCGGAATCCTGGACACCCAATCTTGTGAGTAACATTTCAATTTTTTAACTTAAATTCAGTAGGTCCAGTATGTACATTAGAATCATATGAAGATAAATCAGTAAAGAACATTATTGTCCAACATAGTTCATTGGTTATTGTCCACCAAATTCAGTAGCGTACGAAAATACCTACATCCCGCTACTACTTTCTTAATAATAGGGTAGACTGGGGACGATTGAAACAAGTTATGATTGAAACATCTCAATTTACTCAAAAACTATAATACCTAAGAGTGTGACACTACACTCGAAACTCCGTCAGGTCTGTTGGGACGTTTCTACAAAATCACACTAGCCGGCGAGTGACTCGATCGTGCATAGGGGAAATTATTGGATTTCGCACTAAAAAGTAAATATTTAAGACATTTTTGTTTATCTTATAACTCATTTTACTCTCGCAGCTTGACGAAATGTTTCATTACATTCTCTTCTTTATCTATTTAAGAGTATTTATAATGCATTTGCGTGGCGTTAATGTCTATTTAAAAGGCTTGTTTTTGACTTTGAAGCGGAAAATGCAGCATGGGGATGTTTGAAACAACTTGTGTGGGGATGATTGCAACGTTTCAATCATAACCATGTTTCAATCGTCCACACTGAGAGAAAATTTAAAAATAATAATGAAAAAAGGTCAGAAATTCAAATCATTAAGTATTATTCAAGCTCAAATCATTAAGTCTAGATGTACTTCTGTAATTTCTTGAATGGTGAACATCTGTGATCTTGGATGATGAAGTCGATCTCATTCAACCACATTCGACGTCACACACCCTCACGTGACAATTTCGTAATAACATATCTTCATTGATTTTTTTACATTTACAACTAAAAAAAAATTAACGTTAATAGTATACATTGTTTTGTCAATTATGTAATTACTTAAAGTTGACAACAGAGAAAAAAATTATGTTATGAAAAAAGAATGTTCCCCTTCTCAAGAAACCGAGATTGCAAACTATGCTATAAAAACAGCCGATATTTACCTATTTTGGGCTATCTTCAAAAGATTTAAGACAACTGGCATTTGATTTGACCACACGGTACAACCTGGCAAGGCCAGATTCATGGTACACAAATGGGACTGCCGGAATAGAATGGCTCCAGGATTTTTGCGCGCCATCCAGAATTATCTATAAGATGTGCCAAGCCACGAGTATGGCACATCCAACAAGTTTTAATTGACATAATGTTGATCAATTTTTCAACAATTTAGCGAACGTTATGTATAGTTTTAAATTTGAACCAAAGGACGTCTATAACGTAGATGAGATCGGTGTCACAACCAAAAACCTAATCGGGTTGTAGCCAGGAGAGGAATTCTGCAAGTAGGTGCAGTAACGTCGGCCGAACGAGGAACTCTCATAACTGTCTGTAGCAGCAAACTCAATTCCGCCGATGTTCACATCTCTACGTAGCAATTAAGCCATTTCTTAAAAGATGGTCCGATTGGTAGTATCGGTACCACGAACAAATCTGGCTGGATGGAAAAGGAAGATTTTACCAAATTTCTAATTCATTTTCAAAAATACACCAGTTCGTCCTTAGATCGCAAAGTTCTTTTATAACTTGATAATCATTCATCGCGGTCGAATCCTATGAAATCAAAAAACGAGTGTACTTTAGACCACACCACTGAAGTAAAACTTCACATTAAATATATGCGTTTCATGGCGTTTCATGCGTTTCATAGCGTTTCACATTAAATATATGGTTCTTTTTCGTAACGCATTCATCATTTTACCCCCAAGTGTCGAGCGTGCGTAAAGCAGTTTAACTTCAAAAATTTAATCTTGAAAACATTCCAAAATGAACAGGCAAAAAAACTACATCTAGTGACTCCGAAAAAGAAACCACAAATGCGAATAAGATGACCAAATGTATAGGAAAAGGTGCACTGGAATTCGAGGACAAAAATATGAAAAAATGTGCTTCGTAGTCCCCACTCTTGTCTACTTTAGTTTTCTGTATATTTCACTTCTACTGCATGTGAATTGCACACTCAGATTTTTCTTTTCTTTTAATAGATAATATTTACTCGTTTAATAGATTTTATGCCACTTAACCGATTATTTAAAAAAAATTGTTCTAAAATATTTCGATATTTTGTATAATGTTGTCACATCACAAACCATAGATTCAATTAATTTCTATTTTTTCGACTTCTTAATTGTTGAATTTTACACAAAAAGATGCTCTTTATTCAGAGGTAAATTCTACACTGTTATGATTGAAACATTGTGATGGTTGAAACAAGCACTTTTGTATGAAAGCAAAAAACTTATTTTTAATACCGTTCTATTCTGCTCCAGGATAATATCGCAGTAAAACTATGTTGATTATGCCAAATACTCATAATTAGTATAACTATGAGCACTTAAACACAAAAAATAAAAAATATATTTAAAGTTGTTTGATTTCAAGACATTTATGTTTATAATTTTTAAAATACTTGTGATATGTTTAAGCACTATTCATGATCTCATTGATTACTGTTTTAATAATGAAAATGTTTAACATTGATTAAAATTACTCCAATTATTCCAAAGATATTTAGAGTGTTTCAATTATCCCTACATACTGTTTCAATCGTCCACACTATGGGGATAATTGAAACAGATTTCCCCATCGTCTTTAAGTGGTTATTGTAGCTTACCTGTACGAGTTGTGGCCATCCAATAAATTTAATTTGATAACTAGATAGATCATAGAACATCTGGTATAAACATATTTTCCGTAAATACAAAAAAAATATTACTACGCCTAGTTAAAGTAAAAGTGTTTCAACCATCCCCAGTCTCCCCTACTTCCCCCGCAACTCATTACTTGTTTATGTGGATAGTATATTGCAGGTAAATATCAATTTCAGATAAACAAGAAGCCCAGCAGCTAAGGCAGAGTATCCTAACCAACAGACGCGATTTTGCAGACAGACCCAGGTACCCGGATGCCATATACCCGGATGCCATATACCTGGATATCCTACACCCGACCCCACAGCATCCACCGCAGATCGGAGTAAAGCAAGTAACGCAAATTCAACTTCTCACAGTGATCCTTGTTAATAATTGATAATTCGAACATTTCGACGAAATTTAGCAACCCAGCGAGAATATGCAAATATTGTTACACGGTATAAATTTTTAAACTGCACTTCTTCAAAGCATTAATACAATTACAATTACAATATATTTGTACTAACATTTCAACGCAAAGATAAGGGATTTGTAAAAGATTTTGGATATCATCAACTTAACTTTTCAGACCTGGATTAGATTTATTGTTATTTTGTTTTATGCACAATTTTGATAATTTTATCTGCATACCTACACGGTCTATCAGTACTACTACTGCTTTCGCCATTGCCTATCACTTGCCATATTACAACGACAATATGCCGCTAGAAGAAACAGCATCAGGAACCAGCGCCAATTACACAATAATGGATCCAGTCATAAACTCCGTATCAGTTAAGCTACCCCCCGTCTGGTGTGACAACATACAGCTCTGGATTGCCCAGGCAGAAAGCCAGTTCTCCAACTCAAGAATCAAAGATGACACCACGAAGTACAACATTATTGTCGCCTCCCTGGACATCGAAACCCTCAGGACCGTCAGCGATGTCGTCATCAAGCCACCAGCAACGGACAAGTACTCTACCCTAAAATCTGCACTCATCACGAGGTTGCAAGATTCCGAAGGAAAACGTCTCACCCGACTACTAACCGGATTACAGTTGGACGACAGGAAACCATCCGGACTACTTCGATTGATGCAAGAACTCGCCGGTCCCGAGCTTGCTGAAAGCGCAATCATACGCACGTTATGGCTACAAAGACTTCCCCAACATGTACAAGCTATATTGACCGCACGGCCAGACGACAATCTACTACAACTTGCGTCAGCAGCCGATAAAATCCTGGAAATCTACCAGACGACCGAGTGCGGAGCGATAAACAAAAATCAACGTAGAGATAACAATTACAGAGAAGATCCCGACATCACTTCCGTTCTTCAGAGCCTACGTGAACAAATTTCTGGACTATCTCTAGAAGTCAAACAACTAAAGTCAAGTCGCAGAGACAGTCATAGCCCCGTACATCATTTTTATAATCGGCGTAATCCTAGCCCCCGCCGAGAATGGCGTCATCCACCGACATCGTACTCCAATACCGACCGCCAACATCGATCCCGGTCGAACGATCGAACGGACAATAACAATGAACTTCACAAAACAAACGACTACTGCAGATACCATAAAAAATTCGGGCAGAGATCATTCAACTGCATTCCACCATGCACATTTCACAGAGATAATTCAAAAAACAACGGCAACGCCACACAATAAGTGTGATTTTGCTAAAAATAGCAGTCCATCGTAACTTTCCTTACTTACGCACAAGTAACATAAACACTTGTAGCTATTTAACAGGACCAGATAACAAGAAACATGCGACTGGACGAGATCCAGTAAACGGGCAACGAGCAACTGGGAACTGTCAACAGATATCACCAGATAACAAGAAACATGCGACTGGACGAGATCCAGTAAACGGGCAACGAGCAACTGGGAACTTCAACATATATCACCAGATAACAAGAAACATGCGACTGGACGAGATCCAGTAAACGGGCAACGAGCAACTGGGAACAACAGGAATACTAATGGACTCATGAATATCTACTGAATAGCTACGATCTCGAATTTTTTTAAAGAAACAAATCGTTTTTAAACCATCTTCTCAACTTCAACATCTCCAATAATGTATATATACAGTAGCTGACACAATATCTCAATCTGAAGAGACTAACTGTCCTACTACAAGCAACCAAGGATTGAAGGGAAAGCGCAGAGTCAACCTGACGATTATATTAAGGCAAAAGATGACTCCGCCCTCGTCCTATGTTAAATTAATGTTTCCAACTGTGACCGACTCAAACCTGCATTTTTCCAAAATTCGGAGGAAATACCGCAAAAAACGGCAAGCACATTGCCCACAATAACTACAAGAAAAACACGCTGTGGAAGACACGTACATTTTCCTGAAAGGTACCAGTCGTAAAAGTAATACTTGGCAATACTTCAATTAAAAAAGCTATCGTTTAAACAAATTAATTAGAAAACTTATATTGATGTATCCAAAATTTATTATACGATTTGTATCACTGTACCTCATAATTAATTAAAATTCTAACTAACTACTGTGAAATAAAACTAAGTTTATTTAGGTATTTAGCTAGCGAAACACCGCCATATAAATTATTGTATTATTACGTAGTCAGTATTTCTAACAAATAATAATATTATATAAATTCATTTTCGTATCCCGAATTCTGAACAGTATACAGACTACATTTTATTTGTAAATAACTAATTAATAATATTAGTAAGGTATATCAAATTTAGCAAATAAGTTATCCAACCTGTAAATAATTTCTGTTAATTTCCGATATCTATTAATTTTACGTAGTGTTATCTTATTAAAAAGAAGCCACATATTAGATCGGACCGTCATAAAGGCTAACCAAACTGTATTTGTTTAACAATAACAATATAATAAATAATAATTAGACATTCCAATACCACTGCGGAGGTACTTACGTACCTAAAGTCAGGTAATAAACAAAGACAGCACTTGGAATTCGAATTATTATTTTCCCTCGATTAAAAATGAATTCACTCCTTAGTCTAAGATTTATAAAGTTAATTTTGAATAATATGGTTCATGTATTTTATTTATATTTTAATACACCTTAAAATAACACTTGTATTCAATTACGCATAGTTAGTTATGTTTACTTTCGTTGAAATTGTATAAACGCATAATAAGTATGTACCGAGTCAGCCAGCAGCTACTCGCCTTTGTAAATAATCACCGTTACGCATTCTAGCAGTACCTACCTACCTCAACACTATATGTCTAGCCGTAAGAAGGAACAAGTAATAATAATTTTAATCGGTCAATACCGACTGAGAAATAGGTACTTACTCCTATTACTAATGATAATTAGGACTTGTAAATAAATAACATTATAATTTTAAAACATTTTGTAACTTTTGTTATTTTTTCTTTTTATAGGCATGTTATGTTCTAAGTTAATGATGTAAATTTAGAATTGTTCACAAAACTACTTATGTAAAAATTATATTTTCAAGTATGAAAAACATTGTATATAGATATGTATATCTCAGACACATACTAAACCCTATTTAGGTGTATATAATTATTTTCTTTTCGTATGCCATATTTTGTTATTCGCGTGCAACGCTGGTGGGGAGGTATATGGCAGTACTTATTCACATTACTTATTTTCACGCGTATGGTATCCCAGATGACGGACACTAAATGTCACCGATTGCCCCGAGATAGGATCATATTATTATTCCGCTTCTAGTACTCGATCCATCCGGTTGCACGGCAATTTTACCTGACTACCAGTTTGTACGCGAATGTATATTCGTTGTAAATAATATTTTAAATAAAACTTAATATCGTGGATAACTAAGTGTTTTCAATTAAACATCATCATTATTATAAGCCTGAACACAAGATCACGGCTTGGAAGTGCCGTGATCTCAAGGAGCATTTTAACCTCAATATCGGTAATGTATGAAGGCAATCCTGCCTGACGTGGAGAGGATCTCCTCATCAAACACTCTTCATCCACTCATACATCAACTAATAAACACTTCCAACAATATAATTGTGTAATTGGATAATTGGATATCGGTTTATATTATGAATTAGCATACGCTTAATACATATATGAGCCCTTTTGGTCTATTTCGTCATTCATTGATCAGCCATTTTGTTCATCAAAGTATGAGCTTTTCAAATGGTCAATATTTTGGCCTTTTCTGTGGAAACGGGTTGTTTTTGAGCAGTTCCTTTAAGAAATATAAATGAAAAATAGAATTGAAGTGGAGATGGTCATATTTGAATTTCGCCCCCCTCCCCCCCCGCTTCAAAAGTGTTTTTTTTTACAGGAATCGTTCAATTTCTTTTAGAATTTTGCTGTCAACCCCCCTCCCTGTAAAAAGATCTGGGTTTTAAAAGATATTTATTCCCGTTTTATCGTTAGTTTAGGCGTAGTTTGTTATTGCGAGTGCATATCGGCTGGCTAAGTCCTCCATCACAACACAAGCAACATTTTCGGCTTTCTGTGGTGGTAGTAGGAGATTTTTAAACATTGTTGGGTTATTCGTAAACCGGGAATGTTTGTCTTTCTTTTAAAAAAAAATATATATTATATGCATGCATATTTCGTCATTTTTAATGATGCATATAACATTGCATATAACCCGATATTTATTTATTATGGTAGCTACATATTGAAGACTTATAATATAGAATTAGGTAATTAGGTGGAAGGTGTTTTTTTGTGCCCGACGACGCATCAAAATCAAACAGGAATAATGTAAATGATTAGCATGCATAAATTAGATGTCGCTTTCCTAGAGATTCGATATCATCCTTGTTTTAATGACATGGTTGATGTTTGCATATAGTGTAGAAATCCCCTAAAGAGACGAACTAATTGAAAACAGTTTGTTAAATTGTTAAGAAACTTTTTTTATCATTGGCCAATCCTTGCTTGCAGCCAAGGGATATGAGTTACCTAATACAATTTTTTTCGTGCAAAAAAGAATATCTTTATTAGCTACAGCTTACTTATTAATAATGCTATTTTGTTTATGTGTCCCTCTAGAACAGTGGTTCTTAACCTGGGTTCGATAGAACTTCAGAGTTCGGTGAGTCAGTCTCGCGGATTCGGCGGAGGTCAAGAGCAACAACGGAAGTCACACTGATTTACAGTAAATAATCATTATTATGTTTTTGTGTGAAAATCATGTTTTAATGATTTTGTTCTTTGTTCGCGAGCACTCGTGCTATGAGTATTTCCCTCACGTTGAATTTAAAATTCGCGCCATTTATGCAACAATGTGCATATACGTCGTTCGCCCAATAGCTTAACTTAACCCAATAGTTTTGTTCTTTAATGGTTTTGTGCACCTATGTATAAATATATACCTATGTTTTTAATACGAAAAATAATATTTCTTCAATCTTTGCAAAATAACTTTGTGGCATTATTTATTATTTAAATAATAACATATAACTTTGTATAAACCACTTTTTAAAAATACAGTATCGACATGTTTCAATAACAATGTTATCTTCTTCTTCTTATATTAACATATCCTGAAGAAGATAACATTGTTATTGAAACATGTCGATATTGTATATTAAAAAAGTGGTTTATACAAAGTTATATGTTATTAATTAAAAAACGAAAAATAATATTTTATTTTTTCAATTAAGAGGGGTTCGGTGAATGCGCAAATTAAACTGGTGGGGGTCAGTATCTTAACCACTGCTCTAGAATCATCATCTGTTCATAACCTTGGACGTGCGTCACCTTCTAATGTCTCAAATTGTGACAACACAACATTAGACTTGTGTAAACATGCTGGACACGATTGTTTATTCAGATCAATGTCAAGCTGCCAAACTGGACTAGAGACGGTGGGCTAATTAGGAGACTACGAGAAAACAAAGCCGTACAAATTCACGGTGTATTAATAGTTGTTGGTGACATATCGGAAATGAAAAGGAGAGTGTTTTTCTCGAAATGTGGCAACACGAGAATTCGAAGCCCTTCAAATTGATGACCATCAAAATAAACAATACACTTTTCAACAAAGGGATGATAGTTTTATTTTTCAAATGTATTCGTTATATTTTTTTATTTAATGGATTGGACCTGGATGAAAAGATCTCTGTTCGATCCGAAGGTCACGGGATCGAATCCCGGCATTCGCAAATAAATCTTATTTGAATAATTTGAATTACTTCACAATTAATTAATTTAAAAATTATATGTAGTATCTATATTTGCGACACGTTCCAGAGTGGAAGATACTTTCAGTTTCACCTAAGACCACCATTCAGAATTGAGACGTTGCTTGAAATGGCTTTAGCCGTGTTTAGTGACCAGATCTGAATAGCCATGTACTTCCCCACCTTCCTCTCTCCCATCTCGTTCCCCTCCCCACTACCTTCAGCTTCGCAACATACTCCAATTGGGGATGTTGTAGTCTCACTGGCTCCAGACGGGAGCTGCTGGAACTCTTGTGAGGTGGTATTCACGTAAAAAAGTTTAGATAAGGAATAAATTGACAAGAAATGGAACAGTTTGTAGCGGACTGCAGATGACAGGAAATAATTCAGATCGTAGATCGACCAACTTCATCAAGAAGTTATCTGCTGGTGATACGAGTGGCTGTCAGAGGTTAATTCATCTTCATAATTCTTCTAGTGTTCAGCTTTGGAAATATGACCTTCATCAAATGTATAGAATTTTGTCGACTCCTGTCGGTTTATATAGTTAAATCATTGAAGACAATTTTAGCGACTATCAAACAAAGATTTGAAACAGAAATATTAGAAAAAGATTCGATAGCATCTAGGAAGAAAACCTTAGCCTTGTCGGAGCTCTGCTCTATAGTGTAGTATACCATACTTCAACTAAGAATCACCAATATTATCATCATTCGCATATTTTTATTGGTTGCTCTCTTTACGCAGGGTACATAAATGAATTACTTTAACCAGACAAAAATCAGATTAACTATTTTTACTCCAAATAATGTCAGGAATCACTGGTTACATTCTGTATCCATTTTTATTTGAGTGTGCAACATTTATTGACTTTTCGATATGTCTACATAGAATGAATATTTTATTTTTTTATTTTTGGAATAACTTAATAAGGAAAACCTCCCATAATAATAATATGGAAGACAATATTAGCGATTCTTAAACGAAAATTTGAAACAGAAAAAGATTCTGTCGCATCCAGGAATTGAACCCAATTAGGTTAAAATAATACTTATACCCTTCCAAAGCCACCAATCTTTTTCACTTTTATGATCCCAGTATAGTTCCACTTGAGGATGTATTGAAATTTGCGCTCCAAACACGTTGCTATGTCTCCGAAAGTATTTTTTGGAAAAAAAATAGGTGCCTATTTTAATAGCCTATTTATTTCATTCAATTCAACATTTCGGACATAGTTATAGTACACGACCAATTTTAATACCGGCCTGTTGTTGATACAGAAATCGTCGCAATAGGCGAGTTTAAGGTCAGAGAAGCGTGCCTTTCCGCTCTCGCCTTTCCCTGTCGCACGTATGTTTTTATGCATCTTTCTCTTTCGCTTACGTTCATTGTAAAGTTAGTAACTGCGCGAGAATGGATCGTACCAAGTTCAGGCCGGCATTAAAGTTTGACGTATACTATACCAGTATGCATAAACAGGCAAATACTGGACAGAAATGGTTAGTAGCAGTAATAAAGTCATGTAACGCCGTCCGAAACGTTGGCTAAAGAAGGAAGCATGATACCCCAAAAATAAATCACGACAAGTCTATTTATTTGTTTAGGTGTCCAAAAAAATCAGAGTGTGCAATTCACACGCGGTAGAAGTGAAACCGTCAGAAAACTAAAAAGTGGGGAGGTTACCAAGCACGGCACAAATAGGAGACAGATTTTACTATCTCAATCTCTCGCAGGCTAAATCCTATAGATGTATGTATTGACTCTTTTTAGTCTTGCTATTTTTCGTTTCATTGAGTTTCAAATCAAAACGGCGCTAAAGAAGTTTTCATTTCAAAAACCTCTGAAAAATTATCGAATTATAAGTGGGTACTTATCATATTATATTATGAACTCATTTTTTATCAAATCAAAATAATTTTAAATAATAAAGAATGGACGAAACGTTCCCTCTTCATGTGTAGATTTGTATGACTGTCACGGTTGGTATTATTATTCCCATAATGAAGGCATCAATGGAAATTGTTTGTAATATTGTTGGGTTGACACGTTTGTGTCCCAGCGTGAAATGTCAAATGAATAAAATTTGCCGTAATGGACGCCGCGTTTCGAATTTGAAACACTAAAAGGGTTGTTGCCACATTGACTCTGCGAGGGGAGGTTTTTTTTTAAACTTTTGTGGCGATTGTGATCAGTTATAAGTTGTCATTAACGCTACAGTTCACGCATTGAATGGAAGATATTTTTATACAAATATTTCATTTCTTTGAAGGTATGTGATACCTAAATATGAGCCATATGATAGGTATCTTCCATAAATATGTATGTCGACCAGAAACTCACAAAGCCAAATAATATTTTATTAAAATATTTGCTTTTTTTCTTTTCGGGAAAAAGATATACAAAAAAAATATATTTGAATACATGAAATACAAAGTAGGTTAAAGTACTTACCCTTGGGGGAATAATCAGAAAAAACCGGAAACATGTCATTTTTAAATAAAATTTTAGCCGTATTGACTCTTTTCTACAAAAAAGTGTAAATTGATTTCGAAAGATTGTTCTTTTGTCTGGTAAAGTTATGTTTTAAATTATGAGAAAATATGTTTAGTTTTAGTATACTTACCTAATAAGGTTATACCGTAGATCGTTAAGAGATTGGTTAAATTTTCAAATAAAATTTTGTATTATACAACACACATTTCAAGTCATATAATCATACAGTAAAATAAATCAATAAATTATCTGGGAAAGCCATGTTTCAAAATTTAATTTTAATTTAAATAAAATCATTGAAAAAAAGATCCGTGCACGTGTTTTGTGACGAAAATACTTCTGTTCGTTTATTTATTAAGGGGGCATCCATTAATTACGTGAGCAATTTTTCTTCCAATCTAGACCCCTCCCCCCCCTTGGTGAGATAAATTTGGGCCATTTCGAATATTCTTTTCAAGTAATGTGAGATTTTGCTGGACCCCCCCCCCCCCCCTTTTTTGAGCTCACTTAATTAATGTATGCCCCCTAACGGTCTTACAAACTAATATATTAAAGATTTTTTTAACATTCTTATTTTCCTTAGACATTATTGACAAATTATAAATATTTATGATCAAAAAATGATTACAAAAAGTACAAGTATTTTCATAGTATTTTTGAATGTAGGTATAAATTATAGAAAATTTTGAATGAAATAAAATCGATATTGAGTTATTATTTTTAAAAGCTGGTACGGAAAATGATTAATCTTTCTCACTGGAACCGCTTTGTGCGATCGTAAGAACATCTTTCGACCAAATTTGAATTCTCGGCCGCTGGCTACGCGTCGGATCAATCATAGGCCAAATAGGGATTTGGCATCCGACTGCTAGCGCCTCGGCGCGGCGTCTGTAATAGGAACTATTCTGCAGCTTATCACAGCTTGATCGGTAGATTTAGGCCTCTTAAATTGGAGCAAGGAATGTCGTACCTACAGGCTGATGTACCGGGCCTAATCATATTATCGAACAAACTTGGGAAAAGACAAATCATACAAAATATTACTATAATCCTGTAAATTTGAGACTTCTATTAAAATAATACTATGTTTTGTAGATTCAGCGTGCGTCAGATTTAGATAAATATTTATTTTAATCACCCTATATTATTTTGAGATTACATCTTCTTGACGTCTCCATCCACATTTTTATTCCAACATAAACACCACTCGGCAGCGGTGATATCATGGCGTGATGTTGATGAGATTTCGGAGCGGTCCATCCGTTTTCGGTTCCCCGTTCCCATGGTTACTGGAGAGTCTGGAGACTGGACGAGATGCTTCGTCGGACATCAGATAATGATGACAGCGGCTTCCTCATCTCGGCAGTTTGACGTTAAACAAATCATCTAATGTTTGCTGCCTGTCACTTATCTATGGAATCATCAAAAATAAAATGTTTCAACTAGAAAATCAGAAGATTCAAAATACTCACGAAAATGATATAAAAGAAATAACCCACCGATAATAAATACGTGGGTATCTTAAAAGTAACAAGACAAAATCAAGAAAAAACTAATTCTCAGCAATTTATTCATCAATTCTAGATGTAGGTATTTACGAACTTCCAATTTGGGATGCAGGTATGGGTACTGCCGCCACAGGAACCATTTATTGGATAACTAAGACCTCTCCCATAGGTCATCCCAAGTGGTTCGTTACGTTTGGTGACTTACCGGGTTCACAGGGTAAGGTTCGGCGGGCCTTGGCGGCGGATACGTCTGCTCACCAACTGTGTGCAGGCCGGAGAGTTTTGTTTTACCGAGGTTTGTCCGGGCCTTGGCGGCGAATTCGTCTGCCATCAAACTGCGTTGCAGGCCGGATCGGGAGGGAATGGTTGAGGGAGACCTTTGCTTTACCGTGGTTTGTCCCGGCCTTGATGGCGGATCTACTGCATGGCAGGCCGGATCAGGAGGAACTAGTTGTGGGAGACCTTTCGACCTCTTCAAGACTACATCGACCCATCGCCTTGATAGGGATAGATTAACACTGCACCGCAGTCGTTGGGATAGGTTAATGCGTACGTCACTCCTGGATACACTCCTTATATTATACGACCTTCAGGATTCCTTACCACCCGTCATTCTTTTTACATTACCACTACTTCCTCTCCTTCCTTTCCCTAAAAAATATTCTACACAGCATTTTTAACGATAAAATAATTAAATTATTTTCCTCAGTGCAGTTAATATTAAAACAATCTAATTAAGCACAAAAAACAAAATACACATATTAAATATTTTTGTAGTATAATAACTAATTGAGTAATTTCATATTGTAATATTTAATCATTGAAGGTAATATTAACGATTATTAAACTGGTGATTCTTCAACCATAGAGAATACAATAATTTTTTCTTCATTTTGGAGCATTACATTTTGATTTAATTGTATCCGCAGAGACATATTTTTTATTAAATTAACCAAAAAAATCCAACTTCAGTCTCAATTTACTGGAAAACGAAAGTTTATATTTAAAAAGTTGTAGATACTGCATTATCGACTAAAAATGCGACTTAAATAGATTTATTTATCAATTTCCGAACACCTTATACGAGTAGATATCCAAATACATGAATTTTGAAGTCACCCAAGTTTGTTCGTAAGGGAGAATATAATGTCACAATTTGGCGTACCTACATTTCAAATGTGAATGGAGATTTTTAACAAGGGGTGTATTGAAAATCTGTTATCCACTCAAAAACGACTTCCCTAAATATGTCAAGTCCCAGACTTTCACATATCCACCGTTAAAGTAATGACGTATCAATATTTGACGACATTTCCGCCGCCCCGCCCTATACAGTTATACAGTTCCAGCTCCGCTCAGTCACCGGTGCGCCGGAACGTGTTTTCGGGACGATTGGGCCAATCCACCCTCCGCAAGGCGCCACCCTAGCCGGAAAATACTCCCCCATGTTGGCTACAATAGAGAGGAAACACATTTCGGTCGGACTCGTTATTCGGCGGAAAGTTGGCAACACTGAAACTTGTAAACACGCGCACAATATTATTTGCGCCATTAGTGTTTTAGCTTTACTGTTTTTGTTTCTTGGTGAATTTGAGTTGGCAGTTGGTTGGCAGGGATGGATTTGGGAAATTCTAAGAAAGTTATTTTGGGGAAAGGGAGAATTTAATGATGAAAGAGATAAGGGAGGTAAATGAAAGGCAGGAAAATGAGGATTAGATATTACCAGGTTAATTTAACTGTTAGGTATTTATATCTACATGGTGTCCGAAAATTCGTAGTAAAAGCGGGAAATTGGAAACTCTGAATCACAGTTTGAGTCTATTTTGAAGAATCTAGAATTTTTTTGTTTTGAGCTTTCGTTTTCGAGTAAATCGAGTCCGAAGATTTTAGGTCAAATTTGAGAAAAATCTTTAAGATTTTAAAACTTATTCATTAATTAAATTAATGTATTTTAAAATGTTAAAAAAAAATCGAAATACTCAGATAAAAAATACGGGTTTTTGGGATTCTCTACGTGATATTGATTAACCAATTTCCAGCTTGTAGTATGAGTTTCTGGACACTGTGCATATCTAACCAAGACCAAACCATATATGAGTCGTGGCTTCCCAAGAGTTGGAATGAGTTGTGGCATATGATTCTCTCTACCTACGAGAGGTTTAGGTGCATGTAGGGTAAACTACATTAGGTAACATTATTATACTTTTTTGCTTATTAATATAATTGATTATTTGGGAATCACCTAACATAGTTCATATATCAAAAAGCGTACATACATTTCGATTGAATAAATGGGTCAAGATACGCGGGGTAAGCAAACCCATACCGTACACGATCAAATCAACTATATATCCCATACTCACAAACTAATTACATACAACATTCATTATTATTTTTAATTGATAAACTAATGTTTAAGACAAGATTTTTATGCATAGCACAAAGGGTAACAATTATTATAAGTAATAATTATTAGCCTGATACACTCATCTAAATTGAAAAAAACTCCCGAGAAAAGACACATGTCGCCGACGGGACTCAAACCCGCGTCCTTCTGATTTCCGGTCAACTGCTCTAACCATTGAGCTACGTCGGCTTATCTCCTGCCCGCCAAATAATTCAATGTATACTAGTGTTTCATTTAACAATTACTACTTATTACATTTTTCCACCTGCAAACAACCAACTTTATTTTCATATGAGAAAGGCATTGTAAGTGCTAAATCTCCCACTAGGTGGCGTCGAGATAAATTATGTCTACATTTTTTGGTGAAATATTAATTAAATCGTCAAATATTAATTATTATTTTTAATGATAAAAGTGATGATAAAAAAATGGTTGAATAGGTTACGTTAGGTTAGGGTTATGAGCTATTATTTATTATTTATCATAGCTTTTAAAGACGTGACTTTATATCTCCCAAGAAAAGAGAAAATCTTTTTGAAGTGAAAGTTAAGTACCGTTGTGATTTGAAACTCGACGAAACGGAAGCGAGCGACACTAAAAAGACACAAACAAATACATCTATAGGAATTAGCCTGCGAGAGAATGAGATCGCAAGAATGTAGATATATTAATTTATTTCACGGGTACTCGGTTCCAATATAATATGATAAGTTTCTCAAGTGACAAGTCTTCTTTGGTCTTGAGGTATAAAGCGCTCGCAAATCATAAGGGCCAGACATTCAGCCGACCAAGGATCGAATCCCACGAAATCGAAAAAAAAAAAAATTGTAATCAATATCCAATCTTCAAACCACTTCAAAATGAACAGGAAAATAAAACAAAATAGAAAATGACATCTATCGAATCCGAAGAAGAAAACACAAATAGGTACTAATAATATATCCATATACGTATATATAGGAAAAGGTGCACTGGAATTCAACGACAAAAATATGGAAAACATCATCCGTCACATTGATTTAAAAAGTGCTTCGTAGTCTCCCCACTCTTGCCTACTTAAGTTTTCTGAAGGTTTTACTTCTAGCGTGTGTGAATTATGCACTCTGATTTTTTTATTGACGTATTCAGTTTCTACCTGCCCCAACTCTCCCTCTTTTGCAGGCTATTGGCATGGAGGTCTATTAGTAAGTCCCTTACAAGTAAAAGGCAACGATAGTTAGGTATTAAGGCGATCCACTAGTACAGGAAAAATCGAAATCGGAATTCACGCCCTTTTATGGGAGGAGTTTAAATATACTTGAGAAAAAGCTTTTGGAAAGGTTGGAAAAGATATTTGAGAATTTTTTTTACATGTTGATTTCATAAAGGCCTGTAAAAAACATTATTTCCTTTTTTATGCATTGTTAATTGTAATAAAACAGAATTTTTAAATTGATTTCACGAAAACAAGCGGCGCGGAGCCTAAGACGTCTTTTCTCCGCTCCGTCCGGAGGAGTAATGACGGAAGAATGGGGCGGCTGCCAGTCGTTCTTCGGTGGATGGTATAAGGTACACTTTGATATTACAAATTCGTCGACTGCCGTATTGTCGCCGTGATATCAAAAATAATAACGCGAAAAAGCATATTAAATTTTAATTTTGTGAGGTTCGGGCATAAATATCATTTTTTTGCGATTATTATAAAAGAAACTAAATTTTCCACATTAAACAATAAAACCATATCCGAAAAGAGGTTTATAAATAGGAGAGTTTGGACATCCAAGTGTTTTTTATATACCTTATAATTTTTATTTTCTAGGCTTATAAAAAAAAATTACCGATATTTTAAGGGCCAAGATATATTCTACACGCAGTATTTAATTGAAGCATCTGTAATACTTCTAAGCGATCATATTTTCAAAACAAAAACGTGTGATTTTGTATGATTTTGCATTATTTAGTATGGCTTCATCTTAATGTAGATATTACATTAGTATCTATATTATAGACATAGACATTTTTGATTTACTCACTGATTTTCCTGAAATTGTTTATTTTTGCTGAAATATTTTCAGCGTGATCCGGTCCTTATTCAAATAAAACCAAAACAAATCTGCAAACTCTTACCATGAAATAGGTGGTCTGTATGGTAGAAGTCTGTAGGCGTTTGACACGAAACAATGTGCTTTGTTTCTCTTCTCGGCTTTGTTCCTCCTCACCTGCCATAGGCGGGAGGGTCCCCCTCCCTCCCGGAGGGCACGCCGCGGCCTGTGATTGGCTGGCGCGGAGGGGGCGGAGACAGAGGACACGCCCCTCGTTCTGGTTTATTGTGGTCATCATTAGTGGAGTCATCTGACTTTGTTACATTCAGTGTTATTTAATGATGAATTGGAGATACCTATATAATTATTGCTTTGCGTTGGAGGAAGATGGCATATAAATATAAGGTAGTGGCAGTGTTGGTAACATAATGAACATAAGACGTTAAGGTGACATAGAATGAAATTAAAAGAAGAAATTGCGACACTGCGCCCTAGAGAATTTTACTGGCGCCAGTCGCCGTTTGGTTTAAGGCCGGCACAGAAGCTAACTTATTCTCGGAAACAAAATACACACAAAAGAAAAAAATATAGATAAAATCTCATAAATAACTAAATATGTTTGTGTGGTCTAGCACTCCCGAAGGGTGAGCCTTTAGTTTATTTTTTAAAGTGAATACCTAACAAGAGTCCCAGCTGCTCTCGTTTGGAGCCAGTGAGATTATGGCGTCCTCAATTGGGGTATTTTGTGAGGCTAATGATAGTGAAGAGGGGAAGAAGATAAAGAAGATGAATGTGGGGAAGTATCTGGCTATACAGATCTGGTTACCAAACACGATTAAAGCCATTTCAAGCATCGTTTCAATTCTGAATGGTGGTCTTACATCAGGGTGATACTGAGAGAATCTATCTTTTACTCTAGAACGTGCCGCAAATACAGGAACCTAATATATTTTTTAATTAATTAAATGCGAAATAACACAAATTAATCAAATAAAATTTATTTTCCCATGTCGATTGCCAGTCAAGTGCCTTATCCCTCGACCACGGAGGCCGTCAGCCGAAGCATGGCCCCACGACACAATTTTTTCAGTCTGAATTTTCAACGCTTGAGACGGTGCGACTTTCTACCAATAATAATTTAATTTTTTTCTGAAGGAGCCAACGTCAGTTTATCAAATCTGACGAGGCCATAGGCCTATGTAGAAATCGCTCTTTTTAGAAAGTTTGATTTTTAAGGAAAGCAATTTTCAAGTGTATCTAACATTGGCCCCCGAAAAGTTAAAATTCTTCTTGATTCTGCGTGTGCAATAAATCCAGACGTGCGCAAATAAATTTAATTTGATAAATTTATCTTATTTAACAATATATTAATTTAAAATTATATATGAAAAGTAAATTTGCCGCACTTTCCTTCAGTGGAAGACACTATCAGTGTCGTCCTGGTGTAAGACCACCATTCAGAATCGAATCATTGCTTGAAATGTCTTAGCCGTGTTTCGCGATCAAATCTGAATAGCCAGGTACTTCCCCACCTTCCTTGTTTTCATCTCCTTCCCCTTCCCACTATATTTAGCTTTACAACGTAACCGAATTGGATGCTATAGCCTCACTGGATCCAGACGGGAGCAGTGGGACTCTCGTGCGATATTCACATAAAAAAGAATGGTTCATTTTTGTGACAAATTTGCAAAAAATATGCCGGTTCAAATGTTTCAATTGGGTAAGTAACTACTTGTCTACCTACCTTGAATTCATGTAGGACCAAAATCTATTCCAAGGCGAAATTGTATAGCGAAGCCATTACCTTTCTAGTGAATGTAGAATGAACACATTAAACAGTGACGAACGCAGCGTCACGCCAGTTGATAATGATATTGTCCTGCTTGGGAACTGACTGTGACTCTGTGGGTGGTGGGTGGTGAGTGGTGGGTGGCGGGTGCTGAAGTAGAGATCACGGAGATGAACAAGGGTCCAGATGTTAACACGCGGGGCAAAAGCCACAACAATCAATTAGTCCCCACTCCCCACCTTTATACTAACGAATACACGTGGCGTGATGATGTGAATCAAACGCCAAGAAAATGAAATAAGCCATTTAAAAATGTGTAGGTATAAGAACAGACAGTACTATGAAGAATACTCCCACTTTTTGTGCATGGGCACCGTACAATAATCCTAACTGCTCACAACCACCTGTTACTAGTGAGACTATGATATCCCCAATTGTGGTATGTAATGAGGCCGAAGTGGTGGGGAGGGGAAGGATTTAGGGAGGGGGGAGGTAGGAAAGTACCTGGCTATTCAGATGTGATCACCGAGCACGCCTAAAGCCTTTTTAAGCAACGTCTCGATTCTGAATGGTGGTCTTCCACCATTCCAACAGATAGAATGCCCCACTCTGCAATGTGCCGAAAATGTATGTAGGTAGGTACTTCCTAGACATACTTTTTTTAATACTTTATTTTAAGCATCAAGAGTAAAATAAAAACATTAAAAAAATTTACTATATTTATTTTAAAAATACAATGAAAAATAAAATAAAAAATTCTTAAAAATGATTTTTTTAGGTAGTAATTTAAATTTATAAACGACTATTATTTATTCCGCCGTAAATAGGTTTTTTTTTTAATTTAACTTTTTTTTTATAAAAAAATATTTTTTATTTTATATTTCATCATATTTGTATTATAAATATCGTTAAATAATTTTTTTATTGTTTTTCATTTACTCGCAAATAATTGCCAAAGTTGCCTCCAAAATCATGAATCAGTGAAATTTTTAATGGACTATATCTTATAATTTGAAGCAAATAAAGTAGCTCATATCCTTACTAGATATTTGATATACCTTTTGGTTACAAAAAATATTTTTCAGTTTGGTTGGGTATTTTGATCTCAAATCCAAATCTAAGATTTGTATGAAACGGGTGGAAATGGGCCGCGCATACGATCCCCTTAAGACGAAGCCATACTAAATAATGCAAAATCATACAAAATCGTATGTTTTTGTTTTGAAAATTTGACTGCTTAGAAGTATTATAGATGATTCAATTCAATACTGCGTGTAGAACATACTTTGGCCCTTAAAAATATCGGTCATTTTTTTAATAAGTCTTTTAATAAGCTTAGAAAAAAATAAAATATTAGGTTTATAAAAAACCTTTTTAAGTGCAAACTCTCCTACTCATAAACACTTTTTCGGATACGGTTTTATTGCATAATGTGGCAAATTCAGTTTCTTATATAATTATCGCAAAAAAAATGAAATTTACGCCCGAACCTCACAAAATAAAATATAATATGCATTTTCGCGTTGGTATTTTTGACGGTGACGGTCACGGTGACAATACGGCAGTTGACGAATTTGTTATATCAAAGTGAACCTTATACCGTCCACCGAAGAACGACTGTCAGCCGCCCCATTCTCCCGTCATTACTCCTCCGGACGGAGCGGAGAAACAACGTGTTAGGGTCCGCGCTGCTTGTTTTCGTGAAATCAATTTAAAAAATCCGTTTTATTACAATAAACAATGCATAAAAAAGGAATTAATGTTTTTTTACAGGCCTTTACGAAATCAACATGTAAAAAAAAATTCTCGAATATCTTTTCCAACCTTTCCAAAAGCTTTTTCTCAAGTATTTTTAAACTCCTCCCATAAAAGGGCGTCAATTCCGGTTTCGATTTTTTCCTGTACTAGTGGATCGCCTTAAGAGGAATATAAACGCAAGAAATATTTCGATTCTCGTGCCTGCAGAATTTGCAATTGAGCGTCTTATTTGCGCGAGGCAAGTAAGCGAAAAAGTGGTTTTTATTTATTTTGTCCATAATTTTATAAGAGTGAAAAAAAGTTAGAAAAAAAAACCTCAAAAATGGTATTAACCATAAAGGGGTATATTATAAAAATGTTTCTTGTATTCATAGTTAAGTCATTAAAAAACATTTTTTTAGTGGTTTACGCTTATTTTTTTGTTGTTATGTAAATAATAATTTTATTGTAATTCCGTTACATAGAAAACCTAGTAAAAGCTTCAATTTATCCGTAGCATATTAAAAGTCATGGGATATTCTAACTGTAGGTCTTGTTAAGCTGCAAGTACTTACAAAATATTCACCTTTCAAAAACAAACAGTTAATTTTAATTTCAATTTTTATAAATTTTAGATAACAATAAATACCGTTAATATACAATAAAAATTACGAGACTTAGTAAAAATATATGATGATTATCTTATTAATTAATTAAATAAGTTAATGTTGGTGCCTACTTTGTGTCTTTTCGGAATTGTTTCCATAATCAGTTCCAATTTTGAGAATCAAAGCAAATTCAAGTTCTATAGAGTTAATTGAATCTAGAGTTAGATAAACAAAACGGAAATTAGCATGTTTGTAATTAACTAAAATTAATAACTCGTACTCACTTTACCTAATTCAACATTAGTAGTCACCTACAAACAAATACAATGACAATGAAATAACATCTTTTAACAAAATAATATAGTGAAAATTCAAAGAAAAGATACGAAGCACCGCTGCTACCTAATGTCCTCGTCATTATTTAATTGTTGTTATTTATAAATAATTGATCTGCTTCAATAAGCAGACCTTGTTTTGAGTGAATTGAATTACTCACACTCCACGAGGTAATCCTTAAATAGATCCTGATTACTTCAGTACATTCCAGTTTCCATTTGGGACACCTGCGCTCTTAACTATCTATAATTTGACTCGAAAAATTCCACTGTGCGTACCAAAAAAAAAAAAGTGTTCAGTTTACACGCGGGATAAGTAAAACCTTCAGAAAACTAAAATAGACAATAGTGGGGAGGCTACGAAGCACCGCACAAAGAGGAGACCGATTATGCTATCTCATTCTCTCTCAGGTAAAATCCCATAGATGTATCTATGTGTTTGTCTCTTTATAGTGTCACTCGTTTCATCGAGTTTCAAATCACAACGGTGCTAAAGAAGTTTTCACTTCAAAAACAGAGTGTGTACTCCACACGCGGTAGAAGTGATATCTTCAGATAACTAAAGTAGACAAGAGTGGGAGGCTACGAAGCACCACACAAAGAGGAGACTGATTGTACTATCTCATTCTCTCGCAGGCTAAATCCTATAGATGTCTGTTTCTTTTTAGTGTCTCTATTTTTCGTTTCATTGAGTTTCGAATCACAACTGTGCTAAAGAAGTTTTCACTTCAATAATCGAATGCCTAAATTGGAGTTTCAGAAAATAGTATCTAATAAATTATATACCTAACCTAACCTAACCTATCTTTAACCTAAAAATAAATATGTTTTGGTAGAACCCTTCTAGATTTTTTTTTTAGGAATTTACTTTTCAGTGGTTTCTTGTAGAGTAGTCGCCGAAGTAGGTACAACATGGTAAAATAATGTTTTCTGATTTAGGCATTTATAAACTAAAAACTAAATTTATTAAAATGTTTCTCTTTCTCTTTTTTTAAAAGAAAGACAAACATTCCCGGATTACGAATAACACAACAATGTTTGAAAATCTCCTACTACCATCACAGAAAGCCGAAAATGTTGCTTATGTTGTGATGGAGGACTTAGGCAGCAGAGTAATCGAACATGCGACGCCTGGGTGGGACCCAAGCGCTATGCCCACTCAACCACTGACCGGTCGTGTAGTTTAGTAGTAGTTTAGGTTATTTCGAAAAACCCCTATACGAAATTGCTCAACCTTCCAATCTTTGATAAATATAAATAGATATGTAATATTTTACATAAATGTTTTGAAAATCAAATAACCACTTTCATACTCTCTCGACACAGGTAGGTATATCCCAGTGAGACAGGCATCGAAAAACCCAATGTAAATATACTTTATTAATACTTTTTAACAACTTCTCAGGTACACCATATGTATTCCCAATTCACCAATGTATTCACTTTGCGTAAATGAATTTTGTGCATGATGGTTAATAAAGTGTTAATAAGTACACCACACCCATACAATACATTATATCATCGAATGATATATTTAATATTTGATTTTATGTAAAGAAATTCGAATAATACATTGAGAAGACATATTCCTGAGTTACAAACGGGGGAAAAGGAAAAATTCAAAAATGCATTTAAAAATGACTACAATACCCATTACCTGTTTTGGATATTAATATATATGCCAATATAATCTAGTCAATAAAAGGATAGGCAACTTGAGTGCTTACTTTTCTTACCGATTAATACACTAGTGGACTTATGTATGGACACTTTTTATAAATTTCTTGTATTTGATGTTCATTCGCTCTTTTTTAAATCACGCTGGTGTTTAACAGTAATTTTGTTAGCTAATTAATTCAACCAAATATTATACTATTATATTTTGAATAGATTTTAAAGTTTTGTTAAGGAAAAATAATAAAAATGCCGAATAAAACAACGTCATGGCAAAACACAAATTATTTATTAATTACGAAGATTTTGCATAATATTTCAAATTAACATTTTAATGTTACTATTTCGTTGGAAATCCTTTAAGTTTAATAACTTCCTCAATTTTTCTACACATGGAGTCCACCAAACGTCACTAGTTTTCAGCTTTGATGACATGGGACCATGCTTGAATAATCACTTTCATTATTTCTCTTTTATTTTCTGGGTTTGTGACGAGAATCCAGTATTTTCAATCTGGACCAGAGATTTTCAATAGGATTCGAGTCCAGGTTGTTCCCTGGCCAAGGTAGAAGAACAATATGGTGGTTCTGTAACCATTTCATGTTCGTTTTGCTATGAGGCATGGGGGTCCATGCTGCTGGAAATTGCATTTACCACGGTTACACTCGAACAAATCATTGTGCTGGGCAATAATTTTGGCTCCAGAATCACATATTGATGTCTGTTAGCCTTAATTGTGCCTTCTACCACTTTCAGACATCCAAGACTGTCCCTTATCATGCAAGCCCGCACCTTGACACTCAGAGGAAGTTTCATTGTCGCAGTAGTGCATTCTGGCATCAAATCTTCAATTTGATGGCAACGAACAAATCTGATTCCATCACTCTCAAAAGTGAAAATATTGGTCTCATCACTCCATATGACTTTTTCCCAGTCTTTTGAAGTCCATTCCTTATGTGTTACAGCCCATTTAAGTTGTTTATACCTCTGTTTCATGTTATGGTTAGACTTTTATTATTCTTGCCTAATTTCTTCCTAAATGTTATATCTGTAATATCGAGTCCAGCAGCTTTAATGACCTTGTTAATATCTTTGGATGTTTGACGATGGTTCTGCAGGGTAAGGCAACACATGCTTCTTTCATTTTGTGCCATAACCTTTGGGTTTTGGACGATTTTCGGTCTGTTTTGTAGTTTTAGTCTCCTTGCAGCGTTGGCAAACCTTTCTTACTCCAGACTTGGTAGCTCTTCCACCCAATATTTTTGCAATTTCTTTGTATGTGTAGCCTTCTACACAAAGTGCAATACATCTGCTTCTCTTTAGGTGACCAATCGGCACGTTTTGGCACCTAAGGAGCCATTTTAATAATATTTATTTAAAAAAATATATATAACTTTTCTTCAATGGATGACTGACTAACACGGGTGTAGAACTTATTCGTGTTGCATCTTAAAGTGTTCTGATTGGAGCCCACGACGATCCTCTGCACTTTGTGGTTGGTTAAGATAGAACACAAGACATTGTAGAGTTGCCAAAACTCAAAAACATTATTCTCAAAAATTGGTTGTTTTAAAGGTGTTTACTCCCATTTCTCATAAAGAGTTATAGGAATTTTGAATCACCATATGGCATATCGTATGGTATGTTTTTTAATCAACAATAGCACAAGGAACACGAAAAAAAAACTTACAAGGGTTCCGTAACAAAATAAGTCATTTTTTTATAAGGCAAACGACAAGATACAAGAAATCTCGAAAAGTGTCCATACTTAAGTCCACTAGTGTATGAGGATTACGTACCAAAGTGTAGATTAGTTTTTTTTATTAATTTTTCCTAAGAATATATACAAAAAATTTGATCGGTAAGTATCGAAGTAAAGTATTGCCGAAGATCAAAACGTAGATCAAAAGCGCCGTCACAATTATTTACCGGAAAGTACGAGATCCGCCAACGCCAATGATTCATGTTATATTTTGTTTATGTCTAATGGATTATTTGTTTTGCTTTGAGTTGATGTTGTATTTCGTTTATAATGCACTCAAAGGAAATGTTACTATTTAAATCTTATTTGGTAAACATAAAACCGTAAATCCGCACCTCCGGTCTTTATCGAAAGACAGCTTCGTCAAAAGCTTTTTGACATCTTAAATATTGTTATTCGGAAGTCGCTACTGGAGATCTACTTAAATTAGTATTGAAAGTCGGGATAGATTTTTTACAAAACAAAAATTGGCAAATATGTTTTTACAAAAGTGGGAATATATTTATATCTCCTTCATTGTACCGACTCGCAGTCCTGAAAGAATATTCTGGAAACAGTTTAAAAGCTTCACAAATGAACTACCATGATAAAATATACATTTTGTTATATTTTGCATTAGTCAGAAGTACACTGGAATATGCCTCGCCAATTTGGAACCCGCAGTCCAAAGCATACATAGGTAGCATAGAACTTATGCAAAACAAATTTATAAAATATCTTACCTTCAAATACAACAATAACTTTGAATGCTCATTTCAAACTTTGCAAGAAAGCCGAGCAATAACTAATTTGACATTTATACACAAAATTTTAAATAATAACATTGACTGAACACTCACACAAACCTTCCCACTGCGCACATCACCCGGTAATTACTTAATATACATACCATAAATAAGACACTACAAAGAAACACATCATAGTTACCCACCATGAAATATACTTAAGGCGATCCACTAGTACAGGAAAAAATCAAAATCGGAATTCATGCCCTTTTATGGGAGGAGTTTAAAAACACTTAAGAAAAAGCTTTTGGAAAGGTTGGAAAAGATATTTGAGATTTTTTTTTACATGTTGATTTCGTAAAGGCCTGTAAAAAACATTAATTCCTTTTTTATGAATTGTTTATTGTAATAAAACGGAATTTTAAAATTTATTTCACGAAAACAAGCAGCGCGGACCCTAACACGTTGTTTCTCCGCTCCGTCCGGAGGAGTAATGACGGAAGAATGGGGCGGCTGCCAGTCGTTCTTCGGTGGATGGTATAAGGCTCACTTTGATATAACAAATTCGTCGACTGCCGTATTATCGCCGTGATGTCAAAAATACCAACGCGAAAATGCATATTATATTTTATTTTGTGAGGTTCGGGCGTAAATTTCAATTTTTTTTTGCGATAATTATATAACAAACTGAATTTGCCACATTATGCAATAAAACCATATCCGAAAAAGTGTTTATAAGTAGGAGAGTTTTCACTTAAAAATGTTTTTTATAGACCTAATACTTTATTTTTTTCTAAGCTTATTAAAAGACTGATTAAAAAAATGACTGATATTTTTAAGGGCCAAGGTATGTTCTACACGCAGTATTTAATTGAAGCATCTATAATACTTCTAAGCGGTCAAATTTTCAAAACAAAAACATACGATTTTGTATGATTTTGCATTATTTAGTATGGCTTCATCTTATTGTTTTCACCACTGTAACTAATGTACTGTTTGTTTCTGTTTATAAATAAATAAATAAATATCAACTCCTATATTAGTGCCAAGATCGATCGTTTCAGATCTAGGACTTGTTACTCCTGAAAGCGCGATTTCAGAATTAGATTTTAAGTATTTCCCCTTTCATTAATTAGTTTTTAAGGTAATTACTTCAATTGAAAAAAGTGTTAATTTGGTTCAGATGTCAATTCATGAATTCATTTCATATTTAAAAACATATCTGTGTAAGATGCTGAAAGAGTATAGTCACAATATCCAAAGTAGCAACATTCTTACTTTAGGTACCTATAGTCTACAATCTTTTGTTGAAATCTCCAACTGAAAAATGATTGAAAATCGAAACAACTCTAGTCGGGTTGGACAGCTAGTAGCTACCTCGAATAGACATCAAATAAAAACAATACAATATCCCGAAAGAGAGTTACTTATTACTAAATTCCAAGAGCAAGACACACGCATAGAAGCCGGAGTTGGAAGTATAACGGTTTGTTTGTGATGATTTAAGGCAAAGTTTGTTATAAAGCAGGCATTGGCAACATTGGGAATCCACAGCAAAGGCGAGAATCCGCGAATGTTTGTGTTTGATCTCGCGGTGGTCTTCAAAAGGCGCCGTTTGCTTATTTTGTTACAATATCAAACATTCGGTTTTTTTAAAGAAGTCTTTGCTTTGATATTTCAACCGCCATCGTCTGTTTACGTTGCGGGCGTGAGATACTAATGTAAAGTCTGTTTGGCGATAGGCGATTCGTAGAACCAATACCTACTACTTATTATAATATACTTTTTAACTTACTAGTTTTCAATAAGATAAGGCACATAATACGGTTACCACCAGACCAAACAGTGAATGTCTACGGAGCTTCATCGACAGTCATCCAGAGGAAGATGAAAGAACTCCTGGATGACTGAATGCTCCAAAATACTGAAAGCGATACCCAGAACCGAAGACGCCATAACATGAGAAGGAGAATAGCCGACCCCAACAGCCTACCTAGGCAATGAGTTAGGACAGTGCAAGGAAGAAGAAGAAGTTTTCAATAATGACCATCTCAAAGATGTACGTAATGGGCAAAACTTCCAGATGCCATAATAGTACATACCTGCTTAGGTACTCTCTACAAATAGCTAGTGCACATTATCTACTGCAGAGTTCATTATTATATATTCATACCTTTTGATTGATTTCCCTATCTAAGATCTAAGCTATATTTTGTCTTGCCGCTATTTCTATGGAAGGCACTCGGCATCATTGTACACTGTACAGCCAGTGGACAAACCAAACGCTTGCTCCAGTATTTATTTGACTTACCTACACTTACACTTTAACAGACTTACGTCCAATTAAAACAACTTTTAGTAAGTATTTAGAACCGATAATAAAAAATACTCCAGGAACATTGGTCAAATATAAAAAAGGAACTTAAATTACTTGCAGAAATCACAAATCCAGGTGTCGAAATCTGCACTAGCGTAATCATTATGTACCCATAGTTTGCACACCAGGCATTTGATCAGTATCTTGAAGTGAAGTCGTATCTTTCATTTACATATTTTCATTTATATATATTTCATGTATCGTATTTTCGTATATTTCAAGTATCTTGAAGTGAAGACGTGATTATTATCTTCCCCAATTTTTTTCTGACCTCCAGCCTCCTACCCATTCCTCATACACTTTTTCATCCCAGAGCTTCATCTCCATGCTTTCCTTAAAAAGACCCTCTACATAGCATCACCCCAGATGAAATTATTTTTCTCAAAGCTTCCTGTGTGGAGCTAATGAGAATAAAACGCATGGTTAATTTTTGTAATAACCACTCTAAACCACCAATCAGGAGGATCTAGGCAGAATAAAAGTTTAGTTTAAATAATGTATATATACCTACCTATGAATTCCACATCGAACGGACTATAATCCCGTTCTCATTATTAGGTAGAAGACTGTTTGGATTACGTCTTCCGCACAAAGTACCGTCAAGTGTTGATGGAGAATCGATGGAGCCGAAGAAAGGGGGGATGTACCTAGATCACAATTCATAAGTAGCCGCCAAGGATAGACCAGAGTTGCTCCGGAGAGCTCTTTATATTTCAGATTGTTGCATAAAGATTCTTTGATGATCAACTTTGATCCATATGTTGTGCATTACCTTTAGTTCAGGAAAATGGTCATCAATCACTATAGTCCACAAAACTCAAACGAAAAATAAATTTAATAAGTAAACCGAGCAGCATAGAAAAAAATAATCAAACGTATATATGTATATACGTTTGATTATTTTTTATTATGCTGTGTATATATTTGCGAACATGAGCGCGAGCCGAACCATGAATGGGGTGTTTTCACTAACTATGAATCCTGGTCAAAGTGTGTGGAAGATTCAAAGTTTATTTTTCTGATTCTGATCATTGTAATTAAAATATGTTATTTTAATATTTTCATTAGTAGATAACTTTTGATTTGAGAAACGCACATTACGAAACGGTTCCAACTGGCTACGTCATCGTGATATAGAGCAACCGTCAAAGCCCGTTCACACTTCCGTTTTAAAAACGGAGGCGGGTTCCGTTTTTAAAACGTTTTTAAGACGGCTGTCGCTAACGATGCCCGGCGTGACGTCAACGCCGCAACATTTCGTTTCGTTGAAATAAATAAATCTTTATGGACATTTTTTTCGTCAACATATAAATAAAATGAAAATACCTACTCTATGGTCTTTTTCAATTTTTTTTTCGAAATAAAAAAAACAGTGATAATACCATATTTGTAGTTCGGCTAGCAGGTTTGCCCAGCTTGTGTATCCTAGCATTAATGGGAAACACTTCGAATGGGTTGTTTAAAAAAAAGGATGAATTCAGCAAATATTTGGAGTTAATTTTCACGTTCTGTGTATGTTCTATTCAAGTTCTGTGACTATTTCATTTTCATGCAGCAATTGCCCAAAAATGATACAAAAACTTGAATTGTACCTCCACAGAACGTGAAGATTAACTTAAAATATTTGATAAATTCATCAATTTTTTTTAAACAACTCGTCCTTAAAAATTTAAACACCGAAGATGAATGTTATTATAAATCTATCAATCTACTTTAATTTATATCCCCTTTTTCCAGTTGCAAATACCTATCAAGCAGTGCCTTATCAAACATCACAATTCTCCATTCACAGTTGTAATTATTATAAACTAGCTGATCCGGAGAACTTTGTACGGCCTCAGAATCAATAACTGTTGTGATAACTTATTAGCTGAATTAAATTCAGTTTTTTATTAAGTTAAAAATTACACAATGAATCAATTATCGATGCGTAACTGTCCGCGTTTAGTTTTTGTCAGTATCAGAGATGGCGTTGTATACGGATTTATAATTTATGTGATTTTCTTACTTTTCGATTTACTTACGGGAATTGCGTTTGATTTTCTTTACTTGTCTGACGGAGATTTATTATAATTATTGTATTTTTTCTTTGGAGGTAGACATACGATTCGTGTAGACGTAGACATATGTTCACAGTTTGTCCCAATTTGGACTGTTGACATTGAGTGTGTACAGGGGCGTGCACAGAGTTTTTGATCAGGGTAGGCAGTAGGAAAATACAACAAGTTTCACAGGTTAAAATTTCCATATTCTATAAGATAATTTCAGAATTAAAGTACGACAAACGTTTTTGAACCGACAATTAGCATTTATGAAAGACAACTATTTGATAGAAGTACATAACAACAGATGTTTCTGTCGTCACGGATTGCTATTTGCTAATTTTGATCTAGAAAGCACTGCTTAATACTAACAAAAAAAACACATATAAGCAAATTCAAAACGACAGTTCTACTCTACACTTTGTGCATTTCGTAAACATTGAATTGTCTTGTTTGAAGTTAGCTCTAGTCAGAAATAATTCCTGGTTAGACAGCATTTTAGTGAAGCAGTAGGGGGGCACGCGTGTAGTTTTTAGTTACAGTTTATGCCGTGTAGTTTCGGTTGCTCAGCTTTTTTTTAAAGTGTGTATTTATTTTTAGCAATAATTTAATAAATTATAAAATTATTTACTTGCTAATGTTTTACAAAAACGGCAGGGTAGGCAGTGCTTATGTGCCTATATGGAATGCACGCCCCTGAGTGTGTAAGAAAGAGGTGCACTAACGTCTATCGCAATGAATCTCTCCCCTTATACTCATATCTCTATGAAAGTCTTACTTTCTATCCAAAGATGCACCAATTTATTGGAATATGTAAAAAATATATAAAAAGTCCAATAATGCAGAATTTAATAGAATTATTGAAAGTAACTGGCCAAATTAATTTTTTTTTTCACATATGGTTCCAAACTCAGTACGGACTCCCATTGTGGGGCCATTGTCTATGTACCTCACAGGAAATTGTGTTTCCCATACAGACTTCCCAAAGAATGTTCTATTTTTTCTGCTGAATGCATAGCTATCATAGAAGTTTTACGACTCGTCAAATCTCTCAACATTAGAAATGCCCTCATCCTTTCAGACTCACTTAGCTCACTACAAAAAATAAGCGCATCCCCTCTCAACTCCAGTAGCGACTCTCTTACCTGCTCTATCAGAGACCTCGTGCATTCCATGTCGCTGGCTTAAGTGTCAGTGGTCTTGGCCTGGATCCCAAGACACCTTGGTATTGTTGGAAATGAACAGGCTGATTCCATTTCTTTCTCTTCCACACGTATGCAGTTGTTCTTGCAGTGTTATTATGTACAATTTTACAGGTTCCTATTTTTGGAAACATCTACATCTTCATACTGTACGATTTTGTAATTACTACTAATATCAACTCAGGTATAATCATATAAATATTTGTCTTGGCCAATTGTCTATTTTTGCTAATATAATTTATCTATTCCATGTAAAAAACTGAAAATGTAACTAATTTTAAAAATCTGAAAATTTAACTAATTTAAAAAAACAGAAATTGTGACTAATTAAAAAAAAAAACAGAAAATGTTAATAATTTAAAGAAATGGCCAAGATCATCCTTAGTGGATGAAAGCCAAATAAACAATTAAAAAAAAAGTTTTTTGATTTTCACGGCCAAAAGCATTTTCGTTGTTAGTTTTTGGGGTGTTATGCCGTGTTGTGCTACCCCCTACTATAGCCGACGTTTCGGACAGCGTTGCAGTGTCCATCATCAGGGCAGATCCGGTAGATCCGACACATCGTCGGATCTACCGGATCTGCCCTGATGATGGACACTGCAACGCTGTCCGAAGCGTCGGCTATAGTAGGAGGTAGCACAACACGGCATAACACCCCAAAAACTAACAACGAAAATTAAAAAAAAAGTTTAATAACAAAAGCAAAACAATCAGCGCATTGACATTTGACGTTTTTTGAATTTTCGGAACTCACTCACTACTCAATATTATAGGCACTTAACACAAAATGCCCGCAGCTCTTTCAAATATGAGAATTCGTTCCATACAAAATGTATGGGGAAAAGAATTTTCTTAATAACTATTTTTTTCGTTAATTATTGCGATGTTTTAATAGTTATTATCCTATCCGGGGTGGAGATAAATCCAACAAATCAAAGATCATCAAAATCGGCCCAGCCGTTCTCGAGATATATATAGTGTAACTAATCCGACTTTGTTTTATATATTAAGATTTTTCCTTTAATTTTTTTTTCATATTTGACAAACCTACAATACGCCGAACACATACAAATGACAACGCGATTTTGAATCGCATTATTTATCATTGACTGCCCTTTGTGACAATGCAACGATGTATTGAGCGTGAGATGATCGATTTGCCAATAGCAAAGATAGTTTATTATTTGTATAACAAAACTTCAAATAAAGCCCAACCAAGAACCTTCATAAGGACACACATCTCTTTTTCAGTTAAAAATAGTCTTGATGTTAGATTATTGACAAATGTCCTATTTTTCGCGGCTTAGATTAGCTATCTATCTGTCAAATGGTGCAAGTAATCCCGAACCCAAAATATCTTTAAATATTTATAAGGTGTGACACCGTTAAATAAATAAGAGGGCGTCAGTCTGATCTCTGGACCGTAAATCTCCTCCAGTCGAGAGATAAATCAGGGGCGGATTAGCACCTTCCCGATACACTAAACCCCGGATAGTTTTTATCCGCCATACGACACCCGGCTTTGTTCGCTTCCAGGGAAATTCTGGAATTCCTCACTTTTAGTACTATTTGTTTACAAAACCAAAATGTAATACCGACTTTCGGTAATCTTGCTAGAGTTATGAAAAATATACTTTCTTGCATAAATACCACGAAATTATTTTGCTTTTAGCATAATAACTACACAATAATATTAAATCTCAAACACATTGGACACGTGCAATGTTAAGAGATGAGGGAAAAAAATATATCTTCTAATTCACTACTAATAATAATATTTGACTTATTTACGTAGTGCAGTTTTTGCGAAAAATCACCTCAAATAAAAAAAAATTATATTACTGGCTTACTACTTACTACCTACCATAACTGTCGGATGTGATAAAGCCTGATTTGGACTAGGCTAGTAATTTAGTCTTAGAGCTTAGAAATATCATTTAGGGCGCGGTAACCCGCTCAAAAGGAAGACGATGGAGAGATATGTAAATACGAATGTTAGAGAGAGCGTGCTAATATTAAAAACGATAATATTTAAGCGAAAATTGTGAAAATGTTTAATAAAACACGACTCGTTTAAAAAAGAGCAAAAATCTCGTAGGGATCGACTAAAATACCATTTAAAGAAGCACTGTGAATTTATTCATACATGTAACTTGTAAAATAACTGAAAGAAAACGTGTTTAAAATAAATTTCGGAGCATACTTTGCGATTTTTTTCTTTCGAAGGAATTTCATATGTTTAGAGTTCCGGCGTGAGATATATATAGATATTATCTTCAAGAATAACATATATTTTTTTAAGAGCTTTAAAACGTAAAATATGTAATGAATCCGTAAAAATGTGGGAAGCCGGGTCTTAACGTGTAATTTTCTTTTTATGAAAAACAGCTTAAAATCGGGTGAAGCCGTCAGTAATTATTACAAGAACGAATATAAAAATAAAAATACTTATATTTCCTCTACTAAAAGAGTATGTATGAGTAAGTTAGTTGGCCATAAATGCTACAAAAAATAATAATTTATGCCTTGATGCGTTTTTGTTCAAATGTTATGGGGTTAGAATTAATTACCCACAAAGCACTTAAATACTACTAACACTGGTTTCGCGTCTACCAATATTAAACCGACGTAAATTATTTCACACTCAAACACTCCATCATTATTTTCGTTATAAAGTAATAAAGTAACAAATAGGTTATTATGTTCTGTGGTTAACTGTGGCACAATGTGTTATTATTTTATTACGTGCTTTTGCTTGTAAAGGTTCCAGTGATAAAGTACTCCTCCCAAAGACCGTTTAATGTGGAATATAAATTTAATTTTAATTATTTTATTAATGAATTACTCTCAGTTGCTGGGATATTAAACTGAGTAAAAACAGTTAACAAAGTAAAGGGAGTACGATTATAATAAGAATTAAGACAAGTAAGTATTGATTTTTTTTAAATACTGTGGGTATCTCTAATTTCATGTAGCATGTGTTTTTTACTATATTGATCATCGCGTGAAGCTAAATTCCAATGAAAGAAAATGGTAATATATTTTCTTTTAATCTCTTAAGCCTCTGACATTTTGCACTTTTCTTAGACATAGTAAGTAGAACTGTGAAAACATTTGCGCTTAACCATATTCTGTCAGTAGGTCAGAATATTTTCGTTTTGCATTAAAATCCTAATAAACGGAATATTTGAAAATGTATGAGTATCCGGAAATTAGTTAGGTACTATTATGTTTTTAGATTTTCACGGCCAAAAGTATTTTCGTTTTTTGTTTTTGGGGTGTTATGTCGTGTTGCGCTACCTCCTTCTTTAGCCAACGCTGAAAAGTAGGAGGTAGCGCAACACGGCGTACCTAACACCCCAAAAACAAATAACGAAAACAGTTAGGTACTATTTTCGAAAGGTGATAAAATACCCTTTTGAATGTTGTTATTAGAAATACCGAGGTTATTATTTAAATACATATTTTTTTAAAGATACCTTTAGAAAGTTTAATTAGGTACTTACCTAATATGTAATCACATTTTCTTTATTTTTTTTCTTTTATAATTTATAATTGTTTATGTACGAGTAAAATGGCATACTGGGATTGGACCACCCTTCCAGTCCTGCTGGAATAAAAACTTAAACCTCGGCAACCCGAATTTCTACCGATTTCTTACATATCTCCCTTAAACATTTGAAGTTTTTAAGCTCTTAAAAAAATATTTTTAATTTTTGAAGATAATGTCTAGATGCTGCCCACGTTGAAAGGCAAATTATATGAAATTTCCTCGATAGAAAAAAATCGCAAAGTATGCTCCAAAAATTATTAAAAAACAAGTCTTATTCTATTATCTTATAAATTATATTTGTGAAAAAATTCACAAAGTTTCTTTAAATGATACTTAAGATGCTCCCCACGAAATTTTTGCTATATTTTAAACGAGTCGTGTTTTATTAAATATTTCGCAATTTTCGAAATCGATTTTGTCACTGTAAATGTCTAACATTCGTAATTTCGTATCTCTCCATCTTCTTCTCTTCGAGCCCGGTTGCGGAGCCTTAAATAAAACAAATAAAATTTAAAAAAATAAAAGTATTTCATCCTACGTCATCTTTGGAGAAGCTATGTGGAGGGTCTTTTTAAGGAAAGAAAGGAGAGAAAGTTCTGGTGAAGGAAAAGGTATGAGGGATAAGTAGGAATCTAGGGGTCAATGTGTTTAGGAGTGACAGACGCTTGAATCTATCCCTCCCGCTGCGATGCAAGGCGATGGGTCGAGTGAGGCCGGCAGAGGTGAAAAGGTCTCACTAAACCAGCCTCTCGCGATCTGGCCCACCATGCGGTGCACACCTCAGAAACTCGGGCACCCCTGCTAAGTCACCAAACGTAGTGAATCATTTGGGGTGACCTATAGCAGAGGCGTTGATTATCAAATAAATGGTTCCCAAACCACCTCCCAAATTGAAGATAATAGCTTTTTCTCAAATTATTTAAAAACCTCTGAAAAGGCACCTAAATGTCTGTCATCTCCGACCCCTACCGAAAAAGTTTAATCGTTGAGTAAAATGGTTAGCTCAAAAGGGTAAACACCGGCTTGTTAATTTCATAAAAAATCATGGTAAAACTTCAACACTGGTTCCTCGGTGGCCTCAAATCGTTAAGATTTTTTTACGAAAACGTAAGTTCATATTTATTATTGTTACCAAGTTGTACGCAGCTTTATTCCTATTCGATGGGAATGCCCGCGCTAATAGCAAGGTTCGACTTTTCATGTGACGTCAAAGTGAGTTTTTTTTGTGTATATGAGCAGAATCAATACATTTTTAAGTAAGAAAGAAGTCGGATGGAAGTTACAAGATATAATTTGTAATAAATTGCTATCTGGTGAAAAAAACTTGTTTAGTTAGTGATACTAAAATTGTCATTTTTAATGAAGTTTCTCTAATTCTAATACTTTGAAACTTTTCAAAATAGAAATAATTGAAATAAAAAATATCGTACCTGAGTTGTAAGAAATACGTATAGTTTGAAAGGGTGATATGAAAATACGAATGTTAGTGGGAGCAGAGTAGGGAGAATATTAAAAAGGGTAAAAATTAAGATAAACTTGTGAAAATATTTAATAAATCACGACTCGGTTAAAAAAGAGCAAAATTATTAGTAAATGTCGTATAGAGGGAATTTCATACAATTACCGTTTCGGCTCAGCAAATATAAAGTTTTTATCTTAAAAAAAAAAAGAGTTTATATTTTTTATAAACTTATTAAACGTAAGGTATTCTAGGAAAATACTTTATAAATCGGAAGAAATTCGGGCGGTCTTAGTAATAATTTGAAGGTTTTAAGACTGACCAAGTATTAAGAAACTTTAAACTATAAAATAAAATTATTACTTTTATAAAAAAAATGTAAAGTTTACTTCTTGCAATTACACTAAAATAATTACAATTTTTTTCTATTTTAAAGTTTTTACTTTCAGTTTTACAACGAATAAACATTTTGGAACATAAATTATTTAATTACCATGTAAGATGACACTGTAACAAGAATTAAACATACATTAGCATAAAATGTTTCCACATTGACAAACGCGTTGTATCTCGGGATGAAGTATTAAAAAAGCACATAAATCCGGAGAGCTTAATCCCGGCATTAGCCCGATGCAGCACACGCGGTGAACCGATCTCGTCGGACCCATTTTACACAAATAAGCGTAAATCTGTGTCAAGTTTTTGTCCGTGGGACATATGTCGGGATTACTCTGGGATCCCAACTGTCCCGGGAACACAAATGTGTTTTTTTCTCGTATTTTGATGGGCGATGGATCGGGAAATTCGTCGCCTGCGCACAATTTAGCGGTCGGCTTTCCGCCCGATTTGAGGGAATCATTTTGTTTGCACACATGTGACAGTTGACAGGTGACAGGTGGGCGGCATTTGATTTCTAATGTTTTCTCATTTCTATGACTTTAGTGCGCTGCTTTCGTTTGTTTTGTATTATTGTCGGGGCGAAACACTGAAAATAAACCATCTATTTATTTCAAACTAGCTGACCCGACCACGCGTTGCTGAATGGATCCACGGTAGTTTTACAACAAATCGTGATCGTGATCCCTACTCCATCGCATTGACGATTCTCCTCTGCTTCTTCGGCCGAACACTTTGCCAGCGAGTATGCGTTTCTCCAAGTTGGTGTCCTGGGGGGGTTGGAGTCCTCAATTTGTCGAGCACGTGTCCAAAGTATCGTAAAATAAGTTATAGGCAGAGAGTTGAAAGATTGAAAGCATATTATGTATGCCTAGCTATGCCAGAAATAACAAATTGTTATATGTATTGTATATAAATTATCTTAAACCCAAATTTAAAAAATATATAAACTTCTTTCCTAAAGCACCCTAACGATGACCTTGGTACAAATGGAAAATGCTAAATATCTTGTGATAAGGTAAAATACAAGGCCTCTTATGAGTTATATTGATTATTGGCACTTAGGTACAAAGATATGCCTGATAAGGTGGATTATCTAGCAGAAATACCGAAATTTGGAATCATTTTGTTTCTAGATTTAATAGTATTATAGGAAATGACAATGTCTTAAGCGATAGTAAAGTTAATGTTGATTCCCAATGGTTGTTGATTACTTAAATATTATAATATTTTTTATTTGTTTATTGAGGCAGTTTATTTTACATTCGTGGATATAATATTGTGCTTAAGGAAACATTTCATTTCATAAAATTATATTTTTACAGCAAATAACCACTAGTAAACAACCATTTTCAGTTTTTGATTTGGCCATTCGAATTAATTAATATCCGTCCTCAAAATATGAATGTGGATAACATATGAACTGCTTACTGCTAAAGCCAACAAATTTTCCATATTTTTAGGTTTATCCCATATTTTTGGTTCTATAAATTTTGGCACATTATGGCAAACGATCGCTCAAGACGTTTTGCAAACTTGCGAAAAATCGTTCGAAAACCTTTTTTAAATACATTAATTAATCAGACTTTCCGGTATTTAATCTTACATTTTTAGTTCTTTATGCATTAAACAGTTCTGTGACTCTGATTTTCTCATATTCGGCAATCTAAATCTTTTAAATTTCGGGTTTCATTACTGTGCATATTTTTATTAAAAACAATTTCATCCTTAAAGTATTTTGGCTTTTGGTTTTTCACAATTTTACGTATGAAAATATGACACATTAAGTAGAGGTCTCTTTTTTATTGAAATCCAATTCTTCTTTCATTTGATAAACTTATGGATATTTGTCTTTCAATTATGATCAAAGGGGTGAATTAATCTTGTTATTCATTATATTATAATTACATAGGTATATTATGCATAGGTACTATTAAGATGAAGCCATACTAAATAATTCAAAATCATACAAAATCGTATGATTTAGTTTTGAAAATTTGACCGCTTAGAAGTATTATAGATGCTTCGGTTAAATACTGCGTGTAGAACATACCTTGGCCCTTAAAAATATCGGTCATTTTTTTAATAAGTCTTTTAATAAGCTTAGAAAAAAATAAAGTATTAAGTCTATAAAAACATTTTTAACTGAAAACTCTCCTACTTATAAACACTTTTTCGGGTATGGTTTTATTGCATAATGTGGAAAATTCAATTTCTTATATAATTATCGCGAAAAAAAAATGATATTTACGCCCGAACCTCACAAAATAAAATATAATATGCATTTTCGCGTTGGTATTTTTGACATCACGGCGACAATACGGCAGTCGACGAATTTGTTATATCAAAGTGAACCTTATACCGTCCACCGAAGAACGACTGGCAGCCGCCCCGATTTTCTGTCATTTACTCCTCCGAACGGAGCGGAGAGAAGACGTGTTATGCTCCACGCCGCTTATTTTCATTAAATCAATTTAAAAATTCCGTTTTATTACAATAAACAATGCATAAAAAAGGAATTAATGTTTTTTACAGGCCTTTTCGAAATCAACATGTAAAAAAAAAATCTCGAATATCTTTTCCAACCTTTCCAAAAGCTTTTTCTCAAGAATTTTTAAACTCCTCCCATAAAAGGGCGTGAATTCCGATTTCGATTTTTTCCTGTACTAGTGGATCGCCTTAACAGAACTTTATTTATGTATTCAGTAATTATAATATACTCGTAAGTATTAATTAAATAAATTGATCACTTGGCTCACTTGGATCACTTCTGGATACGCTGACCCCAGATTTCTATCCACCTCTCATATCTTTCTCCTTTCCAGATCTTCCTCTCCTCCCTTTCCTTAAAAATATCTTTCACACAGCATCCCCTGAGATAGTTCTTATTATTTTTCTTATTATCGAATGTCTACTGTAGTAGTTACAGAGAAAGGACTAATTTCTTCCGTCTTTTTCGTTTTTTTTGAAGACGTATTAGAAAGAAGAGAACGATCGTCGATGACATTCGTGCGACTTCTCTCTGGGACTAGGTACCTATTATAGATGTACTATGTACTTCAGGCATAACAACCTTGCACATAACATACACCTAATAAACAACCTTAAACTAAGACAGAGGAATAATCTTCTCGAATGTAGGAGAGGTTTAAGCAACTTTTTTCTTCACATTTCCGCCTTCGCCTGTTAATGAGGTAAACACCTGGTGTATGATTTACCTAATAACGTGGCCTGTAATGTGTTGAAATGCATTAAATATTTACGATTTCCTCCGACGAAGTCCTCAATTTATGACCCTTGCTGCCCTTAATAGTTTTGACGATGAACCAAATATTTAATGTTTGCTATATAAATAATTATAAAATTAGTAGACCAATTAACACCGGTGATATTCTTACTACGAACACAGTTCACTTAAACAATAATGTGCAGCGGTTTAGATATTTATATTTACTTTATTATATAAGGTAAAGAGAGATTGGTGTCAGCAAAAGTAGAAAAAGCGAAAACAAAATGTTTCTTATAATTAATTGTTGGGTACATGTGCCGTGGTGCGTTTCAACACCGTTACAGGGCGGTGAAGTGAATGTTTACCTAAGTTTTTGAAGTGAAATAGCACCGTTGTAATTTGAAACGAAAAATAGAGACACTAAAAAGAGACAAACACACACATCTACAGGATTTAGCCTGCTAGAGAATGAGATAGTACAATAATCGGTCTCCGATTTGTGCGGTGCTTCGTAGACTTTCCAGTCTTGTGCACATTACTTTTCTGAAGGTTTCACTCCTACGGCGTGTGAATTGCACTCTGATTTTTTTAATTTCTGTACATTTATTTACATTAGATCCATACAAAAGTAAATAGTATTCCTCAAGGTTACTCTCGTCTTAGGGGATGCTGTGTGGAGGATATTTTAAAATAAAATAAGGAAATGAAGGAGAAAAGCATGAGGGGTGGGTAGGAATCTGGGGGGCAGTGTGTCCACGAGTGATGGAAGCATGAATCCATCCCTACCTCTGCGGTGCAAGGCGAGAGAATCCCGCTGGAGAGGTCAATTGGTTTGGTCGCTTCCGATCTGTCTCGCCACGCAATGATGTGCAGATGAATTCACTCCACTATAAATAATTTAATAGAAAATTTCGTACATTTTCACGGATACGTACAGTACGCTCGAAATCGTTTTAGCCGTGTTTGGTCACCAGATTTGAATAGTTAGATACTTCTCGGCCTTTATCTTCCCCATTTCTTACCCCCACTTCCTTTAGCCTCACAATGTATCCCTTTTGGGGATGCCATATTCCCACTTGCTCCAGATAAAAATAATAATAAAATAAAAACAACTATACAGAATTAGGAAGAAACCGGAAGGCATTGTTCGACTAGTTATATTAAATTTACGTCATTATTTGTTATTGTACCAACTACATGGGTACGTAATATGTAATACATTAATTTGAAGGAGATTCTGTATTATTATTCAGTAGTCAGAAAGCATGACGGTTATTTACCAGACGGTGAGATCTCATTAAGACAAATTGGTTTGTTGATGTACGGACGAACTGGCATCGAGTTTCCAATACTTTGCAAAACAGAGAGACAGGCCAGAACTGGGAACTATAGTTCTCAAATGATATTACACATATCACGATTCAAGGTCAAATTGGAAGACCTTTGCATTAATAATAACAGTAATTTATTTTAGAAGATATGGAGGGGCAGTGCAATGCAATAAATTACTTAATTCATAGTATAGCAAATAACAATAGGTACATAAAATATAAATAGAAAATAAGAGAAAAAAATATAAATTAAACGCAAAGTTATATACGACTCATACGAGTACCTATGTTAAATGGAAAAAACCACTTTAATGGAGTGGTTTAAAAAAAGAATCCTAACTTTTAATTTAATTATAATGTCGGCTCTCATAAATAGTGTATTATGGAGGATATTTGACCATTTCCCGTCTTCAGAGGGCCATCAGCGGGGGGGCCTATTCCATTCCGCCATGGTAATGATGGTGGCAGTCTTGCATTGGCGTAGGGTGCTCCAAAAGCTTCCCACGCAGTGGCGGAGAATTGCTCTGAAAGGGTGCACTCGTCCGGCCAAGAACATTTCCGTAGCGCTGTAGTATCTCGGTAGGCGTACAAGTTAGACTTTTAGCTTACGCTATAGGGATAATCTACCTACAGTTCTGATATGCACAGCTATGTGCAGAATGCGTTGACCAGTATTCTTTTGACCTTTTGTATCTACTGCTGAGTTACACAAATGTTTTTTTAAAATTATTTAGAGTTTAAGTAGTTTATTTTATTTTATTTTACGTTTTACTAAGCCAGAAGGTCTATAGAAGAATGAATGGAGGGCATATTGAAAAGAAGTCGGGGACATCCAGGAAGTGAGACGAATACCTGAGTTATGTCACGTCGAGAATTAAAATAACAGAAATGTCTGAAAACAACATGAACATATTGTGAAGGAAGGATTTCACGCCTAGATAGAGTTAGACAGCCGGCGTAGTCCAGCGGTAAGGCTCTTGAGTCGCACTCCGACGGGTCGCTGGATTGAATCCCGGCGTGGCAAATAAATTTTATTTGATTCATTTGTGTTATTTCACAATTTATTCATTTAAAATCATATATATCTAGTATATACGCGGCACGTTCCAGAATGGAAGATACTCTCAGTATCACCCTGGTGTAAGACCACCATTTAGAATTGAAACGTTGCTTAAAATGGCTTTAGCCTTGTCTGGTGACCAGATCTGAATAGCCAGGTACTTCCCCACCTTCCTCTTCTCTATCTCCTTCCCCTCCCCACTACCTCCAGCCTCACAACATACCTTAATTGGGGATGCCATAGTCCCACTGGCTCCAGACGGGAGCAGTTGGAGCTCTTGTGCGGTATTCATGTAAAAAAAAAGAAAAAAAGTTGAGTGGCTTTCAATCCTTACCTCAACTTGTGTTTTGGTTGGTTAGTCGGAATTATATTTACAGACAAACACAAAATATGTAATCAATAATTATCAGCCTGAAACACTCATATACATTGAAAAAATCTTCCGAGAAAAGATACTGGCCGCCAACGGGAATTGAACCCGTGACCTTCTGATTGCCGGTCAGCAGCTCTGACCACTGAGCTATGGCGGCTTATCTAATACCCGCCAAATAATTCAATATATACTAGTGTTTAATTCGACAATTACTTATTATTACATTTTTCCAACTGAAAACAACCAACTTTATTTTTTGTGAGAGAGATATTGTTAATACTAAATCTCCCGCTAGGTGGCGTCGAGACTAATTATGTCTGCATTTTTTGCTGAAATACTTTAACTTGTCAAATATTAATTATTATTTTTAATTGATAAACTAACGTTTTAAACAAGATTTTTATGCATAGCACAAAGGGCAGATAACAAATATTATAATCAATAATTATCAGCCTGAAAGCAAATTTTTTTCAATGTAGATGAGTGTTTCAGGCTGATAATTATTGATTATAATATTTGTTATCTACCCTTTGTGCTATGCATAAAAATCTTGTTTAAAACGTTAGTTTATCAATTAAAAATAATAACAAAATATGTATTTTCGACCTGTACTATTTTTAACGCACTTTTTTTATCCAGTATTGGATGAATACATTTTTGACAAATTCATAAGCTTGTTGTCAGCCGGCCCTGCATTGGAGGGTTGTTATCGCCGGTAGTTATTTCGGTCCAGTAAACAACGCCCGCTCGTATTACCCCGTGAATTGAAAAATCTGGCTTTTTGGACAACATATTGTTTGGCCTTATTTACTTCTGTTTAGGGATGCCTTTCCGCTTGACCAGGACACCTTTTAGTCCCTTTGGTTACGAAAATGTCCATACAGATCTAATAGGCCAACGCCAACAGATCTCATACCAACGTTTAAATGTTTTACGTAATATGATATGCAGTCAGTGTTTAGCGTATAATGCAGGTGTAATTACTCTGAAATGCGATCTTTTCCTGATACTAGATACGTGTTTTTGTCTATCGACAATAGTTTTCAAGATAATTTTGTTTGTTTGCTTTAGGAATTTAGATAATTGGATCAATAGCTTTTAGGTCTATGCTTCGGTTATTGTTTTTTTGTAACGTTTAGTAAAGTCCGAAATACAAAATAGTCTTAATTGCTACAAAGAATTTTGTATTTTTTATAGATATTATATTAAAATTTTACGTATGATTATGTTTCCTCATTTGAAAGACGTAATACATATTTTGCACTGTCAGAGAGGATTATTTAAAAACATATGATAAAAGCACTATCGATATTGGTTTATGGAATTCAGATTATACAAAAAAAAACCGTAGCTATTCACAATACATAGATATAAAAGTAATCAATTTGAATAAACTGTTGTCTTGGGGGGTCAAAGACCATTTGACATAGGGAGCAGACCGCCTCTTGGTACTAAGTTTTCAAATTAAAAATGTTAATCTTTCAAAATGTTTAATGTCTATTTGAACTAGGAAAGTGTTCAGTTAAAACGTGACGATGAAAATTATTTGAGTAATAATATAATTAGGTTAATCCTTTTCAGCAAGGGATTTCTTTTTTTTTTTTTTTTTACAGTAAATACCGCACAAGAATCTCAACTGCTCCCGTCTGGAGCCAGTGAGACTATGGCATCCCCAATTGGGGTATGTTGTGAGGCTAAAGGTAGTGGGGAGGGGAAGGAGGTGGGGAAGAGGAAGGTTGGGAAGTACCTGGCTATTCAGATCTGGTCACCAAACACGGCTTAAGCCATTTTTAAGCAACGTTTCAATTCTGAATGGTGGTCTTGCACCAGGGCGATACTGATAGTATCTTCCACTCTGGAACGTGCCGCAAATATACTATATATTATTTTAAATGAATTAATTGTGAAATAACACAAATTAATCAAATAAAATTTATTTGCGCACGCCGGGTTCGAACCCGCGACCTCCGGATTGTGAGTCAAGAGTCTTAGCCACTGGACTACGGAGGTCGTCAGAATTTGCTTAGAATTCGTTAATTTTTTGTAAAACCAGTCATATATCACACGCATACGTCACACTAGCGATTTCCCGGCATGCGTTGAAATGAATAAAGAAATTGTTTCTCCCTGCGTGACCTTTCTCATTCACGCGTTCCCACTCAACCTTCCCCGCCTTCCCTCTCCCCTCTCCCGTTCGACGGTCCTCACAATCCCCCTCCCGCTTTCCATATAGGTATTCAGTCCCAGTAGGTACATTCAGTTTTCAAACAGCTCGCGTGCCACCTGTTAATATTTTTTTATTCATTTTTCATGTATTATAAATATCCATTTTTGTTTATTATAAGAAAATTAATCAAGTTTGGTACTTAACACAGGTATCTATTTAAAATGCCTATAATTCTTACTTACTTGTAACTTCAAGTAAATTCATTAATTTAAAAGTTTATTCGAAAATTGAATTTTGATTAAACAACCGATGGCAAAATGTCTCAAATTGTGACATTTTTAACAGTTTCGTAAGAGTTTTTGTAATGATTAAAAAACTTTTCAGATGTATTGTCATGTGGTTGTAATAATCCCAAAACCTTCGCGGGGTTGGAAAGAAGGTATTTTGAAAGTACCTACATATATATTTCATATGCTTTTCATATAGCAATACATAGACAACTCTCTTATATACATATATATATTTATAAGCAAGCATATTTTGATTTTATATATCCCTGCGCTCTAAGCTTTGTGCATAAACAAGTTCAAAGTAACTATATCTCCGCACTCCTCGCAAATTTTCCTTGGTCGACATATCTCCTGGCCTTGTTAGGAGAGTGTCCACCTCTCGGGAGGTAGTGTTCGCCCTCCCCTCCTGCCCCGTGTTTTCCTTCAACAGTGTACAGTTACTTTGTTACGGAAAGAAATAACGAGGTGTCCGGTTCAGACAAACTAAAAGGGTGAGTCTGGCCGGAGATAACAAGAAACAAGAACTATCTCTACTAACGATTATTTGAGAAATGTAGATATCTGTTGTCCACTGTGCGAAAATAAATCCAAAAAGCAAACGCAGACATATTTTAGTTTTCCGTAAAAAATTACGGTGTATTTTGAATTTACGACACATCAGTTCAAATATTGAAAATGTCAATTAAAATGATTTTCTGTTAGATAATATGTTATACTAGTACCTACTTCTGTGAATAGTAGTTCTCGCTGCATAAAAAGTATGTTTCAATTTTTTTCTTATTTAAATCAAAATTAAAATTTCCTTTAAAAAAAAAAAAAAATAGAATAGTGTTTTAAATACCTTCCATTTAATTAAGAATCATATTTTTTAAGTTTTTTTTTAAATTTCTAATAACGTATTGTACAATTTGTGTAAAACCGTAAAGAAACGTCACTGTCTCCATGACAATCATTTTTTTAAATTTTCTTCATAAAGATACGTATCATACTATTCGTTAGGTAAGGTACCTAACGTAACATTAATTATTCCTATTTGATAGCTCGTAGCGTACTCTGGCAGGATTAAAAAGCATTATCTAACACGGACACCATCTTGAAACGGAAACGAAATGTACAAACAAAAGAAATGCAAAATGGTCGAAATAAAACATGATTTCGCTACGCTCAGTCAATTAGGGGCCATCCATAAATTACGTCACACGAATTTCATGATTTTTGACCCCCCCCCCCCGTCCCTGTCACACATCGTCTAATTTGTGAGACCCCACCCCCCTAGTGTGACGTCACATCATCTGAAATTTATATTTAAAAATAATTTTTCGTTTACATTCAAGCTTGGCGTTTTAATAATTATTTTTTTTACATGTGATGTCACAGAAGTAATGACCCACCCTATACTCCTTGTCACACAATGTCACACTTCTCTTCTCCCCTTCCCTCTCTTAAGGTGTGACGTAATTTATGGATGGCCCCTTATAGGTAGGTACTTTATCCGTAATCTAATTTTTTTCACACAATCAGCTCCAATTTTGAAAATGACACTTATCACAGAAAATCGGAGTTCATTGAAAGAGTTCATTATTAGTACGTGCCTAATAAAACGAACACAAGCCTGCTTTCAAGCTCAAATTTCGCTATTCTCCTTAAAATGTTCAGAAAGTAATTTTTTTATACTGACATTTCGTGGTGGAATTCTTGTAATAATGTATTAAAACAATTTTAAAAAGTTTCCCCTTAATTTATTTATGACCGTAAACGCTTTCAGCCTGTTAAGGCTATCTTCAGACTGGCTCAAATATTTCTTAAACTATGGTGTATGTACAAACAATTTAAGGAGGGGGGTTAACAGGAATGGTATTCAAGGATTTTATTCAAATTAGATTAATTTTTCCATATTCGTTGCTATGTCGTGTTTTAATTCCAGTTATATGGTTATTAGGCAAAAAAAAAATTTATAGAAAGACTAATATTCCTGGGTTACGAATAACCTGACCGTGTTTGAAAATCTCCTACTACCACCACAGTAAACGGATAACGTTGCTTATGTCGTGATGGAGGACTTAGCCGGCCGAGGAATCGAACACGGAACACTCACAACATACCACAATTGTTGATGCTACAGTCTCACTCCAGACGGGAACAGTTGGGTCTGTTGTGCAGTATATATGTTACTGTAAAAGCCCATACTACGGTAAATCTTAAGATTTTCCAGCAAATCCTAAAATTTACCCACTTTTAATGTTGTAAATCTTAGGATTTATTAATAAAACCTAAGATTTACCAATTAAGATGAAGCCAAACTAAATAATGAAAAACCATACAAAATCATACGTTTTTGTTTTTAAAAATTTGATCCCTTAGAAGAATCATAGATCGTTCAATTAAATACTGCATGTACAACATATCTTGGCCCTTAAAAATATCGGTCATTTTTTTAATAAGTCTTTTAATAAGCATAGAAAAAAAAATTAAAAGGTCTTTAAAAACACTTTGATGTCCAAACTCTCCTATTTATAAACCTCTTTTCGGATATGGTTTTATTGTTTAATGTTGAAAATTTAGTTTCTTTTAGGATAATCACAAAAAAAAAAAAAAATTTAGGTTCGAACCTCACAACCTTCAATTTAATGAACAAACTAAATCTAAAAGCTTCACTTTTCTTGATAGAGAAATAAAATAAAAATAAGTGTGCTTTATGACTTTTTAATTGGAACAACTACTTTAAAACCTAAATTATTATAAGTTACCAGCATCATATCTTATATCACCTACGTAACGTAACAAATAATAATGAAACATTAATTTCATGAACGAATTCCCCCATTTTTATGAGGTCATCGTACTAAAGTGGACTATTTGACCACCGCACAGTCAACAATTTTAGGTATCTAGCTCGACTAGATACCTAAAATTTATAATAAAATATTAGGTTTCTTTCTGGATTTCATTTTAATTTAATTGGGTACCTAAATATCTAATCTTGTTAGAATAAAAAAATAAAATAAAACATTTTAGCTGCTATGGCACCATCGCAAATACGCATTAGCTCGAAACGCGAACGAGTAATTTTATATCAGTCAAGTTTAGATCTCTCCGCGGATGGACGTGTGTGTGCACGTCATCATGATAATTCAACTATAACTACTGTGTTTTTCTGATTCTTTATGATGAAATCTAGGAAATCAGGTGATTATTACAACTATTTATCGTGTTTTTTAGTGTGATAAAAAATATTGAAAAACGATTTTCAAAAATTGTATTTTTTCTTAAAGTTTTGAATTCATCGAGACTTTTAAAGCTGTATCCGGAAAAATGTTATGTTTTCTGTGTTTAATGGATATTATTGTGTCACAGTATCTTTAGTTTTGTGATGTATTCACGGTTTACTTTAACAATTTTTAATTTTTTCAGCACCAAGGCGATTTTTGTCTATAGTGATTTTTTTATTGGAATTTTCGTAACGCCAGAACTTGCCATCATATAAAAAAAAAATACTCTTCTGCTAAAATGCAATGTTCTGTAAAATTTTTGAATCAATCTATCGATTACTTTCCGAGATTTGCGAACCAAAATTTTAAGCGACTGTGTCAGGTAGAATCCCACAATATATATTTTTAAACAATTTTTTCATACAATGATAATTTATATTGTCCCAAAAACAAACTAAAATAATAAAGTCAAACTAGATACTCAAAATTACCAACTGTGCACCGGTTCTATGAAATGGCATTTCTCTCAATTAACTTCATTCACAACTTTTCATCGCCGACAATTGCATTATTGTCACAAGGGGGGCAACATAAATCTTTATTTCAATTATTAGTTCGTGGGAGCAAGAGAGTGGTCCTTAGACAAGCTGAGACTTGAACGAGTTCGAGACAGACTCTTCAATAAAACTTGCATTGAGGCTGCTGATGATAAAAGTGGACGTTCATTGATCCATTCATATATTCTATATTCATACAACTGGCCCTCCATTCATAGCGGTCAGTCGCCCAAAGTTTGATGTTCGAGGCTATCATTGCATACTGTACACGTATTTCCAGGGTTCTAGGGTTGGATTGGTATCAACAATTCGAATGAATAATGTTGTGTTTTAAATTAATTATTAAAGATTTTTTTAATCTACTTTTAGAACGTCGTAGACCTAACATTATGGTGTCTGCAATAATATGACCCAATTTCTCTAACACGGTTTTTTAAGATGAAGCCATGCGAAATAATGCAAAATCATACAAAATCGTGTGTTTTTGTTTTGAAAATTTGATCGCTTAGAAATATTATAGGTAGATGCTTCAATTAAAAAACACATCTTGAACTTGGAAATAATCGAGTATTTTTATAATAAGTCTTTGTAAGCCTGGAAAAAAATAAAGTATCAGGCCTATAAAAAATACTTTCAAGTGCCAAAATTTTCTACTAATGAAATCACTTTTGGATAAAGTTTCATTATATACTTATGTGACAAATTAAGGTATGTAGAATATATTATATAAGAAACATAGTACAGTTTGTGAGTGTCTGTAACTCCTGTTCAATGAACAATGGATTTGTTTTGAATTTAATTTTCAAAATTGGAACTGATTTTGTCAAGAATTCATACAGCCGATAAAATACCCACCTACGCTATAACATTTTAAATTAAAAATATTTTATTTGTCATTTTCAAGATTGGAACTGATTATGTCAAGAATTCATACAGGTGATAAAATAACCACCTTCACTATAACATTTTAAAATAAATTTATTTTATTGTCATTTTCAAGATTGGAACTGATGTGTCAAGAATTCAGAGTAACCAATAAAATAGTATTCATTTGGTTTTGTTAATTCAGTTAATTCAGACAAGCAATAAAGTACCTACCCATATGTACCTAACATTTTTAACGTATACTTATTTTAATTCTATATTTGAAAAGTGTATTTTTTTCATTTAAATTTGTCGGTATAATATTTTAATAAAAAGTCAGATTTCGTGATTCTTTAAGGGTCTGCGCTTTTTAGCTAACATGCAATGATCAGTCCTTCATAATTTAATATTTTTTTTATAACAAAGCGGTTAATTGAATTAATTTTTTAAGTTAGAATTATTATTAGTTATTATTCATATTTCCTAATACTGGACTGTTTAACGTGAGATTGAATTATTTAGTGACGTGTTGTGTTGGTAGAGGACATTACGGGACCCGCATAGCTTGTACGACACGATGTGTTCTCAGTTCCCAGGAATACGAACCAGCAACGACCAACACTCGAAAGTTCAGCAAAGCAATCTAATTATGTTTTGGTAGTGAGTGTTCCCTTCGCTATATTAAAGGTGAATATTCATTCAACTGAGACCATCGGGTAACCGACAACTTTTGCACATTTATTTGAATTTAGGAAAGGCGTTTTGGTTCAATGTGTCTTACTAATATTCATAATAATTGGGTTAACAATAGATGCTGTACAGATATGACTTTCTAGGCTCTTCATTTACAAACAGATACACAAAACATACTTACCTTGCAGGTCACTTCAGATAATTTAAGTTTAAGCTTGGAGAAGACATTATTTAATGCTTCAATTTTATTTTAATATCGTGCGGACGTGTGAAAAATCACTGGATATCAATTTTGAAAATGGCGATTCAAAGGCATTGACCGGTCAGTGGCTGAGTTGATATCGCGTTTGGGTCCCACCCAGGTTCGATTCCTCGGCTGGAAGTCTTCTATCACGACACAAGTAAAATTTTTCGCTTAGTGTGGTGGTAGTACTTGATTTTCATATGTTGTCAGGTTATTAACCCAGCAATTTTTTACTTTCTTTTAAAAAAAATAATTATAATTTTCTGTCAAATACATTAATATTATATAGATAGACACCTTTAACTTCATAACTTGTCAGAAATATTCAAACAACAATCCGTTTAGATTTCATAAATAACACGCACATTCAAAGCAAATTTCATTTCATTGGACCAGATTTTACGCAGAAACAACTAACGCACATCACAGACAACCATAAGCATGATTTTTGCTTAAATTTAGTCTTTGGATGGCTCGTAATTATAATTTTATAAAGAAATGGGAAGAACCAAGCTGGAATAGTTTGGATACGACAAACGCAGTTTTGGCGGCAAATTCAAAGTAACTATTCGCAAAAGAACATCGGCATAATTTGGAATTCCAAGGACTTGTCTTCTATGTCGGTTAAAAAACATTTATTTCCATTTTATTTATTTGTTTTTGAAAATTATTAAAAATATAGTAGGTACATATTCTTGCCGATGCTCACCAAGTACCGATGAGAACTAGACCCCTTAAGACAATGGTTCTTAACTTGGGTTTGATCGAACCCCAGGGGTTCGGTGAGTCAGTCTCGCGGGTTCGGCGGAGGTTAAGATACACCCCGACCCCAATTAAGAAGGGTTCGGTGAATGCGCATATAAAACTGATGGGGGTCAGTACTTCCAACAGGGTTAAGAACCACCGCCGTAAGATATAAATTGAGTAATAATGGTTGGTTTTATTATTGCTATATCTGTATCCCCCCCACTGAGAAAAGAAAGTGATAAGTCACTTTTCCTGTAAAGGTCACAATAAACACCATTGCGGTTGACCAAGAAAGGCCACAGAGAGGCAAGAAAAGGCAAGATGAAGAAAGAAGATCCGAGGATCTAAGGCCAAGAAAACCCAAGAATAAGCCAAAAGAGAGAGAAGAAGTGGGGAGGAAAAAGAAACGGGAAGTGACAAACGAAAACCAACCTTCAACAAATTATTTTATTCCTACCCCAAAAGCTTTCGAGATTCTTGTGCAGAGAAAAACAATTGTAAATTGTTCATTTGAATTGTGTAGCAGCTCGTTGAAGTCATCTAGCACTCACTTAATACTAATTTAATTAAGTCGGGGTCAAAACAAACAGACCCCCAAAACTCATCATATTCCCAATTAAGAGTTAAGGAAATGAGTTAAATTGGAGTGTGGGTGTCCAATGTGTCCAGCCAGGGTAGGTACCATACAAATGAGTACACCCGTGAATTTTACTTGGACTAGCGACTTCAAAACAGCTGCGTCATTTAGGGGTTGGAGTGAGGGTGGTGACGACGAATATACATTTTGTTCAACGAGTTGGCCACCAAATCAATTACACAATTTGTTGTGTGATTCTAATATTCTTACTATGACCTCTCAATAGAAAAGATTTCAATTATTGTTTGTTGTTTTTTCTCATATATTAAAATAATCGTTATCGTTCCGTAACACTCTCATGGTAAGAAATCTCCACTCAGAATCGAAACGTGGCAAAAATTTGTAAAGAGAAACTTCCACATTCTTTTGTAAAATAACCAAATTAACCTTCTGCTGTCTTCTCCCAACCGTTTGTACGAATATTTTGACAAAATTTAACATCTGCTGTTACCGTTACCTTTTTTAAACTTTTTTTGTATCTGTCTGTTTCATATTTTCACTGAGAATTGTTGAGAATCGATAATCTTCGTCAAAGATTAAATAAAGGCTTTTTAGAGAATTGATTTTTCCTCAATAATAGTAAAATCACTTTGTGGTGTCATTTGAACTAAATACTCGTAGAATAACAAATTTTATAACTAATAAACAAAGTTTGTTCTTAGGCGGTTTATTGTTGTGAGGAGGCGAGTAAGGGTACCGCCGCCCCGAGAATCATTTATTGGATAGCAAACACCTGTGCCATACGTCACCCCGAGTAGTTGGCTACGTTTGGTGACTGAGCAGGGATGCCCGGGCTCACGGGGTGAGGAAACTTCACCCCATGAACCTATCGGGAGGCGATGGGTATGAGTAAAATGGGTATGGTATGGCAGAGTATGGGCAAAAAAAGCAAAAGAGGCAAAAAATCAGGGTATGGGTACCGCCGCCCCGGGAACAATGATTGGACAACCAACACCTCTGCCACCGGTCACCCCGAAAGGTTCTGCATGGGAATTATCAGGGATGCCAGGGTTCATCGGGTGATGTTTGCACCGAAATGGGAAGGAGAGATTAATACGTCCCTTACTCCTGAACTCCTACCGATTCAGATTGTGGATACCTACCCACCCCTAATACCCTTTTATTTTCCAGAACTTCCTTTCCTTCCTTTTCTAAAAATACCCTTCAAAGACAACATGGGCTCTGAGAAGAATTATATTCCTCAGGGCTGTATGGAGATAATGTAATTTTTTTTCGTTGTTTGTAGGAGTTACACAGGAGTTGTAGAATTGACCGTAGAACATGATAAATGTTTCCAAATTATTTCATAATTAGATATTTTTCTGTCAAAAATATATTTGGTAAATGATAAGGGTAATTCGATGGATATTAATACTTGCTACTTGTTACCCTGTATCCGTTTTGTGTAAGATTCACCTACTTAATACAATAAAATAAGCACCCACATGACGTGGGATCGTAATAATAATTTTATTGATGGTCAATCATTTATTGTCATCGATGGTTTGACCTCTTGTCCGTGTGACATTATCATCAATATCATTTTAAATTTACTTAATAAGCAATAATTGAAAGCAAAGATAGCCACCTTATAAAAGTCAATAGGTTAGATACATAAATAAGGGAATGTAAACGCATCGATGTGTACTTAAGACGACAAATACCCTAAAATATATTCAGAATCTTAACGACGCGACGTACCTAAGTAAAGAAGCCGTGTATACAAATTGCGACTCGCGACCCGTGTATTGGACGGACCTACTGTCGAATTTGCCCTATCAAAGAAAAGAAGAAGAAGTCAAATAATGTGTGAATCTTAACGACGTAAGTGAAGAAAGCGTGTAAACAAATAAGCACCCGCGGCACGGCGTATACACCCTAGCAGGCCTGGAGATTCGACCTTTCCGCCGCGTTCATTTTAATTATTTCTGAAGATCGTGTTACTAATATTTAAAATTAGTCCTAATGTCGCACTCCCGAAGTTATTAATTCATCGTCTAGAAATAAAATTTGGCTAACTTTATAGTTGAAAAACAGGTTATAAAGTTTTAAAATCGTTGTACGTAAAATATATTAATGGTAAGGTGTTGTTTTTATTTCTTAAATACAAAAAACTTACATCCCCAGTGTTCTGTTGGAATAAAAAAAAGTTATTATAGTTACGAATTCACCAATAATGATTAAAATTTGGGTTTTGAGCCAACAAAAATTATTAGGGTTGTGTACCGCCTTAACCGTATTGGTCACTTTTTAAAATGAAAACCGTCCCAACTACTCCCAACTGCTTGGAGCCACTGAGACTATGGCGTTCTCAATTGCGGTATGTTGTGAGGCTGAAGGTAATGGGGAGGGCACGGAGATGGGGAAGAGAAAGTTGGGGGAGTACTTGGCTATTCAGATCTGGTAACCAAACGGAGGCTAGTGTTCATGGCAGATAGAAAGAACTAAGTTCCAAGAAATAAAATAAACCGTTTAAAATAACTAAGTGGCGAATTTAGTAAAATTAGATAAAAGTTAGTTGTTTTTTTTTTAAAACGCGTTTTAAATTTTGCCCAGATGATAAAATCAACAATTTATGTTTTGTAAAGTATTCAAAATAGAACTTTGTTGAATATCCATTTGCGTACTTGCAATCTGCGAATCCAGATATATTTGAGATAAGATAAGTTTTTAGATTTTCACGGCCAAAAGCATTTTCGTTGTTAGTTTTTGGGTTGTTATGCCGTGTTGCGCTACCTCCTACTATAGCACATCGTCGGATCTACCGGATCTGCCCTGATGATGGACACTGCAACGCTGTCCGAAACGTCGGCTATAGTAGGAGGTAGCGCAACACGGCATAACACCCCAAAAACTAACAACGAAAAATATTTTAGATAGGGTTAAAAGCTAAACAACTTTGTGGAAAAAGACAACTTTTACATATTTATTAAACGCCCTAAAGGGCTTTTACATTGTAGTTTATAAGTTGAGTATCACAGTTGTGTTAAACACTTCAAAATTTAAAAAATAAAGAAAATATAATACAATGAAAAAAAGTGTAACATCAAAAGCATACAACAAAATACACTAATTTTGGCCAAAATGTCCGATAGAACCTCGTTGTCCCGTGGGCGAGATCTGTTATTCCACTTATTATTAACATATTACAATAATTATTTCACTTTTCGGATCTGAAGGATTTATCACACATACACTTTATATAGGTATATATTAATTTTTACTACTGCGAATCTACTATCTGGAATGAAGGTTAAGAGGAAACCGGGAAGCGTTTTGTCCATTCAAAAGTATCCCCTAATTTCTTCTCTAGATTTTGACACCGCTGAAATTTTTTTTATATAATATATATATCGACCGTAGGGTATTACCTAGTACGTTTTGGTTTTTTTGATGAGTTACTTCTTATAGGACCCTTCAAAAACCGTTAAAATTGTCCGATATGAATGTCATCAACAGACGTTCTGTATACAAACTAGACAATGTATTTTTTAAAAAAAGCAAAAGGTACAGACGGTTCCACGCCTACTCAGAAAGGTCATAAAAAGCTATGAAAAAATCATTTTAAAATAGCCGGTAACCCTAACCTAACTAAACCTATTTAACCAATTTTTTAAATATTTTTTATCATCACAAGCTCGATTTTGATGATTTTATTTAGGTATTACCAGCCTCAGGGGCAGTTGTCGTCAGTTGGCAGTAAGACCGACACTAACAACAACAGTTTGGTAAAATACCTATAGTTTATTTTGGCGACCGGATTTCCTCACAAAATAACAATATATCGTAACGAGACGTTTTGTTAACAAGTGGTTTTCAGTGACATTTTGAAGTGAAAACTTCTTTAGCGCCGTTGTGATTTAAAACTCGATGAAACGGAAACGAGCAATAATAAAAAGAGACAAACACAAAAATCTACAGGATTTAGCCTGCGAATGAATGAGATAGCAATAAAATATTTATTTGATTTACTCGGTAGGTACGTACTCGGTTACTCGGTTCCAATATAATATGATAAATCCACAGTCTCGCGCAAGTCTCCTTTGGTGTAGTGTTATATAACGCCTGACGAATCTCTGCGGACATTTGGCGGACCAAGGATTAAATACTACGAAATCCAAAAAAAATTTAAATATTTTCGTAAAATCAAAATCCAAACTTCAAACTACTCCAAAATGAACACTATGAAAGCTACAGCTTCTTCTTATACATACATTTTCAAGGTAATTTGTACTGCTCTTAGGGATATAATCGTAGATAAGTATGGGCTCTCAATGAAGTTATGAATAATCTTATAGAGCATAAATAGGTATTTTTTTTTAATAATTAACATTGATAAAAAAGTGCTTCGTAGTTGCACTAATATGGAAAAAATCTTTCTTCACATTGATAAAAAAAAGTTGCGCTGACACGGAAAAATATGGAAAAAATCTTATTGATAAAAAAAGGTGCTTCGTAGTTGTACGAGTACTAATATGGAAAAATGTGGAAAAAATCTTGCTTCACATTGATAAAAAAAGGTGTTTCGTAGTTGTACTAATATGGAAAAATATGGAAAAAATCTTGCTTCACATTGATAAAATAAAGGTGCTTCGTAGTTGTACTAATATGGAAAAATATGTAAAAAAATCTTACTTCACATTGATAAAAAAAGTGTTTCACCACTCTTGTCTACTTTAGTTTTCTGAAGGTTTCACTTCTACCGAGAGTGAATTGCACACTCTGATTATTTCCCTAATTTTACAAGATTTATTAGTGTTTTGTAGTCGAAAGTACAGCCACCAAAGAAAATTTATGACTATTAATAAAACTGAAAGAAGTGGTCAAAAGCATAGGGCATTATCAGATATCATTGGCTAAGCGTAGCGAAATTTTTATTTATCTCGTACGTTTTGCATTTCGTCTTATCTGTAAATTTGTTTGTATTTTTATTTATTTATTTTTATTTTATTTATTTATTTCAAGAATTTTGTTTTTACAATACAAATGATAAAATGTGCAAGGTTATACAATAATTCATTTTATATTTCTACTACTCCATAAATTGAGCTCAAGAGCTCGTGTTTATGGGAGGAGTATTAACATGCAAAAAAAAATTAATAGTGTTTTAGTGAGATGTTGAAACAATGATCAAAGATCTTATGAAAATAAATACAAATATTACTTGACAAAGGTACATAATTTAGAAAAAATAGTTTTAGAAGGACAATAACAGTATATAATATATACATATACTTTTAATATTTTAATATTACAGTTCAAGTAAGGGTAAATTAAATTAAATTAAGTGTACAATATATCATTATCCAATTTCAGGGACTTAATTTGCTTTTTAAATTGTTCATATTTCAATGTTCCCGTTATATTAATTTTGTTTTTGGACAATAATATATTGTACCATTTTACACCTAAATACAAATAGTGATGCTGAGCCGTGGTTGTTCTAAGCACAGGAATGGCTATTAAGCCATTAGTTTTAAATCTATTGCTTATGCTATCAGAGGGGTGAATTTTTTGAATAAAATATTCTTTATATATTTGATATAAGGCGTATCTCTTATACAATTCTATGATTGATGGTACATTAAATTCCCGAAATAATTCTAGAGTAGGGAAATCGTATGGTTTCCTAAGGATGATTTTTATGATTATTCTTTGAATTATAATTATGGGCTGTAAGGAAGATTTAAAGGCCCCTCCCCACCCAGGACTAAATTAATGCATAATATACCATTTTTATAGTTTTTTTGTTTAAAATATTTCGTATGTTATAGAATATATAGATAAGCTTTCTTATTCTTTCCACAGTGAGATTGATATGATCTTTCCATTTAACATTTTTATCTATTAGGATTCCAAGATATTTTACATTTGATTTATGATTTAGTTTAGCGCAGTCCGTATTACATGTATCTTCATTTGCACAATTTTTGGAATGAATTGTTATGTTAATTAAATTATTTGATACATCTTCTTGTAGAGAGAATGGAATATAATAAGTTTTTTCTGTATGTATGTTCCTTTTCTGTTTCAAGATGGGGGCCGTTTTAATGGTTCAGTAAAGATTATTTTTTAATTGGGAAATCGTGGTGTTTATTTGAACATTTTCTATTTATTGCACCTACTCGTTTTAAGCAAGTTTGAACAAAGAATTGTCATTGAGAGACATTCTTTTCTTTGAACAAATTATGTTAATTATTATTTAATTAAATATATGATGGTTTATAAGAGGTACTTAAGAACCCACTTACCAATCTCATGTTTAAAGAAGATATTATGGTTTTAGTTTATTAAATAAGAGAAAATTAAAAACATAGCTTTTTTGGACGCGAGGTCTACTACTATTATTCACAGAACTAGAGTGAGGTATAGTAAAATTTTAACGTAATTAAAATATGCCTTGTGAAACAATAGATGTTTACTTGTTCTAAATTATAGGGGCTGCTGGGTACTTGTACCCCCCGAATAGAAACAGAATACATCCCTTCCCGCAAACAAATAATAATAAAATTACTGAAGAGCTTACAGCCGTCCTCCCATCCCTTGAACATGAACACGTCAATTATACATTTGCAGACGTTCAATAATACCTACACATAATATAAACGTGCAGTAAATTTATTTCTCATACAGAGAATCGAGTCGACTCAGACAATAACTGCTGTGGTCTAAGGATTGAGGATGCCGTGTGGTGTATGGATTGTATATGGTGTGTGTGAACGTGTTTTGTATGGCAATTTAGTTGAAAATCTTTGTTGTCCAATTAGCCAGACTATTCTGTACCAATTTTGTCTGATGACACCAAATTGGGGTCGCGATGGCGGACGCTGGCCAGTGGTTGCCAAACCAAGACCGCGAGCATTTGTACAAATCGCCACGTCATAAAGGTTTTTTTGTTGTTGTTTATTTTTGTGATAAAACCATGTTTGTGACTTGTGTCATACGTAAATGAAAACTTGAAATTGAAATCACCAGAAAGATCTGCCTATCCTCACCTACAATATAATGGGTACGATAAAAAGTATTAAAAACTAAAAACAAGTATTAAAAAATTGTATAAAAAAGATATTTGAGGAGAAAGAGAATCATAAACGAAGTTATCCTATTAAACTATGCGAAAGCCATGGCAACGTCACAAACATAGCCAACTTATAACATAATTTATTCCGTTCTAGCTGACGTCCTCGGCGTTGCCCGGTGTTTATCCGGTGTGTCAATCAGATGTGGACAGTAATTTTTCTCTTATTTTCAACGACAGGTGTTCAAAAGTTCGTCAAGATGTATCAAAATTGTGGAAAAGGGTGATTTTTCGAAATATCATGTAGACTGTGACCTTTCTATTGCTTCGAAGGTCAAGTGTGCAACATTTCAATTTCAGAAAATTCATCTAAAGTCGATCTAAAAAGTAAAAAACTGTAGTTAAGTTTAAAAAACAAACCCAAAATTGGACACTCTTCTGACACCTTGCGAAGCTGCTCATCCATCACTAATCTCGCCACGTGGCTAGAAGCTACACATTATTGGCTTATTTCTTTGATTCTGATGACTTGAAGATATTAAAAATGGGTAAATTGTTATACCCCGATCCCAAACAGAGAACACAAGAACATCAAGAGTTGCTAAGACTATAAAATAAAACGTAATTTCTATCTCGATTGTCTTTACTTGAATCAAGAATCTGTGGTTAAATATTACAGTAGTTGGTAAATATTATATGCGAGCCTGGGGTGTGTAAATAACCCCAGACCCTCTGAGCTTAAATTCTCAAAGATATGATTATGAAATCTACTTGCGTGGACAATGTATCACAAATAATAGCAATCGGACAAAATGTCAATGGAAAAACTAAATTCACCAACCTTGTATGCAGTTCTTTGCAGCTTGGAGGCCTCCGTAATTTTATATAATCAATCGTAAGTGCAATCCTTTTGTGACTTGAAACTTGCAAGTATTTAGTTGTCAATCTTACACAACATTTGATTTCACAATACATATCACCTTAGCGATATATTTTTATTTTATTGTCGAGATTAAAGAAAAACATGGAAATATTATGATGCTTAACCATATTATGATATTTAAAATGTTCTGCACACCTGCGTGAGCTGTTGTCGCTGATACATAGACAACTCAAATAGAAACACAAAACAAAATGTTTTCGTTTGGAAACTATTTGAATGGGCATAATGGTTATGGGGGTTCACACAAACGTTCGCCTTTATGGTTCCGTTATGGGATTTACAAAAATAATATTCATTTACGGAAAAGATCCAAAATAAGCGCATTATTATTATTTGTAAGTTGCTTAATTCCTTTGTTGCGACTATTTGGTTGGGAGGAAAATGCGGGTTATAATTACTGTAGCTGTACAGTTTACAGACGGTTTATTGGGGAATTTATGGGAGATAAATTAGATTGAACGAGATAAACAAGCAATCTAATATCGATTGAAAATATCAAAAATAACGATAGGTAACGATTTGTTGATGCGGAAACGAGAATCTTATTGTACGCTTTATTATTTCAATTGATTTTATATAAATTTATAATTCAATCCTGAAATCTATTCTATTCGATATTCTGAACAAGCCGGCCAACATGCCCCTCGTTTGAAGGTATATAAGTCTTCCAAAACGTTTTTACAAAAACAGCAAAATAACAAAGTGCCATAGAAAAGCCATGTTAGGAGTCTCCAATATATATAAAAGGAATAAACAGAATTGCTACAACTCTATGTTTTTTGTCAAAGCTAACGCTAAGCTTGAGGCATTCGAGATGTGGATATACAGAAGAATACTTAAAATAAGCTGGATGGACAGGGTTACGAATTAAGAATGAAGATGTTATGGGTCGAATGAAAAAAGAAAAAAAATATATTAAAACTATAAAAATCCGAAAACTTCAATACCTTGGACATGTGATGAGACATCCAGAGAAGTACGAGGTCTTGTATCTCATAATACAGGGAAAGATAGCCGGAAGACGGGGCCCTGGAAGAAGGAGAACCTCATGGCTGAAAACCTGATACAGTGGTTTGGCCAGTCTACTGTGGAGCTGTTCCGGGCCGCAGTAAACAAAGTCCGCATAGCCAACATGATAGCCAACGTCCATTGAACGGACAGGGCGCAAGAAGAAGTAGAAAAATGGTAGATACAAGAAGAATTATAAATATTCAAAGAAAATCTAAGGAGAAAAAAAAATTCTAGGTGGTTTCTAATAGATACTTTTGATCATCTTGAGCAGAATATCTTATTGTGTAAAGCAGACCGATCGATTGAGCTCTGGCATTATGAAATTTAAACAACTTTTCTGTCATGAATTTAAAAACAAAAATATCAATAATTTTTTTAACCTCTCACGCCTAGGGCCTATTTGTCGGAAGGTCAAAATATTTCGGCTTTGAAATAAAATCCAAATAAATAGAACATTTCTGAACGCATACGAAAACTAAAAACCTTTTTGAACGGTGATGAATTACGCTTTCAAATTTTATACTTAATTCGAAATAAACATATAAATTTTTTTAAGTATAATATTTTGTAATGCAAAACACTTTTAGTACAAAAAAGTTTTTAAAATAAGTCATCTTACCTTTTTCGAACTAAAATTACTGAGGCAAATGTATTATAAACGTTATCGTCAACTTTTTTTTTGTCAATTCACGTAAAAATTATTAATAAAAATTTGTCAAAGTTTCTTTTTTTTCAAATTGTAGTCGGATATTTTGAATTCATAAAGGTGTGAATTTTAATTGTTATATTTAGATTTGAATATAAAGCGTAGTGTTTTCTATTTCTAAAGCCGTTTCGATCATATTTCTAAATTTCTAACCACGATAGTAAAGGAGACACAACGATATTTTGAGACCTACATGAGTTGTCCCGAAAAGCTAACAAATTTTCCTGAGGGGTTAAGATCGCATAGTCATTTCTGTTTTGAAATAATATTGTCAATGTGTTAAAATTAGAAGCATCTATCTACAAATAATTATCAAGTGTAACAAAACTAATCAGTTTGATCAAATACAAACGGAAATTTTAATCTTCATATAAGATGCATAATAATTTTGTATGAAAAAAAGGGATTATATTCTTATAAGAAATTTGTGTGATGTTAACATGGTCGACAATATTAAAGGGCTTGTAGTTTTAGGGGCGCCGCGCGTTCCGGAAATGAGTTTGAGTGAAGTGTGGGGTCAATAATGCAGTTTGCAGAGACCGGAACTGCCGTGCTGCATGCTGCATGCGGGCGGGACAATATCTACTGTACTATCTATAGCACTAGCTCTAGTACCAGCACAGGACATTACAGCTCACACCAACACTGCAGATAGAAGTGCAGCGGATGCACTCGAGGAGGGACCAATCAATGCAATGAATGTGTCAACAACCAGAATTTTAGAGTTGCAATGGGCTAGAAATACAAATATTGGGCTAAGATGAAGTCATACTAAATAATGCAAAAACATACAAAATCATGTGTTTTTTGTTTGGAAAATTTGATCGCTTAGAAGTATTATAGATGCTTCAGTTAAATACTGCATGTAGAACATACCTTGGCCCTTAAAAATATCGGTCATTTTTTTTAATAAGTCTTTTAATAAGCTTAGAAAAAAATAAAGTATTAGGTCTATAAAAAACATTTTTAACTGAAAACTCTCCTACTTATAAACACTTTTTCGGATATGGTTTTATTGCATAATGTGGCAAATTCAGTTACTTTTATAATAATCGCAAAAAAATGATGTTTACGCCCGAACTTCACGAAATAAAATAAAACATGCATCTTCTCGTTGTTATTTTTGACATCAATCAATACGGCCCGCAATCTACGAATTTGGATCTTGAAGTGTGACCCTTATGGCATGGGCCCAAGAACCATGCACTGGACACAACCCATTTCGTGTCAGTCACGCCCCGGCCATAGCGGGAAATATACGTGTGGCTCCGCGCCGCTTGCTTTCGTGAAATCAATTTTAAATTTCCGTTTTATTACAATAAACAATGCGTAAAAAAGGAATTAATGTTTTTTACAGGGCTTTACGAAATCAAACTGTAAAAAAATCCCTCAAATACCTATTACAACCTTTCCGAGAGCTTTTTCTCAAGCATTTTTAAACTTCTCCCATAAAGGGCGTGAAATCTGATTTCGATTTTTTTCTGGACTATTGGATCGCCTTAATTGTAGTTCAAGTAACTAAACGTCACGCATTTCACAGCGGAATTAGGTAAAGAGGATAGTTTGCCACAAGACTCACTAAGCACACACTTCTTTCATCATTCTAACAAATTCGATTAAACCGGCCCGTTTCGTGTATAAAATATTTGATACTGTTGATTGTACCTTGTCTTCCTACCATCCCCCTATAAAATTTGGGGGGCGGATTATGGGTATCGCCGCCCCGGGAACCATTTATTGGATAACCAACACCTCTACCATAGGTCATCCCAAGTGATTCGCTACTTTTGGTGACCTAGCAGGGGTTCCCAGGTACACGGGGCCAGGTTTGTTTGGATCTTAGCGACGGACGCGTCTGCCTACCAACTGCGTGGCAGGCCGGATCGGGAGAGACTGGTTGAGGGAGATTGTTTTACCTCTCCAATAAAATAAGCTTTTATTTGGTTAACACGACAATACTGGTCACAATAAAGATCTTTCCAATTAAGATTCAAGAATTGAGGAATTTAAATGGGAAAAATTCTTGCAAAGTGAAGAGCGAACATGATACCTCTAATAATCTCGTATCCTTGCTCTTGCTAAATGTTTTGAACAATTTCTGACGTGGGTGGTTCGATTAGACGCGTATAAAGCATTACTGCTAATCCCTTGGAATGAAGCAATTCAGCTGATGGTTCCGTTGCAAACCAACAATAATGTGTTTCAAGAAGTGTCTAAGTCAGTTGGCTCATCGATAAAATTATTTCAAGTGCTTTTCTAATACCACGTAAATGAATTGAAAGTAATTTTTATCACTGAATAGGCACCAAAATGAATCAATTAATTAGTAACAAATTATTTAAGATAATCTTATTTATTTATTTCCTTAAACGCCATCAAATGGCTTTTACATTCAAGTGATACACTGGTACACAGGAGACAGGAGGGTATCAGTATTATAATAATAACAAAAATATGATAGTTAGCAATATTTAAATAATATACTAGGTTTATAATATATAAGACCTGACATTAAACAATATGATGAATGTAGTATGATAAAAACTTGTACATAGGTATGTGATACAAATATGTGTTGCAACCAAAAATAATGTAGAATTGCAATGTAATTTAAAATAACAGAACATTATATTTATGCAAAATGAAAACATTTAAATAAAGGGGACTTGTTAGAATAGACCCAAGTCAATTATATCTCTTCATACATTCGCCTTTATTTGCAAATCATTCAATTATAGGAATTATAAATAGAGTGATTTAGTATAGAGTTTATTGTTACCTTAAAAGTTATATGATGTTAGAATTCAACAAGGAACCAATTATTTCCAAATAAATAATATATATTATATTACAATAAATTTGTAAATACCGTGAAAAATCACACACAATTATTTAAGTAGATAGATATAATATGTGTTTGTCTCTTTTTAATGTTGCTTTTTTTTGTTTCATTAAGTTTCAAATCTCAACGGTGCTAAAGAAGTTTACACTTCAATTTTTTTTTTATGGCAATTCATTAAATAAAAGTTTTAAAAAAGTAGTTACCTCTACCAAAATGGATCTATACGCATATTAAATAACAAAATAATAATTTTAAAAAACCCGATCATCCTTGAATAGTACACGCCAAACTTTAATCCCGGCTGGGCGTTGATACAGAATTGTCGCAATAGGCGAGTTTAAGTAAAACAGTGGCGTGCCTCCTCGCCCACACTTTTCTCTGTCGTACGTATGTTTTTACGAGCGTTTATTGTAAAGTCAGTAATTTTTTTTAACATTAACTGCACACAGGAGACCCTGGGGAAAACAATTTCCCTCAGGGCCTGTGTCATCTTTGAAGATGCTGTGTGTAGGGTCTTTTGGAGGAAAGGAAGAAGTGAACATGGGTCTTGAAGAGACCCATGTTGTAGGAGGGAGGAAACACAGAGGCCGGCAAACCGTTCCACAGCCCTGTTGAACTCAAGAACGAGTCGTAGAAACGACCCGTTCTCATGTGACTAATGTCAACCGTGTACAAATGTTGGGCGCGTGTTTGGCGTGTTTCCCGACTATGCACCGGTGCCGAGGGGATCAATGACGCTAGTTCCTCGGAGCATCTTCCATTGTAATACCTGTAGAACAAGGACAGCATTCCCACCTGACGCCTGTGCTCAAAAGATTGCAATCCGTATGTCTGGATGGAGAATCTATCAAACGGACCGCCCGTTTCTGCACAGTCAAGAGTTTTTTAGGTATTTTGGAGCTCCAGACCAGAGATGGGTGCCAATTTCAACTGCGCGAGGATGGATAGTGCAATCTTCAGGCCATAATAAAATTTTGATTTTGCTTTCCCAAACACGTTCTTTACCGAACAATTTAAATTATATATTTTATATTATATATTTTATATTGTACGTACATTTATATATCGATCGAGCTGCATCATTATAGCGATAAGGAACGTGTATTTATTTGGTACATTTTTTTGCCGTCACGGTACCGTAACCGTGAATCGTCGCCGTAATAATAAAATCGTTCATTATCCAGCAAGTAACGTAATAAAATGATTAAAATTCCTTGACCAAACAACGACGCAGATCTCTGTTGTAGTAGGTAGGTACTGCTCTGATCTCTAATCTATAACGGGGCGATACATCACTATTTGATACCTAAACAAGATACTCGTTGCAGGAACTGGAGCTGGTAAATATTTGTACAATGGCACAAAGCACCGCCGCTCCTGTTACTTGTCACGGTTCCTCGGTAACCAGTTCCAAGTAACGTTTGATATCGCCTCATCCTCTAAACACGAGATTGAACTCTTGGAATCGAGGTGAATAGGAGATTGATTGTGTCGGTCTGCGGTAGGCGGAATTGGTAGATCTTTTCAAAATTATCCTTTCTGGTCATTGGTGCAGTTTTCCCGTTGATTGGTTGGGATATCGCCATTTGTGACAGTCTTGAAGTCTTGACCTTTCTTATACATGGGTTAGTCCTTTTCCTAAGCCTTTACTTGCATACGATTGTTTATTTTATCATGAAACACGGTGAACGGAAACTCGTATTACAAATCGGAAACTTGCGAATCTACATCACATATATAGAAATTATAGAAAATCCAAAAATTCTGAGCATTTTGTTTTATTTTATTTTATTTTTTTTTGGCAAACTAAAGGATTAAAAAAACTTTTAGTTTAGACTTCGACGCATTATAAAAGTTAATGTGGATTTATAATTTGGGAGGCAGGTGTGAGTACCGCCGCCACGGGAACCATTTGTTGGATAACCAACCCCCTTGCCGTAGGTCACCCCAAGGTCCCCAAGTAGCTCACAACGTTTGGTGACTTAGCAGGAGTACCCGGGTTCACGGTAAGAGGTTTGTCAAGGTCTTGGCGGCATATGCGTTTGCCCACTTATTTCGTGGCGGGCCGGATCGGGAGAGACTATTTGAGGTAGATCTTTATGTCTCTCCGGTCGGACCCACTCGATCTATATCGTCTTGTACCGCAGTAAGAGGTATGGATTTATACGACTGTCACTCCTGGACACATTGATCCTCAGATTTCCTCCCACCTCTCGTACCTTTCTCCTTCCCAGAACTTCCTCTCTTTCTTTCCCTAAAAAGATCATCCACACAGCATCCCCTAAAATTGTTTTCGTCAATGCCTCTTATGTGGAGCTAATGTAAAAAAAAGCCAATAATAACCTGCTAGCAACCGATTTTTAAAAAATCTAACCTAAATCTTACACAATTATCTGTTCAGAATTATCCTACGAGAAGTTGCCGAGATTTTAGGCTTCCCAAAACTAAACTTAGTGCACACAAAGCAGCATTTTTCATAAAGGACAAAAACATTATAATAACCTACCGAAGTTCTTAGAGGAAGCCACAAGTCTTTGGTACTTTTCATAGGATATGTGCTATATATAATGTAAAAAGGTTACTTTCTAAGATTATTTTAGTTACCTACTCTTATACCAATATAAATGTTTTTTTAAACGTCTAGGGTTCTTTTTAGGGAAAGGAAGGAGAGAACGTTTTGGGAAGGAAAATGGTATGGGGGTTGGTAAGAATCTGGGGGTCGGTGTTTTCAGATGTGACGGACGTATGAATTTATCCCTGAGTCCTATTGGAGAGGTCTCCCTCAACCAAGTCTCATAAAAAATTTGACCCGCCACACAGTAGATAGGCATCCTCCGCCAAGACCTAGACAATCCTTACCCAATGAACCCGGGCACCCGTTCTAAATCACCAAACGTAGCAAATCACCTGGGGTGGCCTATGGCAGAGGTGTTGGGATTATGGTATAGATTGACCAGATTCCCGAATGTAAACAAAAATAAACTACGAGTTTCCGGACACCGTCCATGATCTGACCTCGTATACGACAATGTTGCACACATTCCTAGAAAGACTATTTCTAGGAATGTGTACTGAATTCAATCCGTGCTGAAAATATTGTCATAATCGTAGAAGTTTATTGATTACCTTTTTTATATTATATTTGAATCCAGGGCAGTAGCCAGATGCAAGTTGGCTGTTTCTGTCTCTTGCAATGATGGCGGCCAGGCCAGTGGTAGTGGCCGCTAAGCTGTGGTTATTCTCTCATTGCATTGTCTGGCTTCATTGCAGCCAGATACTGCAGCGGGATTAGCGGCAAGTCGGGCTGCGATGGAGCGGATAGCAGACACAGAATAGCAAGTACGCCAATTACATTGACTGGAACCCACACAGGACCGGAGTCACACATACTAAATGATAACCTCAAATTGTAATATTTAATTAAATGAAGAGATAATGTTGGTAGTTCTTAGTCGAAGTATGATGACTAAATATGACCGAATCAGATAGGGACACATTAGGTCAGTTGGTAGAGTTGCGGCAAGGCGAAGGTCATGGGTTCGGGTATCAGATGTGACCTATCTTTTTCTGATTTTTCTGTTTTAGGATTTTCGATTGAGTTTCGCTAATATTGTCTTCGTTTAATTAAATATTACAATTTGAGGTTTATCTCATTAAGTTAAAAATAAAATTTTAAAAAATAATCATCCTAGACTTGCAGAAAAGTCAATAGATGTCGCATATCAAAATAAAAATGGATAAAAAATTATCCAAGACACTATCTAGATAGCATTTAGTTCGGGTTTGAATCTTGCGTAAATGTTGGTAGTTCTTATGGCCGTTATACACGACATCTTTTTTTAGCCCGATTCCAATTAGAGACAAAAGTCAACATTTTTCGATTTACGCGATCGCTATTTTCACCTCTATTTTCATATCTACGTTTCAATTGTCATCACTGCAAACAACACAAGAACCACACTGTTTGTTGTGATGCCAACTGAAATCGTAGATATGAAAATAGAGATGAAAATAGCGTTCGCGTAAAGCGAAAAATGTTGACTTTTGTCTCTAATTGGAATCGGGATGAAAAAAGATGTCGTGTATTGTGGGCTTTAGTCGGAGTTTGATACAGTTAAATATGACCGAATCGGATAGGAACACATTAGATCGATTGATTTTCGCCCGACAAGGCGAAGGTCCTGGGTTTTTGTCCCAGGTGTGACCGTATCTGTTTCTGATTTTCCTGTTTTCAGATTTTCGATTGAGTATGGTTAACGATTAACGATTGAGTATGTCTTCATTTAATTAGATAATATTTATCTTCCTAAATATGATCCGTACCTCGGTAGGAGACAGATTGAGGTGTAATGCCTACAATACACGACATCTTTTTTTCAGTCCGATTCCAATTAGAGACCAAAGTATTTTCCTCTCTATTTTCATATCTACGATTTCAGTTGGCATCACGGCAAATAGCATGGTTCATGTGTTGTTTGTAGTTTGTAGGTGTAAGGCTTCGGATAAAGATTAATCCAATAAGAAAAATGTGATATAATATGGGCAATACAAAGAATGATAGTCTGAGGTAGGTATATTTTTTAATTTAGAGTGCGACAGCTTGAAAAATGAAGTTTTTAGTTTGGACCTAAATTCTGTTAGGCTTGACATGCATCTTAGTTTAGATCAGCGACATCGTCTGCAATTGGAAGATTGAAAGAACCCAAGCGAAATCCGAACACAAATTTTGGTAATCGCACGTTTGGAGTATCCGGCCCTGAGGCTTGGAATAAACTTCCCATGGAATTGAGATGCATAACCAACCCAGCGGAATTTAGATCCAAACTTAAAACTCATTTTTTCAAATACTCATTTCCATAAATTCGTCATTATATTTAAACTTTGTAATTTAATTATACTCTAATAATTGTTGATGTCCACGAATATATACTATTTTATTTGCTATTCCCTACAACTACTAACGAAAAACTCAAAATGCTATTGATCTACCTACCAATGGTCTGTCAGTGGTAACCTAACACCTCAATCCGTTTAATGTTGAGCGATGAGTCATCATAATGCGGTAAAGATCGGCGATTAATTTCATTAATTTATTTAAGATATCCATACATTTTCGTAAATCCGATAAATTTTGCATCCATGTCCTTTAATAGTAATATGTATTATGTAAAAACTTCCTTCTTCTTCTGGCGCTGTGGAGTGATTCTGGCGAATGTATGATATTTATAAGATGTTTTCAAGTATTTTTAAATGTAAATAAATATGTTAGTTATAAATCTCTAACTTTAAGTCATAATTGTAAATATATATGTCATTGAGCTCAGTTTTAGGTCAGCTTTTATATGTCTTAGTCATAAGTCACTAGCAATAAGACTTAGATGTAAGTCACTAGTTATAATTGTAAATCTTAGTTGTAAGCCAGTAATATTATTTTTTATGTATTTATTTGTACAGCGCCCTTGAGGTGATTTTTCACGAAAACGGCGCTATATAAATTAGCCAAATATTATTATTATTAGTTCCGGTGGAACTCATATTCTTCCTATAAGATCAATGAAAGAGTCCGTCCCTGAACTTCTCACGAGTTTCTGTGGGATGCTCGATATAGATTTCTGATTCAAGATCAAATAATTTAACTCTTGGCCTTCTCTGGGTTGGATAAGGAATCAATCGCTTTCGTGTTTGTTGGAATAGCTTGATGTGTCGCCATGACACCATTGTACTCAGGTGATTAGGTATACAAATGGATAGGTATATATGCAAACTTACCTATTTTATGCATGAATGAAACATGTAAGTAGACGATAATCAAAAAGTGGTAAACAAATACTTCTACGTATGGCCTCCGTGGTCGAGGGGGTAAGAATCTCGACTACGAATCCAAATCAAAAGTAAATTTTATTTCATGGTGTCTTTTCACCAAATTAATTAGTTAAAAAGTGTATATTTGCGGCACGTTCTAGAGTGGACGATAGTCTCAGTATCGCCCAGGTAAATGATCACCATTTAGAATTGAAACCATGTTTGAAATGGCTTTACCTGTGTTTGGTGTTCAGATTTGAATAGCCAGGTAGATACGTTACCACAATCCTCTCCTTCATCTCCTTCCCCTCCCCACTATCTTCAGCCTCACAACACAACATACCTCAATTTGGGATGCCATAGTCTCACTGGCGCCGGACGGTTGAGAGCAGTTGTCAAGTTGGCACAGGAGGAACAACTGCGCCCGTCTGTACCCAGTGAGATTATAGTATCCCCAATTGGGATTTGTTGTGAGAATGAAGGTAGTGGAGAAGGGAAGGAGATGCGAAAGAGTACGTTGGGGAAGTACGTGGCTATTCAGATCTGGATACCAAACACGGCTACAGCCATTTCAAGCAACGTCTCAATTCTAAACGGTGATGATACACCAGGGCAAAACTGAGAGCATGTTGCACTCTGGAACGTGAAGCAAGTATACTTTATAATATTTTGAATTAATTAATTGTGAAATAACATAAATAAACTTTATTTGCGCACGCCAGGATTTGAACCCGCGACCTTCAGTTTTCTATTCAAGAGCCTTACCCCTCGACAACGGAAGCCGTCGTTGATTATCGGTAGATTCAATTATATTTTCTAAAACGAGTCGGGTGCTAAAAGCGCCGTCCCCACTTTATGAACTCGTGTAAGAATTATAAAAATATTTTTGTGATGTTTGGTGTTCTATTACAAAAACGATCATTACTAAAGATTTCCGTGGAGGGGAGCACAGTACTCAAATGAGTCTATAAACCAATTTTTTGATTCCTGGCCCCTGCTTCTTGAAGCAAGTAAAAATTAAAAAAAAAAAAAAAAAAAAAAAAAAAAAATTATCGTTAATTTGTGTCCATTCAAATGTTTAAAACATTTTGCATTTCTCTCTGGACTTCGTGACAGATATTTATCATTTACACAAAAGCTGACATTTGGGAAGGTTTAATTTGTTGAGATATCTCCTTGCAAAGTGCCGCCTGATGTATCGGCTGGACCGACCAGAGGACACTTGACAAAGAACTCGAGATCGTAAATATCCTAATGAAGATGTCGCCCCCCGCGTGATTTAGGGCTCCGAGGGGCTGAGCGGGGGGCGGGGGCGGAGGCCCTAGGCGGGGACTCCGCCCACCGAAGTGCTGAGTACAGCATGGCAAGGTTTACCAGTGAAGGAGAAAATAAGACGGTTTTTGTTTAATTTCTTTTGTGATTTAAACTCACAACTTGATAGACTGATAATGATTATTCATATGATTTTGTTACGGATTTTTTTTTTATGAACCAATCATCTCTGGGCCGAGACTCCAGGCTGTTTTCCTACAAAACTTAAAATTGGATATTAGGCCAAAATACCCAACCAAAGGTATTGAAATATAAGGAGATGTGCTATCCGCAGTTTTTACTATGTGAGACTGCCCTTCCGAGTGTCGCCGGTATTGTTTACTAATTAACGAATGAACTAAATGAACGAATAAAATAAACGAACTCTAAACTAAATGAAGGAACTCTTTCCGTATTCAAACTAAATGCACACCTTAAAAAAATCAAGGAAACAAAATAACATAAAAGGGAAAAAACACCTTCAAGGGCGTACATTTAAAACACAAATTACCGATTTTTGTTGTAACTCGAATTGAAATTTCTTCCCAAGAAAACGTCATTTATTCCATTTTTTTTTTTTAATTTTATTTTATAATCAAGTAGATAGGGCAAGATTATTTTTAATGTACAATTAATTCACAATTTTTTGTTTGTTACATGTTGTAAATTTCAGGGACATTATATTCCAAGATTCTTTTACATAATTTATGTATATCTATATCTGTAAATGAACAAAAATTCAATCTCAAATAAAGTTAGCAATATTATAACGTATATAAATAAGAATAATATTAACTAGCTGTTTTTGCTGATAGGCCCTGCGGGCGGCTTTTGGTTCGGCTTCAACCAGTTTCAGTGTTAGTGACCATTTTATAAATCCGATAGGAACTGGTTCGAAAAATAGCCCGTTCCTCGAATTCAGTGATAGCTCTCACCGGGACAAAGTAACCGCGACAGGAAATGACGTCATACATAGTAAATAGACGAATGGTAAAAATCACAACGTGGTAATATTATTCACAACCGCCAGTTACAATAATAATCATACTATCCATACCTTCATACCCAGAGAGATCCACGAAACTACGAATACTTACGCCTGCCAGCCGACGCTCCTCACGCTAGCTATTAAAACGTAAGTGGCGCTGTCTTTTGGCATTGCTTTAATTCGGTACTATTATGAAAATCGATTTGTAACAAACTCCACGAACGAAAACGGCTTTGCGTAAGGTGCGGCGTCAGAGAAGTACTCGAAGCCGGGTTCTAAAATTAATAATAATAATATTTCTTTATTAAACAAAATTTGCAAGATTTATAACTTAAAAAAAACGTACATTCAGTGTTAATATTTACAATGGTTTATGTAAGTACAAAAGATTAACAACAGAAAATAATATAAATATGAACAGTAGGTACCTACTTGAAGAATAGAAAATAGTCATAAATTTAGGATTTTCGTAATCCGCCTCACTAGTCTAGCCTGTGTTGAACCAGTAATTTTTAAGTCAATTTATATTTCCTACACTTATCTCTTACTAATATTATAAATGCGAAAGTTTGTATATGGATGGTCCTTACTCTTTCACGCAATAAATATCGAATGGAATTTAAAAATTCTTTCACTAATCGAAAGCTACATTATTTGCGAATAACAACGGCTTTATATATTGGTAAGTTCTGGCGTTATGAATGAGCTGTGGCGTTATGAAATTATGTATCATACGTTTTCTGTCCCTAACAAAATCGAGTTATTGCAAACGTCAAACAAATTGTTACCTTGGAAACAATTTATTTTTGTAAATAAAGAGTGCTTTCTTGTGATTAAAAAAGAGTACTTTTTTTGGCGTCGTAGTTAATATCTATCTACATATCTCTAAAAATGTTTATTCTCCGAACAAAAAGCATAGCGTTGCTATAAAGCATAGCGTTTGAAATGGACTGTCATTTTCTTATTTTTTTAGGTTACTCTGGATTCAAATATGAATAAAATACTAATAAAGGGAGTAGGTACTTAAAATAAATTTCTATTTCTATAATTTAAATATTTTCTAAAACAGAATTTTTATTTGCGAAATATCATTCTCAAATTTTGAAATTTTCTATTAAACAATAATTATTTTCTATTAGACAAAATAGCAAGAATAATAAAAATTATGCCAATAATTATGCAAGTAATTTCCCACTAATACTATGCGAGCGAAGCCGTGGGTAAAAGCTAGTATTAAAATATAATCATACAATAGATTGGTTGAATTAACAATACATTTTGAATAATAACAATCAGTACGTTGGTTTAATTTCGATTTTGGGTGAGCGCGCCGGTAAAGGCCCTATCATTATTTTTTATCCAAATTTTTTTTATTTTTGAAATTTTTTTGTGAATCACATTTTTATACTCTATATGAAAGAATGTTATAAAGTCTTGTTGCAAGGTATCTGAAGCTTCGTTGACCAAAAGAAGTATGCGTTATGGGAATTTGTAGTAAGTCTTTGTTATTGTTTCGTGTATAGCGTGTATTTAATCTTCTTTCATAGTATTTATGTATATTTGTGTACAGATGATTGAGGATTGTTTTAGCGTAAATCTGCCGAACGTCAAACACATTCATAATATTAAAGATAAAGTTCGAGTCTGTAATTAGAGGTAGTCTAAGGATTATTTGTATAATAGTTTACTGTGCCTTTATGAATGGGTCTAGTGCAGATGCAGTGCCACGTCCCCATGCTATGATGCCATACTCAATAATAGATTGACAGACTGCAAAATAAATGATTTTGAAGTGTTGAAAGTCGAGAACGTTTCGTATCGTTCTGAAAAAGTGCATTTTTTTTCTTATTTTGTTTGCAACTATTTGAGTTTGAAGATTCCATTTGAGATATGGATCAATGGTGAGGCCAATGTACTTCATCTGTGTAGAGCGCTCAATGTTAGGAATTTGGCAATATTCATTGGAATTTAAGGCATTTAAACATGTGTGTATTCTAATAGAGGCATCATCGTGAGGTTGTCCTGTAATATTTACGCTTGATGTGACGTATTTAGTTTTCTCGGTATTCAGTGTGAGTGTATTCGTATCTAACCACTTTTTTATAATGCTTATATCCGTTTCAGCTTTTTCGTAGATGTAAGACAGTGTCATCGGCAAAACTAACAATTTCCCCCTGAATATTAATGTTGCTTAATTCGTTAATGTACAAAAGGAACAAAGATGGTCCTAATATGCTACCCCGAGTAATTAAATAGTTAGAGGAGAACTGATCGCTAAGTATTTTATTTACTTTAACTTGTTGCTTGCGATTGTTAAGGTAGCTTTTAAAAAAGTTAAGTTCGTTACCTGTAATACTGATTTTTACAAGTTTGTTTATTAATTTACTGTGCGATATTGTATCAAAGGCTTTGGAAAGGTCTAGAAAGATTGAAACATATTTTGTGCTTTTATCGAGGTTTTTGACAATTTTTTACTGTATAGTCGCTAGGCTATTAATACTGTCAGATAAGTGAAATTGTAGTTAAAGGAAAGTGAAATAATATGTATGATATACTTCAATACTTTAAATTAATTAAACAGGTGCCAAAGTTTCAGCAGTTGCTATTTTATTAACTACTTGTGTGGTAAATAAATCTTTTTCATAATAAAAAATGTTCGATTCTACATAAAAAATTTTGGAAAAAATATGCAAGCTGTATAGTCATTTAAAAATAACGTTGTAATATCTGAACAATAAATTGTCCCAAAATGAGGACATTTTGAGTAAACACACCCGCACCATTAATCTGGCGCATTATTATTTCAGCAATAAATAACATTTAAAAATTCCATCTTTCCACTCCTCTCCCTTGGCTCAACTCTTCAGACCTCTTCACCCGTGGACTCTGGTCGTCCCATTTATTCCGGAATCAAACCTCGACTATGCCTCCCTCTTTCACGCCCGCCGCCGCTGAGTTCTCTCCCTCCCTCAGATCAAACTGTATTCTGCTGACTCGACTCTTGATTTGTGGCCTCTGACTGTCGGATATAACTTTTAAAATGTTTATTTTATATTTTTAAATCCCTAAATCAAGGGACAAAATCAGCTCTTTCGTAATTCATCGTTGAAGCGCCGCTCTCATTATGGGTTTGTAATTATGACGTTAGCAGAAACCTCAATATCATCAAACATGACTAATTTCTGTTTAAGTCTGTCTGTGAGTGATTCCGATTAAATTCAAGTTCATTGAACCAAAATTTAAACCTATATAATATAATATTTTAACAGAAAATTATTGGACATTTTCAAAATTGGAACGGATGTATCAAGTTTCAGAAAAGCGATACTTGACTACTTACCTATTTACCTCATATAATATTTTTTACGAAAAATTATTTAAATTTTATATTTGAAATTCGTAATTCTTTTTTAAATCTCTTAGGGTTAATCTTGAGAAATAAAGATTACTAGTCGTGATATATATCGTGCTTTAGTAAAGACAGAGTCTGCCCTTTTTTATTTTAAAGAAAGCTTTATGTACCAACATAATATCCGGTGATTTTTCACAGGTTAAAACGAAGTCACAAGCCAAAAATGTATAAGTATATTCTTATATCGCCAGAAATATAGATAATAGCAATAAAAATCGCTTGGCAAACGGAGTTTAAAAGTCACGATTTCAAAAGAATCTATATAAATATATACGTAAAAATCTCGTGTCACGGTGTTTGTGATCGCACTCTTCCGAAACGACTAGACCGATTTTTATGAAATTTTTTATTTGTATTTAGTAGGTAAGAGAATAAGAGTCGTAAAGTATATTTTATACCGCTAGGTGATTAGGGTGGCCCTATCCAGAACAGACGAACGCGCTTGGGCGGTGTGGATTTGATTTGTATGCAAATTAACAGATGGCGGTGTGAGTTGATTTATCGTTGTTATAAAGGTTGGGTATCCATCCAATAGACGGCGTCGTGCTTCGTTAGCCATTAGTAATTTCATAATAAAGAAAAAAATTCAATCAATGAAAACTGTCACGGAAATTTTGCATTAATTTTATTTTAAAAGCGTTCATACATTTTTTTGAAAAAAAGGAAACATTTTTTAGTAGTTTGCAAGCTTCAATTTATCCAAAGCATATTTTTTTAATTGTTCGGCGGAGAATCTAACCCACAAAACCTAAATGGAGTAAATTGATTGCAGAGGGTTATTTCATCTAGTGGCTAGAAAACCCAATAGGTAATAAATAATTATCTGGTACTTTCAAAAGCTTTCAATGAAACGTCTCCTAAACTGCAGTAGAGTTAGTTCCTGTCCCTCAAAATGTCGGGTATAAAATTCCAATCACCTGCCGAGCACCGGCTGAACATATTACTTGCTTTTTGGAAAATTATGTTTTAGTGAATTGTAACGTCTTACCAAATAATAATGATTTTATAATATGAAATATTTAATATTTATAAAAAATTTATATATCTATTATATTCCCCAGAATAGCTACTTATAATCAGATAAATGTATTTGAGATTTATAATTTTTTCCAGCGAAGTAAGTTATTTGAAGATTTCATGTAAATAAATATAGTAAGTACCCTACTATGACTTTGAAAATGAAAAAAAAGATATTTTACTTGATATTTTGCGACACGCTTTTCTACAGATAAAATAAATATATTTGCAAATGATGAAACCTTAAGCTGAATAATATTAATATATGTACATTACTTCCTTGCCAAAGCGAAAAAAAAAGTATGCTAGGAGCATTTTTTAAGGTACTATTAAATCTAGACAAGTGTGGAGAGCTATTAGCCAATCCACGGTGGATGTTTTGGCACACTTAGGGTTAAGTAGTAAATTGCATAAAAGTAATGCTTCTTACACATGCAAAAACATGAACGTGAAATGAGCTGCAAATTATGGGTAAAGGAACGACGCTACTGCCAACGGTGCAAAACGCAGCTTGTAATTGTTTCGTTCCTTTCCTATAATTCTCCTATAAGGCTCCGCTTGCGTTCATGTTCGTGCATGTGTATACGCAGCACAAAAGAGCAGGGATATTTTAACCCAACAAAGCCAGCATGTAAGATTTCACCTTCCTCAGTAAATTGGATTATTATTACTAAGAAACCTTAGTAGAGTATCAAACGTAATGCGAAACATTTGTGAATATTGTTAGAAGTTCGCCTAATATTTTAAGTAGGGTTATTTATTAGCGAATGTAATCGAATATCAGTGACTTTTTATGGTATCCTGTTTAATATTAATAAGGATATAATGTAGAGTTTTTAGTCAACGGGTGTTTTGCTTTTATGTGGAAAAGGGCAAAAGGCTGTGGAAGAACAGTGTTGGGGGAAAGTAGGTATAATTAAAATCTGTTTAATTGCAACTATTATTATAATATTAAATATACAATATTTTAAATGTTCACGTTTTGGCACATTTATGTGATATTTATCTCAAGTGGGATTTACTTATACACGATTTTCGGAAACTCGCAGTACCTACAAGTTGATACTGCATGTACCTACTTAGGAATAACTTTTTTGATTTGATATTTCGTTATCGAGTAATGGGAGTTGGCATTTTATTTTGGTGACATTTTGAGAAAAAAACGATCGCAATGGGTTTACATATATCAACTGACTTGTCTTTAAAAAAAGAGTTGAGGCCTGGACGTGGCTCTAATAGTTTTTAACTCTTTATTTCTAAAAAAATGAATAAAAGTGCAAAAAATCACAATGCTTTTTATTTGGATTCAATATAATATTACATAGATTCACAAGTTTTCCGTTTAAGTACCTACGAGTTTCTGGAGTAGGTATAATTTAAAATCTATTTGAAGTTTTCTTATTAACTAAGTACGTAACTTAAAATTACTCTTTCAGTTGTGTTTAATTTATTTATTTATTTATTTATTTATTTATTTATTTATTTACGCCCTTTTTCGGGGCTTTTACATATACAATTTAAAAATTACACTTGATTAAATAATATATAAATACTGTATATTTCTTTTACCAATAAATATAAAATGTATATATTTCTTTTATTAAGAAATATACAGTATTTATTTCACATAACTGAACTGCCTCAGTAACAGCATTTTGTATTTGTCTAAAGATAAATTGAAGATGTCCACAGACTTGGTAAAATTATTTCCCTCCATTAGTATTCTGGGCAAAGAGGAATACATATGGTAGTTAGTTCCAGAATTTCTGCACTGAAATAAATCCTGACTTCTAGTATTACGTAGAGGAATCCGGAAGCTTATTAATTCAAGTAATAATGGACTGTCAACTAAATCATTTAGAATTTTATAAAGAAATACCAAGTCTGTGAAAATTCTTCTGTCTGATAATTTGAGCATATTCATATCATTTAAAATAGTGTTGTAGTTCAACATAATTGCTGGAATACCCATTTTAAAATTTAGAAAAAAAAAAATTAAAACCTATATGGTTTGGTTCAAAGTACACTTACACTATCGTTCATGACTTTTATTTGGGTTGTTAGTTTGCAGGAGATTTTGTTTTTAAATATAAAAAAAACCTTTCGATTTAATTTGTTATTGCCACAGAATATATTATTATTTACGCAAAGTTCCGAAAAAAATATTTCTTTATTTTTTTACATCTGTTGAAAATAAAGAGATTTTAGGTAAATATTAACAGAATAGCCTTTAGAAATATACATTGATACAATCTTTACATAGAAAGTTTCACTTTGTCCAAATTCTTCACAACTGTTTCAAATTCCATCTGTCAACCCTTCACACTGAGAATTAAATTCACATTATGTCCTAACTGATGGTAAGTTCTTCGGTCGCGGTTGGGCGGTGGTAGAACCTCGCTCCTCCACACGTCATCGCTTTTAACGTCAACAAGATGGATCCATTTGAAATAATTCCAATGTTGGCAGGATTCTTGGGGAATGTCATCAGTCATCTGTCCTGAAAGGATTTGCCTTACAAGTCCCGGTTGGCATGCGACGCTATAATGTTCTTGTTATAGCGCGATATTTTGCCGCTTTTATATTATTGTTCCGATAAGCGATCTTAATATTACACATTTCACGAACAGTTTGTGTCCGATGATGAATCGGTAGTGCCTTGTAGCTTGTAGCCTGTACTCTGTAGTCTGTAGTAACGAGATTAGCATCTATTATGTCCGTTAACGGGCAGCAGCAGGTAGCGAGAGTCGTTCCCTCTTTGGTCTGGAGGAATACCGACGTCAAACATCAAGACATTCAGAATTAAGTTGATAAGGTCACTTTCAGTTCTACAGGCATTCAAAAATGCTGCGTTTTGTATACACTGATTCCATTCAGATCAATATAAATAGAAATTTGAATTTCACATACAATGGAAACCTGGACATTAAACCAATCATTATTACAAACGATTTTGATGTAGAAAAGGCGCTTCCCAAAAATACCGAGAACCATCCTGAACAAATAGGGTACGATACCTAATGACAAGGTTCTTCACAAAATTACTTAAATTGTGAAAAATCATTCGCTTTTTTAAATATCAAAAAAAAAAATTTCGCAGTTGTAAACATTTTCGATTACTTCGTTTTAATTTCCGAATTTATGTTTCTTATAATAAAAGAATATTCATTTCCTACGAAATAGTCCAATATTAAACTATGTATTAATATTAGATACATGGTGTCCGGAAACTAGTGGGACAAGCAGGAAACTGGTGAATCTACATCTCATTAATTTGTTAATGTTGTTAATATTGACAGAACAGAATTCAGCCTTTTTGATTTGTGATTTCATTTCCGGGTAAATAAAATTAAAAGTTGGAATTCTAGATCAAATTTATAAAAAAATGTGAGAGGGGGTTACTATCGGCTGTTTTAAAAAGTTCACAGAACATCATTACATAGTATAAAATGAAGTCGCTCAAAATGTTTGTGCGCTTAGATCTTTAAAACAACGCAACGGATTTTCGTGCGGTTTTCATCAATATATAGAGTGATTCAAGAGGAAGGTTTATATGTATAATAAATGCTTATTATAGTAAAGAAAAGCCGAGAAATCCAAACATTCAATTAAGGCAGCAGGCAGCGGGCAGCTGGCAAGCGGGTAGTGTGGATTTTATAAAGGTTGGGTAATGGAGTTGTGTTTCATTAGCCACAGCAACGTATGGCCGGGTCTGCTAGTTTATAATAATCGATATGCTCGTTCGAATGTGTTGTAGATTCACCAGTTTTCCCTTGTATTTATGAAATTTACCCATTTAAATAAAAAAAATATTTATAACCTATAAACTTACAGCACTGTATGCAGGTATTTGTCAAATATCAGCAAAAAATTAAATCATTTCAAAGAAACCCATAACATAGAAGAAAAAATGATCATTGTTCTCTTCGTATCAAGACAATAAACAATCACAGACATTTATTTATAGGCCAATTTAATATTCAAATGCTTTGTTTTGTGTGGGAATTGTGATCTTACGATAGTACTCTCGTTAGAGCAGGAGAGGAGAAAGGGGAAGAGGTAGAGAGAGAGGTAAGCAGAGAGGAATGGTGATCGATCAACCGCGCTCAATGGGATGATCGTCCTCGGATGACAAAACAAATTAAAACATCACAAGTATGTCGGCAGGAGGTTTGCCTTGTCGCGACAAGGGTCGGGAGAGCGAAAGCAGAAATATGTGGCAATGTTTAAATATATCAATAAAACATGAAAAATATTCATTTATTTCAATTTTACTTTATTTTATTTATAACTAGCGAGGTACCGGCATGGCTTCTCCCTGCGTATCCCTTCTCATTCGCCCCGATCCCCTTCCCCTTCCCTGCTAAAGTATATGAAATACTCCCATTTTCAAACAACTCGCGCGCCACCTATTGCAATATATATTTATACAAATTTCTTAACGCCAGAGCTCACCAGTATATGCAGATATATGCGCGCACAACAACTCACCAAAGTTTCATCGCATTAGGATGAATAGTATAGGAAAAACGTTTCATAACGCCAGAGTTCACTATTACATATAGAAATCATCCCGGACATGAGCACATCAAATCCCTAAAATTTCATCGCAATCGGATGAATGGTTTAGGAACGCACAAAGGCCCAAGGACAATAAAAAACATTCATTTTCATATATTAAGATTTAGGAAAACAAGACAGAGGGTAAACATAAAATACCTGGTGACAACAAATAATAATTACCAATTTGTAAGGATAAAATTATAAGTAGTTATGTAGAACAATAACAACAATAAAAATAAGACACAATAAGGTTTGGGTTATGTGAAATTAAGTGAAAATCAAAAATTCGAGACTCTTTGTAAAGTTCTGGGGGCTATCGCTAAATATGTCCTATATCTTGCCACTTTTTTATTAGTTCCACACAGGAGGCCTTGAGGAAAAAAAGTCCCTCAGAGGCCTGGTCATATTTGGGGATGCTGTGTGGAGGCTCTTTTTAGGGAAAGGAAGGAGAGGAAGTTCTGGGAACGAAAAATATGTATAGGGCTGTATAGAAATCTGGAGTTCAACGTGTCTAGGAGTGATTGACATTTGAATCCATCCCAGAGCAAGGCGATGAGTCGAGAGAGTCCGGCTGCACACGTCTTGTAGGTCTTCTTCAACCAGTTTCTCAGTAGGTGGCCAAGCTTATTGGCCGCCAAGACCTAGACAAAATCCAATCCATGAACCCAGGTGCCTTTGCTAAGTCACCAAAAGTAGCGAACCACTTTGTGTTGACCTACAGCAGGGTTGATGGTTATCCATAAGTGGCCCTCGCGGCGGCGGTACCCTAACCGCTTTCCAAATTGTTCATTAAAAAAAACTCTCAAATAGTCGATGTTATTAATATAGTCGACACATTCGAACAAAGGGTTGGGAGAAGGTTAAGTTTGTTCTTTGGATAGGAATATGGAAAGTTTCGGGGTTTCTTATTAGTAGACGGGGTTTCTTATGGTAGACGGTGATTGATAGCGATTTTGATTGTATTATAAAAATATCCTTCCTCATCAATTTAAAAATGCACATACGTTTGAAAAACTAATAAGCACTATAGCCTTAAGACAGTCACATATGTAAAAACTTTTAACTTCTCAGTTTGTCAAACCTCTCACAGGCAAAGAAATTTTAAATTTTATGCTACTAAGCTATTCAATTATCTACCTACTGACATTAGAATCACGCAAACCAAAAGTTCCCCTAAAATTATTGATTATCTCCAATAAAAATTTATAGTCGTAAAGTGTAAATTAACTATATATTTTTTACAATACTTTGTTGCCACATTTTTTTGAGGCACCTATACTTGGTTGAAATTCATCATATTTCAAATGATTGTCCAGTTTTGTTTGGGTCCAAAGATCTCAAGTTCTGAAGACAATCATTTATCAAAAATGGTTCGAGTTTTTGCAATGGTACATATTAGATTAATTTGTTATTTTTACATAACATAAACAAACAATCAATTAACCAATAAGAATTTCCAAGTAAACATAAATAATTTTTAAATTATTATTATTTTTCAATTTATTTGTACAAAATATAAACATAATTCATAATAGAGTAATAATGACTTATGTAATAAATTAAACACTTTATCTTCCTAATTCTATTAAAAGATGGATGTACCTGCTCCCATAAAAAACTATGCTTGCGTCTATGGGAGGAAGGTGTTATTTTTAAACTTTTTTTTTTATTTACGACTTTATGTCCGGGTTTAATCTTCCCACAGGAAAAACTTAAAAAAAAAAACCCTTCTACACACTTTTCCACAAATGATCATCTAGTCAATCCACGGTATGTAAGTGCATTATATCTTTAAGTATAATAAATACAAAACAATACAAGAGCAACACGGTAAAATAATTCCCCGACTCCAGATATTGTCATATCAGAGGGTTCGGCTCGGTAGAACTCCTAACTGGACCGATAAATCCTACTGATCCCACAATACAAATATTTAAAACATCTTTCGTAATCCTTCATGTATTTAAAATGATTAATTTTTGCATTTAAATGTATAAATTCATTGATAAATCTAAAAAGCCTAAATTTTGAATGAGTAATATTTTTTTATTACTGTTGTTTTTTTTATTATTTATTTTTATTTTTAATAATAGGTAATAATTTTTTATACACGTGTAAAATATGTTATTAAAAATATAAATTTGTACATAAACCTAGAGGAATTAAAATAGGTAGGTATGTTTGTTGAGATGATTCAGTTTAATTTTAAGTAAAAAAAATTACACTGTGTTTTATTTTACCTTCTTGAAATCTATTTAGTGAAACTGACCTAGAAAATCGAAACAGAAAAAAAGTGCGAACTTCATAACTTCGCTTACCATTCGAATTTAGCATACTTTTTGAATTGTTGATAAGATACTTATAACTAAACAATAATTGTTTGTAGCCATTGAACACGTAGATAACCTAAAAACACAAGTGATGATATTTTACACATAAGACTTGAAACCAATAAATAACAACACAAAACAATCTAGACTCTCGTTTATTTAGAAAAAGTATATAATTGCCATCCACCATAGTTGAGTTATATACATTTTGATAGGTAATAAATTAGATATCTGTGAGATAAAAAAGGTCGTATTTGGCCATTATACAGCAGTCAGTGAACCGGTACAGTTAGCAAATATTTACATTGGAAGATCAGCGCAGGGAAAGCCCCCCGCAGCCATGGCCCGCCACATCCATCACCACAGGTACAGTCAGCCAGGAGGCCACGTAGCCAACATACAACCTGCTGCAACCACTGCTACCTTTACCTACTTGAAATAATGATGTTTAATGCCAAAACAAACTTTCATTCGAATAACATCATATTTAAAAACAACTTTAACGTTAACAATTATTATAAGCAATAATTATTAGCCAGAAACACTCATCAACATTGAAAAAATCTCCCGAGAAAAGATAAATGCCGCCGACGGGACATTTCATTGTTGAATGAAACACTAGTATATATTGAATTATTTGGCGGGTGGGAGATAAGCCGACGTAGCTCAGTTGGTAGAGTAGTTGACCGGATATCAGAAGGACGCGGGTTCATGTCCCGTCGGCGGCATTTATCTTTTCTCGGGAGATTTTTTCAATGTTGATGAGTGTTTCTGGCTAATAATTATTGCTTATAATAATTTTTACCCTTTGTGCTATGCATAAAAATCTTGTCTTAAACATTAGTTTACCAATTAAAAATAATAACTTTAACGTTGATTTAAAAAATTCTAACTGCTGCAAACTGATGGTGTGTCAGGGTCTTTTTGGGAAGAGGAAGGAGTGTGGATCACGGATTTTGAAGAGACCCATGTTGTAGAAGGGAGGAAACATAGAGGCTAATCGTTACTTGGTCGAACTCAAGAACGAAACGATTCTTGTTGTTATCTCAACGGTGTACAAACGTTGGGTGCGCGTTTGGCGTATTTCCATACATCATTTCATATACCCGGAGCCCGTGGAAAAATTATTCATATACCCGAGCATCTTCCATTGAAATAATGGTAAAAAATTCCCATTTTCCAAGTAAAACTGTAACTATTTCCTCACACCCATGAATTTTCCTCCTGTCCTAAAATGAGTTCTGTAACTCATAGGGATTGCTCCAGCAAGTAATAAATACAATAAAAAAAAAAAAAAAAAAAAAAAAATTCAGAAAAAACACGATACTTTCCGCATATTCACACTTACAATTACACACGTATCTGTTTATTATTTTTCGCGTTTTTGTAGTAACTCTTATGCTTTTTAAATATATCAATTTGAATTTCATTTTTGTTTTCGTGATTTAACGAATGTACGAATAAAATGGAACCTCTGAAGTGGAAATTAACCCACTTCCTGATATCCGATCGAGCTGAAACTCGGCATATAGAATCATTGGTGATGACAATGCATTCTATCAATTTTGATCAGAATTACACACCCATGCGGACGTACACGCACTTTTCTGAAATTCGAAGAAATTAAATCATTTAATAAACGAAATAAATTTCGGCCTTACCAACTCACGACTTGGAATTTTGGCGATGGGGAGGAAGTTTCAATACTAAGTGAAATAAATTTAAATGTTATTATTTTTTTTAGTTTTAAAAGAATTTGAAAATAGTGTTGATAGCGCGGTTGATTGCGATTACTGGGTAGGTAGGTTCATGCCTCAGTTAAAACAAAACAAAAAAAGTTTTAAAAGACATTCGAATGTGGACTATTCGACTATTTTTGTGTTTGAAGTATTCCCCGGTTAAAAGTATTTTATATTAGTCGTTATATTTATTTGGTGTTTGTCAGTAAAAAAAAAAAATCCCCACAACTTTTAATCACATTTTAATCTGGGAGGAAAGGTTGAAAGAAAACAAACATTCTTATAACGGAAATCTAACTAGATATGAGCGGTACAAAGTGCTGTGAACTAGACATCTAGATAACTGAAAACTAAATTATTGGATCAAGGAAACTTACCCACATGGAATTAGTATCCGGAACTACCTTTAAACTTAAGATTAATCTGCCTATTACGTATTAGCTTCTATATATATATATATATGTATATATATATATATTTTTTTTTTTAAAACAAGGTTTGGGGCGGATTAAAAATGTTTAACGGTGTTTTAATCCACAGTGAAGACAATTTAAATAAAACAAAGTAGATATTAATAACATTCATAAGTGAGGAGCTGAAAAATCTTCAAAACCTAATATTATTAATCATTCATCACTCATCCTGAATAAATTAAGCCAGCTTAAACTGGATTCAGTTCTTGGATTATTTATTTATTAGTATTGATGTTCTGCGTAAAACAGTTAATATATCTCGGAGAAGATTACAAATTTGAGGTACATGTAAGTATAAAAAGGTATGGGTTTTACTATTTTGTGACATGCGCCAAAAGATAATTGCCAAATTGTCTGTATGTGACGTTGAAAATATTGAATCTAAACGCAGAATCTTTAAGCTGTTGAGTTGCTCTATTGATTATCGCGATCTTAAGGTGCCGTATACCCGCTCAAAAAGAAGAAGTTGGAGGGATATGTAATTACGAATGTTGGAGAGAGCACGCTAATATTTAAAACAACAATAAGTTTTAATAAAACACGACTCGTTTAAAATTGAGCAAAAATCTCGCGGGGGGTTGACTTAAACAGCATTTTAAGAAACACTGTGATTTTTTAAATATATATAACTTGTAAAATAACTGAAACAAACATGTTTATAATAATTTTTGGAGCATACTTGGCGATTTTTTTCTATCGAGGGAATTTTAATTTGCGTTTCGCCATAGGGAATGTCTAGATACTATCTTCAAGAATATCACTATTTTTAAGTGTTAAAGGTATATTTTTATTTCGGAGCATTAAAATGAGCATGGGATTCCCCACGAGTGTACTTGTTAGGGACATGTAAGTTAACTTCTTTTAACAATATAGGTATACCAACAAATGGTAAAATATATACCTAATTTCTTTAAACTTGCCATATGAGTATACTAGATACATATGTGAGTAACTTCTTCAAAGGGTTGAAAGCGCAGGGAGGTATAGTGGTAGGGAATGACATCCCAATTTCCCACGATGTTGCAAAGATGTTTAAATCAATATAAGAACAAAAATAATTTTCAAAGAGGTCGCTCAGTCACGCTGTTTATATGCTTGACCATTGTCTTTGCATACAAAAAGGAGAAGCAATGAAAAAACGATAATGTGCAAATATTTGTTTAATTTCACGGAACGTTCTCGACAGCTATCTATCACTCCACATTCTCCTGCTTCTATGCACTTCCTCTCTTCCTGCGAAACCTTTTTGTCTTCTCGTCAGTGGGCATCGCTGCAGCTACCATTCTACATCGCTCGTGCATTTGTTCTTCCTCGCTCTTTACAAATAATGAAATAATGAGACGTGTCTCGGACTAGAGCCAGCTGAGAGCTCACAAATGTGCAATTTCAAACAATTGGACCATAAATATTCCATAGAAGAACAATGAACCATGGCTTTTTGTCACGCTTGGATTGGTTGCCTTTTTGTGAAACTGTAAAACGCTGATGGCTTTGCTTACTGTGCTTTGTTTGCATTATGTGATTTATTTACGACTTCCAGTAGAGATGGGATGAAAACTTCAATAATTGCGTAACACAGAAGGTAAGACATCTTGAGATTAACTCAAATTTAAATATAACCGATTAAAATTACAATCCTCGGTTGGAAGTTGGAACAGATTATTTCTCAGGATTAAGATAAATAACCAAATCGTTTTGATTATTTAAATAAGATATTTGCGCAGTAGATAGGATTAGAGTAGATATAGCAGAAGGTAAAGTTAAAGAAGAAAATCCATATTTTATTACATACTTCTGACATATTATGTCTTTGACGAGCAGGTATCCTAACACCGAATAACATACTAATTTCGGTTGTCTGTGCGCAAAATGTTATTTATCGTAATTTAAAAAAAATTTAATGAATCAAATTAGCTATGAATTTAGGGGTCGTTTTTAAAACTGTTCGCGTGGAGGATACTTCAGACAGGCACCACCTGTAATCGGATAATGATTTTATTTTAATTTATTAATTTTATTCATTTATTTTATTTATTTATTGAAAAAAATAAGAAACACATGAAAACATAAGCGAGATATACAGTTTTAGAATAATGTAATTTAAAAAAAAAGAAACATACATATACCTAAACTTAAAAGCATAATTCTATGTTTGAAATGCGAATGATTTTGAATGAAGTTACATAAGTTTACACAGTAATCTTCTGGTAATCTCTAAAATTAACAATATATATTTTTTTTTTTTATTGAGTAAATTTTTTACAATAAGTTTATTTCATTCTAATATTACATATTTTATATACTCTCCTAATAAAGCTAGTGCTTGTGTTTAGGAATATTTGTTTCGAAAAGAGGCAAATTTTGTACGTGTGTAAATACTTTCGGTAAATGTTTACAAAATAGGAACACGCTTAATATACACTTTAAAATTTTAAGTTAGATATTAAGTAGAACTAATTAATTCAGTTACCGGAATAGAAAAATAATGGGTTTAAAAAGTTATTTTGTTAACTTTAAAAACGCGAAACGTCATTTTTCAAGGAATGCCATGTTATTAATTACGACGGTGAATACGTGTTTTATTTTCAATAAGATATACATACCTGGTTTCGAATGGTTTGTACAGCAAGCAGGGTTTATCCCGCGCTATTATAAATAGTCTTTGAAAATTGGTTCTGTAAAATAAATTGACTTATTTTTAAAAACTTTACGATATCTTACAATTTTTGTCATGAGATAATAATTATTACTATTTTAGTAACTTCTTCGAAGCCAACTCTTAACACAATAGGTAAAGCCTGAAAAGATACCTCAATAGCTGACTACTGAACGTCATCTATTATTGCAAGAATGAAGTAAGTATGTTAGTCATGCAATGATTTCACCCGAATCGCCAAACAGTAGTCGCTTTGTCTCCAAATGACGATATCTGCACGGGACAATAGACTTGGTGTTATAATGATTGCTCTCATGGGATGGTTCTGGGCTGGAAAGGGCATGGGGTGGGGAGAGGGAGGTGAGGTGGCTTAAGGAGGCTGTCGGGGAGGAGAGGGGAGGGGAAGGAGAGACGACACGCGGTGCGAATGTAATTGTTTTAGTGCCCTCGGGGCGCTGGAAGATTAACTAGGTGCCGGGAAGAGGTGCAGTACCGATGGTTTACGGGAAAGAGGAAAACATGAAATTTAAATAATATGCAGTACCTACGTATATTTGCGGCACGTTCCAGATTGGTAGATACTTTCAGTATCGTCTTGGTGAAATACATCAACATCAAAAGGTGTTTGAAATGGCTTTAAACATGTGTATTTACTATTTGGTTATCAGATTATACCAATAATATCTGAATCCACCCACACCCGGTGTAACCACCCAGTATTTTCACACCATACTATTCCTGTTTCCTTCCCCTCCCCATTCTATTTATTTATTTATACTGGGTTTTACAGATGTTTACACTTACATGAGAACAATCCAGTTATAAAACTCAGTTATTACACAATTATAAAAATCTACAATTACATACAATTAAATACTAATAAATACAATAAGAAAAACAAAAACATCACAAATAAAAATACAGAATTATATACAAGGTCACTCAAGTAACACATTACAATGAGTGGTAAAAGACATGAAATACGCGAGCATGCATAGAGAGACAATTCACACAATATAATTAGTTAGTACTTTTTAACAGAGCCAGAACTTTTTTTTTAAATCCGTACAAAAAAAAAGTTCTAGCGCTATATATTCTACTTTCAAAATATCCTAATCGGAGATGCCATAGTCCTACTGGTTCCAGGCAGTTGACAGACAGGGACAAAAAAGTATATTCGATAATAAAAAAGAACTTACTTTAGCATTCGATTCTGGTTCCAGGCAGTTAGGACAAAAAAGTTACGTATATTCGATAATAAAAAAGAACTTACTTTAGTATTCGATACTGGTTCCAGGCAGTTGGAACAAAAAAGTTATGTATATTCGATAATAAAACAGAACTTACTTTAGCTTTCGACTAAAAACTGTAAAACAAAAATACATCCACAAACATAAAATTCAAAACATGCTAAAACATACCTAAGTTTAGCATTTATGTTCTAGGTACCAAAAATATTTTAATGTTATAAAAAGTTTTATTTATTAATATTTGTTGAGCGTCTTAGAACTGATTAAAAAAAAACAAAAAAGGGCCTCAAAACGAAGTGATTATAATTTTTTTCAGAAATGTATTTTGTTTAGATACTTTTTACCATGAAACGCAATTCTTAAGCGTGTGATTTTTAGATTATTTAAAAAAATGCTGTTTTATTCTACCTTTCATCATAAACTTTTGTTTTGCTTTCCAAAATACGCTCATTGAAGAATGTATTATATATTATTATTAAAATATACCTCAGGATTAAATAACATGTTTTCCCAATATGTCCTCTGCGTGCGAACTGTGTCTAAATTTCTTTAAATAAGGATTAAACCGTGTTAATCTTAAATGACCTCCCACGTAAGTATGGTCCTGTATATTTTCTACCGGTACAAAGTATAAATAAAACAATGTATTTCTTCAAACACAGCAAACTTATTGTGTCGCAACATTTTAATTCAAAATTAATAAAATACTTGGTTTTAACCGCGTTTGTTGTTTAAAACCAACATGTTTCGTAATCAATACTTACTTCATCAGGGTTTACTTAAACGGGGCTATAAAAATCATCAAATATTATCATTATTATGTAGCTTTATCATTATTTATCTCCGGTTGGCAAGCCCTGCAAGTAGACCCAGTAGGAGCCTGATTCGAAACCCATCCATTGTCTGGTGTCCAGATTTATGGCGTCTTGAAATAATGTCCCTAAAACACGAACAAAGTTTGCTAAATAAAGTCATTATCGGGGATCATGGGAACTGCTACCGTCTAACTGCTAACGTGGAGAGCGTGACACTTCGCCCAAAGGGAAAATACTTCCACATCCGAGAAGTCGATTATGTTGGGAAAATATGTACAAATACTTACACTGAGTTATGCACAATACAAGACAATGCTATTTCAACATTAAAAATAATTGTTTACAAATAATAGAAATGCTTCGTTTATTGTATGACGAGTTTTTTAATTTTTTTTTTTATTTCAGCGACTGCATAAAATAATTGTATACCTTTACATAGTATAATGGTGAATTTAAGTATAGATATTGTATTTCTTAGCTCTCCTCACTAGGGGGTCCTGTGCCGAGGCGGACTAAATTTATTTAATGATAATTTATTTTATGATTGTTCCACTTATGAATTTTGGTTGAAAATTAGGTTTGAATGCCATCTTTTGAGATTTCTAACCAGGAATGTGATGCTGTCATTATTATTTCCAAAATCTGTCCACTCTCTTTATAAATCGGCTTTATATATCGACCTGAGTTCCTTCTCAATTGAGATTATCTGAAGCCAGATAAAATTATATTGGTCTGACAATATAACGCCTTTAAATTTTTTTTAAAACAATGCCGTGTTACCCTGTATAATTATACCGATTTTTTTTTATCTTATCTATTATTACATTTTTATTAAATATATAATGAAAGAAATGATATCTTCTCTAAAAAGTTGTGAATTTTTATTTTTATAAAACAATATTTTTTATACGATTTCAACCTCTTCACTCTTCTGCACTGGCCAAAAAAGCATAGAAATACGAACAAAAATTTGTGTCCCAAAACCTTCCATATTTAACTCGATGAGTTCCAAAAGCCTCCGTGATTGAAAGCGAGTTCCAAAATACTCCCTAACGAAAATTAAAACACGTTTTTTAAAATATTTTATATTAAACATTTAAATAGAAAATAAAAATTGTATCATGTTATAACAAGATCGTTCTAACGTGTAAAAAAACAAAATAACTGAAATCATGAAAACGCGTCAGCCTAGTTACACGTTTTTCTTGATTTACTCTAAAGAAAGAAAATCCATTAGGGAGGAACTCGACGATTCATTCGTCTTGTGTCTTCATTAGGATTTTTTCATTGACCTATTTCAGTCATATTTTTATTCTGGATTTGTACTCATTCAAATTTTTTATTGATTTATGTCTTGGGGAAGGATGTTGTGGAGTTTTGTTGCAAAGTAAGTGTAGTTTCTTTGTCCGGATGTGGTTTTATAACTTTTATGCCATTTTTATTTGATCTAGTGTGATGGATACACGGTCTAGTAGATGAAATGCTCCAAAGTAATTAGTTGTAAATAATATTTTTATTTATTTATCGCAACATTTGGTTGTTTAAGCTTCTGTAACAAATCCGCATAGATCCTATTGCTATGGATTTAGCTCAATCTCAGGATAAAGCATAATCTTAGAATTTTTTATTTGCTGGAGAAACTTATTCCGACAAACAGATTATGTATCATTTGTTAATCTTATTTAGCGAAGAAAAGTAAATAACATAACATTTGGTCCGTTAATCCTTTTAATTTATCATAGGCCCATTTTGAGCCTATAATTTCTTACCCAACTGTGCTTTCGAAATTCAAATGAGAAGCAAAGATGGGTCTGATGACCGCCGCCTCGGGAACCAAAACCCCTGCCATAGGTCACCCGAAGTCGTTCGCAACGTTTAGTGAGGGGTGCCCAGGTTCATGAGGTGATATTGGTCAAGGTCTTGCCGGCGAATGCGTTTACTTACCTACTACGTGGCGAGCCGGAACGTGAGAGACTGTTGAAGAGAGACCTTTTGACCTATCTAGCTGGACTCTCTCGAGCCATCGCCTTGCACCGTAGTGGGAGAGATGGACTCATTCGTCCGTCACTCCTGGACACAATGACCCCCAAATTTCTACCCACCCCTTTTACCTTTTTCTTTCCCAGAACATCCTCTTGTTCCTTTCCATAAAAAGTTCTTGCACAAACATCCTTATATGATCATATGTTTTTTCCTCAGGGCTTTCTGAGCTATCCTAAAAAACAAGTAAAATAAATGGCATCCTTACATGAATAAGTTACTAGTTATAATTGTTCAGATTAGTTTTTTTATTGTTGTTAATAGTTATAATTGTTCAGATTAGAAATGCTCTTAAATCTGCACAATTCTCAGCAATAAGCTTCCCAGTGGGTGGGACACATTGATTCAGATAGAACCTTTCATACTTCACCTTGTTGTTCTAATAGCCTTCTGTTGTGCCACTTGCTGTTCGCACGCTTTGTCTCAGAGCACAATAATTAGATATTGTGAGAATAAAAAGAAGATTCTGTGCCCAAAGATGACGGGAAAAAAGGTGGCAATAAAGTTGACTGTACCTGATCGGATACGGACTGTAAAGCGCTTGTGGATTACCAGTGCGCTACTGGGTAGGCACATTACAAGGCAAGGCTTAGTTTTTGCTTTGAATTTTATCAACAGAAATACATTGTTCAAAGTTGAAATAATGGGTGCTAACATTTGTTATGTTAGTACCTTCCCTAATCCTCCTATAATTTATTGACTATCCTGCTTTGACTCAACCACTCTCCATTTCATTCCTGTAAATTTGATTGCGTGTTCCGTGTCTGGTCAATCCTGTTAGGTAGTCGTGTTTCATAGTACTTTTTTATTCCGTCGACTGTTGCGAGCTGTCTAGTCAAAGAAATCGACTTTACGCGAAGTCTACAGTTCACAGAACTCCTACACATCGCGACGGGATCACGTGAAACACTCGCTGTTTCGTGTGTTACCGTGCCGCTGGAACGAGACGGAGTGCTAATCACGTCACCCGCTTCGCAATACCCAACTACTCAGTTGCGATGGATGATGAAGAATGTATATTTATAGTCTTTAATTTAAAAAAAAATCATCGGACAGCTAAATAACGTCTACATTTTATACTCCAAATATGCTCGGGAATCGATTACATCGGTTAAAATACGTCGGGTACGTGCTGTTACACCCTACATATAAAGTAGTAGATAATGTAAAATAATTTATTTACATGCGCATTTTTACATAGATAAAATAATAACTGCTAGAAATGGTAAAGCAAATAGGTGGCTTGCGTGTGGAAATAACTTATTGTATATAAATTCTTTAAGTATGTGTGTACAATATATGACAGCATAAAATTAAATAATATTTTTTTAAGTAACATTACAATAAGCAACACCGTTGTTAAATGAGAGTAAAATAAAGTTACCTGCGTTATCTATGAGTTTTGTAAAAAACACTGGATTTAATAATTTTTATTAATTGTAAGGATTTTAAAAATAGCAGTTAGCAAATTTATTAATGATAAGGGTAGCTGACATTTACATATTTTCTAAATACATTAAAATGATTCAATTAATCATTTTGTATAGGTAATAATCGTCCTATAGGACTGTTGTTTCACAGAATATGAACGATTCATCAAATTTCAATGTTAAAATTCAAGTTCCGTGAAAGCTCTATTCAATTTCTCTTATAATCCATATACGGCATGAGGAATAACAAAAGTTGAATAGAACTTGAATTTTATCTTTGAAATTTGACGATTTCTTCAAATTCTGCGAAACAACCTTACCTTTTATAAAGCAAAAGGTCAGTGTAATAATTACAATCTGGATTTTTGATATAATAGTTGTTTTAAGTTATTATCTACGCACGACAGTGTTTGAAAAACTGGACCATGCTAGATTGTATGCAAAGATGAATAAAAACTCAGCTAGGTAGTAGGTAGAGCGCGGGTGGTAATACTTGTTAACTGCAACTAACTGAAGCTAACTATGGCATTGTTTATTTATGGCTACGCTGAAAAAAATCACACAGATCCTGAACTAATGTGGCGTTAAGTCCTCAGCTCCTGAAAGATAACTACGCAAAGATATACGACTGCCGGAGACAATGAGGGATGGTGATGTCTTCAAACGACGCGTATTAAACTGCTGAAAAAATTACTCACATTGAAAAAAAAAGCTTCAATGTCGCTGACAGGGAGGGCTGTTCATTGGAAGCGAGACTGATCGGTGGATAATTAGGCGTTTGAGTTAAAATAATGGGTGCTAAGAAGAAGTTAGTTGAAGCATAATTCACAGACGTTTCAATGAGATTCTTTTCATTGAATTCACAGAGCTTTCTGGGGAACATTATTAACATTTTTTTCTTACTTTGCATTCAATTCCTCTCTTGATGTGAAGTTTTAAAAATTGAATATATGAATGAATAAAATAATTTTGTGATTGTGGTAACGAAAGAAGGTATTAATGGCAATAGAATCCAATTTCATTCCATCAGAAAAAAAAATCAAAGCAGTTCAAGACAACAACAAAAAAAATTAGGTTCCAAATTAAGAATCGTCAGATGAAGAAAGTAACATTTGTCTCGTTTGTGGCGAAAAATACAAACATTTTGAAGATTTAGAAAAGTGTTGTAATTGCGAGATGTTGGCACATTTTGTTTGTGCAAATAAAAATAATATTTGTATGATTTACATAGCGCCTTTTTGTGAAAAATCACCTCAAGGGCGCTGTACAAACTTATAATACATTTCTAAAATCTAGAAAAACTACAAGCTAGACAAACAATTAAAAACAACTTATGACTGAAAATTGCACCCATCGGTTCATTGATCACCAATACGAAAATATATGTACAATGTTTTGACCAATGAACGCGATGCTGCCTAAAAATGAATGAATACCGGACCATACTTATCTGGGAGATCGCCTGAAATTAACACTGTTTATTGTCTATTTAAAGAAATTTAAATAGAGTTCTCCATTAATGGAGGACTGAATGCCGTTGGCGGTAGTAAAAAACTGTCCAAAGACGCGAAACTAGCCGTCCATAATGGAGTGCTGGTACCTACCCTGATGTATGGCAGTGAGGCATGGAACTGGCAGAGGAAGGATGAAAGCAGACTGAATGCTGTAGAAATGAGATCCCTGAGGCGAATGTGTGGTAAAACCATGTACGATCGTGAGAGAAACGTGGATATCCGCAAAGAATGCAAGGCTGACGTAAGCGTGATGTGTAAGATTAAGAAAGGGACTCTCCGATGGTTTGGGCATGTAGAGCGAATGAACGAGGAAAGGAGTGTAAGGAGAATATATGATGCAAATGTGAATGGTAGAAGAAGTCGGGGACGCCCGAGGAAGACATGGCACGACCAAGTGAATCAGATACTTGAGTCGGGCCATGTGAAGAGTCGGAATAATAGAAGAGCATGTATGAGACGATGTATGAATGTGAACGAGGCAAAGAGTGTGTGCCAAGATCGAGTTGTGTGGCGGTCCGTCCTCTCTGCCTACCCCTGCGGGGAAACGGCGTGATGGTTAGTTAGTTAGTTAGTTAGTTAAATAGAGTTCGCACGCAGAGGACATAATTGTGAACACATGTTATTTAATCCTGAAAAATATTTTAACATTAATATATTTTTTAATGAGCGTATTTTGGAAAGTAATAGCAAGATTTAATGGTGGGTACTTTAGATTTAATGTGATTCGTCAAGAGACAGATTGATTGAAAGAAGGATTCGAGAAATTTTAAATCAGTAAAAAAAGTGTGATTAAGAGATATCATAAGCAATACAAGTATGATTCTCTCAGATAGATATATTTAAATTAAGGGTATGAGAGCCCAAAAAGGTAGGTTTTTAGTTTGCACCTAAATTCTGTTGGGCTTGTTATGCATATTAATTCCGGAGAGAGTCTATTCTCAGCCTTAGGCCCAGATACTCCAAAAGCACGATCTCCAAACTTAGTGTTTAGCCCACTTTAATTTACTCAATCCCACTTTACATTTGTTTGAACTTCGATTCAGATGTTTCTAATTAAACTTTTCAATTTTCCCAAAGGTTTTACATTTTGCACAGCGGGATAAGTTGCAAACAATTATCCGTCTTTAGATATATAATTTCCCGTCATAATACTATTCTTACTGATTGTATTTTGTTCCTTATTGATCACTTGCTGTTTGTAAATTTAAAAAAAATTATTAAAATAGGAAATAAAAATCACATGCATTTGTGCTGAAAAGTGTTGTAAAAAAATGTAACCTCGTCTCTAATTTTTAGGATGGTATCTTTGCATATTATCTATTGAAATGTTGCAAGTGAATTGGCCCTCTACGGGGGCGAGGGCGAGGGTGTACGAGGGTGCACATTGCGCCGTCATACAACATTGTCCCTGCTTATGGCTCTCGAGGGAGGATATCTCTGTCCAACAAAACCAATGGCTATATCAATAGCAATGTGCTTCTCAGATAGAGTTGTCATTAGCGGCGTCGGCGAGACTCACACGGATCTGGCCTTTGTGCCAAATAATAAAACAGCACGGTCAAAATATACCAATAGAATAATAAATGAAAAAATAACACAACAACACCCCATCGGAAAATCAAATGTCACAAGTCACGATCTACACTCACAGAAGAAATGCTTCTCGGGGTAGTCACCATAAGATATGAAATAGAGTGGCAAATCCATTCGGAAACAGGGCTGGCGTCGGTTGGAGCTCACCCATCTCATGGCAGGGCGTGGCTCAATGAAAACTAAACATTTGCCAAAACTATCAAAAAGGTCCCATAAGACAGGATAATTTATTTTGTCCGTGCTATTGAAAGCGCTTTTTGTGGGAAGACCGGCTTGTCATGTTCAGACCGACACTCACCGACGTCTTTATTTATTGAAAGGAATTAAAGGAGCCGACATTGCGTTCTGACTTCTGACGTTTATCAATTTCGGCTGTTTTGTTAGGAAAAAAAAAACCTTTTCATCGCTGATCGGGTAAAGTAGCCCTTAAATCGCATTGTGATAGGGTCCACTTTGGCACCCGAGCAGTTTAATGTGTTTTGGTCAATTTTGCGCACGGCGACACGACTCTATAAAAACATTTTGGGGTTTCGGTGACTTTTACAAAAGGACGAAGAGAAATTGTCGAATTCATTTAGGAATATAAATATTTCGGCATTTTGACTTAGAAACAGACACCGGAGCTTTTCGAAGAAGGTCAAATGGAAGCGCTTCGAAAAGTACAAAATAGCTGCAATATTCGATTTTGTGATGAAACTTTTTTAGATTTAAACTTTCCTGCCTGTGTTGTACGAAAATTGAAAGAAGTATAAGGAATATTAAAAAAAAAAAACAATTTTATAATTTTCAAGAAACCAAAATGAATTTATTTTAAAAATTAATAGGGAATTAAAATGACGCAAAGAATTTAATTATTCTCTATTAGCTTGTTCCTTCCTATCCATATTTTCTGTATCTTAACTCCTATCTACATGTACAGCAAAGTACCTACTTACACCGTAATAACACGAATTTAAGCTAATTTCCAGTTTCGGTTATAAAGGTAATATTTCGCAAAAAAAAGGTTTTTTAATATTCTGGAAGATCGATATCGAATGCACGTCATATTTTGAAAGTTTTTTCACGAAATTTATAAGTTATACTAGCGCAGATCCGTGAAAAATAGAGCGATATTATATTCGTAGAATCTGTGAAGCTGAAAATTTTTGTAAATAACACATCGGAACATTGATAATTGCTGCAAAATTTCAAGAGAAAATTCATGAAAATTTACAAACTTATTTGTAGCTATTTTATCACTTCTCTGTATTTCTCTAATACAATAAGTTCCAATTTTGAAAACGAACCTTATATTTTTGAATTTGGCAAATCCGACTTAATTAAACCAGAGTTATACGCAGACAGACAGAAAAAGTTTTTTTGATTATATTCATATCTGAGGTTGGTTATTTTATTGTGAACTAGCTTTTACCCACGGCTTCGCTTGCATAGTATTAGTGGGAAATTACTGGCATAATTGTTATTATTCTTGCTATTTTGTCTAATAGAAAATAATTATTGTTTAATAGAAATTTTCAAAATATGAGAATGACATTTCGCAAATAAAAATTCTATTTTAGAATATATTTAAATGATGGAAATAGACATTTATTTTAAGTACCTACTCCCTTTATTAGTATTTTAGTCATATTTGAATACAGAGTAACCTAAAAAAATAAGAAAATGACAGTCCACTTCAAACGCTATGCCTTATAAGCAACGTTATGCTTTTTGTTCGGAGAATAAACATTTTTAGAGATATGTAGATATTAACTACGACGCCAAAAAAGTACTCTTTTTAATCACAACAAAGCACTCTTTTTAAGCCTAAAATTTAAATTGTTTCCAAGGTAACAATTTGTTTGACGTTTGCGATAACTCGATTTTGTTAGGGACAGAAAACGTATGATACATAATTTCATAACGCCACAGCTCATTCATAACGCCAGAGCCTACCAATATATAAAGCCGTTGTTACTCGAAAATAATGTAGCTTTCGATTAGTGAAAGAATTTTTAAATTCCATTCGATATTTATTGCGTGAAAGAGTAACAAACATCCAACCAACTATCCAACCAACCATCCATACAAACTTTCGCATTTTTATAAGTAAGATTTCTGTTTGATCCACTGTACCATGCGTGGGAGATATACCAGCCAGGCTCACGATCTCGACTATCTGGCTTGACGGAGGTCGCTATGGTAGGTAGTAGGTAGTGGGTGGATGATATGGCATCTCAATATCCCTTTGTTTTCTCAAATTTTTCGGTTACGCCTCTGACAGTTTTCCGATGAAGGTGAATATGCAACTCATGTTTTTTTAAAGGGTTTATTGACATAGAACAATAAAGTCAGTGGTATAGGTAGAGAAGACTCGATAGAACCGCGACAGGATTCCAAGAAATATGTACTTATTAGGTAGGTTCTTGAAATCAATTTGATAAATATTATTAAGTCATTTTGTCACGTGAAAGAGAGAGATAGAGCAGTAACAATAAAGACTGAGCAAGGAAAGGGAGGTACCTAAATGATGGTATATTTAATACTAAAATTGTTATGGTTACCTATTTTCAACTTAATAGGACAAAATAATACAGTGTTTTCTACGTTAATTCCATAAAGGAGGCCCCGAGGAAAATAATTTACATCAGATTCATATTTGGGGATTATGTGTGGAGGACACCGACTGACTAAGTATCGAGTCTTGAAGAGAGCCATATTGTAGGAGGGAGGAAATACATAGGTCGGTAATTCGTCCCGGAGTCGCTGTCGAAATCGTAGAAACATCCCATTCTCATATGACAAATGGCAACATAGTTCTAATGTTGGAAGGGCGTATGGCGTGTTTCCAGACTGCGCCGGTGGCGAGACTGGCGAGGGGATCTATGACACCAGTTCCTCGGGGCATCTTTCATTGAAATACCGGTAGAATGAGGACAGCATTCCCGTCTGACGACTGTGCTAAAAAAAATGCAACGCGTTTGTTAACCGTCCGTTTCTACAGAGAGTCGAGAGTTCTTTTAGATATTTAGGGACTCCAGACCACAAGTGGCTGCCAAATTCATCAACTTCGACTTTTACAGGGTTAGCAGTCGTGAACTATTAAAGTTTCTGTGTAGGTACTCTGTGTTGTACGCCCAGCTTCTGAGAGTGTATTAAGATTCAAAAGAATCCATAAGAAGGTACTAGGTACATTTAGATAGACCTATCTCCTGTCTAAAATAACTTCGGAAAGTTTCTGAATGCAAACAAGATTATTAGGGGTTGTTATTGAGTTTGCCATTATCACAAGACAGAAGCCTCCACTAAAAGGGGATGTCAAGCCACATCGGCGTAAGCCCCACCAAAAGCCACTTTTTCACTTATTTCACTTACTTCCTTTATTCAGTAGCACTTCGGACAGTGCCATTCTAAAGCAGGAAGTGCTAACAAAGAGCAGTACTGACTGCTGGCTGCTGGCACTTCCATCCGCCAAGGTAACAACACGTTTGTGCTGCTTATAACATAGGGGGTATATACCGCAAAGAGCGCAGTCGTTTGCTAAAATTGCGTAAGAAGAAAGGATCTGTCACTGTTAAAGATTTATGCCCTAGTGAAATAATAATATATAGATATAATATTAACCAAATGGGTAAATGTTAACAAATATAAATTACTCAAGTGTGCAGATATTTGAATATACGTAGGTATCCGAAGAACTTGCTATAGTAAAGCAGGTTCGATTCTCGATTGCTGGCGAGGAGAAATGCGGAAATAGATAGGTAGAAGTATAACAAAATGAAGCTGTTTTTTTAACAATGGTTTTTTTACAACACAACGCTTTCACAAATCAGTACGAAGATATGGAGATATCAAAAAACTCTTCTTGCTGTCATTAATAACTCTTTAAATATAAAACACTTAACACATTTTTTTTCAAGAGAATGAAAGTCAGGTTCCGGCCTCCGTGAGAATCAAAGTCAGTCAGGGGTTACGGGTCACCAAAATAAAATATATTCTAAATTAATTGATTTCTTTGTTTAACCAGGTTTATTATTTATAAAAAAATTACATGTATACATGTTTATATACAAAAAAACCGGCGTGTTTTGTATGTGAATTAGTTTTAAATAAACTCTGAAGAAGTAAGCATGGCTCACGAAACATACATACATACATGTATGTATGTATGTATGTTTCGTGAGCCATGCTTACTTCCTCAGAGTTTATTTAAAACTAATTCACATACAAAACACGCTTTTTTTGTATATAAACATGTATACGTATGTATATAAATTTGTACTAATTCTAACAACGAAGTTAACTATCCTGTAGAAGAGATCTTTCAATCATCGGACCCTTTTCATGGAATTTAGGAGGAGGGTTTGGATACATGCTGCTTCAGGAACTATTTGGTGCCTTAGCAGGGGTGCCCGGGTTTATCAGGTGATGTGTATTCAGGTCTTGGCGGTGGTTGCGCCTGCCCACCAGCTACGGGCCAGATCGGCAGAACCCAGTTTGGGTCAATCAACTATCTCCCCACTTTGGTTTTGAGTTGGTTAACATCCTACATATCTACCGTGTTACGGAGGCAAATAGTAAATAACCGTTAACCCTCAACATAACTGAAAATAGAAAATTCTTTCTAAAATACGTATTTGTTTATAGTCTTTAAAAATACTTAGAAAGTTTTCCTGCCGCTTGTGAAAATACACTCACAAATTACGTTCGTATAAACGCCGAAATGCAGAGAGATCCCGTAAAATTCGTGAAGAAACGACACGACTAGAAAATGTGTTAAAAATAACAATATTTTGAATAATAGAGACGTGAGACATCGTCATTGGCTGCCATTTGTATGCTGTGTTGGCTTAACAGTGTGTGAACGTGTGTATAATGTCATTATTTAGCACTACACACTCCCATTTTTAGATTTTCATGTAGCAGATGTCCCTCAATTTCTGGATATTCCGTTCTCCACGTGAAACAAATATGTTTTTAAACAATTGTTTTATTTATTTTTTTTCCTGTTTTCAACAAGACTTCTGTGCTCAATTAATTATTAAAGTTTCAATACCTTTAGCAACTAATACTTTAAGCAATCTAGGTACATTTTTCAAGGATTGTTGTATTATTCTTGCTTCGTATATCGCCCTTGAGGGAATACGAAAAAGGCACCATATTATAGCCAATAAGGGTCGGCTAGGTCTGATCGAGTTTTACATTCTTGGAATGACCTTCTAATAGGTTTGAAGGCAGAAATTTTTTTTTTTTTTTTGTAATTATTTTTTATTTTCATTCATATGTTTTACATGTTGCTAAGTGATAATTTACATCTTAGGTTTTTTACTACTTTTCCATTTAAAGCATTTGCTTGTGTATGGAAAAGGAGTGTAAATAAATGTGGTAATTACTTAGTACTTAAATAATTCATTTACATAAATATATATGTGTCTTGTAATAGTATATAATAGTATATATTTGAAGAAAAGAAAGACTATTATAGAAAACTAAGGATATTTGTATACATTTAAATAAAAGAAATAATATTATGGAAAACTAAGGATATTTGTAAGGATAATTAAGAGGCATTAGTTTTTTTCTTTAGAATATTTTTAAAATGTCTCTTGACAGAGAGCAGTATTTGGGTTTTATCATGAATGCTTCTGATTTCTTCTGGTAGACGATTGAAAAAAGTTCTTCCCTGGTAAGTGTAACGATGTTGTGCAAAAGACGTATTTAGTTTTGGGCATATAAAAACATGTTTAAGTCGCGTTCTGTTTTCGTTTAGAAATTGGTATTTATCTTTTTCTTTGATAATTTGAATTAATGAATTTTTAATATATAAATCTTTAAATGTAGGTACTTGGAATTCATCAAATAGGCGTTCTGTTGGGTAGTCCAAGGATTTTTTTAATATAATTTTAATAATTTTTCTTTGTACAATTTCTATTGGAACAAGGTTACATTTATATGCGGATCCCCAACTAATGATAGCGTATTGTAAAGTGGATTGAACAAAGGCATAGTAGATTAAATATAGATTTTTTATCGACAAAAAATTTCTAATTCTTAAAAATATGTATATTAATTTTCTAATTTTGTTTACTACTTGACATATTTGTTCCTTCCATTTCAGATTTTTATCAATAATTACTCCTAGATATTTTATTTTATTTGTTGTTTTTAATATTGTACAGTTTGATTTGCAGTAGTTTTGGCTGTGAATTTTAGTATTTTCATGAATGACAATGTTAAAATTTTTGGGAGCATCGTTTAAATGTGTTGCAAATGGAAATACAAATGTCTTTTCACTATTTAGTGATAGTAAATTAGTGTCGAAAAATTCTTAAGCGTGTTAATGTCTTCTATGGCCTTTAATTCTACATTTTCCCAAGTCTTTCCACTTATTATTAATACTGTATCGTCGGCGTATGATGTAATTTGACCATGTAAAGGTTGAAAAAAAATATCGTTTACATATATAGTAAATAGGATTGGTCCAAGCACTGTACCTTGGGGGATTCCAAAGCTTGAAAGCTCTTGATCGCTATTAACATGATTGATTTTTACCACTTGAGGGCGGTTTTTTAAGTAGTTGGTGATCCATTTAATCGCGTTGCCTTTTATGCCAATATTATTTAATTTTTTTAATAGCATCTCATGAGATATGCTATCGAATGCCTTTACTGAGGTCAATAAATATACCCGCACATTTTTTACCTTTATCTACTGTTTCGTAAATGTATGAAGTTACGTTAGCAATAGCATCTTGTGGGCTGAGTGATTTTATAAAACCAAACTGGTTTTTGTGAATTATTTTATTACTATCTAGGAAATTTACCAACTGTGTTTTAACTATTTTTTCAAAGATCTTTCCTATATTAGAAATAAGACTTATTAGATCTTTAAAAATACTAACTTTCTTGTCATTTTACAAGGGGTTACCAAATTTAACCAATTGCAAAGCGTCCTTGAAGTGATTTTATGACTAAACGGTTCTATAAAAAGTTGGGCATTATTATGAAGTGTGGTGTTTAATGAAGACCAGTAGGTACGTCATATATCTATATTCATACTTGTTGGAATAAGTGACATTACGTACCTACTTACGTAGTGTTAATTTCAAGCGACCTCCCAGCCTCCCAGGTAAGTATGGTCGTGTATTCATTCATTTATAGGCAGCATCGCGTTCATTGGTCAAAACATTGTACATATATTTTCGAACCGGTGTATGCAATTTTTAGCCATAGGTAAGTTTTTTTTAATTGTTTGTCTAGCTTGTAGTTTTTCTAGATTTTAGACATGTATAGTAAGTTTGTACAGTGCCCTTGAGGTGATTTTTCTCAAAAACGGCGCTATATAAATCGTTCAAATATTATTATTATTATTATGTATTACTCTTTTTGCTTGTTAGCATTTTTTGTCGAGTAGCATTTCAAAAAATACAAGAAATACGAAAGACGAAAGACAAGTAATTAGAAAATACAATTTCGGACTTTTCGGTGTAAAATATTTTTGATTGATTTTTTTTCTCATCTATCTTTTTTCATATCTGACAACACTTTTGACAAAAAATGATCGATCTTCGCTCGTTTCGCGTACTTTTTTAGAAACTCGTATAACAAGTTTACGTCAAGTTGTATAGATTGAAATTAGTTATGAGAGAAGCTAAGTTATTATATATCGATGTAGATAACGGAACATGCCACACCACGACCGCACCGCTCCGATGTCACACCACAAATAGAGCCATCAACTACCATCATGAAATCTAATGTCATAAATAAATAAATGGACCGAAAAGCACATTGTTAAAAGAAAAATACAAATATAAATAATATCGCCAATTCGTTCTGATCGATTGAAAAGATTTATTCATTTTGTCTACCGGTGCGGATAGGGAATGTGGATATTGTGTTTGGGACGGGGCTTATTGCGTACGTAATGTGAGGATTGTGAGGGGCGAGTCAACAAGAACAAACATTACGAAATCATATTTGCCACTTAATCTAACCATTGTCAGTGTTAGAGATTTCAGTGCGTACTGCGGCTAATCAACATTATTTAATCCAGTCCAATCTATATTCTGGATAAATATGTAATCTATTCGACAGAAATAATTTTTTTGGTTTTCACTAAAGTTTTTCTTTTGAATCGCAAATTTCAAAAGCTGTGGGTTCTAGCTTTTTCCATCTAAGGCAGATAAAATCAATAATGAGATGTCTTCCTCCAGTAAAGTCACTCAAATACTTTTGTAATACCTAGTGCATAGGCTGGCCTACCTCAGAAAAAATCGAATAGAATCCAGTTTGTTTTCAATGCTGCGGGCTTTTTCAGCCCGATTCCCGTACAGAGGCCAAAGACAACGATTTTCGCTTTGCACGATCGCTATTTTCATCTCTATTTTCATATCTACGATTTCAAATGGGATCAATGCAAACAACATGGATTGTGTGTTTCAAATCTACGATTTCAGTTGGCATCACTGAAAACAACATGGTTTATAATGTTTTTTGCAGTGATGCCTACTGAAATCGTAGATATGAAAATAGAGATGAGAATAGCGGTCATATAAAGTGAATTTTTTTGTCTTTGGTCTCGATACGGGAATCTGGCTGAAAAAAGAGATGATGTAAAACGACCATTACTAAGGTCATCACATCGATGTATTTTTAAACGACTTCGAAAAGGAGGAGGTTATCAATTCGACGGTTTAAAAAAAAAATTATGTTTGTTACCTTAGAACTTTCGATTGGGTGAACTGATATTGATGATTCTCTTTTTATTAGAAAGCTGGTGCTTTCCGTGTGGTCCCATTTTAATTTGGTCCAGTTCTGACAGTGGGATCCACGAGAAAACCATATATGTCTTAAATTTGCAATAAGTATGTGCGCGACAAATGGACGAATAACTCAATATTACGCCAACAGATTTCGATGATTCTTTTTAAAGTAAAACTTCTTTACGCACGCTTGTCACTAAAAAAAGAAAAAAATTTACCAAAACAAAAAAAGACTTAAAAAAATGCACTAAAAAGTAAAAAAATAATTTCGTAGGATTGTTAATTTTTAGAGTCGGTGTCAGCCAAGATCTCCACATCTCACCTATAACTACCTATGTATGTAGTTACCTTGGCTGACACCGACTCCAAAAATAACAATCGTATGAAATTATTTTTTTACTTTTTAGTGCATTTTTTGAAGTCGTTTTTTGTTTCGGTAAAATTTTTGATTATTTACTAATCGTCTAATCGAACTTTCTGGGTCAAACCGAGCCGTTTACAATCGCTTAAAAAATCGCGATTTTCGCACGTGCGGTTCTTTATTGCATGTGCGATATATTTGTGTAATTTTATCCTGACGAAGAAATCATGAATCATTCGAAATTTGTTGATAATTTTGATTAATTGAACGGTGTAAGCCTCAATCATTGTCGATGGACAGGAGCGCGACTTACCCCTTCAACAGCCGACAGTATTGTTCTACCCCAGTGTACCGGAGGGTAAAACGTCGGAGGACACTAAAAAAGTGATCACCTCTATCTTAGACCCGATGTCAGATGGATTCCAAGCGGTCCGCACTAGAAGTATTAAAGGAGGAGGTTTTCTCCTACAAACATCCAGTGTTGGGGGGTTGAAAAATATACAGAAAGCTGCGGAAAAACTCTCTGCTAATGGTATAAAAATGATCAGTCCACAGGGTCGCCTACCGAAAATTGTTCTTTACGATGTCCCGAGGGGTGACGTCTCAAAAGATGCCGCCCTATTTGAGGAGATCTTCGTAAATAATATTACAGGGAACTGCACCCTTACTAAAGACGACCACCTCAGAACCATGAGGAGGGTGTCACTTTTTGGTAGGAAGGACGCCCCTACCATGAATATGATTATTACATGTCATCCTGACTGCAGGAAGGTTCTAATAGACAGTGGACATTGCTACCTTGGATGGAACGCCTGCCGTGTTCGGGATTACTTCGGTGCAACGAGATGCTTTAAATGCCACCTGTATGGCCACGTGAGCAAATCTTGTACCCAGGAGATGACAACATGCCGCCACTGCGCCGCAACCGGCCATGACTATGAAGATTGCCCCTTAATGGCTGAATAAGTTCTGGGAAAATCTGGCAAAAATTACAGGTGTTGTCACGGAGGGTAGGAACAAAATGAATAAGGAGGAGAAACAGGTCGTCGCTCAAGCGATCGACATAATCAAGAGGGACCTAGTTATCCTCGTTGTGGAGAATGCGTCGCTGAAAGCAAGGGCTAACACTCTCGAGGAAGTCATTACCTCTCAAGCTGGTTTAGTTGAAAAAATCGACCTTTTAATTAAATATAAACCCACTGTTGCCCCTCCCTCAGGTGAGAAACAAATAAATACGGCGCTCGCAGGCAAAATAACGTATGCGAGTGCAGCTGGCGCGACAACCGCACTGCACTGCATTGCACTGCGCCGCAACCGGCCATGACTATGAAGATTGCCCCAAAAAGGCACTGGCTGCTGTCTGCGCTACTTGCTCCAAATTCAGAAAACCGGCGAACCACTCTACGGGAGATCGTGCTTGCCCTGCCCACAGAGCGGCCATAGAGGTCCAAGTACGTATGACAGACTATGGAAGGCGCTCATCAGCTGCGATCGATTATGACACATTTTGCAAATAAATATGGCTTTCAACTATATTGATAATGACTACGATGTAGAATTTACCCGAGAAAGCAACTTAGAATGTTGGATCTCCGCGCAAAATACAAATAAATGCAATACTAACTTAATCTGCGTAGAAATTAATATTAGGTCATTAAATAAGTATTGGGATATTCTTCATGCCTACTTGAAAAACTGTTTGAAAGATATAGATGTATTAATGCTTTGCGAAACTGCAATTCACGAGGAACTTATTAAATTATACGATATTCCAGGCTATAAATCGTATTACTATTGCAGAAGCAATAAACAAGGAGGCGGTATTTTGCTGTATATAAGGGAACATTTACATTTTGAACAAGAAATAGTCGAAACCATTAACTTTGAAAATGTGTTTGGAATACTGACACTACCAAATAAATGTAATTTTTATATTTTAGCAATATACAGACCACCTAACCTTAATAAAAAGGAATTCTTGAATGAAATTTCTTCTTTTTTTCGCAATTATGTAAATTCTAATGATAATGCAATATTTTTTGGGGACATTAATCTCAACTTACTAAATCAAAGTGATACAAATGTAATGGCTTATGAAAATATACTAACCAGTAATTACTTAACTAAATGTATTAATGTTACCACAAGAGAAGCAATAGTTGCTGGTCAAATGACCAAATCTTGTATTGACCACATATATGTTAGATCTGATAAATATAACTTGTCCGCATGTGTAATTGATTCGACAATTGCTGATCATTTTATAACGGGACTAAATGTACATTACCATGATGTCAAAAATATTATACAAAATGAAAAAATAACAACTCTGTCTCAAAAACGTGTTGATAAAGAAATAAAAAAATGTAATTGGAATATCCTTTTGAAAGAACAGAATTGTGTTGCTCTGTATAATAAAATTAAAACAAAATTTAATGAAATCTATGAAAAAAGTACTGTAGTTAAGACTTATAAACCTCAAACCAGACCAAATGCCATAAATGAATGGATAAATGATGATTTATTATCAAAAATCAAATTAAAAGATGCGCTTTACAAAAGATGGAAAAATAATCCTACAAATAAATTTTATGAAAGAGAGTATAAAAGCACTCGGAACAAAGTTACAAAATTAATCAGCATGTGCAAATTAAAATTTTTCAACTCAAAATTTAAAAACTATTTTGCAGACTCAAAAAAAACGTGGGATGAAATAAACAGATTGTTAGGAAGAAAGAGCAAAAGTAATTGTGATCAAGTAATATCAAACTATTTCTTAAAAGAACTAACGACTGAGCAAACATCTAACAATTTTGCTAACTTCTATTCAGAAAATGTTAGGAAATTATTACATAGATGTGATAAAAAAGCTTTGAATATTCAAAAACATAGACTTCCACATAGCATGCTTTTAACACAAGCAAAACTCCGCGACATCGAAAAAGTTGTCAGAAGTTTAAAAAATAGTCAGTCGCCGGGAATAGATAAAATTAGAATGTCTGATATTAAAAAACATTTCGATATTTTAGGACCTATCTTAACTCTATTAATTAATATGATTTTAAAGGAGGCAATTATACCAGAGGATCTCAAATGTAGCATCATCCGACCCATTTACAAAGGTGGTAAACACAGTGAAATTGAAAACTATAGACCAATAAGTATTTTGCCTGCAATTGAAAAGATTCTAGAGAAATATATATCTATGAAACTGATAAAGTACCTTGAAAAATTTTCTATTGTTGATAACCATCAATATGGTTTCCGGAAAGGAAGGAGCACGGATCTACTGCTTCAAGAATTTTCAAATACAATTAATAATGATCTCAATAAAAGGAAACATATACTCGTATTATTTATTGATAATTCAAAGGCCTTTGATACTATTGATCACGATAAATTACTAGAAACTCTGGAAGCAATTGGAATTACAGGAAACCTACACAAATTATTTGTTAATTACTTTAAAAATAGAAAGATTTGTGTAAAAATTTTAGATCATTATAGCAAAAAAAATAATGTTTTCGCAGGCGTACCACAAGGGTCTATACTAGGCCCTACCTTGTACATTATATATGTTACTGCAATGAAATTGATTTTCTCTTATGTAAAACATTATGTTTATGCTGATGACACTGCATTGGTTATTTCACACGAGGATTTGTTAATTGCAAGTATTCTACTGCAAATAGACTTTATCACTCTTCAAAAATGGTCGCATGATGTAGGTTTAATAATCAATGCTAAAAAAACGAAGCTTATGCACATCAGATCTCCTCATGCCAACATCACCATAACTCCTAAAATTGTTACTCATGATTTTAATTGTATTCATAATTCTATAATACAACCATGCTCATGTAAAAATATTGAACTAGTTTCTAAATACGTATACCTAGGCTTAACAATTGATTGTAATTTTAAATGGGATATACATATACAAAAAGTTTGCACACGGCTTAGAGCTATAGTGAACAGACTTTATAGACTGAAGTTTTTTGTTCCACTAAATACCCTTAGATTAGTGTATCTGTCATTGGCGGAATCCCAAATAAGATATGGAATAACCACATGGGGACATTCAACAAAAACAAACCTTCTTTTAGTGCAAAACGTACAATATTCTTTGGTAAAATTATTATTGAAAAAAACTGAATACGAACAAAGACATGATGTACCAAAATCGTTACTATACAACTCTGTAAATTTATTATCTGTTCGTGCTATATTGTGGCTTAAAATTGTGAGTCAGCATACATCTCAATCCGAATATAATAAACTAGTGGTTCATGTTCATAATACAAGACTAACTGCAAACGATGGACTTGTAATTCCCAGATACCTAAATAAATACGGTCAAAGAACTTTAGAATACCTTGTTCCAAAAATTTACAACTTGTTACCCAACGAAATAAAAAGTTGTGAATTGAGTTTCAGAAGGAAATGTATGCTGAAGAAATGGTTAAGTGAAAGAATTTTTTTGTACTAATCTCTGTTTTATTTTTCTTTGTTTCTGTTCATTTTCTCTTTTCTGATTTTCTATAAATTTTATTAACAATTTGTTCTCCATAATATATTATGTATGTATGTATGTGTGTATGTATTTGTATATATGTGTATGCGTGTATGTATATATATATATATATATATATATTTATCTCCTCTCGTAAAACGTTGATCTTGCGCGACGGTACACCAGTTTTAAGTTGATCCGTTCGCACGTGTTGATCCATCCGGATATGCTGATCCATTACACAAGCTGGCATACACATCCTGATCCATGTGGATCAATTTATACCATCAAGATTTAGCTGTAAGCCACGCCCATTGTTCGGTGTCTTATACATTTTACACGTTTTTTTTTGTTGATCCATATAAATGCCAAGTTTTGACCGCCAACAAAGGTGCCCGTCTGTCGTACTTTTCAGCTTCTTTTAGTAGGTACCTGTACGTTCTTATTTCAATTCGTTCTATTTCATTTCTTTTTTAATGTATTTTGGTTTAAGATTTAATTTTTATTTTGATTTTGTTTTTGATTTTGATTTGGTTTTCGATTTTGATTTTGATTTTGATTTTGGTTCGAGATTTTGATTTTGATTTTGGTTTGAGATTTTAATTTTGATTTTGATTTTAATTTTTATTTGCATTCTTATTTTGATTTTTATTTTGATTTTTTAATTTTGGTTTTAATTTAGATTTTGATTTTTACTTTCATTTTGATTTTGATTTGAGATTTTGATTTTGATTTTGGTTTTGATTTGAGATTTTAGTTTTGGTTTGAGATTTTAATTTTGATTTTGATTTTGGTTTGGATTTCGATTTTGATTTTGATTTTGGTTTTGGTTTGAGATTTTAATTAGGTATGATTTTGACTTTGATTTTGATTTTGGTTTTGGCTTGAGATTTTGATTTTGATTTTTGATTTCGATTTCGATTTCGATTGTGATTTCGATTTCGATTTCGATTTCGATTTCAATTTCGATTTCGATTACAATTTCGATTTTGATTTTGATTTTGATTTTGTTTTCGTTTCCGCTTCTAAGACCCGCACAAACCTCACCCCATGAACCTGGGCACCCCGGTTAAGTCACCAAACATAGCGAACCACTTAAGGTATACCTTAATTTTGGGAGGCGGGTATGATTACCACCGCCCCGGGAACCATTTTTGGGTAATCAACACCTCTGTCATATGTCACTTTGCAGTGACATTCGTGACTTAGCAGGAGTGCCCGGTTCAAGGAGTGAGATTTGTCTAGGTCCACGCGGCGAACGCGTTCGCTCACCTACTGCGTGGCAAGCCGGATTGGGAGATACTGATTTTTTGTGACTTAGCAGGGCTGCTCGGGTTCAAGGGATGAGATTTGTCTAGGTCTTTGCGGTTAACGGGTTTGCCCACCTACTGCATTACGGACCGGATTGGGAGAGACTGGTTGAGGGAGACCTTATTTTTCTTACATTAGCTCCACACAGGAAGCCCTGAAGAAAATAAATCCCGTCAAGGCCTATGTCTTCTTTGGGGATGCAATGCATTATCGGGGAATACGTATGATTACTCGATAATGCATTGCATTACGATCTCTACGAATTCGGAAGTCGCAAGAACAAATTGCATTACGATCAATACGAATTCGGAAGTCGCAAGAACAAATTGCATTACGATCAATACGAATTCGGAAGTCGCAAGAACAAATTGTGGCGTGCGCAAGTAAATATTATTTTGATTTAAATGTATAATTCAACGACATCTAAGGGGCATTGCGACCTTGACTACGAATACGGGAGTCGCAAGTTCGAATTGTGGCGTGCAGAGGTAATTTTAATTTGATACTTTTGTATAATACAACAATAATGCAGTGCAGTGCGATCTTGACTACGAATTCGGATGTCGCAAGTTTAAATGGCATGCGCCAATAAATTTTATTTTGATAAATATGTATAATTCCTCGATAATGCGTTGTCTTACGATCTTGGCTACGAATTTGGAAGTCGCAAGTTCGAATTGTGGCGTGCGCAAGTAATTTTTATTTTGATAAAGATTTTGATATTATTCCTCGACAATGCGTTGCATTACGATCTTGACTACGAATTCGGAAGTCGCAAGTTCGAATTGTGGCGTGGCCAAGTAAATTTTTTTTTGACAAATATGTATGATTCCTCGATAATGCATTGCATTACGATCTCTACGAATTCGGAAGTCGCAAGAACAAATTGCATTACGATCATAACGAATTCGGAAGTCGCAAAAACAAATTTATACGTCCGTCACTCTTGGACACACTGATTCCCAGATTTCTGCCCACACCTACAAACCTTTTCGGTCTCAGAACTTCCTCTCCGTCCTTTCCTAAAAATAATTTCCGAAGAAATATCTTCTTCAGGGCCTCCTGCGTGAAGCTCATGAAAAAGAAGTTTCTTTCAACCAGTCTTTCCCGATCCGGCCTGCCGCGCATTATGTGGGGCAAACGCGTTCGCCGCACGAACTTAGACAAATCTCGCCCCTTAACCCGGGTACCCCTGCTAAGTCACCAAAAGTAGCGAACCACTTGGGATGACTTACGACTTACGACAGAGGTGTTGGTTATCCAATAAATGGTTCTCGGGGCGACGGTACACTTATTAACCTCCCATGTTATTCCCAGTTTAAAGGCGAGTCAAGGGAGTTCTAGGTTAGGACTCCTTCAATTAAGTCTCTCCCAACCTGGCCCGCCACGCAGTAGTTGAGCACACGCATTCCCCGCAAAGACCTAGACAAACTTCACTTTCTGAACCCGGGCACCCCTATTAGGTCACCAAACACTATTTATTTATTATCTATTTATTTATTCATAACATTTTTATTTTTATATGGCACAAGGGATTTTCATTTTTATTTTTCAATATTTTTCGATGTTTTGTGGTTTAGCGTGTTTTCAAAATCTTCTGTGCACGTAACAGCACATTAAAATTTTTTTTTGTCAAAATATTTTATTAGATGTATGTATGTTGTAAGCCCCCAGTTAAATTTAAATATTAACAAAAAAAGTTATTCTTACTTTAAACTTATAAAATAGCAGTTTTCAATAAATCGTCACTCGACCCCCGGTTTTTTCCATCTGTAATCGTATATAATATGAAAAAGATAAATAAAAATATTTTGATACGGAAAACATCTCAACCTGTTAATATATTTTTATAATGTAGCTTAATTATGACGTATTAAAATTTTTTAAACTACGTAAATCAACGTACTTTAAAATCATTTTTTTGTACTTAAAACCATTCTTTTTCTGTTTAATAAAAATATTACCCAATAAAACAGTAGTTTAACTTTACAATGTATAAGTTAATATTAAAAAAATCAATTGTTTATTTGATGATATCCGCCCGACTGGTTGTCTGTGACGCTCTGTTCCGTAAAGCTATGTTGAAAAACGTAAGTGTATTAGTTATTAAGATGAATCCATATACACTGTATGAATGAAATCAAACTGTATAATTTGTTCGTGTAATTTGAAGGAAGCGTGTCAAAAAGGATTTCAAAAACGTGCGTAGCAAGGAGACAGACGATGATATGCTTAAACTTTTCCACATTTAACCTGTTTATCATTTAAAAAGAAACATGTCAAAAGGAATTAGTTAAAGTACGTGGCAAGGACTCAGCCTTTTCTTGTATATTGTAACTTCTGATGTGTTACCTTCAAATAGCTTTGCACAGGGTCATTTGTGCGCGCTTTTTTGAAACAGCGTACTCTATAAAATTTTCAAACGGAGCACGTGGAAAGGGACAAAATTACTAGAATACCTAGAACGCGAACGTTCAGATGTATTGTACCTTCTCACATGTTACCTTCAAATAGCTTCGCACAGGGCCCTATACCACTCTGAACAACAAAGCAAGTTTTAATTGTATTGTGATCTCTTTCTCTAGCGCGGCGCCGTGGGTATGTCAGAGCGAGACCACTGTAACAATACATTATTGAAACGATACAATATATTTGAAGATATCATATTACATCCGACAAAAGTTTAAGGGCTGTGCAAATAGGTGAATAATTATTATAATCATTTAAGTATTTAATCTAGCTATTATCGTGTTGATTCAAAGAAATGAACATTACTTATTGAATAATTACAAAAAATTCACTTTGTTTAATTAGTTTTTGTATTTTTTTTTTCAGTATAAAAATTTAAATATGGGAAACAAATGGCGTTCCAAAACTTGGCGTCAGCTCAATAGACTCCGAATGAAAAATTATGATTTTTAACCTATTTATAGCATAAAATTTATAGGCTAAAGCCATTTTAAGCACCGTTTCAGTTCTGAATGGTGGTCTTCCACCAGGGCGATACTAAAAATACCTTCCACTCTGGAACGTGCCACAAATATACTGTGTATTATTTCAAATAAATTAAGGTTAAACCTAACGTACGTTGTAATCTAGGTATTCACAGATGGCGCCAATCAAATTATTTTAGATTTTTAATGCTTTTTGCACGTTACGCTTTAAAATATTAGGGTAAATTAATTGTTCGCGACCGTACATATTTAATTAGAATATAAATAAATCGTTTTGTCCATAAACAAACCCAAATCTTTCAAGAAAGGAGACATCGGAGACTCAATCCAATTTTGTATTTTTCAGCCTTTCTTCAAAGATTTGGGTTTGTTTATGGACAAAACTATTTATTTATATTCTAATTAAATAAGTACGATTGCGAACAATTAATTTACCTTAATATTTTAAAGCTTAACATGCAAAAAGCATTAAAAACCTACAATAATTTGATTGGCGCCATCTGTGAATGCGTAGATTATAACGTACGCGACGTTTAACCTTAATTGTGAAATGACACAAATTAATCAAATTAAACTTGACTATTTTGTGTACAGATCGATTTCTCGAAGATCTCAGGGAATAGAAGAGAATGCTGTAGAGGATAACTTTTCTGAAAATTTCAGTACTGAACTACCTACGAATATAGTTTCAACAGTAAGCAACATCAAATAATGATTATTTGGGTAAATTATCAAAAATATTCACACATGATTATGTTTTTTTAGGATCAAAGTGTGTATGACATTCATGAACCCACTACAGCCACACACTTTATTATTTTTTCTTAGCACGTTTTGTGAAATATTTCTTGATACCTTTAGTTTAACCTTTTTATTTATTATACGCTATTAATTCAGATGATCTTTATGGAGCGATCTTTTTGCATGCGCTCTGTGTGAAATGTTTATAACTAATACCGGCCATGTACACTCTGTCTTTTACCTTGTATTATGTTCCTTATGAAAACAAAACTGTTGTTTCTATCAAAATTGTAACAAATTCTTGCATCTTCTCATATAATATAGTATCCTTTTTGAATAAGGAGAGGAACTACTTGGTTATTCAAATCTAGTCACCAAACACGGCTAAAGCCATCACAAGCAACCCTTGGATTCTGAATGGTGGTTTTCATAAAGGTGATACTGAGAGTATCTTCTTTCACTATGGAATGTGAAATATTGGTAAATGCCAGATTACTTTTAAATTTTTACAAAAATAAAAATCCTTTTCATTTTCCCCTTTTTATGAGTGGTGCTAAGTTTCTTCGAGTATTGCAGATACGAGATCTCGGTGTTATATTCCCGCCAGTCTATCTTTTTATAATTAACTTTTATTATTTTTACAAAATTCTTCTCTTTTAAAATTCGATACAGTACGAGTACATCATATATTTATTTTATTGTTTGTAACACACATGAACAATTGTATCCATATGGCTACATTTTAGCTTTAAAGTCAAGTTTTATTTTCTAAATTGTATCAGTTTTTTAATTGGTACAAAAATATAATTTATTGTAATATTTTCATGTATGTATGTTAACGCCACTAGGATATTAATAAAAATAAGTTACTAAATAAATTCCACCAGAGCAAGACATTATTCTATGTAATCTCTTTTCATACTCCAGGTAGGTCAGTCACAAGACAGTACCTACCATATTATTGTAGCAATTCCACATCAATATCCAAATATTACACTCCTATGCGACGATTCAACAGCTAGAAAACAAAAACTCCTATGTTGTTGATATATTTAGTACATCAATTGTAATATATAAGCAAACCTTATTGAAGTTTTTTCATCAAGTAGGGGAATATTTTGTTAAAGCTATTTAAATTGACTAACACATTTAACAGCATTTTGTCGGCGGATAGAAAAAAAATGTAACTATTTTGGATTTTTTCATATCAATGGATTTTTTATATTTTGTACCTACCTACAAACTTTATTGATCAAATTCAATAATATTATTACTTTATTTTTTTGTGCAAGTTTCTTAAACTAGTCGTTTCCTGCATTGTTTATGAGTATAATGTTCTGAGTTCTATCGAGCCGAACCGTCTGATATGAAAATATCTGGAGTCGGTGAATTACTTTCCCATTTGGTCTCTGGTGGATTGGCGTATTGTTCTTGTATTGTTTTGTATTTATTATACTTATATAGCGCACTTACATTGCGTGGATTTACTAGACAATCGTTTTTGGAATAGTGTGTGGAAGGGTTTCCTGTGGGGAAGATTTAACCCGGACGTAAAATCTGAAGCATCAAAAACGTAGTTAAAGAATTATGTAAGCTTGTGTTTTTTTATTATAAAAACTATTTTATTCTATTTTGCAAAAAACCTAAACTTTTAAATAAATGAATGAATATTACAACGTTGTTTTATATTTCCATGTTTTGAAAGCCCTAGCAATTTGCACAGGCGATGATGGACAAGTTGGCACGCTACTAGCAGGTGTTCGGTGTTGAGAGGTAGAAAAGTTCCCAGTATTTATGGAAAATTATGTATTTTACTCGAGAAATGTGGGAATATTAGTAATATGAAATATATCAATACCCCTTTAATTTTCACTACATACTGAGAAGAAGCTGATTTTTATAGAACTTGGTAAACGTTTTGAGGTTTATTTATTTATTTATTTATTTATTTATTTATTTACGGACGAATAGTCCATTAACAATATAACAATAACACGAATAAAAAATAGAGAGATGACAATGGAAGGAGAGTACATATATATGAAGAGCATTGACAAAATACATATAATAATATAAAAGTAAACATAGAAGATAGTAAATATAAATTCATATAATATAAAAGAACATAAGTAGCTTGAAGATGGATTTAAAAGACTTTAAAAAATCACATTGCGTATCGACTGCCGAAAGTCATTTAGGCTTACACCAAAAAATTCAATGCATTGATTTGCGTTGACAAGTCTCGACATTCTGGATAAAGGAGAATGATATCCATAATTAGTAGAGTAGTTTATAATTTTTAAGATTAAAAATAACATAGAATGTAGTGTTAAAACCCAGTAAACATCTCCCAATTTAATTTTAAAATCATAATAATTGAAACTTGGATATCTGTCAGTTGTTATAAGCTGTTCGTGTAATATTGAAGATAATTTTTCAACAAAATAGGGAATCTCAGGGGAAATTTCCCCACGTTATAGGGAAAAATCGAAATTCAACCAAGCACGAAAACGACCAACATGTAAGAAATAGTTGAGAAGTTAACTAACTAACCATCACGCCTTTTCCCCGCAGGGGTAGGCAGAGAGGACGGACCGCCAAACAACTCGGTCTTGGCACACACTCTTTGCCTCACTCACATTCATCCATCGTCTCATACATTCTCTTCTATTATTCTGACTTTTGACATGGCCCGACTCAAGTATCTGATTCACTTGATCGTGCCATGTCTTCCTCGGGCGTCCCCGACTTTTTCTACCATTCACATTTACGTCGTATATTCTTCTTACACTGCTTTCATCGTTCATTCGCTCTACATGCCCAAACCATCTGAGGGGCACTTTCTTAATCTTTTTGGTCCCTTTCTTAATCTAGTTGAGAAAGATATACCTACCTAATATAGTTGGGCAGATTAAACATCGAAAATAAAATTGCTACGATAGGTATTTAAATATTACAATATTGCAACAATGAAATAATATTTCTATTTATAATATATGCAAATAATTTAACTTAAAGAGACACTTTGAAAATGTTTAATGGTGGGTAAATAATAAGTAAAATATATTTCATGTTGAGTAAATTTTTTTTAACAGTAATACATCACAAGAGTCTCAGCTGTTCCCGTCTAGTCAGCCAAGTGAGACTATGGCATCCTCAATTGAGGTGTATTGTGAGGCTGAAGGTAGTGGGGAGGGGAAGGAGAAAGGGAAGAGGAAGGTGGGGAAGTACCTGGCTATTCAGATCTGGTCACCGAACACGGCTAACGCCATTTCGAGCAACGTTACAATTCTGGATGGTGGTCTTACATTAGGGCGATACTGAGAGTATCATCCACTCTGGAACGTGCCGCAAATAAACTATATATTATTTTAAAAGCATAAATTGTGCAAACAAAAATTAATCTTTTTTTTTTTGCCACGTTGGGATTACATCCCGCGACCTTCGGTGTGTGAGTCAAGAGCCTTACCACTAGACTACGCCAGTCGTCACTACAGGAAACGAACCTTCTTTCCAATGAAACAATAAAGATTAAGAAAATCTGGAAACAACATAATAAGAATAGCTACATTTGTAAGATTTTATCATTATTTGTAAGTTGGTAACAATGATGAAGAGAAAAAGTATTATTTTTTTTAAATAATTAAATAATATTATAGGATGTGAAGGTTTTTAAAATTAAATTATGAACTACTTGGGGTAACCTACGGAAGTGGTGTTGGTTATCCGATGAATGGCTCCCGGGGTGGCGGTACACAAGCAGGTACACGGTATACAAACCACACCCGTTGAACCAGGGCACCCCTACAAAGTCAGGTTAGGTCTCCCTCAATCAGTCTGTCCTGATCCGGCCCGCCACGCAGTGGATGGGCTAACGTATTCGCCGAAAAGACCTAGACTGACCTCACCCGATAAACCTGGGCACCTCTGCTAAGACACCAAAAGTAGCGAAACGTGACAGAGGTGTTGGTCATCCAAAAAATGGTTCACGAGGCCGCGGTACCCATACCTACTCAAACTTTTAGTATAGGTTAAGAGGTTCTCTACTTTGGTGACTTAGCCGGGGTGCCCAGGATCATGGGGTGAGGTTTGTGGTGTCTTGGCCACGAACGCGTCTGCTCACCATTTGCATTTCAGGCCGGATCGGGAGAGAATGGTTGAGGGAGTCCCTTCGACTTTTTCAGCCTTGCACCGCAAGTTCAATTTTAAATAAAATAAATCTCTCTTTCTAATCTGTTTGTATTTCGTATGAGAAACAGAGACAAATGCAATTTTATTAATGTTTCTAAAAAAATCTACCCAGAGACCGGATGCTACCGAGACGGAATGATCCGGTTACCATTGTCCAGTTTTCAGCTTTAACGCAAAATGGTAAAAGCGATAGTAGGAAAGCGAGCCTGACTCAATTATTACAAAACAGTCCTTTCTATCAAAATGCGGTTTTTAGTAGTATTTACCGCCCAGCTTGCAGCTCGCTCGTTTAGTACTACTGCGACAAGACGAGGTGGGATGGGAAATACGAATACTATAATATTTAAAAAAAATAGTAATGCGATACCTTTTGCTGAATAATTTTTTTTTGATTACCTAAATTAATTTATCATTAAGATGAAGCTAAATGATGAATGTAAGTAAGTCTAAAGTCATGGTGTTTGAAAGAGGGAGTACAAAAACAGTATGCAATATAGTTTTGAATGATGAATACTTGGAGCAGGTGGATGAGTTTGTGTATCTGGATAGTATGTTTAAGAGAGATGGGATGGCTGATAGAGATATTGAAAGAAGGGTTAATCCCAGTAACTCCATTACCTAATGGAGGACTGAATGCCGTTGGCGCAAAAAAAATGCCAAAAGAAGCGAAGCTAGCAGTCCACAATGGAGTCCTGGTACTTACCCTGATGTATGGCAGTGAGGCCTGGAACTGGTAGAGGAAGGATGAAAGTAAACTTAATGCTGTTGAAATGAAATCCCTGAGGCGTACGTGTAGTAAAACAATGTATGATCGTGTGAGAAATTTGGATATCCGCAAATAATGTAAGGCTGATGTAAGAATAATGAGTAAGATTTAGAAAGGGACCCTCAGATGGTTTGGGCATGTAGAGCGAATAAAAACTACCCTTTTTATTCCAAATAAGTTCAGGAATGGCTGGTTAAAGTCGTCGGATTGACTTTATTTTAGAACTGGCTGGTTCCCGGCATGCGTTGCAACGCCATATTAAATAAATACATTTTTCTCCCGGAATCACCTTCCCGTGCGTCCCCGTTCCATGAATCTATCCCTCCCATTGCGGTTCATGGCATCTTCCGATAGAGTACGGCGAAGGAACCCCCTCAACCATTCAAACCATTTAACCTAGACTTGTAGTTTGGGAGCCAGGCATGGGTACCGCCGCCCCGGGAACCATTTATTGGATAACCAACTCGTCACACGTCATCCCAACAACTTTTTTGTGACTTAGCAGGGCTGCTCGGGTTCAAGGGATGAGATTTGTCTAGGTCTTTGCGGCGAACGGGTTTGCCCACTTACTGCGTTACGGACCGGATCGGGAGAGACTGGTTGAGGGAGACCTTTTTTTTTCTTACATTAGCTCTAAGAAAATAACTTACTAAGCCCTGAAGAAAATTAATTCCCTCAAGGCCTATGTCATCTTTGGGGATGCAGTGTGGAGCGTATTTTTTAGGAAAGGAAGAAGAGGTTGTTTCATTCTGAGTTGTCTGGTCACCGTTCTGAAAGGCGAGAGAGTACAGCTGGACAACATCTAACACACTATTATTATATGTATAAAGAGGAAAGATTTGGTTCTTTGTTTGTTTGTTTGCATTGAATAGGCTCCGAAACTACAGAACTGATTTGAAAAATTCTTTCACTGTTAGGAAGCTACACTATCCTCGGGTGACATAAGCTATATTATATTTTCAAAAAAATTATGGATCCTTACTAAAACTCCCAAAATGTAGCCCAAGGTGTAAAAAAAATACCTAAATTATTCTTTACATCGCGTGCGCTGCGAAAACTATTATAGATAGAATAAAATAATGTAGCACGACTTTGCAGAAAACATCACTATTCTCAAAAAGTCTCGCGACAGCATATGTCTAACTATTATAGTTATGCAACAATAAGTGTTCTTTTATTTAAAAAAAATAATTATAATATCGCCGCTAGAAAAGGCTCTTTATTTTTATCTTGGTATTAATCCTTATAAAAATAAATTACTTCATATTCAAGATTGTTTCAATATCTTTATACAACTTTTTAAATTATTTAATTCTGACATTTCATTGGAAAGATATCATGAGTTTGACCTGTTGTGAGAACGTAAAAAATATCACGCACTGAAACCGTCCGTCCGTTCAGTCCTCCATTGCTGGAGTTACCGGCATTCACCCTTCTTTCAATATCTCAATCAGCCTTACCTACTATCAATATATCTCGTAAACATACTATCCAGTGTAAACATACCTATCTCGTAAACATACTATGGCAGTGAGGCATGGAAGTGGCAGAGGAAGGATGTAAGTAAACTGAATGCTATTGAAATGAGATCCCTGAGGCGTACGTGTGTAAAACAATGTATGATCGTGTGAGAAATTTGGATATCCGCAAATAATGTACGGCTGATGTAAGAATAATGAGTAAGATTTAGAAACGGACCCTCAGATGTTTTGGGCATGTAGAGCGAATGAACGAAGAAAGTAGTGTAAGAAGAATATACGACGCAAATGTGAATGGTAGAAAAAGTCGGGGACGCCCGAGGAAGACATGGCATGATCAGGTGAATCAGATACTTGAGTCGGGCCATGTCAAAAGTCAGAATAATAGAAGAGAATGTATGAGAAGATGTATAAATATGAGTTAGACAAAGAATATGTGCCTAGACCGAGTTGTTTGGTGGTCCGCCCTCTCTGCCTGCGGGGACGCCGACTTCCGGTCTGCTAATCCCGTTGGTTTAAAAAAAAATTGAATATTGTGATAAAAGCACGTTTTCACAATAATTTAATGTGGGTATACATACGAATAACGTAGGAGGCGCATCTGACTTGTAACAACATTTTGTTTTAATTTACGGAACCACTCGGAGTGGATGTGTTGGTTATCCAATAAATGGTTCCCGGGGCGTCGGTACTCATACCCGCCTCCCAAACTGTAGGTCCAGGTGAAGTGGTTCGCTACGTTTGGTGACTTACTAAGCCGGGGTGCCCGGGTTCATGGGGTGAGGTTTGTGCGCATCTGCTCACCATTTGCATAGCAGGCCGAATCGGGAGAGAGTAGTTGAGGGAGTCTCTTCGATTTCTTCAGCCTTACTCTGAAAATCTCTGAAAATTACACCGAAATGGATTCATACGACCGCCATACTCCTGGACACACTGACCCCCAGATTCCTTGCCACTCCTACTACCCTTTTCCTTCCCAAAACTTCCTCTCCTTCCTTTCCTAAAAATACCTTCCACACAGCGTCCGCAGAGATTACATAGTCCCCCTGAGGGGTATATTTTCTTCATATATAAAAAATAAAAATATAAATATCCCTCAATCAGTCTCTCCCGATCCGGCTTGCCACGCAGTAGGTGGGCAAACGCGTTCCCCGTACGGACCTAGACAAATCTCACTCCTTGAACCTGGGCACTCCTGCTAAGTCACCAAAAGTAGCGAACCATGAGGTGACGTTTGAATTATAAATATATTATCAAAATAAAATACAATATGAACTTGTGACTTCCTAATTCGTAGCCATGATCGTAATGTAACGCGTTACCAAGGAATTAAACAAATTTATCAAATAAAATTTACTTGTGTACGCCAATTTTGAACTTGCGACATCCGAATTCGTAGTCAAGGATCATAATGCAACGCATTATTGAGGAATCGTACATAGATATTTATCAAAATAAAATTTACTTGCACACGCCAATTTTGAACTTGCGACTTCCGAATTCGTAGTCAAGGATCATAATGCAACGCATTATTGAGGAATCATACATAGATATTTATCAAAAAAAATTTTACTTGTGCACGCCAATTTTGAACTTGCGACTTCCGAATTCGTAGTCAAGATCGTACCGCAACGCATTATCGAGGAATTATATCTAAATATTTACGAACATAAAATTTATTATTTTTGAACTTGTGACTTCCGAATTCATAACCAAGATCGTAATGCAACGTGTTATCGAGGAATTATACAAATTTAACAAAATAAAATTTACTTGCGCACGCCATCTTTGAACTTGCGACATCCGAATTCGTAGTCAAGGATCATAATGCAATGCATTATCGAGGAATCATACATATTTATCAAAGTAAAATTTATTGCGCACGCCACAATTTGAACTTGCGACTTCCGAATTCGTAGCGAAGATCGTAATGCAACGCATTATCACCCCTCGAACCCGGGCACCCCTGCTAAGTCATCAAAAGTATCGAGCCACTTGGGATGACGTATGACAGATGTGTTGGTTATCCAATAAATGTTTCCCGGGCGGCAGAGCCTAGCCGCAAAAACCCGCGGAAGTATAATATTAGAATTTTATAAAATACAGAAAGATATATTTTTTAAGTCGCTGCCGCGGCCGTTATAATATTACGTTTTGCAACTTCCATATCGGCTCAACCAATGAACAGTAAAACCAGATAGAGGTATATGTGTTTTTATGACCAATCAGAAGGCTTCGTTCATGACGCCATCTTGAACGCCATTCTGATTGGTCATGGTCAGATCAACAATTTTATAGTAAAAGCACATATAGGTACATAAGATATACGATTATGTGGATCAACAACGCATGGCAATTTGGGCGGATCATCAACGCATGGTGATTTGGGCGGATCAACAGTTACGAAGCGTATGATTTCCATACAAATATCGAAAATTTTATGTGTAGTATTTCGTTTACTTTTACTGGGAAACTGGCAACCGTGCTATTTAATGTAACGTTGTTGCCAAATCATACAGAAGTATTCCATCAAAGCCAAGTTATATGGTGTTAAAGGTGGATCAACACCTTCGAATAACTTCTTACTGGATCAGCATACTACGAGAAGAGGTCAATATATATATATATATATATATGTATGCAATATGTATGTGTATATATATATATATATGTGTATATATAATTTAATAATATGAAATGTCAAAAGAACCCGTTGACAAACTGATATCAATCAGTTTAACGGGACTTTATTTGGAAAAAGAAAAAAAAAAATAAAAAAATAAAAAGCAAAGCGATTTATTTTCATCAAATTAAAAAGACGCCAAAAAGTTAATTTGCTATTATTGAAGAAATAAATTATTATCAAAATGTAATTTTATGGTAGGAAGATAGCTACTTAGGAAGCTAGGAAGCATAATTATAATGTTATGGCATTTTGTCGAAATATTTAACCGTTTCAATATATTTAACTGAAGGAAAATTTCCGGAGAATATCAAATTGAATATTAGGTACATATTGAAAACCATCCATAATTATGAACTGATTCATGAATTTTATTCAGACATTGCGTAGCATTATTGTTATTTACATTTGCGCGAAAAATATTAACAATGAACGAATAAGCACGACCAAGATGCACGGAATAAAATGTCAAATAATATGCTTTAGTTAGGTAGCTACTCGTATCTACTTTCAGATGAAAAAGCCGTATTTCCTGTGGTTTATTGAATATTGGGTAATGTTGGTATTGTTGATGGGCGGTAATGCCATTGTTGCAGGATAATGTGAGTTATGAATAGAATGGAAATGGCAGCGGAGATAATGTAAAGCTGAACCTGACTCTTGTTTCTTGGCCTGTCGGCACCTCCACTGTCCTCTGTTCCAATCTTCCAAGTTGTAAAAGACATTCTGCGGATTCTTCTATCTACCCCACTGAACAGGGCAGATTTAGGAATATCTTTTACTAAAATTACAGAAGTGATGCTTTTTCACTCTTGGATGTGACTTAACAGGTACATTTTAATTTTAGGATAAAATGATATGAAATCAGTTATTTTTTTGTGTTTTACAGACTGTGTCCATTTACAATACACATGTAACATAAACTACATATTTTTAGAAACATTATTCAAAAAATTAAAACATAACTTATATATTATATCGCAATGTGTGGAATTTATGTGCCTCTTGAATCCTTCAAGGCTACTACCTCCTGTTAAAAATTTCAACAGTCTTAGAAACTATACCTCGCACATGCTATGCCGAGCCAGTACGCCCGATCTGCCACGTGGAATACATATCAGATCATGGTCCCGTCCCTGGCAGTAGTTGTTCGGTACGAATAACTTGTAGCATTCCCTGAGGTAATGCATACAATACACGACATCTTTTTTCAGCCCGTATCCAATTAGAGACCAAAGTTAAAGTGACAATTGAAACCGTAGATATAAAAATAGTGATGAAATTAGCGATCACGTAAAGCGAAAAATAATGATGGTCTCTAATTGGAATCGAGTTGAAAAAAGATGTGTAGGCATAATAGCTTTCTATTAAATTATTAATAATGTTATACGCCGTTACTACAAGGACCTCATTCCTCCTCGACTGGTGACTTTCATAGCGCGTTTCAGCGAGCAAATCTTCATGAATCGCGGGAACGCTCCATGTATTCTCATACATATACAGGTAACTAAGTTTTTTTTTAAATCCGTTTTAATTTCTCAATGTAATTTTGCTGGTATGGGACCCATATAGCTGAGGCTCATTCAATTTAAGACCTTATAATACAATTATACGTAGCCATGTGCTGTGCACAATTGTGATTCTACATCTAACGGAAAAGTATGTAATCGTAATCAGTAAAGTTATGAAAAATTATAAAGTTGGGGTTTAAGACATATGATTTTGGTAACTGTTTCAAAAATCCTTTCTTCTATTTTTTATTCGTTTATCTTTATAAATCAGGCATATTACTATTTACTGCAAGTACTGTGCTTGCGAACATTCTGTGATGAGGGCAGGAGCAGTTTATAACACGATATTACAATCAAAATAAAGAGTCAATCAATTTTCAACACAGTCGCATTTTACAACTAAATATTACATTCATAATAAAAGACAATCAACATCATACAATTGGCAATATATACGTTTCAATAAATATTAAAATAATTATAATAAAAATTAAATCTTTGACGTTTGATCTGTCTTTGGCTGGTGATCAAAGCCTTGGTGTCCAATTTAGGTATATTTAGAATAATTTGTATTCTGCCCAATAGCCAGTGGAAGTAAATTATACACCCGTGTAGCAAAGCACCTATCTAAATTTAAAATAGGCTAAACGTTGTTTTATTGAAAGTGATAAGTAATATATATAAGTATAGTAATATATATATATATAATATATATAAGTAATATATATATATATATATATATATAGATTATATGCTCTTTAGATCTATGCAGCTTCACGAGAAGTTCGGACAATACCAAAGAGAGTTCTATGTATTTCAAAAGGTATGCTAGTGTGTTTTCGGCGTAAAGTTGCACGGTGAGGCTCTCTGAGGCCTTTTATCGTAGGTTAGTTGATTCCTTTTCAAATTAAAATTTTGGATAATTTTTTAATTGGAACAAATTTATAGCTATTCGTTAAACATAAAATTGGATTCATCTTGAAATGGACATCACGTTTACTTACGTCCATCACTAGACACTGAGTTATTTTATTCAAAATTCTAAAGAGATCTGGTGCACACATAACGGATCTCTTGCCTTAGTCCTGCCCTGTGAACAAATTTAAAGGTGCAACGACATCCTCTAAATGTGGGATCTCCCATAGTCGTCCATTAATGGCGGATTTAACACACAATATAACAATATTATTATTATGTTATCAATGGGATTGTGTTTGTTGGAATTCAATTTGCAGATTTATCATTGTGATGGATACATTAGTGGTGTCATATAAAATATCAAATTGATACAGCCAAATTTTGCAACGTCATACACAGACAGTGAAAAAACTCGCGTTGCAAGCAATGCTGAAAAAAACTGTTTGTATTGAAGTTTTTCATAATCTCCCTGTTTCTTGACAAAATGAAGAAAAAAAACATCTTTTGTGTTTTAGTTTTTGGTTTTGGTGATATTTTATTTGCCTTTCTGCAGATTTTAGTACCTAATATGACAACGGGAACTGCTATGTGAATTTTGTGCTCGATTTGAAATCAAGTTCAAGAAAATTTTATTTATCAAAATTGGAAACATCAGACCAACGATAAAGTAGGTATCAAAATTATTTTAATAATGATTGATTCTGCATTTAAAATGTGTATTTATGTAATGTATGTAAAAATATGTAATGTTTAAAATTTGAAATGTCATCTTTTGTTTAATTGTTTGACAGATATAGTAATTTTTTCAGTTTTTATAAGAAACACTTTCTTTTTATACTTTTTTGAAGGTTATTCCCATTAGTGAAATATGTCATATTAGAATAAGTTAACAATAATAATCTAAACGAAAATATGAAAGAGAACAAGACACAGAAAAACAGAAAAAGACAATGGTCGCAACTGGGACTCGAACCCAGACCTCTCCGCCTAACCGGGACGAGCGCGTTAACCAATTTCGCTATTGCCACCTTCTGTCAAAACGTCATAATTGTCAATTTCATATTTTCAAATTTTAGAATTACATTATTATCAACTAATTATTATTCTCCATATTACGGGCAACCACCCTTTTTATTGGAAACAATCACTCTAAGAATTGGTTTGTGACCTGGATAGCGTCTCGGATAGATATATCCGAATTTATTAATATGGAACAATTGACTTTTATGAAAGTCTAAATGAATATTCAATTTTTATAAGAAAAACTTTCTTTTTCTACTTTTTTGAAGGTTATTCCCATCTGTTATTCATTTTTCCGTGTCTTGTTCTCTTTCATATTTTCGTTGAAACATATTTTTGTAATTTTTTTAGGTTCACAAATCCTATAATTATAATATCCGTGATTTTTCACGGGTCTTCGGTAGTGTAAAAATAACTGACCATGCTATTTAGGCATTTCAGTTGTTTAATTTTCGCCACAATTGAAATATTTTCGTAAATAACACCAACCCTCATTGCAAAGAAGGTATTAGGTTTATTATGAACTGGTTTCAAATAGTTGTACCTAACTACTCATTTTTGTAATAATTAAGAACAAATTTACATACGATCTAAAAATTGTAATTGTTAAGAGATTTAAATACACAGAGAGAAAGACTAACTAGAATTATTAGGATAATGTCAGAATTATTCCTAGTAAAAATTAAGTTTCAGCGAAATTCTTTAAAAGAGCAACTACTTAGTAATAGCTTCGCTTTGTTTTCTCCTTTAGGTTTTTCGTCATCTGTGGAGTAACCACAATTTTTTAGTTCTCTGCGTTTTGTGCCTACTAGTATTTATCAGCTTTTATTTTAAAGATGGCTTTGGTTAAGGTCTTTAATAAATTTAATTGAAAAGAACACAATAGAATTACTGAATTACTGCACATGGTAGGTACAAATGTAGGAATATTAAATTCAACTAGTTATTTTTTAGACATTCGTGTAAGTTTTCATTATATTTTCTTTACTACACCAATGATAGCTCTTCCGCTCTTACGAAATATCCATTAAACTTTTTTATAAAGTGTTTTTTAAGAATATTACGGCAACATATCAATTATTAGTTTTCCCCCGACAAAGAAATATCAATAACTGTTGATTGTTAAAAGATTTCGTTAATATCCTCGTATACAACTTTTATTTTATTTTATATCTGTTATTATTACCGTCTTATTATTTCCTCGTGAAATAAAGTCCTCCGCGTAACACGGGAAGTGTGCTAAATTCTAGAATAACAGCCTCCCGAGTCCCGCACGCTGAAACAACATCTCCACTGATCCTCGGCCTTCGCAGTCCTTCTGTCCTTTGAAGATCACCGCAGCATCCCGCACAATGCCGGGTCGCTTAGGACGCTGTTTGTGTAAACAAGATATCGATAAGACTCTAAATAAAAGCTCTTATAGGTCCGAACCCTGGAACACAACATCAAAATACAAAAAAAAACACCGCCAATACGTTAAAAAGTCATTCCACTACAAATCCAAAAAGATCAGCTAATGCATTTGTGTTGGCTCTTTGTGCAAGTTTGCAAAGTTTAGTTATAGGGGTTTGTTGTTTTTTTGTACTACAAGGCTTAAGACTGAGAGGTCTGGGCAATTGATAATGTTAAATAGATACCAGACCACCCTGCTCCCTTAGATGCACCCCTGTCTGGTGTTCTTATAGGGCGGTTTCTTTACTGGTGTTTGGAACAGTGGGCTGTTTGGTGGAGTGGACTAATTTGCAGCTTATACGCGTGATTAGAGAGTTTTGCCTACGAAAACACCAGTAGCCAATACACAAAATACTTGAGCAATTATAAAAACTCAGGTAAAGAAACATTACAAGTGGGTAGGGCCAACATAATCAAATGTGCAAATAAACGGTAGCTGATGTGTAGTTCGGCGCCAGAACAAATTATTCCTACACTAGGTAAATATTTGAATAGAGTCATGGATCTATGTGAAGAAACATTTGTAGACCCCGAAACTGTATTGACAAAATACTATATTTAAAACAATGATATTAAATAATTGATTTTAAGATGAAGCCATACTAAATAATGCAAAATCATACAAAATCGTATGTTTTTGTTTTGAAAATTTGACCGCTTAGAAGTATTATAGATGCTTTAATTAAATACTGCGTGTAGAACATACTTTGGCCCTTAAAAATATCGGTAATTTTTTTAAATAAGTCTTTTTATAAGCTTAGAAAAAAATTATAAGGTGTATAAAAAACATTTTCAAGTGCAAACTCTTCTACTTAACACTTTTTCGGATATGGTTTTATTGCATAATGTGGCAAATTTAGTTTCTTATATAATTATCCCAAAAAAAAAATTGAAATTTACGCCCGAACCTCACAAAATAAAATATAATATGCATTTTCGCGTTGGTATTTTTGACATCACGGCGACAATTTGTTATATCAAAGTGAACCTTATACCGTCCACCGAAGAACGACTGGCAGCCGCCCCATTCTTCCGTCATTACTCCTCCGGACGGAGCGGAGAAACAACGTGTTAGGCTCCGCGCTGCTTGTTTTCGTGAAATAAATTTAAAAATTCCGTTTTATTGCAATAAACAATGCATAAAAAAGGAATTAATGTTTTTTTACAGGCCTTTACGAAATCAACATGTAAAAAAAAAATTCTCAAATATCTTTTCCTACCTTTCCAAAAGCTTTTTCTCAAGTATTTTTAAACTCCTCCCATTAAAGTACGTGAATTCCGATTTCGAATTTTTCCTGTACTAGTGGATCGCCTTAATTTGAAATGGTTAAAACTACGCGCATAATATTGGTGATTGGGCAACTCAACAATGTGCAACTTTATCAGTCAAAAGTCAATAAAAGAATTGAAAAAAACCTGGTTACGTTAGGTTAGGTTATGAGCTATTTTTTTTTCATCCCTTTTAATGACTTGTCAAGGGGTTATTGATATGCTACTTTGTTGATTTGTCGTGGAACCAATAATATTATAATAGGTACATATTTACGTAACGTTAAGTAACATTTATCTTTAAGATTTTTCTTCTGGGTATTCTACGTCCATACTAATTACTGAAATTGGACAATTTGCCCTTATTTTACTTTTCCTTGATGAATTGTAATAAGAATTTTTCAAAAACATAATCATTTCTTCAATATTTATAATAGGCCCCCGGGGGTAAAGTCACTAAATTCCGGAGGTCATTCTACATCTAGGTTTGTAATCTCGAAATAAAATTATTTATTAGTTACCCTGAAGAGGTAAGTGTTGCTTACGAAGTATTTCGTTTAAAATGGCTAAAAGTATTATTATTATTTTTTAAATTTTAATTAAGTTTGCTATGGTTGAAGACATTTTTTTGTTATTTCATGTTTTCACCTCGCAAAGTTAAGGGACTTTACCCCTTAGGTCAGATCATCGCTTTTTTCGTTCAATAACATTCAAATAAAGTGAATGATGCAAGGAATGTGTACCAAGACCGAGTGGTTTGGCGGTCCGTCCTCTCTGCCTACCCCTGTGCAGAAACGGCGTGATGTCTAGTTATTTACATTCAGAGAGCAGAACCAGAATGGTAGTCACATAGATTTTATTGGTAAAATCAGTTAATATAAACTAACTTTATAAAGCGCCCTTGAAGAGTTTTCCCATCAAAATCAATTTTTGCATTTCAATAAAAATGTGTTAATATTTTTTTAAATTTATCCCAATAGGTCTTAAATATGCTTATCAGAACCTCATCCAAAACAATAAAGAAGCGTATGATACTACTTGTAACTTGTAACAGACGCACATAAAGATGTCATAGAGATGCACCCTCCTGGCAGTTAGGGCCAGGGCCAGGGCCAGAGTCAGGGCTATAACTCAGTGTACGGCCAATGGGCCAATGAGGCAATGGGCCAATGGGCCGGGAGGGCGGGCCTCAATAAATGAACTTTCCGTGTTCGCGCGCCTAATATGAGGTAAACCGCCATTTGTCTTGCGGAGCTTTTGGACCGCCCAAACGAATGACGAATTCACTCTGCTTCTATCCCGTTTCAACTAAAGTGCCTTATCTCAAAATCACAAAAGCAATGATTATCAATCAAGGATTGACTTTTGTGTGGCGATAATTCGAGAAGCCATGTTTCTGTAATAACTTTTTTTAGAAAGTGATGCAAGTTTGAAAAAGGTATTTTGGTTTTACTTTTGATATTTTGGCCTCATGATAAAGGCAGGTACCTACTAAATACCTACCAGCAAAGTCGACAGAGAAAAAATACTTGACAATTTGACTATTTTAACGGTTCCATGCCAACTCAGAATCAAGTCACCTCAGGACTTCTTTGAAAAATCATTAAAAGCTGCGAAAAAAAAAATTAAAATAGCCCATAACTTAACCTACTTAACCAATTTGTTAAAATTACTTTTAAAGACTTTTAAAAGTTGTTTTCATTCTAAGTTGTCCGGTCACCATCTTAACAATGCGAATCTCAACATTGGCCTTATTGCATTGTAATTTATATGAATCGGGTTAGGATTTCAGAAGGATAATTTTCAATAATTGGCATTATTACGTAGGTACTACAGCAAAACCCTACTTTTTTGTGCTTTAGCACTAGATCTTAGAGATATAAATTATTAGGTACCTACCTTCGTACCTATAACGTTAAGGATTTTTTAGTTATTATTTATATTGAGGTGATAAGTTGCTTTACAGATTTTGTTTTCTATTCCTACATATAACATTTTTTTATATTCCTATACCCATAGCATTTAGGATTTTTTTAGTTGTAATTTGTTTTGAGGTGACAACTTGCTTGACTGATTTTTTTTTCGATTCCTACCTATATTTTTTTTCCTTTCCTACCTATAACATTCAGGATTTTTATTTACAATTTTTAGTTGATTGACTTATTTTTTAAGTAAACTTCCTTACGCACGCTTGACTTGGGGAGTAAGCTGGTGAATGCGTGACGAGAGCGATACGAAAAGTGTGATCGGACGAGGCGAACGAATGTTGAAAGGGAGATATAAGTTAGTGAAGATAGAAAGAGAAAGAGTTACGTTTCGTATATTACTGTAGGGGCAAGAGAGAGAGGTGCGAGCACACCTTTTTTCTCTCTTTCTCTTTCAGTTCAGGCCTATTGTCTATATCACACTGTAAGAGCAAGAGAGAGCAATGCACGCCCACATTTTCTTTCTCATTTCTTTCATAAGTTAGTGAAATTTTATGCCAGTAGTGTGGTCTAAAGTACCTACTCTAAAGCACACTCGTTTAAAAAAAAAAAAATCGCTAAGTAGATACCTACCTGCTTAGTTACTTCTATTCCCGAAAAGTCATGTTCTGCAACGATTTTCTATTATTGATTGGAGAAAGGCAGTGTTTTTATCTCCCCAGAAATACCTGGACCTAAATACCTTAATCTACAAGTATTTTGCAAAGTATTATAGTAAGTAGGACACACACAGCTTTCTTCAAAGGTTGAAAAATAATAATTAACACTCTGTAACTTTTATTTGAATTGATTGATTTACAAGATTTGTCTCTGCTCTTTCAGAGAGACGGATTTTTATAGCGCAATGATTCAAATCAACGTAAGAAAAATTACTTCGGTCATAAATCACGAGTCGTGTGTTGGCGATGGAATTCTGAATATTTCATTATGTCCGAGATATAAATACTTCAAAATATTGCGCTCATAAATTAACCCTGTTCGAAGAAGAAGGTACATTAATGTATAGTGTCTAGCGTAAAACCTCTAGAATGAATAATAATAATATATTATTTGAATAAATCAAAGCGAAATATGGCCGCTCGTAAAAGTGGCGGGAAGCTGTCTGTGCGTGACCCGTTGCCGCGTTATGTTTGATTTGTGACCTACTTCCTGGGACCCGAAGCGCGTTATGGGTCTGTCTCCATATCTCCATGACGAATTCTGTTGTCGTCAACGTGGATATCTGCATTACCGCCGTAATCCATAGTGCCCTCCATTATACGATCCCCTTTACAAATGGAAGCATGAATTGCTGAAGGCGGCGAAATACAAAACGAGCGCCCTGTACGAGTATCTACACCATTTGGGTGGCAACGTGTCCTAATTAGACACGCTTGAATTTCCCCCTCAAACCTCTCCAATCTAGCGTGATACATTCAGCTTTTAGGCTAACACTCTACCTACTCTGCTCTACCGTACTGTACTTGTGGTCTTGTGGACTATATATACTTGTGGATCTAGTTATGGACGATATGGACACGGTGCTTCGGTCCTCGAGAGACGGTCACCTATATGCCTGACCTCTGAACATTTATTATTATCCACCTTTATTAACTCTTATTTATTTATTTATTTATTTATACTGGGTTTTACAGATGTTTACATTTACATGAGAACAATCCACTTATAAAACTCAGTTATTATTCAATTATAAAAATCTACAATTACGTACAATTAAATACAAATAAATACAATTAGAAAAACAAAAACATCACAAATTAAAATACAGAATTATATACAAGGTCACTTAAGTAACGCATTACAATGAGTGGTAAAAGACATATGAAATACGCAAGCATGCATAGAGGGACAATTCACACAATATAATTAGTTAGTACTTTTTAACAGCGCTAGAACTTTTTTTTTAAAACTGTACAAATTATCAATGAAAATATCCACATCAGCGCACTCTATCTTGTTATACAGTCGACACATCTGGGTCAGAGGGCTGAAGTAGGCGATATTATTTTTAAATATATTAATATGAAAAATGTTATGGCGTCTTAAACAATGGGAATTGGGGACATTAATTTTAATACTGTTAAGACATAATTTAGTATCAAGATGGCCGTGAATAATTTTATGTAAACATATTAGATCAGTCAATTGCCTTCTAGTTTTAAGTGTATCAATCTTGAAGTAATCACGACGTACATCGTATGATCTGAGATGGTCGTGTAGTCCACATTTGAAGGATAACATTCTTAGTAATTTTTTTTGAACTGATTCTACAATGTTTTCATATTTACAGTAATGTGGATTCCAAATAGTGCTTCCATATTCAAGTTTACTTCTAATTAAGGCATTGTAAAGTGTTAGAATTGATTGAGGATCTTTGAAAGGTTTACATATTCTGTGAATAAATCCCATCATTTTTAATGATTTGCACTTAATGTTGTTAATATGTACATCAAATATGAATTTAGAATCAAGAGTGATTCCTAGATCCCTTATTGAAGAAACTTTTTTGAGAATAATATTATTGATAACATAAGAAAAATCTTTTATAATTCTATTTCTAGTAAAGTTTAAAATGTAACATTTTTCAACATTTAAGTGCATATCATTGACAGTACACCAGTTATTGAGTGTGTCGAGGTCATTTTGAAGCAGCTGATTATCGGAAACAGACTTAATTTTACGAAAAATTTTAAGATCATCGGCGAAAAAAGCATAATCACAGTTTAATTCTTATAAAGCATTTAAGATATGCTATGGGTATTAAGGATAAGCGTTGATTGATTCACATAAAATTCGTACCTAGTACATTCTGTATTTTATGCCTACCTATTGGGGGTCGTATCACATTTGTGAAGAAAATTCTAATAAAATCATTGTATTGTCAAAAAAATACCATCTCCCATAATGTCGTGTGTTTCCATTTAAGTTATCTGCGTGCAAACTGTATTCAAATTTGTCTAATAAACAATCAATAGTGTTATCTCAAGGTAAGTACGGTCCTGTATCAGAAGTGTTATCAGTCTGTATGATGCTGGATAGGAAAAATGACCAAAGTGCCATATGGTGTGACATTAAAGATGAACCTAGAAAAAAGCTACATTGTGTGTGTGTGTTTGTGTTCAAATCAAATAGAGTTTCCCCAAATGTTCTGGGAAACTCTGGAAACTCCTCTTTTCCTTTCCTACGTCGATATAATATAAATAAATAGTATATACATTTTAATACAGTGTCACGTTCATTTCATTCGTGCATTGTACATATAACATATTCCTAGTCTTGAACTATTGATTTAGTTGTAATCTATATTGTATAGTTTATATTTTGTAATAAGATAGACGAAAAGAAATATTTTTGTTCTTTAAATTGAAAAAAAATCTAGACTCCTTTAATTAATGGATGCAATGTTCCGAACAGGACGTCCTTGGACGTGCTTGGTGTAACTCTAAGTGTAATATCAGATATGGGGGCTCCATCGAAGCCAGAGTTAAGTTTAACTCTCAGAAACTGGGCGTAGCTACTGTACAGGGCCCGCAGATACTTTAATAGGACTCCAGATACTAATATCTACAGCCTGTATGTCGAACGAATATCTACAGCTCATAATATGTTGGACAAATATCTATGAACTTCAGAGTGAAGACTAATATCTACGGAGCTAAGGTCGGATAAATATCTATGACGGTCCCAGCGGTGATGAATATCTATGGAGCGTAGGTGGGACTAATATCTACAGTGGGCAGCTGAGCATCTAACCTAACCTAACCTAACCTAAACTAACCTAACCTAACCTAACCTAAACTAACCTAACCTAACCTAACCTAAACTTACCTAACCTAAACTAACCTAACCTAAACCAACCTCTGCCAGTGCTGTAGATATTCGTCGACATCACCTGTTCCATAGATATTAGTCAGCAGTTTGAGCTGTAGATATTCGTCCTCACTTTGGTTCCCATAGTTATTGTTCCAACATACCTCGTATAGATATTAGTCAGAACATGGATTCTCACAGAATTAGTCAGATTTGTTCAGTTTTTGGAATTCCTGCAGATATTACTAAACGCCTCCCTTTAATAGTACACAACTGCTAACCCTGTACAAATCGCAAGTACGCCCCACTATTGAATTTGACAGCCACCCCTGGTCTGGAGCCCCAAAATACCTAAAAAACCTTCGGCTCTCTGCAGAAACGAGCAGGCGGTTTGATAGATTCTTCTAACTTAACAAACGGATTGCAAACTTTAGAGCACAGGCGTCAGGTGGGAATGCTGTCCCTGCTCTACCGGTATTACAATTGAAGATGCTCCGAGGAACTAGCATCATTGATCCCCTCGGCACCGTTGCATAGTCAGAAAACACGCCAAACACGCGCCCAACATTGTACACGGTTGACATTAGTCACATGAGAACGGATCGTTTCTACGACTCGTTCTCGAGTCTGTGTTTCCTCTCTCCTACAACATGGGTCTCTTCAGGACACATGTTCACTCCTTCCTCTCCTCAAAAAGACCCTCCGCACAGCATCTTCAATGATGAAGTAGGCCCTGAGGGAAATTATTTTCCTCAGGGCTTCATTAGTAATGTTAAAAATGTAATGTAAAAAAAAAAACAATCGGAAATATGTCATTTTTTAAATCAAATTCTAGACACGTCAACTCTTTCAACAAAAAAATATACAATGATTTCGAATGATTTCTATTTTATCTGGTAAAATTATATTTTAAATTTTGAAAAAATATATTAATTTTTATAATAACAAGGTTATACCATTGGTCGTTACCAGATTTGTTAAATTTTCAAACAAAATGTTGTATTGTACAACACACATTTCAATCATTCAGTAAAATAAATGATCTAGGAAAGCTCCTTTTCAGAATTTTAATTTTAGTTCACATAAAATCATTAAAAAAAATCCAAGCACGTGTTTTGCAACGAAAATACTTTACTTAGTTGGTCTATTTATTTACGGTCTTACAAACTAATGTATTTAAATTTTTTTACACACTTATTATTGAAGAATTATAAATACGATCAAAAAATAATTAAAAATAGTACATAATTTTATCATTACACGTTTGAGCATTTTTATTGCTAACTTGAATATTTTGAATGAAATAAAATCGATATTAAGTTATAGAATATATGAGAATAATCAATCTTTCTCATCGGAACTGTCCTGCAGAGTTGCAAGGGTGCGATCGCATGACCATCTTTTGACGAAATTTGAATTCTCCGACGAAATTATTTGAGTTAATGGGCCTTAAGTAAATTAGCTCTCAAGGAATTTAAAGTTACACCGGTGTCATCTTCAAAACTAGGAAAAAAAATCGGCACTTTGAATATTATCATAAACATTTCATCGCCCGTCATCGGCCCTTTTCGTGTATTTAGGTTCGACTATTGTTGATGCCGAACCGGAGCACAGATGTTGCCAGGAGATGATGACTGTTTGGTGTGTGTATGTTGTGAAGACGTGTCGTGTTGTGTTGTGAAGTATTTTACGTGTGCGGTGTAGAGTTTCGGCGAATCGGTGTCGTCAAAGGACTCGATGCTCTTTTATCCACCCATCGGTGTCTCAGAGGCTGAATTTTATGGTAAATGAATAATGTCGATCATTATGGCAATGAGAAACGGCGCATGTGAATTCCTGTATTTTTTGTGCTGAGCTGTCAGGGAGGTAGCATCTAGTGTGGGATCACTACTCTGATTGACACAGATATTGATACTGCCGTACACCGAAAAGACAACTTACACATTTAAAAGTGATCATTATGATCTAGGTCGACCTACTTCAGAATATAAATGGTATGACAATACCTACTTAGCTGATGTATAAAAAAATTTAACTAAAGTAAAGCCAAACGTAGTAAAAAATGTGGTATAAAATGAAGACCACAAGAAAAAACAATGTATGTCAATTCAAGACAAATTTGCAAAAATCAGAATTTGATGTTGAAAAGTGTTTATTTTGTCAGTCACGTTTGCGCGGCCGGTTTAGGCCCGTTTCATACAAATCTTAATTTGGGATTTGAGATCAAAATACCCAACCAAACTGAAAAATTATTTTTGTAATCAAAAGTTATAACAATATCTAGTACGGATGAGAGCTATTTTATTTATTTTTGCTTTAAATTATAAATTATAGGCCATTAAAGATTTTAATGTTTCATGATTTTAGAGGCAATTTGGGGAATTATTTGTGAGGAAATGAAAAACATTAAAAAAATAATCACTAAGTATATACTTGTTTCATTCAAAATTATAATTATACACACATATTATATTTTTTTACATTAGCTCCTTACAGGAGGCCCTGAAGAAAATAATCTCACTCAAGGCCTATGTCATCTTTGGGATGCCGCGCCGTGTGGAAGGTCTTTTTAGGAAAAGCAAGGAAGTTCTGGCAAGAAAAAAGGTTTGAAAGAGTCCCGGTCAAAAGGTCTCCCTCAACCAGTCTCTCTAGATTCGGCCTGCCACACAGTTGGCGGGTAAACGCACCCGCCGCCAAGCTCAGGACAAACCTTATCCCTTGAAACCGGGCACTTGGGGCGACCTATGGCAGAGGTGTTGGTTATTCAGTAAATGTTTCCCGGGCAGCGGTACCTGTACCCGCCTCCCAAATTGATTCACTTGATCGTGTTGTCTGTGTTGTCTTATAACGTTGTCTTCCTGGTCGTCACTGAATTTGTTAGCGGTAAATTTCTACTATCAGTAACGCCCAGGTGATAGACCACCATTGCATATCGAAACGTTGCTGGAAATGGATTTAGCCGTTCTTGAAGACCAGAACTGAATAGCTCGGTACTTCCCCACCTTCCTCTACCCCATCCCTTTCCCCGCACTAAATTATAACTAAACTAATTACTAAAATAAAATTAACACATATAAAAATAAAAATAACACACCCCAGTTGGGGATGCCATAGTCTCACTGGCTCAAGGCGGTTGGGAGCATTTGGAAAATGGTGGAAGAAGTTGGGGACGTCTGGGAAGACATTGCATGATCAAGTGAATCAGCTACTTATGTCAAGAGAATGTGTGAATGTGAATGAGGCAAATAGTGTGTGTTTGACGGTACGTCCTCTCTGCCTACCCTTGCGGAAAACGACGTGATATTTAGTTAGTTATAATATAAACTAGGTAAATATATGTTACATTTTGAACAATCAACTAGCCATCTGGTAATATTTTATGTATGATTTAATTATATTCAAACTCATAAAAAATATTAATTTGAAAACATTTTATTTTGTGGATACCAATTCAAAATTCTTATTTGAATGTTAATAATAAAATACACTTCTCTAGGAATATTATCACACATTCATAAAGATTATTTACAAAATCCAAAACCATTTATAATCACAACAACCCGAGAATAAAAAATATGACATTTTCATCAATACCTCGCTGAAAGCCATTATTTATTAAACGAAGTCAACAAGAAAGCTAATTCTCCTTTCTTAGCTTAACACAAGTACGATAATAATCTGAATTTCGATTTGGATTTGATTTTAAATAGAATTTTGAAAAGGAAGAAAGCGGTGTTGACGGGTGTAGCCAATAACTGTCCGCAGCATCCCCCTCCCTCCCACCCTTTCCCCTGCTGGACCATTCTGAACTCTTTGTCAAACGGGTGGCTTATTGTCAATAACTCTTTACCCGATCTCCACTTCGCAAGCAAAGGGGCCGACGAACCACCTAGGACGTTTGGGATAAGTCATCTAGACATTTCGGCACATTTTATGAACAGTAGGTACCAACTATATTTTGCAATAAACATTTCATAACTTTTTGAAAATACACGGTGTTCGGAAACTTGTAGTCCCTACACACGAGAAACTGGTGAATCTAGATCAAATTTGGAGTCGATTTTGTGATACAACTTTTTTGATTTGAGGTTTCATTTTCGAGTAAATACAGTTGTAAGTTTTTACTATAATATGTTAATATAAGCTGTTAATATATGCGTAGAATAGCTTCTTACTTCGAAGACGTAAACATTTTTTAAGGCCTTAGCTGTAAATAAAATGTAAGAAAGAAAAAATATCGAAAAGCTCTGCCGAGCGATTCTATATCTTTTGTGAGATCGTTATCGAGATAACGGACTTGATCTCCTATTAGATTTGTGTGAATTTTTTGCGTTTTCCATGTAAAACGTACGTTAAATGAATAAATAATCATGCATACTTGATGAAATTCGTGTTTAAAACGATCTTAACAAAAATATGTGACAGTATCTAAATATGAAAAAATCACACAAATCTGAGAAGAGATCACGTCCGTTATCTCGATAACTGTGGGTAAAAAATCATATATATATATATATATATATATATATTCATAAATTGCATCATTTTGTGGCATTCATTAATATTTTAGACATCGTCGAGACTTCGCCTGCGAGCAAGCTTGTCAGTGTATTGTTTCATTATAAAACATCTAAATTGTCTCAAAATCATCTAAATTGTATCAAAAACAATATCATCTTAAAATTTTTCATTGGTTATAATTTATTTTTATTAAACAGTTTTTAAAACAGCTTTGGAAGGCTGAAAACTGTCATGCGTTAACATTTCTATACCCATTTAGCTGAAATTTAAATAATTTCAGTAGGTACGTATGCAGATACTTTACCTGGTATGAAGATAGGTATCTATTTTACAACATTATCGACTTTCATTTTCATTATAATTTTCTTAAAAGGCACCGTTTCAAATAACGAAGATAGGTACCAATCAACACTTAATAAATACAACACGTCGATAAATCACGGCAAACGTATAACTAAAAACATGCAAATTGAAATTATGTGTTTACAAGTGTCGCCGTTGGCTTCAGCAACCTCCCGCAGAGGGAGATAGGATAAGGGGAGAAGATAAAGACAAGCCGCGATGCCACCCAAGACTGCTAATTGCTATTTCGGCACTCCGCCTCCCCCGTCCCCGGATAGTTGAACATAATCCAAAAAATAAGCGGCAAAATAACAACACACCCCTTTGTGTGCCGCACCAGACACTGATTGAAAACGTAAATAAGTATGCTGAAAAAAGTTTTGTCATAATAACGTCTTTATTTTCTTACGCTCGACGAAGTTCCATTCCTTTGACCTAATCTTCTTACGTTCCCAAATAAAGGACAGCGGTTATCCTTTGCAGAACTTGGACCTCGCTTTATTTATCCACGCCATTTGTTGTGTGTACGAAATATTTACAATTGCAAACGGTTATTGAAATGTGCAAGTTGCTTTGTTGGCTCTTCGTATTTGGTGCTGCACGAGAGTGGCGAAGATTAGTCTTTTGTGTGGCCATTTTGGCTAATCCGCTGATCGCTCCAATGAAAATAGGCACAATGATTATAGCGAGCAAATATTTACAAAATGTGGCTTATTTTGTTATTTGAATGAGCGAAATGTGCTATTTTTGAAAGGAGATACAATTATTTCTGAATACCAGGGACACAGAAACTAATAGCAAATGTGATCGAAGTCACAGCATGGATATATGTGTTACGCAGGTGGGTTTTATTATGGTTTATTATTACACGTTTTCAATGTCTGCAACAAAGTGCAATCACTACAAAAATGACTATTAGCGTCCGACGCGTCGGCATCTGCCTCAAGAACATTAATAAGGATGTTACGCGCAAGTTTTATTGACGTAACCCGCAGAACACAAAGAGAAACCTTTTTATGGCATTCCAGTAAACAAATCATACGCTTTAAAATTGATAAAGTCAACATTAAGCCAAAATGCAACGCGGACTGCGACAAAAAGCCGCGCAGCTGAAACCATTTGATAGCGGTGATGCGAGGCGAATAGGAATCGGCGCTCATTGTGTTGATAAAATAATATTGAGACATCAAAGTCGACCGAAAAAAATGCAAATACGGAACTGAATGGGGAATGATTTTCTACGGCCGCCGATTTTTTTTCATAAAGCCGAAGTGTAACAATTCTATTTGCCCCGTGTTGTGTCCTTCGCATCATGTTCAAATGCCATAAATAACGAATAAATATTTTTATAAATTATTGCAACAAATTCGGGGCGCAAACACAATGGAGTACAACCGAGCCCATAAATTCACTCCACGTTATTATTTGAATCGCACATCACATGGGGAGAGCTGTGTTGAATGTTTGGAGTATTTTAACATGTTAAAATGGGGTTTGTGAAAATATAACGCACTTTTAAAACATGTTTGGGAAAGGGGAAATTTTGGATAACAGTTTTTATGTTTCAGATGCAAGATGAAAACACCATTAAAATTAATACAAAATCCCGATCAGAATAAGTTTTGCTATATATAATATGTTGAGCTTGTTTGGAGGCTATCAGTTCACTGATATAAACTCCCAATTAATGGCAAAGGGAACTGGAAGAATAAAGAACAATGTAGACTGTTTATTATTCACAGTTCTCCTCACTAGGGTTTCCTGTCTCGAGGCAGACTGTAGGTTGACAGTTGTGTTGGTGTTACATCATGCTTTCCTCATCTTCATGTTTGTCGGACTGGTCTTCATGTTTATTAAATTCTTTATGATGGTTTTTTTTTATTTAATTAGCTCCACACAGATCCTAAGGAAAATAATTCCCCTCAGGGCCTACGTCATCTTTGGCGACACTGTGTGGAGGATATTTTTAGGAAGGAAAAAGGAACGAGGGGTGGGTAGTGGGTAGTAATATGGGAGTTAGTGTCTCCAGGAGTGACGGTCAAATGAATCCATCCCTCCTACTGCGGTTCAAGCGATGTTCCGAATAGTTCTGCTGGAGAGGTCAAAACAGCTTCCTCAACCAGTCTCTCCTGATCCAGCCTACCACGCAGCTTGTGGGCAGATGCATCCACCGCCAATACCCGGACACACCTCACCCCATGAATCTGGGCACCCGTGCCAAGTCGCCAAACATAGCGAACCGGTTGGCGAGACCTATGGTAGAGGTGTTGGTTATCCAATAAATGGTATTTCATATATTGAATTTAGGTTGTTGTGTTGGTGTTCACACTACCTAGATTGATAGCAACAACACACGAACGAAGGCTGTACTATTTTTCCGTAGCCAATGGTCTGTCACATAGAGTTTGTCAGTTTCATTTGCTGTAATAATGGTACACTAGCGCCCTTGAGGTGATTTTTCACGAAAACGGCGCTATATAAATTAGCCAAATATTATTTATTATTACACTAATTAAGAAACTATATATACTTTTGAATGTAGCTATATATAACTTTGTGGTTATCCATTATAGATAAATGAAACAATGTTACTTTGTATACGTTTGCCCTGAGGAAGGAACGGTCGTTCCGAAACCGGTCGGCTTTAAACAAATATACAAGTGGTTCAAACAAAGTAACATTGTTTCATTTAAGAAACTATATTTTCACTACATGAAGCTAATGACACTCACTTCTCCTTGTAAATGAATCTCAAATCCTCTAATTATAATCAAATTATTTTCGAAACAGGCCTTGTAAAAATGAACAAACGTAATTTTAATTTGTACTTCGCCTCGTCAAAACTGCACTCCCGAAGTGCATTATTTGTCGCCATGTGAATCCGACCCTCCCCCCCGGGCTGGTTGTTTGGGGGTCGGAGAACCGAGGGGGGTGGGGGGGCGGAGAGCCCCCCTAACTGAACCAAATATTACCAACAAATATTTATAAATGTTTTATGTTCCATTTAGTTATGAATTCATATATGGGTTGCGTAATGCGCCCGCGATTGTGATATGCTTTTTGATTTGGTCAAAAAAGGGTTCAAGTCACATTGAAAAATATTCCCTTAGTTTTGGTCGTGCTTTTAAATAAAATAAATTTCTGTGTTCACGTTTTTTTATACCAACTGCAAAACATGAGAATTGAAATGAATTGAAAACGTAAGATTCTGTGTTTTGGAAAACATTAAAATTAACTGTTTTGGTACGTTTCGTAAAATCATTTACTTTGCACATATTTAATTAAGTACTAAGCTGACGTACAAATCGCTAAATGCTTTCTTACGATGGTGTTTGCTATGCATATATTTTGAGCATACAAGTTACACGACAAAATTTTTAATAGAATTATAAATGTGGATAATTACGATTAATTACAATAGCGCTATTACTAAGAAACAGACAGTAACAGTCATTGTACTATGAAAATGATTTAGCATTGAAGAGAAATTTGAATGTACCTAAACTTTACATAATAGTAATATAACATAATATTACCTACAGTTTAAATTTTAAAAATAATTTCAAACATTTTTTTGTTATTTTAACTATTTTTGAAGAGAAAACTTCTATGGAACCATTGTGATTTGAAACTCGATGAAACGAAAAATAGCAACACTATAAAGAGACAAACACATACATCTATAGGATTTAGCCTGCGAGAGAATGAGAGATTGTAATAGTTCTTCTCTTCTCTTAATATATATGGGAGTAAACTTCTTCAAGAAGGGTTTCAAACCGAATACAACACTATGTAAAGACGTTGATGGTTCAATTATATCTGATAAGGAACGAATTAAAACAGTATGGAAAAACTACTTCTATAAACTTCTTAACCCTAATAGCGACCTGAGAAGCCACCCTACTAACATCCCCACTGAATCAAGTAATGAAGAATCAGCGAACCCACCAACAATGTCAGAAATAAATGCTGCACTAAAGAGACTTAAAAACAACAAATCACCTGGGAAAGACAACCTGCCGGCAGAGTTGTTCAAATATGGAAATGAGCACCTGAAAAATCTGCTACTTAGTTTAATAACAAAAATATGGAAATTGGAAAAAATCCCAGAGGAATGGCAAATAAGCATAATATGCCCAATTCACAAAAAAGGTGACAAATTAAAATGCGAAAATCATAGAGGCATTTCACTTCTATGCACAGCATATAAAATCTACACCATGATACTGAAACAAAGAATTGATAAGTATGCAGAAAACCTGCTGGGAGAGTATCAAGCAGGCTTCCGCACAGGTAGATCCACAACAGACCAATTGTTCACCGTCAGACAGATCTTGGCAAAGTGCTGGGAGTTTGATATAGATGTACATCAACTATTCATAGATTTCAAGCAAGCATATGATAGCATAGATCGGGAGTGTCTATATGACATACTACTTCAATTCCAGATCCCACCTAAATTGGTTAGGCTCATCAAGGCCACAATGTCAGACTCAAGATGTCAGGTCAAAATAGACGGAGAACTGTCGGAAGAATTCACGGTATCGCAGGGACTAAAACAGGGGGATGGTCTGGCTCCCACTCTCTTCAACATTGTGCTCGAATATGTAATAAGAAAAACGCTAATAGACACTGGCTCCAATATTTGTTTCAAGAGCAGTCAAGTTGTCGGATATGCGGATGACATCAACATTATCGGAAGATCAATCTCAGCCATTAAGGAGGTCTTCGACCCTTTAGAAACAGCGGCACGAGAAGTAGGACTGCGGGTTAATGTTGATAAAACGAAAATGATGGTACAGAGCAGGAACCCTTCACACAGAAGAAGAAGTAGTGCACAATTTAAAGACAACTACTCATATGAAGTGGTCGATCAATTCACCTACCTGGGCTCCAGTCTAACAGAGAACAATGAAGACCCAGCAGAAATCAGAAGGAGAATCACAGCAGCCAACAAAACATACTTTTCTTTGCTGCCAGTGTTTAAGTCACGTAGTGTCCACAGAAAAACCAAAATAACCATATATAAGACCATTGTGAGAACGGTATTGGCATATGGATGTGAGGCGCTGACACTGACGGCAAAGATGGCTGAAATGCTGGATACTTTTGAAAGAAAAGTGCTGAGAAGAATATGTGGACCCGTGAAAGAGGGCGAACAGTGGCGCATCCGGCACAATACAGAATTGTATGACATATATAAGGCCCCTAGCATCTCAGCACATATGAGACTCCTCAGGCTGAGATGGGCTGGGCATGTACAGAGAATGCCGGATACACGCGTCCCAAAAAGAATTTTGACTGGACACCCAGGTGGAAAGAGAAAAGTGGGAAGACCCAGACTGAGGTGGGAAGACGAGGTAAGAGGGGATGCAGCACAGCTTCTCCAGGTACCAAACTGGAAGTCAGCCGCTGAGGACAGGAGGAGTTGGAGGCGACTGTTGCAGGAGGCCAAGGCTCGATATGGGCTGTAGCGCCATCGAAGAAGAAAAAAATAGTTCTTCTCGTTGTGCGGTGCTTCGTAGCCTCCCCACCCTTGTCTATTTAGGTTTTCTGAAGGTTTCGTGCGTGAATTGCGCACTCTGTTTTTTGAGAGTGGTAGTTTTGATGAAACTGTTGTAGTGTAATCTGTAAGAACCTGTCAAAAGGAGCTAAAATACCTCAAAAAGATGGATGCGGAACCTCCAAGATTTATAAATCAAAAGCATGTGTTATTTGGGTTGCAGACATTAAAAGCTCGAAATCCCATAAAATTTAAACATTTCGTTTGTTCCATGAATGCGGTAATAAAACTACAAAACATCAAGCTTATAACAAGATATTAAACTACATACGTATAATTATAAAATGTTAAGTTCATCCCTTTTGAATCCGAGCCTTTAGTGTAAGAGAATAGTTGGCGAGGGGTCCATAGATGTCATCCCAGTGCCGTGTTCTCAATCCCGACCCCTTCCTAAAGTCGGTCACAATTCCACGCATTCATTTAGTGCTGCTTGTTCTCTGCATTATGTACATTATTTATTTGTGTTACAAATCCATCTTCCCCCGTGGGTTGGGGTGGATGAGGGGATGGGGAAATGGGGGGGATGAGGAGTCCAAGGGTGGCGGATTGCCGTGGCCATATGGGGAAACCGCACCCTAGCGAATTACCCCCAAATATGGCCGCCAACAAATCATATTTCATACAAGGTTTTTATTGTTGCAACATTTAGTGAGAAGCGCACTTAGGGACGCGACAGGTATTACCAACCGACTGATTAAATAAAATAAAAATTATTTTCAAATTATGCGACTTTTTCAACGATTATCCGATCTTACACGATATTTATCGATATCTTTGAATCGAATACGTTATAGTTACCGTATTTTTCAGTCAGGCGTGTAATTTGAGAACTCACATCATCCCCAATCAAGCCAAACTCGGCAACCCACTCACTTGCACAAGTTTTGAGATTTTGTACATGTAGATTTTGATATTTTGTACACAAATTTGAATTTTAGAGAAATAATTTGAATCGAACGCTCTAATTTTTTACTAGATATAATTGTGCGGGTAGATAAAACCTAGAAAATTTTCCATCAGATAACTGTATTTTAAAGATCATGTTTATAAATCATATTTTAACCTTCAAATTAGCGGTAGGTATCTCAAAAATGTGTGTTTTGATTTCTATTGCTTGAACAGGGACAATATTTTTGCCAATTTTATGTCATGGCTCAACTCACTTTTTTGTTTTATTTTTTTATTTTGACAAATGCAATTTTTTAAATTTTAATCAAAATCAAAAAAACATCACCACAAAATATGAATGCGTGAACGGCACCATTAATTGAAAAGCAAAAATATGCAAAAATTTGACTGTAACTAGAAAAAAATACGTTATAAAAATAATATCTTTAGTTACCTGTATGATAATCGATAAGAGTTTGTTGTTTCGAAATACTGTATTATACTTATTGATCGGTAGATAGATTTTTTGTTCAGAGTTTAGTCCTTTATTCTATTATTTAATTCAAATTTTTCAACTAAACCTAACAAGTTTGGCGAATCTCAAGTCTCCAGGTCAAATCGATCCATAATCGAATTAAATATAAGTTGCATTTAATTATTTTTAATTTATTTTGCCTTCGTTAGAAGTTAACTTGAGTACAATTCCACCTCCTGGAACCCACATTATAATATTCATGTTCAAGCTATTGAAAGAACATAAATTAAATACTTACGGGTAATTTATTCCTGCAATTACGTACAACACTGTTTTAAATGTCAGAAGGAAGGATTTTCATTGACTTGGTATTTCTATGTAAATTTTTAAATGATGTAGTTGATGGGACAGAATTATTTGCATTGATAGACTTTCGGATTCGACTATGTAATACTAGAAGTCAGTATTTATATAAGTGCAGAAATTCTGGGACTTGGTATGTATTCCCCTTCGCCTTGAATACTAATGGACGGTAATAATTATACAAAGTCAGGGATATCTTCAATTTATAACTAAACAAATACAAAATGTTGTTACTGAGGAAGTTCAGTTATGTATAGCAAATTGTCTGTTTTTTACCAATCGTTTGTAAAGGCCCTTAAAAGGATGTTAATAAATAAGTACATTAGTTTCAAGGATTCCCAGATTAAGAATCCCTGTCCTCGGTAGGTACAAGAAAGTGTATCACATTGATAAAGTTATTACATATTAAGTTAGGGTGTGAACACTGTGACTAATAGAGCAGATGGGTTACGGTTAGACGAAAGAAAGGAATGTATTTCTACTGGGGCAAAACACAAGCACTAAATTTATCATCGATTGTCACTTCTGAGAAACGTCTTCGCAACGCAATATATCACGGCGGTCGCGAATATAAATATCTGAAATGTGAAAAAAAATCACAGGAAAGACTAAAATTGTAGGGTATAAAGCTTGTTACCTATAGAAAGTAGGTAGGTATCTACCTCGAATAAAAATATTGTGAAAAGAGATTTGACATGTAACGTGGTTCAAATTTGGTAAGAGAACCAATTCGTTAAAGTTTTATTGTAAAGCGAACAATTAAAAAAAGGTTTGATGCGACAAAATGAATACAGATGGTTAACGTTAAATTATCATCGCATTGAAAATTATGAATCCTTTAGAGATAGTTAAAATATTTTATTATAGATAGTAAATATATTTTATTATAGATAAATAAATAAAAAAAAAAAAAAAAAGTTAAAAAGAGTACAGAAAAAAGTATACATTCCCACCATAAAACTAGGTGATGTTAAAAAAAAATTGCCACGGGCATGCGCGTTGCGCAATTACAAAAAATACAAAATACAATAAAATTTTAAAACAAAAAAATCTAGATAGTACAGTGTGCGAGTACGAGTGTGTGTTCTATGTATGAGTGTACGAGTACTAAATAATTTTTATTAAAAACAAAGGATCTTAGAATCCAGTAATTATCCAGTGTTACATACAAAATTTAATAATTTAGTAAGTATTACCTTCATTGAAACATTTAAACTTTAAGTCTTTCCGTACATATGTACAACTAAAACATAAATTATCAATGCTGAAAGATAGAAAATCATCAACATCTAATAATAGTAGACAACTGCTGACCATGTACAACTGCTGAACATGTACATCCCCAAAGATGACATGTACATCCCCAAAGATGAGGAAAATAATTTTCCTCAGGGCCTCCTGTATGGAGCTCATATGTAAAAAAATACAAATCGCAAGTGCAATTAGAAGAAAAAATCTCTTTACAGGAGCATAAACTGGCGGTCTATTTGATAGATCCCCTTATCTTAACAAGCGGATTGCAATCTTTAGATCACCGGAGTCTGGTAGGCAGGCAGCACTTGTTCTAACGGTATTACAATGGAATATGCCCCGAGGAACAAGCCTCTTTGATCCCTTCGGCATGGTCTGGAAACACACCAAAAGCGCCCAGTATGTACCGGTTGAAAATTGTCACATGATAACAGCTCTGAGTTTCCTTCCTCCTAAAACAAGGGACTCTTCAAGACCCATGTTCACTCCTTCCTCTCCTCAAAAAGTCACTCCATACAGCATCTTCAAATATGTCATAGGGATATTATATTCCTCATGGCCTCAAGTGTGTAGTTGATGGACAAAAAAAACGCTGTGCACAATGACTATCTTCTATAAAACATTCATTTCCACTGTACAGTACGATCAAACCAACTATTCCACATCCCGCGAGCAAAACCTAAATTCACATAAAAATAATTTTTCAGAAAGACAAAGCACAAAATGCCATAATAGCTTTTTAGTCACTGGTTTTTTTCATTTATCCTCAGATCAATTTACTACAATTTACTTTATTTTGTTTATGTTTGATGATTTTGACGACCGCCGTGGTCGAAGGCAATGCTTTCGACGTGTCCCGGTATGTGCAAGTAAATTTTATTTGATGGATTTGTATTTTCACCATTTAGTCATTTAAAATAATATAAGGTATATTTGGATATTTGCGGCATATTTCAGAGCGAAAAATACTCTCTGTACAGCCCTGATGTAAGACCACCATTCTGAATTGAAACGTTGCTTGAAATGGCTTTAGCCGTGTTTGGTGACCAGATATGAATAGGCAGGCACTTCCCCGCCTTCCTCTTTCCCATCTCCTTTCCCTTCCAACTTACCTTCAGCCTCAAAACATATCCCAATTGGTGATGCGATAGTCTCACTAGCTTCAGACTGTTGGGAGCAGTTAGGACTCTAGTCAAATAATTACATAAGAAAACAGACATTATTTTATGATGTTTGTATTATTTTAATAAAATTTAATGTATTTTTAAACTGTTTTTTAAAGATTTTTATGATTCCAGTATCAATAATTAGTACGTTTTACATCGTGATTATAATGTATGTTTTATGCGGAAACTCCACTGTGTGCAACCCAATACACATGTATTATTTTATTAAAATTATATTAAACGATTTTTTCTCAAATAAATTTAGAATTTATTTTCATTTATCACACAACAAGATTCAGAATCAATCACTATTTTCAAACGCACTTAGGCTGATTTGCCATTATCGTTGGTCGAAAAAAGCAACAGGTGTTATTTTAAAATTTACAAATCCGTAATAATTCCTACATACTAGAGAGGTACCAAATCCAACGGTAATCGTAGTTAATATTTAATAATAATAGTAACCTTGTATGTAGAGTTGTTGCTCGAGAAGGTAGTTACCCATACAAAAATATGTATGCATTACCTACCTATGCATGATGAATATGAATAATTTTTCTTTGATGCGCAGAAGTTGTGATATTTGATATATTTGGATGTACCGTCACAAATACTAAATAAATTACCGTTGTATGTGAATGATGGATTATGATTTTATCGGCGCTGTCTATAGAGCCATCAAATGAAATTGCTCGTATCCAAATTCGATCCACAAAAGATTGTACTAAGAGTGCGCGCATTCCCATCGTTTGGTCGGTATTGTTTGTCAGATAACCCAGAATAGGAGTAACCGGACACTTTATTTTAGCCCTCATTGTGTTAAGTTTGTTGTAACAAAGTTGTTTCAATGGCCCGGCTAATCTAAATCTCCCAAATAGAATTTAGGGGTGGGCATTGAGCGCTAGTTGGTGCAACATGTATTCCTGAGGGAACACAAAGAGCTTAATGCAACGCTCACACAATATCACATGCGCAACTGAAGGTACTCAATACGAAGATGCCCCCGGCTTTGTTTATTTTGCGTAGATCAACGATTTATTCGTTGTGCAAGATGTTATTACAATATCAACTGGATGCAGGGTGCACTCGTGGATTTCCGCAGGCTGAATAACTTACTCTGTTGGGGAGTGAAAATATTGATGATTGCAAAGAAATAGCCTTAAAAGCTGCCGACTTGTTTTGTTTGTGAAATGAAATGCTTCCCGCATTTCTACCGATTTATTACATATTTTCCTTAAATACCTACCGGCATACTCATAATCGCAGAATAAGATAATACCACGGTAATACGAACGGGTTAGGTGAAACCGCTTAAGAGTAAGGCGGCTAAAGTTTTAAAGCTCTTAAAAAAATATATGCTATTCTTGAAGATAAAATCTGTACGTTCATGAAGTTATATGGCAATTATATGGAATTCCGTCGATGGAAAAAAATCGCAGTGTGCTCCGAAAATTATTATAAATACGTTTTTTCAGTTATTTTATATGTTACATGTATAAAAAAATTCACAGCGTTTCTTTAAATGCTATTTTAGATAACCCCCACGAAATGTTTGCTCTATTTTAAACGAGTCGTGTTTTATTAAACCTTTCCACAATTTTCGCTTAAATATTATCGTTTTTCATATTAGCGCTCTCTCTCTAACATTCATATTTACGTATCTCTCCATCTTCTTCTTTTCGGGAGGGTATACCGCGCCTTAAAATAACCTAACAAAATGTTTTGTTAGGTAATCGCGTAACAAAAAAAATGTGTGCAGTTCACACGTGGTAGAAGTGAAACCTTCAGAAAACTAAAGCAAACAAGAGTGGGGATGTTACGAAGTAACTGCAAAAAGAGGAGACCAGACCAGACCATAAATTAGTCTCATTCTCTCGCAGGCATAATCCTATAGTCCTTTAATCCTCTTTTTAGTGTCGCTATTTTTCGTTTCATCGAGTTTCAAATCAAAAAGGTGCTAAAGAAGTTTTAACTTCCATAAGAGTTTTAGAAAGAGAGAACACCAAGCTTTCTCTTTGCATTTTAAGGTTTATTGTAAACTAGCAGACCCGGACACACGTTGCTGTGGCTAACGAAATACAACGCCATTACCCAACCTTTATAAAATCCACACCACCCGCTTGCCAGCCGCCCGCTGCCTGAATTTAATATTTGAATTTCTCGGCTTTTTTCTACTACCATATGCATATAAAATACATATAAACCTTCCTCTTGAATCACTCTGTCTATTGGTGAAAAACGCATGAAAATCCGTTGCGTAGTTTAAAAGATCTAAGCGCACAAACATTTTGAGCGACTTCATTTTATACTATGTAATTATGAATATTTGAATTTCTCGGCTTTTCTCTACTACAATAACCATGTATTATACATATAAACCTTCCTCTAGAATCACTCTATTGGTGAAAACCGCATGAATATCGGTTGCGCAGTTTAAAAGATCTAAGCGCACAAACATTTTGAGCGACTTCATTTTATACTATGTTATGATGATATAGCTATAAGGTCCTACGCTCAAAAAGTTAAAATTGAGCATCAAATGGAAATATTTCAATACAATTCTCTATATCTAGAACCGACGTGTTACAATGTTGTAGAAGTCGAATACAATTATTACGTGTTTCCAAATAAATAATATCTAATATTTTAAAAAATCTCATTATTTGGTATAAGGCTTATAAAATGACATACCTACCAACCCACATAAATTTATATATCCCTTGCATTATATGTATTATTATAATATTTTTTATAGCCTGCGCATTTTTTTTCAGTTGGGAATACCCGCCACTGGACTGAATGATAACATCTGTAATTTGATAACTGTTTTATGGGGAAAAATAGGGATGTTAAATAAAACATCGGTTTTCTTTTCAAATTGAAAGCACTTTGAAGCCCTCGCTGAGTCACATTTAAATGATCCCTTAATTTAAACCAAACTCCAGAAAGATAGGAACCTAATGTGGAAGGTTTTTATTGAAATATTTTATTTTTCTTTGGCAACACAATCACTTTTAGTACACAAAGTAATTTTATCTAACTATGGTATTTTATTTGAATGTCTGATATTTAAATTAAATAAGTGTTTAATTATGTTGAGAACTTTGGAATCCTGATGACTTTTTTGGCCATATTATAATGCCCAAAAAACGTAAAATATATGAGTGGTTTCATTCTTTAACGGCTTGACGTAGTGAAATTTGCACAGCTTGTCTTTTTTGTGAATACCTCACAAGAGTCCCAACTGCTCCCGTCCGGAGCCAGTGCGAGAATATGGCAAACCCCAATTGGGATATGTTGTGAGGCTGAAGGCAGTGGGGGAGGGATATTGGGGAAGAGGAAGTTGGGGGAATTTATTTATTTCTATTCTATTCTTTAACATACATACACATTACAGATAATTACATTGGTATACATAGATATCAAGTTAAGTAATAAGGAAAAAAATGTTAATGATCCGTAACTGTATATAGGTAAGTACCTAGTAGTATTTTGTAAACACCTCACTAGGCGAACCTGTGCTGAGGTTTTCCCATGTTTTGGAATAATTGAAATTCTGATGACAAAAGTAGAAACACCTTATCCTCCTTGATATTGTCAAGGAGGAGACTGTGGGTCGACCCATGGCGGCAGTATCGTATACATAAAATAAAAGATAAGTTGCAGTTAGGATCTATACATAGCATCTAGTTTACGTACAAGATAGATAGTAGTTTTGATAAAAAAAATATAATTTATTTTATTTTATTTATTTATTTTATTTAGTAAGAGATTATACATTTATATACATTATTTAAGAAATTTTTTGACTGCCCAACTAGGAGGATTCCCGTTTTAGGACAGTCAAATTAGGATGAGTATTAACATACGGAACATGGTCTGTAAATAATATAAAAAAAAAAAAAAAAAAAACAAAAATAAAAGATTAAAACAAAGTGACTGTTCTTTGTTTAGCAAAGTTTAAAAAAAATATTAATTACTTAGGTAGGTACTTGATTACAGAGGATTAAAACATATAGATATAGAACAAACGTGTAAGAATTGCATACCATAGTCCTACACAGATGGGTTGTATAAAATAAAATAAAAAAGAGAATAGAAAAAAAAAAAAAATAATAATAATAATAAATAATAGTAATCACTAATAAAATAAAATCGGTGCTTAGCAACGCTATAGAGACATTTGCATTTCATTAGCTCTCTGATTTTTCATTATATCAGATAGAAAATAATTAGTTTTGATCCCAAAAAATATAAATATTTGAAAATAAGTATATTAGATTACGTAATAAATAAACTGCCAGTAAACCATAGGTTATTTAGATAAATAAATAGGATATAAAAAATCTCTTTTGTGAAGGCTCCAGTAACCAAGGTAAACAATAATATTTGAGATTAATTTGTAATATATTTTAAAGGTAAATTTAATTACATATATTTTATTTTGATAGCAGTATTCTAAAATATAAAATATTATAGATTTGTAACGTTGAAAGGTAAAAGGTTTAAATTAAAATATTTAATTTGGGCATTTGGAAAATTATTTGTTGACAATTGACAATTAACAAATGATATTACTAGGTAACGATAGTTGCTTGGTTACTGGAATGTAGGAACTAATAATAATAATCATTTTCGTGTTGTTTTGTAAATTGATAATATGTCATTTACAACCAACCGAAATGAAGAGAGGTCTGTTATGTCATCTACACAGATGAACAATGATAGTCTGAGACCACCAAAAACAAAAGCAGGTATTCCTAGGCAGCGTATGAAATGGACGAACGATGTCAATATGTTCATCGTTCGTTCATATTTTTATGTAACTAAATTAGAAACAGATATGTTATTGTATAGGAAAAAATTACATTTAATTTTCTCACAAAATTATCCGATTGCCCAAGTAAACGAACAAAGATTAGCAGACCAAAAGAGGGCAATTTTCAAAAATAATTTAATTCCTGTAGTAACATTAGATCAAATAAAAAAGGAAGTAGCAGATAGATTGCAATTAGAAAATAATTTAGAACAAGTTAATACGAGTAGTAATGTTATATCAGATACATTGAACGTAGATAGTTCAGATAATATTCTAGTCGAAGAATCCAATGATATTACAGTAGACTCAAATAACTTAGACGTTATTTATAATCTTAGGGAAATCAACATTGCAAATTTAAACTTACTAGATGAAAATATTATAGAATTAGCTAACTTATTTCATAATAATATAAATAGATATATAGATATAGAGCCCACAGTTAGACCAAAATTACCAAAATTACATACGTCAAAGAAATTATCTAAATTAATTTCTGAATTAAATAATATAATTTTACCAAAAATTATATTTGATGACATTAGTTTTTTAGATCTTCATACAATAGTGTACGCTAGTGCTATCACTATATGTAATAAGTTAGGAGTTAAATTAACGTCTTCTGATGATAGATCATATAATTATAGAAAACCAGAATGGCAGAGTAGATTAGAAAATGATGTAATATTTTTAAGAAGTAGCATAGCTAGAATAATAGAGTATAAAAACGGAAATAGAAGTAGGAATATTTTGAGACATGTAGATGTAATTGGTAGAAAATTTGGTTATAGCATTGGTAGTAATAATAATGAAAATATAATCAATGATTTATTAGATTTGTTAAAACAAAAATTAGGTGTAAAAGCTAGTAGATTAAAAAGATATAATTATACGTATAATAAAAATAATAATAATAGATTATTTCAGAAAAATGAGAAAATATTTTATTCCAAACTTGACGATAAGCAAAATATTATTTCGAATAATAATAATCCGTTGCCATCTGAATCAGATATGCGCGATTTTTGGACAAATATTTGGAGTAAAGATATAAAACATAACGAGTCAGGTCCGTGGATAGAAAATGAAGAACTCAATTGTTCAGACATTGAACAAATGAGTTTTTCTGATATATCGGTTGAATTGGTAGCCAAAATTATAAAAAGTACTCATAATTGGAAAGCCACGGGTTGCGATTGGATACATAATTTTTGGTATAAACGTCTGACTACTTTACATCCCCTTTTGGCAAAAAATCTTTCAAAATTTGTCAGAGAACCTCAAAATTTTCCAAATTTTCTAACTAAGGGCATTACTTATATGTTGCCTAAAAGCGAACATATTAATAATCCCTCTCAGTACAGACCCATTACATGTTTACCGACAATATATAAAATTTTAACCTCTTGCTTGACAGATTTAATATACACTCATTTAGATGAAAAAAATGTTTTATCTGAACAACAAAAAGGTTGTCGCAGAAAACATATGGGATGTAAAGAACAATTAGTTATTGATTCTGTAATTCTAAAACAGATTCAAACCCAAAAACGTAATTTACATATTTGTTATATAGATTACCAAAAGGCTTATGATAGTGTCCCGCACTCGTGGCTGATAAAAGTTTTAAATATATACAAAATTAACCCAATTATTATTAGCTTTTTGGAAAAAATTATGGCATTTTGGAATACCGATTTGCTTTTGAATTTGAAAGATAAGAAAATTATAGTACCGGGCATTTCAATAAAAAGAGGGATTTTTCAAGGAGACTCATTGAGTCCTCTTTGGTTTTGCTTAGCATTAAATCCTCTATCTAAAATGTTAATTAAAAGCAAGTTTGGAATAAAAATTAAAGGTAATACTAGAGAGAGAAATATAATTTCTCATTTATTATTTATGGATGATTTAAAATTATATTCGAATTCTGAACCAAATTTAGAGAAAATGATTAAAGTAGTTAAAATTTTTTCAGATGATATTAAAATGACTTTTGGTTTAGATAAATGTAGAACGATCCATATAGAGAAAGGTAAAATTGTAGATGGAGACGAGGGTATATTTAGAAATTTCAAAATTGAAAGTATGAAAGGGGGTGAGGTTTATAAATATTTAGGATATCCGCAATCAAATAGATTAGATCATACTAGTATTAAAAATGATATTAGGATTAAATTTAAAACTAGGATCAGAAAAATTTTGAAATGCAATCTATCTGCTAAAAATTTAGTAAAGGCGATAAATACTTGGGCAATACCTCTATTAACTTACTCATTTGGCATAATTAAATGGTCTAATACAGATTTAGATAGCTTAGAACGATTGATTAGAACTACATTAACTAAATTTCATTGCCATCATCCAAATTCAGCTGTAGAACGAATTAATTTACCCAGAAATTTAGGAGGTAGAGGTATAGTCAAAATAACATCTTTAAAACATAATCAGGTAGAAATGCTAAGAAATTTTTTCCATAGGAAAGCTGATAGTTCAGAAATGCACAAAATTATTTGCAAGGCAGATAGAAATATTTCACCATTAAATTTATACGACGAGAATGCCAGCATTCTTATAAATACCAACCAGGAATTATTAGATTCCTGGTCAAATAAAATTCTTCACGCAAAACACTTCAATTATCTCAACCAAACATATGTTGACAAATTTTCGTCAAACAAATGGTTGAGTATTGGAGAGTTGAGCGCAGAAATAGAAGGCTTTATGCTTGCCATACAAGATAGAGTCATTAATACTAAAAATTATAGGAAGCATATCATCAAAGATGCAAATCAAATTGATGATTTATGTAGAAAATGTTTGGCTTTTCCGGAAACTATAGAACATATTATATCGGGATGTTCTGTATTAGCGCCGTCCGAGTATACATTTAGGCACAATCAAGTTTTAAAAATAATTCACCAAAGTTTGGTAATTAAACATAACTTGATTGACTGCCGTAATGTACCATATTATGAATATGAACCAAATTCATTTTTAGAAAATGAATTTTATAAAATTTATTATGATAAAACTGTTCTGACAGACAGAACAATTAGTCATAATAGACCCGATATAGTTTTACATGACAAAATTAAGAAAATAACTTATATCATTGATGTCGCTATTCCAAATTCTTGTAATATTCAGAAAACTGTTTCTGAAAAAATAAGAAAATATACAGATTTAGGAAATGAAATTAAAAGAATTTGGCATTCTCAGACTATAAAAATATTACCATTTGTTATTTCGGCTACTGGCATTATACCTAGCTCTCTCATTCAAAATTTAGGCGTATTAGATTTGTCAAAAAATTTGTACATAAAAATGCAAAAGTCGGTCATTTTAAATACATGTAGGATTACGAAAGATTTTTTAAATATTTATATTGAGGGATCAGTAGGATTTATCGGACCAGTTAGGATTTCATCAGAGCCGAACCCTCTGATATGAAAATATCTGGAGTCGGTGAAATATTTTCCCATTATGTTTCTGGTGGATTGACGTATTGTTCTTGTATTGTTTTATTCTTATATAGTGCACTTACATTGCGTTCATTTACTAGATATTCATTTGTGGAAAAGTGTGTGGAAGGGTTTAGTCTTTCATTTGGGAAAGATTCAACCCGGACATAAAATCTGGAGCACCGTAAATAATAATAAAAATTGAAAATCGGTGCTTAGCAACGCTATAGAGACATTCGCATTTCATTAGCTCTCTGATTTTTCATTATATCAGATAGAAAATAATTAGTTTTGATCCCAAAAAATATAAATATTTGAAAATAAATATATTAGATTACGTAATAAATAAACTGCCAGTAAACCATAGGTTATTTAGATAAATAAATAGGATATAAAAAATCTCTTTTGTGAAGGCTCCAGTAACCAAGGTAAACAATAATATTTGAGATTAATTTGTAATATATTTTAAAGGTAAATTTAATTACATATATTTTATTTTGATAGCAGTATTCTAAAATATAATATATTATAGATTTGTAACGTTGAAAGGTAAAAGGTTTAATTTAAAATATTTAATTTGGGCATTTTGAAAATTATTTGTTGACAATTGACAATTAACAAATGATATTACTAGGTAACGATAGTTGCTTGGTTACTGGAATGTAGGAACTAATAATAATAATCATTTTCGTGTTGTTTTGTAAATTGATAATATGTCATTTACAACCAACCGAAATGAAGAGAGGTCTGTTATGTCATCTACACAGATGAACAATGATAGTCTGAGACCACCAAAAACAAAAGCAGGTATTCCTAGGCAGCGTATGAAATGGACGAACGATGTCAATATGTTCATCGTTCGTTCATATTTTTATGTAACTAAATTAGAAACAGATATGTTATTGTATAGGAAAAAATTACATTTAATTTTCTCACAAAATTATCCGATTGCCCAAGTAAACGAACAAAGATTAGCAGACCAAAAGAGGGCAATTTTCAAAAATAATTTAATTCCTGTAGTAACATTAGATCAGATAAAAAAGGAAGTAGCAGATAGATTGCAATTGGAAAATAATTTAGAACAAGTTAATACGAGTAGTAATGTTATATCAGATACATTGAACGTAGATAGTTCAGATAATATTCTAGTCGAAGAATCCAATGATATTACAGTAGACTCAAATAACTTAGACGTTATTTATAATCTTAGGGAAATCAACATTGCAAATTTAAACTTACTAGATGAAAATATTATAGAATTAGCTAACTTACTTCATAATAATATAAATATATATATAGATATAGAGCCCACAGTTAGACCAAAATTACCAAAATTACATACATCAAAGAAATTATCTAAATTAATTTCTGAATTAAATAATATAATTTTACCAAAAATTATATTTGATGACATTAGTTTTTTAGATCTTCATACAATAGTGTATGCTAGTGCTATCACTATATGTAATAAGTTAGGAGTTAAATTAATGTCTTCCGATGATAGATCATATAATTATAGAAGACCAGAATGGCAGAGTAGATTAGAAAATGATGTAGTATTTTTAAGAAGTAGCATAGCTAGAGTAATAGAGTATAAAAACGGAAATAGAAGTAGGAATATTTTGAGACATGTAGATGTAATTGGGAGAAAATTTGGTTATAGCATTGGTAGTAATAATAATGAAAATATAATCAATGATTTATTAGATTCGTTAAAACAAAAATTAGGTGTAAAAGCTAGTAGATTAAAAAGATATAATTATACGTATAATAAAAAAAATTAATAATAGATTATTTCAGAAAAATGAGAAAATATTTTATTCCAAACTTGACGATAAGCAAAATATTATTTCGAATAATAATAATCCGTTGCCATCTGAATCAGATATGCGCGATTTTTGGACAAATATTTGGAGTAAAGATATAAAACATAACGAGTCAGGTCCGTGGATAGAAAATGAAGAACTCAATTGTTCAGACATTGAACAAATGAGTTTTTCTGATATATCGGTTGAATTGTTAGCCAAAATTATAAAAAGTACTCATAATTGGAAAGCCACGGGTTGCGATTGGATACATAATTTTTGGTATAAACGTCTGACTACTTTACATCCCCTTTTGGCAAAAAATCTTTCAAAATTTGTCAGAGAACCTCAAAATTTTCCAAATTTTCTAACTAAGGGCATTACTTATATGTTGCCTAAAAGCGAACATATTAATAATCCCTCTCAGTATAGACCCATTACATGTTTACCGACAATATATAAAATTTTAACCTCTTGCTTGACAGATTTAATATACACTCATTTAGATGAAAAAAATGTTTTATCTGAACAACAAAAAGGTTGTCGCAGAAAGCATATGGGATGTAAAGAACAATTAGTTATTGATTCTGTGATTCTAAAACAGATTCAAACCCAAAAACGTAATTTACATATTTGTTATATAGATTATTAAAAGGCTTATGATAGTGTCCCGCACTCGTGGCTGATAAAAGTTTTAAATATATACAAAATTAACCCAATTATTATTAGCTTTTTGGAAAAAATTATGGCATTTTGGAATACCGATTTGCTTTTGAATTTGAAAGATAAGAAAATTATAGTACCGGGCATTTCAATAAAAAGAGGGATTTTTCAAGGAGACTCATTGAGTCCTCTTTGGTTTTGCTTAGCATTAAATCCTCTATCTAAAATGTTAATTAAAAGCAAGTTTGGAATAAAAATTAAAGGTAATACTAGAGAGAGAAATATAATTTCTCATTTATTATTTATGGATGATTTAAAATTATATTCGAATTCTGAACCAAATTTAGAGAAAATGATTAAAGTAGTTAAAATTTTTTCAGATGATATTAAAATGACTTTTGGTTTAGATAAATGTAGAACGATCCATATAGAGAAAGGTAAAATTGTAGATGGAGACGAGGGTATATTTAGAAATTTCAAAATTGAAAGTATGAAAGGGGGTGAGGTTTATAAATATTTAGGATATCCGCAATCAAATAGATTAGATCATACTAGTATTAAAAATGATATTAGGATTAAATTTAAAACTAGGATCAGAAATTTTTTTAAATGCAATCTATCTGCTAAAAATTTAGTAAAGGCGATAAATACTTGGGCAATACCTCTATTAACTCACTCATTTGGCATAATTAAATGGTCTAATACAGATTTAGATAGCTTAGAACGATTAATTAGAACTACATTAACAAAATTTCATTGCCATCATCAAAATTCAGCTGTAGAACGAATTAATTTACCCAGAAATTTAGGAGGTAGAGGTATAGTCAAAATAACATATTTAAAACATAATCAGGTAGAAATACTAAGAAATTTTTTCCATAGGAAAGCTGATAGTTCAGAAATGCACAAAATAATATGCAAGGCAGATAGAAATATTTCACCATTAAATTTATACGACGAGAATGCCAGCATTCTTATAAATACCAACCAGGAATTATTAGATTCCTGGTCAAATAAAATTCTTCACGCAAAACACTTCAATTATCTCAACCAAACATATGTTGACAAATTTTTGTCTAACAAATGGTTGAGTATTGGAGAGTTGAGCGCAGAAATAGAAGGCTTTATGCTTGCCATACAAGATAGAGTCATTAATACTAAAAATTATAGGAAGCATATCATCAAAGATGCAAATCAAATTGATGATTTATGTAGAAAATGTTTGGCTTTTCCGGAAACTATAGAACATATTATATCGGGATGTTCTGTATTAGCGCCGTCCGAGTATACATTTAGGCACAATCAAGTTTTAAAAATAATTCACCAAAGTTTGGTAATTAAACATAACTTGATTGACTGCCATAATGTACCATATTATGAATATGAACCAAATTCATTTTTAGAAAATGAATTTTATAAAATTTATTATGATAAAACTATTCTGACAGACAGAACAATTAGTCATAATAGACCCGATATAGTTTTATATGACAAAATTAAGAAAATAACTTATATCATTGATGTCGCTATTCCAAATTCTTGTAATATTCAGAAAACTGTTTCTGAAAAAATAAGAAAATATACAGATTTAGGAAATGAAATTAAAAGAATTTGGCATTCTCAGACTATAAAAATATTACCATTTGTTATTTCGGCTACTGGCATTATACCTAGCTCTCTCATTCAAAATTTAGGCGTATTAGATTTGTCAAAAAATTTGTACATAAAAATGCAAAAGTCGATCATTTTAAATACATGTAGGATTACAAAAGATTTTTTAAATATTTATATTGAGGGATCAGTAGGATTTATCGGAACAGTTAGGATTTCATCAGAGCCGAACCCTCTGATATGAAAATATCTGGAGTCGGTGAAATATTTTCCCATTATGTTTCTGGTGGATTGACGTATTGTTCTTGTATTGTTTTATTCTTATATAGTGCACTTACATTGCGTTCATTTACTAGATATTCATTTGTGGAAAAGTGTGTGGAAGGGTTTAATCTTTCATTTGGGAAAGATTCAACCCGGACATAAAATCTGGAGCACCGTAAAAAACCCTCTGATATGAAAATATCTGGAGTCGGTGAAATATTTTCCCATTATGTTTCTGGTGGATTGACGTATTGTTCTTGTATTGTTTTATTCTTATATAGTGCACTTACATTGCGTTAATTTACTAGATATTCATTTGTGGAAAAGTGTGTGGAAGGGTTAAGTCTTTCATTTGGGAAAGATTTAACCCGGACATAAAATCTTGAGCACCGTTTTAAATACATGTAGGATTACGAAAGATTTTTTAAATATTTATATTGAGGGATCAGTAGGATTTATCGGACCAGTTAGGATTTCATCAGAGCCGAACCCTCTGATATGAAAATATCTGGAGTCGGTGAAATATTTTCCCATTATGTTTCTGGTGGATTGACATATTGTTCTTGTATTGTTTTGTATTTATTATACTTATATAGTGCACTTACATTGCGTGAATTTACTAGATATTCATTTGTGGAAAAGTGTGTGGAAGGGTTTAGTCTTACATTTGGGAAAGATTTAACCCGGACATAAAATCTGGAGCACCGTAAATAATAATATAAATATCAAATAGATTATTTATTTATTTATTTATTTATTTATTTATTTATTTATTTATTTATTTATTTATTTACGCCCTAGTGGGCTTTTACAACAGAAATTAAAAACATAAAAAAATTAAACATCATAAAAGAAATGAAATACAATATAATATTAGATCATACTAGTATTAAAAATGATATTAGGATTAAATTTAAAACTAGGATCAGAAAATTTTTTAAATGCAATCTATCTGCTAAAAATTTAGTAAAGGCGATAAATACTTGGGCAATACCTCTATTAACTTACTCATTCGGCATAATTAAATGGTCTAATACAGATTTAGATAGCTTAGAACGATTAATTAGAACTACATTAACAAAATTTCATTGCCATCACCCAAATTCAGCTATAGAACGAATTAATTTACGGAGAAATTTAGGAGGTAGAGGTATAGTCAAAATAACATCTTTAAAACATAATCAGGTAGAAATGCTAAGAATTTTTTTCCAAAGGAAAGCTGATAGTTCAGAAATGCATAAAATAATTTGCAAGGCAGATAGAAATATTTCGCCATTAAATTTATACGACGAGAATGCCAGCATTCTTATAAATACCAACCAGGAATTATTAGATTCCTGGTCAAATAAAATTCTTCACGCAAAACACTTCAATTATCTCAACCAAACACATGTTGACAAATTTTCGTCAAACAAAAGGTTGAGTATTGGAGAGTTGAGCGCAGAAATAGAAGGCTTTATGCTTGCTATTCAAGATAGAGTCATTAATACTAAAAATTATAGGAAGCATATCATCAAAGATGCAAATCAAATTGATGATTTATGTAGAAAATGTTTGGCTTTTCCGGAAACTATAGAACATATTATATCGGGATGTTCTGTATTAGCGCCGTCCGAGTATACATTTAGGCACAATCAAGTTTTTAAAATAATTCACCAAAGTTTGGTAATTAAACATAATTTGATTGACTGCCGTAATGTACCATATTATGAATATGAACCAAATTCATTTTTAGAAAATGGATTTTATAAAATTTATTATGATAAAACTATTCTGACAGACAGAACAATTAGTCATAATAGACCCGATATAGTTTTACATGACAAAATTAAGAAAATAACTTATATCATTGATGTCGCTATTCCAAATTCTTGTAATATTCAGAAAACTGTTTCTGAAAAAATAAGAAAATATACAGATTTAGGAAATGAAATTAAAAGAATTTGGCATTCTCAGACTATAAAAATATTACCATTTGTTATTTCGGCTACTGGCATTATACCTAGCTCTCTCATTTCAAAATTTAGGCGTATTAGATTTGTCAAAAAAATTGTACATAAAAATGTAAAGTCGGTCATTTTAAATACATGTAGGATTACGAAAGATTTTTTAAATATTTATATTGAGGGATCAGTAGGATTTATCGGACCAGTTAGGATTTCATCAGAGCCGAACCCTCTGATATGAAAATATCTGGAGTCGGTGAAATATTTTCCCATTATGTTTCTGGTGGATTGACGTATTGTTCTTGTATTGTTTTATTCTTATATAGTGCACTTACATTGCGTTAATTTACTAGATATTCATTTGTGGAAAAGTGTGTGGAAGGGTTTAATCTTTCATTTGGGAAAGATTCAACCCGGACATAAAATCTGGAGCACCGTAAAAAACCCTCTGATATGAAAATATCTGGAGTCGGTGAAATATTTTCCCATTATGTTTCTGGTGGATTGACGTATTGTTCTTGTATTGTTTTATTCTTATATAGTGCACTTACATTGCGTTAATTTACTAGATATTCATTTGTGGAAAAGTGTGTGGAAGGGTTAAGTCTTTCATTTGGGAAAGATTTAACCCGGACATAAAATCTTGAGCACCGTTTTAAATACATGTAGGATTACGAAAGATTTTTTAAATATTTATATTGAGGGATCAGTAGGATTTATCGGACCAGTTAGGATTTCATCAGAGCCGAACCCTCTGATATGAAAATATCTGGAGTCGGTGAAATATTTTCCCATTATGTTTCTGGTGGATTGACATATTGTTCTTGTATTGTTTTGTATTTATTATACTTATATAGTGCACTTACATTGCGTGAATTTACTAGATATTCATTTGTGGAAAAGTGTGTGGAAGGGTTTAGTCTTACATTTGGGAAAGATTTAACCCGGACATAAAATCTGGAGCACCGTAAATAATAATATAAATATCAAATAGATTAGATCATACTAGTATTAAAAATGATATTAGGATTAAATTTAAAACTAGGATCAGAAAATTTTTTAAATGCAATCTATCTGCTAAAAATTTAGTAAAGGCGATAAATACTTGGGCAATACCTCTATTAACTTACTCATTCGGCATAATTAAATGGTCTAATACAGATTTAGATAGCTTAGAACGATTAATTAGAACTACATTAACAAAATTTCATTGCCATCACCCAAATTCAGCTATAGAACGAATTAATTTACCGAGAAATTTAGGAGGTAGAGGTATAGTCAAAATAACATCTTTAAAACATAATCAGGTAGAAATGCTAAGAATTTTTTTCCAAAGGAAAGCTGATAGTTCAGAAATGCATAAAATAATTTGCAAGGCAGATAGAAATATTTCGCCATTAAATTTATACGACGAGAATGCCAGCATTCTTATAAATACCAACCAGGAATTATTAAATTCCTGGTCAAATAAAATTCTTCACGCAAAACACTTCAATTATCTCAACCAAACACATGTTGACAAATTTTCGTCAAACAAAAGGTTGAGTATTGGAGAGTTGAGCGCAGAAATAGAAGGCTTTATGCTTGCTATTCAAGATAGAGTCATTAATACTAAAAATTATAGGAAGCATATCATCAAAGATGCAAATCAAATTGATGATTTATGTAGAAAATGTTTGGCTTTTCCGGAAACTATAGAACATATTATATCGGGATGTTCTGTATTAGCGCCGTCCGAGTATACATTTAGGCACAATCAAGTTTTTAAAATAATTCACCAAAGTTTGGTAATTAAACATAATTTGATTGACTGCCGTAATGTACCATATTATGAATATGAACCAAATTCATTTTTAGAAAATGGATTTTATAAAATTTATTATGATAAAACTATTCTGACAGACAGAACAATTAGTCATAATAGACCCGATATAGTTTTACATGACAAAATTAAGAAAATAACTTATATCATTGATGTCGCTATTCCAAATTCTTGTAATATTCAGAAAACTGTTTCTGAAAAAATAAGAAAATATACAGATTTAGGAAATGAAATTAAAAGAATTTAGCATTCTCAGACTATAAAAATATTACCATTTGTTATTTCGGCTACTGGCATTATACCTAGCTCTCTCATTTCAAAATTTAGGCGTATTAGATTTGTCAAAAAATTTGTACATAAAAATGTAAAGTCGGTCATTTTAAATACATGTAGGATTACGAAAGATTTTTTAAATATTTATATTGAGGGATCAGTAGGATTTATCGGACCAGTTAGGATTTCATCAGAGCCGAACCCTCTGATATGAAAATATCTGGAGTCGGTGAAATATTTTCCCATTATGTTTCTGGTGGATTGACATATTGTTCTTGTATTGTTTTGTATTTATTATACTTATATAGTGCACTTAAATTGCGTGAATTTACTAGATATTCATTAGTGGAAAAGTGTGTGGAAGGGTTTAGTCTTTCATTTGGGAAAGATTTAACCCGGACATAAAATCTGGAGCACCGTAATATAAAAAAAAATAACTAGACATCGGATTATATGCACTAACAAAGTGCCAAAATATGCATGCAAATATGCACAAAAAAAGGCCGATATATGCACTAAAAACTCTTGATATGCCTAAAATATGCACAATACAAAATCAAAATACCATTTTTATTTTTGTATATTTTAAGTAAAGACGATACAAAAACAGCGAAATAATCTTAAAATTATGCATTGTTTTTGTGACAATATATTATTAAGTATTTTTCCAAATTTTCGGGCAAAATTTTATTATGTTTGTCACCCGAAATGCCGAAAACGACTTCTCTACGTCAACTGACGTCATTAGACAAAATTTAAAAAAAATGGCGCTATTTCTGAAGATACCTGTTGAGGCAGGGTATGTATGACCTGTGCCGTTGATGTAGGCATTAAAGTTCTTCATGTCTTCAAAACTCGGATTTTTAAACTAAATAGCGTCTAACTTTTCACGAATCTTTTCTGATATTGAATTGGGAAGGGCGTTGGCGAGTTTAATCATTGTTTCCAGTATTTCTATTGATTTAAATAGAGGAAGGTTTTTTGTTTCCTATTTTTCTATGGTATCTGGTAACTTTTGGAAATGTGTTGAGATGAGGGCGATATTCTGTTTAATGGATGCGTCTTCAAATGCTAAATATGCACGATTGGGAAAAAAAGGCTAAAATATGCATTAACGCCGTAATTAGAGAGTTATTTTAAATAATTAAATATGCAAATGCATATAATCCGATGTCTAGTAATAACCAATTGATACAGAAAAGATAACCGTGCTTTGCTTAGCTTAGTTATTTAAATTATCATAAAAGTAATATGTACATACTTAAAAGTAAATTATTAAAACATTATGGTATCTTGTATTTGCATTTCAATACCTAGTCCTACATACACATTTTATACAAATGAGAACTAGAAAGAGAACAGAAACAATAAAATGAATCAAACACATAATAGATGGTTATTACTGTTATTTGATTAGTATAGTATTAAAATAATAGGTATAATGTGTACTTTTAACTGGTGTTGCATTGCATAAGCCTATTAACATATTTTATATAAATATAAATAACAAAGAGAAGAAATAGATAAAAATAAAATATGAAATTAAACATAATATTAACGTAATAGGTAGGTACACATATACACATAATGATAAAGATTAGAACATAAAGGTATCTTTTACATGTATTTTTTTTTTGAGTTTTGGTTGTTGTTTTTGGTTTGTGTTTGATTTTATTTTTTGTGTAGTAAAAGTTCACTCTCCTTTCTACCTAATTGATGAAACCAGTTAGTGGCCAATTTACGAACAACACCTGTGCTTTCCTTTTTCCAAACATCAGGCATTAAGTTGTATAGGTAGGTATATTATTCTAGGGACCACACGCCAATGGAATGAATAATATTGTGATTTTAATGTTTTGTCTTAAAACAAAGTTATAATTGCCTACTATTTCTTTTTAATATTTGTTTTTGGTTATGTTTGGTTAGGTGTTATGATTTTTTGAATAAATTGAATACCTTGTTGTTTGATCCAGTCTTTGATGTGTTTTTTGTGAAGAATTGTATATGGATTTGTAGTTAGTAGTTGATTCAGTGTGGTGGACATGAGGTTATATAGTTTGATTGCGTAATACTTGAAGTGTCTTTGCCCGTGTGAGGTATGAGTTATCGGTATGTTAAGTGTTTTTTTTGTAGAGGCCCTGGTTTTAATTGCAAATTGAGGTTGCATTTGAATGTTAAGTTTATGTTGGAAGAAGTATAGTAGTACAGCTTTGGCGTAGAGTTGTCTTATTGTCATGACGTCTAGTGTTTCGTAAATTACATTCGAGCATGTGTAGCGAGGAACTTGGAGGATTAATTTAATTGTTGCCTTTTGAATTTTTTCTAATGGATCTATTGCTATATTCGTTGCACTTCCCCAAGCAAGTATGCCATATGTAATAATGGATTGGCAAAGTGCAAAGAATATGGTTCTGAGGATTGTTATTGGAAATATGTTTTTTATTGTCTTTATCAGATGCATGACTCGTTTCAGTTTGTTTGTGATATAAGTTATGTGGTCAGTCCAGCGTAAGTTGGCATCTATTATAACTCCTAGATATTTTGTGTAGTCAATCCTTTCTATTAGCTCGCATTGACATGTGCGAGAAGTTTGTCCACAGTCGTGTAAGATAAGGTCTATGTGCGGTGGAGGTTGGCCTCTTTGTGTGATGCTGTGTGTAATATAATTGGTTTTTGTTGTATTTAGGGTAAGAATGTTGTTGTTTAGCCAATTTTTGACCACAGATAGACTTTTTTCGGCCTTTTTATATACCTCATTCCATGTTTCTGCCTGGCAGAGAAGTACTGTATCGTCAGCAAACGTTACGATTTTACCGTCGATATCAATGTCACACAGGTCGTTTATGTAAATAAGGAAGGGGACCAAGAACGCTTCCCTGTGGTACTCCGTATCTAGATAGAAGTGGCTCGCTTACCATGTTGTTGATTTTAACCTGTTGCATTCTACCCGAAATGAAGCTTTTCAGTAAGTTTAGTTCTATGCCACTAACTCCGACGATTATTAGTTTATTGAAGAGTTTTTCGTGAGAAATTGTGTCAAAAGTTTTACATAAGTCTAAATAAATTGATATAACTTTTTTAGCATCTAGGTTATGTGTAATAAACTCAGTTACAGTGGCAATTGCGTTTTCTGTGTTCCTATTTTTTCTAAAGCCATGTTGGTTTATTGAAAGTAATTGCTTGTTTTCCAGATAATGTTGTAGCTGTACTTTTATTGCTTTTTAAAGAATTTTTGACATATTGTTTAATAATGTAATAGGTCTTTAGTGGTTTACATTCTTTTTGGTTCCTGATTTATAAATAGGAATAACCAGACCTTTTTTAGAATGCTCGGGAAAATTCTTTCTTTAAGACTAAGATTAATTACGTACGTTAGTGGTATAAGCAGTTGTTGGCTTAGTGTTATTATTGTTTTAGAGTCTATTCCGTCAGGTCCCGATGTTGTGTTATCCTTTAGGGATTGTATTATTTGTTTGGTATCTTCCAGAGTTACTTTTTGTAGTTTGAAATGTCTGTCATTGTTTATAATAGAGCACTGAGTCATATGATTTCGAGGTTCTTGATTGTCGCTTCCAGTCGTAAGTTTTTTTATATTTTCGGCTAGGCTGGCTCCGATATTTGTGTAATGTCTGTTTATGTAGTTAAGAATTAGTGCAGGATTTTCGTGGAAGTCTACTTCTTCGTCATTGATAATTAACTTTTTGATTTTATCATCTTTGTTTTTTTGTGTATGTGTACTTTCTCTCAGAATTGACCAGACACTTTTCGGGTCAAAGTTTGCAGTTATCAGTTTGTTTCTGTAATATAATTCTTTGGCTTTGCGTATAATTAGCGAACAAATATTTCTGTACCTTTTATAGTAAGAGTAAAGAAAAGTATCATTTGGGTTGTGTTTAACTTGTTTGTTCAGTTTGTCTCGTTTTTTTATGCTATTTAGTATGCTTTGGGTAATCCATTTTTTAAGTCTTTTTTTACGGTGCGTGATAGAGTTGAATGTTGTTGTGGTTTTTTGAGTGATGAGCGTTTGAAGATATGCTATAAAGTAATTCCAGGCTTCTTCTGTCGTGTTATTTTTTTTTAGATCTTCCCACGTTTGTTTTTCTAGACAGTTTTTTAGATTAACGTAGTCAGTTTCATATTTTATGCTATTATTTTGAATTGTTGGGTTCAAAGCCTGTGGAGTCAGGCCTATCATTGTTGTGTAGTGATCTGTGATTGTTGATTCAAATACTACGCTACAAAATTTGCTTTTGGATTTGATCATTAAGTGATCTAAACACGATTCTGAGTCTCTGGTAACTCTGGTTGGAGTATTGATGGCGCTTATTATGCCATGTTCCAGGATCATCAGCTGGTATTCGATATTTTGGGGGTGGCCTTGTGGAAGTATATTTATGTTTAGATCCCCAGCTATGATGATGTTTTTGAAGTGGGTAATTTTTTTTATATGAGTATCGAGAGCTAATAAAAAGGGCGCGATGTTGTGTCTGTATGGAGATCTGTAAATAGCGAGAATGCATGTATCGGGGTCGGCGATTATTTGTAAGCAGTTAGTGTTTTCTAAGGCGATTTCTGAGACAGAGGCGTTAATACTATCTTTTATGTAAACAACAACTCCATCATTTTGATTTAGGTTTTTTGTTGTGGAATATGTGGAATAGTTTTTTTTGTGTTTTACAGAAAAAGCGGTCGAGATCCAGCATTCCGTTAGGATAATAATTTTGAAGTCTATTTTGAAGGCGGACAAGAGTATGTCTAGTTCGTCATAGTTTTTGTTGAGGGATCTTATATTTTGGTTGAATAGAGTTAGGGTGCCTGGGTTGCTAAAGATAGAATCACATTGTTTTGTATCATTGGTTGAATAATGTAATTGAGAGCTAGTTTGTGTTTAGTAATTCGGCCATATTAAATTAGTTGCAATACATGAAAATTATATAGGGGGATTAGTCATCTACGATTGTTTACCCATTTTTTTTAGATCATTTTCATGAGAGATTTGGATAATTTTTTCCCCAGTTGCTTTGCGGACAAGCAGTTTACTACCTTTGAACCACACGAATTGATAGAGGTTGTCTTTGGCCGTTTGTTTTATTTTCCAGAGCAGTTCCTTAAAATATGGTGACAACACTTCACTAAGAAAAATTGGGGATTTAGAGTCTAAGGATTTGGCTGCATTTTTTAAAGAGAGCAAAGATTCCCTAGTTTTTTTTACTAAAGAAGGTGATGTAGAGTTTGTCCGGGGTATTCTGTCTTCGATCATGGGTCCTGGTCACCATGGCTATTTAAATCTGGTCTCCAAATACGGCTAAAGCTATTTAAAGCAACGTTTCAATTCTTACACCAGGGCGATACTGAAAGTTTCTTCCTGGAATTCCTGTTATTGGAATTTGGAAATTGGAATTCTAGAAACTTTTCGTCGGGATGATCTCTGAAATATCCATTTAACAAACAATATAGACCGGTCAGTGGTTGAGTTGGCATCGCGTTTGGGTCCCACCCAGGCTTTGCGTGTTCGATTCTTCGGCTGGCTAAGTCCTCCATCACGACACGAGCATTATTTTCTGCTTACTGCGGTGATAGTATTAGATTTCCAAATATTGTCGGGTTATTCGTAATCCGGCAATGTTTGTTCTTCTTTTTAAAAAGAAAAAAAAAACGAAGTAAAATACCCTGGAAAAGTCACCGGACAGTAATTAAAATTTTAATGAAACCTAATTGGATTTACTGTTTTTCACAATAAATGAAAAATACAAAAAAAATCACGAAATTAATAAATCAGTTCCAGTTTTCAAAATGACAAATTTAAAAATAATACGTCAAACAAATTTACGATAAAATATCGGGTGGTTACCTACTTTACCACTTGTCTGAAGTCTTCACACATGAGTGCCAATTTTGAAAATAACACTTAAATTCAAAGCAAATTTGAATTCATTCAACCAAAAACGAGTGTCCAAGATTCAAAAAATCTTGGGATCTGTTTTAAAAGTAATGATTCAGTAGGTACCTAAGCGATAAATATTTTCGAAAAATTAATTAGCTTACCTCATCAAATAATTGCCATGATGAAAGTATTTGAATAGTAAGCGATATCAGTAATTACGATCACACAGACACTCAGACACACATAGATACACCGTGAGATTTTGTAGGTGGGCTCCGTAGGTAGGCAGGTATTCCTTCTCCCGCTACCAGCGATTAGTTTTTTTCCTCGTAAACCGTCAGAAACCAACAAACGAAATTAATGAGCATAATTGATGTAATTTTCTGTTTCGTGTTGAAAGCGGATATTTAACATGTGATTGGCACTTGTTGTAATGGTACAAAGAACGTGTATTACCTCCAGCATTTAAAGTCCAAGATAGGTTCCGCAATTGGTAAGTCTGTAATAGTAAAGAATTTAAGCCCGAGAATAAGACAGGCATAATAATCCAGAATCATGAGAGGAGATCTTCGCCAATCACTCACAACCTGATCTCAAGACGACTGTTCTCCTCAAACGAACTATGTATAGAAAAATATAAACTTAATTTGAATGAGTACTTTTATTATTAACATGACGATTCACGGTTTAAAATAAAGGCATGGTAACTACATACATAGGTAGTTATAGGTGAGATGTGGAGATCTTGGCTGACACCGACTCCAAAAATAACAATCGTACTAAATTATTTTTTTACTTTTTAGTGCATTTTTTTAATTCGTTTTTTGTTTTGTTAAAATTATTGTTTATTTTTAGATTTTTAGTGACGAGCGTGCGTAAAGAAGTTTTACTTCAAAAAAAGAATCATCGAAATCATTTGTCGCGCACATACTTATTGCAAATTTAAGACATATATGGTTTTCTCATGGATCCCATTGTCAGAACTGGACCAAATTAAAATGGGACCACAAGGGAAGCACCAGCTTTCTAATAAAAAAGAATCATCAATATCGGTTTACCCAATCGAAAGTTCTGAGGTAACAAACATAAAAAAAATACCGTCGAATTGATAACCTCCTCCTTTTCGAAGTCGTTTAATAATAATATAAGGTGTATTTGCACGTTACAAAGTCGAAGATACTCTCAGTACCACCCTGGTGTAATAAAACTATTTAGAATTGAACAGTTGCTTGAAATGGCTTTAGCCGTGTGTTATGACTTGATCTGAATAGCCAGGTTCGTCCCCACCTTTCTTTTCCCCATCTCCTTCCCCTCCGCGGATGTCAATTTGGGATGCCATGGTCTCACTGGCTCCAGGCGGTTGCGAGCATTTGGCGTTTGTACTCATATATGTACATATATAAAACCTTTTAAATGTTCTTTTCTTATTCTTGATATTTACGTTTATATAATTGATATCCTCAAAAATGAAAGGTCCAAATACGCACAATAGTAAAAAATAAAAATATTTGATCGGGTTTAATGACTGTCTTATATATCCCATGGTCCTGTTCAAGTCAAGTCTCACTGGCTCCAGGCGATTGGGATCAGTTGGGACTCTTGTGCGGTACTCACATAAAAATTATTAGATCTTATTAGAATTTATGTCAAAAAATATTTGTATTTATATCATAAATAAAATCGACAATAATTTATTTTTGAATCCTGAAGCAAATGTTTTATTAATACTTTCGGTTTCACAAATCCTTCAATTATAAAATTCCGTGATTTTTCCAGTTTCATAACTAGTAATACATAATGTAGTATGTAATACATAATGTGCACTAGTAATACATAATGTAGAGCCATGTTGTTGATTGGAGCGTGAACCGAAATCACATCGCCCATATTGAGAGAAAGATTCCGGTGGCAATCTTGCATTTTTTTCCAAAACGAGTGCCGATAAATAATAATCTTATGATTTCAACTACCAGCTCATTAAATCCAGGAATGGACCGAGGCTGTGATGTGGTGTAAAGGAAAAGCCTTGTCAGCGTAAAACGGGCCGCGGCGGCACAGGGAATCAAAGCAGAGCGCGGAACAAGAGCCCTCTAATAAAATTGTCAGTCCAACCAATCAGCCGCAAAACATATAATTGTATTTTTTGTTTATTGTATTATTGTATTTATTAACAAATTCACAGCCGAGGGATGCGCAACCTTAACATTCGTATGTAATCATCGTAACTAATCGAAATAATTATTTATGTTCGTAGGATAATATTGCATCGTAACGATAATTTGAATCTTTTTATTTGTTGTAAATTTTGGTTTTGGTACGGAGCAAGAAATGGTGATGTGATGACTGACAGAAAGAAACTACAAGAAAACGCGGTACAATAGAGCGGTGGGAAATTTATCATTTACTTTATTTATTATTTAAAGCTCAAGTTATGGTGTTGCCCGGGCTTTACGCAGAGTTTTTTGAAATCAGATATAAGTCATTAATTTGACTTATTTTGAACGACAAGTGTGCAAAATTTCGTCAAGAAATATAAAAAAATTGATTTAGGGGTGGGAAAAGGAGATAGGGGTGGTTTTTCGAAATTTAACGTAGACATTTAATTTCTTTTGTTTATTAAAACCAAGGGAACCAAAATTTCATTAATCTCGAAATAAAGTTACAGATTTGTATAAAAAACAAAGCCACGCCACAACAGACACTATTCTTCATTTAATTAAATAATATGAATAGATCTGACATACCGCAGGTTTATTTATTTATTTTATACGCCAAGAAGGGCTTTAACATAATTTTATGATATAAATAATTTTCTTAAACAAAACATTCAATAAATGAAATAGTAGAATAATTTGTCACATAAGTATAATATAATCTATATTGTATTGAAGAGGTAGGGTTGCGTGCCCTTCTTGTAAAATAGTGGCGATTCTATGTGGAGAGTTTTTAATTTTATTATGTTTATATTTTCGGATAGCTTTTAATTTTAGTCAATTTGCTCATCGATTGTGCTATTCTCATGAACATTTTCCAAAGGGAACGGGAGGGACGCGGGAGGGGAAGAAGACAGCATTAAAACACAAACACTTTCTTTGAGTGGCATTTTTCTTATAAATTTTATTATTTTTATGCCTTATATTATTAGAGGTAAAGACACATCGGCGATTTCCAGAAAATGAACAAATAAATGAATAATATCGGAAAGATATGAAAGCACCCATTAATTTATCCATGTATATACAGGTGTGTTTACAGATTATTAACTTTTCGATCTTACTCCTGAGACCTTTATCTTTACCTCTCTTTTGGTTACATCAATATATTGTGTGAAAGAGGGAGAGGTCACAACGGACCTACCAGCGGCATACCTTACCCTGTTTAGTAACGCTACCAATCACAAAGTGTTGTGTTTCTTGCGTAGTTTAGCCTCGTCATCGTGTTGGCTTTGTCCGATGTGTGAACACTGAACACTGAGAAAGGAGTATTTGCCTACGCGAACACAGAACACTGCGATCAAAGGCTCTCTCATCACCGATTTACAATGCCCGCATTTTTAATAAGACGGTAAATTTGAAAGCACCTATTTGTTCTTCAACGCTTTGTAACATTGTGCACCTCCGGCAGGGCAGGACCGAATTTGGGATAAAAAATACAATAGTTTATTTTTTGAAGTGAAAACTACCTTACCACCGTTGTTATTTGAAACTTGATGAAATGAAAAATTGCGACACTAAAAGAGACAAACACCTACATCTATAAATAGAGAAAGAAAATAAAAATAAATCAGTGTGTATAATTCACACGCGGTAGAAGTGAAACTAGAAAGTCGCTAGATGTCGCTTTCTTTTCTTTTGCTTGTTTTTATAGTGGTTTGAAGATTGGATATTGATTTCCAAAATAAAAATGTTTTGTTTTTAGATTTCGTAGGATTCGAAGCCCCGTTCGTTTGATGTCTGGTCGCTGAGACTTGTCAGGCACCTTGTCCACTACGCTATGGAAGGCACGCGCCGAGGTGCGAATTTTCCGCATTGTATTATAACCGAGTATTTGTGTAGAGCTGAGTTGTAAAGTATTACCGTTTCACGGGAATTTTAAGTCACTAACGGCGCTAAAGAAATTTCACTTTAAAAAGTTTATGTTTGCAACTGGGAATCGAATCCAGGATTTCTGTCTTACCGGGACTCTGACCACTCAGCCATTAAATATAACATTGATAAGATACTTTTTGAGTAAACAGGGTGTAACAGCACATAACCGAAAGATAAACCAGCGATTCCTGAGCACATTTAGAGTACAAAAAATAGATGTCGTTTTGGTGTCCGATGATAATTTTTTTCTATACACTCTATGCTGCTGGAACGACTTCCGCCGCCAGTTAATACCTGATTATTCAGTTGCGACGTGTAATGAAGTTGCGATGGAATTTTTAAAAAATATTTTTGAAAAAAAAATTTACCAGACACCAAAATGGCATCCAACTTTTTAACTCCAAATATACCCGGAAACGCTGGTTAAAATCCTTAGGGTACATGCTGTTATACCCTGTATAAAAATATGTCAAACAAACCGTTTTCAGTTCAGCTGTATAAATACATACAATAATTAAGTATCCAAATTATAGTTATGTATAACTACCGAGTGATCGCTACCTGTGAAAGTTTTCATGATGTATTTAACCTCGTTAGAACCTCTCCATTGAAAATTGAAATGGATTCCATGAATCGTGAAGTTCTCTCCTGTCAGGACCGACAGCTTAGTTTCACACACGCCCGCTGAAATAATGGCCCGAGTTCCGCAAGTCTAATTATTGGTCGATAAACATTTCTAGCGGCCGCTACCGGCTCCGGCTACCGGCGCGGTAATTGCGACGGGAAAACGTCACGAACAAAAGAAGGCAGCGATGGCGGCGAACACAAACCATTCACCATTCTGCCGTGCCAGGGCCTTATTCACACTACCTTTGCCTACCCGACAGGGGTGCGCAAGCTTGTCTAAAGATGAAGCCATGACAAATAATGCAAAATCATTCAAAATCATGTGTTTTTGTTTTGAGAATTTGATCGCTTAGAAGTTTTATAGATGTTTCAATTAAATATTGCAAGTAGAACACATTTGGCCTCAGAAAATATAGATCACTGTTTTATAAGTCACTTTGTACAAATTCTCCTACTTATAAACCCCTTTTCGGATATGGTTTTATTGTATAATGTGGTAAATTCAGTTTTTTATAATAATCACAAAAAAAAAAAGATATTTATATTTATGCCTGAACTTCACAAAATAAAATAAAATATGCATTTTCGCCTTGTTGTTTTTGATATCAATCAAGTCTTTGGACGAATTTGGATTTTTAAAGTGAACCTTATGCCGTCAATTTAAGAACTATGAAATTTTCACACCCATTTTGTATCAGTTCAGTAGAAAATTGGGGGGCGTTTCAGACTTTCAGGGGGGGAGGGGGGGGGGTAGGAGACCCAGTGAAACCCATCCCACCCAATCCTATCTTGCCCCATCCCATTGACAACAACATTTGCTCTTCCTCCGTCATGGCAAATGTAATTCGTTGTATCCCATTACGCCCTCTCATTGTGGCAAACGTGACCCTGTCGTGGTATCCCATTGCGCCTCCTTCATCTTGGTCAATTTTGCTATTTTGGATTCACGAGTTTTTTGCTGTTTCGGGCGCCAGAAATAAAAAATATTCTCAATGTTCTAGACCTAGACGTATTGACCCTTTATGTACAAAAAATGTAAATTGATTTCGGAAGATGGTTATTTTATCTAGTAAAGGTATGTTTTAAATTTTGAAAAAAATGTTTATTTTTATTATTACATGTTTGTACCGTTGGGCGTTGGCAGATTTGTTAAATTTTAAAACGAAATTTTGTATGATATAACACACTTTTCAAAACATATAATCGTACAGTAACATACATCAATCAATTAACTACTGTATGAAAGTCAATTTTCAGAATTTTAATTTTAGTTTAAATAAAATCATTATAAAAAAATCCGATTACGCGTGTTTTGACCAAAATACTTCAATTTGTCTATTTATCTGTTGATTAATATTATTGAACATATACTCACGAACTCATTACTTATGGTCAGTTGTTTCACAGAATTTTATTAATTCATAAAATTTCAATGTTCATTTCCAAGTTTTGTAAAAGTTCTATGCACGTACAATATACAATATAAATAAATATACATACTATCCAAGGTGGCTACCATCTTGACTTGATTGACCGGACATGCAAATCATGTACATACAGACAAAACGCAAAGTGGTCGAGTCAAAAAAAGAGCTCGCTACGCTCAGACGCTCTGACATACTTATTTAATTTATGAAAATAACAGTTTTTTATAAACTGTTGTTTTTATAAATTAAATAATAAAACAGGTCTTATTAAATATTTAAAAAAAAACTTAAAAGCACGTGATAAGAAAAGTTATAAAGCCCAGTTCGCAGTGGTTGATGATAAGTACCTACAAAAAATTTATCTTCATTTTTATAAACCGCAAATCGTAATATTTAAATGAAGACAATATAAGCGAAACTCAATCGAAAATCTGAAAACAGAAAATCAACAACTGTGACCGTATAGTTTTCTGATTTTCCTGTTTTCATATTTTCGATTGAGTTTCGCTAATATTGTCTACATTTAATAAAATTTTATCTTCCTTCAATACAAACAGTTTTTGCACCCCGATGGAAAGTGTCCATGGTATCAAACAAATAATCTAAGAATTCGGCAAGGTGCACCGGATCATTTTTACTGTGATTTCGTCTTTAGTCTTATCTTCTTTAAATGCATTACTTTCATGGGAGTCCTTTAATTACCTTTCTAATGGTAACAATATTGCTACATGTACCACAGTTACCGAACCCCTGCAGCCGTTCACATATGTTCACACTTGTCCAACGCAAACACGCCGCGGACACACCCGCTCTACCGTCCGCCGCAGAACGGAACCTATAATTTCCACTCACAATCATGTCACTTTTTGATTACGGACGGTGAGATGCAAAAGTCATGCACGTACGTACTACGTCTATGTAGCGGTGTAAAACTATGTTCCTCAACCTTGAAGTCAATTAAGATTTTTTGAAACACTTGGAACGCCCGTTGAGAAGACGCTTTGCAACATGTGCAAGTGTGACACTTACAAGCAGTCTTACCAAGAATGTTTTAAATTGTACACAACTGATTAACAACCGTTTTGGAACATTTACAGAGTATTAACATAAAAAAGTCATTAGATTAGCATTGTAAAAAGCGTAGATGTTAATAGTCCACTTAGAAATGTTCACATAATGCACTGTTTAATAGTTGTTTTTCGCTATGTTTACTTAGAAGTTTACAGAAATTAGAAAAAGCAAAGTATAAACAGAGGTATAAAAAGAGATAACAAAAATAGATAACACTACCATATTCCAATTTGCTTCTGACCAATGAGTTGTATAGAGTTATAATGGATTGGGGTTTTTTAAATGGTTTAGATATTCTATGTATAAATCCCATCATTTTCAAGGATTTACTCATGATATCACTGACGTGTACATCAAATTTAATGTACTTTTGAATCAAGAGTGATTCCTAAATCTCTGATGGTGGTAACTTCATTTAATCGAATATTATTAATGGAATATGCATAATCCTTTTGTATTCTGTTACGGGTGAAAGTCATAATGTTACATTTTTCAATATTTAGAAACGTATCATTCTGAATACACCAGTTATGAAGTGTGAAAAGGTCTTCTTGAAGTATATAAGAGTAACAAACTCGGAATGGTCTATCGGGTTATTATGTTTGTTAGCACGAAGTCTAACTTTATTTTTCTTTCTGAGGAGCATTGCTAGAGATTCGCTAAACCAATTGGGATAGTGATTTCTTACGAATGTTTTATTTTGGAATGTGCTAGTCTATAATATCCCATAGTGTATTGTACAATAACTGTACCTTATTATTGAGATGATAGTTGTTAAAAAGTGAGATCCAGTTTACATTTGTTAGATCATGACAACATCCTTCATAATTTTTTGAAGTTGTATTTTACGGGAGAGTGATATTCTCGTAAGAATTTATTTTTTTCTAGTTTTAATTCTGATAAACGTTACATATGATATCATTATATTTAACAGCCAATTAAAGTTCATTGAAAGTCACACATTGCTTACGCAGCGGAAGAGGTTTGTTTAGCGTTAGCTGTATTTTAGCATGGACTTACGAATCATTTTTATGATCTTATTGATGTATTTGTGAAAAGCTTGAGGGGGTTAGTTCTAGCTAATTCACTTTTAACTGTGTTAACCAATGTCTAAATAAAAATGAGTAATTGTTTGCCCACTTTACGTATATTTCTGTTTAATTTCGCTGTTTTTATATATTTGTATAACTTTTTTTTAATTAAAAAATATGATTATATTAATTATATTTTAGTTTTCTTTTTTATTCAATAATCCATCCCCACTTTTACCATTAGAAAAAACTATACATTATAACTGAAATAATCATTCAAATGATTTAATATCATGTACTCAATACATTCCCTTTACAAATAAGAGTAGAGGCGGTAAAAAAAGGACCAAAAAATAGACCGGCCAGATCCACATTATTAATTTTTGACCTTTTTTTAACTCAAATCCATTGGTGGAATTCGGTCCTCACATTTTGCATACTCAACTACCTCTTGCGCCCGGTCTATACCCATAGTCCATAAATATACCAAACCACCCATCCATAGTCTCAATCTGTAAGAAATACAACCATATTGTTCTTTGAATATCTGTAAATTTTTGTGTTATTTTGTTAATTTGTAGAATTTTTAACCTTTTTTTATAAATTTTTTATTAGTAACAAAAAGATACATAAATTAAAAATAAATTTTATTCAGTAGTTAATTACATGATAGATATATTTGACGTAACCCCATAAGTAATCAGAGCTCAACACAGGCTTGTCCTAGTGAGGTTACAAATTGTATTGTAAACAATTTCCCTGCAGTGTAAAGAAACAATAAGTAAATAAATAAAATAAAATAAACTAACTAACCATCACGCCGTTTTTCCGCAGGGAAATGCAAAGAGGCCGGACCGCCAAACAACTCGGCCTTGGAGCACGCATTCACATTCATGATCCGACTCAAGTTATTAGTTCACTTTCTCGGGCGTCCCGACTTCTTCTATCGTTCTCATTCGTTTCATATATTGTCATTACACTCCATTCATCGTTCATTCGGTCTACATGCCAAAAACATCTAAGGGTCCCTTTCTAAATCTTACTTACTACGCTTATATCTTGCATTCTTTGTTGATCTCTTTTTTTTCTTTTAACACTCCGGCGTTTTAGGTTCTAGAGAATTTCAAATTTTCCGGAAATTTTCCCAGAATATTTCCCAGAATTTTGGCCGACCAAATCCGTGTGTGAATTCTGCGCCAAAATGGGCGGATCAGCTCGCTGTGCCGAAGCACATCAGTTCGTTAATTCTGTTCTTTAGACTTTACCAAAAGGACGGCTTTTTATCATGAATATTCGCGGTTATAAGTATAGTCAGTGGCGTACCGTGGGGGGGGCAGGGGGGGCGGCCCGCCCCAGGCGGCACTTTTTGGGGGGGCGGCAAAATTTCACAATCAATAATCATCTTGTAAAAATTTGGATTGGGGAAGTCGCGGGTTCTATTCTCGCGTCAGGACTTAAAAGTTTTTTCTAGTTTATAGTTTCTTAACATCTTTCTTAAGTTTTATATACTGTTAAAATCAAAATATTAATGACAGACGTTTTGTTTTTATTTCTAACACATACATTATTTTTAAATAAAAATGTAAATGGCAACAGTATCATTTTAGCTCTAATTGATAGTCGATTTGTGTTTTATATTCGTGAAGCTTTGTGCGCCCTGCTGAAAGCGCACAAAAAAATACACTTATACGGTTTTCTTCCACGTATATATCACGGTGATATATTTTAAATTTATTATCACAGAAAAGTTAAATAGCTGACAGGTGTGTGCATACTTATTCGAATTGCAGTTATAAAATTCTAGATGCACACCATCTATGTGCTGCCAGAATCAAAGAAAAACCATTTTTATGTTCTGAGTGAAGTTTTAATTCACCGCATACATATTTAATTAAAAGCAGTTTTGTGTTCAAAATGTATAATTCCAGTTGTGGATTCATCTGACGACACATTTCGAAGGAAAACATTATATTATTAGTGCTTTATAAAATTCTTGCAGACAATTTATGTGCCGCCAGAATCAAAGAAAAAACATTTTCATGTTCCGAGTGTAGTCTTATTTCACCGCTTAGAGATTTAATTAAAACCCCTTTTATGTTCAGAATGTAAAATTCCAGTTGTGAATTCATTCGACGACACATTTCGAAGAAAAAACTTATTTGAAGTGCTTAATAAAATTCTTCCAGACAAGTTATGTGCCGCCAGAGTCAAATAAAAACCTTTTTCATGTTCTGAGTGTAGTTTTAATTCACCGAATACAGATAAAATTTAAGCCAGTTTTATTGTTCAGAATGTAAAATTCCAATTGTGTATTCATCTGCTGACATATTTCGAAGGAAAACATAACTTTTTTCGAAGTGCAAATATAAAATTCTAGTTGCAGACAATTTATGTGCTGCCAGAACCAAAGAAAAAACGTTTTCACGTTCTGAGTGTAGTTTTAATTCACCGCATACAGATTTAATTAATAAATATTTAAAAAAAAAGGATCACTACCCCCCCTCCCTGAAGAAGTACCTATATAGGGGGGGGGGGGGGGGCGGCAAAATTTTCCGCCGCCCCGGGCGGCTGATACCCACGGTACGCCACTGAGTATAGTTATACAAATTTAATCGATTTTCCATAAATACAAGTATATATTTAAAAAAATAAATATTATCCAGCCGCTAGTGAAAGTTTGGAGAGCTGCAGATCACGGGTATATTTTTTATTAGTAAGGTAGAAGGTATTCGGCTTGTTCTTATATTGGTAGTTATGAAATTTCGTGGCAATGCTTTTGTATTAGGGCAACCTAATTGGTCAGAATAAACAGTAGGTATTAGAGGATTTTTTTTTGTCGGAGCTCCAATTATATTCCTTAGTTTTGTATTCAATGTTGTGTTATTTTAATATGTGAGAAATACACTGTAATTACTTTGGACGGTGAACCGCGGCAAAACCATTGTAAGAAGTTACACCGTCATGGAGCGGGGATACTATACAACACGTAAAAAACCTTTAAATGTTAAATAAATGAGTATAAGTCACCTCTATAAAAGAAAATTATATATTAAAAGGAAAAAATCCAAGCATGTATTTAATTTCATCGAGAAGCTTCAAATACGATGAAGATACCAGCAAATTATTTTCATGACTTATATGCATTTTTTTAATATTTTATTTATTAACGGACTTACGTCCAATTTACTACAAAGTAACACGAAATTTGGTAATGTACATTGTAAGGATAAAGGATGGTACATGATAGCCAAGACAAACAGAGAAAACATAAGAAAATAGGAGCAAATAGAAGGGTCAAGTCAAGTCAAGTCAAGACTTTGCAAAAATTAGAGTAAATATAAAATATATTCAATTGTTTGAAGAGCGACAGAAATAATTTAAGCTCATATAAAAAAAATGAAGGTCTTTACGTGAGTTGACCATTCTTCTTAACAGTGGTGAATTATAACCATAATAGGCCACTTGCATGGATTTCACAACGACTTGATTAAAATCGTGTGGATAGATTTTTTTACTAAGATTAAGAAATTGTTAGTAAAATTTTTTAGAAATGTATAGTTTTATTTTTATTTTTAAATAAATAAATCCATTATTTGAGCTCGTGACGTCACTACATGAAAATGTCCCGTCTCCGATTATGTTCCCTTAATTTCGTAAAATTCCACACTGATTAATTTTTTTTTATATGGCAACACTTGGATTTCCGGCGAATTTTTGAATTTGGGTTTAACGTTCACTAGATTTATGGTTTGTTCTATGCGAACTTATCCTTTGGTTTGATTTTTTGATAAAGATGGCGGTGTTTTTACAGATGTTACGAAGAGAACCCCGTACAATTTATTGCTATTCGTGTGAAAAACGTTCTTTTTTTAAATGATTTTCGGCTATGTAATTATCGTTTTTTCGCATCCATAAAATTATGTCCCGTCTTTCCGGTTTATAAAAAATGGTCTGATTTTTCGGATTGAAATTTTCAAAAAATCGCCAGGGTTTCAAAAATACGATTTAAAAAAAAAAACAAAATACAGAATGTCTTAGAATATTTGCCTAAACCGGAAAAAAAATATTTTAAAAACGTGTTGCAAGTGGCCTATTAGCCGAATGCTGATTGAGGAAGAGCATTTCTTTATTTCTGAGTCTACGAGCAGGTATATTGAACGGGATGAGTTGTAATAATGTAGGTGAATCAATTATACAGTAAAGAAACAAATGAGATCAGATTTTTCCGACGGTTTTCTAAAGGAGAAAAGATTAGAGTTTGTTCAATTTCATCATACGATTAATTGCCTGGTTCTAATCCTAGCCTCGTAGCAATCCATTTTAGGAACCGATATTGAACGGACTCAATATGATGAGTATATACAGGATACAAAGGAGACCATATAACACAAGCATATTCAAGATGGGGGCGAACCAAGGAGCAATAAAGAATTCTTAGGGTACTTATGTTTTTGAAGTCGGAATTGATTCTATGAATTTAATTAGATAGTACCAATATGTCTACATCGGTTAGGCAAAACAAAATGTTTTCTTTGTAATTTTAAAATACTGGCCATTTTAACCTAATAATTCACCGATTGGGTGCTAAATACGACTTAAGCCATTTGTATAATGATCGTTTAGCGGGGCGATACTGAGAATATTTTCCACTCTGCAAGGATTATCCTTTTGTTTTACACGATATAAGTATTGGAGGAAGGAAAATAATATGTTGCGGCATCTAATCCCGGTACACCAAACGTAGCGAACCACTTGGGGTGACCAACGGCAAAGGTGTTAGTTATCCAATAAATGATTCCCGAGGCAGCGGTACCCATATCCACCTCCCAAATTATGAGTGTCTTGAAGAGACCCATGATATCGGAGGGAGGAACCACAGAGGTCAACAAATCGTTCCACAGCCGAGCTGTTTAACTCAAAAACGAGTCGTAGAAGCGATCCGTTCTCATGTGACAAATATCAACAGCGCAAATATTGGGCACGCGTTTGGCTTGTTTTCCAACGGTGCTTTCTCCATGCATTCCGTTCTTCGTTCATTTGCTGTACATGACTATCAAAGTGTCCCTTTTTAAATCTTATTCGAAGTAACTTATACCCAGTAACGTATTACCTGTATTATTTATTTATTACAATTTTTCATTTATTTATCAATATTTGATAATATAACCAAAATAAACACAATAGGTACATGTGTGAATTTTCACTCAACAAAAACGGAAGGCTGTTCAATTCAACAGCTCGGTAAAGCACCATGTCGGGATTAGTTGAAGATCTCCCCGTCAAGAGCCTATTCCGTATTTATCCGGCTGAATTAAATTGCGTCAAGTACCTACCCAGAGTACCCGGTTCCTTCCAAGCACCCAGCACTCACTACCTACCCGTTTCCCAGCCAGCACCCCGTACTCAGCCTATAGGTCAGCGATCGGCAATTGGCGGCCCGCGGGCCAAGATAGAGAGAGAGTCTCTGAATGTACGATTATTCTTTCCCACCATACTTGGTGCATCAACGGTGACAATATATTTTTTTTTCATTTCTTGTTCTTGTGAAGAAAACATAAATGTAAATTTTTAAGACCGAGCAACGCTTGAGTGGGATTTAATAACTATATACAACCTACTAACTGGTTGGTTGTGATTTTCAAAACATGAAATGACAAATTTTTGCTTTTATCCATGTGTTCAGTATATACAAATAATCTCTGAATGTTAAAAATCAAAATCCACCCACTATGGAAATAGTGGAAAATATGGCTTCTGTATAATGATGGAGGACTAAAAGTAAACTAAACTGAAAAAAAAAAACAATTGGCAACTCAATCGCTATCCCCAGGAAAGAAAATTGCGAATATCATTGGCGGTCCGCACACAGGCAACTTGTTAAAGATCAGTTGTCAAGGGCGACGCTGCAACTCGCAACGCTAGTCGCTGCGGCCGGCGCGTTTCAATTGCCAGTTTGACAGGTTGCCATGGTTACAGAGGTTGTCAGAGCAATAAAATATCGATTTTGTTCAGGAGGTTGACAAATTATTATAACATATTAAGGTTTATAACTGGTAAATTACTAAAATCGTAAAGTTGAGTTGCGCCGTTAATTGAGTTGCCAACCAGTTTTTGGTTTCTCCATGAGCGAAGGCCCTACTATTAGGGGGATCGTACCATCAATGCCCGAGTGGAAACCAATAACTACCACGCTACCAACCGGTTGGTCCTGATATTTCAAGACACGTTATTTTTTTTCGCCTGCGGTGATATTTCTGTTTTTTTCTATCTTACTTTTTTTATACATGGGGAAGGGGGAGGGGGAGCGTTGAAGAAAAAAAAACCTTATACAAGGTTGGGAACCTTTGCACTATACGCCATACGACGACGACGGGCGCGCACAGTGGACGGAATGAAGAAAAAACACGAATTAATTCTTTGCTGACTAAATAATAACGCATTTTTTTTATGTTATTAATGAATTATAACTACTAGCAGTTAAAAATCCGCTTTGCAGGTTTTTTCTGCTAGGCCCTGCGGGCGGTCTTCACTTCGGCTTCGCATGGGCGAAGGGTTTGGTTGTAGGAAACCATTTTATAAATCCAATAAAAAACTGCCACGCAGACGCAGGCCTATTAATACTGTTTGATTGATGATTTTGAAGAAAAAATATTAATTTACTCATGCGTAGAAATTTACGACAATGAATTAATAAATTTTGAAGATACACAAATATCTAGGCAAATAAAACATATTAATTTTAAATTTTACATATTATATTTCATATCTATGAACCCAAAAAGACGGGCAACAATTTGGTTCATTCATATTTTAATCGAAAATGGTAGAAAATCTAAGTGCTAAAGCTAAATCCGTTGCCATTGGAGTCTAAATCATCGCTCAAATTTCCAGAAACATTGGACGAATTCTTAGCGGACTTAAAACTTAAGTAGGTAAACAGAAACATTTTTTTTAGGAAGTGAATCTTTGGAGTTTCTTTTTTTAAAATTGTAATCTGATTGTTCTGCAGTACCTTGTAGATGAAGGCCGTGGGTTTTGCCATATAATAGTCATGCTTTTTGAGTTTCCTTCGCTGTAGAGTTGAAGTGGCACCAACGACGTTGTAGGGAGATTAGAGAGATCATGATATTTTCCATTACTATACCTTTGCTTGTAGTGACTGTGACTACCATAACCATCACAGCCCCATTGTACATTTGTACAAACTCATTTCTGCTGCTAACTGGAGTTCATCAAGAGTGCGAGACTCTTTCAGATCGTTAAATTTTTCTTCCTTGATCTAGAATCGATTTCTTGAAATACTTTTATTGGTCTACCCAAAGATTTGGATACAAATATCGTTTCTTGCAACCACTCTAAATTATCTTGTTCAAACCTCACAATAACAACTGCGGCTTTTTCTCCATTTCTTCATTGATTGTAGTGAAAAATACTTAACAGTTTTGTAAAATGTAGGGCTTGAAATGTTCGAACCTGCCACTATGTGGTATTTTTATGTTAGATAATTAATTAAAAACTTCTTTCATTTCACAGAAGTTGCAATTAATATACCCCGTACATTTAATACCTCGAATAATTCTCTCCGGGGAATGCATTTAGGCCTTCATGAAAATAAAAACATTGTTCAAGGAAGGAGAAAAGAGGAACACAATTTATATATGACATAAAATGTGAAACTTGAGTCTACAATATGTATATATTCATAACTGGGAGAAAACGATTTTTCGTTTCTAAATGCTAATTGAAATAAGCACTTTAACAGTAAAAAAATACAAACATAGTGGAATATTAGAAGTTAGTTCAAATCTCACACACATATGATATTGATATATAATTTATTACATTAAATAGAGAATACCTTGAAGAATGTTATACATATCAAACTTTTGTATATATATCTAAATGTCACGTAATACACAACCGTCTCTGCTCACGCGTAGGAGAGAACGGAAAAACTCGATGCCGAACATCAAATTTACGGCACACTTTGCGGCCTTGCCAAACTTCCGTCAAGCGCTAATGACATATTTAAATTAACACATAATGTGCAGAAACTATTGTGCTACACTAAAAAAATATATATATGTTTAAAACAATAACGTTTGCAAAAACCACTCAATTCGGGTTTTTTCTCCATTTCGTCCACTGTGGGGCGTTCAGACGGGTAGTCTCAAGCGCACCGACTGAACAGTCTCGAACGCGCACGATTGAAGTCGATGGTCGCGTGGCCCTCAAACATTTTTACATATTCATACGGCCCGCCACCAAAACTAATTGCCGACCACTGCTATAGGTGTTGCGGGGAGGGTAGGGGCGGCTAACGCGGAGTAGCCCAATTTTACTTCAAGAGATTTAGGGCGCCATTCTTCTTGGCTCCATTCAACGAACGCTTTATACCTGTGAAATTATTGTTAGAAGAGTTACTTATTATGTGACAAATAATATTAAATTATTAAATGCCATGAAGTTATTACACTAGCCACTAATTAATTGATGAACAAGGTAACTTAAGATGAAGGCATGCGAAATCAATCCAATCAATGCGAAATTAATGCAAAATCAGAGAAGATCATGTTTTTTTACAATAGATCCACACAGGAGGCCCTAAAGAAAATAATTCTCCTCAAGACCTATGTCATCTTTGGGGATGCTGTGTGGAGGGTTTGTTTAGGAAAGGAAGGAGAGGAAATTCTGGGAAGGAAGAAGGTGTGAGGAGTGGCTTGGAATCTGGGGGTCAGTGTGTCCAGGAGTGACATACGAATCTATCCCTCCCACTGCAGTGTAAGGCGATGTTCCGGGAGAGTCCTACTGGAGAGTTCAAAAGGCCTCTCCTCACCAGTCTCTCCCGATCCGGCCTGCCTTTTCGTAAGTTTGGAAAAAATAATAAAGTATCAGACCTGTAAACAAAATACTTTCAAGTGCAAAATCTCCTACTAATAAATGCATTTTCGGATAAAGTATTATTACATTATGTGGCAAATTATGTTTTTTTAGAAAATAATCTAAAGAAAATGCAATCTGAATATTTCGGCATGAATAAAAATGGGCGGCGTTCAACGAATTTGAATTTGAGAACTAAACCTTACCCCATCCGCATAAAAACTACATGTGCATTTTGTATTAGTTAACGCCCCGCCACGGTGGCGTATGGATGTCCCTGGACATGTTTTTATAGGCCTTTCAACCTGTAAAAAACAACGCTCAAATACCTTCTCCAACCTTTCCGGAAATGTCTTCTCTAGTATTTTTAAATCCCTCCCAAAATGAGGAGGGGATTTCTATTTAGAATTTTTCAAGGGCCAGTGGATCACCTTAAAGGTCTTTGCATTTTGGTTGGGTCGGAAGATTGGATGTAAGTTCGTTAATTATCGTTAATTATCGTTAATTTTTATGAACTGTATGAAAGGGATTCAGTGTCAGAAGTGTCCCTTTTTGTAGTTTTTATGAATATAGTTATAGATAAACTAATTACAGTTATTAATTATTAAAATATCATATCTGTAATTATGGTTCATAGTAGTCTTCACCTTTGATTTTTCATTTTCAAAATTGGAACTGATTGTGAGAACTAACTAACTAACCATCACGCCGTTTCCCCGCAGGGGTAGGCAGAGAGGACGGACCGCCAAACAACTCGGTCTTGGCACACACTCTTTGCCTCACTCACATTCATACATCGTCTCATACATTCTCTTCTATTATTCTGACTTTTGACATGGCCCGACTCAAGTATCTGATTCACTTGATCGTGCCATGTCTTCCTCGGACGTCCACGACTTCTTCTACCATTCACATTTGCGTCGTATATTCTTCTTACACTGCTTTCTTCGTTCATTCGCTCTACATGCCCAAACCATCTGAGGGTCCCTTTCTTGTGAGAACAATTCAGAAAAACGATAAAGTAAGTGCCATTATTATTGTTTCATTAACGTATTAATTATTCTATTAATTATTATTTGATAGATATAATTTTGTAAGTTTTCTATCGATGTTCATTTGAAAGGATAATATTTGTTCGTCTCTAGTCAGGTTTTGAATTAAGGTGGTGCAAAAAATAAAAATCTGTAGTAGGTACCGAAAAAAGTAGGCTTCTACAACACATTCATGCTTTAGGATCTACGATTACAAATAATATGAACGAAAAAGGAAAAAAAAAACCATAATATTAAGTGCTGTAAATTTGAAAACGCGACTCAATCGATTCATTTTTCTAATCCGCTGGTATTATAAGCCTTAAATCATAATAAAGATTTCTGTTTAAATAAGTTTTATCCAAAATATTATATTTCAATAACGATTGCTGGATTCAAAATATTAGTAAGCAGTATTATCGTAGAATAAAGAAGAACCCAAGAAATGCGACGTGGGCGTGGTACTTTGTTCAAAAATCAGACGAAACTTAAACTTAAATTTCAAACACAAAAATGGTTTTATCATCATTACGAAATTTTCATTTCGATCAAATAAGGTGGCGCGAGTACATACAAAGTCTGGTATGTGTAACAGAGAAATAAGCTAGACTTATTAAGAATTTATTAAGTTAGTGGGAACATCGGTTTCAATTAAAATCTACATGGAAGACATTTCTGGTGTGTATTGGCTATTCAGTGAGTATTATGAAAGTACCGCAAAGGGTGTTTTTGAATCGGGGTATTAATTGTTACTGTCGACGGGAATCTCTGCTGTCCGCTATTGCCTAACAGGGCTGAATAAGATGGCTTCAGATGAAACGATCTCTTCACCGAATACAGGACCGAATCGGTTAATCCAAATCACAATCTGCCTTTTTATTAATTTAGAATTTTTTAAACGAAGAGCACATAACTGGTTCTCGCAATCTACTCATAAACTCGCAAGGATCAATAAAACATATTTACGTGAAAAAATAATTAAAATTAGATTCGATTATTTAAAATTGCGTAACAACTAAACCAATAAACATTTACAATTGGAGATCTAATATCTATGTACATCCCAATAGGATACCAAATACTAATATCTACGGCCTGTATGTCGGACGAATATCTACAGCTCATATGTTGGGCAAATATCTATGAACTTCAGAGTGAAGACTAATATTTACAGAGCTAAGGTCGGACAATATCTATGACGGTCCGAATATCTATGGAGCGTAGGTGGTACTAATATCTACAGAGGGCAGCCGAGCAAGAGGTTGTACGGAAAAGCATAAATTAGTTCCATTACGTAATACTAACCTAAACTAACTTAAAATAAGTTTTTTAAACTGCATACGCAATATTACGTTATGCCAATATGCTATACATAATTGCAAATCCAACCTCTGCCAGTGCTGTAGATATTCGTCCACATCACCTGTTCCATAGATATTAGTCAGCAGTTTGAGCTGTAGATATTCGTCCTCACTTTGGTTCTCATAGATATTAGTCAGCAGTTTGAGCTGTAGATATTCGTCCTCACTTTAGTTCTCGTAGATATTAGCCCGATTTGTTCAGTTTTTGGAATTCCTGTAGATATTAGTAGACGCCTCCCCCAATGGCGATATCATTAATGTACTTATTGTTAACACTCAAATGTTTCAAAAGATCAACTTATGAAGTAGTAGAATAATTAGAGAAAAAACGATTCATAATTTTGCAGTATATTATTTTGAATTTTTATTTTTTATAATAAATAAAATAAAAATAAAAATCTATACTCACCTGTATATAAAAATCAAAGTGTCCTTGCTTCTGTCATATGTGAGTATATGAAACGCCTAAGTATTGCTATATTAGCCATAGGAAATGTTTGAAACTTTCAAAATACCTTCTGGATTATTACAACCACTTGACAATACATCTGAAAAGTTTTTTAATCATTACAAAAACTCTTGCAAAATTGTCAAAAATGACACAAATTGAGAATGACATTTTGCAAAACAATGATGTTCAATCAAAATTCCATTTACGAAATCTTTAAATTAATTAATTTATTTGTAGTAGGTACTCGCATCATACTTTGAATCGAATCAAGAACTATAGATATTTTAAATAGGTACCTACCTATATAAGGTACCAAATTTGATTGATCGATTTTCGAATAAACTCTCGAGGTGAATGAATTTTTACCAACAGTCTGTTTTCGGTGTATGTACGGATGACAGAATAAAATGAATTTAATTTTTATTTATAATGTTCGGGAACGCTTGAGGGGAAGGGGACATGGGAAGGGAAGGGGAGGCGGAAGGGGAACGGGAAGAATGAGATTTTTTATTATTATTAGTGGCATTGCAACGCATGCCGGGAACTCGCCCTATAAAATCTACTTTAAAAATTGAATATATCATTTTAATTTACTCCAAGTCCACATCTGTTTGAATGGCAGGATTTTATTGGTATGAATATAGCTTGAGGTGACAGCCGCTACTAAAGGAGGCCGCCCTCGCTCCGTCATCTCGGCTTAATCCTCCCGATCTCCTTTTATTATCATCACAGGGGATTCACACCCACCCGACCAACACACCCAGCCAAAACACCGCGCGTCACAGCCCATATTACAAAGCGGATTTAAAACGCTGTAATTAAATTAGTCAAATACCTTCAAATAGAAGATTATCTGTAAACCTGGAGCTTGATCTTTTGTTAATACCCGAGTATAATACGTTCTCGGTCGAATATCAATAAATTAAGGATATTATTATGATTTCGAACATAAAGGATATAATATTCTCTTATATTTCATCACAGCTGACTCCTTCAGTGTCGCAATATATTGTCTCCCATGCAATTTCATCCCCAGCATTTACTTCAGAATCCAAATTTTCCGTTTGCCCATTCTATATAGGTAATTGTTTCGAAGAATTCAATTTCTACATGTATATTTATTTGTAACCCAGATAGTATCACGGATACACTATACTTATATGATTTATTTTATATGATTTTTATTTATGTATATGGGACACCTATTGACCTTTTTAAAAGTTAAAAATGTTTTTTTTAACTTCTTCAATGATTAAATATCATATTAGAGAGTACAACAATCAAAAGTTCGTAGCCTTGAGGTGAATTTATCACGAAAAAATATTTTTTCAAAAATGTCCAATTTATGCAGGATAAAAAGGCCAGATGCTTTATAGTTTCCAATATGCTTAAGGTTTGTAATATTAAAATCCTGCATCAAATTTCTTTGACTAACCCTTTAAAATATTTTTTTAATTTTTACCTAAACCACTATTCACTATCCTCAGCTTTGCCTATTAAACTGATAATTTGCCTACGGAATATTAAATAAACCGATAACATGACAGTTGATCCCCCGACAGTTGGCCTCCCGGCATAACTATAAACAATACGCAGTCGGATTAGGGAAAATATGGTATACCTACTAAACACAAAATATAACTAATGAGCGTAATACACGAGCCCGATTTTCAGCCCGATTCCAATTAGAGACAAAAGTCAACATTTTTCGCTTTACGCGATCGCTGTTTTCAACTCTATTTTCATACCTACGATTTCAGTAGGCATCACAACAAACAGTATGGTTCATGTGTTGTTTGCAGTGATGACAATTGAAATCCTAGATATGCAAAATAGAGGTGAAAATAGCGATCGCGCAAATCGAAAAATGTTGACTTTTGTCTCCAATTGGAAACGGGCTGAAAATCGGGCTCGTGTATTACGCTCTTAAGTATGGTAAGGGGAGGGTAGAGAGGTTATCCCGTCGAATAACAAAAGCTTAAGAGATATTTTCATTAAAATGCATCAAGTATAAAAATGCTTTTCTATAATAACAGTTTATACCAGCGTGTAATTACAAAAAATCGACATTACAAATAAATTCGTGTGATAATCATATCAAATTATTATTAAATGTATTTTTGAAGTCGATTTTAGGTTTAAAGTTGGTAAATTTTATAATAAAAAAATATCATAAACTAATATTAAAAGATTAAACAAAGAAATGAAAGAAATAAAATAATAAAAGATTAAACAAAGATACAGTTATGTTCGTCTATCAATCAAGGGTGTGCCGTTGACGATTATTAAAAAAAAGTTAAAGTTATCGATTGATTATTGAAAACCATTATAGAAAATAGAATAGGACACAAAAGTTTGTTACTGAGATTCGAACTCGGGACCGTTACTCTATCCGGGAGTACCTAACGCATCTACCAACTCTGCCATACCAACCAATTCATTCCTGTTCCTATTTTTTTTAACAATCTATTGCTTCTTGAAAACTAATAATATTTTCATATCTAATTTTATTTTTTCAATTATGAAGATGGATGCCAAACGATCTTATCAATGTGCAGCTGATATGCCGACTGCAGACTATAAACCCTGGGCAATCTCTTATGAATTGAGGTAAATCTCTCAAGAAATGTCTGCACAACAATTTCGAAGAATGTCACGGAACGCCTCTGCCGTAAAGACAAGTTTGATTTTATAAGAATATTTGTATGAACATGATAACGCGATAATACGGCTAAAAGTAGACCGGTAAAAGAAAACTATAAAAATTATAACAAACTGATTATCCCTTTGTTAAATTTGATGGACGTTTTAATTTGCGTGGCCCCTATCGGATAGCGCAGGTTTTGTTTAATTTCCTTTGAAGTTGCTCTATTTTACAATCTAATAAGTGTAATTGATGTATTTTTTATTCACCTGCGCTTATTTACAAGACTTTATTCGGTTCTCCCATTGTTTACCTGTCATGGAGGAAATTTACAAAGAAGCTTACGCAAACAAGTGCAATTAAAGTAGAGGATTGGTTTTGCTTACAAATTGAGGCGTGCTTTGCATAAAACAGTTCTACGAGTCATTATTCAAGGAGAATTATTAATGAAGGTGTTTTGTAATTCTCATAATTATTACTGTAAGATCTTTAATAATGAAACGTGTCAGCTTTAACGACCACAAAGGAAAAAATATTAAGCTATTCATATCAGAAAAATAAACTTCAAACAAAAGATTTTATGTCTATGCATTTTGAATTTTTATGTGATCTAGTAGGTACACGAGTTTCAGTGCTATTTTAAATGTAGTTACATATTTATCTAATTGAATATTTTCTTTTTCAATAATTGAAAAATATGGAACTAATGGGAGGCGGGAATGGGTACCGCCGCCCCGGGATCCTTTATTGGATAACCAACACCTCTGCCATAGGTCACCCCAAGTGGTTCGCTACATTTTGTTAATTTAGCAGGGATGCCCGGGTTCATGGGATGAAGTTTATCTAGGTCTTGAAGGCGGATGACCAGGACACACTGAACCCCAGATTTCTACCCACCCCTTAAACCCTTTTCCTTCCCAGAACTCTCCTCTCCTTCCTTTTCTTAAAAAAAACCTTCACACAGCATCCCCAAAGATGACATAGGCCCTGAGGGAAATTATTTTCCTTAGGGCCTCCTGTGTGGAGCTCTTGTAAAAAAATAAATATATATATTTGAAAAAATGGCGTCTGGTGTCTTCAAAGTTGAAAAGCATTTAATATGTTCAATTTATTTTGAACTAGCTGACCCGGCGATCTTCGTACCGCCTCAGAATCAATAACTGTTGTGTTAACATATAAGCTGAATTAAATTCTGTTAAACATTACACAATGAAGCGATTATCGACAGTTGTCAGTATGATGGCGATGTGTGCGGTTTACATTTTTTGTGATTCTCTTACCTTTCCACTTACTTTCGGGAATTGTGTTTCATTTTCTTTAAACGTGTAAGGGGAGATTTATTATAATTATTGTATTTTCCTTTGGAGGGGTGCAGACTTACAGACATACGTTCACCGTTTGTTTCATTTTCGACTGTTGACATTAAATTTAGTCTGTAAGAAAGAGTGGCAGCATTACATGTTTAAGAACAACAATCAGCGCATTGACATTATTTGACGTTTTTGAATTTTTGGAATTCTTTCACTATTCAATATTATACATATCACAATATTGCTGCAGCTCTTTAAAATGATGAGAATTCGTTTCATAAGAAATGTACGAAGAAAAGGAGTTTTATTCATAATTTTTTTCGTGTATTTTTCCGATGTTTTAATAACTATTCTGCTATTGGGGGCGGAGATAAATCAAAGATTATAAAAATCATTTCCATTTGTAAATTTATTTTGAAATGCCCTGAAGATATCAAGAGACGTGTTAATACCACTAATTTGTTGTGTTAAGTATTAATAAAATAAAAAGTCATTCAAAATAATGAATTTTTTTTCTTTAGCCTTGAAAAGCACATTTGCGGCACGTTCCGGAGTAAAAGTTACTTTCAGTATTGCCGTGGTGAAAGACACCCATACAGAAATTAAACGTGGCTTGGGCTTTAGTTTTGAGTAAATAGATTTGTATAGGCGGGTACATCCCCACCTTCCTCAGCCCTTCTCCTTACCCACCCCGCCACATTCATTCTCACAACGTGCCTCAATGGGGATGCCATAGTATCACTGGCTACGGACGACGGTTCGAAGCAGTTGCGACTCTTGTACGGTATTCACATAAAAATACTTACAGTAATGTACAAATATTAGGACCCCTCACCGCTAGAAAAATAGATTTCGATTTAATCATTTTCTATGACACTGTTAAAAAGTGTATAGCTTGAATTTATTTAGTGTAGAAAAAAAAACTATCAGTATTGGAATTCCCATGCATAAAGAAAAATCATAATTTTTTCCGACTGATATTTTCACAAGGTCCTATATTAATAAGTTTATCGTCAGGTAACTATTATTCTGAGATGAAAAATATTATGATAATTCTATCATAAATATTATTACCATTCTGTCTCGACTATCAAAGCACAAAATTAGCAAATCAATGAATATTGCAATTTTGGTACAGCAAAGATGGCACAAATAATAAAACGTAATATTTGTTATTTTCATTTGAACATCCTCTTATCAATGTTGTAATAAATTAAAGTCATAAAATATCAATGAAGACCAAAAATTTATTGTAATGTTTACTTATATTTACATCTTTGGGAGTCAAAATAGTCTAAAATATATATTCATGCTCGTTTATAAGCAAATGCGCGGGTAATTTATGTTGATGAAGTTAGCAAATTTTAAGGCATTCATGTGTGTATTATCTTAAATGCATCTTCTTTAAACAAACGGGTTAACTGCGAGATATATTAGCATAAAATCATACAGGAATCAGTGTTTAACTTAGTAATAAAGGCACATAATCTTCAAGACAAGTATCTATGATTCTTATCGTGACGTCCATCCTGAGATTCTTCTGAATAGCTTCTGTAGGTATAAAATATAGTTTTGTAGCTATTTTTTTTTATCTATGGGATCGCATGACGCCGATGTTGTTATATAATATATCATAATGCAGTGCAGTTGTAGTTGGAGTGCTTTTCCAGATTTTCTTCAATACACATTGAAAATTCAATAAGCAAATAAGTTGGGTTGATTATCGGAGGAAAAACTCCGCTTTGGAGGTAAAATAGGGAGGGTAGAAAAGAGTTTGAAATTTTTTTGGATGTTAAAGAATATAGAAATGAAGCATCTAGGGAGGCGTGTGTATATATATATACCTTTAATTGGATAACCAAAATTTGCCAGAAGGTCACCCCAAATGGTTCGTTACGTTTGGTGACTTATCAGCGGTGCCCCGGTTCATAGGGTGATGTTTTTCAGGTTTTGACGTTGGAAGCGTCTGCCCACTAACTACGTGGCGGATTGGTTTTTCCCCTTTCACCTCTCCAGCCGGACTCTCTCGACTTACCGTCCTTCTACATAGGTAGGTATATGCTTACCTAAACACAATGACTGATTTCGAAAAAATTATAATTCCTCACAGTTTCCTCATCTCGAAAGACCTTCCACGCAGCATTCCCAAAGATGACAGGCCCTGAAGCAAATTATTTTCCTCAGTACTTTCTGTGGTAGGCTGATAGAAGTATTGAAAGAAGGGTGAATGCAGGTCTGAACGCCGTTGGCGCCAATAATAAAACTGTCCGAAGAAGCAAAGCTAACCGTTCATAATGGAGTACTGGTACCTACCCTGATGTATGGCAGTGAGGCATGGAATTGGTAGAGGAAGGAAGAACGTAGGCTGAATGCTGTAGAAATGAGATCCCTAAGGCGTATGTGTGATAAAACCATGTACGATTGTGCGAGAAACGTGAAGATCCGCAAAGAATGCAAGGCTGATTTAAGCGGAATGAGTAAGATTAAGAAAGAAACGCTCTGATGGTTTGGGCATGTAGAACGAATGAACGAGGAAAGGAATGTAAAGAGATATTGACGCAAATGTGAATGGTAGAAGAAGTCGGGACGCCCGAGAAAGACATGGCACGACCAAGTAAATCATATACTTGAGTCGAGCCATGTCAAGAGTCAGAGTAATAGAAGAGCATGTATGAGACGATGTATCAATGTGAACGACGCAAGGAGTTTGTGCCGAGTTGTTTGGCGGTCCGTCCTCTCTGCCTACCACTGCGGGGAAATGGCGTGATGGTTAGTTAGTTAGGACTTCCTGTGCGGAATAAATGTAAAAAAATGTTTAGATATTATTTTATTACTTCGTAGACCTGGAAGTTTCCACTGGTTGAATGTCTTTGCAGACGCTGTATGGAGGGCAAAACATCTTTACAGGGATTAACAGGAAATATTTTTAATAATAAAAAAATTGAAATTTTTAGTTTTAATTTAGAAAAGGACTGATAAGATTGATAATATGTTTGACCTAACTATTTGAAGTGTTCGTGTTCTATTGAATCTATTGTACTCGTACAAGTATTATGATAAATATTTTGTTTGCAAATATCTCTCTGCTATAACAACTTCAGTGAATGGAAAACATTCCCAGACTCGTAATTTCACATTATTCGGGGAATTAATGGGGAATTAAAGGAATTAATTAATTAAGGACCAATAATTAGGTAGACCCTTGAAAGGACAAAACTTCACGAGGGCTGCGAAAACAATAGCATCCCTGTATTTTGTGTATAGGTAAAACGTATCGAAAAACAAACAAACAATTTTATTGCGTGCTGTGATTCCTCTTTTACAAGTAGGAACTCACGCTGGGTAGGTGACATTCGTGATTCGTGACTAGCGTGCATGTTTCATGGATAAACGGGTCTTCCCCGGCAATAACGTCCAATACAGTTAATGATAGGGAATCCTATAATTAAGGCGTCAATATTTAATAGAATCGAAATACCGGAAAACTTATGTAATGTCGGATCGCGGTGTATTGACCACAACGTGGCGGATCGTGGGCACCGGGAACTGCTTGTCCAAAGCTTGTATTTACCGTCGGAGTTTTTATGTTATTTTTGTACGATTGTCTAACTGGTCTGTTAGTGATGTTTTGAGATTATTGAAATTTGTTTTTCTGTTCAAAAAATGTGGTTTAGCCGTGTTTTAACATATAATTGGCGTCTATCTAGTACGTCACAACTGTTGAATATTTGATCTGTATCAGTCAGTCTATGTTTTTTAAGTATTACCTTTTGAAGATCGTTTTCTGCGAGATTTATAAGTGATCCATAGCTGAGTTTATTGTTCCTCCCCAGATAATTATTCCATATTCCATTATTGACTGACAAAGTGGAAAATGTATTGTTTTCATTTGTTTTATTTTATATATGTTTCTTATGTTTTGGAAAATGTGTATTGTTTTGAGTAGTTTATTTGTGTTTGTTTGATATGATGTGTCTATCTAAGGTTATGGTCAATTACGATACCTAGATAATTTATTTGTTCTGTTTTTTCTATTTATTGAACAAAAATTTATTAATTTATTTATTGACGCCCTATTGAGATTTTACATATCAAATACAAATTTCATTTAAAACAACCTGTAACATAGATAAAGAAGATTACAAAATATATAAATAAAGCATAAACTACAAGTACAAAAGGTGCAGCTTATAGGTGGTACATCCTATTTCTTCCAGCTGACCCAAAAAATACAAATATAATACAATACGTATATTATAAAACTCAACAATTACATCTTTAATATATAAACTAAAGTCGGGTTAGTTACACTATTTATAACTCAAGAACGGCTCGACCGATTTTTATGGACTTTAATTTGTTGGGGTTGTCTTTGCCTCTTTTTTTTCTTCATACATTTTGTATGGAAAAAATTCTCATCTTTTTAAAGAGCCGCAGAAATATTATGATACATAAGTATAATATTGAATATAGTGAGTGAATTCCAAAACGTCAAATGTCAATGCGCTGATTGTTTTGCTTTTGTTCTATATATGATGTTGCCCCTCTTTCTTACACACTAAATGTCAACAGTCGAAAATGGGACAGACGGTGAACGTATATTTGCACCCCTCCAAAGTAAAAATACAATTATTATAATAAATCTCCCTCACACGTACGTAGATATAAAGAAAATGAAACGAAATTCCAGTAAGTAAGTGGAAAAGTAAGAAATTCACAAAAAATATAAATCCGTACACAATGCCACCTCTGATACTGACAAAAACAAAACACGAAAAATTCATAAAATTTGACTTGTTGATTTGATTTATTTTATGTTTTGCGGTATACCAATATGAAGAAAACAACGATTCTCTTATTATGTTGAGGGAATCAGATCTCAAGACAATTTAATAAAAATCACTCATCTATTTAACAAGCATTATCAATCTTTGATTTTCATTTGACATCTCAAAATCGCCAAGGCCTCCTGCTTTAGTCGGCCATGAGGTAGTATTTGACGGAACTTTTGAATACGAAAACGCCGCCTGGTCCTACCGTTAATTTCGTCCATATGCACAGTATTTGAATGTCTATATTTGTCATACATGAACAACGTTAGAATTACAATTTTACTGGAAAGAGTGTTTCTTACTTACTATTTAACTTTGAGTGTGTGAGGCAATAGCAAGTCTAGAAGCATTGTAATGTCATTGGACAATACACGAAAATTTGCCGGCAAGAAATTGCAGTAAAAGCTTGCTCGTTTGCCAGTAATGATCTTAATTTAGGCATTGTATCAAAACACGAAAAATTGTTTTCTATAATTCTATTAAAATCTTCAAGATTTGACTCTGACTCGTGGTAGGGTAGTGCAACGCAATCTATATCGTAAAGCACTTAAATAATAGATGGGTCAATTAAAGAAACAGTGATACAATATCTCTAGGCGAGTGCAATATTGAACCTTGGAGTATAGTCTATTGGGCCTACTGTGGGAACGGATTATGAGAGAGGCCAGCCCACCGGTCACCGGTCTCCTCGGAGGTAGCTGTTATCATATTACATACAAAGTATGGTAGGAAGAAGGGGAGGCTCGGGAGGTCCGGGAGACCGTGGGACACCCCACCTGCCGCCATGTATTATGCAAAGCTCTGGTCGCTTGTTTCCCGACCGCGTGATCACCACTTATTTGTTCCGCCCAAGAAAAAAACCAAGAAAATGTATGGAATTATTCAAAGAGGATATCGCGGCATATGTTGCGGTACACACGATTCCTACTCTGGGTATGAAATTACACTAGTACCCTCCTTCAATACATTTGCTACCCCTAGGAATAATAAAGATGATTCCTTCGCTTTTAATAAAACTGTTTGTTGGCGGCCATCAGTGCTATTAATTTCAGGGAAAGCACATTTTGTTTCACGACATTTCTCATGAAGCGATTAATTATACATGAACTGTTTGTTATTAAATAATAATACGGTGAATGTGAAAAATTTAATTTAATTAAAAGGCAATATTTTTCATTAGTCAATTTGTTTACGGTTGATGCGTTACGGAATGATATTATTATGATAAAGCCACACTAAATAATGCAAAATCATACAAAACCATACGTTTTTGTTTTGAAAATTTGATCGCTTAGAAGTATTATAGATGCTTCAATTAAATACTGCGTGTAGAACATATCTTGGCCCTTAAAAGTATGGGTCATTTTTTTATAAGTCTTTAAACAAGCCTAGAAAAAAATAAATTACAAGGTCTATAAAAAACACTTTGAAGTCCAAACTCTCCTATTTATAAACCTCTTTTCGGATATGGTTTTATTGTTTAATGTGGCAAATTTAGTTTCTTTTATGATAATTGCAAAAAAAATAAAATTTACACCCGAACCTCACAAAATAAAATAGGTATAATATGCATTTTCGCGTTGTTATTTTTGACAGCACGGCAACAATAAGCAGTCGACGAATTTGAAATATCAAAGTAAACCTTATACCGTCCACCGAAGAACGACTGGGAGCCACCCCTATTTTCTGTCACTACTCCTCCGGACGGTGCGGAGAAACAACGTTTTAGGGTCCGCGCTGCTTGTTTTCGTGAAATCAATTTAAAAATTCCGTTTTATTACAATAAACAATGCAAAAAAGGAATTAATGTTTTTTACAGGCCTTTACGAAATCAACATGTAAAAAAAAATTCTCAAATATCTTTTCCAACCTTTCCAAAAGCTTTTTCTCAAGTATTTTTAAACTCCTCCCATAAAAGGGCGTGAATTCCGATTTCGATTTTTTCCTGTAGATACTAGTGGATCGTCTTAAACGTGAGCTATTGTAGATCTTACTAAGCTTAATTCGTGAATGCTAGTTGACCGCATGCACATGGAACAATGCTGACTTCAGAACAGGGTTATGGGTCTCTTGGGTATTTTGAGTCTCTTGTGTCTCTTGCCTCCCTTGTTCTATATTTATTTGTTTTGTTTTTTTATATATTTATTTAGATGTTTGCAAATGTATAATTTATTTGATTATATTTATGTAATTGTTTCTACCTATGTGTGTATTAACTGCGTTTTTATAAGTGGATTGTTCTCACGTGAGTTAGGACTTATAAAAAAAAAGACCGATGTTTTTGAGGGCTAAGGTATATTCAACACGCAGTATTTAAGCATCTATAATACTTCTAAGCGATCAAATTTTCAAAACAATAAACATATGATTTTGTATGATTTTGCATTATTTAGTATGACTTAAACAGGATTATTTTAGAAAAAGAATTTATCTTGGCGTACATCCCCAGCTATGCACACATCTCCAATACTACCCCGCACATATTCCTAGCTACTCACACATCCTTAGATCTTATTTTTAATATTTATTTCTTTAATTATTCACTTTAATACTCATCTGTATTAAATATAGATGAGTATCGATGGATTATATCATAGTAGGTACTCTTACACAATGTAAGTAAATTTATGTACTCGTGTACGTAGAAAGATAACTACCTTGCCGTAACTGGTGAATAATATTAATACACGTTTAATGATATTTACCGACTTTATTGTTTTCAAAGAATATACGAGTACTCGATGAAATGAAGTATTTCTTTGAAGTGGATACTATTAAATATTGGTATACGGTGAATAAATTATTAAATACGAAATAAGTTGATGTATTTTTGTTCTTGTTTTGAATTTTATTATTAAAAATTCAAATTTCGTTTGTGTGTCTGTAATTTCGGTTCAATGAACTGTAAATAGAACTCGCTTTGCTTTGAATATGTCATTTTAAAAATTGGAACCCTTTTGTTTGAAGAAATTCAGACCAGCGATAAAGTATATATATACGTATATAATAATTGACCGAAAATATTATTGAATTCTCTATTACAAAATTTGGAATTATGATGTCTCACGATTTTTCACTGGTGAAAATACTAATTTTGGTTGTGTGTCTGAAACTCTTGTTCAATGAACTCTAGAACTCGAAGTTGGTCAACATTTTTAAATTAGTAGTGCTTGTTTGGAGAATTCAGACAAGCGATAAAGTACCTACCTGTAATTTATTAGTTTTAATATAAAATTATTTTAATTGCTACTTTTAAACTTGGTAGCTACGATTTATCGAGAATTCAGCACAACAGTGATTTTCCACGAGTTCGTGCTAGTATGAAATAATTTTTTAAAAAAGTATGTGAATACCGCACAAAAGTCCCAGCTGCTCCCGTTTGGAGCCAGTGAGACTATAGCATTCCCAATCGGGGTATGTTGTGAGGCTGAAGGAGATGGGTAGGGTAAGGTGTTGGGGAAGAGGAAGGTCGGGAAGTACCACGGCGATAACTAGAATATCTTCCACTCTGTTGGAGTTAAATTGAAAATCTTTTATAAGTGAAACAACTTCACTAGGTATTGAATTAAAAGCACAAAAATTATCGTTTAGTGAGATACAAATTATGATTCACCTACGTGATTAGCATGCAGTACGGATCTGATCTTCTTAGAAGTAAAAAAGATGCTGTATTAATCCCACTGGATCTCGCGTGATCACACATCATACCCGTCGTTCAAAATATCCACCGAATTCCTCGGGCACATTCTATCAGGAGATCAGAATATTTCCGCTTTGCAATAAAAACCCAAATAAACATTTCTGAACGTATCAGAAAAATAAAAGCTAATTTTTAAAAGTGACGAAATACGCATTCAAAATTTATTATTTATAGTTTTTTTCGTTTGTCTCTAAAAAACACATATTTTATAAGACAAAAATGTTTATAGTCATCTCACCCTTCGTCGTTTCATGTAAAAGTAATTAATAAAAAAAATCATAATGTTTCATAATTTTTTTCAAATTGCGGTCGGAATCCTTGGTCCTATAAAGATGTATGTTTTAATTAGTTTGTGGTTAACATTTAGATTTAAATATAGAGCGTATTCTCTCTTTCAAACACCGTTTATATCATATTTCTCATCATGATAGTAAGGGTGACAACGATTTCCATGACACCTATGTGAATTTTTCCCAAAAGCAAAAAAAAATTAAGTTTATATATATATATATATTCAACGTAAAGTTTCCTTTTAATGACGTAGTAATAATTAGCCACCTACTATGTGGGTAAATATAATAACATGAAATGAACTTAAACCTGAAACAATTTACAAATAACAAAAATGAATGGAATACCATGGGAAAAACCAAATATTATTGTTGCAATAAATATTACTACAGAAATTCATTCATTGTAAATGCAGAAATTTTCCAAACCCATTAAAAACCAAAGGATAATGGGGTTGCTAATGATCCGGTCTCATTAGGACGACTAAACCTTTTGAACAGGTTAAATATTGTCTACTTCTAATGATGTATTATGTACATGGGTTGATAATAATCATTACTAATTACATGGGTATATTACCAGACAAACGTTGGGAATTCCCTTAACATTTGTTGGATGAATGACGAAGAGGTCAGCAATTCTTCGAATAATAGTATTTTACAAAGACGGTATCTTAAGGGGTAATTATTCAATTATCTTGCAGGCGAATCATTATCAAGTGTGAATAAATAATAAATCGTAAGTATCAAAAGTTTCCAAAAAAATTCAACACAAGAGTCCCAAATGTTCTAGTCCGCAGCCAGTGAAACTGTGGCACCTCTAAATGGGGTATGTTGTGAGGCTGAAGGTAATGAGGAAAGGAAGGAGGAAAATAGGAAGAGGAAGGTGGGGAAAGTACCTAGCTATTCAGATCTAGTCACCAAACCCACAAATGGGGTATGTTGTGAGGCTGAAGGTAGGTGGAAAGGGCAGGAGGAAGGAAGGAAGGGGAAGGTGAAGAAAGTACCTAGCTATTCAGATCTAGTGCCCAAACCCCGAAATGAGGTTTGTTGTGAGGCTGAAGGTAAGTGGGAAGGGAAGAAGGAAGGAAGGAAGAAAAAGGTGGGGAACATACCTGGCTATTCGAATCTAATCACCAAACACGGCTATAGCCATTAAAAGCAACGTTTCAATTCTTAGTGGCGGTCTTAGACCAGGGCGATACGGGTAGTATCTTCCTCTCAGGAAGGTGCTGAAAATGCGCCTTATATTATTTTTAATTATTATTATATCATAATTGTGAAAATACAAATAAAATTTACTTGCGCACCTCGGGTTTTAAACCCGTGACCTCCGGATCGCTAGTCGAGATCCTTACCCCTCCACTACGGAGGCCGTCAATCGTAAGTATCAAAAGTATCAAAAATAAATAGTAGTGTATAAAATTACGAACTGGTTGGGACCACTTGCCCGCATTCCCCCTTTACCCCGACGATGCCCAAAAATACCGCCATTACTCCTTAATATATACATACTGCCTTATAATAATTGCAAACGGGAAGGGAAGAAAGGCTAACAATTATTATAAGTAATAATGATTAGCCTGAAACACTCATCTACATTGAAAAAATCTCCCGAGAAAAGATACATGCCGGATGCCGCCGACGGGACTCGAACCCGCGTCCTTCTGATTTCTGGTCAACTGCTCTTATCCACTGAGCTACGTCGGCTTATTTCCTGCCCGCCAAATAATTCAATATATACTAGTGCTTCATTCAACAATCGAGAACTCCAGTCCAATTTTTGTTATTTTTTTTAATGAATAATAACCTTCTAGTTTAAATAACTGCATATTTATTTTTATTTTTAGAGTTAGTTTTAATATTTAAAATAATTTTCAAAGTTTTGATTTTTCAAGATCCCTTGAAAAACACTATATCTATGGTGCATTGTGTGACGTCATCACGTCATCGATAGTTTTATTCACTTTCAACAGGTGCTGTCATTTTACTCATTTTATATTGAAAAATCGATGGCCGAATGACTTTAGGTGTGACAAGTCGAGGCGTTTTTTCTTCACGATTAACTGCTTTTAATATAGAAAAACATTAGGTAAAATGTCGACATCTCATCGCTACTGTTATTGTATTGTATCAAAGTGCAATACAATTACAATTAATCATCTTTTTCATTGCAAATAAAAATGACTGCAAATGACATCGTAAGCCGTAGAATATTGTGTTCAGGTGTAACTTTTGCTTTAACATAATACATTGTATTATGTATAACACATACAGAAACACTGGTATTTATAATACACTTATCATGACTTATATAAAAAAGCCCTTGATAATAAAACAATTCGAAAATACGATCGATGTTATGGTAGATAAACAAAATGTCAAAATTGACACGACTTTAACCTCAAATAGGCAACATTTACTGAATATTATCAAAAATCTTTTTTTACAGCTTACTACAAATTTCATAAAACACTAATAAGATGATTTATTTACTAACCAACTTTTATCCCACGAAATTGAGCACTTAGGTACACAGTCAGTATTATATTTGAAAAACATTATCCTGGAAATATCAGATTGTCCGCAAATATAGCCCTTTTCCGTCATAATTTTAATTGTGAAGGCCTAAATAATGTTCAAAAAATACAACAACTATTATATGTCTAAATCTCTACTAACAGTATGTAAATAAACCAAATAAAAAACACGAAATGTTGTGTTTGAACGGCTTGCCTCATACATTTCAAAATGCCATCACCAGGTGAATCTTCCATCGTGACGTCACCGCACAGCATTACACAGCATACCAACCTGACGCTGTGTTTTAATGAGAATATTAAAAATGCACTTTTTAATATTTTTTTTAAAACTGTACGTTTAATATTATCAAATAAAAGTAATATATTCAGAATCAGCGTTTATTGGTCTATATCTATATGAATATATTTTTTTAAAGTTATAATATTTTTCACTGGAGTTCCTTATTACTGCTTATTACATTTTTCCACCTGCAAATAATTAACTTTATTTTATATATATGAGAAAGGCATTGTAAGTGCTAAATCTCCAACTTGATGGCGTAGAAAGGCATTATTTGTTCCTCTCCAAACCGTTTTACAATTATTTTTACTGTATTGTTGACTAGTTAATATTTTTAACATTCTCAGAATATGGAATACATTTTTCCTTGTAACATGGTGACAAGTGCTATGATTACCTTTATATATTTATTAAAGCTGTATCTCTTAATCCAATAATAAACTGAATACGGGCAACTTGTTACCATCTCGTTTGTCAGTTCTTCCTGTAGAAAGTATTACATACCGTTAAACGTTACAAACAGTTCTTCAGGCTGATTGAAATCTTTATATATATAAAATTCTCCCGTCACGATATTTGTTCGAGATAAACTCCGATGAAATTTGGCTAACTGTGTGTAATTTTGTCTCACTTAAAAAATATATAATAATAAATATATATAATAGATAGTTTTTATCTCGATTAATGACCTCAATATTTATTATTGCGAATTAAATGTTCATTAAATATTTGCTATAGTTCAATGCTTTGTAATATTTATAAATTCCATAAATTTCTAACAGATAGCGGTGTGAGTTAATTTATTGAATGGACAGTAGATGGCATTGTGTTTCGTTAGCCACAACAATGCGTGTCCGGGTCAGTTAGTAGTTCTATAATTTTTAGAGATTGGTGTGGGTACCGCCGCCCCAGAACAATTTGTTGTACATCCAACGCGCCTGTCATAGGTCGCCCCAAGCAATCATTGGCCCCAAGTGGTTCGCCACGTTTGGTGACTTGATCAGGGGTGCCCATATTTGTGGGGTGAGTTTATCTTGGTTTTGGCGGCGGATGCGTTTGTCCATCTACCAGGGAAACCTTTTGACCTCTCCAGTCGGATCCATTGCCATGCACCGCAGTGGGAGGGTGGATTCATACGTCCATCAATCCTGGATATACTGAACCCCAATTTTCTATCCAATTCTCATACCCTTTTCCTTCCTTGAACTTTCCTCCATCCTTTCCATAAAAAGACTCTCCACACAGCATTCCCATAGATGACATAGGCCTTGAGAATTTTTTTCCTCAAGGCCTTCTGAGTATTACAAGGTTAAACTAAAGAATTCCTGACCGGCTGCTTATCAATGAGCTTTAGAATCAGCAACTAGCATAGTTTTGGTGGACAAACTTTGAAATCCAACTACATAAAACATTATTAATGTTATACAAACCACCCGTAAATTCAATTAACTGCATTTGAGACAATACTCGTATGTAGCTAAAAAAGTAGAATTTTCTTTGAATTCAAAATTCATTTACTTGTAAGTTTATCATGGAAAACGAAGTTGGTATGAAAACGGCAATTTTCAAATAATTGCCTAATATAGATCTTAGGGCCGGTTGTTTTAAAAAACTTGAAAAAATTATCAAATTCTTTTAAAATATTCAAACCTGACATCAAAATTTATAATATTTTAATAAATTTAGATTGTTCTACTTCTTCAAACTTTGAAAATACACTTTGTGGTTTCATTTGACCGGTCAGTGGTTGATTGGGCATCGCGTGGGGTTCCACTCGGGCGTTCCGTGTTCAATTCCTCGGCTGGCTAGGTTCTCCATCACGACTCTAGCAACATTTTCTCTTACTTATTTTTCTCGGCTTACTGTAGTGGTAGTAGGAGATTTTCAAATATTGTCGGCTTATTCGTAACCCGGAAATGATTGTCTTTCTTTTTAAAGTTTTAATTTTTTTTAAATATTGATTTTATGAAAACAAATAACTTTGTAAACACCATTGTATTATTAATACTATAAGTTTTAAAAACAATGTTTTCTTCGTCAGAGTAAAAGATTAATTACCTCTTATCCTGACGAAGAAAACATTGTTTTTGAAACATATCGATACTATTAATAATAAAGTGGTGTTAACAAAGTTATTCGTTTTCATTAAATTAAAAAGTAGATGGTTTTCTTCCCCATGTGATAAAAAATAGCCTTTACGCTGCTTACAAAGAACAATACGATATAACAATGTTGAAAATTGAGAAAGTCGGGTGCAACCGTGCCAGATTTTTTTACTAAAACGTCCAAATTCGTTTATTTTCTGTAAACAACTTGATGCGGGATGGCTGAAAAGGGACAGTGTCCATATTTTAAATCCGTCCATTGTAAGTGACGAAATTGGTATACACGAGGCTATTTTGAAAACGTCATCTTACCTCGTCTTCCATTCCAATATACATATCTCAGGTGTCCCGTCCAAAGACCACAATATTTCTCCTCTGTGTGTGTGCATAATCGGGATCAAATCACAAAGGATTATTTTATACTTTATCCACAGGCGGAACACATAACACCAAATTAAAATGTTAATAAAACAGTAAGCATTCTTCAGATTACAATCAAAACTATGTTTAACTCTAAGCATTCGCGTTCTTCTTCTTCGTTATTGCTTTTATTGTTTAATAATTTTCCGTGTTATTGGCTTTTTCGGCTACATCAGTGTTAAAAATTCAAAATATTACATCTTAAAATATGCAAATGAGCAGAAATATTTCTTCACAGATCTTAAGATAGTTTAATCATTGGCTTCTTGAATGTTGTTTACCAGGCAATTGAAAAAATATAAACAACTAACGTCAACGATTTCATCAGCGAGAGGTACCTACCTATATGTCAGAATGGCGAAATTTGAAAACTATGTATGCGTATGCAATAATTTAAAAATAATAACATCTGTGTACTTGTGTATTAAACTTTTATATTTTTTCCTTACGTTAGAAGTCAACTTGAGTACAATTCTCCCGTCTAGAACCCGAATTATAATATACACGTATACAAGCTGTTGAAAGAATACAAAACAAATTCTTACGTTTTCTAAATTTTAAAATGGGTATTTCAGCAATTATATTGAACTAAAACACTAATTTAAATTATATGAATATACTCAAATTGTCAGACAGAAGAATTTTCACTGACTTGGTATTTTTATATAAAATTCTAAATGATTTAGTTGATAGTCCGGTATTGCTTGATTTGATAAGTTTCCGGATTCCACTGCGTAATACTAGAAAACAGTATTTATTTCGGTCCAGAAATTCTGGGACTAACTACCATATGTATTCCTCTTTGCCTAGAATACTAATGGAGGGAAACAATTATACCAAGTCAGTGGACATCTTCAATTTATGTTTAAACAAGTATAAAATATTGTTACTGAAGCAGTTCAGTTATTTACAATAAATACTGTATATTTCTTATTATTTATGTGTAATGTAAAAGCCCCGGAAAAGCGCGTTAATAAATAAAATGAATAAATAAATCTGTGAGGAGCGCTCATTACATATTTTATAATGTTTTAGTTTAAATTTCCGCTAGAAAAATATCAGAAGAAAATTTTCAAATATCCATGTTGCGTTTTTCCCGGTAAGACAAGATATCCTGAATTCAAGTACCAGTTGCGACCGTTACCTTTTTATTTATCTGTGTCCTGTTATTTTTCATATTTTCGTTTAGTTGTATTAGAATTATCTTCTTCTTCAATGATATATTGAATGGTATAACCTTCAAAAGTTATTATAACAAGATTTATTCCAATAAAACTTGAATATTCATTTAAATATTTTTAGTACTTTATGATAATTTAAAAAGGTAGCAGCCAAAAATATGGGAAAAATTAGTCGAAAATAAAATTGTTAGATAATTCTGAATTTGAAATATGAAAAAGATTCAAAAATAAAAAAAATAATGGACGAATTAGTTTAGGCTTTTGTCCCGATAAGACAAGAGATCCTGGGTTCGAGTCCTAGTTGCGACCGTTGCCGTTTTATTTTTATCTATCTTGTTCTTTTTATTTTCTTTTAGATTTATTAGTATTATCTTATTCTTCAATGATTAGAAATAATCATTATTTACAGTTGAAATTTTTATTGACTATATAGTTTGGTTGAAATATCACATCCCGTGTGCTCTACAATACAAATAATAAATAGAATCTTGAATAGGTATGCTTCATAAATATTTATTTAAATTATAAATGAAGACTTTCAAATAACATGGTAGTTATTATCTATACACAATGTAAAATGATGTATCTAACGTAGTTGATTAAAGCATGTGATATTGAATGCAAAATGACACATAACTACCTATGTCCTCCAAATTGAGAGATTAACACACGAGTTTAACAACTTACCTTGTCATATAAAATGTTAAAACACTTTATCAGTTATAATTTATGATTACTTTAATCTGTGTCAAGTTATTGATAAGTACGTTAAACATTCGGCTTTCTGGAAAAATAAAATTTCCCGCCACTGCCCTGCCCAAAAGAAAGTCGCCATACTGAATATTTCTGTATTTAATATTTTTGTTTTCAGAGTTTAGGAGCAACTTTGACACTTTGATTCAAGGTGAATGAGGAAGGGGTTTAAACCAGACATTACTTGTTATAGTAATCCTCTTCGCTTCACTCCATGCTCAGAATGAAACACGAACTTACAAGTTACAGTATGATTGGCAGCAAACTTCTGATATGGTTTATATCTGGCAGCGATGCAATAGTGGTGCATCGGAATGTCAGATAATGCCGAATGGGTCATGATGATTTGATCCCGTTTCTTTAAATCCTCGACTTCTCTGAGACTAATAGCTTCCGAGGTATGTTAAGCACTCAAGGTATTTGCATATATTTTTAATTATAGCTCTTGTGTCATAATATTTATAAAATATACAAATTTGTTAGATTCTTTACGACTTGACGTAGCAGAATCCGCTTGTTTTGCATTCTCGCAATATTTTATAGAATTTATCTCCCGGCAACACATAAAAAATAAACATTTCGATTATTCAGCATTCTGCCCAAAAGCCCAATAATATCAGGTGTTGAGACATTAGGTAGAGGAGCGGGTACATTAAGTAGAAGTAAGTAAGACTAATGTGACACGCGGATGAGTTTAGAAAATTGAGAAAAGATACCGACGTTGAGAATGTGCCGGCTTCTTTAAGCCATTCACGAATTTGAATAACAGATGTCGGTGAGTGTAGAATTCTTAACTTTTTATGGTATATCTGCCCCATTAGTAAGGAAATCGCTTCATTTAAAAAAGATATCCATTAAAAAACGGTATTTTATGTTGGCGCTAATATTAACATTAAACCTGTCAAAACAGATTTGAATGTCAGCAAAGTTCACGAGTGTGATAAACGTTTATTCGTAGTAGGTATATTTTGTTGTTGATTCGAAAGTTGTTTTTATTGATTTTTGTTCAATTTTAGTGATGGAACACTTTGCATACGTAATATTTACTGTAATTACATTAACCACTCAGGTATTATGCCAGTATGCAAGTTTTTTGTCTTCAACGAACTGTAAGATTTATAAAAACTTTGTAATAGAATTGAAATTAAAAACCTTTTTCACTTTGTTCCACTTGTTTATTATAACCAAGACCGGTTTAATCCTACTACGGACATTTTCAGACTGGTCAAAGACTGGATAAAGGTCAGATTGAAAATGTCCGTAGTAGGATGAAACCGGTCCTGGTAATAATAAACAAGTGGAACAAAGTGAAAAAGTTTTTTAATTTCAATTCTATTACAATGGAATTCCACCACGAATTAACATTGCAAAAACTAGACTCATTACAAACTTTGTGTTATTTCCGCTTCACAAGAAGCTCTATAAATGAAACATTTTGAACGTGACCGATTACTGAAAACTGTTATTGAAAGGTTATGAAATAAGGTTTAAAATTATTATATTACAAATAAATATTAACATTTACAAATATTAAAATTTAGAATGCAAACATAAAAAAATTATAAAAATGAGTCACGTGATGTTTTTATGTGAAAACATCACTAAAATCACAGATTATGAAAAAAAAACACTTATTCTATTGTATAAATGTATAATAAAAAAATTTGTCAACTCTTTTACAAGAATATTTAATAAATATCTATTTAAAAAATAAACAATGTCTAACGGCTCGTAGGCGATTTGGCGGGTGAAAACTGTTTCTACAAAATAAGTCTTTTATTTATTTATGTACTTCTATGAACAACTTTGAATATAAATGTAAAGCTTAATTCAACGTGGATCTTTTACTTTTTGTTTTAGGGTTGTCACTAGAACAATAAGAGAGTTATAACGATTTCTGTGGGAACACACACGTTAGCGTGAAAACGCGCCTGTTGTACTTGACTGCTATTGTTATATTGTCGTGTAAACAGGCTTACGGGTCTGAGTGGTTAACGCTAATTTGTATGGTGAAAAAAAAAACAAAATGATATCTTTGTGTTTGAATATCTTACCGATGATCAAAAAGAGCGGAAGAACAAAATAATTCAATATTGATTTTCTCAGAGATATTTTTTTCACAGAATGTTGTTTCAGTCTTAAAATTAAGACCTTGTGTTTGCAAATGTTTGTATTGAAACCAATCAATAAGGAAATTCCATGAAACTGCTATTAATGGGAAGGCCATAAATGATTTTGTATCAAAGTGAGTTTATAAAGTCGTTGGGTTGTTTCTCCGCATGGGGCGCTTTGTTAATTCTCTCATTCTATATCAAAACATTAATGTAGCTCTTGCTCAGAATTACTTAATCTAATAAAAAATATGTTTATAATGTTCGATTGTATTTCGGTACCTAATACAGCGGCACATCCAAAGTTCCTTTGATAATAAATAGCCATAACAAAATTTTAGTTTAATCTGTACCGCTGACAATATTTTCAATTTGATATAGATAATTCTCTTTTTTACATTGAGTCCACCCTGGAGACCCTGAGGAAAGTAATTTCCCCCAGGGCTTACGTCATCTTTGGGGATGTTGTATGTAGGTATGTTTTTTTTAGGAAGGAAGAAGAGAAAGATCTGGGAACGAAATAAGTGTGAGGGGTGGGAAGGAATCTTGGGAAGGAGTGACGGGCGTTTAAAGCTAACACTTTACTGGGTGATAAGAGTCGGGAGAGTTCTGCTGGAGAGGTAAAAAAGGTCTCTCTCAACCAATCTCTCGAAATCTGGCCAGTCACACAGTAGGCGGGCAGACCTAGACAATCCTCACCCCACGAGCACGGGAACCTCTGCTAAGTCACCAAACGTAGCGAACCACTGTGGCAAAGGTCCGGAGATCGCGTTTGGGTACCACCCAGGCGACCCTTGTTCGATTCCTCGGCTGGCTAAGTCCTCCATCACAACACAAGCAACATTTTAGGCTTACGGTGGGGGTAGTAGGAGATTTTCAAATATTGTCGAGTTATTCGTAACCTGGGAATATTTGTCTTTCCTTTAAAAAAAAATCTTTAAAAAAAGAAAGAAAGAGGTGTTGGTTATCCAATAAATGATTCTCGGGGCGGCGGTACCCATAAACGCCTCCCAAAATACTTTTACCTTACTTGTCTACATCGTCTAGTGAGGCGAGTAACTTACTTGTTTGTTTTTATGATTATTTTATGTCAATAAATGGCCGGGTTACAGGCAAATAAAAAAAAATAATTCAATTGAAATTATCTAAAATTATTTTTAAAGTTATTATCGAATACTTATATTCAACCGCGTCTACTCCAAATAGACAGTGAATAGCGCGGGTGTCTAGTGGCCTCCGAATGTTTACAAGTACCAAAAATACCCAACTGTAGTAGAATAGTAACTTATCCACCCAGCAAACCCTCACAAAAATACCTAACTGTAGTAGAATAGTAACTTATCCACCCAGAAAACCCTCACAAAAATACCTAACTGTAGTAGAATAGTAACTTATCCACCCAGCAAACCCTCACAAAAATACCTAACTGTAGTAGAATAGTAACTTATCCACCCAGCAAACCCTCACAAAAATACCTAACTGTAGTAGAATAGTAACTTATCCACCCAGCAATCCCTCACAAAAATACCTAACTGTAGTAGAATAGTAACTTATCCACCCAGCAAACCCTCACAAAAAAATTGATGCTAAAAAAATTAAGAAAAAAATGTTGATGCTTACAAATTAAACACAAAAAAGGATTGGTAGATACTAACATAGCTGGAACAGGCATTTTATTAAAGATGTAAACGGTGGCATTCGAAGTTCAGATATTCCTACAATAATTAGCAAACCAGCGTGACGCGAATCCTCGCAGCTCTGATTGTGGATTCCATACCATATTTTTGCAAAAAGATAAAAACAACCAAGAGTATCCCCATACAAGTTTATCCAATACATATTATTATTAGATTGCATATTCATGTCCTTAAATGACAAGATACAAATCTGCAGCAGGAGCTTATCGAAAGGATAAAAAACGTTGTTTGTTTTGGTAATGAAGCGAGTTTTATAATCGAGTCCTTCTTGCGTCCGTCTGTAACTTGAAGATTTGTTTTCGTTTTGTAGACCCGGTCGGTTTCTGTTGATGATACAGAACGCGAAACCTGTACACGATTCATCGAAAGCCGCGTGAAATGAAAAATAGTCCCCGCTGAACGCAATGAATAAAATTATCATTCTCACAATGTGGTCGCATGTAAATATCACATCATTATGGCTGCAGAAGTCGCAGACGTTGTGGAAGTGATCGAGGAGCAACGGAGACAAACAACAAATTTAGGAAACGACCAGGTGACGATCCACGGTAACGGTACCGTGACGGAAAAAAAGAAATTAACATGCGTTCCTTATCGTTATAATGCTGCAGCTCTTTCTTACACATTCAATAATGGTGGAGACACACACAATACGTTTGACTGTTTCCTCCAAAGTACTACTTTTTTTTGGGAATTTGCGTTTTATTTTCTATATACGTGTGAGGGAGATGTATGAAAATGATTGTATGTTTCCTTTGGGTTGGTGCAGACATACGTTCACTCTTATTTTTCTTATGTGCTTTGTCTTATTTTTGACTGTTGTCATTTAGTGTGTAAAAAAGAGCGGCAGCATTATACGTTTAAGCCGCCGCTACCCGAATTTCTACCGATTTCGTGCATACTCCCTTAAACACGTTAAATATTAAGGCTCCTAAAAATATATGTTATTCTTGAAGAAAATAAATATATCTAGACATTCCCCGCGCCGAAACGCAAATTATATAAAATTCCCTCGATAAAAAAAGTCGCAAAGTATGCACAAAAAATTATTATAAACACGTTTGTTTCAGTTATTTTACAAGTTATATATGTATTCACAGTGTTTCTTTAAAAGCTGTTGAAAACCCCCGCGAGATTTTCTTCTATTTTAAACGACTCGTGTTTTATTGAACATTTTCACAATTTTCGCATCGATTTTTACGCTTTAAATATTAGCGCGCTCCTCTAACATTCGTAATTTCATATCTCTCGATCTTCTTCTTTTTGAGCCCGGTTGCGGCTCCTTAATAACAAAAGCAATACCATCAGCGCTTTAAAATTTGACTTTTTGAATTTTTGGAATTCACTCACATTTCAATATTATCCCTGTAACTATATTCCATACTTTAAAAATTATCGTCACGGCAAGTACCTACCTAGTATTGGTAGGGGTCTACGGAGATGTCACGGTGCGGTGTGTGAGAGAGATGCAAAAAATTACCTTTGGAGGCAACAGACCTACGTACATTGTGTAACTCATCTTACCGTGAATCGTCACGGTAAATATGAGATACACAATACCGTTACCGTGAATCGTCACGGTAAATATAAAAGCTTCCAGTGTTTTTCATTCAACTCCCATAAAAAAGATAAGAATATTAGACAAACTTGTTACATAATTTTGCAACCCTTTGCTAATGGAATTCCACCCAATTCGTATTAGGTAGGTACTACAGCCCTAGAGCGAGTATGAAATGAATCCCAAGCGTGCATTTAAAAATCGAGAACACGGGATTTTCTGTTCAAAGAAACAATAGTTCTAATCTCTTATCCTGACGAAGAAAACTTTGTTTTTGAAATATGTTAATAATACAGTGGCGTTTACAAAGTTATTTGTTTTCATTAAATCAATATTTGCGAAGTTTGAAGAAGAAACAATAGTTCATTCAAAACATACTCGTAACCTAATAATTTTAACGCAATAACTTTACTGATCGATAAACGCTGGCAAATAGGTTTGTCCAGTACTTGGTGGCCGATGCTTCTGCCCACCTGATGCTTGGCGGGCAAGATCGAGAGACACTGATTGAAGGAGGTCTTTTATCCTCCAGCCAAAATCTCTCGACCCATCGCCTTGTACCTCAGTTGGAGGGATGGATTCATACGTCTGTCACTCCTGGACACACTGAGCCCCAGATTCCTACCCACTCCTCAAACCTATTTCCTTCCCGGAACTTCCTAACCTTCCCTTCCTTCAAAAGACTTCCAATTATTTAGTTTATTCCAATTAAACGTTTAAGTAACAAGACCCCACACTTCATTATAAATTATAATATTTAACATTCCTCCGTATAAATTATGCGTAATTAGAGATAGTAATAATTATTCATGGGTACAGTTCATTTACATTAGAATGAAAACTATAAATATCATGGTCAACTGGGAGTTAATCTATTACAGTCCTTGGATAAATAACTTTTATATATCTGTGCTAATCAATTGAAGCCATTGTTTTCTAATAAATAGTTGCATCTGATTAAATCACTCATGTTGAATTACGGGTACTTAGGGAGGTACATACTTAATATATAAAGCTTACGATAACATTTTTTTCTTCATTTCTTAAAAACATAATAATACTTCCATACTCTCCTAATAAATCAGATACTTGTCTTAAGAGAGGAAAAATTACAGAATGGACTAAAATAATAATATATTTTAAACTGGATTTCTAATCTAAAATGACATTTTACATGGTAATAAAGAAGACAGCAAATTCATAAGACGAAATATGGTAAAAATGTAAGATCTATATACACAAACATGAATCCCTGTTTCCCTTGGTCACGCCATAACTTCAGAACGACTTTACCTATTACATTCATCATTTTTTAAAAATTTTCTAATACTTTGTAGAAGGTTCTTACGGAAATAAAAATTAATGAATAATTTCGGAAAACTTAACAACTATTTTAACTTCGCACATTTGACATTTCGCGCGTTTGATGAAATTGAATAAGCAGGCAGCTGTTTTTTTTTGTATTAAAAGAATTGTCCATGACTTTTTTTAAATATAGATATTTTAAATAGTTATCTATGTTAGGTACCAAATACCAAATATGATTAATTGTTTTTATAATATACAAATGAACATTTGTAATATACGAAAAAGGAAATTTTGAATTAAAAAATTGTAATAGGTGGAACGCGAACTGCTGAAAACTGAATGTTCTGGGATTGAATATATGGAACATCGGGAGGGGGGTTTGTGGGACGGGGGAGCGGGAGAGGGGAGAGGGGATAGGGTGGACGGGGAAGGTGGAAGGGGAACGCGGGAGCAATACCTCCTTTGAAAAGTCATTAGAATTCATGAAAAAAAAAATTGGTAAAATAGGTTGCGTTAGGTTAGGTTATGGACTATTGTTCAATTTTTTTTTGTAGCTTTTAATGAATTTTCGAAGAGGTGTTGAGTTAAGTTGATTCTGAGTTAGCATGGAACCCTTTTTACGAATTGTTTTACTTCTGTACAATTGTTTTGATTTTTTAGAGGGATCAGTTTAATAAAAAAAAATGTAAATAAATATTCTTATATGGAGAGCAGTATTGATAAATGATATTTTATCTTTGCGTGTGACACCTACATTATTTCGCATTAAGGCCTCCTGTGTTAAGTTAGGTTATGTAAAAAATGCGGCAATTATTAAATACGAAAATTGAGTTTGTGCACCAACAACTTTTATAGCATTTAGAGAAATCAAATGGACCACGTACACAGAAGGTACAATACAAGCATATGAAAATGTCGTCATCTCAGTTCCTTGATCTTAAATAACTTGGTGGAGAAAATCATTGGTCGGGAGTTAGGTCCTGCGACTGCGCGCATTAAAAATGCAATCAGCTGACAACTGCACCGGGAACTGGTTATTTTTAATGTATTTATATTATTATTTAAACTGTTCGCTGACATTCTTATTAAGTGTAAATCAAAGCGGCTTAACCTTAGTTAAAAGTTATTGCAAGGCGGGAACGAATTTGCTACGATGAATCAGAAATGCCAACAAGTCTGTGTTGCCAGGTTAAATAATACTCCATCGGCGTATTATTATTTCATGTTTGCAACTTCCAATCAATCTGGTAACACGATTAATCTCGACGAGATCATTTTACGTCAAATATTTGCATAAAATATGTAAATTTTCGTCATCTTAATGCTCTTAGCTTTAAAAGAGATTTACTACATCATTTACTAATTAATAGATAACATTTCGTTTTCGTAATTGAAGACATAAGAAGGTATATACAATACCCACGTATTGGTTTGTTGTTTTTAAAATAAAATAATAATGTTAATTGGGTCATTTCTAAAGTGATTTAAATGTTGCTCAAAGCAAGTCAGCCATCTTCAAAATGTATGGGGTTACCTAATGACATGTAAAATATATATTTCATTACTACATATAATTTTAATGAAATGTTTCGTAATACTTACTTGGTGGGTCATTGGTCAGTGGATACTTATTCTCCCAGACTCTTTTTTCTTAAGATGAAGCCATACTGAATAATGCAAAATTATACAAAATCATACGATTTTGTTTTGAAAATTTGATCGCTTAGAAGTATTATAAGTCTTTTAATAAGCTTAGAAAAAAATAAATTATAAGGTCTACAAAAAACACTTTGAAGTCCAAACTCTCCTATTTATAAACCTCTTTTCGGGTATAGGTTTATTGTTTAATGTGGAAAATTTAGTTTCTTTTATAATAATCGCAAAAAAAATTAAAATTTACGCCCGAACCTCACAAAATAAAATATAATATGCATTTTCGCGTTGTTATTTTTGACATCACGGTGACAATACGGCAGTCGACGAATTTGTAATACCAAAGTGAACCTTATACCGTCTACCGAAGAACAACTGGCAGCCGCCCTTATTTTCAGTCACTACTCCTCCGAACCGAACGGAGCGGAGAAATGACGTGTTGGGCTCCGCGCGGCTTGTTTTTGTGAAATCAGTTTAAAAAATCCGTTTTATTACAATAAACAATGCATAAAAAAGGAATTAATGTTTTTTACAGGCCTTTACGAAATCAACATGTAAAAAAAATTCTCAAATATCTTTTCCAACCTTTCCAAAAGCTTTTTCTCGAGTATTTTTAAGCTCCTCCCATAAAGGGGCGTGAATTCCGACGTTGATTTTTTCCTGTACTAGTGGATCGCCATAAGAATATTATATATACATTTTTTAATAAAAAGTTTTATATGACTACCGCACAAGAGTCCCAACTGCTCCTTTCTGGAGCCAGTGAGACAATGGCATCCCAATTGGGGTAAGTTATGAGGCTAAAGGTAGTGGAGAGGGGAAAGAGATGGGGAAGAAGATGGGGAAGCCTGGCTATTCAGATCTGGTCACCAAACACGGCTAAAGCCATTTCAAGCAACTTTTCAATTTAGAATTATGGTCTTACACTAGGGCGATACTGAGAGTAACTTCCACTTTGGAACTTACCAAAAATATATTATTTTTAATTTATTAGTATTGAAATATAACATAAATATATTAAATTTATTTGCGCACGTTGGGTTCGAACCCGCGAGTTTCGGATTGTGAATCGAGAGTCTTATACCTCGACCAATGGCGCTAATTTCATATACATACTATATTATGGTAAACAATAGATTGAGCTATGACTTCAAGCAGAATACAACATTGAAATCTTCACGAAACACCTAGGACTGCTGAGATGAACAAAAAAAACATATTATCACATCAGAAATATTATTTTTTTAATTTTTTTATTGTAATATAAAGAATATGAGTTACATTTATGCATATATATATTTTTTAAAATATTATATGTAAGGTTATCATTGTTCATGTATACCATATCAGAAAAGATCTTGTGCCTGATAAGGGAGCCACGATTCTTACTTCTTACTTTAAGTTGTTTAAGGCGATCCAATAGTCCAGGAAAAAATCGAAATCGTAATTCACGCTCCTTTAAAGGAGGTGTTTGAAAATACTTCAGAAAAAGCTTTTGGAAAGATTGGAAAATGTATTTGAGTTTTTTTAAAGGTTGATTTCGTAAAAACCTGTAAAAAACATTAACTCCTTTTTTACGCATGTTTATTATAACAAAACGGAAATTTAAAATTGATTTCACGAAATCAAGCAACGCGGAGCCACAGCCGGGGCGCGTGTCTGATACGAAATAGGTGTGGCGTGGTCAGTAGTTCTTCGGTACACGGCATAGGGTTCACTTTGAAAAATCAAATTCGTCGACTAGCGGCTGTATTGTAAAATAACAACGCAAAAATGCATATTTTATTTTAATTTGGAAAGTTCGGGCGAATATATCTATCCTTTTTTGCGATTATTATAAAAGAAACTAAATTTGCCACATTATAGAATAAAACCAAATCCGAAAAGGGGTCTATAAATAGGAGAGTTTGGACTTGAAAGCGTTTTTTATAGACCTTATACTTTATTTTTTTAAAGGCTTATTGTTCTGACTGATTGATGATCAATCAATCAGAACAAAAATAAGGGACCTCCATATATAACCTCCTTCAGCATTGAGCATTGAGGTTATATCGTAGTTGTTTTATGGCTTGGTAAATAATAATGGTTTTACATTTGAGTCGTTTTAAAATTAGGTGTAATAAATTGATTTCCATTTCTCATTAGTTTGTATATTATAACATCGTTAGTCTGTTTTCTTGGAAGGGATTAAGTCTTTAACATCTCATTTACACACGATGATCCTTCCTACTTCAGCGAGAGGTGGTTGTATCGTTTACCCACAACATTATCAGTGAGCAGCGATACCTTCACACCTCTCACACTGAATGGTGCTTCTAAGGCTGTAGGGGATTATCTCTACCTCCTCTATACCCCCCTTCCCTTCTACCTGCCCCTTCTGCTCAGAGAATAAGTTTGTTATTATTAATTGAATTCTTATCTTGGATAATGTTGGCAATGTGTTTCAAGTATTCCCACCAGAGAAACAGTCATCTATAAGACTTAGCCACCTTTTTCGATATGTCACGAAAGAAGAACAAAGAAAGGAGTGAATATATATTTGAAATTTCAGCATTCTCTAAGAAGATTCTCTACGTGACAACACACAAAAGTCACAATCTATCAACTGCTCTCGTTTTTTGGGGAAATTAATGTAGTGAGACTGAAGAATTTGGGAAGGGAACGCTATATTAATCAAAAGGGTTAATTAATATACATTATACATAATATCTACATTTATAATGAGAACGTAATTTTATTCTTATACGTAATTGTAAAGTTTTCGAAGTAGGTATGTCACCTAATTTATCTACCTAGGTGGATACCTTAAAGACCAAAATACACAAACACACACTACAGGGACAAAAACCTTAAATGTGCTTACCATCCTACGATCAAACACATTTTCTGGCGAGAAAATCCCATAGATTACAAGTTAAAAATTATGTGAAACTTTCCAATGAAATTAAAAATACAATGATGTTAAACAATATTTAAAAAAACCAATAAGGCTAAGTAACTATGAAAGTGAGGATATTATAAAAAAAAGAAATAACACCAACACAATAACCTACAGTCAACAAACATAAAGATAAGCAAACTAACAAACATGAAAATGAGACCTACGAACACGAGGATGAGGAAATCAATAAACACGATGATGAGACCTACAAACATGAACGCTAGGAACCATCATATAAAACCAACACAACAGGAAGCCCGAGAAAGGTGGACTGTTAATACATTGTATATTTTTAATAGTCATTAATAAAATAAAAATAGGTATGTATTTTAAAATATCCGATTAGATCTTACCTGCGAGGTCTTTGCAGTGAGAACAAATAATTGGATATTACTTCCGTATAATTTTAAATATATACAGAAAACCTGCACAATTAGCGTAGAAGCTGATAAGTAGACGCATAATATTCTAAATACATTATTTTAATGAGAAACTGTGTTAATTTGTTGATGTTTATAGAAACTCAGTGAGCGTACAATGGCGCTAATTCGAGACGCGGTGCAAAACGTCAGCCAGTAATACCTGGTCCTGGTGTTATAATATCTTATATTCTGATCTTGGTGCAATAGAGTCATCTCGCTGACAGCAAGTGGCAGTAAAGTAAGTGGAAATCGCAGGCTGCTCGCGACACCTCGCTGAACCACAAATTTACTTCTTCCTTGCTCTGGCACGAATCAAGCAAATTGTGGCACAAATACAAAAGGTATCTTTTTGTACCAAGACATCGGGAACCAAAGTGAGTGAATACTATTGTATGTTTACACAGGGCTTTCACTTTAGAGATTTTTATTATCGTGTTGTAGTTGGGTATGTCTTAATTAAGTAGTTTTTAAGTCTCGCAAATGCGGTCTTATTTATGAATCCAGAAAACATTGGTCCAATAATATTGCCTTCTCTATTTAGGAACGAAGTTTGCGTCAAATTTCACATATGAAATAGTAAGTTTAGTTAATTATCTGCGGTAGAAGTTATGCGTAAAAGCTGTACAGCTGTCAGTTTGTCCCTCTTCGCCGTCACAAGCCATAACGAAGTCAACAAAATTGAAAGCACTAGTAATAATAAACTTTTTAGGATCATACTCAAATGATTATCCAAAAAATTGTGAAATGGGGATAGGAATTTCTAAGTATACACCGTGTTACGCTCTACGCTCTACGCTCATATCGCGAAACTTTGGGAGGAGGTAATTCATGACAATCTAAGAAAAAAATTCAATTTTTTAAACAAAGCAATTATAATTAGGTACAAAAAAAGAAATTGTAATAAAAAATGTCAAGTGTAATCGTAGTTTTACTTTTGATAGTGCACTACACGTGTTCGGATAATAAAACGGCCACCCTCACATTTCAAACCAATTAGAACATATTTAAATGCTTTGTAAATCGCACAAAAGTAAGACATTGTTTATAACACTGTTTACATCATTTAAACACTTAAGAAAAAAAAGGCTTTCTAAGTTGGGAGTCATAAAACATTTCATCTTGAGTAATTTAATAACAATATTGCCCATTGCAATCCAATGTCTCGAATGCATTGACGTATGATATTTGATCGATGCTCGAATGTGTAGATAGATATATAGACGTCATCATACTATATTTTTTAAAAACATGCGCTAATTTTATTAACTATAAGCTTAAGTAAGTATAAGTCCTCGTTTTGTTTTTGTCAGTATCAGAGCTGGCATTGTGTACGGATTTATATTTTTTCTGATTTTCATATTTTTCCACTTACTTACGGGAATTGCGTTTCATTTTCTTCATATGTGTGAGGAAGATATATTATAATTACTGTATTTTTCCTCTGGAGGGGTGTACGTAATACGTTCACCATTGGTCTCATTTTCGACTGTTGACATATAGTGTGTAAGAAAGATGGGCAGCATTATATGTTTAAAAATAAAAGCAAAACGATCAGCGCATTGACATTTGACGATTTTGAATTTTTGGAATTCACATTACTACTCAATATTATACTTATCACAATATTGCTGCAGCTCTTTCAAAAGATAAGAATTCGTTCCATACAAAATCTATGAGGAAAAGAATTTTCTTCATAATTTTTTTTCGTGAAATTTTCCGATGTTTCAATAGCTGTTCTGCTATTCGGGGCGGAGACAAATCCAACAAAGCAAAGATCATAAAAATTGATCCAGCCGTTCTTAAGTTATAAATGATAACTAACCCGTCTTTTTTATATAGATTATTATTTGTGTTATTTCACTTGTAGCATCTCCACCTTGTAACAACTGAACCTTGATTTACGCATGCTGTGAACATTTTAAATTGGAGTCTTTAATATATAGGCACGTCCCAATGGCAATGTCAACATTATTTGTAATTTTTTAAATACTGGAAATGTTTCGCTAAGTTTTTCTTGATTAATCACCTCCCACCCCTCCCGATATGAGCACGAAACACGGCGACGTATTGAGAGTTGAGAGTCATGGAGGACGTATTTTTGAAGTTACACCAAACAACTAAGTTGTGTGAATGAACTCACTATGAATGAACCATTCCTTATTTACCTGTTATTGGAATGCTTATTCTAACTTATCGGGGTACTACCTTTATTTTCACCGTTATACCCTTCAATGGACAACCCCTTTCTATTCATTGATCCCTAGGATTTTGTCTGGTTTTTACACTCATTTATAGGTATGTGTAGGTACACTGTTTGAAGGTAAGTTTTCAGAATTTTTAACTATTTTCATTATTTTAAGCCGTTATGTCTGTTTATTTAACAGCCAAGAAGTGCGCTCTTTAGTTAACTAATACTAAACGAATACAAATATGTGTATTATAACGACATTGGTTAGGGGCGGTAAATTCTATGATAAAAGTGCTAAATTTTATGAATCTTAGCAAAGTTCAATTGAAAAATTAATTTCTTCTATAATAATCACAAATCATTTTCATTTCATTCTGTTGAAGAAACCGTGTGGCATAATTTTAATATTGTGAGAATAAATATCTTTGTGTACTATGTTTCAAAACCAATGATTTCCTCTCAGAATAAATGTACAAAGTACAGAAAGTTATTTATTTTCATTAAAATAAAAATAAAATAATAAAAAACCCAGATTAGGTATAATAAATTTTGCCTGATAGAGTTGAGTCGAAGAAAGCAAAGTCATCGTCCCATGGGTCGGTAAGAATCACATATAAACTGAGTGCTGTACCCTGCATAGAAAAATCCCACAAACCGTTACCTTACTTTAGCGAACTTTACTTTTTTGCGCAGGGTCTTGCAGCGCTCGGTTTATGTGGATTCCTTACCGACCCTTGTGACGACGGTGTATCAAATGAGGATTTTTGAAGTGAAAACTTCTTGAAACTCGATGAAACGAAATATAGTGACACTAAAAAGTGATAATAGGTTTATAAATAGTGATACGAAAAATAGTGACACTAAAATGAGGCAAACTCATATATCCTTGATATGTCGCTTGCGTTCTTTGAAGTCGTCTACGTTTTTGAGTCTGTACGGCGGTCTTTGCCGTAAAATTTAGGTATTGTGTTATAGAACACTAGCGCAACCTATCTCTTGTTAGGGTGCCTCGATGTCGGCTTCTAAACCAACACCAGGGCCCAAAACACGTCCCTGACTAGCTCTCAGCGGGACTATGGTACTCTCTATTCAGGGGGGTGGGCAGCTCAAGGCTAGGGAACTTCTCTCCATCCTCCGGTGACCCACGGGATCCTCACTGGCCAACAATCCTCCCGCCGTAGCAGAATAATAACAATGTTAAATCATTTAGACATGTATTGTAAACTCAAACACATACATAGGTTTCTACAGTACAATTCAATTACAAGAAATGCAAATTACACAAACCTAGCTAAAGTGTTTAACTCTCTCTGACTCTCTCTCAAAACGAAACTCTCCGAGTCGTGATTTCCGCGGGGGCCCTACATTTCACTGAATTACGGACAACATTTAAGGAGGAAATCAAGATACAGCTTACATGTAGGTTGGCAGGAACCTCGTCTCATGTGGCAGCTTCATCAGGCACTTTCGTAGTCTAAATAGACCGAACTATAGTGGCAAAAGACTGATTCTACTCAAAAGTATTTCAATAATACATCGCGGCCCCATTGAATTGGGTCCGCCGGCTACAAGTGAGCCGCGAGCGTGCGTTCTCAAAGGCGCTCAGATCTCTTCTGTGGCGAGCGCAGCGGGAATGCCGAGTGGCAGGGCACGGGGGAGAGGCAAGGAGAAACAGGATACGGGGCGGGGAGAGGCGGCGGCCGAGCCGTGTGGACTTGTGCTGCGTTCTGTGCTCTCGTATTTACTCGCTTCAGGGGCGTATCGTAACACTTCCCCCCGCGCTTGGAAAAAAAGCGACGTGGCAATGGAGCTGTAGGAAAAAAAATCCTCTTAAACTTTCATTGGGGTTTTTGAGAGATTCGTTGCTTGAGAGATGCCTAGCTAGAACATGCAATTTATGTTATAGTTTAGGTCACAATGTTTGTAGGGAATGGGTGAGGGGTACATACAATGTTTGGAAAAGAACAGTTTTGGTGAAAGTACATGGTGTGAAACAACATACAAGATTATGCAATTGAAAGATGACAATACATGGTTATGCAATTGAACAAAATAACAATACATGGTTATGCAATTGAACAAAATAACAATACATGGTTATGCAATTGAAAAATAACAATACATGGTTATGCAATTGAAAAATAACAATTCATATTTGTACAATCGAAGAACAAAAAAACAAGAACAAAAATGCCTGTGTGATTCTAAAGTTTCATTGGTCTGGGAGCTAAGTTTGCGAAGCGTGGATTTGTTTGGTTTCGGAGAATTTCGAAGAGGAGGACGTGGTTTCACAGATTCTAAGGATAACATTATCACTGTAATCAGACCCCTTTGAGATAACACTCAAAAGTACACTTGGGCCTTAGAAAACACTTGGTTTTGTCGAAGACGTCGAAGTTCATGAAGTGGAGACTGTGGTTGCTGTGCCGCGACTATGGTTACAGAGGTCATTGAGGAGGAGAATCCAGTGTCTGCAGACATACCAGTACGAATCCTAAAGTGTTATTAAGGTAAACACGGATCGTATATAATGGTTATTGAAGCATAATGTAGCTCAACATAACTTGTATTGGTACGCATTCAGCGAATACTGGAAGTCAAGGTAATGATGGTTTACACATGACGATATATGCGTCACTGCATGACAGCGCAAGAGACGACATGGTTGGCATTGATAGCAAGAGTAAGAACAAACCTAGGAGCTAGCGTGCCCAAAAGGTGGTTCAGAGTGTCATAATGTATAGTGGGACAACTCAACTTGCTGTGGCACGACAAAACAACATACATATGAGCGGTATGGTCTGTGCTTTCAGGAACAAATGCGTAGAAAAATGGCAGCAGGAGGGACCTAGTAACCACAGCGCGTGCTGTCAGGAAGTGGAGCTCAGCTTGGCTGTTGGTGATGACATCCGCCTGGGCTTCTTTTTAATCCGGGAGAAATTATTATTAGAGCAAAATTCTTGAAGTTTACCTGCCTAGGGACCAATGAAGAAAAGGTTTGGAGAGAAACAAAATGTGTCCAGATAATGAAATAAACGAAGTTTTAACCACCGACCCAGAGAGTGACGAAGAGAGAGTTTTCTAACTAAATTGTGATTACATGAACATTTTCCTTTACCAGGATGACTTGGCGTTTGCCGAGTGACAATATGTCTTGGTTAAAAAACAACCGGCCTTCCATGGCCTATGTTAACATAAAGGTGGTAACATTTTTGTAGAATTTCAACGAACAAGACAAAGAAGTCGTGAATGAGTCACGGTAAAAGCAGAGAAACCAATTCATGAATAAAGGTTGTCAAAAGGAGACAGACGGTACGCCAAGTGCATATCGTACATATCCAACATTCATGAATGTGTTTCGTGAAATTGAGAAAAAGAACAAAAGGTGAGACATATGCAGAGAGTGAGGGAGAAAGCCTGCTGATAATTGGTTAGTTTACCGATTCGCACTCCCAGTGAGGGCGAATTATGGTTAACAACAGATTTTCCTCTTCATAACATATACCTGAGAACATGATGGTGAGGAGAAAGGAAAGGAAAAGGAAAGGAGTTGAGTGACGAAACTTGCTAGAGACTGGACTAATTTCCACTTCAAACTCCATGTGAGAATGAAACATGATCAACCAGCAGATTTCCTGACTCTTTACAATTGTTAAAAGGATGAGGAGAAATTTGAATACACATTAACAAAGAGACTAATCTTTTGCGTGTATTGGGCAAAAGATTAGGGGTCATTTTAAAAACTCCTGCGTGATTGTGAGAAAAGACAGACCCTTGCTCCAATTTCACAAACCTGGGGGTTTTCTTATCCGTTCCCCAGACAACGAGTTGGGTGGTTTTGTGCTCAATCGATTAACTCCCACAGCACTATGCCCCATAGTTAGCAGTGAAGCTACAAACTAGTCCTTTTGGGATAGTAGATACTCCTGGGCTTCTTTCCTTTTTGCAAAGAAGTAAAAAAAACAGGAGGTCCACGGGCATTGGCGTTGAATGACAACAAAGGGTTGTGGACTACATTTCGTAGATCGCACACAAAAGGTTTGATATTATTTCGTTCGCACGACTCATGGTAAGTGTTTTAACGTCTCCACGTATAGTGTACAAAAACATGTAAGTACATACAAGATAAAACTCAATTATAGACAGAAGTCAAGAGTTTATACAATGCCTCTTAAAGAAGATGGCAAGGCCGATATTATGTCGTTCGCACGAATCACGGTAAGTGTTTTAACGTCTCCACGTCTCGTGTACAAGGGTTGTACACAATTATACATACAAGCGGTACTCATGACAAATGAATGACACACGACCAAAATACAAAAACGGTACTCATGACAAATGAATGACACACGACCAAAATACAAAAACGGTACTCATGACAAATGAATGACACACGACCAAAATAGATTGTACAGAAAGGGTGGTACTCATGACAAATGAATGACACACGACCAAAATAGATTGTATAGAAAGGGTGGTACTCATGACAAATATGTCACACGACCAACTCAATAACATTTAGCTATGAGCAAAAGTGATTATGACGAACTTCTCGTATCGTGGCAGGTATTTTAAGGATCCCTCCTATAACGGTGGGTGTTCTAAGGATCTCTCCTATGATGGTGGATGTTCTAAGGATCTCTCCTATAATGTAACAGGGTTACGTTTAAATACAACACAATAAACGTTAATGATGCTTGATTTTAACACATTTTATAAAGATTCGTTAGATTAACTAACTCCGTAGCCCAAGAGCGTACGACAGAGAAGATAGACAATTTGATGCTACTTCATGTGTTACAAAATACAAGGGTGATGGCAGAGTATAATTCTACTTACACCAAGTATTTAAAACAAAGACAGACCTATAATGGTTTTACATACTGTCTGTTGTGGCAATCTGCAGTGAGGAAGACCAAAGAAAAGGGACCAATTACGGTTTTACATACCCTTTGTGCAGTTACAAACATACCAGGTTATGTGCAATTTGGGTTGCAAATACTTGGTTAAATGGACACCTAAAAGTTGTGAATTCCAAAATCAGGATGACCATAAGGTTTTATTAACCTGTCTCGTAGGGTTGAAACGTGTCATATAAGACATACGTAACGTACAAGCAAAAAACAAAATAACAAAAAAGGTGGCTTTGTTATGACAACCAAAGACCAGATGATTCGGCTTTACGTACTTTAGTTGAAACGAGCCGAATTGATTTATATACAGGGTTATAAAGACCAATCATTGGTTTTATAAATACGAGTTCCAAAATGGACGTGTCGATATCCAATTTGGGTACATGAGCATGAATTTGGGTAGGACGCCATCAATTTTTAATTTAAGAGGAAAAAATTGAAAAAAACTTATATACACGAGGGGCGACTATGTAAGTAACCACTGTTTGATTTTCATGCTAGAGATACCTCGGAAGGTTTTACAACTCATGATGAACAAGATAAAAGGAAAAAATTGTAAAAAATAGTTAACTGGTTCTGAGTCGGAATTTAACACTTTGGAATTTACAAAACCCGACTTCTAGAACGACACGCCGATGGGCAATTGTCAACTACTTTACATGAACAAAATAAACAGGTGAGAAAGTTCCTTTCCACACGACAAAAATGCAACAAAAAAATAAAAAAATAGGAGAAAAGTTACAAAATTACATGACAAGGCAGGGTATGACGTGGCATGAACATTGCGTAGTGTACGTGTTGAGACAATAAATGGGCTCGCGACTTCCCAAACATTGAAACTCGAAAAGTGTCTCCGTTCCAAAGTGATCAGTTTTAGAACAGGTGAAAAAAATAAAAGAAAAAATTGCCGTGAGGGAAAGAAAAAACAGTGCAAAAACAACATTTGAAAGTAACTTCAAGGAGAGTACGCATTAATTTACAAAATAATTTACAACTTGTTTCATTTACGAAACGATGGGCATGTGATTGACACAATACACGCCTGACGTAGTAAGACTCTATAAGCTTACAAAAAAAATGTGATACATACTGGATCATTTTACGTTTGCTGAGATAGTGGGGGCAGTTTTACTTGACTCCTCACTTCCAGACTTTACAATGTCCTTAATGTGGTAATTACCAATGTGCTTTCCAGATGAGTCAGACAAGGAGTACACTAGGTCTGATATTTTCCTTAGGACTTTGGCCTTCACGAAACGTGGTGCCAGCTTAGCAGAGAAATACATGGCTCCTTGGGAAAGTGTGTTGTTCTTTCTCCAAACTATGTCTCCTGTATTGAAGGTGACATGTTTTCTACGTAAGTTATATCTGTCCGCACTCTTTTGGTGAGCCAGGAGCAAAGCATCAGTGACTTCACTGTAAATGGCCGACAGTTCTTCCAAGCGATGGGCATAGTCTGCGGTAGGGTTGCTTGTGGTGGCAGATGACGTAGGAAAGTTTGTGTCCCTATGTAGAGAACCATGGACGACTTGTTCCATACCGTGTTTTAAGAAGAAAGGTGTGTAACCAGTGGCCAGATTAACAGTGTTGTTCATAGCGGCCTGAATTTTATCTAGGTTTTTACACCAAGTGCGTTGATCTTTATCAACTAGAATAGCTAGAGCTGTGTTGATTGTTTGGTTGTAACGTTCGACAGTGTTGTTTTGGGGAGTGTACAAGGTGTTATAATAAATGTCCTTGATTCCGTATTTGGCAAGAAATTCTTTGAATTCCTGGGCAATAAACTGTTTTCCGTTATCAACAATTACGGTTCTGGGTGTTCCGTAAGGTATAAAAATGTGTTTTTCCAGAAGTTTGATGATGGCGGACGCGTTGGCTCTTTTTAAAGGGAAGATCCAACAGAATTTGGTGAAAACATCCACTACACTAAGTATGTGCATGTGTCCGGCATAACTTCGAGGAAAAGGTCCGACGAGGTCCATTGACAATGACTGTAGGGGTCTGTCGGCGCGTTTGGGGTTACCCATTAGGCCGGCAGGTGCTGCCGTGCTATGTTTATAAGCTTTACAAGTTTCACATTTAGAGATGTAATTGCGAATTTGTTTGAAAAGACCAGGCCAGTAATACTTCAAGGAAATCTTTTTATACGTCTTGAAAGTTCCTGGGTGTATAGAGTCGGGAGCACTATGATTGTCAATTATTATTTGTTCTCTTCCTTCGAGGGGAACGACAAGTTTCCAAGAGTAATCTTCGAGGATGGATAGTGGTGCCTTGCAATTACGGTATAGTTGTCCTTCTTTTATGATAAAATTAGGAAACTTTTGTTGATTATTTTTACAACCTTCGAAGATTTTCAAGTACCATTCATCTTTTGTGGGTGGAGGGGGGGCAATTGTGTCAACATTTAATGAAGCCAATTCAATTCTTGAAAGAGCGTCAGGAACAATATTGTCCGCGCCTTTACGGTGTACAACATCAAAATTGAATTGAGACAAACGGGAGGCCCAACGAGCGAGTCTACCGGAGGGATTACTTAAAGAGATCAACCATTTCAAACTACTATGGTCTGTGACTACAGTAAATTTGCTACCGTCTATGTAACCGCGGAAATGGTGAACAGAATCCAATACAGCCAATAACTCCTTTTCGGTAATTCCGTAGTTTTTCTCGTGTTTATTTAGTGTACGGGAAAAATACGCTACAGGGTGTTCGCCATCTGGGAATTCTTGAGTTAGGACTCCACCGATTCCTACGTTGGAGGCATCCGTGTGGAGGGTAAAAGAGAGTGCAAAATCCGGGCAATTCAGAACGGGGACTTTTTGAAGGGCATTTTTTAAAGTTGTAAACGCTTCTTCAGTTTCAGCAGACCATCGGAAGTTGCTGACACCTTTACGGGTGCCGGTAATTTTATTTAAGGGGGCTGCAATTGTGGAAAAGTCTTTGATGAATCTTCTGTAGTAACCTGCAAGTCCAAGGAAACCTTTGACTTCTTTCGCGTTTTTGGGTCGGGGGAAATTTGCCATGGCTTCCACCTTAGCGGGGTCTGTTCTTAGACCTTTTTCGTCGACAATGAATCCCAAATAACGTAAACGGGACTTACAGAATTCAGACTTCTTCAAGTTGATGGTTAAACCAGCGAACTTGAGTTGTTGAAAAACCTTTTCCAACATTAATAGGTGTTTTTCAAAGGTGTCGCTGACGATGATGAGGTCGTCAAGGTAACAAAACAGGCTGTTATCGACTTCAGGACCGAAGAGTTTGTCCATCAGTCTTTGTAATTCGGCGGGGCTGTTCTTTAGACCAAAGGGTAATCTTTTAAAATGGAACATTCCCCTACCAGGTACAACGAAAGCAGTTTTTTCACACGATTCTGCGTCCAAAGGTATTTGCCAAAAAGCTTTGCTTAGGTCAACAGAGGAGATGAACTTGGCGTTGCGCAGTTTGTCTAAGGTCGCGTGGACGTAAGGTAAGGGGTATGCGTCAGCTTCCGTACAAGAATTTAAACGTCTACTGTCGAGACAGAAACGTGCGGAGCCATCTTTTTTAGAAACCAAAAGAGTTGGGTTGGTCCATGCACTTCTGCTGGGAACCACCACACCCATTTTTAACATTTCATCAAGTTCTTTTTCCAAAAGTTTAAGCTTTTGGGGGGCTAAGTTGTAATAACGTTGCTTTATGGGTGGGCCATTGGTTTTAATGTGGTGTTCTACCAAATTTGTCAAACCCAATCCACATTTTTTGAAAGATATTGATTCGAATTTATTGACCATTTCCTTTAGTTGGAGAGCTTGGTCCGTGCTTAAATTTTCGTGAGGTATTATTGTGCGGATCTCACTAATTTGAGCAGCAGTGGAGGTTTCGCCAAGAGTATTAAATACTTGGGGAGCAACGTTAAAAGCCTTCCAGAAGTCAACGCCAAGGATGAAATTCTGGGATATAGAGGGCACTATTAGAAAATTGATTGTAACTATTTTATTGTTACAATTAATTGGCAGTGCAAGGGTACCGATGACCGGCTGGGAAACATTATCCGCAGTCGTCAGGTGTGTTGTTTGTGGCGAAATTTTAAAATCACTGTTAACAAAAGGCAGGTGAGCATTGTTGCCAAGACAGCTGACAGATGCACCGCTATCAAGTAATCCGGAAAAGGGCACATTGTTAACAGAGAAAAGAGCATAGGGTCTCCCATCTTTAGCTTGTTTGCAACAAACCGAGGAAACATTTAAGGTCTGGTTAAAATACTTAATGTGTGATAACCAATCAGTCCATTCTTTAGACGTTGGTTCAGAATGGGTACCTGAGAGGTTATTATTTAGTTTTTTGGCCTCTTCATGTAGAAATTTGGTGGGGGCTTGGAGAAATCCACCTGAGGTCTGACATCGCTTGGGTTTTGTAACCTTTCTGCATTGTGCCTTGATTTCTTGAAAATGTTGCGCAGTTCGTCGCGTGGAGGAGAGCGGTCCCTAGAGTGGTGTCTCTTGGAGGTTCGGGGTTCCTTGGATTCCAGAAGTCTTGCTTGCTTGAAACAAGTAGCGGCCAGGTGGCCTACTTTTTTGCAAAAGGAGCACACTTTTTTGTTGTCGAATTCTGGCTTTAAACCAGACGAACGGCTTGGCACAACCACATTATTCGACACATTCTTTATGTTTTTCCTATCCTGGTACGATTCCAGGAGGAGGCAGACTTCGTTTAGCTGGGCCAGGGATGCAATTTTCTGTGAGGTGATGATGTTCTCGTATTTGCTTAAAAGGCCATTAGTTATGACTGGTAATAGTTCAGCTTCCGGAACAGGATGTGAAAGCTTGATGTTGATGGACTCAGCCCTTTCTATGAATGTAGCCACAGGTTCATCTACTAGTTGTTTAATAGATAGTAGAGATAGTTTGATCCGGTGCTGGGCCTTCTTTTTTCCAAAGCTAGAGATTAGGGCAGCTCTGAGTTTATTCCAATCTTTGCATTTAGTCTTTTGGATGCGGTGCCACGGAATTAATTCTGGGGAGATGAGTTCTATAAAGTTTCTCCGTAGAATCTCGAATGGGATATTTTTGATTGTAGCCGTTTCTTCAATACGGTCAATGAAATCCAGCACATCGGAGACGCCATTATATTTGACTTTCCAAGAGGATAAATCGTAAGTTTTATCTTGTGTCAAGATGGGTGCGACGTCCTGTTTTATCATTACATGCGGCGTAGGTTCTTTGTCAAGATTATTCAAAACTTGCGTAGCCGAACATGAATTATTTTCGTTGGAGGGGGCGAGATTTATTCTCCTAATGTACTTTTTGTTGAATAAAAGTGCATATGCCTTCAATGTAGATTTAGATTTGCTTGATGGCGAGAGTCCTCTATCCCTTAAAGCAGCTTGTAAGTGGGCTTTGGATAAACTATGCACATTGGGAATGGTACCCAAGTTGGATGGTGTAATAGCTTGCTTGTCCTCCATTGCGAGTTTCCTGGGTGGTGAGGAGAAGAAAAAATTGGCCAGGGGTTTCCTTTAGAAAGCGCAAAAATTAATTTTTTGTGAGGCACTTTTCACTTGGTGATCACTGTTGGCACTTCCAAATGTGTTTTGTATACATGACACCAGAATTCTTGTCAAGGAGAGGCAGACGAGAAAAAATTTTGCGTGGAAAGACCTTAGTGGTAAAGGTTTTTGTATTTCACTGACCACTTTTGAGAAAACTGTGAAATTCACAAGTATTTATTTATTTTAGAAAAATTTTGCCAGGACTGACCTTTAGAAAACAGGTTTTTTATTTTCACAAAACACTTTGCACTGAGAAAGGCACTAAAGTTCACAAAAGGCACTTTTCTGGCAAATAAAGGACAAACTTCCGGATGAAAATGACTGAATATGGGGTTTATTGCATCCAACCATATTAAAATTGTTTTATTTATTCATGGAATCAGTCATTGGCTTTATTATTATTCCACTTTTCACTTATGTAAGGGAAAAAAACACAATTCACTTTCACTTATGCTGAAAAAAAAACAGTACCTATAATGTACAATGGGGAAAGAAAGTCATTATTTTGTCCATTTGGAGAAACATTAAATTGTACTAATTTGACAGACACAAGTGGGCCAATTGGTATATTGTGCAGAAATAATAAAAATACGTAAGTCCGAAATTTTCATTAAGGAATTCGCAAAATAACTGGGGTTCCAGAATCAATGATTTCCGTTGGTATCCCGGTTCAGTCATAAAAAACGGTTTGGATTTAAAACGCAGCCTAGCAACAGTCGGTTAGGATATCGGCGGGAACAAGGCATTTGCGCGCACAATCCGGAATATCGCGTGAAACAAAGGCCGTTGGATTTGGCGCGGATTGCTGTTGCTACGCGCTCGCTGTTTGGTGACGCGTGCGCAATCAGATTCGCGGCGTTTCGGGTACTCAAAATGGCCGTTGTTTCAACTTGCGATGCAATTTATAATTCCAGTCAGATCCGTTATGGATCTAATTTACATATTGGTTTCTGTGGTTTTTTCACAGGATTCACTGTAGAATAACAAGGCATAATTAATGTTTACAAAATAGTTGTTATGCGGGAAGGATTTCGACAAAGGAAGGTCCCGCAAAGCGACCGGGATAGAGAAAAAAATTCCAACCCCACGATCGGGCGACAGTTGTTAGGGGGAGGATTTTGACAAAGAAGGGTCCCGCAAAGTGACCGGGATAGAGAAAAAAAATTCCAGGTTCCACGTTGATGCGCCAATTGTTAGGGTGCCTCGATGTCGGCTTCTAAACCAACACCAGGGCCCAAAACACGTCCCTGACTAGCTCTCAGCGGGACTATGGTACTCTCTATTCAGGGGGGTGGGCAGCTCAAGGCTAGGGAACTTCTCTCCATCCTCCGGTGACCCACGGGATCCTCACTGGCCAACAATCCTCCCGCCGTAGCAGAATAATAACAATGTTAAATCATTTAGACATGTATTGTAAACTCAAACACATACATAGGTTTCTACAGTACAATTCAATTACAAGAAATGCAAATTACACAAACCTAGCTAAAGTGTTTAACTCTCTCTGACTCTCTCTCAAAACGAAACTCTCCGAGTCGTGATTTCCGCGGGGGCCCTACATTTCACTGAATTACGGACAACATTTAAGGAGGAAATCAAGATACAGCTTACATGTAGGTTGGCAGGAACCTCGTCTCATGTGGCAGCTTCATCAGGCACTTTCGTAGTCTAAATAGACCGAACTATAGTGGCAAAAGACTGATTCTACTCAAAAGTATTTCAATAATACATCGCGGCCCCATTGAATTGGGTCCGCCGGCTACAAGTGAGCCGCGAGCGTGCGTTCTCAAAGGCGCTCAGATCTCTTCTGTGGCGAGCGCAGCGGGAATGCCGAGTGGCAGGGCACGGGGGAGAGGCAAGGAGAAACAGGATACGGGGCGGGGAGAGGCGGCGGCCGAGCCGTGTGGACTTGTGCTGCGTTCTGTGCTCTCGTATTTACTCGCTTCAGGGGCGTATCGTAACACTCTCTTGAGATTAACTTTGAGAAATGTTGTTAATTTCTACCCGCCAATTCAATGCTATAGTTGTCACATGAAATGTCAATCTCAGGAGAAATAGACCTCGCTTAATTAGAGCAAGGAATCTAATAATCTCATTGTGTCGTGGGGACTAGCTAGAGTCCTGAGATGTTATGTCATTAAGTAAAACTACTGTATTTAGCTCAAAGAGTTGAAAGTATATGTATTAAATAAACAACATGAGATGTATTAGGTTTTAAATACTAGAGATTTTAAATTACAAGATAGACTTACACTGATGGACCGTTATGGAAAAAAATTATTGCTAGCTACATTAAACATTACGCGTGCGCGGCAGCATTTTGTTCTCCTGAGTAGCGCCCTTCATCCACCATACGTGGATATCCGCGGCTCGTGTCCGCGACACAGCCTCTCATAGGTGATCAAGTAGTCACCCGGTGTACCAGGAGAAAGTTAGGCCAGGTTCAGCTCCTGGTTGTCGCTCAACAATCGGGACTTAATTCCATCGGAATTGATATGATGTTGCCGGTGGCAATCGTCAGGATGCGGCATGGATGCGGCATGGACCCAGCAGCTTCGGTTAAGGCAGGATGCACGAGGTTCTTCGACCTCTGATTCGCGTGCTCGTCACGGGTAATCTTATTATTATTATTTATTATTATTTTTATTTACACATGTACGGCACAACACGTGCCATTAACATAATTGACATACTTATTAATAGTACAACAACATGAAGAATGTAAGTGAAATTTAAGGAAACGGGTAAAAAGTAAGGTAATAAGCAGTGAATAAAATGTAAAATGTATAAAAGTAAATTATAAAGTGTAAAGTATAAAATATAAAGTATAAAGTACAAACTATAAATTATTATCTAGGTAAAAAGTAAAATCAAAAATTTAAAGTGAGAAATAAAACAATAAAAGGTACACGGAGAAAAATGTTCAAATAAATAAGTAAAAATACGTCAATGAATTCTTGACGGGTTATTCGGAAATACGGTTAAAAACGGGACTGCAGCTCTTACGTATGAATTAACAGGAATTCTAGAACGAATAAATATTCGGTCGGGGACTGTCAATATGTCCCGATAAATTACGAATATATTATCATGATTGCTCGCAATTTCCACATCGTGTGCATGACAGTTCTAATATTTTTGCATTACAAGTACGAATATCTTAGGAGTATTCATGTTACTTGACCAGTAATTACTAATATTTTATTCGTCCTTGTACGAAACTTTTGACAGCTGTCCTAATATTTATCAGTAAAACAGCCATTTATCCGTTCTTATACCAAAGTTACTTACATTTTATTCGTTCTTATACGAAAACTCTACAAGGCCTTACTGATATATTATATATAGGTAGTTACGAACCTTTTATTCGTTCTCATACGAATTCTTATAGGGTCTTCCTGATATTCCATAAGGAAAGTACTGATAATCAATTCGTTCTTATTCTAATACTTTATGCATACAGTCATATTAATTGCCATTTACTTACTGATAGAATTTAGGACTTCTAACAAATATTTTTAAGGATTACACCAACATTACATCATCCCGGCCAAAACTGGAATTATGTAATTTCAGCACAATCAAAAAATATAACTAAGAAGATCTACAATATTATTCTATCAGTAAGTAATGGTGATTATTAAATTAACATGACAGTATACACAAAAATATCGATAAAACTGGAACAAATAAAAAATACTTAAATTATTTTATCTTCCGTGGAGCCAGTGGGATTGTGACATCTCATTTGGTGTAAAATGTAGAAAAAAGTTACCTACAAAAATTTAAATATAAAAAGTAAAAAATCCTGGATTATGTTTTTTTTTTAAATATTTTTTTATTATTTTTTTTTTATTTATGTTCAGAGAAAGATAAATAAATTACAATAAATTCAATATAATAATTAATTACATAATATGTGTTTATATTTGATTTATTCCCATAAAAAAGCAGGGCTTGTGTGTATGGGGGTGTTATTATATTGGTTTAATTGTTTTATTTTTTATATTCAGTTCAAATTTTCGGTATAATTTTTAAGGTGAGTTTTAAATTTTTTGATATTACTGTTCATGTTTCTGATTTTTTCAGGATATGATAAATTATCCGATATGATAAATTTTACAAGTACCTACTATGATTTCTAGTACATTAGTAGTTTTAGTGTGAAGTACTGGTAGGTGTTTTGAGTCGAGTCGGTCTAGATGGTACATGATAATTTATTAGTGAAATCAATTCAGGGGAGTCAGGAGTTTATTTTAAATAAAAAAAATAAGATCATTGAGTATTCTTCTATCTTTTAACGAAAAACGTCGCAATTTTTGTGATAGAGAATCATAGTTACAATTCCTAATTTAAAATTAATTGATCTGAGAAATTTGCGTTGGATTCTTTCTGTGGCACTTTCGCGAATCGCAAGGCTACACGCCTTGCCCGGGATAATCGATCTTATCCAAGAAATGGCATTACGAAACAATGCTCATAGTGACACCGCCCCGCGGTATATTTGAAAATAATCCGACCTACATCGACTGCGGACGGTATAACTCCCGATAATACATTAAAATCAACAAATAATGATTACACTGACACGAAAAGCATCATGCTTAACTTCCCCCAAACCGGGTAATTAATAATTATGTGGATTACATCGATTTCTAGTTATTTAAAAACTCGACCGTCAAAACCTAAGACGTTTCCTCCCGGCGTCTTTCGTTCAAAGGTGACCGGAAGAGCCCTCTCGCGATCAAAAACCAAAACTGTCGCCAAATATTGCCAGCAATATGAAAAAAAAACTAATTGACATCATATAGCGATTTCTTTTCATAACAATCTATAGGATTTACCCTGCGAGAGAATGAGATAGTATAATCGGTCTCTTCTTTGTGCGGTGTTTCGTAGCCTATCGGTCTCCTCTTTGTGCGGTGCATCGTATGGTCTGGTCTACTTTCGCACTTGAAGTAAAATAACACTAAAAAGCGCTATATAAATTTACGTTTTTTTAGTTTTTCGAGGGTTTCTCTTCTTCCGCGTGTGAGTTACACACTCTGTTTTTTTTATATGTAGTATTTTGTTAAAAAGCTATTTCCGGAAAAACAGAAGATTTTGTGGTAATAAGATGGCACGACTTTTTTTATTTGAGCTTTAAAATGCTTACCGTAGACCCGGCTAAAAAGATCGCAAAAAGATTTTTTGTTGTTGTTATCTATGAATCTATGTGAGTTAGGTTAATCAGTTTCCCGCTTGTACTACGAATTTCCGGACACTCGTTACAGAGACTCGTGCTGTCCACCTGTCGCAGTTTACGAACTCCTGTATAAGTATCTAATGTTATATTTAGGCATGTGATTTAAAACAATATTTTCTTTTGTTGTGTTATTTTGAATGATTTTGAAGTCATTCTGCAATTTTTTGCTATTGCTAAATCTCACTTCTCACTTCATAAATATGTTATTAAAACGACCTAGACCTACTTAACGATGACATATTTAATTCCATCTTCATCATAATTCCAATATGCAGATTTCATCGCGACTTCAAACAACAAACTTTTAATTACATTAATTCATTAACGGATTAGGTACAGCAAATTAAGAAATAAACATTTTAAAACAACACTTTAAATCTCGCCATAACGTCAATCAAATAGAATCAATGTTACTAATCCTGTGACAATTATTAACTAAATGCTTCACAGCAAGATTATTAATTTGTGCTCCTCAGAGACAACCTTCGAAACGTGACTTTAGAATGGGAGGCGAGGAAATTAAAAAGTCGTAATTTTTCCAACACACTTTTTCCATTAGAAAAAAACGTTAAAATTAGTTTTGTGTTTTATAAATTGATAATTAATATGTTAATGAGAACTTTATAATCTTCCTCGAGCGCTAAGCACTCAGGTACAAATATGTTTAGTGTTTAAATATTAAAAGATGTACACATTAAATCGCTATTATTTCATAATGACAATCTTATCGTTTTGTGCAAATTTTATTTATATATTTTGTCCCATTTTAATCACACGTAAAAATTAAAATGAATATAATAATTACACGATGCAATATAATGTAATCTATGAAAGGATCAATGGATAAAAACGACGATCTCCTAGTCTTGGACCCATTCGGAATCGGGCGGACTAAGCGACTTTAGGGCGTTGACCAATTAGATTGATTGTTAGAATGGAGAATGATATGGGGAAGAGAAAGGTGGGAAAGTATTTATTTATTTATTTATTTATTTATTTATTTACGGACGAATAGTCCATTAACAATATAACAATAACACGAATAAAAAATAGAGAGATGACAATGGAAGGAGAGTACATATATATGAAGAGCATTGACAAAATACATATAATATAAAAGTAAATATAGAAGATAGTAAATATAAATTCATATAATATAAAAGAACATAAGTAGCTTGAAGATGGATTAAAAAGACTTTAAAAAATCACATTGCGTATCGACTGCCGAAAGTCATTTAGGCTTACACCAAAAAATTCAATGCATTGATTTGCGTTGACAAGTCTCGACATTCTGGATAAAGGAGAATGATATCCATAATTAGTAGAATGTTGATTGAGGAACAGCAATTCATTATTTCGGAGTCTACGGGAAGGGATGTTGAACTGGATGAGTTGTAACAAAGCAGGTGTGTCAGTAATACTGTTGATAATTTTGAAAATGCATATTAGATCAGAGTCCTTTCTACGTTTTTCTAAAGAAGAAATGTTTAAAGTTTGTTCAATTTCATCATACGAGTACTCGCCTCTTTCAAGTCCTAACCTCCAAGCAATCCCTCGCAGGAAGCGATGTTGTACAGATTCGATGTGATAAATATGGACAGCATAGAAAGGAGACCAAATAACACTAGCATATTCAAGGTGAGGGCGAACCAGCGAACAGTAAAGAGTTTTAAGTGTACTTATATGTTTAAAGTCAGAGGTAATTCTATGAATGAAGCCGAGTAGTTTAAGTGATTTGTTTACAATGTTATTGATGTGATCACGGAAAGAAAGTTTGCAGTCTAGAGTGAGCCCAAGGTCCTTTATAGATGTGACAGTAGTGAGACAAACATTATTTAGTTTATAATCAAACTCAATAGGTTTTTTGGTTCTATAAAAGGACAAAATTTTGCATTTGTCAACATTAAGTTGCATGCAGTTAATTTTGCACCAATCATTAAATGAATCAATATCAAGTTGAAGAAGTAAACAATCATGATGGCATTTAATTATCTTAAGAATCTTATTGTCATCGGCAAAAAGCCAAAAACGTGTGTGAGAAAAAACTTTAATGATATCGTTAATAAAAAGATTAAAAAGAGTATCCGACTATTCAGATCTGGTCAAGCCATTTCAAGCAACGTTTCAAATCTGAATGGTGGTTTTACACCAGGGCGATACTGAGAACATATTTTACTCTAAAAATGGTTGAAAAAGGTTATCTCCTAAAACGAAATTTCATGTACTTTTAGATATGTATAACATTTGTTAGAAAATGTTTGTGACATCACGGCATGTACATAATACGAGGCGGTACTGCAGCACTGCCACTCGAATTATGAATTATACTGAATCGTGTTTCGTGTGACGTCACGAGACACCATTGCATACGTTTTACCTAAGTTCACTTTAAAAGCTCAAATTAATAATTTTTTTCGTTATAAAGTCGTTAAATATAATATTTTTCTATAAAAATAACACGATTTAATTCAGACTGTCCCGTTATTTTTAGTGTGAATTAAAGGTAACGTAAGTATAGTAACCAGGCAGACATTAAAAATACCATCTGTTAAATTGTAGGTAAGTTGGTAACATGGCCATAATTGAGTGCGTTGCCCCAATTAAGTATAAACCTATTTTAAATGCAACATTTAGAAGCAGCCGATAGCGACACCTCCCGTGTGGTAGGTACTGTGGTGCGGGTGTGTGGTGAGTGGTGATGTGTGGTTGGTGTGGGACCAGCCACACCGGGCCACATGGTCCCAGTATTTTGTCTACAATAAATCGCGCGAGTGGTGACACGGATTATGGCTGGTTTAAATTACGGGATAAAACCCCAATAAAATACCAGTTCTTAAATGAGATGTATAAAAAAAATTACGCGCCGCAGCCTTGTTAGGTACTTACCTACGCCCAGTCCGGTTAGAGCCTGATCAAAAGTTACAGCAAAAATTAAAAAATATATTTTTTTACATTTTATTTTTGAAAAATGGAACTTGATGATGAATTTTATTACTGGTTTAAAAAGTATTCCAAATAGAAAAAAGAGTAAATAAATATTATTAATAATAATAACATTGGCCATTTCTTCAATAACTCAACCCTTTAAGCAAGTTCTTCATCATTGCAAATGTCTTTCCTTAACAACAAGCAATTAAAAACAATTTCTTTGTAATGTAGTAATCGAGAATAGAAAAAAACGAGTGTGCTTTAGACCACACGATGAAGTAAAACTTCACTAACTTAAAAGAAGAGAGAAAGAAAATGTGCGCGCGCACTGCTCTCTCTTGCTCCTACAATGATACAGACAATAGGCCTGCATCGTGTCGATTTACGAAACGTAACTGGCTATGAGAGAAAGAGAGAAAGAAAATGTGTGCTCGCACCTCTCTCTCGCCCCTACAGTAATACGAAACGTAACTCTCTCTCTTTTTATCTTCACTAACTTATATCTCCCTCTCAACTTCCGTTCGCCTCGCCCGATCACACTTTTCGCAACGCTCTCGTCACGCATTCACCTGTTTACTTTACTCTCCAAGTCAAGCGTGCGTAAAGAAGTTTTACTTCAAAAAAATGGGACGAATTTTGTAGTGTAATAAATCATATAAATCAACCCAGAAAATGCTTAACGAATTAGATGTGATGAGTGTTAAGCTAAGAAATTTTATTATTTATTAATTTAAACAATTTACACAAACTATTTTACACATTCACATATGGCAGGCCTGATAAATTAAAAATACTCTATTATTTCAAAGAGAAAATGTGTTCTACTCGAAGTATTCTAAAAGCTTCCAAGCGACCTAATTTTAAAACAAAATCACATGATTTTGCATTGTTTAGTACTGCATCACCTTAAGTTCATCAAATAAATAATTAAGACAAAATATAATAATACAAATTTCAGTTATTTAAGACGAGAGTAGGGATAGTTAAATATTGTCAGATGATCCGTCAGGAAAGTTTTGTTTTAAATTGTAAAAGGCGATACCTACTTATTGCGCAACTTGTACAACAACAATATCATTTTGCCATATTTCAAAGGATACATTTGGAAATCATCATCACCATCTTCTTCCCCTTGTCCCATTCGGGTCGGGGGTCCACTGCATCGACAAGGCGCCTCCATTCATCCCCGTCTTGCATTGATTGTTCGGCCTCCGTCCATGGAAGTCCCATCCTCTCCTCACACAGTTTCTGGAGTTGTCTCGCCTAAATGTATCTGGGTCGGCCCACTGGACGTTAACCCTCTGGAATCGCACTCAGTATTTTACTAGGAATTCGGTTGTCAGACATACTTGGCGCGTACCCAAGCCACCTCAGTTGCGATTTTTCTATGAAGAGTAACAGTGGTTCAATGTTTACATCGTTTTGAATCGTCGAGTTTCTTATTTGATCCCATTTATTAACTCCTGCCACTCCTCTCAAGTACCTCATTTCGGCAGCTTGGACTCTAGATCTTGGACCATATCTGGTGACCGTACGTAAGCGTCGGGCGGAAATCGTTTTGAACACCGCCATCTTTGCCTTGATTCTAAGCACGGCTTTCCTTATCATTGAGCTGTAGAGAGGACGTAACAGACCGCTTGCTGCACTTATTCTTCGGTCAATTTAGGCAATTAAGGTTTTCTGGCAAACAACATTTGGAAATCCAATGAAAATTACCGAGAAGCTTAAAAAAAAGAGAACATAAAATATCTAAAAGACAAAATCTGCGCAATTTTTATGATAGTCTGAGATCATCGTTCGAGCATTTTTGCTGCTTCGATTAGTACTTTTTTCCATCCTGTATATCGTGGTGTGAGCGAGCATGACTGAACAAAGTGCCGACAGAACCATTCTGTTCGGCAACCTCTCGTCTCCCTTCCCCTTATAACACCCGGGCCTCTTTATTTATGTGTGTTATACGCTTTTCTCATTCGTTTCAAATTTAATATAAACGGCTTAATTTGATACAGAATATGGATGGAACTTCGACTAATAGACGACGCGGTGAATGTTTTAACGTGTTTTGACAGATTTTTAATTGGAATTTAAGATTTAGAACAAATAACAAAATTAATATTATTGTGTCAGTAGAGGATTTCTACTTAGTAGTGAAAAAAGGTTTTATATAGCACGTAGGTGAACGCAGTTTCAAATCATTGCAGGTCCTGAATCTATCGGCGCCCGAATCACCGTCATTTTTGGCGCCCATTGAAATCCACGAAAATATATTTTTCTTGTGAACTTTTCCCAATTGTTGGGACTCTTGTGCGGTACGATCCGAACGATCTGGAGCCAGTGAGACGATAACTCACCCGATGGTATGTTGTGAGGCTGAAATTTTGACGGTCTCCGTGGTCGAGAGTTAAGATGAAGATATACGTGAAATCATTATTTAGATTAATTTTTACTACGAATCGGTTTACATTAAGAACATCAAAAATATGCTACGAAAAAATTGAAGTTTTTAACTACTACCTTTTGTATTGATTGGAATTAACATAAAATTAATATTTACACAACAAAAAATATAAACGTAAACTACTAAAAAAATGTTTTTTGCAAAACCTGAACGTTTCAGATGCTCGATATTAAATTTTGAAAGCGTAAGAATCGAAATATTTCTAGCATTTATATTCCTCTTAAGGCTCTCGACTAGCAACCCGGAGGTCGCGGGTTCAAATCCTGTAAAGTGCGGAAGTAAATTTTATTTGAATAATTGGTTTTATTTCAAAATTTATTCATTAAAAATATTATATGGAGTATATTTGTCGCACGTTGCTAAGTAGTAGATAGTTTCAGTATCACCCAGGTGAAGGACCTTAAAAAAGAAACGTTGCTTGAAATGACAGAAGCCGTGTTTGGTAACCAGATCTGAATATCCAGATTCTTTCCCACCTTCCTCTCCCCAAATCCTTCTCATCACTTCCTCCGCACCCCCACAATATATCCCAAAAATAGCCAGATACTTCCCAACCTTCCTCTGTCTCATCTTCATCGACTCCCTTTTGCCTCGCAACACAGGTACCTAAATATGGGATGCCATAGTCCCACCGGCTCCTGGCAGTTACTCTTTGCGGCTTTAAAAAAATCTTAGTGTGGAATTCACATGCGGTAGAAGTGTAACTTTCAGAAAACTAAAGGGGACAAGTGTGGGGAGGGAATACGAAACTTTTTTTTTATCAATGTGAAGGATGATTTTTTTCCATATTTTGTCGTCGAATTCCAGTGAAGCTTTTCCTATACATTTGGTCATTTTATAAGTATTTGGGTTTTCTTCTTCGGAGTCGCTAGATGTCGCTTTCTTTTGTTTTCTTTTGCTTGATCATTTTGGAATGGTTTGAAAATTGGATATATATTTAAAAAAAAAAAAAAAAAAAATCGGATTTTGTAGGATTCGATCCTTGGTTCTCTAAATGTCTAGCCACTTAAGTTCGTCAAGCACGTTGTATCACTACACCGAATGGGCCTTGCGTGGGACTGTGTATTTATCGAATTATATTGGAACCGAGTACTCGTGAATTAAGTTTTCACTTAAAAAATCATGTAATATCTTCAAAAAAGGGATGAGAAATCTATCGTTGGTAGCTTTGAAAAATACGGCCCTTCGGCAATACGCCCCGTCCGGAGGGGCCTGTTTACGAAAAGAAGTACGCATAAATAAACAGAGATGCTGTAGCCAAAAACTTAGAAAAAAACTCGAGGTTCGTAAAAAATGCATTTTACAAGATTAGCTAATCGAGGGGGTAGAGCAGTGATTGGCCAAAAATTCGAGATGTAGCTTGAAGTCCATCTTCCATTGGGAAATTAGAATTAACTACAATACAAGTGGCAGTGTTTTACTTCAAGCTACGTCAAGCGTTCGATATTTCGAAAGCGGCCCGACGAATTTTTTTTCGAAAAAGCCCCGTTTGAACAAACCTTGCTAAACACATTTTCTATGAGCATTGTCTCCAACCAGTCTACTCATTCTAGCAAAAAGTTTCCTAAACATTTTTTTTTATCTCGGAAGCTAATAACTAATCCGCTTAATTATTTATTTACCTTGTTAAGTGAACTTCCTTCTGGTTCGCGTCTCGGCTGAGTTTAGTTCACAAGAAGAGAACATCAAAAACCGTAAATAACAAGTCCGGTCGCAGTTGACTGTTGGCTTGGTCGGCCGCGGCGGACCTCGAAATCAGGAACATAATTTCTCATTATGATGAATTAACCAACAATCATTTTTGATTTATTTGCTCCTCATGACAGATAATTTTCCCTGGCGAATTAACATTTATATTGTGACGGTATCGCTTTGCCAGTTCGAGATGGTACACCTTAATGGAAGTGATGATTTCTATTTATTAAGATATTATTACGTTATTTAGGGCATATTAAGTGATGTTTCACACTCAGGCGGCCTTTTGTAAAATCAATATCCATTCTTCAAACCACTTATATAAAAATAAACAGGCAAAAGAAAAGGAAGCGACATCTAGCGACATTCTAGTTTCACTACTACCGCGTGTAAATTGACTTTTTTAAAAATATTTTGAGCCCGGACCAATAATGCCAATAAAATAATTACTGTTTACTTTTTTTTTTAAATACGTAGTTAATTACCTATATATTATTATTTCGTTAATTACGAAATATTTTGAGTTCACAGGTGTTTAGAGAGACATACCAACAGATTTGTTGACTTATAGTTAACATAATAAGAATCAAATCATACGTAATTGTAGAACACTTATCTTTAAATTCACACACAGTCAGCTGGTGTTATTATATTATTCAATATAACTCAATTATCCCTTAATAGATTCACACATTAAGGTGATTCCTTGGAATCAATTCCTTTCAGTTACTTGATCAATTTCAATGAACACCAAACACCCTCCCATTGACTAAAAGTAAGGGGCTCTACTCAAAGGGGAGTCGCTAGTCGCTAATGCTACCTACCCGCAGTGTAAGGGCACTCCGCACCGGGGGAAACTATATGTATTAAAGTATTTAGATCCCAATGGATGGGGACAAGATGATGCATACATTTTAGCGAAGTGTACGATTTTGTTCACTCCAACAGAATAATATGATTTTATAGAAATGCTCCCAAAATATCCCACGGTTATAAAATAATGAATTTTAAGATGTTTCGGTTGACAAAACATTAAGTAGGTTTATAGGTAGAGTAGGTGAGAAAAATACAAAGTATAATTATTAGATTGAGGAGGATTTTACCATCCTACTAGCTTATCCATACGATAACGAATGTAAATAAATAAACAAATGAATACTCGCAACAGGTAAAAAAAACTTTGCTAACAGTTAATACACCTTTGTTTACAGCCACTAATCATAGGCTCATGTACCGATTACTAAACTCAGACTTTTTAAATAAATAAATTATGTTTAGTTAATCTAAAATGTACGTAAGCATATGTATAATCTACGAGGAGGATGGTAAAATACACCCTTAATTTAAAAAAAAAATTGTTTGCATGATACATTTTTTTAATATTTTATTGCTGCCGAATACTTTATTTATTGCTGCCGAATACTTTAAAGGAGATAGTCGTATTATTCTAACATGGCTGTGCAGACTTTTTAACCAATGTTTAAAGGAGGGTTATACGCCATTAGATTGGAGAAGGGCTGTAATCATGCCATTATACAAAGGTAAAGGGTCACGTATGGAATGTGGGAATCATAGGGCTATTAGCCTTCTAAGTTCAGTGGGCAAGCTGTATGGTAGAATATTGATTGAAAGGGTAAGAATGGAAACAAAAGATAAAATATGGGATGTGCAAGGTGCTTTTATGAGTGGAAGGGGGTGCATGGACCAGATTTTCTCATTGCGTATGCTCACTGAGAAGTTTCTTGCAAAAAACCAGAAACTCTTCTGTGCCTTTGTAGATCTACAAAAAGCGTACGACCGAGTTGACAGGAAAAAGCTATGGAAGGTGTTGTCCAAGTACGGAGTGAATACGAAGCTCATTCAGGCAATTGCGTCGCTATATAAGGGAAGCGTTGCATGTGTTAGGGTGAACGGCGATTTTACGGAGTGGTTTGACATCACAAAAGGTGTTAAACAAGGCTGCGTAATGTCACCGTGGTTATTCAATCTATACATGGATAATTGTATGCAAGAATTGAAAGAGATGGGATTGGGCGCAAAATTGAGTAATCTGGAAGTATGTTGCCTTTTGTATGCTGATGATGCGGTGCTAATTTCTAGCAGTATGGAAGATCTACAGTCTCTCGTGTCTAGGATGAACGAAGTATGTATGAAGAATGAGTTAATGATGAATGTAAGTAAGTCTAAAGTCATGGTGTTTGAAAGAGAGAGTACGAAAACAGTATGCAATATAGTTGTGAATGATGAATACTTGGAGCAGGTGGATGAGTTTGTGTATCTGGGTAGTATGTTTACGAAAGATGGGAAGGCTGATAGAGATATTGAAAGAAGGGTGAATGCCGGTAACTCCATTAATGGAGGACTGAATGCCGTTGGCGGTAATAAAAAACTGTCCAAAGACGCGAAACTAGCCGTCCATAATGGAGTGCTGGTACCTACCCTGATGTATGGCAGTGAGGCATGGAACTGGCAGAGGAAGGATGAAAGCAGACTGAATGCTGTAGAAATGAGATCCCTGAGGCGAATGTGTGGTAAAACCATGTACGATCGTGAGAGAAACGTGGATATCCGCAAAGAATGCAAGGCTGACGTAAGCGTGATGTGTAAGATTAAGAAAGGGACTCTCCGATGGTTTGGGCATGTAGAGCGAATGAACGAGGAAAGGAGTGTAAGGAGAATATATGATGCAAATGTGAATGGTAGAAGAAGTCGGGGACGCCCGAGGAAGACATGGCACGACCAAGTGAATCAGATACTTGAGTCGGGCCATGTGAAGAGTCGGAATAATAGAAGAGCATGTATGAGACGATGTATGAATGTGAACGAGGCAAAGAGTGTGTGCCAAGATCGAGTTGTGTGGCGGTCCGTCCTCTCTGCCTACCCCTGCGGGGAAGCGGCGTGATGGTTAGTTAGTTAGTTAGTTAGTTACATTTTTTTAATAACAAACCACTCCAGAAATAGTCTCATCATAGAATCCCGTCTGACTTCAGGATCGAGCGTATAATAATTGGAGAAAGACACTGGCTCCCACAATCTCAGATCCGACGGACTAATACGAGTTCAATTAAAGATCTTATAAAATTTTTATGAATATTTATTATCTAATGGTGCCTACTAATCTTTTTATTTTTTTATTTCTTGATTGATATTTTTGGAATTGAATTTTATTTTACTATATTTTTCTTTCTTTCCTATGTTTCTTTGCTTTCAGTTCAATGTATGTATTTACCTACACTTTATATGGGATGTTTGGGATAGCACTCACCTCCCCACATCCTGGAATAACGACCATTATCATTTTGGTGCTTCAGATTTTATGTCCGGGTTAAATCTTCCCCACAGGAAAAACTAAACCTTTTCATCATCTAGTCAATCCATGCTATGTAAGTGCACTATACAATAAGTATAACTAGAAGTTTGCCCGTTGCAAAGCAACTAAGGGGTTAAAACTAACTTGACTTACTAACAGAAAAAAAAATATTTCGTAGTAAGCGGGTAGGTATCTACGGTTAAACATACAAATATATATAAAGCCGCCCACAGGGCCTAGCAGCAAAAATCTGCCATACGTTAGTATATAGACACCATTGTAGGCATGCACACATCAAATCCCCAAAGTTTCATCGCAATCGCATGAACGGTTTAGCAATGCGTAATTTCATGATGCCAGAGCTCACTTTTGTATACAGAAACCGTCGTGGGCATGCACACATCAAATATACAATTTTTTATCGCAATCGGATGAAAGGTTTAGCAACGCTTAGCGGTTAAACACAGAATTATGTATAAAGCCGCCCGCAGGACCTAGCAGCAAAAAGCTGAAACACTACATACACTAATTCCCGGTACATTTAGTTTTCAAACAGCTCATGCACCACCTATTATTTTTTTTATACAAATTTCGTGAAGCCAGAACTCACCAGTAGTTTTATACAAACCTTGTATTAACAATAACGAACACAACAAAAAAAGAATTTTTCAATTTGTTGCAGTCCTTCAGAAGTTATGAGCGTACGTACATTTTCATAAAAATTTTATAATGCCAGAACTCACCAGTAGTTTTACTGCTTAAAAAAAGCACTATACGAATTTAATACTTTAAAAAAATATCCCGTTCAACTTCGAGTAATTTCTGTAAAAGTTCGGTTCGAATTCTATTCAAGTTCTATAGATATTTTTGTATTGTGATGCAACTGGCATTTACTGATAAAAAAATAGAACTTACACAGAACGTGAAAATGAACATAAAAAAATTGTTTAAATATTCAGTATCGTGGAAACAACATTACCTTAGTAAATTAAATTGCATCAAGAAACCTAAATAATTGTCTATCTACCCATTCCGGTAGGTACCGGCGCTTTTCCTTAAAAAATTCCGGCAATGTTTTTGCTTTTTTCATCATATTTGCAATAGGTACTACCGAAATAAGTAGGCACCTACCCTTGAAATCAATTACATTTCAATTTGCACTTGCCGGTAAATATCTATCCTTCTGAAGTTAATCTATGGGCGTATATTGTCGTATTTTTTTTCGAAAATTTTATAGGTTTTTCGGCGACCCTGAACTTTTTTACATGGGACGGACACCTTATATTGTTATCAAAAGATGCGTTATGTTTTCGTGTACCGTATTTTTTAAAAACATCCAAGCCGGAATCGTTTTTTGGGCCGTAATGCCGTATACCGCAAAATCAACAACCCAAACCGCTGAGAGATCCGTTTTATTAGAGTAAACATATGACATTTCGGATACTGGGCTGTCTCAACATTTGCTGTTCAAGCGCGAGTCTTTTGTATTAGGTACTTACCTACTATATCATACACAGACAGATAATATTCCATAATTATATTTTTTACACAGGCAAGACCGATGCACAAATTCGCACAAATCCCGCTTAAATTTAGGCCCTGCCGAGCTATGCAATTTGAAATCCGCCATTAAAAAAAAAAATTCTTCATACAAAACCTATTAGGGCGGGGTCGGCTTTTATTAAGGTGGTATTGGCTTTTTACGCCATCACGACTCCATCTTCAGTGTTGCAAAGTTCGAGAAAATTTATAAAATTTTAATATACCGGCCGATTTTACAGGCTGCAAACGATTTGCATTTATCGATGAAAGTGAATTTTTCGCTAACGTCAGAAAAATGTCGAATTTGAATGCAATATTGTGAAACATTTTCAAGGGGGAGCTACACATGTTTTGATTTTAAAAGTTTTTAAAACTTGTATTGTTTATGATTATTAAAAAACATCTCCGCCGGAAGGTGAACTTTTAACGTAATCTTTAATTCCGTAATGCCTCTATAAAATGTCAGTTTTTCTCAAGAACTTTCTCGAAGCCGTTTAATTAATTAGAATAAATTCCTAGCAAAATCAGTTTTGTATGGGAAACTAACTTTTTTTTACTTCCCTTCTCGATCCGACGTTTTTAAAGGGGCGAACCTGTCGGCGGGAAATATAACCTAGCCGAATTGAGTGATTTAATCAGAGGTTCCCGTTTTCGCCGTTAATTCGTATGAGAGAATAAATCCCTAGCAGCATTAATTTTGTCGAAAAAAAAATAAACTTTCAAAATCCAAGTACTGAAACTTGGCTGATCGTGGTTTTTCCTCAAGCGAAAGTGAACCTTGAGGTGGGTGAAATGTAAGGGGGGAAGGGTCGTTTTTCGCGTGCGATTTAGGTCATGATTTAGGTCATTCTGGTCTTTCCCGCGATTGTCTGAAACTGAATTAACCGAAAGTGAACCTTGAGGTGGGTGAAACTTAAGGGGCGGTGCGGTCGTTTTTAGCGTGCCAGAAAAAGTGAGTTTTTCAAAAAACCAAGCATTAATATATAGTATAAATTCAAAACAATACAAGAACAATACGTCAATCTACCAGAGACCAAATGGGAAAAAAAATTCACCGACTCCAGATATATTCATATCAGAGTTCGGCTGGGTAGAAATTCTAACCGGACCGATAAATCCTACTGATCCTTCAATATAGATATTTAAAAAATCTTTTGTAATCCAACATGTATTTAAAATGACTGAATTTTGCAAAATTAATTATTATTATGAATAATGTTAAAAAATTAATTATTAATAAGTAGATAATAACAATGATTATTTTTTGCAAAATTAAATTAATTAATCATTAATTATTTTTGATAATTAATAATAATAAATATTTTTTGCAAAATCAAAATAATTAATCAGAAATTAATCATTAAAAATAATAATTAATTTTTGCAAAATGAATTACTGATGTTTGAAATATTAATATTTTTCAAATATTACATCAATCATGGTTTGGAATTCCACGACCAAAAATATTATAGCTGTTAATTTTTGGGTTTTTATGCCGGGTCGAGCTTCCTCCTTCCGTAGCTAACGAGTCCGAAGCTTTAACTGAAAGAGCAAGCGCATACCCGGCATAATAACTCAAAAACTAATCACGAAAATTTGTTTAAATAGTATTTTACGCTATGTTGTGATAGAAATTATAAGATCGAAGAATAAGATATATGGGTATACCGTCCAAAAGTTATTATTACTAAAGTTATTCTAATAAAAATAGAAATTATGTACAATATTTCATATTTGTATTTGGTTGTTTTATTATTGATATTCCATCAAGATGGCAATGTGGTCACTGAATCTAGTTAGGTACCCACCCTCCAGTAATTTCAATAAAAATAATTTAAAAATTATATTAATAAAAATAAAATTTATTGTCTTCGACGTCTAAATTAAATGTTTTGATAAAAAACACTTACATATTTTAATTTCGTCAAAAAAGAAATAAAAACTTGCAGTTTCTGCAAAATTTTATATTACATACATTTTACAAGTTTGACGGAAAAATGTAAGACCAACAAAATATTATGACGTCACAAAGCTTAAAGGTGTGCATATCTTCATAACTGACGCGCTCGAGTTATGTATACCTGAATTAAATTAGGAAGTCTCTCACAATACTTGACAGTAATAGAGTGTCCTGGAAGCATAACATGAACCAATGAACCCGACAATAATTGAAGAGGGCATTCTTAAATATAATAAAAGAGTCTCGGAACAGCTACAAATAGTTTCATAAAATAACTACAATAAATACATTATTTTACAGACTTGCAGACGTAAAGTCAAAATTGTTCAAGAGATTGGATTTAATTATCCTGAGACCTGAGATATAAAACTTAAGTCCTCGAGCGTCGTGTGAACTTTTCAATAAATGTCCTTACGAAATTTGAGAATATTTCAAAACGCATTGTGTAACGTTGTAAATAAGTGCACCAATTGTGTCTCATTTTATGCTATATTTGTTCTAATTCACGTAATTCGCTTTTGATCATCAAGGTTGTTGAAAAAATAAAACGAAAATGAAGCGGAGTTGAAATTTCTGAAGATAAAAGAATAGTGCGTTGTTATCAAAATATTTCCCACTCAACCCAATACGGGCGACCACTTCCAATTACAATTCTGACAATAATAATTGTAAAAATATGTAATTTGACAATAACTCACACAGTTATTATTGTCATACAAGAACGGAGTAAATTAATACAAAAGTGGACAAATAGATAATTGGCTGACTCAAGGGACACTGGCTACTATAAACTACAGTACAACCAGCATGAAACGGTCTCGATTGTGCCCATAATAATTTATTAATAGTTACATTTTATCTAAAAATTGTAGGTGAAAATAATAATTTATTATGGCACTTACTTATTCAAAAATAAATGGCTAAAAATGTTTCATAAGAGATCTAGGAATCATCTTGTTCTAAATTCACAAATTCTAAATTGATATCATTATACATTAACGATATTGGATGGATTTTTTCACATAATGTTACAACAATTCATCAAATTTAAAAGTTAAAATTCAAGTTCTGTGAAAGTTCAAACTCAAGTTGTGTTTTTTCATCCTGGGCCGGTTGTTTCACAGAACGCAGATAGGCAGAACTTGAATAGGACTTTCACAGAACTTGAATTTTAACTTTGATTTTTTTTTTATGAAATTTTCAAATTCTGTGACAACCTGCCCTTAGTTAATTTGCTAGGTATATCGACGGAATCTAATTCGGTATTTGATTTAAAAATTGAATTTGCTTTCGAGTTTCAGTGTAATTATTACCACCATGTAGGAATAATGTGTGAGGAGTGAGAGCTAAAAAAATACACAAGTTATTCTAAATGGTGAAATTTCTCCCAAAATTCACTCGTGATTTCGTTGGAGCGTCAAATAAGCAAAAGTTTCATATTTCCTCCTGGAAAACAAGGTTTGAAGCCATTTTTTAAATTTTAATCAAATTTCATCTAAAGCATGAAGAGTTGGTTTGTTTGTTAGAATTTGTATTCCTCGTTATTGAACGGACTATAGTCTGATGATCAGCTCTGCGCTGCCCACGGGGATCTAGACGACCACGCGCAATTAGTCGCGCGCATGAATGGAGAGTCCCCTCCCTTCCCCTACCCACCCGTCACCGCATCCTTAATAGGTACTTGCACCTCTTAACTCTTAAGATTCCTCAACAGAATCTAGAATGCAGTTATTGTCAAGTTTATTTAATAATAGCTCTAAATTCAATCATATTTTTCAGTATTTTACCTCGGAATCTACATCACCACCTTTCATCATATAGATACATGTTAACATAATACTTCGATGCCTGTTGTATTAAAAATTATTTTTTGCAGACCTTATTGTACGCATGTGAGCTAAAAAGCGCAGACCCTCGAAAAATCATGAAATGTGACTTTACTTGTCAAGATTATTCCTAAGAAATTCAAACAAAAAATAAACATTACAAATACTGTAGAATTAAAACATTTTTCTGTCAATAAATATTACATACATGTGTAGCTTAGTATTAGGACATTCTGGACACAGACGCAATGATTTCAAAACAATAATTATTCCAAAAAGCGCCCTGCACATAAAATGCGATTGCAAATGTCACATCACGCATACATAAAAGTCTAGTATAAGTAGAAAATGTGTAGGTACTTTCAAAGATCTGAGAAAAAAGTTTGACAGCATATCTCACATAAAACTTACTGAAAAATTAGATAACTTGAACATTAAGGAGAATTTAGCAAATTGGACAAATAGCTTATTTTTTTTGTTATGTAATTATGTACATTTCTTAAGGAATAATAAGAACTAAACATGTCAATTTGTCTGTCCTGTAACGGGAATCTTTCCTAGTTGGACAGGCAAAGCTTCCTTATATGTAATTTGAATTTTCTTTTGTATCTATCTATAATAAATAAATAAAATAAAAGCTACTGAAAAAAATCACCCTCAAATAAACAACGTATATGGCGATGAAGAGACATCTGGATATGGAATCCGACAAGGTACTGTGCTGGGTCCAATATTATTCATCTTATACTCGTATTCACCGGGTATTCATTGGTATCGGGATATTCACCCAGTGATTTCCATTTTTTTAGAAAAGAGTGTGTCAATTACATTATTTCATTTCACTCTTTCTCTTCCCTTCTCTTTTTTGTGCCTCTTTTTATAAAATATGTATGTAGGATGTGATGATCTCGCCTTTAGGCCTACGAAATAATTCTTTTAAAATTGAGAGATCGATTTAGAAATATATTTAATTTTGTAACAGGGTATGGTTTCAGAATACAATTCTCTGTTCCAACTCTTAAGGGTGATTTATGAAACCGGGCCATTACTAGGAAAAACACGTGTGCCAAAATACTTTGGTTGGAGGAGGAATCCTAATGGATATTTCAGGTTCATTATCAAGTCAGGGGCGGCCGATGGATATTTGCCCGAGTGGTGACTGACTTTAACGCGAGCAGATTGGATTTACGAAACAATTATCTGGTGAATTTTCTATGGCAGTAGGAAAATTGAAAATTAGTCAATAAGGATTGCTCGTTGGTGTATTTAAATATACTAGCGCGACGCGCCGATTAGGGGTTAAAATATTTAACATATTTGTCAAAATAAGATTGCAGAATTCGTTAAATAGTGACGCACGCAGAAAGAACGAAAACGTGTACAGACAATGCTTATATAATGTTATTATATAACCAATAAAGTCGACGCAAGTAATTAGGATGTGTAGTGAATTGAAGTACGCCACTGAGCTCTTCTTTTAAGCGTTATTGGGATAGTTTATGACTCCGGCGCAGACGAAATTAGTTTACACCACAAAAAATAACGAACATGGTTTCTACACAAAATTCTCTGAAATAATAGTTATTATGTGACAGAACACGATTAAACGATTGAGATATGCATATTGGGAGATGTGCTTATCACTTAAGATTTGAAAAAAAGTGACTAATAAATTATTGAAACCACACAAGGAGATGGGTGGGAGTCGGGGCAGGGAAGTGTTAGAGGACAGTGAGGGAAGGAACCTGGAGGCGCGCGGACGGGATAAAAATCATCGAGTTTTGATAAACGGCAGAGTAATAATTTGGTGCGCGTAAACCGGGAATAATTCAGATAGTAATATATAATAATAGATAGTCGGGGCAGGGAAGTGTTAGAGGACAGTCAGGGAGAGATCCTGTTGAGAATTAAGATCGTCAAGTTCTGAGAGTCGCGAGGAGACCAGCTCGGTGCTTCTAAATCGGGGATATTTCATTTTAATTAAACAAAGAATAGTTCGTCTTTATTAAACAAAAAGAGTCCACGCGAATAAGGAAGTCAGAGATTGCGGCTTGCGAGTTCATACCTGTGAAGTTAAATAATATAATTTGTAAATTGAGGCGGTCAATTATCAATACGGGACGCGCTTTCGGGGCGTTTATGAGGGTCAGGAAAAATTTTACAACGAATTGACGCGGGAATTGTGTTTGACGGCTGCATCTTGGAATAAATAACTGCATGACGGGTTGTGGTTTAGAAATGCTTGTTTGAAGTTAAATATTAGAGTAGTGAATTGATTTGTGAAATTATTTTGTGCAACAAGGCGAATTTGGTAAGTTTGTATAAAATTATTAACATATTTAGTACGGGCCTTGCAGGAAAGAGTCAATTAGGGTTTATATACAAGCCTTAGGAATCTAGGACCCTTTTTTTTGTCGAGCGGAGCATTGCACGTTTCCGGGTTGACCGGCTAGCAAGTACCTTTGTTGGGTGAAGTTACTCTTGAGACAAGACCGTTGTAAAATAATAATTTAGTTAACAAAATACTATTTGAAGCACAATAGACACTTTCGGGCAATAAATCTTAGACGAGAGACTTCATTTAAAAGACGGGATTTTAAAACCACAAAACAATAATAAAATCCTTTAAAAGTGCTTTGTTGGTGATCTAGAAAACTAGGTTACTGGGTATTCTCCAATACATAACGGGTAACAAAATACAGAGGTATAGAATATAGGTATAAATTAATGTGTAATGCGCCTTTGAGGTGATAATTATTATTTACGAGTTTCGTAATAATATTTTTAAACGTAGCTAGGGGACTATATTCAGGAAGGTTTTTTTGAAAAGGCATTGGGTAATATAACGGTTTATGAAGGGTGCGTAGCATGGGCATTTTTGATTACTAACAAAATCTGACATAATTGAATTCCCATTCCAAAAATTTCCCACACCTTATTCCAAACTTTAGGTATCACAACAAGTCTCTTACATAGGACTTTGCATAAACTTGGTTCGATATCTTATCATATAATCACCTTTGGTTCACGGTTAGGTATATTTCTTTCAACTTAGCAAAAAACTTTCATATTGTCGGTTGAATGCAGCCGTCGGTAGGTATTCACATTTTAGCGTGATGCGCTATATCCACCTACTTAATTAACAAACTCTTTTTCTTCAAACTTAATTGAGCGGGTTACGACTCGAGAATGGACGGCGGTTGTCGAATGAATTAACGGGTCCGGCTTTCCTATTTCACCATGAGGAAGTATCTCACGCGACTTTATCGGGGGCGATGTGATCGAAATGCAGGTGGGCTTACACTATTTTTTTTATGTGGAGGCGAAGTAAGCGATGGTCGTGTCTGGTCCGAGCAAATTGGAATCCCTTGTGATCACATCTCGGTAACGTGGATCTCGTACCCGCTCTAGACTGGATTGGAAGCGTGGCCGGAGCCATTCCATGATGTCGACGTATGTACGTCACTAAGGCATTGGGGGACTTCAGGAGAACAAAGGACGTGCACCCATTTCGCCCTCCCTCTACCGCCGCTCCGAGGTACCAGCGGATAAAAGTTGTCGTCGCGGGAGGCCAGTTTGATGCAGGACGAAGATTACGATCTGGCCGGACTACCTTCGTCATGGGGGAAACGAAGTGACGAAATTTGCGTGGGCTTCACTACCCTTTAGGTTACGCTCGTGTGGGGTCTGCCTTGTCGGCGGAACGAAGGGAACATGACATATGGAATCGTTTGGCAACCGAACGGCGGTTCTTTGTTGGAATCCGGATAAGTTTTCTTAACTACTTTTGGTTTACGCTTAGGTAGGTATATTTCCTTCGATATTCGATTTAGCCAAAAACTTTCACATTGTCGGTTGAATGAAGCCGTCAGTAGGTATTCATGTTTTAAGCGTAATGCGTTATATCCACCTACATAAGTAGCAAAAGTTCTTTTAACTCCATCACAATAGGAATAGGGATCATCCAGCATCAGGGTGGGAATGTACTCTGGACGAAAGGGCAGCCGGGAAAATAGAAGGGAGGGAAGCCAGATTCACGACCTGGTGCCTTTCATTCTTGGACCCAGCACCCCGGAAGCCGAGCTTGACATTCCTTTCTTTGAGCTGATATTTGAGTTTGAGGTTGGGGTACGCTTATCGTAGAGCATATGCCCGTGACATTTCGGGGAAGGTCCCACGTTACGCTTGTGTATGTTATGCGAGAGGACGTATTTTTCATTCAAATCAAATACCGATGACCATCGCGATTGCAGGCTGGCGCATGTTTTGTAGCGTGCCTAGGAAAAACGTAATCATTATTTCTACTGGTTCGAGGCGGCGTGCTGGACGGAGAACGGGACTATTGAGGACATGAGTGACTGCCAAGGCGAGGATCGGTGACATCAAAGTCTTCCTTAATTAAATTCATACATCGCCAGATCAGAGGAGAGAGCGGCCCCACCGATCTCCTGACATTGCCGATTGTCTAATCAACTTCGGTTTAATGTTTATGCCGATGCTTTAGGAGTTAATGGAACTCAAGTCATCGGCATGCTGAAGAACTTCAAAATCATCACCATCATCATCAATCCAGAGTAGGATGTCACGATCCAAAACCTCGTGCCACCCACACATTTCCTGAACAGTTCCTGACATCGGCTATCACGCCATTAATCGGAGCAGACCCTCATATCAAACGGTATGAGATGACCTCTCATCATCATCATCAACACATTTATAATTTGGCAGCGTATTGGGCGATATTATTCCCATCACCACTCTATGAACCAGAAACACACATCGAACCCTTTCCCGACAGAAGGCAAAACATGTCGATTTTCATTCGTCGCTTGCGACCTTAACATTCTCCGGAGGCGTTGGAATTGGAAGCTGATTCGGCGGTCTATGACCATCACCTTATCAGTTGGGCTATGGAGGAGTCCAATTATTTAAACAGCACATGTTCTGTCTCATGTTAATCCAAAATACCTACCCGTAGAATCAAATTAACAAAATAAAACAAACTAGCTAACTAACAAACTGCATTTAGCACTGTAAGTGTAGAATTATTGCACTCCGTACTGCTTTGAGTGTAAATCTTTTGTTAGAATATACATAAATGTCAAATCATTTTCATGATAGCATTTTATAGGGCCGCAGAGAGTACGCGACATCGCATCGAAAGGTAGGATCTTCTCTATTCGCCGTTTGAATGTAAATTTATATATTAGATGCTAGGAGGGAAAATGCAGATTACTTCAATAAAAATAGTCGTCGATGAGCGTAGGTGTATAACAGGTGCTAGGGGAGGAAGCTGAACGAATATAGATAGATAATTAGTTAATTTTCAAGCTAGTCAGACTCAGTCATTGTTATTCGAAGCCTTGCAAATTGTAACACGCCATACCTAAAAGAACAAGGGTTTACCACAAACAAATTATTAATTAAATTGGATTAACTATACCAAACCACTAAAACAAAAAATACACAACGTTGTGGGGTTAATTACAATTGATTAATTAAGAGCATCTCGTCACGTTTGCATAAAAGTATTACGTGATGGGGTTGAAAAGGCGCTGCAAAAGAAATGCAGGGGAGAGACGCGAGAACGGGCGAGCTACGAGCTTTTAAAGGCCGAGCGGGGTAGCTGTAGCATTGTAGCAGCATGGGGAAACCAAGAGGAAGGTTTTACTAAGTAGGGGGGGGGGGGGGGGTTTATCACAGTTTTGCTAAGTGACCAGGAGGTATGGTATTACAAAGTGTTGCATTTTGCTGGGTTTTATACAATGACTTTAACAAGAATAGAAAAAAAAAAAAAGTAATACAGTAGGTATAACGGTTCGCATGTCATCCGAAAATGACTGAAAACACAACGAAAAAAAAAGTAAAATATTAGGACAATAGATGTGTCGCAGAGGAATTGGAAACAATAACGTTTACATTAAATTAACTATATAAATATAGGAGAGATAGGTCGATGATCTCCAGCATCCGATAAGACGCAGATTAAAGATATCATATTTTGAGGGAAGGAGCTCCGTACGGCTATAAAAAGTGGAACAAAACTTAACAAAGAGTAGGTACTTCAACTAATGCATAGGTTCATTTGCTAAGTAGATAAAGATAGGAGAGATAGGCCGATGATCTCCAACTTCCGATAAAACGCAGGTTAAAGGTATCATATTTTGAGGGGAGTAGCGCCATACGTCTATAAAAAGTGAAACAAAATAAATCAAGAGAGTAGGTAGTGCAATAATGTACACATTAGCTTAACCAGATAAATTTAGGAGAGGTTGGTTGATGATGTCCAATTTCCGATGAGACGCAGGTTAAAGGTATCATATTTTGAGGGGAGTAGCGCCATACGTCTATAAAAAGTGAAACAAAATTAATCAAGAGAATAGGTAGTGCAATAATGTACACATTAGCTTAACCAGACAAATTTAGGAGAGGTTGGTTGATGATGTCCAATTTCCGATAAGACGCAGGTTAAAGGTATCATATTTTGAGGGGAGGAGCGCTGTACTCCAATAATATTTGGAACAAAAATTAATCAAGAGAAACTAATGATATCCCACCTTCGATAAAGTGAGAAAGGGTGTTACGTTATTAGGGGAGATAGTCCTTCAATAATGCATTCAATATCAGATCGCCGGGGTGATAATATCGATGTTAGTCAACCTTCAATTGGGTCTGAACGTTTGGTAAATTGGATACCGGACGATTAGTTAAAATAATAAAAATACAAAACATCGAGGAGTAGTTCTGGTTACCGAAGTAAACAAAACATTACAATTGTAATATTGATAGGTATTAGTGTCCTTTAGTGTCAACAATAGAAAAAAGGGTCTCTTTCATTTTGAGGACAGATCATTTAAACATTTAACGCTCAGTGTGGAGAACAAAAAAAAGGGAGGTCATTAAACCGAGTGCCGACTAGCGGAGATATGTGTCAAATAGGTTTGTGCGTTTAACGTAACGGTAAATTGAAACCCTCCCTACAGTCGGTCATCACAAGAAGTGGGTGACAGTCGGAATAAAAGCATTATTTTGAAACGTAATTTCAAAATAATCTGTACAGGATTGAACGAAATTAGTTTAACTAAATAGTTCAAAGAAACAGAATCTGTTGAGAAACAAAATACATGCAGAATAAACATTAGTGACGTGAACCGGATTAGGCGTGAAGACAATAAAACCAAATTAAAGATAGGAGAGGTAGGTAAAATGTTAGGCAACCTCCGATAAGTATAGGGAATAAAAGGTATTCCGATGTGAGGGGAGGAAGTCGGTTCTTGATGGCAAATTAATATTTTAAAAATAAATTGTTTGCTAATATTCAACCCGACTTACAGAATAAGCGTATCCAAAATGTTTAATTCTAATAATGCACTAGATTTAAAGGACTACAATAATAATTACGTATTCAAACGTATGAATCTAAGGAAATAAAAAGATGACTAGGTATTGTAGACAGTTGATTTCTCAGCAGTTAAAAATTTATAGATGATATTGGTCCCCAGTACCAAATTGTTAAATTTAGAACAACGGTCAGGTCCATTTTGGGCAAAGTTCCTTTAACGAAAAAACAAACAAAAAAAATAAGGAAAGGTCGGTCACACTCGTATAATTACGGTAGGGATATTTATGGGGAAAAAAAATGCAGACGGATCTTCGAGACGGCCATTATGTGAAACCGAAAGTACCGATTAAGGAGAGACGTACCGACTTAAGCGATCTATGCGAGAAGATGCTTGCCATTTTGTAAGGGAAGTTGTATGGGTGAAACGTCACCTGATCGCCTCTTAAAACCAGATAACAGCGACTAAGCAAATACAGTTTCAACAGTGTTTTGAAACCGGGGAACATAGACGGAGCAAGATTACGAGTGATATCCGTGTTACCGTTAACAATGACAGGGCCGAATTGGGGAAAACACTCAGGGCTATTTTATAGAGAAAAATAAATTATGTATTTAGACACAGTAAGATGTGGAGCTTTGGAACACTAAAATGTTTGGTAGTAGATGTGGGAGGGTTTACGAATTGCGCAAAAGGAGTTTTTTGTGAAGCGGTGGGTATTTAAAATCAGTGTAAATAGGTGATAAAGTCAGGCAGAAGTTAAAATTTGGATTAATTGGTTTAGAGACAATAATAGATACCTAACTGCTCACATACTATATTGTCGGCTTATGTGGGGAGTACAATAGGAGACAGTGAGGGTACCATGACTAGGTACCGTTGTAGGTCGTAACCGGGACAAATTCCTGGAAATATGTAGGCATAACGCAAGGTACATTGACCGTAGTTTCAACATTAGACAAACATTGGGCGAGGCCGAAGAAAAAACGGAATAGGGAAGGGATGCGATGACGTACAGGACAGGACCGGATTAGGAAATATTCATCATTACAATTTTGAAAAAAAAAGGGGCACAAAGATTTTAGGCGAGTCCAAACGGGCTGACTACTGCTGAAGTTCTGGAACAAAATAGGTGGTTGTAGTTTGGATTTATATCTACCTCCACTATTTTTTTCCATAAAGGGGAGACTGTGATGATCTCGCCTTTAGGCCTACGAAATAATTCTTTTAAAATTGAGAGATCGATTTAGAAATATATTTAATTTTGTAACAGGGTATGGTTTCAGAATACAATTCTCTGTTCCAACTCTTAAGGGTGATTTATGAAACCGGGCCATTACTAGGAAAAACACGTGTGCCAAAATACTTTGGTTGGAGGAGGAATCCTAATGGATATTTCAGGTTCATTATCAAGTCAGGGGCGGCCGATGGATATTTGCCCGAGTGGTGACTGACTTTAACGCGAGCAGATTGGATTTACGAAACAATTATCTGGTGAATTTTCTATGGCAGTAGGAAAATTGAAAATTAGTCAATAAGGATTGCTCGTTGGTGTATTTAAATATACTAGCGCGACGCGCCGATTAGGGGTTAAAATATTTAACATATTTGTCAAAATAAGATTGCAGAATTCGTTAAATAGTGACGCACGCAGAAAGAACGAAAACGTGTACAGACAATGCTTATATAATGTTATTATATAACCAATAAAGTCGACGCAAGTAATTAGGATGTGTAGTGAATTGAAGTACGCCACTGAGCTCTTCTTTTAAGCGTTATTGGGATAGTTTATGACTCCGGCGCAGACGAAATTAGTTTACACCACAAAAAATAACGAACATGGTTTCTACACAAAATTCTCTGAAATAATAGTTATTATGTGACAGAACACGATTAAACGATTGAGATATGCATATTGGGAGATGTGCTTATCACTTAAGATTTGAAAAAAAGTGACTAATAAATTATTGAAACCACACAAGGAGATGGGTGGGAGTCGGGGCAGGGAAGTGTTAGAGGACAGTGAGGGAAGGAACCTGGAGGCGCGCGGACGGGATAAAAATCATCGAGTTTTGATAAACGGCAGAGTAATAATTTGGTGCGCGTAAACCGGGAATAATTCAGATAGTAATATATAATAATAGATAGTCGGGGCAGGGAAGTGTTAGAGGACAGTCAGGGAGAGATCCTGTTGAGAATTAAGATCGTCAAGTTCTGAGAGTCGCGAGGAGACCAGCTCGGTGCTTCTAAATCGGGGATATTTCATTTTAATTAAACAAAGAATAGTTCGTCTTTATTAAACAAAAAGAGTCCACGCGAATAAGGAAGTCAGAGATTGCGGCTTGCGAGTTCATACCTGTGAAGTTAAATAATATAATTTGTAAATTGAGGCGGTCAATTATCAATACGGGACGCGCTTTCGGGGCGTTTATGAGGGTCAGGAAAAATTTTACAACGAATTGACGCGGGAATTGTGTTTGACGGCTGCATCTTGGAATAAATAACTGCATGACGGGTTGTGGTTTAGAAATGCTTGTTTGAAGTTAAATATTAGAGTAGTGAATTGATTTGTGAAATTATTTTGTGCAACAAGGCGAATTTGGTAAGTTTGTATAAAATTATTAACATATTTAGTACGGGCCTTGCAGGAAAGAGTCAATTAGGGTTTATATACAAGCCTTAGGAATCTAGGACCCTTTTTTTTGTCGAGCGGAGCATTGCACGTTTCCGGGTTGACCGGCTAGCAAGTACCTTTGTTGGGTGAAGTTACTCTTGAGACAAGACCGTTGTAAAATAATAATTTAGTTAACAAAATACTATTTGAAGCACAATAGACACTTTCGGGCAATAAATCTTAGACGAGAGACTTCATTTAAAAGACGGGATTTTAAAACCACAAAACAATAATAAAATCCTTTAAAAGTGCTTTGTTGGTGATCTAGAAAACTAGGTTACTGGGTATTCTCCAATACATAACGGGTAACAAAATACAGAGGTATAGAATATAGGTATAAATTAATGTGTAATGCGCCTTTGAGGTGATAATTATTATTTACGAGTTTCGTAATAATATTTTTAAACGTAGCTAGGGGACTATATTCAGGAAGGTTTTTTTGAAAAGGCATTGGGTAATATAACGGTTTATGAAGGGTGCGTAGCATGGGCATTTTTGATTACTAACAAAATCTGACATAATTGAATTCCCATTCCAAAAATTTCCCACACCTTATTCCAAACTTTAGGTATCACAACAAGTCTCTTACATAGGACTTTGCATAAACTTGGTTCGATATCTTATCATATAATCACCTTTGGTTCACGGTTAGGTATATTTCTTTCAACTTAGCAAAAAACTTTCATATTGTCGGTTGAATGCAGCCGTCGGTAGGTATTCACATTTTAGCGTGATGCGCTATATCCACCTACTTAATTAACAAACTCTTTTTCTTCAAACTTAATTGAGCGGGTTACGACTCGAGAATGGACGGCGGTTGTCGAATGAATTAACGGGTCCGGCTTTCCTATTTCACCATGAGGAAGTATCTCACGCGACTTTATCGGGGGCGATGTGATCGAAATGCAGGTGGGCTTACACTATTTTTTTTATGTGGAGGCGAAGTAAGCGATGGTCGTGTCTGGTCCGAGCAAATTGGAATCCCTTGTGATCACATCTCGGTAACGTGGATCTCGTACCCGCTCTAGACTGGATTGGAAGCGTGGCCGGAGCCATTCCATGATGTCGACGTATGTACGTCACTAAGGCATTGGGGGACTTCAGGAGAACAAAGGACGTGCACCCATTTCGCCCTCCCTCTACCGCCGCTCCGAGGTACCAGCGGATAAAAGTTGTCGTCGCGGGAGGCCAGTTTGATGCAGGACGAAGATTACGATCTGGCCGGACTACCTTCGTCATGGGGGAAACGAAGTGACGAAATTTGCGTGGGCTTCACTACCCTTTAGGTTACGCTCGTGTGGGGTCTGCCTTGTCGGCGGAACGAAGGGAACATGACATATGGAATCGTTTGGCAACCGAACGGCGGTTCTTTGTTGGAATCCGGATAAGTTTTCTTAACTACTTTTGGTTTACGCTTAGGTAGGTATATTTCCTTCGATATTCGATTTAGCCAAAAACTTTCACATTGTCGGTTGAATGAAGCCGTCAGTAGGTATTCATGTTTTAAGCGTAATGCGTTATATCCACCTACATAAGTAGCAAAAGTTCTTTTAACTCCATCACAATAGGAATAGGGATCATCCAGCATCAGGGTGGGAATGTACTCTGGACGAAAGGGCAGCCGGGAAAATAGAAGGGAGGGAAGCCAGATTCACGACCTGGTGCCTTTCATTCTTGGACCCAGCACCCCGGAAGCCGAGCTTGACATTCCTTTCTTTGAGCTGATATTTGAGTTTGAGGTTGGGGTACGCTTATCGTAGAGCATATGCCCGTGACATTTCGGGGAAGGTCCCACGTTACGCTTGTGTATGTTATGCGAGAGGACGTATTTTTCATTCAAATCAAATACCGATGACCATCGCGATTGCAGGCTGGCGCATGTTTTGTAGCGTGCCTAGGAAAAACGTAATCATTATTTCTACTGGTTCGAGGCGGCGTGCTGGACGGAGAACGGGACTATTGAGGACATGAGTGACTGCCAAGGCGAGGATCGGTGACATCAAAGTCTTCCTTAATTAAATTCATACATCGCCAGATCAGAGGAGAGAGCGGCCCCACCGATCTCCTGACATTGCCGATTGTCTAATCAACTTCGGTTTAATGTTTATGCCGATGCTTTAGGAGTTAATGGAACTCAAGTCATCGGCATGCTGAAGAACTTCAAAATCATCACCATCATCATCAATCCAGAGTAGGATGTCACGATCCAAAACCTCGTGCCACCCACACATTTCCTGAACAGTTCCTGACATCGGCTATCACGCCATTAATCGGAGCAGACCCTCATATCAAACGGTATGAGATGACCTCTCATCATCATCATCAACACATTTATAATTTGGCAGCGTATTGGGCGATATTATTCCCATCACCACTCTATGAACCAGAAACACACATCGAACCCTTTCCCGACAGAAGGCAAAACATGTCGATTTTCATTCGTCGCTTGCGACCTTAACATTCTCCGGAGGCGTTGGAATTGGAAGCTGATTCGGCGGTCTATGACCATCACCTTATCAGTTGGGCTATGGAGGAGTCCAATTATTTAAACAGCACATGTTCTGTCTCATGTTAATCCAAAATACCTACCCGTAGAATCAAATTAACAAAATAAAACAAACTAGCTAACTAACAAACTGCATTTAGCACTGTAAGTGTAGAATTATTGCACTCCGTACTGCTTTGAGTGTAAATCTTTTGTTAGAATATACATAAATGTCAAATCATTTTCATGATAGCATTTTATAGGGCCGCAGAGAGTACGCGACATCGCATCGAAAGGTAGGATCTTCTCTATTCGCCGTTTGAATGTAAATTTATATATTAGATGCTAGGAGGGAAAATGCAGATTACTTCAATAAAAATAGTCGTCGATGAGCGTAGGTGTATAACAGGTGCTAGGGGAGGAAGCTGAACGAATATAGATAGATAATTAGTTAATTTTCAAGCTAGTCAGACTCAGTCATTGTTATTCGAAGCCTTGCAAATTGTAACACGCCATACCTAAAAGAACAAGGGTTTACCACAAACAAATTATTAATTAAATTGGATTAACTATACCAAACCACTAAAACAAAAAATACACAACGTTGTGGGGTTAATTACAATTGATTAATTAAGAGCATCTCGTCACGTTTGCATAAAAGTATTACGTGATGGGGTTGAAAAGGCGCTGCAAAAGAAATGCAGGGGAGAGACGCGAGAACGGGCGAGCTACGAGCTTTTAAAGGCCGAGCGGGGTAGCTGTAGCATTGTAGCAGCATGGGGAAACCAAGAGGAAGGTTTTACTAAGTAGGGGGGGGGGGGGGGGTTTATCACAAGGACCATAATATGAAATGTAAACCACTAACCCATACATTTGTTTTAATATTTTAGTATTAAGTAATACATTTATTTTAATATTTTAGTATTAAGTAAATGCACCTATTATTTTATTATTATTATTTCAGTAAGCATAATAAATTATGCGTAAATCTTATTTAATTTTTTTATTCTTTTTATTATTCCCCTTTTTCTTTCTTTTTTTGTACAAAATATGTATGTTCTAAATTTGACCGTCCTAAAATGGGAATTCCTACTGGTTGGACAGACGAAACACTTTACGAATGTACAATATGTATATCTCGTACTAAATAGATAAATAAACAGTAACTGAATTGTAGTTTTTGTTTTTATTTACATTTTAATTTATATTGGTATTATATTAGCATTACAGTAACTGTATTTTTACATAAAGTAACTTCGAAAATTGCTCAATTCTTCGTGATATTTTTCCTTAAAGGAAAAGTTCCTTCTTTACTTTCATTTTTATTTTTCATTTTCTTGTTTTATCTATTAACATCTCTTTAGTTTATTATGTCAGCTAAACAATAGCAAAAAAATGTCGTGATATAACGGAAAGTATACTAGATTATGAATATATGTATTATTTTACCAACAGAATTTCTTCATTCATTTTCATTTTTCAAATCCATTTTTCTTGTTTTATCTTTTAATATTTCTTTAGTTTATTATGTCAGCTAAACAATAGTAAAAAATGTCGTGGTATAACTGAAAGTATTCTAGAATATGAATATACATATGTATTATTTTACCAACAGAATAGTCAACACTATAATTTACTATAATTTACATGTAAAAACATTATCATACTGGAATGTCCTAAAACGGGCAATTGCCTAGTTGGACATTTTAAGTTCACTATATTGTATTATGTAATATTTTCAAACAATAAATAAATCATGAACTCCATTACATTGTTTCTAGACCGCGATTCACGGTTGACAGTCCCTTGTGTGCTTGTGTTGAGCAATGAGCATGCAGTGCGCGGGTCACAATGTTTGTCCACTGTGACCCCACGGCCCGAGCGCTAATCACGATTTATTAATATTATTACCGTCATCTCATCACTTGTCTTGTTGCCACGGCTCTTTCCATCGTCCTCCATACCCCATGCGACATGACATGTTGTGTTCACTGAGTAGGTACCGTCGCCGTGTGTGCACGCACTGTGCTGTGGTCACATTCTGCTCACAATGACCAGATACTACTCTTGCAGGTAGTTACCTACCACCATCGAGGTGACTACCATTTTGCTAATAAAGCAGAACCGATTAGAGAGGAATCAAGGTATAATCATCGATATAAAATCTGAGGATAATGTTAGAAAACCATTTTTTCTACCTTATGATTAAGATGAAGCCATACTAAATATCGCAAAATCATACTTTTTTTTTTTAAATTTGATCGCTTAGAAGTATTATAGATGCTTCAATTAAATACTGCGTATAGAACATATCTTGGCCCTTATCAGTCATTTCACATATCAGTCATTTTTTTATAGGTCTTTTAATAACTCTTAGAAAAAAATAAAGTATAAGGTCTATAAAAAACACTTTCAAGTCCAAACTCTCCTATTTATAAACCTCTTTTCGGATATGGTTTTATTGTTTAATTTGGCAAATTTAGTTTCTATAATCGCAAAAAAATTAAATTAACGCCCGAACCTCACAAAATAAAATATAATATGCATTTTCGCGTTGTTATTTTTGACATCACGGTGACAATACGGAAGTCGATGAATTCGGGATTTCAAAGTGAACCTTATACCGTCCACCGAAGAACGACTAACTAGCCACTCCTATTTTCTGTCAGTACTCCCCCGGACGGAGCGGGGAATAGATGTGTTAGGCTTCGCGTGGCTTGTTTTCGGGAAATCAATTTTAAATTTCCGTTTTATTACAATAAATAATGCATAAAAAAGGAATTAATATTTTTTATAGGCCTTTACGAAATCAACTTCTCCAACCTTTCCAAAAGCCTTTTCACAAGTATTTTTAAACTCCTCCCATAAAGGGGCGTGAATTCCGATTTCGATTTTTTCCTGTACTATTGGATCGCCTTAATGAAAACTACTAGAAAACATAACAGCCTCATGTATTTTAAAAAACATGTGATAATTTTATCATCTGTACAACGTCATGGCAAATAGAAGTATTTAAGTTAAAAATAAATTAATTAAATGAAGACAATATTAGCGAAACTCTGAAAACAGAAAAATCCGAATAAGATACGGGCACGTCTAAGACTGGAACTCAGGACCTCGGCCTTGCCGGAGCGCAGCTCTACAAACTGAGCTAATGCATGTGTATCTATCCGATTCGGTTTTGTTACTTCGATTATCTTCATTTTCTTAACGCATATTTTTATTGGCAGCTATCTCTATGTATTTTATTTTACTTATTTATTACATTTCATTAGATACATTTATATCTATAGCAAAAATGACACTTTCTTTAAATTTTACATAAAGATAGCAACATAAAAATGCGTTAAGAAATAAAAGAAAATTTAGATAATGTTGGCAGTTCTGAGTCGATGTATGAAACAGTTAAATACGACCGAATCGGATAGGGACACATTAGCTCAGTTGGTAGAGCTGCGCCCCGGCAAGGCTTATGTACTGGGTGCGAGTCCTAGATGTGACCTATATTTTTATGACAATTCTGTTTTCAGATTTTCAATTGAGTTTCGCTATAATGTCTTCATTTTATTAAATATTACAATTTAAGGTTTTACTAATTAAGTTAAAAATAAAAATAAAATTTATTAAATCGCTTTATCATTATGTTTTTCTTTCTTCTCTATCTCTATACTGTATCGGTACCATTACTCACTTTTATTTTTGATTTTTATTATTATTATTTCTGTTATTTCACTAGTAACAACTAAATCTTGATTTACGCATGCTTTGAATATTTTTAATTGGAATGTTTAACATGCCAATGACAATTTCACCAATATAATAATGGTTATTACTCTGTGAATGTTTCAAATAATAAATAAATAACTAAATAAACACGTACCGACTAATTGCAATTATCACGACAATTTATGACATTTTTGTAGCTCTTAAACCTACGATATTCGAATCCAAAAAATAAACATTTTACTTTTTGTAATATCAATATCCAATCCTTAAACCACTTTAAAATAAACAAGCAAAAGGAAAGAAAGCGACATCACTTCTACCGCGTGTGAATTTGCTTACTCGGATTTTATAATTTTATTTCTATTCTTGAACATACACATTACAGATTATTACATTGGTTTACATAGTTAATAAGTTTAGTAATAAGAAGAAAAAAACGTACTGTACTGACAATAATATTGTATTTATGATCTTATCGCATGATTAAATTAAAATCCTCTCATCAAAAACCCTTACCTAAATACTTGATTTTTTTGTGTACAATTTATCTACAACGAAGAGTTATCGAACGTAAAAGATTAGTTTGGTCCAACAGATCAAATGTGCACCACATTTCCATATTGTCCGCCGCTCCACAAGTCAAGCGACGCCGACGAGTGGGCGTACTAATGGGTGGACCATTTTAGGGAAATAAAACATTACACGGAACATTCTGATAGCGACCGCAACATTCCGGACAGGACCGGCGTTATTGTATTAGCACCCAGATCCCCAAACGATACTTTTCATATGTAGGTTTTGAAATGATAATATGCATAGTTCCTACTGGGATGTCATTTATCCAGCTCATACCCTCCCTAACCATATCACCTTGCCGAAGAAAACATTTGAAAATGGAACATGACAAGACTGAATTGAAGTGCATTTATTTGTAAAAAAAAATAGAAGACTTGGGACATTGGAAGCAACTGGTTGGTGTCGTTCGTTTTATGATAAGGTTTTTTTTTTGCGACCATAAAAGATTTTTTCCCTTAATACCTCGAGATTCAGCGGTGGACTAATATAACCTTTATTTTTATTTTTTTTAGTAAAAGATTACACATTTATATACATTATTAAAAAAATGTTTTCACTGCCCAACTAGGAGGATTCCCGTTTTAGTACAGTCAAATTAGTATGAGTATTAACATATGGAACATGGTCTGAACCTACATTTGTGTTAGTGTTGTAAGCAAAAATTATAAGAGATAAACATATTTTTCAAAAAATACATGTTCTAAGTAAACCAAGATGAAGTGAGCATTGGTCACGTAACATGCCGGTTGTATCTTTTTTTTACAACAGCTACAATAAATAGATGGCTTTGAAGAAAATAAATCGAGTGAAGTTCACACGCGGTAGAACTGAAACCTTCACCAACATAATCTCAACCAGTAGGAACCTTGAAAAAAGAGCTCATAATCAAAGCGGCCAAAGCTTGACAGAGCGTGACGTTTCGTAGGCACTGGGTATGATTTTATTCCATCTCATTCTCTCGCAGGCTAAATCCCATAGTGTGTGTTTGTCTCTTTTTAGAGTCATTTCCGTTTTATCGAGTTCTAAATCACAATGGTGCTAAAGAAGTTTCGCTTCAAAAATTCTTTCAAGGCCTAAGTCATCATTGTGGAGGGTGTTTTGACGGAAAGGAAGTCTTTGAGGATGTTCTGAAAAGATATGAGGTGTGGATATGAATCTGGTGGTCAATGTGCCAGGAGTCCAAGTCTAGTCTGCTAAGTCTGTGAGAGTACTATTATTTGTTCTTACAAAGGTTTTTGTCCTTTCTATCACCATTAGTTTTGTTTTGGCCTTGTTGATCAGTAGCTAGAAGACGTAGTGGCCCGTATTCTCACTCCGCTTCTGTTTTTCTGTATGAAATTAATTTTGGGACCAAAACACTTTCAACACGTCGCCAGCGTGCCGACACCTATCTTAATTAATTACATTTATAGACACTTATTATAATTCATAATATCAATTTGTACTGAAACGCCGATAGCCACGAGGCCGAGAGACGGGTGCCATGACTGCCACGGGGGTGTTTGAAAGTTATCACCCATTAAGATTAAATATTAAATGTGAATTAATTCTAAAAAAAATAATTAAGGCCTCGGTTTAATTATTGACTCCCGGTCGTTGCTACCAAATTGAGCCTTCAGAGATATCAAATTGACATTTTATACATCTAATCTAGCAATAAGATGGCGAATGATGTGTCAGATGACGTCTTGATTATGATTGGCTGCTGCCTCCAGGGTGATTGGAAAAAGTTCTTATTCAGAAGTCACCCGTCTAATGGCAGACTTGGCCATAAGAAAACAATCAGCGGGAATTTTTCTTTGTAGAAGATGATTTTTTTCTTAGAATTACCACAGTTTGATGACGGGGATTAGTTTCGTAAAATTAATAATCATAGTTATTGTATCTTGTAATCTAGTCTCCAGTTGTGTGAACAATATATACGGACGTATCTATCTAAGCGTAGGATATTAGATATATAATGACGAGTCTGCAACTTTTTTTAGGAACATTTGGTGTGTTGTAATATAGGAAAAATAAATGACTTATAATTTTTATCAAATACTAACGCACTTACATGAAAAGACACGGGATAGTCATAAAGGCGCTATTTCGTACTAAAATATCGTCGAAACGTGTTCCACTATTATCACGCAAGTAGCAGTGCGCGGGGACTGGATTCGGTAGTTTCCAGTCATTCGAATTTGATGTAAAAAAGTGGAACCAATTTAATCGCTTCGTATCTCATCTAAATATAAAAAATCAATGGGGATAGTCTAAATTTCCGACAAAAGAGATCTAATTATATCGTAGGTAGGTACCTACCTAGTTTATTGCATATCTGAACTCTTCACACGATCAGTTCCAATTTTAACAATTATAATTAATTTCAAAACAATTTATTAAAACAGGGCCACAATCACAGACACAACCGAAATTAGTAGTTTGGGAGATATAAAGTACTAATTCTAACTTCTTTTGGTTTTGGGAGAAAGTGGATAGATAAAAAAAATGTTTCAATATTCAATCAAATTCGTTTTGAAAAAATCGCAGACAAAAGTCACACCGAAATCAAAATTCTAAAGTTTAGATTAAAGGAAAATTTTTTATCACGTAATGCCAATCGTAATTCTTTTATTTTAGGTACCTAGGTACTAGTTAGTCTAGGTAACTGTTTTTATAATGTTTTTTCAATATCTTAAACTTTTCTGTAATACTTGTATATTTCTCATGTAATATGGCAGACTAGAATTGCAATATTTTCCTAGTCCTGTAGGATTAAAATCATAAATAAGTGAAACAAAATGTCTACATTTAATTAGAATAAAAAAATGTGAGGCGGTATGGGTACCGCCACCAAGGGTACCTACCATTTATTAGATAACCAACACCTCTGCCATAGGTCACCCCAGGTGACGTACCCCGGTATGCATACAAGGGTATGTTGTGAGGCTGAAGAGGGTAAAGGGGAGGGGTAGAGGGGAGGGGAAGGGGATGTGGAGGAGGAAGGTGGGTAAGTACCAGGCCATTTTGATCTGGTCACTAAACACGGCTAAAACCATTTCAAGCAACGTTATAATTCTGAATGGTGCGGTCTTACACCACAGCGATACTGACGAAAGTATCTTCCACTCTGGAACGTGCCGCAAGTATACTATATTATATTATTTTTAATTAATTAATTAACAAGTGACAATCTTACGTTTTATAATCTTATGTAAATGAATACATATTCATATTTTGATTACCATAATAATTTTAAAAATAGGCATGTGCCTAATGTGATAGTCGAAAACCTGAAAAACTGTATAAAAAGTAATATTATGAATAAATAAAGAAAAAAAGTGAAATAAAACAAAATTTATTTACGCACACCGGCATTCGATCCCGCGATCTTCAGATTGCGAGTCAAGAACCTTTCCTCTCGACTACGGAGGCCGTCATGGAATTATAGCATTTAATGCATGTCTACTAAATAAAATAAAATATACGTTTTTTTTTTGTTAAATCTCAGTTTGATAATAAATAATATTGCAGACAATGTAATACTATGGGATACATATAATTAGAATAAAAAATGACTTTCGAGAGTTATGATAAGTCCTCTCGTACTCCATTAAAGGGTTCCTTGATGATCATTGATGTTTTCCTGTTCCCTGTAGTTTAGGTTTGTTTGTTGGCGTATCAAGCAGCCAGTGTCTTCAAATCAGTAAGGTGCGTAGGAAGGATCGCTGAGCGGCCAATTTAGCTAAATGTCTTAGATCAAATGTCATGGGGACAGTTCACTTCAGTGTCAATTATTCCTCTCCTACACAATACGTCCCGTATCTCATCTCTTCTGTCCTCTGTTCCCCTGGTATCCGTCTGGACCGCCTTACACCAAATTACTACCAATTACCGACATATTGTGTTTGTCAATTCAGACCTATTAACATCTCAGATGATTAATTCCATATTTTAGGTACCCACCGAGAGGTTACGCGGCCCACTCGGGAGACGTGGAAACAATCAGCAATAGAAGCATAGTTTGATCAGAGTAATTCATTCATATCTACAGTCTCGGTAAGTAGGTACCTCCCTGTTTTATACAATGCATAGGTAAGAACCAGTTAAGATTATATTAATTTGAAGAGTTTCTTTTAGCTTTTTTTTTATACGAATACCACACAAGAGTCCCAACTGCTCCCATCTGAAGCCAGTGAGACTATGGCATCCCCAATTGGGGTAGAGGCTAAAGGTGGTGAAGGAGATGAAGGGAAGGGGGGAAGGGAAGGAGATAGGTAAGAGGAAGGTGGGGAAGTACCGGCTATTCAGATCTGATCACCAAACATGGCTAAAGCCATTTCAAGCAACGTTTCAATTCTGTATAGTGGTCTTTCACCAGGGCGATACTGAGAGTATCTTCCACTGTGGAACGTGCCAAATTAATTAATTGTGAAATAACACAAATTAATCAAATAAAATTTATTTGCCACGCTGAGATTCGATCACGCGACCTTCGGATTGCGAGTCAAGAGGCTTACCGCTCGACCACGTCGGCCGTCGATCAACTTATTAAGAGTATCAATCAACCATTTGGGGTGACCTATGGTAGAGGTGCTGGTAATCCAATAAATGGTTCCCGGGGTGGCTGTACCCATAACCGCCTCCCAAACTAAAATACACTAAGAAAGCAATAATTTTATGTTTTCTATAAATATTTAATGGTTTTGAATGGATCATCAGCTCATTTTTATTTAAAATAAAATGTAAATATATTTTTTATAGTTCTTTTTAAAAAAAAATTGTGTTACATTGAGCTGGCTCTACACTCGCGCGCGAAGTCGCGTCGTGAATTCACGCCGTGAATATACGCCGCGATCCGCGCGTGAATTGTGTCCATCCACACTCGCAAAGCTTCAGTACTTATAATAATTTTAACCATATTTTTGTGATTTAAGATTTTTAAATTATACATGGAATGTTAAGTATTATACCTATAGAGTCTTACTTTTCTCTGAAAAATTAAATTAAATTGGGTTATAAGCAACATAACAAAAAAAATGGTCCCCGGGTCTTTGTAATTTGTAATCTCTATTTTCTTCATGATAATATATTGGTTGACATCCGTTTTATGGAGAAAATGCCTGCGTGGTGACTGGCGCATAGTGCGCGCATTTAACGTTATACTACGAAAACATTATTACAAATAGGTCCTTGTTTTATGTCAAATTTCAATGATTTTCGATTAATGGTTCGTGAAATAACCTTCCTAATAATCGTATAATTTGGTTATGCATATCATTGTTCCTTACAAAATGTAGGCATCACTAAAATAATCAATAAGTTTTTTTTTTACTTTAGCTCCACACAGGAGGCCCTGAGAAAAATAATTTTCATCAGGACCTATATCATCTTTGAGGTTGCTGTATGGAGGGTATTTTTTAAGGAAATGAAGGAGATGAAGTTCTGGGAAGGAAAAAGGTTAAGAGGGGTGGATAGGAATCTAAGGTACAGTGAGTCCAGGTCTTCCGCCGCCAGATCAAGACAAACCGCACCCTATGAACCCGCTAAGTCACCAAACGTAACGAACCACTTGGGTTGACCTATGGCAGAGATGTTGGTTATCCAATGAGGCGATACCCATTCGCCTCCTAACTTTAAAACATAACGCTTAGTAAGCACTCTAGTACTTGCATTTTTTATGATAAAAGATACATACCTAGTTCTTATTTAAAAAAGAATATTTATTCTTCACTTCCAAGTTGCGACCGTTAATTTTAAAAATTTATATGTTTCTTGTTCTGTTTCATATTTAATTTGGATTTAATAGTTTTATATTCTCCAATGACATTTATTATTTAGTTCCTTCTTTAGACCAACATTACTCACACAACAGAAAAGACTCTTATATATTTATGAATGATATTTTTGGCTTTCAGGTAACCTCAGAATTTAAGAAATTATTCCATTCGGATTAGGGGTGACAGTGCCGAGAACTTGTATTCTACTATATTGATTCAACAATGTTTTTTTCCCGTTACTGAACGGTAGAAGTTGTAAATTTTTAAAAGGGTATTGATAAAAATAGGGTAGACGAAACATTTAAAAATGCACTTTTTCAGCTTCAGTACAACTCGTGTAATAGTAAAAATGATTCATTAAATGTTGGGGAAAAACGTCCCTTGGCCCAGACGGTCATTGATGTATAATTGGAATTCTCAGGTCATTTAACCGTAGTAAAACCACTACTTACACCGTTTCTAGAATTCATGAATGAAACCAAAATTCAATGAACTGTATCTCGGTTTTTCCCCACTATTTACTATTTACTTTATAATTTTTTTTCCAGGGAAATATAGTGGAAATCATAAATTACTATGTCTGTGGAAGATAACGAATTAATTAATGATTTAAATTTAACTGCTTAATGAGTCACCATTTTTAATTTTAAAATAGTTATAGATAGAAAAAGAATCAATAAAATTGGGTAGGTACAGGTAGGTTTAGTCAAAAATTGTTTCGGAAAAATATGTACAAAACCAAATATGTAGATATCTACATACGGTGACCGGCCAACTCAGAAAGAAACCAACTTAGAGCCACCTCAGAAAGGTCATTAAGAGTGATGATAAAAATATAAAAAACGTTCGTTAAATAGGTTAAGGTTACCGGCTATTTTAAAATTATTTTTTTATAGCTTTTAATGAACTTTCTAAGATGGTTCTGAGTTGGTTTTTATTCTGAGTTGGCATGGAACCATCTACATACATACCAGTAGCGGTCCGTGAGTTTTCAGAAAAATACGACATTACTGATGTTTTTGTAGCTGAAAATGATTTATGAAGATCTTCAGGATTCTTTCAGTCAAGGGATGTGCCGCATCCACATACTGAAAGATCTTCATACAAAAAGTTGAAATTTTGGAAAAAAAAAAAAAAAACATTTTCTGCAACAACGGCAATAATGTAATATTTTACAATCTTAGCGCTCTGGCTCACTGAAAACTCACGGGCCGCTACTGATAATAATAATAATAATAATATTTGGCTAATTTATATAGCGCCGTTTTCGTGAAAAATCACCTCAAGGGCGATACACACTATAGTTTCTAAGGCACGTATATTTAAAGTTTAAGTTTACATTTAAATACATAGTATTTTACCATAGTGCTTAGATGTATTTCACAAAGTGTATTTATTTGCACAACACACGCCGGGGTGCTTCTTGGAGTACCTACTGAAATTGCAATAAATACACGAATATTCCAACCAATCAAAATGTTATAAGTTCCAAGCAGGCGAAATGTAAAAAAAATCTTTCTTTCAGTAGGTATGCCTTTAACGTGTGCTCACTTCAAAAGTCAATTTCTTCATCTGTTACCCTTAATTTCATATATCGCACAAGAGTCCCAACTACTTCCAACCGCCTAAAGCCAGTGAGACTTTGGCATCCCCAATATGTTGTGAGATTGAAAGTTAGTGGGGAGGGGGTGAGGAAAGTGTTTTAAGTACCTGTCTATTCATATCTAGTAACCAAACACGGCTACATCCATTTCACGCAACATTTCAATACTGAATGGTAGTCTTACACCAGGGCGATACTGAGAGTATCTTCCACTCTGAGAGCCTTGCCCCTCGAAAAGGAGGACGTTTCTATGAGTCCTGTGAGGAAAAACCATCTATGATCATGTGAGTAATGTGGAGTTCTGCATATATAGAATGCATCAAGGTTGGTGGAAGCGTAATATGTAAGATTAAGAAAGAAGCGTTTAGATAGTTTGGGCACGTAAGGAGAATATATTTTTTATTTTATTTTATTTTATTTTGCAGAAACAAACAGTACATAATTACATATTAGAAAGTAGTTACAAGTTATAGAGTTAATACAATAATTGGTACCAATGACATGTCGCTGTTATATAGTATATGTTTTTATGTGACAAATGATGCATTTTACCTATATTTAATTAATAAATTATTAAGGGGGAGGGGTAAGGCAGTGTGTGTGTGGATGTGTGTGTTATGTGTGCAAGTTCAGTGTGCTAGAAATGTTTTTCTTAAATAAAGGAAGGGAATCAAAAAATATGTCGATATTTGTAGTTGTTTGAATTGAGTTGAATCTTTGAAGGATGCGGGATATGGGGGAGTTGGCTGCAGCGTTCGTATTATTACTGAATGCTATGGTAGAAGAAGTCGGGAACGCCCGAGGAAGATATGGCACGATCGAGTGAAACAGATATTTAAATCAGGTCCTGTCAAGAGTCAGAAAAATAGAAGAGTACGTGTAAAACAATTTATGAATGTGAATGAGGCAAGGAGTGTGTGCATCCTATATGCCTACCCCTGCGGGGAAACGGTTAGTTATTTAGTAGATATATCTTATAGAAGTGACCTGCCAGGTTAGTATGTTTCTGTATCTATTTGTAAATAGTAAAATTAGAGAGAACCTAAAAATTTTTAATAAACTGTACAGTGCCCTTGAGGTGATTTTTCACAAAAAACGGCGCTCTACAAATTATCCAATTATTATTATCTCCCATCCTTTATTACAGAACAAATTTTCGTTCCTTTGTTTTACGTAAGTACCTAGGACCTAGGTGCGTATTTAATTAGTATAAAATAATATTTTATTTTCTAAAACACAATTCAAAGAAAACTCAGCGCTCTATTAACAAAAAATATCACCGAAACGGAGTACTTACCAATATTTGTTTTAATAATTGTGTATTTGGTTTTAAAATTTCTCTTCTCCACCCATTAAAAATAATATTTTGTCATTTATTTCCAAATGGTGCCATAAATAAAGTTGGTTAAAATATTTCAACAAAGATCAAAAAGACCTTTTGTGCAGAAATATTGTGGTTTCGGGGGATTGTTGTCCCTAATGACCGCCAGACAAGGCGAGGTAATCCTTTGCTTGTAAAAATGTTAATTTGTGTTTAATATTTGGTAGTTACCTATCTTCCCTGACAATATATATTATTATTTTTTATATCTTCAAACCGTTCACAATATGGTGAGATTTTTTGAACCAACAAGCAGATACACGCACACCCGCGACTTATCCAGACTTATACTATCCGTCACACTGAGATAATGAATTATATCTTGAATATTTTTTTTTGTATTGGGCTTCCTCCTACTGTAGTCAACGTTACACTAAAACTAAACACAGAAACCACAATAATGCAAAAATTTGATTGCTTAGAAATATTATAGATGCTTCAATTAAATAATGCGAGTAGAACTGTAGAACACGTATTGGCCTTGGAAATAATCGAGTATTTTTTTTGTTTTCAGATTTTCGATTGAGTTTCAATAATATTGTATGTAATTAAATAAATATTACAATTTTAAAGTTTTACTCATGAAGTTAAATATAAAAATAAATAAATAGATACTAATAGTTGTTCGAGAAGAGTAAGGAAAGTTACTTAGAGGTTTAAAGTGATTTATAAATAATATTTTGAGATTTGTTGTTTTGCCTCAGGGCTTAAATGCATCCAGTCATTACTTCATTATCTGATTCCTGATGAACAGGGTCCTCTGACCCTAAACTTTAGTAAAGACTAAGCTAAGGACTAACAGTAGTTGTAAATAACAAACATCAAGCTTAGTGTCCGGATTAGGTACCGTTCTTTCAGTGTTTTCTATGAAAAAATAACATAAAATAGTGATGATCCAGCTACCTGCATTGGTCAGAGGAGGACCCGCAAGGAATCTGGGAGGTAACGGTGTTAATAAGTTTTGCGAAAAAGTTTCTATGCTAATGGACTTTTCTGAAGCTTTTAAGGTTTGGACAAACCCAGCAAAAAATGCCTTTCGTTTTGCTGACAAATGCGCAAATAATTAGCAGAAACAATGGCATAAAATAAGCACACATGCCTATGTACCTACTTATTAATTTCATTTGTGGGTTTGGCTGAAACTCGTATTTGCTTTGAATTTAAATGTCATTTTCAAATTTGGAACTTATTCTCATTGAGAATTTAAACAAGCGATAAAGTACCTACCTTATCGCTTACCTACCTAACTATTTATAAAACTGGGAATTTCGGTGGCTGGGTCATGTGGAGAGAATGACCGAGCATCGAGCACCAAAGTCCCTGCTGAATTCAAGACCGATAGGGCGAAGGAGCCTGGGAAGGGCAATATTAAAATGGAGCGACAACGTCCACAAAAATATACCTACCTTGGAGCTTGGAGAGAGCTGGCACAAAACCGAGATGAGTGGAGGAAGATTCTTGAGGAGGCCAAGATCCACCAGGGGTTGTAGAGCCAAGAGTGATGATGAAAGTACTCACCAATAATATAATATTTTTACAGAAGTTTGTTTTATTGTCGTTTTCGGAATTGAAATTGATTAGGTGAAAACTTCAGACAAACGATGAAGTACCTGTGGGTAATAAAGTAGGTAGGTACTGAATGTTTTTTCTCTAAATCATTTTAATTCTTCATTTGAAATTTGTGCTTTTTTGTAATAAAAATCTATTTTATTATTTTTGAAGGGTCCGCGCGGTAACCATTTCTAAGGGTTCCCGGGGATAGGTACTTATATACAATATGCAGTCGGTTTAGGGAAAATATGGTAAATATACCTAATTACACAAAATATAATTAAATGACCCCGACGGGGTGTGCAGAGAGAATGTACCGCCGAATAACAAAAGTATAAAATATATTCTCATTCAAATGCATCAAAGATATAACTATTTTTCTGTATATACCTACCAGCGGATAAGTACAAAAATCGACACTATAGGTATCTACCTATAATTTTTTTTTTGATACTCATACCAACTTATAAATAAAGGTTTTTTTTCTCATTTTGAATGAGAGAGCTAGGTATAATGCCAGTAGCCGAAATAACAAATGGTAATATTTTTATATTCTGAGAATGCCAAATTCTTTTAATCTCATTTCCTACATAAATCTGTATATTTTCTTATTTTTTCAGAAACAGTTTTTTGAATATTATAGGAATTTGGAATATCAATGATATAAGTTTTTTTTCTTAATTTTGTTATGTAAAACTATATCGGGTCTATTATGACTAATTGTTCTGTCTGTTAGTATAGTGTATACTAGATTTAATAACATTAAATCCCGTGATTTTTCACGGATCTACTCTAATACATACCTATCTTCTAATTCATACCACTTATACTGACGATTAAATTTATATAGGTAATAATTTAATTTTTTTTCTAGCGCCATATTATCCTTTTTTAGATGTAGGTAAGTTTAAGATTACTAATGATAGATAATAGAGAAAAAACTACCTAGGTATATGAAAAGCCTTAATTTTTGTTCTGAAAGGGAAAAAGTCGATACCCGCTGTAAATAGGTAGATACCTATCGAACTCTATCTACCCAACTGCTAGTTGAGCTTCCTATTTGGATATCGACTACCCGTGTGGGCTAATTAAGTTTAATTTATTAAATAAATTCGGAAGTTCTACCACAAAACAACAACAAAATAATAAAAAAGAAATTTTTTTTATTCTTTTATGGGCAATAAATTTTTTTTTACGAAGTCGATGATGGAGATCACAGTAAATTTTTGAAAATATTTACTTTCTTGTAATACTTTATTTCGTGGGTTTTCGAAATTTACATTTAAATGTATTTATCTAAAGACTAATATTAAAAGTAGGTAACCGGATCTATCTACCTAATCATTGCTAAGATAAATAAACAAAAAAGTCAAATGACAAATATTTATAATTATCTTGTTCTACCAACCATGAAATTAAAACATCATATCTTTCGTAAAAAGTAAGATATTGTTTACAAAAAACTACTTAGGAAATAAAGGTGTCTACAATCTCAAACAATGGAATTTACTTAGAATTTTAATATTTTTCAATGATCTTTAAAATGTATTTTGTAAGCTTCTGCTTTCCAAATAAAGTTATCCCACTCTTTCAGAATCTTAAATACTTATTATAACTTTCTTCTTTACAAATGATTTATAATAGGCAGATATGCATTACCTGTGCATGTTTTAATATCTTTTGTGTTTTATCTGATAAAATAATATCCTATTTCAAAATATTTTTTGATAAAGTACGTTGATTGCATAGTTACTTGTATCACACTCTTACCTACACATGTGAGAACTTAAATCACTAAGATTTTACATGATCATTAAAAAAAATATATATATGTACTTAGGTATATGATTTTATGTGATTTATTTTAAAAATTTAAACTTTCTTCGTGGTAAATTTAGTGTCCACTTCTCTCAGTAATGAAATTAGCCTGCTAAATCTGCAGATAAATATCTCTTTCAGACAGTAGGTTTACATGAGAGGAGGAGGGGAGGGGTGCTGGTGTCCCTAGTGGGGGCGCGGCCAACACCCCGGGGGCGGAGCGTCTCCCCTCCAGAGGGAGCTTTCCCGGGCGGGGCTCCCCGCACCTATATAACCCCCGCCACCACCGATACACTTCAGTCCTCCTCAGGCAAGCGTACAGTGTGGTTGCAATCGAAACGAGTTTACATAAATCTCTTGCGAAATCGTTGTGTCGAAATTTGTGATAAAAGTGGCTTCGTGTAAAGAAGTGCCTTTTAATACTTTGTTATTAGTTTAAAATCGAACAGTTTACCCGTGATACGATGGTCAATATCGAAAATACGCCAGTGAACATTTACCCCATCATGGCTCGAGCTCCTCTCAAGTCCAGCTTCAGCATCAGCTCGCTCCTGCTGAAGGGTTCCGAGCCACCCTCCTCCCCCACCCGCTCTCCCCCGCTGTCCCCCGCCCTCTCCGCGCCCTCCGAGAGGGACTACTCGGACTCCGAGTCGGAGCTGGACGTCACAGGCACCCCGCCGCCGCTGGACTGCACCACCGGCAGTCACGGTGTACAGGGAGATGCGGAGGAGCCGAAGAAGACGGGCAACGAGAAACCCGCATACAGTTACAACGCTCTCATCATGATGGCCATCAGACAGAGTCCCGAAAAAAGGCTCACTCTCAACGGAATCTACGAATACATCATGAGAAACTTCCCTTACTATAGAGAAAACAAGCAAGGGTGGCAAAACTCAATCAGGCACAATCTCAGCCTGAACAAGTGTTTCGTAAAAGTTCCCCGTCATTACGACGACCCTGGAAAAGGAAACTACTGGATGTTGGATTCCTCCGCTGAGGATGTCTTTATCGGTGGCACCACCGGGAAGTTGAGGCGACGATCTTCCGCCGCCGGGCGCGCCCGCCTGGCCGCCTTCAAGCGCAGCGCTCTGCTGGCGGGACATGCCCTGCTGCCGCCCCCGGGGCCCTACGCGCCCCTCATGGGCCTGTACCCCAACCCCGCCCTACTGGCCTCGGTGTACCAGCGCTACGGACCCTACGCGCCCGCGCTTACCATGCCTAAAGGCGGCTCTCTGCCCCCGCCTCCCGGCTTCGGGATGAATCTAGAGCGCTTGTACGGAGCCCCTCAGCTGCCCCCCAATTGGCCGCGCGCATTCCCTCCCGGCCTGGCGCACCCGTCGCTCGGAGCCCCCTACGCCCAGTTCTACCAGCGCTTGCAGAGCCTAGGCGCCGGCCTGGCCCCCATGCCCGGAGGCCCCCGCGACGGCAGCCCGGAGCCCCAGTCCATGTACAAACACCCCTCCGTCACAGTGATCTCCCGCGAGTCGTGATGGCCGCTCTAACCGGTGCGCGGTGATTGCAATAAACTGTCCACAGACTGATTGTATGTACCTTTGTTTAATGCTTGATTAATTTATGTTTGATCTCACATGTATATGAAATTATTATTTATCGGCGCGGAAACTGCGTGCTCCAGCCAAATGGTCAACGACGATTCAGTGATTAGTTAAGATAGAGTTAGTTTCAAAATAGCCTTGTGGAAAACCACTAAACATTTTTTTTTCGCTTAGAATCACCAAAATAGTTTGTAATATTAACGATAACATAAACACGTAGAGCTTCTAATATTCACGTGATGCGAGCAAAAACTTGTTAATCAGTTAAACTAAAACTTGTTAAGAAACCTAGTGATTTCTATTTATAAATAATGTCGCAATGTACATTTCCTGCGAATTATGTCTATGTGTAGCATTCCAATGTACCTATTTATGTAAATTAATAATAATGTAAATATGATTTTGTACCAAATGTAAATAGTATAGAGATATTTTATTTAATTGAACCAAATGTTCTGCTTATTTAAACAAATGATATATTATATAAAGAATCTATAAATGAAATTTTACTTGGTTTTTATGAACATTCCCTTGAATTCCTACTTACACAAAAAACACATGACAAAGGAGAACAAAAAAAGGTATTTTCTACCTAATCAATGATAAAAGTAACATTATACCATCTAACTGAAAAATATCTTCAATAGACCCTTAACTGAAATTGAGCAATTGTCTCAACACAAACCTATATTCATAATGACTTTATAATAGGCATTAGGCACTGAAGATAAACAACGACAAGAAAATTATTAAAACTAGAGAAGCAAATATAATTTGTGGCCCGTGAAAAAAATAAGTTAACATATCATACTAATCTTTATTAATATAGGTAAAGATTCTTATCTCTGGTGTAACATAGGTATTTAAGATTTTTTCAATACTAAAACCAAGACACTTGGGTACTTAAACAATAGATTTCTGCAATCAAATATAAAATAGTTGGGATATTTCTAAGCATGTAAGTACCTACTTAAAATTTAAATCAGAAATTCTATGTTCCTTCTCTCATTACAAGAATAATATTAACTAAATAGTTTTATTAGATATTCTAGCGCAGATCCGGGAAAAAAAGCCTGGGGTTTTATGGTATGTTAGTACCTAAATCTAATTAGTAAGTAAATAGCGCTTTATTGTTAATATAAAAAGCGTATAGTCCCCTGAAAATAGCGAAATCTAACGAATTTTAAGATTTCCTCTAAGAAATTTAAACAAAAGCAATAACATAGACGTGTCTGTGAGACATGCACATTTCAAATAATATAGAATTAAATAATTTTCGGGCAAACAAAATATTGTGGATAGATAGATACTTAATCTTAAACAATGATTTATATTCAAAACAAATCCGGGATTATTGAACCTGAGTTACGATCACTCACAGACAGATCACAATCAATATAAAAAGGTAACTAGGTGTTTAAATATATTATATTTCCGCTTCTTCATTTCGGTATAAAAAAACGTTGATTGCTTTATGCAGTTAAAAGTTTTGCCGATGAGAAAGAAGGTTGATTCGGAAATAATTATTTGTTATTCAAGGTCCAGGTTTGAACCCTTTCTTAATTTATAACTTTCGAGATTAAAACGACATAGCTGAAAAAAAAAAGTTGAATTGGGTATTAAAACTTTTATAATTAATGCAAATAATTCCTACAACACAATAGAACTTTTATCCAGATTTATGCAAAATTATTTGCGGAATAGTTAGCGAATAAAAATATTTTCTTTGTCGAGTGCAATCAGAGTTTTGGAATGGTTTTGGGTATTCTCAGCCTGCATAAATACAAACACCTTCTGAACACGGCTCTACGACCCAGATTTTAATTAAAAGTAATAGTCGGTTTGGCCTTGGGATATTTTGTTCCTCAGTTTGTTTAAATACAAATACTATGTATTTGGGTTTCTGTTTGTATGTACCTGCATTATTTAAAAAAATAAACGATGAATTTTTAATCATGCATTTGCTAAAGAGGATAAAATTAAAATACATGCCTGCATAGAAATATTTGTTAATTAGGTATAACCAAATTTCAAAACATATCAAATATTATGTACCCATGAGTTGAGATTTACCACCTAGTATTTGAATAGGTAACTAACTAACTAAGCATCACGCCGTTTCTCCGCAGGGGTAGGCAGAGAGGACGGACCGCCACACAACTCGATCTTGGCACACACTCTTTGCCTCGTTTACATTAATACATCGTCTCATACATGCTCTTCTATTATTCCGACTCTCCACATGGCCCGACTCAAGTATCTGATTCACTTGGTCGTGCCATGTCTTCCTCGGGCGTCCCCGATTTCTTCTACCATTCACATTTGCATCATATATTCTCCTTACACTCCTTTCCTCGATCATTCGCTCTACATGCCCAAACCATCGGAGAGTCCCTTACTTAATCTTACACATCACGCTTACATCAGCCTTGCATTCTTTGCGGATATCCACGTTTCTCTCACGATCGTACATGGTTTTACCACACATTCGCCTCAGAGATCTCATTTCTACAGCATTCAGTCTACTTTCATCCTTCCTCTGCCAGTTCTATGCCTCACTGCCATCCATCAGGGTAGGTACCAGCACTCCATTATGGTCGGCTAGTTTCGCGTCTTTGGACAGTTTTTTATTACCGCCAATGGCATTCAGCCCTCCATTAATGGAGTTACCGGCATTCACCCTTCTTTCAATATCTCTATCAGCCTTCCCATCTTTCGTAAACGTACTACCCAGATACACAAACTCATCCACCTGCTCCAAGTATTCATCATTCACAACTATTTTGCATACTATTTTCGTACTCTCTCTTTCAAACACCATGACTTTAGACTTACTTACATTCATCATTAACTCATTCTTCATACATACTTCGTTCATCCTAGACACGAGAGACTGTAGATCTTCCATACTCCATACAAAAGGCAACATACTTCCAGATTACTCAATTTCGCGCCCAATCCCATCTCTTTCAATTATTGCATACAATTTTTTTTTATTTTTTTTTTTTATTTATTTATTTCAAAAATTTTGTTTTTACAATACAAATGATTACATGTGCAAGGTTATACAATAATTCATTTTATATTACTACTACTCCATAAATTGAGCTCAAGAGCTCGTGTTTATGGGAGGAGTATTAACATGCAAAAAAATAAATTAATAGTGTGTTAATGAGATGTTTAAGCAATGATCAAAGAACATTATGAAAATAAATACAAATATTACTTGACAAAGGTACATAATTTAGAAAAAATAGTTTTAGAAGGACAATTACAGTATATATATATATATAACATATTCTTTTAATATTAAATATTTCAGTTTAAGTAAGGGTAAATTAAATTAAGGGTACAATATATCATTATCCAATTTCAGGGACTTAATTTGATTTTTAAATTGTTCATATTTCAATGTTCCCGTTATATTAATTTTGTTTTTGGACAATAATAAATTGTACCATCTTACACCTAAATACAAATAGAATAAATTATCTATGTATAGATTGAATAATTGCGGTGACATTACGCAGCCTTGTTTAACACCTTTTGTGATGTCAAACCACTCCGTAAAATCGCCGTTCACCCTAATACATGCAACGCTTCCCTCGTATAGCAACGCAATTGCCTGAATGAGCTTCGTATTCACTCTGTACTTGGACAACACCTTCCATAGCTTTTTCCTGTCAACTCGGTCGTACGCATTTTGTAGATCTACAAAGGCACAGAAGAGTTTCTGGTTTTTTGCAAGAAACTTCTCAGTGAGCATACGCAATGAGAAAATCTGGTCCATGCACCCCCTTCCACTCATATATAAAAGCACCTTGCACATCCCATATTTTATCCTTTGTTTCCATTCTTACCCTTTCAATCAATATTCTACCATACAGCTTGCCCACTGAACTAAGAAGGCTAATAGTCCTATAATTCCCACTAGCCCTATGATTCCCACTTTCCCATTTGACAGGTACTTAAGATGAAGCCATACTAAATAATGCAAAATCATACAAAATCGTATGTTTTAGTTTTGAAAATTTGACCGCTTGGAAGTATTATAGATGCTTCAATTAAATACTGTGTGTAGAACATACTTTGGCCCTTAAAAGAATCGGTCATTTTTTTAATAAATCTTTTAATAAGCTTAGAAAAAAATAAAGTATTAGGTCTATAAAAAACATTTTTAACTGAAAACTCTCCTACTTATAAACACTTTTTCGGATATGGTTTTATTGCATAATGTGGCAAATTCAGTTTCTTATATAATTATCGCGAAAAAAAATGATATTTACGCCCGAACCTCACCAAATAAAATATAATATGCATTTTCGCGTTGGTATTTTTGACATCACGGCGACAATACGGCAGTCGACGAATTTGTTATATCAAAGTGAACCTTATACCGTCCACCGAAGAACGACTGGCAGCCGCCCCCCTGTCTTCCGTCATTACTCCTCCGAACGGAGCGGAGAGCAGTCGTGTTATGTTCCGCGCCGCTTATTTTCGTGAAATCAATTTAAAAATTCCGTTTTATTACAATAAACAATGCATAAAAAAGGAATTAATGTTTTTTACAGGCCTTTACGAAATCAACATGTAAAAAAAAAATCTCAAATATCTTTTCCAACCTTTCCAAAAGCTTTTTCTCAAGTATTTTTAAACTCCTCCCATAAAAGGGCGTGAATTCCGATTTCGATTTTTTCCTGTACTAATGGATCGCCTTAAAAAAAATTATTGTAACACACGTTTACTATATATTATTATCGAATAAATATATAAACAAGAACAAGGTTTATTCTATGGTTGTCCATTTCATGGACGGGGGTGTCCACTTCATAAACACATCACCTTGAATTGGACACTTTTTTAAAATTCAACCGGGATAATATCGTGGGTTATATTTTTTTTCATCTTTATTGATAATGAATCTAATTAATAGATTGGAATTTAGAGCCTTGAGAAGAAAATTGTCCTATATATGTCCTAAAAATGTAACTATCTCATACACCTACCTAAGTATCTATCTACTTAAAAATTAATTTTTAATGTGAATACCTACCGCAAAAGAGTCCCAACTGCTCCCGTCTGGAGCCAGTAATACTATGACATCTCCAATTGGGGTAGGTAGGTATGTTGTGAGGCTGAATGTAGTGAGAAGAGGAATGCTGTGGAAAAGAGGAAAGTGGGGAGATACCTGGCTATTCAGACCTGGTCACCATACACGATTAAATCTATTTCAAGAAACGTTTCAATTCTGAATGATGGTCTTACACCAGGGCAATATTGAGAATATTTTCTACTCTAGAACACGCCGCAAATATACCTACTATATATTATTTTTAATTAATTAATTGTGAAATAACCAAAATTAATCCAATGATTTTTTTCCGGAATTCATATTTAAAACATCTAAACCACGTAATCCAAGTACTGAAGAAGGTTTAAGGTACCTACCTACTTTGGAAAAGTTTTACGCTTAATTCAACATTCAAATCTTTCGAAAAATTGATTTTACCCATGAAGAAAAATTATTTGTTAAAATTCTGAAAAGTTACCCTGACTGACGATGCCTCCTATTTTAGGGTGGCCCGTCCTCCCCAAGGGACCTAGCGATCAATTTTCCATTTTTAACGGAACCTACCTGTCATTAACGACTAACCGTAAAACCGTCATGAATGCCACGGTGGTGGCGGATGATGGAATAGTGATTAGACAGATAGCACGGAGGCATAGGGATGTTTTTCTTCAGTCACAGTTACAATGGCAGTGATCAGGTTAATCCACACCTTTCAGTATGTATCGATTTGTGTAGTGTTGTATATTACATATTGTCCGGTCATCAATCATCTAAGGAGAATTGTTACCCTTTTTGTCACGGATAACAAAATATCAACAGGTTTCTTTGAGTGTTTGTTTTCTCGTACTTTTGCAAAAAAAAAAAACTGTTTCAATTTATTATTTTCGAAAAATGAAATTTATCACAATAGTTAATATTACAATTTGAGGTTTTACTCATTATGTTAAAAATAAAACAAATGTTCATCCTAGACTTGCAGAAAAGTCAAAAGATGTCGCATATTAAATTTTAAAAATCTAGATAGAATTTAGTTTTGGGTTGAATCTTGCAATCATACATAAAGATAGCAGCCGATAAAAATATGCGTTAAGAAAATTAAGATAATGTTGGTAGTTCTTGGTCGAAGAATGATACAGTTTTACATGACCGAATCGTATAAGTACGCACATAAACTCAGTTGGTAGAGCACTGACCCGGTTAGTCATATGTCCCCGCTTCGAGTCCCAGATGTGACGGACTTTTTTCTGATTTTTCTGTTTCAGATTTTCGATTGTTTCGTTAAAATTACCTTCATTAATAAAACAATAATTTAATGTTGAGATGAAGCCATACTATATAATGCAAAATCATACAGAATCACGTGTTTTTGTTTTGAAAAATTGATCGCTTAAAAGTATTATAGATGCTCCAATTAAATACTGCGTGTAGAACATACCTTTGCCCAAAAATATCGGTCATTTTTTTAATAAGTCTTTTAATAAACCTAGAAAAAAATAAAGTATAAGGTCTATAAAAAAACACTTTCAAGTGCAAACTCTCCTACTTATAAACCCCTTTTCGAATGAGGTTTTATTGTTTAAGATGTAGCCATACTAAATAATGCAAAATCATACAAAATCGAATGTTTTTGTTTTGAAAATTTGACCGCTTAGAAGTACTATAGATGCTTCAATTAAATACTGCGTGTACAACATACCTTGGCCCTTAAAAATATCGGTCATTTTTTAAAATAATTCTTTTGATAAGCTTAGAAAAAAATAAAGTATTAGGTCTATAAAAAAACAATTTCAACTGAAAACTCTCCTACTTATAAACACTTTTTCGGATATGGTTTTATTGCATAATATCACAAATTCAGTTTCTTATATAATTATCACGAAAAAAAATGATATTTACGCCCGAACCTCACAAAATAAAATATAATATGCATTTTCGCGTTGGTATTTTTGACATCACGGCGACAATACGGCAGTCGACGAATTTGTTATATCAAAGTGAACCTTATACCGTCCACCGAAGAACGACTGGCAGCCGCACCATTCTTTCGTCATTACTCCTCCGGCCGGAGCGGAGAAACAACGTGTTAGGGTCCGCGCTGCTTGTTTTCGTGAAATCAATTTAAAAATTCCGTTTTATTACAATAAACAATGCATAAAAAAGGAATTAATGTTTTTTACAGGCCTTTATGAAATCAACATGTAAAAAAAAATTCTCAAATATCTTTTCCAACCTTTCCAAAAGCTTTTTCTCAAGTATTTTTAAACTCCTCCCATAAAAGGGCGTGAATTCCGATTTTGATTTTTTCCTGTACTAGTGGATCGCCTTAATGTGGCAAATTCAGTTTCTTTTATAATAATCGAACAAAAAATGAAATTTACGCTCAAACTTCACTAAACTAAATAAAACATAAATTTTGGCGATGTTTTTTCCCAGTACATTGAAAGAGGCGTAACCAAACTGCGAATATAATCCCTACACCATCTGCAGAAGGGTCCATAGCGCGTAGTATATTCACAGTTAGTTGCCGCCCGGATTTCAGGCCGAAAAGACGTTGCTCTGCTCTCCGTGTCGGTTCGTTCTGTAAAATTGTACTTGCGAACCGTTGTTGGCTACTGATTATGGTTTTTATAGGTCAACGCCCTAAAGTTCTTAACTCTCCCCGATTCCGAATGGGTCCAGTACTAGGGAATCGCCTTAACAACAAAAACAGAACATTTTTAGGTATATTTTCATATTTCCATTCTGTACGCTTTCTAGGTGTTTTACCTTTACAAAAAAAAACCGTCAATCAAAAATGCATGCGTTTTTCAAGTATCTGCAATGCCAGCTTTTATTTGGTTTTGTATCGATGATGTGTGTAGGTATAAAGGGTCTTTCTAAACACTACTTGGTTGCTGTGTAAAATATACAATAATTGTTATATTAAAAACACTTTAAAATACGTACAAACCTATTTAAAACAACACTTTAGCCTTGCGTAGGAAATACCTAAAGGCTAAAGTTATTAGGAATAACAACAATAATACTTTTAAAAAAAATAATAATACCTGCAGGTATATTTTTATGTGAAAACCACACAAAATACACAAAAGTTCCACTGCTCCCCATCTGAAGCCAGTGATATCCCCAAATGAGATATGTTGTGAGGCTAAGAGTAATGGGGAGTAATAGGAGTGAGTAATAGAGTAATAGGAGAGTAATAGGAGTGAGGGAGTAGGAAGTACCTGGCTATTGAGAGCTGGTCACCAAACACGGCTTAAACAATTTTAATATTGAATGGAGGTCTTACACCAGGGCGATACTGAGAATATCTTCCACTCTGGTACGTGTGGCAAATATGCAATAATTGCCAAAACTACCCAATGACCACGGAGGCCGATAACACCTATAAATAGTTTTCTTTCGTTGTTATTAAAAAAAAACTAACTAACCACGCCTTTGCCGCTTACCATGGATAGGTAGAGAGGACGTGCCGTCTCACATCTCTCTATTTGCATACATTCCTTGTTTCATTCACATTCTTTATCGTTATCACTCATCGAGTATCGTTCTGGTGTAAGACCAACTTTCAGAATTGAAACGTTGCTTGAAATAGTTTTTGCCGTGTTTGTTGACCAGATCTGAATAGCCAGGTATACTTCCCCACCTTCCTCTTCTTCATCTCCTTACCCTCCCCACTACATACATACCCCAATTGGGGATGCCATAGTCTCACTGGCTTCAGACGGGAGCAACTGGGACTTTTGTGAGATATTCACCTAAAAATTATACATAGGTTTATCGTCTTACACTCACTCACGTTATGATTCTTGAAATGACTAGACACGAGTATTTGATTCACTCGTTTTCAAATAAACAGAACTTTAAGAACACCACCGCCAGTATATCTATATCAAATTTTCTCAAAACATGGATATATTAATTGGTTATGTCATTTAAAATAGATTGAATAATTAGATTGCTTTTAATAAAAATAACCCCTATTTGAAGTAATCCCGCTCCCACAGCTATATCGGGAGCACAGAATGTCCAGCAGATGAATAGAGTGACGTCCACACGTGACACATCAACAGACAGGAGTCAGGAGTCAAAGTTTAAGGAAGTGAACCAAATTGGTCAGCACCAATTAAGGCAGGAATGGAGAAGTCATGACCGCGCCGAGACCAGGGGGCAACAGCTTGTGTTACACGGAGACTTTATGAGTAAATTGCCATTATTGTTGTGGAAAATAAAAATTATCTTATAAATTTTCCGACTTCCTACATAGGTTCTACCTACGAAAGTACAAAAGTATATATTTTCAGCTCTTCTATTTTTTGACCTACCAAAAGAATTAATACAACAAACTAAGCAATCATAATTAAACAATATAATTTCGGATAACCAACGTGACATAAAATTTTGACATTCTAAATTGGGGGTAAGTCGGAAGGTATAAATGATATAGGTAGGTATAAGTTTTTAATTACATACATAGGTCCATTATATTCTAATTTGAAATTTCAACTCAGGCAGAGAGGATAAACCGTCAAATTAAATTTTTACCTACCTTTCCAAAGCTAACCTACCTACCCTCTGCAAGCTTTTTAGCAAATTACTATCGACTATGTAGCGCAGACCCGTTAAAAACCACGGGTATTAGGTATAATTGTGAAATTGATAAATGTTTTTTTTTTACATGAGCTCCATGCAGGAGGCCCTGAGGAAAATAATTTCCCTGAGGGCCTGTTTCATCTTTGGAGATGCTGTGTGGAGGTTTTTTTTTAGGAAAGGAAGTAGAGGAGAGTTCTGGGAAGGAAAAGGGTTTAAGAGGTGGGTAGGAACCTGCGGTTCAGTGTGTCCTGGTCATCTGCATCCAAGACCTAGACAAACCTAACCCCATGAACCCGAGCACCCTGCTAAATCACCAAACGTAGCGAACCACTTGGGGTGACCTATGGCAGAGGTGTTGGTTATCCAATAAAGGTTCCCGGGGCGGCGGTACCCATTTCCGCCTCCCAAATTTAAGTATGTTAAAAAAATCACAAAAGCTGACTTTGTTCGTCAAGATTAACCCTTAGACTCAGTTGTTTCGCAGAATTTTAACAATTCATCAAATTTCAACTTTAGTTCTTGAAGTTCTGTGAACGTTGTATTCAGGTTCCATTGTTATTTCAGGTCTGTAAAACAACTGGCCCGTAATGATAGAATAACAGAACTAGATTAGAACTTTCACAATATTTGAAAATTTACTTGGAAATTGGATGAATTGTTCAAATTCTGTAAAAATTTAAACAAAAGAAAAAAATATTTTCAAATACGGAATTAAAATAACTTTCTGGTAAAAAAATAAATTATATTATAGTCAGGTACTTAGTTGTATTATATTATTGGTACGTACTAATGACACTTACATTTTTTTTAAAATTCCGAGTTAAATGAACCAGAGTTATAATTACAGACAGACCCACAACCGAAATCAGAATTTTAGATGGCAACTCAGATTAGGTTCAGTGACTAGATTAGTGAGTTGCGTAGGTATAGTATTGCAGCAAATGGATAATAAGTATCGAAGTGTGGATCGCGTACTCCCCCAACTATTTGAGACGATCATCCTAATGCTAATCTCCTTAATGGGAATAGGCTCATCTTTTCTATGCTTTGAGTATAAGAATCAGGATGTGGCGCATTGTGTTGAGTGAAATACTGTTTTAGTAAACGCATGCCAAATTACTTTTAAGTACTACAGTGGTAAATGAAAATCATGGTGGATTACGATTCTAGTACAACTTAATTAAATATTTGCAACTTATCTGTTCGTATTTTTTCTTCTTGTTAGATAAATCTACCAATCACACTTTTCTTATTGGATTAACGTTACACGAAGCCTTACTTCAATATATCTCTTACCGAAGGACGAATCGTATTTAGGAAGATAAATATTCTGACCAAATCCTTTTACTATTGTACCGCCCATCATAAAATTTGGCTTTTGCTTTCCAAAATACGCTCATTAGAACAAATTATATATTACTAGCTGAAGTCCCCGGCGATGCCCGGGCCCTACACAGAATTTCGAAATCAAATGTAGACAGTGGCAAAGGTACACATCAAATCCACACCACCCGCTTGCCAGCCCGCTCGTCCACCACATACAGACATTCTCCTTTATATAAATTATAATATAAAAAAAATTCGCGTTATATACGATGTTTGTTCGAGATAAACTCTGAAACTACTTAACCGATTTTGATGAAATTTGGCTTACTGTGTGTAATTTGGTCCAACTTAAACCAAAGTTAGTATAGTTTTTATCTCGATTTTTGACCTTATATACATTATTGCGAATAAAATATTTTTTAAATGTTTATTATAGGACAATGCTTTATAATTATTTGCAAGTTCCAAAGTTTCTAACAGATGGCGGTCAGTTAATTTATTGACAAAATACTTGGTTATCTAGTTTGGGTAACCATCAAGTAGATGGCGTTGTGTTTAATTAGCCACAGCAACGCGTGGCCGTGTCAGTTAGTATATTATAGATATATTTCAACCAATTTACAGAAAACCTTGACAAATTATATACCTTCCTCATGAATCACTCTATCCATTGGTAAAAACTGCATGAAAATCCGTTCAGTAATTTTTGAGTTTATCGCGAACAGACAGAAGGAAGCGGCGATTAAATAACAACCTCTGCGTGCGAACTGTACCTTATATAAAGTAACCTCCCGGGTATGTATGAACCTGCATATTTTCTGCCTGTACAGAGTATAAATAAAACAAAATATGTAAATTTTTACGCAGCATCGCGTTCATTGATCAAATACATTGTACATACAGTTTCGTATCAGTAATCGATGAACCGGTGGATGCAATGTTTAGTAATTGTTTGTCTAGCTTGTAGTTGGAAATAAGGTTTTAGAAATATGTTATAAGTTCGTACAGTGCCCTTGAGGTGATTTTTCACAAAAACGGCGCTATACAAATCATCCAAATATTATTATTATTAAATATTGAAGCAAAAATCTTTTGCATAAATTCAATTTCGTAAGTGTTTTTAAAGTTTAGATTCTATGAAAATGGTTCGTTATTAAATTAAAATTAGATATATAACCTAAAAAATATATACCTAATTTAGGTGCCTACATTGTGAACTCCCTGAACAAAAATTCATGCTAGGTGCCTACATACTATAATACAAATAAACATTAAAATAAAAAAATAAACAGATAGATAGATACCTACTTAGATACCTACCGAATAGTAATAATATTTGGCTGATTTGTATGGCGCCGTTTTTGGAAAAATCACCTTAAGGGCGCTGTAAGAACACATATAAGAATATAATACAATTATTGGTGACCAGACAACTCAGAATGATGTAACTTTAATAATAATAATATTTGGATGACTTGTATAGCACCGTATTTTTCCGAAAAATCACCTCAAGGGCGCTGTACAAATGTATAATTACAATCTTACTTCTAACTATAAACTAGACAAACCACTACAACAACTTATGGTTAAAAATTGCATCCAGCGGTTCATCGATCACCGATATGAAACTATATGTGCAATGAACGCGATGCTGCTGTAAAAATGTACTGTACAGGCAGAAAATATTTACAAGACCATACTTATCCGGAAAGTCACTAGAGATTAAAACTGTTATTGTTTATTTAGAGAAATTAAGGCACAGAGGACATAATTGGGAACTATGTTATATAATATGTTCTGTAATGAGCTTATTTTGAAAACAAAAGCAAAATTTTATGATTCTCTCAGATAGGTATTTTTATTTAAGGGTATGAGAGACCAAAAAGGTGTAGGTTTTTAATTTGGACCAAAATTCTGTTGGGCTTGTTATGCATCTAAGTTCACTGAAAGAAATGTTTTGGTACTATTTACTAAATTTTCAGTAATTATCTACCAAACAGTTTAGTTGCTGTGGTGACTGCCGAACTTTTAGCTACTGTTTGCTAAACAGCAGTTTATTTATGACAGCTAAACGATTCAGATATTCTAGCTAAACTAATCGGTTGACACAGCTTTCTGTGTTTAGTTGTGTTACCTAAACTGTTGTGTATTTTATATCTAAACCATTTTGTAGTGTTTGGTTAAAAAAGCATAACTGTTTAGATGTAGTAACCTTATTATTTATTTAATATTCCAAAATGGTTAGGTTGATTAACTAAACTTTGGTTGGAATAGCCCTACTGATATAGATGTTTTAGCTCTCTATTGCTAGCTAGCTTTAGGTACTGTAGCTAGCTTTTTGGTTAGATTATATATTTTAAATAGGAAGTGCAGCTTTGCAGTTTAGCTGAAAACAATACAGGGTGTAAATGTAACCACCATCAACTCGAAGGATTATACCCATGATTCAGAATCATGGGTTAAATACTTTGAGTTGCTGGTAGTTTATTACAACCATTTTGAGAGATGAAACCTAAATACATAAATATTATGTTTTGTAAGACTAGAATCTACTTATTAAAAACCTCATTCAAATAAAAGTTATTTTGTTAAGAATCGTCTCTCAAAATATTGTTTCCTGCTACCAGCAAAACTCACCTTTAATTTTTTCTACGTAAGCTTCCAGATTCCAAGAAATTAGATAGTCCTCCATGGTTTTGTCTGCCATTACAACTATTTAAAAGTAGCGGCCGGCATAAAATAAATTCACAACGAACGTCAATTCCTCTGTAGTGCGCACTTAGAACTGAGAATGAGACAATGAGAACGGCGTCATCTGAAACATCTGGTCATCTCGGCCGGGCAGCTGGCCGAAACGAAAATGCCGTTATATGCTCGTCTACTAAAGTTTGGTGGATTTAACTAAAATTTTGTAGCAGTTTGCTTAAGTTTGTGCAATGCAACTAATTGTTATGTAAAAATACCCAATTTAGATATTCCAACCTCAGTTTGGCTATTTGAACAAAACATTTAACCAAACTCGATGTTTAGTTAAATTTAGCTAAATACTTTGGGAAGTAACAAATAAACTTAAGCTACTAAAGTGAAATAGGTTTAGTAAATTACTTTAGGTTAATTAACCAAACAGGTTATTTTGTTTAGGTAAGTAAGCTTTTAGTATACTATTAATAAAGTTTAGTTGCAGTAGCTCAAGCACCTTTTACTAGACAACGACGGTATCTGCACATAAAGTAGTTTAGGAACTAGTAGCTGAAGTTTAGGCGATGGTTACACAACTTCAATTAGCTTAACACTTTAGCTAACTCATTTTTTTCAGTGTTCCGGAAGGAGTTTATTCCAAGCCTTAGGTCCAGACACTCCGAAAGCGCGATCTCCAAATTTAGTATTTGGTTTGCGTTTAGGTTCCGTTAATCTGCCTATAGCTGATGATGTTGCTGATCTAAGGGTTGACTGCCACGGATCAGTATTTTCTGGGACACATAGTTCAGAGATGTAAGATGGGATCATTTCATTAATTGATTTAAACACCATCCAGCACAATTTGTACTGGATTTTCCATTCTTTCAGGGCACTTGAGCCAGTGAAGGTTACGAAGGTGTTCTGAAATATTTGAATATTTAGAAACTCCGGTTGCGAGTCGAGTACCTTCAGTTTAACACCTTCTTTAAAAAGTCATTAAAAATGATGAAATTTTTTTTTGGTTAAATAGATTACGTTAGGTCAGGTTAGGTTATGGGCAATTTTTTCTTTTTTTTTCTTAACCTTTAATGACTTTTCAAAGGAGTGTTGAAATTTCATGATTCTGAGTTGTCATGGAACCAAAACCTGATACCTAACTAGCTTACAACCTGATACCTAACTAGCTTAAAACTAGCAAGAAGTCAACGTCTAGTTAACGCAGTTATAAAAATATATCGAATAATTAATTAAATATTACTAAAACCGTAATTAAACCATGGGTTTTTAATGTATCTATGTATTTATCTATTTCAAGATTCGGCAACTTGATGGGCTGATGGATGTTGAAAACGACATTTCGTCTAGTTTTCATAGGTATATAGGTATGCAACTCCACAATGACGAAAATGGCAAGGCTGTCAATAAGGTGCTTAATGAGGTGATTCACTAGTCCTGGAAAAATTCTAAATCGTAATCCTCGCCTCTTTTTGGGAGGGATTTAAAAATACTTGACAAGACTTGAAGAAAAAGCTTTTGGAAAGGTTAGAAAAGGTATTTGAGAGTAGTTTTTTACAGGTTGATTTCGTAAAGGCATGTAAAAATACATTAACTCCTTTCTTACGCATTGTTAGTTATAATAATAATAAAATTTAAAATGGATTTAACGGAACCAAGCGACGCTAAGTCTAGGGATGTACATTCGCCACCGCAGACGGGGCGGAACTGATACAAAATGCATTCTAAATTTCTGATTCGTCCATTTTGATTAATTCCGCAAAAAACAGATTGAAATTGCAATGTTGTGTTTTATTTTGTGAAATAAAGGCACAAATATTAACATGTTTTCTGATTATTTTATAAAGAACTTAATTTGCCATATTACATAGTTCAACTTTATCCGAAAATGGATTCATTAGTATGAAATTTTGGCACTTGAAAGTATTTTTTATAGGCATCAGGCCTTTATTTTTTTAGACAGATTTATTAAAAAAATACTAATTTTGTATGATTTTGCATTTTTTCACATCGCTTCATCTTAAAATTATTGAAGACAGAACGTAGTAGTTAATGGAAACAAAAGATCAGGCATCTGTGCACCTGCAATTGGGTGCCGACTTGCCAAGAAGAGGAAGAGAGGAAGGAGCAAAGACGCTGATAATACCTAACAACTCATACAGCGCCCTTGAAGTGGATACTAACGCCAAGTGGCTCAGGGCTTATAGCCCTGAAATCAGGTAAGATCTAAACTATAAATCCAGATAATCAGTTGAGTGGGTAGGTACCCGATAAAGGATTCGAATCGATCAAAATAGTCTGGTTCTCACACATCTTTGTAAACTGGATCAACTCACCATTTAACATTAATTATGTGAATTGTCTTTAACAGGATTCTCCATATTAGGCAGATGTTGGTTTGTTTTTGTTTCTCCTAATGTAACATATCGGAAAACAGAGTCAAGAGGCTCTCGGCTGAAAAGCTGTTCGTGTCGTGACGTCCCCACAAAGTCTTTACCACAGATCCAACATTTTGTTTTGCTTGTATGAGATTTTTCTTTACAAAACACACGAGCGTAAATACTCATGCGGGCATTTTTTTTATCTCCATTGAATTGCTGTAAAGGCGACAAATCGTGGCGGCAATTTGTAACATGCGTTTCTTTAGCGTGTTCATTTAGGAGGACGGTAGATGGATGACACTTGGCTGGCATTTCAATGGACTTGTTGGTAAAATATTAGCTAAAGTCTAGAAAAACATTTGTCCCCGACTTAATGGTATTAATTCCAGTCACTCTGTTCGGACCAGCGGCATTTGCAATGGATGAAGCGGTTCTTTGATATTATGTTGGTGCGTACCTACATTTATAACAAGACTACAATGATGATTACATAAATAAGGTAGGTAAGTTTCATGTCATGTTTTACATGGACCTACCCTAAATGTATTTCCAGTAAATCGCTTCATCCAACCATCTTATAAGTGAGGGTACTCTGTTTCTGTGTCCAAACCAAGAACAATGTTTGAATTTGAAAGACAATTTCAAAATTGTGTGAAGATTGGTAGAGAAATGTTTGTTTCGTTCTTCTCTTCTTATCTTCACTCTAAATCAGTGGAGATGGAGTAAGATCACTAAACACGGCTAAAGCAATATTCAACAACGTTTCAATGCTGAATGGTGGTCTAATGCCAGGGGGATTTTGAGAATAACTTCCTTTCTGGAACAGCCGCAAATATACCTACTACATAATATTTTTAATTAATAAATTATGAAATTAATCAAGTAAAATTTATTTCGCACGCTGCGGAGTTTGAATCCGCAACCTCCAGATTGCGAGTCGAGAGCCTTACCAATAGACCACGTAGGCCGAAATCTACTCTTCTCAAAAATACTAAATGTGAGCTTTGACCTTATTGTAGGGAGAGGAGATAATAGTTTAGAAATTAGTATTAAAAAAAGATAAATTATAATATAACTCAGTGGCGGCTCGTGACTATTGAATGAATGGTATCATTTTTTATACATACTTTCAGGAATTATCAGCATTGCGGGGCGTCTCGTCGCACTACTGTTGGAATCAGAATCTGTTTCGCGCGCGCTCAACGCGCTTAAAGGCCGTAACATAGTTATCGGAGGTGACTTTAATGCACGCTCACCATTATGGTTCGACACTAGTGATTGTAGAACGGAACGGTCAGACGCCGTTGAGGACCTGATTGCCGCGCAAGGTCTTAGTATCATTAATGAACAGAGTTCTTTTTGTACCTTTTCGAACATACATGGTGAGAGCAACATTGATATAACTCTCTGCTCTGGATCTGTTGCGACAAGGATTTCAAAGTGGACAGTCCATGAGTGCGCAATTAATTCGGATCATAGATTGATTACTTTTACAGTTGGTGTTAGGAAAACAGAAGCTCCAAGATCCTCCTGGAACTTCAACACCACTAGGGCGAATTGGGATAACTTTGGGGAAGCGCTACGAGATACGTTAAGGGATTTTCAACACGTAGCAGCTACTGATCCGGACAATTTGGGAAATTTTTTCAATAAGGCGGTTGTATCTGCCGCCAACTCGTCTTTGGGAAGATTAAACCCAAAGACGAGTATTAGAACGCCGTGGTGGTCACCTGAGCTGACTTCGCTGAAGGGAGCCTTCAAGAGGGCCTGCAGGGCGCTGGGGCTGTCCAGGAGTGGCAACTGTACGGAGGAGGAGACGGTTGCTCTTCAGGTGAGCCTCAGGTCTGCCAGGTCGGCATTTAAACGGGCCGTCCTTCGAGCGAAACGAGCTGCTTGGCATAACTGGGTTAAAGACGTGGGTAACGCCAACCCGTGGGAAATCCACATCGCGATTGGAAAATCCGGGAAAGGTTCTGATCGGTATTTGTCAACAGTAATTGGGTTAACAGATAGGAGGAACGCTGAGACTGTGGACGTGGCCTCCACTCTCAAGACACTATTGGGCGAGTTAGTTCCTTTAGAGTCAGTAGTTGGGGAAAGTGACCACCATAAACAGATTAGAAATCTAGCACGGCTACCACCTAGAGACCTCGCCCAAGAGGCTAACTTCACTAGAGTCACTAAAGCTGAAATTGATGTGATAATTAAGGGTTTGGGTCCTAAGAAGGCACCAGGGCATGATAGGCTCAATGGCGTGATTGCGAAGCAAGTCTGGGTCCACGCCAAGGAAGAGCTCTTCCAGGTGATGGACACGTGCCTGAGGAGAGGAGTTTTCCCCTCTGAGTGGAAGCGCGGCGTGCTCCGGATCATACCAAAGGGGAACGGAAAACCACTGACCGACATCAAGGTGTACCGGCCAATTACCCTCCTCCCGGTACTCGGCAAAATTCTGGAGAAACTGATACGAGAGCGACTTCGGCAAACCCTGTCTCCGGCAAGTGACCTGCAGTTCGGCTTCGTCCCCGGTAGATCCACGGTGCACGCCCTGTCGTATGTGCTTGACTGGGTGAAGGCTTGTCCAAAGAGGTATGTAGTTGCAATCTTCCTCGACATCACTGGTGCCTTCGATCACGCGTGGTGGGACATGATACGGACAAAGGTGAAAAACAGGCAGTGTTCCAAACTTTTGTTCCAAGCAATCAACGATTACCTTTCCAATCGTACTATCACGATTTGCTTCGGAGACTTTTTGATCCAGAGGGAAGCTGACATAGGATGCCCGCAGGGCTCTATTCTTGGACCTGACCTGTGGAACATCAACTTTGACGACTCCTCCAGGTTACCCTTGCTTGGAGGATGTATCGCTGTCGACTACGCTGATGACAAAACGTATCTGGTCGCTGGGGACAGCAGAAAGGAAGTTGAGAGCAAAGGCAGTGAAGGTTTGAACATGTTCCTCGATTGGGGGAAAAGAAACAAGATGACCTTCGCTCCCCACAAGACCCAGGGCCTCCTGATGAAGGGCTTTCTCAGCAGAAAAAGAAATCCTGTCATCAAAATGGGGGACTCTACTGTCCGATTTTGCGAAACTGTTAAATATTTAGGCGTTACACTAGATCGATCGTCCTCTTTCCTGGCTCACGTTAAAGAAGTATCCAGCAAGGCCCAGGCTCTCTTCTTGAAGCTGAGGAGACTCTCCACAGCTGAGTGGGGATTGCGAAATCCGGCTCTGCGAACGCTATATAAGTGTGTGTACGTGGCGCAAGTCTCGTATGCCGCCTCTGTATGGGAGCACCGCCTGGACAACTCGCTGATTCTCTTAGCTCTCAAGCGTGGCCAACGAACCCCCTTGCTGGCACTCTCTGGTGCGTATAGAACCGTTGCTTCGGACGCTTTACCCGTTTTGGCTGGCATATTGCCAATCGATCTGGAAATTAGGGAAGTGCTCACTAAGCAGAAATTAACCAGAGGAACCCCGGCCACTCACCTAGGTGTTGTTCTGACACCGGGTGGGCCGGGGACTCTCCCTGGACTGCTCCGTCAAATGAGGGATCTGTCGCTCCAAGAGTGGCAGGTCCGTTGGGATAGGTCGAATATGGGAAGATGGACCTTCTCCTTCTTCCCATCAGTTAAAATCAGAATGGAAGGGGCATATCTACAACTGGACCACCACATCACCCAGCTTCTGTCCGGGCATGGGGAATTCAGGGGGAGACTTCACACCCTCGCCCTGTCTCCCCATCCCAACTGCGCATGCGGATCGACAAACCAGTCAGCCGAGCACATTCTGTGGCACTGTGAGATCTTGACGGATGCGAGAGAGGAAATGCTCGATGGTTTGGATGTACCTATCAGACCAGTATGGAATACTGATCTGGTTTCGAATAAGACGAACTTCGAGTGTCTGAAGAAATTTGCAAGGATCTGGGTTGAGAGATGGCCTGAGCTTAGAGTCGCTGACTAGTTGACTTTGACACCAGGTGTACTTGTTCCTGTTTTACCACGGACTATCCCATATTACTCTATCATCTTAATTTGCCAAGGATGACAGTTTTTTGTTTGTTTTTTTTGTTTGTTTTTTATTTTACACTTTTATGTTTATTGTTTATACCCTCGACTTTTATAATTGAATACTGTACAATATGTATATTTTTCATGTTTTTTTTTACAGTTTGCTTTTTTTTTTACATATGTAATTTTATGCTGTTTTTATTTTTAACATCTTGATTTTCCTATTAGCACTATCATGTTCACACATGTCCGCGTGATTTTACGCTCATGTCTTCTTCCTTTTTTTTACACTTTTTTTTTGCCATTTTTATTTATACTTTAGGTTTTTTGGTTCCGGATACATATAGCGTAATTAAACGCACATGCCTATTTCATATTATTTTGGTTTTCTTGGTTGCTTTACTGTTTTTTTTTTTCATTTCTTTTAGTTTTGTTTAACGAGAGAGAACTGAACTCCGTTGCCCGTTTTGTATCGTCCTTATCCCAATTTAAGGGGTCGGACCCTAGAACGTGTCCCCGTGTACGTGCCATGGCCGATCTCTTGGAACTGGTGGGGCTGCACCCGGCCACCGCGCTACCCCCCGTGACATGAAGAGGTTGGGGAGAGGGCTAAACGTCATCCGAAAGCTGTCCGTCCCGCCTCCAGCGACCCGACGCTTCTCTCCCTAGGGTCTTCTTTTTGATTTCCACACACTCCTCGTCTAGGCACCACCGGGTAGCTGTCTTACGGACGACGCTGCCGGTTATCGGGAGGCCTGACAACCAGCCTTCTTTACTGTCTCTGGGACTGCCGGTGGCTGGATTTCGGTGTCACCAGTTCTACATTGTATATATGTTTATTTTTTCTTCCATTTTTTATGTACAGTGCACGGTGCTCCCTGCTGGATCATTGTGTGGTCCTTCGCCGCCATGAGCTTCCCACTCATGACGGTTGTCGTTCATTTTGTTTTTTTTTCCTTATATTTTCTCTATTACCTAGTTTTGTTACTAACACCTTGTTTGACTGTCCATGGGGCTCACTGCTTTAGCAGTGATTACCTTCATGGGCTTTAGAATTGTAGAATTGACCATCACAGTACATTCCTGTAGGTGCGCCTGCATACCGCCCTCTAACAACGTATGCGGGGACATTGAAGTTCTAGAATCGTTTCATATTTTAAATGTAGAGTCGTTCATTCAAAAAAAATTAGATTCTTGCGAGAACTCCGAAGGGGCGACCATAAGTCGCCTATACCGGGGTGGGAATAGGTGGGTGAAAGCTTCAATGTTGGAATCAGACGACATAATGTCTTGTAATTAAAAAATAATTGAATGGGGGAAGTTAGTGTACGTACGCAATATAAGAAGTAGGAAGTTGTTCACGCACTGGTCGTACAATATACATTGCAGAGGTAGGTACATAACGCATACCCCCTTAAGTATTAATGAAGGAAACTGGAAATCTACATAATACCTCTGATGGTAGGTGTTGTGTGTTGTGTGTCTTGTGTTAGTGTAAGTATGACTTGCTCTTTCTATCTCGGCCCATCAGTCTTCATATCCGGAGTTAGTATCTCCTTTGTGGGCCAACAAATTATTTTATTATTCATCCGTCTCCTTAATACCGCGCCGGGCGGGTCACGTGGTCACGTGACGTCACCATAGTCGCTAATAGGCGCCTTAGTACGTTTTATTGAACATTTTAAGTCTAATTCTAGGTTCATATCAGAAGTAATTTAGTGTGTGCAATTATAGTCATCCTGTTTTGTATGGATTCTGAGAAGAGCACTCTTCTATAAGCAGTGTAAGTGTAGTAAACATTTACGGAGAAGCAACGATTTGTGACTAAACTGAGTATATCATTGCCAAAAAATCGACGTCATTTAAGTTATTTGACTCTTATTGGGAAATTGGCAAATTCGAATTGCTCGTTTAAGTTTTAATTAAAATGTACTTAAATTCCACAGTGTAACTGTACATAATGTTAATTAAGTATATTATTGTATGTATGTTATTAACTGTACATAATGTTAATTATTATATATGGTTTGAAAATGGCGGAAGGAGCAATAAAGAATTGTTGGAAGAACGTTTGAAGCGTGAATTAATAGAAGAATGACTCAAAAAAGAAAACGTAAAAAATATAAAATATTCTGCACTCAGTACCTACAGAAACAGTTACATGGGTTAAATTACTAAAAATGACTGTCAAAAATGAAGCCACTCAGGAATTACAAACCAACTAACTAACCATCACGCCGTTTCCCCGCAGGGGTAGGCAGAGAGGATGGACCGCCAAACAACTCGGTCTTGGCACACACTCTTTGCCTCATTCACATTCATACATCGTCTCATACATACTCTTCTATTATTCTGACTCTTGCCATGGCCCGTCTCAAGTATCTGATTCACTTGATCGTTCCATGTCTTCCTCGGGCGTCCCCGACTTCTTCTTCCATTCACATTTGCGTCATATATTCTTCTTACACTACTTTCTTCATTCATTCGCTCTACATGCCCAAACCGTCTGAGGGTCCCTTTCTTAATCTTACTCATTACGCTTACATCAGCCTTGCATTATTTACGGATTTCCAAATTTCTCACACGATCATACATGGTTTTACCACAATTACGCCTCAGGGATCTCATTTCAACAGCATTCAGTCTGCTTTCTTCCTTCCTCTGCCAGTTCCATCATGCCTCACTGCCATACATCAGGGTAGGTACCAGGACTTCATTGTGGACTGCAAGCTTCGCTTCTTTTGATAGTTTATAAAATGACAAACTAGGTTACTATAAACTGTCTTTCATTCATCCATTCAGTCCAATTTATGTTGGTAATACATCAAATGTTTCTTTGAAAATTATGCACTTATTATACTATAATAAATCAAAAATCTTTGTAACCAAATAAATAATACCTACCGTCCTCCCATGCACACATCTTACATTTTTTTAAATAATATTATGTATACACGAGTATATAAGATACAAATTTAGGAATATGGAATATTTATTGAAATACATTTAATTATTACTTTGTTATCAATTATGTTTTGCACAAATAAATTTCTTTAATAAAAAAATAAAGAAATGTTGTCATTGATATAATAATATGGAATGTTTAATGGGCGCAACCAACGCCAATATCAAAGCGACTAGATTGGTAACGTCAGTTGCGCGTGAATCGGAAGTTTTGTAAAACAACTAATTAACTAACCACTACAGGGGTAGGCAGGGGTAGGCAGAGAGGACGGACCGCCAAAAATTCTGTCTTGGCACACACTCCTTGTCTCGTTCACATTCTTACATCGTCGTTCACATTCATTGATAAAACGGTTCTGCGACGAAATATCCCCGAAAAAATATCCTACCGACAAAACATCCCCTAACAAAATATCTATTAAAATCTATCCTAACCGAACCAAACATGGGACAAAAATAATACAGACATCCTGTAAAGACAATAAATTGTTTTTCAAAAATAGTAAAATGTAAAAAAAGGTTAGGTTAGTTTTGATATTTTGTTTGAGGATGTTTTGTACTTGGGATATTTTGTCGGTGATATTTTGTCGGGAATATTTTGTCGGGGATATTTGGTCGCGGGATAAAAACGCTCAGTACCGATAAAACAAAACATCCTTAAAATAGTAAACGACAGATACTTGTATTATAGTTTCGTAAAAAAACAGGGGGTAGTTGTTCGGATGGTCGGCGTTAGACGGATTCCCCTAACATTTTCTGTTTGACCCCATGGAGACTCCATAGGAGACCTAACGAACAACACCATGAACTTAAAAACGGGGTTGTAGGTGGATAAGAATGAACAGATTAGCTTGAGAATTAAAAAAATATGTTGAACGTATAGATACGTCTTAAATTCGCACAGTACCTGCCTGTTTTTCATAGACTTCAAAAAACTATCTTTCATAGTTGAAATAAGTGGATTCTTTATACATTTTTTGCGAACAAACCCAGAAGAGTTGTATCACATATCGCAGATCGCGCAAGTGCTCAACATGAAAGCCGCCGCGCATGATCGAACCTCTAATATCATATTTTCATTGTGCAAAAATTATACCAACAATAACTCCTGCTTCCCGGGCATAAAACCCCAGAGAAATCGCACTTTTGTGTTGATCTAAATTGGCGGCAAACTCACAAAACGCTAAGTAAATTAAGATATTGGATATCCCTTTTGGAGTACCGAATCCTTTGAATCTTTCAACCCTACTCTTGAATACTATGGTAACCCGGTATAAATAAATCCATCTTCCTAACGTAACCGAATCACACTCCTAAAGTATTGGGAATTTTTCACATGGCGGGAAGTTATAGATGGTGAATTAATACATTTAATACCGCACAAAAAACACCTCCATTGTCGGGATTCACGTCGGCGTTACCTCACCCACATAGAGCTATTTTTTGTCCAGTTTTTGGAATCCTTTCATTCGCTTCCTACAGACGTTTTTTATAAGCCATTGGGGTCTGTATTAGTGAAATGCGCGACTCCTGTGTGATTAACGATACTCCGCGGTAGCAATTAATCAAACTAATTTCAAAGGAAGCGGGTAAGCGATGAATTAAATTAATTTGTAGTGTAATTTTTTACTTTGAATTTGGGTGAAAATTTTAAGAAACTCTTCTATCAAATATTTTCATATTTATGGCCTTGGGTTGTATTTTGAAGGAAGGAAATCCTCATTGCATATTATTATTAAAATTAGTTATTAATAAATTGTGAAATTTATTTTTATTTTTAACTTAATGAGTAAAAACACAAATTGTAATATTTAATTAAATGAAGACAATATTTATTAGCGAAACTCAATCGAAAATGTGAAAACACAAAATACGGAAAATGATACGGTCACATCTAGGAAATGAACCCATATTGTCTTCAAGGCAAAAAATTGATAAAATTTATCCAATTCACTATTTAGATAATATTTAGTTCGGGTTTGAATGTTTCAGTCATACGTAAAGATAACAGACAATAAAAATATGAAGAAGATAATGTTGGTAGTTCTTAGTTGAAATTATGATACAGTTAAATATGACCGAATCGGATAGGAACACATTAACTCAATTGGTAGAGTTGCGGCCCGGAAAGCCGGGGGTCTTGGGTTCGAATCCTAGATGTGACAATATATATTTTATTATATTTACGTTTTTCAGATTTTTGATTGAGTTTCGATAATACTTCATTAAATTAAATATATGAAATATATTTTTATGCTTACAGAAATTATTACAGATTTATGATAGTTTTTTTTAATTCCTACTTCTTACTTGTTTTTTTTTTTACTAGACACACCAATTCGATATACAGTCGGATCAAGGCCTACCAAATTGTTTCTCAACTTCTTGCCATGAAAGAATAAGGCGCGTAACAGTCAATAACATATATGAACCTATATTTATTTTTTATTTTAAAAAGAAAGACAAACATACCCGAGTTACGAACTGAAAAATATTTGAAAATCTCATACTACCACCACAAAAAACGGAAACGATTGCTTGTGTCGTGGTGGAGGACTTGGCCAGCCAAAGAATTGAACACGCGACCCCGGGTGGGACCCAAACACAATTCCAACTCGGTCACTGATAGGCAGATTGTTGAATTTAGCAGCCACCTCTATTCTGCGGCGCCAAAAAACCTTTTGATCCCTTGAAAAAACCCTTGCTGTGTGCAGAAAGGAGTGGTCCGTTTGGTAGATTTCCCGATATTATCAAACGGATTGCAACCTTTCAGGTGGGAATGCTATCCTCGTTCTACTAACTTACTAACCATCACGCCGTTTACCCGCAGGGGTAGGCAGAGTGGACGGACCGCTAAACAACTCGGTCTTGGCACACACTCCTTGCCTCGTTCACATTTATACATCGTCTCATACATGCTCTTCTATTATTCTGACTCTTGACATGGCCCGACTCAAGTATCTGATTCACTTGGTCGTGCCATGTCTTTCTCGGGCGTCCCCTACTTCTTCTACCATTCACATTTGTGTCATATATTCTCTTTACACTCCTTCCCTCGTTCATTCGCTCTACATGTCCAAACCATCGGAGCGTACCTTTCTTGATCTTAATCATTACGCTTACATCAGCCTTGCATTCTTTGCGGATCTCCGCGTTTCTCACACGATCATATATGGTTTTACCACATACACGCCTTAGGGACCTCATTTCTACAGCATTCAGTCTACTTTCATCACGGACGTACAAAATATATGGACATGCCCTTACGTGTTAAAAAACGTGTTATTTCCCCCTCCCATTGGAACCATTTTTCGGAACCGGCTGGGCGTGTCCGGACCAATGTCGTGCTCTCGTCGTACATTTTACGCGCGGACGCTGTATGTCTATGAAACACATACTTAGACAATGAAGAAGACTTGGCGAATCACAAGTCTCTTTCCTCTCTTCGCCCCGCCATAGTTGGTTTTTACCCCTCATCTGTAAGTTCTCGTCTAGTTATTTGTATGTCTATGACTTTCATCCTTCCTCTGCCAATTCCATGCCTCACTGCCATACATCAGGGTAGGTACCAGTACTCCATTATGGACGGCTAGCTTCGCTTCTTTGGACACTTTTTTGTTGGTGCCAACGGCGTTCAGCCCTCCATTAATAGAGTTACCTGCATTCACCCTTCTTTCAATATCTCTATCAGCCTTCCCATCTCTCGTAAACATACTTCCCAAATAAACAAACTCATCCACCTTCTCCAAGTATTCACCATTCACAACTATGTTGCACATTTTTTTCGTACTATCCCTTTCAAATACCATCACTTTAGACTTTCTTACATTCATCATTAACTCATTCTTCATACATAATTCGTTCATCCTAGACACGAGAGACTGTAGATCTTCCATAATGTTAGATATCAGCACCGCATCATCAACATACAATAGGCAACATTACCTCGCTCTACCGGTATTTTAATTGAAGATGCTCCTAGGAACTAGCTTCATCGATCCCTTCATCATCATTTTCAAGTTTAAATGTATACTGAAAAATTGGCTATCGGAAAATTTTTTTTTTATTTATATTGATTTGTATGAAAAAAATTTATGAAAAAATATTGAATTTGTAGATATAAGATGTAAAATTATAACGTTTATACTATATAAATTAACTATAAGCACCTGCTGACAAGCCAATTTAATTGGCTTAGCAGGACTTGTTTGTGATTTGTAATAACTATTCTTACAATAATAAATAAAAAAAATAATAAATAAATAAAATAAAAAAATGGGAGGCGTGTATGGGTACCGCAACCTGCCCCGGCAACCTTTATTGGATAACCAACACCACTGCCATAGGTCACCCCAAGTGGTTCGCAGGGATGCCCGGGTTCATGGGGTGAGGTTTGTCTAGGTCTTGGAGGTGGATGACCAGGACACACTGAATCCCAAATTCCTACCCACCCCTTGAACCCATTTCCTTCTCAGAACTCTCTTCTCCTTCTTCCTAAAACAACCCTCCACACAGCATCCCCAAAGATGACATAGGCACTGAGGGAAATTATTTTTCTCAGGGGCTCCTGTGTGGAGCTCATTAAAAAAAAATCGGTGCATAGTTGGGAAACGCGCCAAAGCCGCTCCTAACTTTTGTACACAGTTTAACATTTGTCATATTAGAATGGGTCGTTTCTGCGAGGGGAATTATTTCCTAGTATAAATATATATGTTTTAAAAAATATTTTCAAGAAGCAAAAAACCATTTTTAATAATTCTGGTAATCGAACTTGAGATCGCCGAACAATCAAAGCTACTTTGCCAAAAATAAAACTTATAGTACATAGAGTGCTTAGTATCTTTATATTTGATTTTTTATTAAAGTAGAGTCCTTGGTATCTTTATATTTGATTTTTATTAAAGTAGAGCCCTTGGTATCTTTCTATTTGTTTTTAAAGTCCTTGGTATCTTTATATTTGATGTTTAAAAGCAACGTACTTGGTATCTTTATATTTGATTTATATTAAAGTAGAGTCCTTGGTATCTTTCTATTTGATTTTTAAAGTAGAGTCCTTGGTATCTTTATACTTGATGTTTAAAAGCAACGAACTTGGTATCTTTATATTTGATTTTTAAAGTAGAGTCCTTGGTATCTTTATACTTGATGTTTAAAAGCAACGTACTTGGTATCTTTCTATTTGATTTTTAAAGTAGAGTCCTTGGTATCTTTATACTTGATGTTTAAAAGCAACGTACTTGGTATCTTTATATTTGATGTTTATTAAAGTAGAGTCCCTATTTAGATTTTTATTGATTGGTTTCCAAACGAGGAAATCTACGTGGCGTAATTTACTTATTAATTTAATGGGAGAACTGTTGTGATATTGACACGAGAATCTCTGAAAAGCTTTAAATAATGACTAAACTAATGATACTTCTCAATGACTCGGTAGAAATTGGTACTCAACTATTTATTATTGGCTAATTTTAATGCCTTGAGAAAATTAGATGAGAGGTGATACGAACAACATAATGAATGACATTGGCAAATATGATTTAGCTTTTAAATGTTGTATAATTAAATGCTATTTGATAGAAAGTCGCATTAAATTATGAGGCAATAATAATTTTACTTTTTTTTATTTCGTCACCAAAGACAAATTCTTTCATCCTTTCTATTACAGCACTTAGTTAAAGTTAGATAACATTGTGTTTGAGAGAACGCAATAGTTGGTTCATACCAATGTACCTATTTGTGGACAGATAGATTTTACAGATACATTATACATTATACCCAATGGCAGTTTTCTGTAAAGTGTGTTTGTGTAGTGAACTCACATAAAAAAATGTAAGGAAGTAGTATTGTAATTTTACCAAATTTTACACCATAAAAATTATACCAGTCCGTCCGAATGATACTCGTATTGTTTCTCGAGTTTCAAAGTAATAATAAATCCCGTAGCCCGTAGGTGCGTTATGAATATCGGCACCTATGGAACCTTCCGTTAAAGGTTCGTACAAAACATAGTAGTGGCGCCGGAGCGATAGAACTGCAAACGTTGAGAATCTGATGGCTGCCCGAGTGTGCAGCGGAAGATTTATTATGATTTTCGTATTTAAAACTACTTTTGTAACCTTAAATAACATTATATTCTTTAGCCGAAGATATTTTAATGAATTGCCGAGTGTATATTTTTGCTAGGTCGCTATTAGATATTAATAATAAACTTATATTCAAATTCAAATTATATTCAAATTCTGAACCAAATTTAGAGAAAATGATTAAAGTAGTTAAAATTTTTTCAGATGATATTAAAATGACTTTTGGTTTAGATAAATGTAGAACGATCCATATAGAGAAAGGTAAAATTGTAGATGGAGACGAGGGTATATTTAGAAATTTCAAAATTGAAAGTATGAAAGGGGGTGAGGTTTATAAATATTTAGGATATCCGCAATCAAATAGATTAGATCATACTAGTATTAAAAATGATATTAGGATTAAATTTAAAACTAGGATCAGAAAAATTTTGAAATGCAATCTATCTGCTAAAAATTTAGTAAAGGCGATAAATACTTGGGCAATACCTCTATTAACTTACTCATTTGGCATAATTAAATGGTCTAATATAGATTTAGATAGCTTAGAACGATTAATTAGAACTACATTAACTAAATTTCATTGCCATCATCCAAATTCAGCTATAGAAGGTATTAATTTACCCAGAAATTTAGGAGGTAGAGGTATAGTCAAAATAACATCTTTAAAACATAATCAGGTAGAAATGCTAAGAAATTTTTTCCATAGGAAAGCTGATAGTTCAGAAATGCACAAAATAATATGCAAGGCAGATAGAAATATTTCTCCATTAAATTTATACGACGAGAATGCCAGCATTCTTATAAATACCAACCAGGAATTATTAGATTCCTGGTCAAATAAAATTCTTCACGCAAAACACTTCAATTATCTCAACCAAACATATGTTGACAAATTAGGAAGCATATCATCAAAGATGCAAATCAAATTGATGATTTATGTAGAAAATGTTTGGCTTTTCCGGAAACTATAGAACATATTATATCGGGATGTTCTGTATTAGCGCCGTCCGAGTATACATTTAGGCACAATCAAGTTTTAAAAATAATTCACCAAAGTTTGGTAATTAAACATAACTTGATTGACTGCCGTAATGTACCATATTATGAATATGAACCAAATTCATTTTTAGAAAATGAATTTTATAAAATTTATTATGATAAAACTATTCTAACAGACAGAACAATTAGTCATAATAGACCCGATATAGTTTTACATGACAAAATTAAGAAAATAACTTATATCATTGATGTCGCTATACCAAATTCTTGTAATATTCAGAAAACTGTTTCTGAAAAAATAAGAAAATATACAGATTTAGGAAATGAAATTAAAAGAATTTGGCATTCTCAGACTATAAAAATATTACCATTTGTTATTTCGGCTACTGGCATTATACCTAGCTCTCTCATTCAAAATTTAGGCGTATTAGATTTGTCAAAAAATTTGTACATAAAAATGCAAAAGTCGGTCATTTTAAATACATGTAGGACTACGAAAGATTTTTTAAATATTTATATTGAGGGATCAGTAGGATTTATCGGACCAGTTAGGATTTCATCAGAGCCGAACCCTCTGATATGAAAATATCTGGAGTCGGTGAAATATTTTCCCATTATGTTTCTGGTGGATTGACGTATTGTTCTTGTATTGTTTTATTCTTATATAGTGCAATTACATTGCGTTAATTTACTAGATATTCATTTGTGGAAAAGCGTGTGGAAGGGTTTAGTCTTTCATTTGGGAAAGATTCAACCCGGACATGAAATCTGGAGCACCGTAAAAAAAAAAAAAATAAAAAAAAAAAAACAAAGTCGGGTTAGTTTCATCATTTATAACGCTTGACCGATTTTTATGATCTTTGATTTTTGGATTTGTATCAACTCCGAATAGAAGAATAACTATTAAAACATCGGAAAAATTCACGAAAAAAAAATTATAAAGAAAATTCTTTTCCTCATACATTTTGTATGGAACGAATTCTCATCTTTTGAAAGAGCTGCGGCAAAATAGTAAAAAGGTATAATATTGAATAATGAGTGAATTCCAAAAATTCTAAACGTCGAATGTCAATGCGCTGATTGTTTTGCTTTTGTTCTTACATGTAATTTCCCCCCCCCCCCCCCTTTCTGACACATTATATGTCAATAGTCGAAAATGAGACAAACAAAAATGAGAAAAGTAAGAAAATCACAAAAATTATAAATACAGTACACAATTCCATCTCTGATACCGATAAAAACAAAACACAGACAGTTGCGCATCGATAATTGCTTCGTTCTGTAGTTTTTAACTTAATAAAAAAAACTGAATTTAATTCAGCTAAAAAGTTAAAACAACAGTTATTGGTTCGCCGCATAGGCTGGTTTAATAATTATTTTTTTATATATCTAGGGAAATATATATACTATAAATTATATATTATAAAAACTAACATAGGATTTTATTTACACTTCTGAGGGATTTTTTCTTTCACTCTTTAATCTCCGATCAAACTCCCGATGGGATAGGCCATAAACCGCCACTGATTATAATAGTGTGCCTGTAACTTATTTTTACTGTATTGACAGAAGTTGATAATAAAGATTAGAATGTCATGCCATCTGAGAATTTATCATGAAAGTTAATCAGAAATATCAATAGTTGCAATTTCCAACCTTAGCAGAAACCAGTAAATCAGTCCCAGAAGAAAATACCAAGGCTTTAGTGGCGTAACCAAAGCCAGGGCAGACTGGCGGACGCCTTGGGGCATTGCCCAAAAAAAATTCTTCTTCCGCTGAATGAAGTTGACGGTGGTATTTTTGTATGTGTTTTGGTTCAAATATTGCCAATTGAACCCAATATTTAACTGCGCATTCGATTTCGAGTCTGAATATATTGTTTGCCAAATATCGCACCTTGAATGTAAAACTGAATTTTGTGTGCAAATTTCTAATTTTTAAGATTTAAATATGAAAAGACTGCTTTGGTCGCTAGCGAGTGTAAGAGAGAAGTAAGTGTAAATTCTTTTACAAAAACGAAATAAAATATTTGCATTTAAATCACTTCAAAAATATTTTTGTAGCTATATACAAAGTGGTGTAATTTACCAATAAACTAAAAAACATTGTTTTGTGAAATCTTTCTTAATATAAACTGTAGTTTAAGCCATCTCTACATATTATAAGTTAAAGTCCTCCGCGTCTGTCTGTTCGCGATAAACTAAAAAACTACTGAACGGATTTTCATGCGGTTTTCACCAATAGATAGAGTGATTCATAAGTAAGGTTTAGGTACACAATTTGTCAAGCACTGGTTGAAATATAATATATAAAGGAGAATGTATGTATGTGGTGGATGAGCGGGCTGGCAAGCGGGCTGTGTGGATTTTATTTGTAAGCAAATTAACAGATGGCGGTGTGGTTAATTTATCACTTGGTTATAAAGGTTGGGAAACCATCCAGTAGATGGCGTTGTGTTTCGTTAGCCACAGTAACGCGTGGCCGGGTCAAATAGTAATAATAATAATTATTAAATAATTTATATAGCTTCGTTTTTGTGAAAAATCACCTACTTCGGTTTTACTTTAAAAAGCAGAAAACCATTAACAATGACAGGTGCCTATTTTTTTTTAATCTGACCTAACCATTTGAATAAGTCATATTATTTCGTCTGCTGCAAATCTCAAATTTGTTAGGAAAGAGCTAAAAACTATGCTCACCTGCAAGGCGTTCCAACAAATGATCCTCATTGTTCTATACCAGAAACATAAAACTAATAGTAGGTAACAACCTAAATACATTTCCTCTTTAACTTTACCCTTTATTGCCCGCCCTCAGTGTGTTCTAGCAAGCATTGGTAGGCAATTTGTATGGGCGGCTGAGGCTAGGACTAGGACTAAAGACTAGGATGGCCGGTGGGACTAGCAACGGGGAACATAAAGGTAATGGAGCCGTGTCGGATGCCTGATTGATACAGATATCAGTTTACCTAAAGAGATTTTGATTCCATTGTGTTGGCGTAAGAAAAGATGTGTCTTCTGCCTATCACACTAATCGGTCACGGCTATTGCTCACAAAACATTCACGAAACGGGTTGACGGACAATGCTCCGAGATTTTATTAAAATATATATATATGCAATAACATCAGTAACGTCATATTTTTCAATCTTACGGCAGAGTCCAGCGGTAAAGGCTCTTGACTTGCACTCCGAAGGTTGCGGGATCGAATCCCGGCGTGGCAAATAAATTTTGTTTGATTATTTTGTGTTTTCTCAGAATTTAACAATATATAGTATATTTGCGGCACGTTCCAGAGTGGAAGATACTCTCAGTATCAACCTGGTGTAAGATCACCATTCAGAATTGAAACGTTGCTTGAAATGGCTTTAGCCTTGTTTGGTGACCAGATCTGAATAGCCAGGTACTTCCCCACCTTCCTCTTCCCTATCTCCTTCCTCTCCCCACTACCTTCAGCCTCATAACATAACCCAATTAGGGATTCCATAGTACCACTCGTTCCAGATGGCAGCAGTTGGTGTTAAAAAAAAAATACCAGAATAAAAATTGATTTCACGGAACCAAGCGACGTGGACGTCTATTCCCCAGGGCTGAACTGATACAAAATGGGTGTGGCAAGTGCGTAGTCCTTAACGGCATAAAAATCTAAATTCGTCGAGTGCCGGCCGTATTAATTGCATATTTTATTTTATTTTGTGTTCTGTCGAAAATATTATTTTTTTGCGATTATTGTAAAAAAACTAAATTTGTCACATATACAGTAAAACCAAATCCGAAGAGGGGTTTATAATTACTAAAATTTAATACGCAATTGATGTTATTTTATCATGAAAACGGCGCTTAACGAATTATCCAATTATTATTATTATAAAATAACAAAAATAAAAGTGTTTTTTTTAAACTATAATTAAACGTAAGTATTAATCGGGTCTCTAGCGACCAATTGTTTTCAAAACATAAGGCAAAAACAAAAACATAGGGGTCGGGGCCACAACGGACACAATCTGACAAAAACAAAAAAAAATGTGGTCCTGCCCCAATGTTTCACGTTTGCATAAACATTTGGTTCGATGTGTGTAGAAATTTTGTCACTGGAGACACGCGGCTTAGGATATTCACTTATATGCGCGTACGTTTGTATGTCAGCCAACGCAATCAATATTATTTTATTTAACTAAAAATGAAAATATAAATTCCACCAAAGCCTTAGACCTTGATAACTAAATTTGACTTCCTCACAGTAAATTTGTCTGGAGTAAATCATGAAGTACGTACTCTAATAAAATTGTTTTTTGTTTAGAACACAAATTTGATGTTTGTGTGTAGCCAGTAGATAATTAAAAAAATACATTTCTTATCGGCGCACAAGTCCGCATAATAGTTCATAATCGACTATGATTCACATCGTGTTGGGGCGGCACTTTGTTCCCTTGTTGGCGCAACAATCGGTGCCGTTTTATGGGGGTGGGGAAGGTGTGCGGAAGCGGGGAAGGACTGGTTATATTGGAGGGGGGGGGGGGGAGACTTGTGATAGATGTGGAGGTGAAATGAGGAAACTGGTGACACAACTTGCTTTGATAATTAAATTATGTAATTATTTCAAAAAGAAGAAGAAGGTTGTTTTAAATGGAGATATCTATGTAATTAAAGCGAAAATATTTTATAAAGCTTGAATTATTTAATAGAGAAAAAATCTCTCAACAGGTGACTAAAGAAGCGTTAAAATAAAAGTTTTAACATTTCATTCCCTTTAACATATCAAAAACGAGTGTGCTTTAGACCACACCACTGAAGTAAAACTTCACATTAAATATATGGCGTTTCACATTAAATAGATGCGTTTCATAGCGTTTTATGCATTTCATAGCGTTTCACATTAAATATATGGTTATTTTTCGTAACGCTTCATCATTTTACTCCCAAGTGTTGAGCGTGCATAAAGAAGTTTTACTTCAAAAGAAAATGTGTTTTAATAATTTTCGTAGCATACTTCACGATTTTTTTTCTATGGAGGGAATTTCATGTAATTACCGTTTCGGCTCGGCAAATATATATTATTATATCTTAAAAAATGACATGTAGTTTTTAAGAGCTTAAAAATAATAAAGAATTCAAGAGAAATATGTTATAATCCTGATGTGTTACGATTTGTTGATCTGTTCAGATCCTCGGCTGCGATTCCAAAGGTCGTGGGTTAGGCCTTAGACATTTTTTTATGATTAGGTGTGAATAGCCAGGTACTTATATACCTTCAGACTCCCCGTCTTATTTCCCTACCCTCTCCATTCGGTTTCACAACATATCCCAATTTATTGGGGATGCCATAGTCCCACTCCAGGCAGTTGTACTCTTGTACGGTCTTCATATTTAAAAAAATGGTTCTTTGAAAAAAATGGAGAATATGAATAAAATCTTATGTCCACAATAATATTTAAAAAGCGGTTTCAAAAATTTGATTCTCATAAAGGTATCAAGGAAACTCACAGAATCTCACCAAACTTACGAATTTCGGTTGTGGGTGATGAAGCTTGTTTGTCTGTGAGTGATTGTAAATCTGGTTCAATGAACTCGGATTTGTTTTGAATTTAAGAGTCATTTTCAAAATTGTAACTGATCGCGGCAAGAATTCAGTGACCGGACAACTCGGAATCATGCAACTTCAATACCTCATTTGAAAAGATTAATGGACAATTTAAAAAAAAAAAAACTTTTATTGACTTTTCAAAAGGGTGTTGGAATTGCACGAACCAGAGGTTGTCATGGAACCAAGAATTCAGACATGCGAGAAAGTAGGTATCTTCACTCTACACCTATAGTATAATAACAATTTTTTTTATTAATTTATTCTGTCATTTTCAAAATTGCAGTTCAAATTTCCAGTTTCAAAATTGGAATTAATGTGTCAAGAATTCACATAATTTGATAACATTCATAACTGATCGGGAAAAAAAAGAGTGTGCAGTTCATACGCGGGGGAAGTGAAACCTTCAGAAAACTAAAGTAGACAAGAGTGGAGAGACTAAGAAGCACTTGTTTTATCAATGTGAAGGATGATTTTTTTCCATATTTTTGTCGTCGAATTCCATTGCACCATTTGCTGTACATTTGGTCATCTTATTAGTATTTTTGTTTTATTCTTCGGAGTTGCTAGATGTCGCTTTCTTTTGTCCTTTCTTTACCTGTTCATTTTGGAGTGGTTTAAAAAAATGAATATTGATTTTACAAAAATAGAATATACATTTTTTTGATTTTCGTAGGATTCGATCCCTAATCCGCAGAATGTTTGGCCGCTAAGGTTTTTCAGGCGCTTTACACCACTAGACCAAAGGAGACTGGCGCGAGACCGTGGATTTATCGTATTATATTGAAACCGAGTACTTGTAAAATAAATAAATATTATATTGCTAAATCCTATAGATGTATGTGTTTGTATTTTTTTAGTGTCTCTCGCCTCTGTTTTATCGAGTTTCAAATCATAAAGTTGCTTAAGAAATTTTCACTACAAAATATGCACGAAAAATGTTGTTACTTAAGAGTATTGTATTTGTTCGTATAAGTTCTTTACATAAAATTTCCACTTTACAAAGTATACAATTATAATATCTTGTAATTTTTCACGAATCTGCGCTAGTTCTAAACAAAATCGCAAGACGATATTTTTGTACCTACTCATTGATAGAAATTTCATTGACAAAGTATTTCGTACAGGTAGGCAGATTATCCGTAATTCGACGACCTCAAATAACGGTACAGTTGAAAATCACACCTTGTTTCATTAATTAGCCATAAACAAATGGGCGAATGTTAAATGCAAATAGCAATGCGCCTGTTTACAATGGCAAATCGGGTGTTTTCCCCAATATTTATGAACGGGTAATAATACCATTAGGTAATCATTTGTAGAACGGGTAATTTCAGTGTAAATAATATATACTAATTAGTATAAGGGCCGGTAGATTAAGGAATAACTGTTATATATATTTCCCATTCAAGGGTTACTACTTGTTAATATTCATGTCTTTGGGTGGATTTACTTCTTCAGTCAGAATTACTTTGAAACATCCGAAAATCGGATACTTAATAATATCTATGTCAATGTGTTAAAATATGTTTAAATGCATTAAAAAATAAAATTTTACAGGTGAATTATTTGAGAGGAATATACTATCAAATTGGGTGGCAGGTATGGGCACCGCCGCCCCGGGAACCATATATTGGATAACCAACACTCATTGCGGTGTCGCATGAGACCACTAGTGGTTCGGGACGTTTGGTGACTTAGCCGGGTTTTCTGAGTTTTATGCAGGACTTGGCAGCGGATGCTTTTGCTCACCTAGTGCATGGCGGGCCGGATCGGGAGAGACTTGTTGAGGTAGGACCAGTAGGACTCTCTCGACCCATTGCTTTGCACCGCAGTATGAGTAATCGATTCACACGTCTGACGCACTGACCCATTAATTCATACTCACCCCTCATACCTGTTTCGTTCCCAGAGCTTCCTCTCCTTTATTTTTTCAAAAAATACCCTCCACACAATATCCCCAAAGATGATATTGGCTGTGAAGCGAATTATTTTCGTCAGGGCCTTCTGTATATGGTAATTTGCACTTTCAAAGAATGATCATCGCTTTTCACCAAAGTGGGAGGGATGAATTCATACATCTATCACTACTGGACACACAGACCCCCAGATTCCTACCCAGCCCTCTTACTTTTTTCCTTCCCAGAACTCCCTCTCTTTCCTTTCCCTAGAGAAAACCTTTGTAGGGAAGATTTTAGGGAGGTTTTAGGGAAATCGTACAGGAGTTAAAAATTTATTTTAAATACATACATGTGTTTAAAACCGGAAAAAATTGTTTTAAAAACAGAGTGATTATGTGGGACTAATAAACAAAAGAAAAAGAGAAGAAAATGTTTTTGTCAAACATGGAAATCCGGAAAATTAAATAAACTTGTCAAGCTCTTCATTATTGCCGTTCTATTTCCAGTCATCGCTTTTGCATTTTGCATTATTTCATGCAGTAGGTACATTTTCAAGGGTTTCCGGAAACACTTATATTAAAAATGTATATAATCCGGAATTGAATTTTTTTTTTGGTGTAATAATAATATAATAAAACAATTATTAAATATTTATATTGAGGGATTAGTAGAATTTATCGGTCCAGTTAGGAGTTCTACCGAGCCGAACCCTCTGATATGAAAATATCTGGAGTCGGTGAATTATTTTGCCATTTGGTCTCTGGTAGGTTGACATGTTGTTCTTGTATTGTTTTGTATTTATTTATTTATTTATGACATGTTACATACATTTGACAATTCTATAGATAAGATTTATTAAATCACCATACTAGGCGAATGCCTGTTTCATGGTGATTAATTAAGGATAGTAACTTTGAGTGTAGTCTAGTGTAAACAAATGGTTAAATTGGTAAAGTTATAATAAAACATAGAAAAGTGAAAAAGAAGTGCGTAAAACAAACATGTAAATAAAATAAACCTGTAAACATATGGTAATGGTATGTAATGATGTTGAAAATTTATATCTTTATGAAACAAATTTTTTATTTTTTTATTTTTTTTTTATTGAGTAAATTTTTTACAATAAGTTTATTTCATTCTAAAATTACATATTTTATATACTCTCCTAATAAAGCTAGTGCTTGTGTTTAGGAGAGGACAACTTGATAATAACTTTCTTTTTTTTTTTTTTCAAAACCTTATAACAAACTTAAGAACTTAACTTATGAATAGATTTAGACTTAAGAGTGTATTACCAGAGAACACCAGAAATATGTCATTTTTAAATCAGTGTTTAGACGTATTGACTCTTTTCCACAAAAAAATATAAATTGGTTTTGAAAGATTGTTCTTTAATCTAGTAAACGTATGTTTTAAATTTTCATACAAAATCATAATTTTTAGTATAATAAAGTTATACCATAGGTCGTTGGCGGATTTGTTAAATTTTCAAAAAAGTACATGTATTATACGACACCCATTTCAAATCATATAATCATGCAGTAAAATAAATCAATATATTACCTGGTAAACGTATGTAACAGAATTTTAATTTTAGTTTAAATAAAATTATTAAAAAATATATAAGTACATGTGTTTCTTGACGAAAATTGGTCCATTTGTGCATTTATTTGCGCACTTACAGACTAATATATTTCAGATTTTTTTTACATTCTAATTTTGCTAAGACATTATTGAAAAATGATAAATACTTATGATCAAAAAATAATTAAAAAAGTACAAAATTTTAATAGTTTTATCGTCACGCCTTTCAGCATTTTTGGATACAGGTATAAATTAAAGCAACTTTGGAATGAAGTAAAATCGATATTGAGTTATAATTTTAAAAAGCTGGTACGGAGAATACCTTATCTTTCTCATTGGAACCGTCCTGTACGATCGTAAGAACATCTTTCGACGAAATGTGGATTTTCGTCCGCTGGCTGGTTATGCGCTCTTAATAACATATTTTTTAAAGATTATAAGGGTAATTAAACAAAATATATATAGGATGTACATAAAACCTTTGGAATAACAAACAGTCAAAAACATATCTAATAAAAGTTAAAATTATATGGTGGGACTACCAAAATATGATTTAATTTTTTTTTAATATTTGTCGTAATTTTTTTCTGTTCGCATATCGGCGGGTAATTGATTAAATAATTTTATTCCTTTATATACATAGTGATTCTGTGCTGTTGTGGTTCGTATGGGTGGTATAGTTAGTCCACCAATAGAAGTATTCCTTATGCTAATATTTAGCAGTGGGGTAATATTTTTTTTAAATATATCTTTGTGTAGCTGAAGTAGTGCTATTTTTTCGTAAATTTTTGTAAGTGGGGGGAACAGGGAATTCTTGGAATACGTTTATTGTTGGGTAGTAATACGGTTTTTTTAGGATAATTTTTATAAGAATTTTTTGAATTGTTTCGAGTGGGAGAAGGGATGATTTATATGCACCCCCCCCAAGCTATGATTCCATATTGTAATACCGAGTGCGCAAGTGCAAAGTAAATTTCTTTTAATATTTTTAATGTGATAGTATTTCTAAGTCTGAAAAATGTATATATTAGTTTTCTCATTCTGTCCATTGTGGAGTTTATTTGATTTTTCCATTTAAGGTGAAGTTATACGTGAAATCCTATTTAGGTACTATTTAGATTAATCTTTACGACGAATTGGCTTACAGTATGAACATCAAATGTTATATGCTACTGATAAATTGAAGCTTTAACTAGGTTTTCTATGTAACGGAATTACAATTAAACTATTATTTTCATAACAAAAAAAATAAGCGTAAACCACTAAAAAAAATCTTTTTTCATGACTTAACTATGAAGTAATACTAGAAACATTTTTATAAAAATACCCCTTTATGGCTAAGACCATTTTTGAAGTTTTCTGTGTTCTAAATTTTTTTCACTCTTATAAAATTATGGATAAAATAAATATAAAACACCTTTTCGCTTACTTGCCTCGCGCAAATAAGACGCTCGATTGCAAATTTTGTAGGCACGAGAATCGAAATATTTCTAGCGTTTATATTCCTCTTAATGTTATTGTCGATAATTATTCCAAGATATTTTATTTGTTCTTTACTACTAATATGTATACAATTTGAGTTACAGGGTGTGATTTTAAGTAGACAGTTTCTGTCGTGAACTTTAATGTTTACATTTATATTTGAAATATGTTCTGTTAGGCTCAGAGGTAGAAAATGAGTTTTTTCAACATTTAAAGAAAGTAAGTTTTTGTCAAACCATTGTTTAATGATATTTATTGCATTATTTGCCGATATTTCGGCTTCTTTCCAAGAGTTTTCTTCAATTGTTAATACTGTATCATCCGCATAAGATATAATCTTTCCGACGATTGGGAGTTCAAAAAGTTCATTTACATATAATAGAAATAGTATTGGGCCCAGTACAGTTCCTTGTGGGATTCCAAAATTAATTTTTTCTATATCACTTAACTCGTTATTTATTTTCACTTGCTGTGTTCTTTGATATAAATAACTATTTATCCACGATTTAGCTTTGTCGGTTATTCCTATGTTATTTAGTTTGTTGATTAATTTTGAGTGTGAAACACTGTCAAAAGCTTTACGGAGGTCAATGAATATACTTAAGCATTTTTTCCCTTTATCCAATGCTTTATAAATAACTCTAGTTAATTCCGCTATTGCGTCTTGTGTGCTCATTTTTTCTCTAAAACCGTATTGACTAGGATTAATACATTTTTTATTTTCCACATAATCTACAATTTGTTTCTTTATTACTCTTTCGTATATTTTAGCTACATTGGATATTAACGATATTGGGCGGTAATTGTTTATTTCTTTCGAATCTCCGGATTTATACACAGGTGTTACAATGGCTTTTTTGTAATTTGATGGGAATATTCCATTTTCAATGCTTACATTAATTATATGAGTAATTGGTTTAGTTAGTGAGTAAGATCTATCTTTATGAAACATATCTTTATGCAACAAGTTGTAAACACTATCATAGTCACTCATCAGAAATTCGTTAAGCGCCTTTATCTACTTCTACTACAAATATTATATTATTATTTTATTTTATTTTATTTTATTTTATTTTATTTTATTTTATTTTATTTTATTTTATTTTATTTTATTTTATTTTATTTTATTTTATTTTATTTTATTTTATTTTATTTTATTTTATTTTATTTTATTTTATTTTATTTTATTTTATTTTATTTTATTTTATTTTATTTTATTTTATTTTATACACTATATAAAGAGGTAAGATTTGTTTGTTTGTTTGCATCGAATAGGCTCCGAAACTACTGAACCGATTTGAAAAATTATTTCGCTGTTGGGAAGCTACACTATTCCTGGGTGACATAGGTTATATTATATTTTCAAAAAAAAATAGGCATCCTTACTAAAATTTCAATAATGTAACCCAGGGTGTAAAAAAATTACCTAAAATATTCTTTTAATCGCGTGCGCTGCGAAAACTATTGATGATAGAATAAAATAATGTACTATGACTTTATAGAACACATCATTATTTACAAAAAAGGTCGCGACAGCATGTATCTAACTATTGTGGTTAAGATGAAGCCATACTAAATAATGCAAAATCATACAAAATCGTATGTTTTAGTTTTGAAAATTTGACCGCTTAGAAGTATTATAGATGCTTCAATTAAATACTGCGTGTAGAACATACTTTGGCCCTTAAAAATATCGGTCATTTTTTTTAATAAGTCTTTTAATAAGCTTAGAAAAAAATAAAGTATTAGGTCTATAAAAAACATTTTTAACTGAAAACTCTCCTACTTATAAACACTTTTTCGGATATGGTTTTATTGCATAATGTGGCAAATTCAGTTTCTTATATAATTATCGCGAAAAAAAATGATATTTACGCCCGAACCTCACAAAATAAAATATAATATGCATTTTCGCGTTGGTATTTTTGACATCACGACGACAATACGGCAGTCGACGAATTTGCTATATCAAAGTGAACCTTATACCGTCCACCGAAGAACGACTGGCAGCCGCCCCCCTGTCTTCCGTCATTACTCCTCCGAACGGAGCGGAGAGCGGTCGTGTTATGCTCCGCGCCGCTTATTTTCGTGAAATCAATTTAAAAATTCCGTTTTATTGCTATAAACAATGCATTAAAAAGGAATTAATGTTTTTTACAGGCCTTTACGAAATCAACATGTAAAAAAAAAATCTCAAATATCTTTTCCAACCTTTCCAAAAGCTTTTTCTCAAGTATTTTTAAACTCCTCCCATAAAAGGGCGTGAATTCCGATTTCGATTTTTTCCTGTACTAGTGGATCGCCTTAAGCCACAATAAGTATTATTTTATTTTAAAAATTTTATTTAAATGTCGCCGCTTGAAAAGGCTCTTTATTTGTATCTTGGTTTTAATCCTTATCAAAATAAATTACTTTATATTCAAGACAGCTTTAATACCTTTATTTAACTTTTTGAATTTTTCAATTCGGATATTTAATTAGAAAGATATCACGAGTTTAAAATTGTTAGTATTAGAAAAAAGTTTCAAAAGGAGTCAAGAAATGAAGTGCCAGGGGGGTTGGCGGGACGGGTGAGCGGGAGAGCGGTGGCAGGGAAGGTGGAAGTAGAACGCTGGAGGGGAACGCACGGGAAAGGACATGTAAGGAGTAACATTTTATTTATTTGAATATGGCATATACTATAAAAGAAAGTCCAAAAAACGTGCAGCTCGCAAAAACTCAGAAACGAGTCCCGGTTCGATCAAGGAAGTTATATGGTGTGGTAGATCTCTATCCCCCCTGGGGAATAAGGGTATCCGTTTTTACCTAAAGGGCGTGCTTTGGAAGATATAAGGGCTGAAAGTTTCGCCCTCTTGAAATTTCTAGAACAGTCTTCCGGAAAGTTCTAGAAGGTTCCATAGAGCTGTAAAAAGTTCTGGAAGGAGTGGCGGAGTATGTCGTGGAATGATCAGGAATAGGGAATCGGGAACATCATTGTGCAACATTCCAGAACACTATCTTATTGTCCTGAGCGAAGCCGTGTAACCCAGCTAGTACTTATATAATTAACTTACATAGCGTGGTTCGACTAGGTAGATAAACATTTGTGGAAAAGTGTGTGGAAGAGTTTAGTTTTTCCAGTGGGGAAGATTTAACCTAGTGCATGGCGGGGATAAAGTCATAAAATTTGGCTGATTTAAAGTTTCACATTGAAAAAAAAAATGATATATAATCCTTGACGAACCTGGAGATAAGCGAAACCGGCTTGGCTGTCATGAATTGATTAAATGAAAGTGGTTTATTACAAAGTTTATTTTTCAACGAATAAACTGTATTTGTGATATCATACGTCAATGATTTGTGAATACTAAAATCCAGACGCATGTTTAGATATTATTAGTTTTTTTACTTATCTATGCTTATTATTAGCTCCACACAGGGCATACTGAGGAAAACAAATAGATCAAAGCCAATGTCATCTTTAGGGATACATTTGTGGAGGGACTTTTTATGGAAAGGAAGGAGAAGAAGTTCTGAAAAGAAAAAAGGAAACGGGGGTCAATGTTCAATGTGTCCCGGAGTGATTGACATATGAATCTGCGGTGCAAGGTAACGGGTCGAGAGATTATGGCTATCCAGTCTCTACCGATCCGGCCCGCTACGCAGTAGGTGGGCAAACGCATACGCCGTCTATATATATTACATTAGCTCCACACAGGAGGCCCTGAGGAAAATAATTCCCCTCAGGGCCTATGTAATCTTTAGGGATGCTGTGTGGAGGGTCTTTTTAGGAAAGAGAGGAAGTTCTGGGAAAGAAAAAGGGTATTAGGGGTGGGTAGGAATCCGGAGGTCAGTGTGTCCAGAAGTGACGGATGTATGAAACCATCCAAGACCCGGAAAATAATTTACACACCATAAGTATCCATCACTTCAGAATATTCAAAATGTTATCTTATACCTTATAAATATCTCAAAAATCGGAAAAAAAATCATAACACGCCTTTGCCACTAACATAAAATATCAAAGTAGTTGTAAGTGTTTGATATGGTGTACGTAATTAAATTAAGATAATGATCGTTGATACAGCAGTGTAAAGTCAGTGAATTTGACGAACAAAATAATACGTTTTATAATGTAATAGGAACGAGTGGAGATATCAAACTCCAAGGCTTTTATCTCGCTTTACATCAGACAAAATATCACTTCTAGAATACTTCTACTTCTAGTTCTTAGCGATAGTTCTGGTGAGTTCCTGTACCGAAGCGACGGGTTACTTTTATAGAGTGGTTCGTAAATTTGTAATTCATGGCCTGTGAATTAGTATTTAAGGTTTATATGAACTCACAGAAAGCAAAATAAACAAATATGTTCAGATATTCAGCAATAATACATACATATTATAGCACACGTTGGTACGTCTCTAAAATAACCGGAAGGAGGAAAAATCTTTTATTCTGAAACTATATTATCACACTTAAATAGAATATATGCAATAAATTCATTAGACTCATAATCGCTAACTCGACATGACAATAATTTTATTAGATAGTAAATGCGACAAATACATAAACTTCCTGACGAAATTTAAAAAAATCAAATCGTGTGGAAAACCTCACTAAATTTAATCCCACATGCTTATTTACTTCCTGTTTAGAAAAGCTAATTACCATTGCCCTCTTAGAGTAAAAACTCAAAGACACTGGATTCGGAACTTGACTAAAACCTACTGTCATTTACATTAATAACTTACCGTATGATTGAGCAGATCTCTTTCGGTTGGTTATGAAGAGCGTTATTGTGAGCTATATTTATAAATACGCTAACAGTTGGTAATAATGATTTTTTTATAAATACAATAGATTTTATAAATACAGTAGGATTCCTTGAATCCTTCTTCTTTCCAATTCACAAGCAAGTCAAGCAGTACCTTTAAAAAGCAGGGTGACGCGTTATTGTAAAATAAACTCAGAATACTTGTCTAAACGGAGTGTGTTTTTAACAGAATGTTACCTGAAAACCTTAACATTTACTTTAAAATTAATGAATATAACTTCAAACCATTCCATTTTATAAGCAATGATTGTCAATATTCAGTGATGTTTTAGGAAAAAAACAAAATTATTTAGCAAACGGAACAATATTTCGATAAGACCTTTGCTACATTTTATACAACGGGACTAATTTATATGATTTCGTAATGAAGTGTTTTTTTTTGCAAAAATCGTTTGTATACGACTTTTTACCGTAAAAGCAAGCACGCTTGACAAACTTGTCGATTCTGATTATGATTATAACAACCACCCACATCAGCTTTTTCTATTCTTCATGTGTAAAACCTCTCATATTTCAGAAACATCTTGTTTTATAGAATATTAAACATTATCTCAAAGAACGGCGGAGGCTAATGGACCCATTCAATTTATTTACCCACGGAACTGTCAGAGATTCAATACAAAACTACTTAGGGCATTTAAATCTCGCTTTGTCAGGTTTCTTGCTTGTCCGACCGAGGCATCTTCAGTTCTACAGACCGGGGGAGAGAAGGGTTGATCGCACTTGATTCAAATCCACCCGCGCGTGTAACAAGGATTTAATAAAAACCATTTAACATTGAACAAATTTTTTTACGGGGAAGCAGCCTTTAGCAACAAAGTAACATTCGGCTAATCCACGGATGCAATCGGATACGTTTTCAATCGGGAAAGATATCAAAAATTATTGGCTAAAATTCGGTAATAATGAAAGCTTAAAAGATTAGACGATGATGAAAAACATGTTTTTTAAATCCAGTATTATTTCTAAGAAAGGCCTTAATGTAAACACTAACCTTATTTAAAAATGCGAATGACTAAACACAATTTTCTTCGATAAAATCAATACACTTGGCTAAATAAAAAACAGAAACACAGACAATTAAATATTATGAATATTTTTATGATTTAAACATATCATTGCAAATTTTCTGATACTAGTCTACTTTTAGGGCGTTGTGTTTCGGTGTTGTTTATTTATTGAATATATTTGACACAAGGAAATTATAAGTAGGTATACCGAGCGAAATATCGTAAACGTATTTGTATGTACATTTTTTTCCTCAGGGCCTTCTAGAAAATAATTTCCCTCGGGGCCTTTGTCATCTTTTGGAAATGCTGTGGGCAGGGTTTTTTTTATTAAAGGAACGGAATTAGGTACTGAGGTGGAAAAAAGTTATGAGGGGTTGGAAAGAATTGGCGGTCAGTGTCTTCAGATGAATCTCTCATGAATCCATCCCAGTTTCTCCCGATCCGGCCTGCCACGCAGCTGGTGAGCAGATACAACCACCACCAAGTCCTGGACAAACCTGCTTAAGCTACAAAATATCTGTGATTGCATTATATCCAGGAAAGAGAACAGTTTTCAAGACCATTTTGAGTAAACACTTTGACCATTGGAGCAAAAAAAATAAGTCAAAGAATTTGAAATATGAGGTTGACAAAAATGTCTTCAAAATAAGAGGTTTCAGTGGCCGAATTGATTAATGCGCTTGGCACGGTAAGACCGGAGATCTTGGATTGGAGTCCCAGTTGCGATCGTTAGCTTTTTATTTTTCTTTTTCATATTTTCGTTTAGATTTATTAGCATTATCTTCCCTTTTAATGATTCCATAATACATTATTATATAATACATATATTCTGGATTATTTTGAGTTTTTTAAAGCTACCTACAACTCATATAAAGAATTCTATAACAGTTGAGTAGTATATGTGTGGTGCAACAATTGTTTCATGAAAGTAGATGTTTCATGAATTTTCATCGAAGTTTTTCATAATTCTTCCAATATTATGACACATGTAATTGATTTTCTGTCAAATAAAGTGATTTGGAACGAGATGTGCTTAGTCGTACTAGTACGAACATTGTTCGCAAGATACAAATAATGAATGGTAAAAGACAAGGTACGATTGAACCAAATACTGGAGTCGGGTCATGCCAAGAGTAAAATAAAATAACGGTATGTGTGCGGACTGAGTTGTTTTTGGTCCATCTTCTTTGCTTATTTAGTTAGTTACAAAAATTAAAATCCTGGAATAAATGATGAGTCACAATTTCAAAATATTTTAAACATTTAAAGATACAGTTAGATAATTTTAGGCGTAGATAATATTTAGTACGAAAATACTAGGAATTCTGAAAGAAGTGCATTCATGTTTATGCCTGGTTTTTCCCGCTTTTTAGTACGACAGGTACCGTACTTAACATAATTACTACGCTTTCATTCAAGGAACTAGTCGACCTGTTTAACTATTAAGCAATAATTATTAAGTAATTTGAATGAACCCACAATACGAGCACGTTGCCGTCATTCATTACTTTCCCAGGAATAATCCCTCAGTTTATGTTGGGTTTTTTCCCGCTGTTTACTGTCAATAGTGAACGCACATTTTGGATGTAATTATCGTAATTTACCTGTGGTATTAATTTAATCGTAACTAGGTGATTACTATGCTAATCATGATGAGGTACATATATCAATTAACATTATTATTATCTCTAATGAAAAAGTATTTCAAATATCATGAAAATAACTCCTTTTTAATATGAATACCTCACAAGCGTCCCAGTTGCTCAGTTGGGTTACGAATAACCCGACAATATTTGAAAATCTCCTACTACCACCACAGTAAGCCGATAATGTTGCTTGGGTCGTGATGAAGGACTTAGCCAGCCGAGTAATCGAACATGGAATTCCGTCTCGACCACGAAACGCCTGGGTGGGACCCAAACGCGTTGCTAACTCAGCCACTGACCGTTCTAAGATATCAGAAGGCGAAACAGCTATCATGCGTAGTAACAATTACATAGCAAAACTTTTTTTATAATAAACTGATTTTATAAATTAAATAATATCTAATATTATTGAATACATAGTATGTAAGGGAAAAACAATTAATAATCCATTATTTATGTCAATTTCATAATACAAATTTTACTCGCAGTTTAAATTTATTTTTTAGTAGCAATCCCTTAAAATGAATACCCTCTTTAAAAAATCCATAAGGATCGAGAAGTACCTACGTAGAAATATTATATTCTTTGGGCACGTACTAAGTAGGTACTTGAATAAGTGCTTTAGCCACAAAGCCCCAATATTACACAATATACAACAGCCTTGAATACTTGAAACCCGCCTAAGCTTCTCCTTTTAGTTTCTTAGAAAAGCTTTTGAGATTTTATCACACCTTGATAGTATGGCGGATTTTTTTAGCAATATCATGAAGTACCAACTTCGAATTTCGGTGCAGCTTTCATGAAAATCTTTCAAAGACAATTATTTATTTCCCTCAAATTGGCAAACGTAAATATTTTTTTTCAGATTAACTGTATTAAAAAAAAAAATTATTAACTAGCGAGTTCCCGGTATGCGTTGCAATGCCACTTAAAGTAAGATATTGTTTCTCCCTAGGTGTCCTTTCCCATTCGTCCATTCCCTTTCCGCCGCCCCTTCCCTTCCCGTGTCCCCTTCCCCTCACGCTTTCGTCCTTCACCTTCATCGACTTCCCTTTCCTCTTACGCTCCCCCGTCCCGCGAACCCCCCTGTGGCATTCCCCTCTCTTCTCCCGCGTTCCATATATTCAGTCCCGGTACGTTCAATTTTCAAATAGCTCGCGTACCACATTTTGCAATTTTTTTATACAAATTTTCATATTTCATACATTACAAACATTCATGTTTATATATTATAAGAACAATCAATCAAATTTGGTACCTATTTAAAATACCTATAATTCTTGATTAGATTCAAAGTATTTGGTTTGGGAAGTATCATAGGTAAGCACTTCAATTAACTTCATTAATTTAAAGAGGTGGTTTGCAAAATGTCGTTCTCAAAATGTGACATGGTTGACAGTTCCGTAAGAGTTTATGCAATGATTAAAAAAGATTAGATGTATTGTCAGGTAGTTTTAATAATCCATAAACCTTCCCGAGGATGGAAAGAATATATTTTGAAAGTTTCAAACATTTCCTATGCTTAATATTGCAATACATAAGCAAACAAGCAAACATACATGTATTTATATATATATAGATAAAATGTAGATTAAGATCTTTATTTTTTTGAACAGGTGTGCGATGGTAGAGAACTTGGGTTGCGTCGCGGAAGAACTAAAGGAGCTATCGATAGATCGATCTCTGGGAATCTATAATGGCTTATGGGATTACCGATCACTTGAAGATTTTGATCTCAATCAGACTGATCCTGCGATAAGTATCACGATAATTTGTCCATTCTATTATTTTTATTATATATATGTAGGATAATGCTAAATATAATTATTTAAAAAATATATTCATAAATATTCTATTTCTTACACACTATTACATCTTATTACATCAATCATAAATTATTATTCGTTTGAACTCCATTTTTAAATGAGTTATGAGTTAATTAAATCAAATACACCACTTATTTAATCAAAAGTTTCTTCGTCAGGATAAAACGAAAATTAACAAAAAATAACAATAGATAAACAAGTATAGATAAATAAGTCCCTACAGATTAAAAAAACATCGCAAAATTATTTAAGGGTAGGTATCATAAAAAACAATTGTGTAAAATAAAATAAAACTGAGCATCCATTTGACTTTCAAATTTGTTTTCTTGATTGAATGAATGTATGAATGAAGTAGAAATTAACCTACTTCCTGACATCCAATCGAACTGATACTCAGCAGATAGACTCGTTGTCGGTGATCACGTATGTACTACCGCGAACACGTACCTACGCATTTATCTGAAGTTTGATGACATTACAGCAGTTAATATGCGAAATAAATTTCGGTCTTATCCAAATGCTCAGGCTTGGCTCTTTGGCTCAGTTAGTAGCGTGGTTGACTCCGGTTCCTAGGAGGGACGGTTCAGTCCTCAGTCAAACAAAAAAAATGTTTTTGAAAGTTTTTATAGCCATTTTAAAATAGATGTAGGTACCTACTATTATCCACCAACACATCGGTCAATAACATAAGAATATCTACGTAAAATTTATCACTATTGTATTTTAAATGTGAAATCTAAAATTCTATTTGAAATTTTAAACCGGTCGGTTTTCTATTCTTCTTTTATATTCGTGCCGATTACAGATAACAACCCAGTGAATTAATTTGTGTTTGGTTTTGGAATAGCCTACTTCCCCACCTTCCTCTCCCCTATCACATTCCCCTCCCCACTACCTCCAGACTCACAACATATCTCAATTGGGGATGTCTAGTCTCACTGGCTAAAGACGGGAGCAGCTGGGACTCTTGTGAGGTATTCTCATAAAATAAATCTATCGTAATATATGTTTTTTTTTTAAATATTATGATTACAACGATACGCCAATCCCAAAAATATGTTCAGAATTAATAGAATACTTAGTTTTATCCATGTTTATTATTTAACAAAACCTGATAAAGTTGAAGCAATGCGAAAGGATGAAAAATCGTACAAAATCATATATTTTTGTTTTGAGAATTTGATCGCTTAGAAGTATTATAAATGCGTCGATTAAATACTGCATGTAGAACATACCTTGGCCTTTAAAAATATCTGTCAAAAAGTCTTTTAATAAGCATTGAAAAAAATAAATTAGGTCTATAAAAAAAGTTGAAGTGCAAACTCTCCTACTTATAAACCCCTTTTCGGATATTGTTTAATGTGGCAAATTCAGTTTCTTTTACAATAATCGAAAAAAAAATTGAAATTTACGTTTGAACTTCACAAAGTAAAATAAAATATGCATTTTCTCGTCGTTATTTTTGACATCAATCAATACGCCCGGCACTCGACGAATTTGAATTTTAAAAGTGAACCTTATGCCATCCACCTAAGGACTACAAACTTGGCACACCTATTTCGTATCGTATCTGCGACGGGGAATAGACGTCCTAGACTCCGCGTCACTTGGTTCCGTGAAATCAAATTTAAATTTCCTTATTATTACAATAGATTTGCGTAAAAGAGGAGTTATTTTACAAGCCTTTACGAAATCAACCTGTAATTTTTTTTCTCTAATACCTTTTCAAACTTTTCCAAAAGTTTTTTCTCAAGTATTTTTAACTTCTCCCAAAAAGAGGCCTGGATTCCGATTTCGATTTTTTCCTGTACTATTGGATCACCTTAAAACTCTATTATTTTAAAAAATGGTGTCACAAAATAAGTTTGCTGTATTTGAAAAAACCAAAAATATATTCTTAAAAATGGGAGTTCTAATATGCAAGTACCTGGTTATATTCATAAATACATACTTGACAGCTGTGAGTAATTAAAAAAATGTGTAAAAATTATCTGTCTGAAAATATCTTAAAAATAGCTTCGCCATTCAACCATAAATATGTTTGATTGTTACTAGAACTCAGTGAATTTGACACTTATTTTTGAAGCGAAAGAAAATCATTGAAAGAACAAAGAAATAGTTTCAAGAATTATACTGAAATCTGCGATGAACAAAGACACCACCCGATTCAAATTCACTACATGTTACATTACCTACCTATCTGTTGGTAAAGTAACATATAGTAAAGTAAACATAAGCGTACGTACTTGTGAAAAATCATTGAATTGATTTCATAAATGTTTTTGTTAGAGGACCTACGTATTATCGTGAAATACATTTCAGGTTTGGGTGATGAACAAATTTAAACGATAATAAATTTTTCGTTGATAATGAGAAATTAAAAAAAAATCCTCCATTTTGATAGATATTTATAAGACAGAAATAATTTTATATAAATATTAAGTTACATCCCGCCTGCTGAATAAATGTCCCAACAGCTAACTTCATAATCTTGTTTACTCTCCCATCTTTACTTATGGCATAAATATTAATTTTGGAAATAAAGCATATTATGTGACTTCCGTTTTAAATAAAAACCGATAATTATTATTGCAAAACATTGTCTCTCCAAATCGAACCGGATACTCGCAACAATCTAAACCAGTCTTTCTCAAAGTGGGCGATAACGCTCTCTCGTGGGCGCTGAAGGCTTTCAGAGGGCAGTAGAAGGCTCAAACAAAATTAGGGGGCGTTAAGGAAATCTAGAGAAGCGACGGCAGACAAATTCCATCTACGAAAGTCCGACGGAATCTAGGCACACCATTTGAGAAACGGTTTACTATTCGAATGCTTGGAGTCCCGTAAAGACGGTTAGATTTGAGTCGCTTACGCATGTAATAATGTGGACGCAGCTTTATATTTAATGTACGTAGTCTATGGTTAAGTTAACGAAATAAAATTGTCTATGATTTCCGATATTTTTTTTCATACTCAAACTTTCGGTCGATCCCTTTCCGAAATTCTTAACTAACTAACTAACCATCACGCCGTTTCCCCGCAGAGGTAGGCAGATAGGACGGACCGCCAAATAACTCGGTCTTAGCACACACTCTTTGCCTCACTCACATTCATGCATCGTCTCATACATTCTCTTCTATTATTCTGACTTTTGACATGGCTCGACTCAAGTATCTGATTCACTTGATCGTACCATGTCTTCCTCCGGCGCCTCCGACTTCTTCTACCATTCACATTCGCGTCGTATATTCTTCCTACACTACTTTCTTCGTGCATTCGCTCTACTCTTGCGATGCGATTTTAGGCTTGAATGATTGGAGTCCCAAATAGACGAAAATACTATAGTCGCTTGCGCGTGCACTAGTCTCATTACCGCTTTTTATTTCATGAATCTGACAGTTATCCAAAATTATAAGTTTTAAATTGAAAGTTTTCTTTTAACGTCAATAAAAATACTTTTAAATGTGATTATGTATGAGTTTAATTCCCTCTCATTGAAACATTAATTTATTTCAGAAATAGGTTATCTATCCATATAATAATGCATGTTTAAAATTATATTTGATACGCAACAGTGATGTTAATGTAAAGGGGTAAGTAAAAAAACATGAAGGGACAATTATTTTTTAAAATCTTATAGTGGGCGATGGTCGAAATAAGTTTGAGAACCTGTGACCTAAACGGTATAATACATATTCATAACGACTTGTATATCTACAATTACGTCAATATTTATAAAATATGCATTTTTGAAAAATTATTGTGTTATTGTTTTAAAATTATGTTAAGTGTTGTGGTGTTGAACGAGGTATTGTATGATTGTTCTTATAATGAAACACTTGTGTTTGTTAGGAGCTGTATTGAAATTATGTTTGTTTGTGGTAGGAAGTCTCATTTCCTCTGTTTTCCGCTACTGTATTGCACGACTGTCTAAATTATATAATTATCATGTTTTGACAAACAAGGGCAGGAAACATTGCTCGGAGGTTGAATAATCGATGCACAAATCTCGTTGTACAGTGGGAACCGAGAGGGTTTCAAGTTTGCCTTGGTGACAATAAAAGAAAACAGCCTGGGTTGGGTTTTATTTCAACAGTGGATAAACGTGATTAAATTAAATGCTGATTAAAGACCGGATTATATGCAACACAAACAGCCCAAAATATGCAATAAAAATAGCTAAAATATGCACGAAAATCCATAAAAAGGGCCAAAATATGCAACATGAAATCATACAGGTATCTAGTCGTATTTTTAAATATTTTATTTTATTTTAGTAAGCTATTAGTTTTCAAGGATAACAATCGTATTTTCGAAAATATCAATTACAAAATGTATTTAACAATGAAATTTACAATTTACCTTTAAAAGCGTATATGACTAAGTACTGTTCTAAATGTTCTGTACAGAAATTGGGTCTATATTTGCTTAATATATTTTTGTAAGCGGAAAGGAGCTTTCTATATAGGTCTACTGATGTGACCGGATAGAATTTAAATTTAGGTGCGATTTTTGAACTTATTGTGCCGGACAAAATTTCACCTGCCTCGTTGATAAAGCTATCAATTTGACACAAGGGTTCAAACCCCGGGTTATTGTTGAATAAGTTTTCAATTTTTTCTTTCAGTTTACTCTGGAGGAATAGCTTTGACAACAAGGAATTCATATGGCGAATTTTCTTCATAACCTGAATAAATTCATCAATGCCAATCCTTGAGTTTCAAGCGTTTTTAAACTTGCAGGTATGTAGGCGAAATGAGTGCTAATCATAGCTAGGTTTTTTTTAAATACTGGCATTGTCGAACGCTTATTTGCACTGGAAAACTGCCGAAGCCTCGGAAACTATCGAAGTCATTGATAATACCCTTGATGTCACTATGTGAGGCATCTGAACGATGAACGAGATCGACCGTAAATATGCAAGATCTCATTTTTTTAACTAAAATATGCAATTACGGCTGAAAATGGTCTAAATATGCAAAAGCATAAGCAAATATGCATTTGCATATAATCCGGTCTATAATGATGATAATATATATGAACCTTTAATATCATAACATATTTTCTTTGGGTTTGTAGTGGTAATTTTTAAAAATGTTTATATAAGTATGTCGATGTTGGTTAAATGTCTATCAAACGAATTCGATCAGTTTTTGAAGTGAAAACTTATTTATCACCTTTATGATTTGAAACTCGATGAAACGGAAACGAGCGACATTAAAAAGAGAAAAACACATACCGACATCTATAGGATTTAGCCGGAGAGGGAATGAGATAGTCTAATCAGTTTTTTAATTTGGAAAGAACATTATAATAAATAAACCCTACAATTATCTTACTCCTGTATTTGTCTTTTTATTTCGAAGTTTAGTTTTCTGAAGGTTTCATAGTGTCCTGGAAGTACTTAGCTATTGAGATCACCAAACACGGCTCACGCCATTTCAAGCAACGTTTCAATTCTGAATGGTGGTCTTACACCAGGGCGATACTGAGAGTATCTTCCACTCTGGAACGCGCCGTAAATACTATACATTATTTTAAATGAATTAATTGTGAAATAACACAAATTATTCAAATAAAATTTATTTGCTCACACCGGGATTCGATCCAGCGACTTTCAGATTGCGAGTCAAGAGTCTTACCCCTTGACCACGCCGGCCGTCAATGAGTAAGTATGTTTCCTCAATATGTTTTTTAAATAATAAAATTAGATAGAGTCTTAGAACTGGTAATAAATGGTACAGCGTCCTTAAGGCGATTTTTCACAAAAATGGTGCTCAACAAACTATCCAATTATTATTATTATTATTAACAATATCAAATATTCAAAACGGGACCTTTTTTTAATTTTATTGACATTTCTCTTCAATACTTGTTATGCCTTCAAAGATATTTAATATTTTATTACTAGGTCTTCAAGGAGAGTGCAAGAAAATCCGATCTAATGACATTGCTTTTACACACGAATACACAAACCTTAGAATCTTGTAAAAACGATGGAAAATGGAAATTTTCTACACCTTTTCCCCTTGAATAAAAGAGAACAAGGCAGTATCGCTTAATATTCACCTAAATATAAATTAATGATGAAAAATCAATATGAAAACATGCAATAAACAAATGTTGTTTTTCTAACAATTGAATATTATAAATTCCTTAATAAAAAAACACCACATTCCTTGTATTATTGTTTGACAACGAGAATCTATTACCGAGTCTTTGACTGCACGTCAAATTGATTTCTCCCAACTCCTCAGCCATATCTCATCCCCCGGACATACTGATCTTCAATGGAATCAATTTGCCATCCCCTAATTAGTAGTGCCTATCTACAGTGGGTATCGCCTATCTGAGGAGACCGCCTCTTCAAACTTGATTCGTCATTGGCTTTTATCAAAATAATAATCCACTTACAGTTGCACGGAATTTAACAGTGCTCAACATATCTTTATGTGTGATGTTGCATTTCTAATATTATGTAACCGATTTTTTTTCTTCGTAATTATTAAGTATATAAGAATTACGTAGAAATTTAACCGTGCATCAAATTCTAACACGACCGTCACACTCTCCACACTAGATCTATGTATTTTATCGGATGATGTCTTTGGTTGAGAGGAATAAACAGGTGTTGCCCAGATATGAGATGGGAATAGAACTGCTGTCTTCAGTTAAGATGAAGCCATACCAAATAATGCAAAATCATACAAAATCATATGTTTTTGTTTTGAAAATTTGATCGCTTAGAACTATTATAGATGCTTCAATTAAATACTGCGTGTAGAACATATCTTGGCCCTTAAAAATATCGGTTATTTTTTTAATAAGTCCTTTAATAAGTCTAGAAAAAAATAAAGGGTCTATAAGAAATACTTTTAAGTGCAAACTCTCCTACTTATAAACCCCTTTTCGGATATGGTTTTATTGTATAATGTGGCAAATTCAGTCACTTTTATAATTAATAATAATAATATTTGGACGATTTATATAGCGCCGTTTTTGTGAAAAATCACCTCAAGGGCGCTGTAATCGTAGTCAAAGATGATATTTAGGCTCGAAATTCGTAAAATAAAATAAAATATCCATTTTCGCGTTGCTATTTTACAATACGGCCGGCAGTCGACGAATTTGAATTTTCAAAAGTGGACCCTATGCCGTCCACCGAAGGGCTACAGACCTATTTTTGTGTCAGTTCCGCCCCGGCCGCGACGGGGATAGACGCCTTGATCTCCGTGCCGCTTGGTTCCTTGAAATCAATTTTAAATTTCCGTTTTATTATAATAAACAATGCTTAAAAAGGGTATTAATGTTTTTTACAGGCCTTTACAATATAAAGGTGTAATTTTTTTTCTCAAATACATTTTCCAACCTTTCCAAAAGCTTTTTCTCAAGTATTTTTAAACTCCTCCTATAAAGGGGCGTGAATTCCGAATTTGATTTTTTCCTAACATTTCAGCTGGTTAAAATGTTGGCCTCCGTAGTCGTGGAGGCTCTACCAGCAAACACTGCGTGTGCAAGTAAATTTTGTTTGATTAATTTGTGTTGTGCACCAATTTTTTCAATTCGAAAGTGTTAGTAGTATGTTTGCGGCGCGTTCCAGAGTGAAAAAGACTTTCAGTTTCGCCTTGGTGTTAAGACTACTATTCAGAATTGAAAAGTTGCTTAAAATGGTTTTAGCCGTGCTTGTTGACCAGGTCTGCCAGGTACTTTCCCAGGCTTGCTTAATAGCCAAGTACTTTCCTACCTTTCTCTTCATCATCACCTTAATTTCGTCACTTCCCCCAGCCTCACAACATGTCCTGATTAGGGATGCCATAGTCCCACTGGCTCCAGAAGGTTGGGAGAAGTTGGTACTCCTGTGCGGTAATCATGTAAAAAGGGGACAGAAAGCTTATTGCGAAGAAACATTCAGAATAGAAACTATTTTAAAAATGCGAAGGAGAACCAGGAATGGGTAGACATTGTGTTAAAAGATCAGTTTCTTACTCATTATATATTTTGCCAAATCTTTACATTAATTCACATTTGGATCAACACGAGTGAAATATGCTAGGAGAATCCTTCATCGAGTATTAGAGAACATGACAATTACATTATATATGTATATTCTACATTTCTACATGCAAACTGGACGCTGGACAATTTTACTGTGGCAAAGGTGGCGTTTCTTTCAATACGGTTAAGAAACATGGTCTAATCTGTAGATATTAGTAGGATAGAGCATTGTGGAAAAATATATAAATTTGTACAGCGCCTTTAAGGTGATTTTTCCCCAAAAACGCCGCTATTCAAATCATCCAAATATTATTAGTATCATTTAAAAGGTAGAAGAATTTGCCTTCAAAACATATTTGTGTACTAACTACAAATAAAATTTAATTTATGGTTTACGACCTGAGATTCGAGGCCTAGTTTTGTTAGAAATATGATTTATGATGTTTATTGACTCGTGTTTTGTTCCAAACAAATATGTTGCATTGCTGGCCTATTTGAGTTTGAACTGCGCAACATCTCTTTAGGAATATTCCACGAAAACGTCAATATTTAACATCGTCTAAACACATATTATGTCTCTTTGATAATAATTATATTCGAGTATAGAAATAAATTCTTTTTTACACCTGTCACAACAACTACGTAGCACTTGTTTAGCGGGTTAGTATTATTATTCGCATTGAATGTAACAATATAAATATCTGCAAGGTTCACGTAAAAACTTCTTCAAAATTTATTAATTAACTGCAATATTGCTGCGGTTTTTTACATAAGTTAAAGGGTCTTTTTGAGGAGAGGAAAGGAATGAACATTGGTCTTGAAGAGACCCATGTTGCAGGAGGAAACACAGAGACCGGCAAATCGTTCCACAGCCGAGCTGTTGAACACAAGAACGAGTCGAAGAAACGACCCGTTCTCATGTGACAAATGTCAACCGTGTACATATGCTGGGTACGCGTTTTTCGTACTAGATTTTCGTTTCGATCCCTTTTAGTACAAAGAAGTCGCGTTATACCTAGGGACACGATATCGAATAGAAAGTATCGATACTGTACTCATGAGTAGTATCGGAAAAAAAGTATCGCACTCGTAAAAGTATTGAAACAAAAGTACTGATACTTCAAAGTATCGAGTACATTTCATAGGGCCTGATTTACAGTTCTGACCGGGCTAATTACGTACCAAACCCCCCCCCCCCCCCTCCCCAGGATCAGAATTTTCAAATTCAAGTATCTATTTTAGTTAGAAAAGGTAAAAGGACGTCAACGTCAGTGAAATTAAAAAAGAAACAATCAAATTTAAGTACGTATACAAGAAGTACGTATGTACGAAACACAGGTGCCCTGTTAAAACACGAACCAAAAAGTAAAAAAAAACAAACTTTTTGCAATACATTTTTCTACTTTGTGTTTTGGCAGGACAGTCAGTATGGCAGTTTTCAGATTTTTTTCACCTAATGGTTTTTTTCATTAACTCAATGTTTAGATAACAAAATAAACTTACTTTTCTTGAATTATAAGCAATCTGTTCGTTCCATGACACACTAGATTGCTTGTGCTTGCAATTAAACCATTGCCATTGAATTTTTGAGAAGGTTTGCTATGATTGTACTAGATGGCGTTGCCATAAACATGAGCCGCTTAGCCAAATTTTTAAAGGAATCGATACTTGCCAAAATGTACTCATTGAGTAAAAGTTTCGAATACAAAGTATCGAGTACAAAAGAATCAGTATCGAAAGGAAAAGTACTCGATACCACAAAGTATCGATACTTTTTTCGTATCCCTACTTATACCTACGCATAGTAAAGTTATCTACGCATTATTTTTTTTAAATAATATTTAAAATATTATTTGGTATGGGTACCGCTGTACCGGAAATCATTTATTGTATAACCAACACCATTGCCATAGGTTACCCCGGGTGGTTTGCTGCGTTTGGTGACTTAGCATGGCGTGAGGTTTGTTCGTGTCAATGTTATTTTTGGTTTTCGGGCTGTCTTGCAAGTGAACATCAGTCAGCCTGCTATTTTTGCAACAAGAATATATTATTTATTTTCATTTTTAACTGAATGAATAAAACCTCAAATTGTAATATTTAATTAAGAGCATATAACCAGAGAACACCAAAAATATGTCATTTTTAAATCAGTGTTTAGACGTACTGACTCTTTTCCACAAAAACTTATAAATTGGTTGTTATTTTATATAGTAAACGTTTGTTTTAAATTTTCAGAAAAAATGATAATTTTTAGTATAATAAATTTATACAATAGATCGTTGGCGTTTTTGTTAAATTTTCAAAAAAGTACATTCATTATACAACACCTATTTCAAATCATATAATCATGCAGTAAAATAAACAATACATTATCTGGTAAACGTATGTAACAGAATTTTAATTTTAGTCTAAATAAAATCATTAAAAAATATATAAGTACATGTGTTTCCATGTGTATCTTGACGAAAATTGGTCCGTTTATGTATTTATTTGCGCACTAACAGACAAATATATTTTTAATTTTTTACATTCTTATTTTGCTGAGACATTATTGAAAAATGATAAATACTTATGATCAAAAAATAATTACAAAAATACGTAATTTTAATAGTTTTATCAACACGCCTTTCAGGATTTTTGTATGTAGGTACAAATTAAAGTAAATTTGGAATGAAATAAAATTGATTTTGAGTTTTAATTTTAAAAAGCTGGTACGGAGAGTAATTAATCTTTCTCATTGGAACCGCCCTGTACGATCATAAGAACCTCTTTCGACGAAATGTGGATTCTCGGCCGCTGGCTAGTTATACGCTCTTAAATGAAAACAATATTAGCGAAAGTCAATAAAAAATATGGAGAAAATCAGAAAAATATACTGGCACCTCTGGGACTCGAACCCACAATATTAGTCTGTGTGTCACTGATGTGTTTAACTGTTACTGTATTTTTCGCAAATCATGGGTGTGAGAGTTATGGCGGGCCGATTCGGGATAGACTGGTTGATAAATACCTTTTTACCTATCCATCAGGATTCTCTCGGAACATCGCCTTATTCCGCATTGGTAGGGTTGGATTCATACGTCCATCTCTTCTGAACACATTGACCCGTAGATTCCTATCCTCCCATCACAAATTTTTCTTTCTCAAAATTTCATCTCCATCCTTTCCTTAAAAAAACCCCTACACACCATCCCCAAAGATGACTTCGGCCCTGACGGGAAATATTTTCCTGAGTGCCTCCTGTGTGGAGCTTACGTAAAAAAAAGTAAAAAGGTTTAATTAAACAAACAAATAAAACTTCATCGAGGATCTTTTCTTTCCGTTCACCTGAAGCGGCGCGGTAGAGTAGAGACGTGTTAGCGTTTATCGTATACCCGCTAATCAAAATATAATATGACTGAGTGGTCTATTATTTATATTCCCATAGATTAATCGGCGTGTCATCTCGGAGGCTGTCGGCGATGGCCCTGACTGGGCAGGCAGTGCAGGCAGTGGGTGCGTCTCCCATGGCTTCTAACCATATGTCAATTGACAGTGAAGAATGTGTTTTATGTCTTGTTTAAATAGATGTCCAAGAATTTGGGAATTTTAGATTAACTTGTAAGGAGATTGTATTTTAAAACGTCATGTTTCCGAAATGAATATTTTTTCATTATTCAAAATTCTTTAAGTGAAACTTCTTTAGCACCGTTGTGATTTGAAACTCGATGAAACGGAGGCGAGCGATACTAAAAAGAGTCAAAGACATACATCTATAGGGTTTAGCCTGCTAGATAATGAGATAGCCATAACATATTTATTCACGGGTACTCGGCTGCATCACCTAATACTACTACTAGATCTAATATAATACGATAAATCCACGGTTCCAAGAGAGCCTTCAATACTCTGTCGGTATATAACTCCTGACGAACCTCAACGGCCAGACATCCAGTGAACCAAGGGTCAAATCCTACAAAATCTTTTTTTTGTTATTGTAAAATCAATATCTAATCTTCAAACTACTCCAAAATAAACAGACAAAAGAAAGCGGCATCTAAACAATTTTAATGTTAGTAGAAAATTAAGCTATGTCAGGTGCCAGGGTAGCTATTCCCGAGCGACGATCAATCGTTACTCGTTATGCGCCATCTACGAGCGAAAAATTACTCGGATGAACTTTGTCGAACGTTGTTCTTGAACGTCGAACGGTCGAAGAGTCGATTATATTGACCGCCCTGTGAATTTTGTCTATGTTCTTGATGTTTTTGAGATTTCTATGGTGTAAGTTTGAAATGTCAAACAGTTGATACACGTATTTTTACCGCATATAATTCCTACGAGTTGATAATTTTCAACATGGGTGGGAGTTCAGGATATATTACAAATAACCGAAATATCGCTGGTAAATCAGCCATTGTCATCTGCAACCTTAAAACGACTTTATAAAAATATACAATGTCTTTGCGGGTACGAAAAAAAAGAAAATAAAAGAGTAGGGGAAAACAATACTAGAGTTTGACAGCCTATTGCATAGATACGCAAACCACCACTAGCTACTCCGTTTCAACTGGTTCGACCCACTCGTTGTTGTGTGAGTCGACCAATGTACGTACTTTCGATGGCGATTGCGAATGACCTGGCTTGGAGAATAGCTAGCCAGGTAATTTAAACGTCACGACCAAGTATTAATGAAAAGGAAGATATTTGATAAACCAAACTGAAATAACTTAATAGTCAGACCGGTCAGTGGTTGAGTGGGCATAGCGCTTGGGTCCCACCCGGGCGTCGCATGTTCGATTCCTCGTCTGGCTAAGTCCTCCACCACAACACAGGCAACATTTTCGGCTTTGTGTGGTGGTAGTAGGAGATTTTCAAACATTGGTGGGTTATTCGTAACCGAGGAATGTTTGTCTTTCTTATTAAGAAAAAAAAAAGTGGATATAAATTTGAGTGAATTACGTATTACGAAGATTCACCAATTCTTCTGGTTTCTCCTTCTGAGAGCCTAAAGCCATAACCCATCCCTGATCCTGTTAAAGCCCACTAAATCTTAGAAGCTCTCTTGCCTAGCGACAGGCTGTCATATTGTAGTAGAGATGTTCGACAGCCAATCGATTTATTTGGTGTGATCAACGGGAATCGAGGTCAGATGATTTAATTTGCTACAACCTCACTAGGAGAACCTGTGAAGTATTTGCATGTTTTAGAAAAAGTGTTATTCTGTCGTCATAAGTAAAAACATCCTTGTTCCGTCCATGGTATCAGTATTATATATGATGTTAGCAGAACTCAAAGAATTTACATCATATTATTATACAACAAGTTTTATTTCTTAGTGCTATCAGATACTTGTACCTACCAATAAGAAATAACTGAATTATATCAGACAATTGCCATTTGATTATCTACTTTTGACAACAAATTATATGTTTTTGAATGGATACAGAATTCATGTGAATATTATTTATTTTGGTTATGTGAATATCAGAGTAAAAACCCAATAACATAAGTATGTACCTAACTACATATTTAGTAATTAAAAAAAGAAAATATTACCTGCAAGCGAAGATAAAGTATTTTTTTTCAAAGCCTTTTAAATTATGCGATCAAAGAAAAATGCAATTCATAGGTATAGGTATATGGGATAATACTCGATGTAAAAATATTTTTTAAATAATAGTAATACATCAAAGCATAGAATTGAATAATGTTACTAATACGGTACTGATATTAAAATCTCAAAACGAAATCTTTTAACTCATCTCAACATCTCCATCTTTCTAACATCGACATATCTTAATCACTCAATCGTGGGAGTGATTCGGACCGTGTTTTCCTAAACAATATAGACAGATCAGACAGTTATAAATTCCAACAGAGCATTTACCTATTCTAAATCAACTATAAAGTTAGCGAAATAAGAAACATGCATCACTGAACCAAATGCACTTTATATTTTTAATCAAAATGGTTTCAATGTGGAATCTGTATTATTAACATACCGATTATTATTGATAGATATTTCGTTATTTATCTATATTTATCCGAAGGACTCTAATAAGGAAGGAACATATTTACCAAAAAAATCGTAGAAGGTATGCGGATATTAGTATACCTTCTACTAATTTTTAATTTTATTAAACATTGTCATTCTTTATACAAGGTGTACGGGGGTAAAGTGCACAAACTTCGGGAGGTGAATCTACATGATCAAATAAAAACTTTTTTTCGAAATTCCAATGTTTTTTTTCTCGTACAAAAATATTTTTCCATAAAAGAATATATTTTTTTTTATACAAAGAATTCAACTTTTTTACCTGAAAACTATCTTAAAAGGTAGGAATTTCTAGAAAAGTTATACATTTTTTTTTACTTGTACTATCATGCAGAATCACATCCCGAAGTTTGTGCACTTTACCCCCGGACACCTTGTAAAATGTTTCGTATGAGATGTTACTGATGAAAATAATTCGCCTTAGGACTTTTGTCATCTTTGGGGATGCTACGTTGAAGGTCTTTTTAGAAAACGAAAGAAAGGAAGTTCTGGGAAGGAAAAACGTTTCAGGGGTGGGTAGGAATTTTTGGTTTAGTTTGTCCAGGAGTGATGGACGTATGAATCTATCCCTCCCACTTTGGTGCAAAATGTTGTACCGAAAGAACTCTCTCGACCAGTCTCTCCCGATCTTGCCTGCCACGCAGATGGCGGACAAACGCATCCGCCGCCAAGATCCGAACAAACCTCACCCCATGAACCCCGTGCACCCTAAGTCACAAAATATAACGAACTACTTGCGGTGTCCAATGGCAGAGGGGTTGGTAAAGGCAATACCCACCTCCCAAATAGAGAATTTGATCTCGCTTTCCAGATGAAAGATTTATTGAAAAAGACTCTTCTATGAACTCGAGGGGATATAACATACATGTATTTGACGTTTTCCATGTTATTTTTTTCGAGGTGCTGTAATGGACACCAGCGGCCATGCAAAATCCATTTTTTTTAACAGGAATATATTGAAAATAATTATTTAATGCATAAACAGCACGAGGGAAAAAATTAGAAGCAGAAATTATTCATAAATGTGTTAAATGCAATTTAATGTTAATTTAATTACCATGTTTATAAAGCATCTCTGAAGATGATTATCTAAACCAGTAAAAACATGTTTCAACTGAAATTTACATGACTTAATTCATCTTATATCGATATTCATAATTATTATCGTGAAGCCTTTACCTAGTTTTAAACGCAAAGTAAACCTTCAAGATGCATTTTCAGACAACAAACATTTGGTCGCCATTGCATTAAATGGACTCGATTATTTCCAGTTTTGATGCAAGAATGAATACCACCAACAAAATCGAATTTTCCGATTTACAAAAAACTCGTTTCAAAAAGTAGGTTCCAAAAGCCATAAAAAGCTCCAGGGTATGCTTTCGCCAAAACATCAAACAATGTCACATTGTACAAAACTTAACTACTTTTAATGCCATAAAATTGTTCGAAAAGCAACTGGTTTTCTCAAGTTGTAGATATAATTATTGATAAAGACATTATCACAATCAGAATTAAGCCAATAGCTTCGCAAAAATAAAACAAATTCCGTCAAAAAAATCTAATTACCATATTATCACCTGGAACGATCAAAATTTGTCTTCAAATATTTAAAACTCGCCCAATCAAGCAGCGAAGTAGATCACACCGCGGACTCTCATCAAAAAGATCAAACCCAGAATGTCAAAAAATTATCAATTTGCATTCATTTTATTTATTATTTGAAACATTTACAGAGTGGTAACAATTATAATAGTAATAAAATTACCGTTGGGATGTGCATAGATATTAACACTCCAATTAGAAATGTTCATAGCATGGGTACCTAATCAAGATTTAGTTGCTACTAGATGCTAGTAGTGTAATAACAGAAATAATAATAATCAAAATAAAATATAAAACATGGTAGTGAAAATCTTAAAACAGAACCTACACAGAAAGAGAAAAAAAGAAAGAAAAAAAAGACACGATAATAAAGCAATTTCATTTGTAGAAGATTGTTAATTTATTTGTTTTAAATATGTGAGACTGTTTGCGTAGATATCTACGGGTATACAGACGACACATTCGAGACAATGTATTGAAGTATGCAATTTTATTGTTAAATAATTCAAGATGGAATATAACATGACTTCTTAAATTACGTCTATTAGGAACTTTAATATGAATATTGGTCAGACAATGAGTGATTAGAAGCTTATCACGAATAATTTTTTGTAAACATATTAAGTCAACAAATTGTCTTATTTTTCCAGGGTTGTAAAATTAAATTGTTGGAGTCGTTCCTCGTGAGATAGGAGTAAGGCATTTAATCCAAGTTTAAATGATAACAGTCTTGGGAATTTTTTTTTGTACAGATTCAATAGTTTTTTAATATTTAAAAAAATATATTTGATTAGGCTTTTATCCAAAGTGCCATTAAAATGGTATCGGGAGTGCAGCATCGAAGGTAGATGCGGTTTCATGAATTTGCAGTCCAGTGGTTCGAATGTTTGTCCAACGGGCCATGGACATGTCGATCATATCTGGGCTCATCATTGTGACAAACTCAGTCTGGCGGAGGCTCTTGGTAGCTTGGGACCAAATCGGTGACCATCAAAGAGAATGAGAGAACCTACCTGTCCAGTATCAGTATGGTATGCACTGGATTGTCTTTTTGTAGAACTGAAGCGAGAGGTCGTGCGGTAGAGCGTGCTCAATATTGAGACTGAAAATTATCAGAATTAACGGAAACTGTAAAAATTTATTAAGGTTTTTCGTTTCCATCGAATAAATCGTGCTGATTTTCAGTATCTAACGGTTTTCTCAATATTTCTGCAAATTTATATAAATACCACCTTTAAAATATCACGGAATTACGGGATAGTCTGAATTCTTAAGGGAACGTAGGCGCGGCCCATTTCTCCCCGTTTCATACAAATCTTAGATTTGGATTTGAGATCAATATACCCAACCGAACTGAAAAATTATTTTTGTAATCAAAAGGTTTTTCAATATCTAGTACGGATGTGAGCTATTTTATTTATTTTTGCTGTAAACCATTAAAGATTTTGGTGGTTCGTGATTTTGGATGCAACTTAGGCAATTATTTGTGAGTAAATGAATAAATTTGTGGAAAAATATATATATTTTTTTTAATGTTTCTGGATTTTAGAGGAGATTTGGCTAATTATTTGTGAGTAAATGAAATACAATAAAAATATTATTTTAATATATAAATATATACATATTATATTATATAAGAATTTTATATTTACTTTATAATATTCTTGTATAAACGTAATGAAATATAAAATAAAAAATAAACATCTATTAAAAAGATCATTTTGATGGGTGTAAATTAAAAATACAAATTACCTTATTAAAAATAACCTGTTGTCTCATATATATAATTTGGGAGGCGGGAATGGGCCTTGAAAACTATTTATTGGATATCCAACGTCTTTGCCGTGTCAATGTCATCCCAAGTGGTTCGCTACGTTTGGTGACTTAGCAGTGTTGCCCTGTTTCATGGGGTAAGATTTATTTGGGTCGTAGCGGGAGATGTGTCTGCTCACTAACTCGTGGCAGGCCAAATCGGGAGAGACTGGTCGAGGGAGACCTTTTAACTTCTCCAGCAGGTCTCTCTCGGAACATTATCGCCCTTGAGGTGACTTTTCACAAAAACGGCGCTCTATAAAATATCCAATTATTATTATTATTACCTTATACAGCAGTAGCAGGGATGGAATTATTCATCAGTCACTCCTGGATACACTGATATCCAGATTCCTACCCACCCCTCATACCAGTTTTCCTTCCTAGAACATCCACTCATTGCTTTCCTAAAAATACCCTCCACACAACATCGCCTGTGGGAGCTATTTAAAAAAAAAAACAAAAAGGGTTTATAATAAATTCCTCGAATTCCGCATAAATATTATTTTCATCGATTGATACACGGATCATTAACTAGTATTTAGAGACAATGCATCGATCATAGATTGATTGATCTAACACGGAGGGTTGAATTGAATACGCAGCCCCGCGCCCGTCTCCGCTAATCGGGCCCTCTGTAGTCTGTATGTCAGGTACCTACCTTCTGACCAGCCCCTAATGAAGATGTGACGCGGGCCGACAGGTGCCCGGGGAGATTATGCGGAATAATTCGACCGGACTTAAGACACCGATTGGCTTTTATAATTTAAATCTTTCTTGTTACTTATCAAATGCAGTGGAGATGATAATATTGTGTTGTGGAATTTTATTTGTAATCCAATAGTGTAGGTTATCTTTTCTCTAATGTTTGGTTGTGACTGAAATAGGCTCATCAACCTAACTGTGTCCCTTAAATTGTTTTCTATAGCAAATAGCTTGACCCAACGGGGGAGGGGGGAAGGGGCTCCTTTTTTAGATATCAAATCCCCCCCCCCCCCCCCGTGATGCCATCATAGACACTGGATTTTCGAATAGTTTCAAACATGGAGCATGAAAATCGCATGTATAGTTTTTTTTAATATGTTATCAACCTGTTGAAAAACGTGTTAATAAAGTTTAGAGAAAAACGCGTTCAATTTTTTGCTGAAGGATAATTCAACAATCAAACTTTTTAAAACGGTTTCATATAAAATGCTGTATCTTCGTCAATTTTAAGAATTTCCTTAAAATATTTGGTGAGAGCAAATGTTTTAAAGAAATTTGAATGCAACAAATGCAACTTTCAGAAAATGAAATAAAAAATAACTTTTTTAATAGTGTTCTGGTGCATTAAAGCCTTGTTTAGCATTATCAAGGGAATATGGGAGCGTTTGGAAGCCTCCAAGACCAGAGCCCCGTGTGAACTGAATAGTAAGCAATGTAAAATTACATCAACTTCTTAAACTAGGGGGGGGGGGTACAATGCGGAATAGGTAGGTACGTGTGGTAGTTAGGCCCAGAATTTCTACACTAAAATATCAACACTTCCACTCTAAAAAAAAAAATTATTTCTTCCCATTATTTTTACAAACATTTTATACATATCTGATTTGGGAGGCCGGCGCGAGTACCTACCGCCGCCCTGGGAACCATTTATTGAATAACTAACACCCCTGCCATAGGTCACACCAAATGATGAGGTTTGTCTAGGTCTTGGAGGCGGATGCGTCTGCCCACATATAGCGTGGCAGGCCGGATAGGGAGAGACTGGATCAGGGACATCTTTTAACCTCTCCAGCCGGACCCTCTCGATTCATTCGTAGGGATGAATTCATGGGTCCATCACTTCAAGACGTATTGACCCCCCGATTCCTACCCGCTCTTCATATTTTTTCCTTCACAGAACTTCATCTCCTTCCTTTTCCTAGAAAGACTCCCCACATTGCATCCTCAAAGAAGACACAGGCCCATGTTGGGTGCTAAGAGTGTGTGTAAATAGTAAACATTTACCCCTATGACAAATCATACCCGGTAAATATTACCCAACTGCTGAAGGTAAGATTTATGGAAGATGTGATATAGGCAGATACCTCATGGACTTGAAACTTGCGTAGATAATGATACCAGAATATTTATGGTCAATTGAGTAGACTACTATGCCATGAAGACTGTTTAATTTTAATCTCTTTGTTAAATAAGGGACACTGTTTGATAGGCCAATCACATATATCATCAAATCTTTTATTTTTCTAATATTAAAAAAATAATAGAATCCTTCGGTCTTAAGCGTTAGAAAGTTTGTAGAGAAAAAAAATCAGACTAATTAAGGGAAATATTTACTACAGTAAAACAGGAATCTACACATAATATTGTTCTATTTTTAATCAAGGTTCGTATAAAATGCGTTTAACGAGGTTAGCTTATTAGATTTTTCGAAAAAAAAACTCGTCGGGTTGCTTTCGAAATTTCGTTGAAGTAAAAGACTGCCACTTGGTGACTTGCCTCCTCGGTGAGCCAACCTTGGTAAACGCATTATCTAACCTTTCAAACCTTCAGTCACAATTAACGAAAATGATTACCGTAGTAAAACAGGAATCCATGCAAAGATTCATAAATAAATGGAACCACAGACACACCTGTGGACAATATTAGTTGCTGGTATTATTAAGCAAAATCTGAATAGGTATTATAATATTTTTTTCGGACCTTAAATTAAGCACTCTATTATCTTTTCTTTGAGACCGTATAATATCTCATGGTTGTTTATATTTTGTTGAAACCGTAAGCTTCCTAAACCAAAAAATATATAGTATTTTTTAAATATTTCAACTTAATCGTGAAAATAATTGAGTTATCCAGCAAAATAAAGCCATAGAAAAAAACCTATTGGCATAACTTAATAATATTTGTCGTCTTGTTATTTTAATTTTATTTTCTCTGCGACTTTGATATGGGTTTAAATTGTCAAAGTGTTCGGCAGGATTTGTCTCTCTGTCCGAGCGTCGATGTCTCCCTTTGGTTACTCCTCCCCGACTCCCCCAACCCCACCCCCGGCCCGCCTGGCATCTCCTTCGAAGCCTTCGAAGCGGCGAAGAAAAGTCCACACAAACGAATGACCGCTCTTTGAAATCGCCGACTCGCGTGTCCACCTCGTTCCGTGTACACAACAATCGTATCAATACACCAAGGAACTCAGCCGATACTAGCGTAAAGTTGCAAGCGTTAGATACGACCTTCTTCGCAGTAAATAATTAACATCTTTATTACTATATCTGTGACTACATCTGGTAAGGTAATGATCGATGATATTAAATTATGAAGTATCACTAAAGCTAACAGTCGCCACTTTATCGGATTTAGGAACACAATACCTGTGATACAAATATCATATTTATTGATGGCACTTTACAATACTTAAGACATAAATTTTCATTACGAAATTAAGCGTGCTGGAAAGGATGATGATTATTTACGCGTCAAATTCGTTAATTAAGCGATCAATTCTTCTGACAATCGTACAATGTAATTATTAATTAATTCAACTCGGTTCAACTTTAATCCGACGGGGAAGGCGGTGGCGACTCTTAACTGTATTTGCTTTGAGTCGGGACAAGATCTCTTCGATCAAAGGTTTATTTTTAGTAGAACATTACTTTAATGACGATTTTCTGTTATACGAACTTGATTTTTAACTTAGAGGTAAGATTATACCAAAGCTGAATAATAATACACACTAAGTTGATGTATACTAAAGGTAGGTTCGTTGAAAGATCAAACAAATCATATCATGCTGACCATTTGACGTCTCCAGTCAGATTTTCTTCACCCATCGCCTAGCACCGCAGTTGTAAGGATAGATTCATACCTTAAATTCATCGCTCATGGACAAACTTTAAGAAATTTATACTTTTGAATGTAGCTATAACTTTGTGGTTATCCATTATAGATAAATGAAACAATGTTACTTTGTTTGAACCACTTGTATATTTGTTTAAAGCCGACCGGTTTCGGAACGACCGTAAAACAACGCGCTTTCTGGGTAAAAATATTTTACCCAGAAAGCGCGTTGCTCTCCCGTAAAGCGATCCATTGTGACTAAATTTCCAAGAAGCGAGGGGCCAAGCATAAGTGACCCCGCTCTCTTCCCCCGTTTGAAATCCCCGCTAGCACGATTACAAAAGTGCAAATGTTTATGGCCCACCCTATATTTTATATTCTTTTAACACAACATTGCTCATAGAACAAACACTCTGCTTTCAAGTCAACATGGAGACTTCATAATATTCTACAATTGAACACATAATAATATTTATCATTAGTAATTATTATTGAGGTTTCGAAATGGTGTCGAATAGGTACTTGTCGCTCATATTTTAGTATGTAATTATTTGCTTTCTGTCTTGCGGTATGTGGAACACACAGATGTCCACAGGCATTTGTTAACAACATAATACAATACAAAAAATAATTCTTAAACAGATAATAATATTACATACATCAATGATTGATGTATAATGAATAGACTAGTTTCTAAAAATAATATCGTTCTGTCGTCGACGTGGTTGACACTGAAATTTTTGGATGATAATGATAATTGAAAGTAGAGTAGGTACTACATAATAAGTACTTTTGAAACACATATTTTTTAAAATATCTATGAATATCTTATTTATAATTTAATATTTTTTGATTTTAAATCAAGTGGGTACCTACCTAAATTTAACAATCCGGTATAATTAGTTTAAAATTATAACAAAAACTAAAAATTGCTTCAAACTGTGTCTCTTTTTTTACATTAGCTCCACACAGGAGGCCCTGAGGAAAATAATTTCCCTCAGGGCCCATATCGTATTAGGGCTGTGTAGAGGGTGTTTTTAAGGAAGTGAAGAATAGGAAGTTCTGGGAAGAAAAAAGTTATGAGGGGTGGGTAGGAACTGGGCGGTGGGCAGACGCATCCGCCGCCGAGACCTGGACAAACCGCACCCCATAAACGCAGGCACCCTGCTAAGTCACCAAACGTAGCGAACCACTTGGGGTGACCTATGGCAGGGGTGTTGGTTAACAAACAAATGGTACCCGGGGTGCCAGTATACCCATCCCCGCCTCCCAAATTGAGAACTTAACTAAAGTTGACGATAATCCCTAAAAACAGGGAAAAAATGAGATTTTTAATATTTTTAGTTTAGGTACCTATTTAATTTCGATATTTTATCAAAACTTCGTGTCGGTCACATAACAAGCGTTCGTAATTGAGATTGTCATAAATAAAGCATGAATTTAGTATAACATATAAGTGAGGTCGCTACGAGGAAAATGATTGCTAATAAAATAAATAAATCTGCATGAACTTAACGTAATAAAATAGTAATTAAAAACACTTATTAATTAGAAAATATTTAAACCTCGAATTAAGCACTTCGCTTTGAAACTAAATCTATTAAAGCTTATACAAATCAATATTTTAATGTTGAAGGATGAACGAAATAAATATTTCTAACGTAATCTCCAATAATCCAAGGTGTTTTTAAAAGCATTGAAATCCAAATAAGTTCATAATAATTATTACACATCTTCTGCAAAGGACTTCAGAATTTAACGGACAACTAAATATTAAAGGTAAATTAAGCCATCACTAGATTTGAATAAATTAAAGAAAATTTCATTTTTTGCTGAATTATATTCATATTAAAAGAGTTTGTTATTTTGCAACTAATTAACTTCTGATCTTTCATCATTTGGGAGTGAGGTTTCTGTAGGTCTTGGTATCGGATGCTTTTGCTTATCTACTGGTAGGTGGGCTGGATCGGGAGAGACTAATTGAGGTAAACCTATTGACCTCTCCAGCTAGACTATCTCGACCCATCGCCTTGCACCGATGAGAAGGATTACCGCGTTCGTCACTCCTGAAAACATTAACCCCTAGATCCCTACCTACCCTAATGCCGTTTTCCTCTCAGAACTTCTTTTCCTTCTTTTTCCTAAAATGACCCTCCACGCACTGGGGGAATTTTTTTCCTCGGGATCTCCTGTGTGGAGAATATGTTTTCTTTTTTCAAACTCCTCATCATACACAATATTTCCGTACATGCCTACCTACAATTTCATTAAGTTATGTGCGTTTTTATAATACCTAAATTATTGTTTTATTTTTTAAGTTTAAACAAAAAAATCTATGTTTTTAAAATTATTATTGAATTTTTAAAACGATATTTATTCTTCCATAAATGATTAAGTACCCATTATTTTCCTTATTAATAAATAAAAATCGAATATTAAGGTAGAACCTGCAGATAAACATCCATGTGGCAGCTTTGCACGAATACATTTTTCTTTTTCGTAATCAAAACTTATTGTAAAGGGCAGGGAAAATCATTTTCGCAACGAATACATTTGAAAAACGAACAGTACCTACAAATTGTTTATTGATTTGCCGATGTGTTCCACTATCCACACAAAATGTAGGTCAATACCTACGGCCAAATATGAAATATTTCAGAAAACATGTTACATAAAAGCATGCTACATAAAAGGTCTCGGTGTGCGGCACCTCCAGTACCTACTTGCGCGTTGACAATTATTGTGCATTGGTCAAATTGTCAGCCCTGGAATACTTGGGAGTTGAACTGTTGCCAAAACTGTAGGTAGGATTCAAATCTTGAGAATTGAAATGAAATTCTGGCATTCTTTGTGCGGCAGCAGAGTGCGTTGGGCGATCCTCTGGAGTCTGGACTGATACATGAGGATCGTCTGCAAATAGGTATGATTGTGATCATACATCTTGGAAGTGACTCGCCATCTTAGCATGGACTGCAGGTCATCCTGGGAGGATGATTGGCATCTGAAGACATCAACCTGTCCTGATTCTGGAAAGCCCTTTTGGCTGGCAATGATCTGCAGACTTTCCATTCTTACGATGTGAGATTCTTTTTTCAAATCGAGGAGTTTTTTACAAGCCACGCTTCAGCTATAGCTGCTACTTATCACGGTATCACCATCAAAGTATTTACCTAAGCAAGCCCTTTATGCCAGACAGCGTTAGATGTCCTATTTATTAAAATATACTTTTGTGTTTCGAATATGTTTTTTAAATTTTTACAATTAAAAACCTAATCCTTGCAGATGCATTTGCCATTAGTAGAGTCCACATTGCTCAAAATTAATTATAATAATCAGCTTTTAAATAATGTAAATTGTTGCCATATAATCCCACGGTAACAAACAGGAATATTCGTACCGAAAAATAATGAGAAAAAAAAATTTCTCTCACTATAGCTACAACCATTTTTTTTTTTATTTGTTTTTAAAAAGAAAGACAAACATTCCCGGGTTACGAATAACCCAACAATGTTTGAAAATCTCCTACTACCACCACAGAAAGCTGAAAATGTTGCTTGTGTTGTGATGGAGGACTTAGCCAGCCGAAGAATCGAAAAGCAACATCTTAAATCTGAGTATTTGTAGATAGATTCAAACTTTTTTATAATGTATTCATTATAAACATGAGGTATCTACCTTCCTACCTACATCTAGTCACGCGTTCTGTCTTGATTACGGGGATTCTTTTATATTCACCGCCGAATCACGCGGTTGTTGCAATATTTAAAAATATAACACAACATCTCAATCAGAGAGTCACCTACAGAGTACCACATTTGCAAATGTTTGTAACTTGTACAGGTAAATCTAGTTGGAGCTTTATTCACCGGTCTGTCATGACCGTTCATTTCATTCATCTCCGGAGACTCAAAGAAGAACACTTAATTATTCAGATGAGTATTAAGATATGTGTGGGTAGTTAGTTATCGATACATAATATTATTTACAAACAGAGTGATGTGCTTGCATGAAAAGATGCATCGTAATTATTCGTATCAGAGTATACTCTTATAGTTAATAGTTAGTAAAAGAGGAGGTATGACACAACATCTTCAAAATTGAATATTTCTGAAGAGTTAAACTTTGGGAGACTTTAAATCTGGAAGGCAGAAGAGGTAGATCAAAGAATATGTGGATTGATTGCCTGCTGGGAACGAAATTGCATCGAATTTTAAAAAGGATAGGAGCTGGAGAAAACTGGCTAGAAAGAAAAGTCAGTTGAAAGAGCTTGGTTTTAAGACTTCGTAAAAATAGACGTACATAATTACCTACATACACGTTTTCTTGGGCAAAGATTCTTGACTACATCCTCGGAAGGGTAAAAGAGTTTTCCAAAATATGTAATTAAATAATTTTACAAAAAACCTCTAATCGGATGACAGTAATTTATTGTCATATCTTGATCGGGAAACAGTAAGAGGTAGCTCTAACATCAGGCTGACGATGTAAAGAGAACTTCCTGTTTCAGACGGACAAGTGACAGACCAATCTTCATTTTTTTATATACTTATTATAATTATTTTTGTCTGTAATGAAGTAACGTTTGTAATTTAGTGCACCCCTCAGTTGAATTTGGCAGCCTATCTGGTCTGGAGCGCCAAAATACTTGAAAAAGCCCTTGACTCTGTGCAAAAACGGGCGGGTCCGTTTGATAGATTCTGCTAATTTAATAATCTTTAGAGCACAGGCGTTGGGTGGTAATGCGTCATTGATCCCTTCGGCACCGATGCATAGTCGGAAAATACGCCAAACGCGTGCCTAACATATGTACACGGTTGAAATTTATCACATAAGAACGGGTCGCTTCTTCGACTCGTTCTAATGTTCAACAGCTCGGCTGTGGAACGATTTGCCGGCCTATGTGTTTCCTCCTTCCTATAAGGGGCCATCCATAAATTACATCACACGAATTTCATGATTTTTTTACACCCCCCCCCCCCCGTCTCTGTCACACACTTGTGAGACCCCCTCCCCCCTAGTGTGACGTCATATATTTTGCAATTTTACATCTTAAAATAATCAGAGCTGATGACCCCCCCCCCATACCCCTTGTCACACAATGTCAGATTTCTCTAATCCCCCCCCCCCCCTCTCCCAAAGGTGTGGAGTAATTTATGGATGGCCCCTAATATGGGTCTATTTAAGACCAATGTTCATTCCTTCCTCTCCTCAAAAAGACCCTCCACACAGCATCTCAGATGACATGATGACATAGGAAAATAATTTCCCTCAGGGTCTCCTGTGTGGGGTTAATGTAAAAAAAAATATATCAAAAGTTTGAGAGCTAATAAAACGCACTAACATATTCAGCTACGCGTTTGAAAGAGTTGTACCTACATTCGATTGAATACACTAAACGCCGATCTCCCTAACTCGGCGAGTGTTTTTTACACTGTTTAATTGTTGGTCCATCGGTAAATATCAAAAGCTGTCAATTGGATTGACGGATCGGTTCCTTTGTTGATCTCCCACTCCTCTAACACCAGCGAGGTACAGCAGGTACAGTAGGTCCAGCAGGTACAGTGGGTACGGCAGGTACAGCGGTATCTCCGCTGTATCGCATTTCCTCCTCTGAGACCAGCCGACAGATTGAGAGATCATGTACCATGAACGTGTGAAGGTACAAACATCAAATGGTAGTGATTGAATGGGAAATCGAATAGAAGATTTTAATGTATTTGATAGATTAGATGGGTCGTGCTGACGAGATGTACAGAAGTATGCCGGTAAGTTCAGTTAGTCAATTTCTTTAATGAATTTGATGCGTTCGCTTTTGGATTCTCCAATGAAATGATAGACCACGAGCTCATTGGGGATATTCACTGTGCAATATTGAATAAGTAGATTTCTCTAAATATGACTGGAGTTATGAAAATAACGTTATTAGGTACTTAATTTTTTGCTATTATTACATTTTTTTCCGATTTTTATGGGTACCTACATATTAATTTAGTTTCTCTTCTTCTTTTTTGCACTATCCCAACTCATTGCCTAGGTAGGTTTTTGGGGTCGGCTCTTTTCGTTCTCAGGATATAACTTCTTCGGTTCTGGGTATCGCTTTCATCCAGGTCGTTTCTCTGTAGTATTTTGTAGCATTGAGTCATCCAGGAGTTCTTTGGTCTTCCTCTGGATGACGGTCGATGAAGCTCCATAGACATTTCCTGCTTCACTGTGTGATCTAATGATCTCCGTTTTATGTGCCCATACCATCCCACCCCACATATTATTTTAGTTTTAACGTATTTTAATCCGTCCCCTAGTAATACATCTTCTCGTATTAACAGTAGGGTTAAAAACAGATATTAAACAACGCATCTAAAATACCACAAAGCCATTTCGAGATGTTGATGTGCAAGCTGCAAAAGTCTGAACACTTTATACATACAGTTAGGTACTCGGCAAACACCAGCCGCCTCCCACTTGAGATAACTCTATCATCCCGCGTTCTAAGGCCCAACCCTCCCAGAGAAGTCATCAATTACCCCGTCCCACCTGACGTATCCACGCGCCAACACCATCTTCCCTCTTCCCTTGACGTAAACCCACACCCCGAGCCGCCAGACCTGAGCTTTACCCACAATTTTACCAATTACCATCCCACCAAAGTTAATTACGGAATGTCAAGCTATTATAGTCCTAATAAAGCCATCTGTAAAACTAGAATAAAAGAGGAGTAATCCATTAATAACGTTGCCAGTTGAAACGAGCCGCTAGCGGTTTCTCTTTGTTACCCTCTAATTATCGGCCTATCATAATATTTTTTTACAAATTTGTTGAATGAGGTTATTTGTTGAATTCTTATTTACAATTTATCACAGTCGGAACTGGAACACGGGGTGATTTGTTTGATGCAATGTCTTGCACACGCCTACAGTTATTTACGACAAATTGGAAAAGGTGTGCAGTTATTGCTTTAATTAAAAGCTTTCACCTGTTATGCAGCTTCTCCCAAAGTTCAAATAATCACAGATTTTTTTGCCAATTACAGAACTGTGTATCATGTTAGCGGAGGTTTTTTATTCATGCTGTGAAATGGTGGTATGTTTTTCATTTCTTCATTAAATAATTCTCACATCTTAGCTACATGGTGAATATTCATAAATCTTCAAAAAATACTGGTTTATTTGTGTATCCTGCTAATCCTTGAATTAATATCGCGAATGCTTCTAAAAATAATTTTGTTTGTTTATTTAGGCCTAATTTTTTAAAAGTGAACCTGTTTTTGGAGGGAAAAACCCATGACCGGAAAGTCTTTCCACGGACGAACTATTCGATACAAAGATGAGTCGTAAAATCGACCCGTTCTCTTTCTGTAAATATGACCGTAATCGAATGATGGACATGAGTGGGACACGGGATCAATGACGCTAGTTCTTTAGAACACTGACATTCATATTCCAAATATTTCAATCCGTGAAGAAGTCTCTCAGAGGTCAAGATAATGTTTAGGTAACAAGGGGCTCCAGACCAGAGATGGCTACAAAAATCGACAATGGGCACACTTGCGAACTATACCTATAGTCTGGAACCTCATTGCTATTTGGTTCACAAACACATCGCAAAATGGTAAATAACTAGGTACATTATTTTTATTGTCCTTTTGCCATCTTATTACTTTCGTGCATCTCTTTTTTTATTTAATAACCGGTAAACAGGTACTAAATTATGTTGTGATCGCTTTAATTTGTTTTATATTATTGGACCGGTAGGCCCCGGTGTTTCACATTACGCGGAACAGATCTTGTTAATTCCATACCGACGTGAACATGCGATCCCAAGCAGCGTTTTAAGGTTATGGACCACAAATTTATGAAGACAAGACAATTAATTTTAGATCCAACATCTATTATATTAACAAATATACCCAAACAACGCATTCCTCGGCTTTTGAGCGGGGACGAAAGAAATATATATGTGTTACATGTTACATATCGCTTAGAAAGTACAAGCAATTCCAAAATAACTTGAAAAAATGATTTTATTTTATTTCTTTGAATTTTTACTATGTACGTATATATTGTGCTCACAACACGAAACAATTATGTTCGGTTAAGTTTTTATCCCAATTGTTCATAAATTTCCCTAGGAAAATTAAAATTATATTTGTAATTTGAGACAAACTTTTAAATAACCTCAACAACTCCTAAAAGGTTTATAAAAAAACTCCAAATACAAAACCTATTTACTGTAGTTCCCGGCATTGGAGAGGTGAACACACTTTACACCGTTGGCATTTAAGAAACCCCATCACTTATTTCTACTTAAAAAGAAAATTAGAGACTGAGGACGGGTAAAGCAAATCCTACATGGAACATTGAAATCATCTAATCTCAGAGATAAGTGTAAAAAAAATGTTTGGGCTTTGTCACATCCACATCACTATCGCCGGGTAAATAGTGTCGTTCCGTGCACCGTATGCTGTTTTTATCTTTATACATTTCATTACTATTGGTTACAAACCCTATCATATAATCGTAAATTCTGGTGTACCACAGGGATCAAATTGCGGCCCCCTAGTTTTTTACATATTTGAAATGACCATGGTTAGAAAATTAAAAAGTAACTAGATTTATTTGTTGAAGCTTTGTTATTGAATTGTTCCCACTCATTTGGAAAATATCTGTAAAATCTGTAATAATTTTTTTTTTTAATTTTAAAAAGATTTTAGTAGGCAAAACCAAAAATTTTCAACCGTGGTAGTTTCTTTTAGCTTTCAAGTTATTTTGAGAACACCGCCTGTGTAGAATGTTTTCATTGTAAATCTGCACCATCTACCTGTACGGTTATATGATCCTAGGTTATGAGTAATGATGGCCCCGTCACGCCATGGCTGGGCAGTGTTAGGTAATGCTAAAGGCATTCCTCGCGTCAGGCTGTCTGGACGTCTCAATCCTGGCCGGTCACAACAGGGGACCGCAGGTCACACCCGAGCCTGACCAACGACCAACGACCAACGAGCAGCCGACTGAGCTGGGTGTTGAGGTTGACCAACATAATATAGTTTTATTTTTATTTTTTATAAGGCTTTGGAATTTCCCAATAATACCTTAAACATTTAAAAAATATATATATTTCAATATGAATCTAAAATATTAATTACGTTTTAAACATATTTGAAACAATAATTCATTCGAAAGTATTTTTAATCATGTATAAAATATTTAGTTTTTTGTTAAATTTTTTATGTGAATATCTCACAAGAGTCCCAGCTGCTCCTGTCTGGAGCCAGTGAGAATATGGCATCACCAATTGGGGTATATTGTGAGGCTGAAGGTAGCCGGGAGGGGAAGGAGAAGGGGAAAAATAAGGTGGAGAAGTACCTGGCTATTCAGATTTGGTAACCAAACACGGCCAAAGACATTTCAAGCAACGTTAAAATTCTGAATGGTGGTCTTACACTGTGAGTATCTTCCACACTGGAACGTACCGCAAATAGGTATACTATATATAAAATATACGCCAGGATTTAGTCCCGCGACCTTCGGATTGAGTCTTACCCCTCTACCACGGAGGCCGTCTTGTTTTTTATAAGATCTTCCTAGTCCAATAATTATTTTAACTGTTCAAAAAGCGTTTTACAGTTTAAAAAAATCATTTTAGTACATAACATAGTAGTCAGTTTCAACAAAGTTGTACCAGTACAAATCTAACTAACTCCAATTACTAATTAACTAATTTTTTTCCAATTTATACACAATGATTTGTACACAATGATACCACAGTATCTAGACCAGCAGCCTTTTTATCTTATACAGTTATTTTAGTATAAATTTAATTTTTGTGTGGTAAATCTCGCGTCACAATCATATCAAATATTTAATCCACTGCTCTAAGAAGGTTGCCAATTGATAAGCCTTTTTACATTACCCATATACCATCGGCTTGGTAGCTGCTTCAGTGCGACCTTTTATACTTGTACATTAATAGTTATACATAGATATGGGTACATTAGTAGCATTCTGTTGGAAGTGTTCGAAACTGTATCCCTAAACAAATCTTACCTAGCTAATTAACTAAGTACCAACGATTTGCGCAATATTATCATTCCAAGCAATCAAATAAATGTCTAATAACTCGTCCAGAACGTAATCATTTCTGAACCAACTAGAACTATTAAGCAAGCACATAAATTATATGTTTCTTGACAGCAGTCCAGCTTTTCTAAAGGAACATTATCGTCTCGGTAATCTAAATATTATAGTACCAATGTGTTTTGTTACAATACATCCTATTTGTTTTGCATTTGAAGTTGGTTCAGATAGAAGAACAAGTACTTATGGGTAAATACCAGATAACTTTGAAATGAACAGGTGTCAATGTAAGAAGCCATGTTATAACGAGACTACTTAACTCCTACGATTAAGTTAGTATTTTCACGGATAAATTTATTTTAATTTTCGTGATTTATTTTTGACGTTTCATGCCGTGCTACGCTACCTCCTTATTTAGTCTTGTTTCGGATAGCTAATGGCTAAAGAAAACCCCAAATCACAATCAAATCACCTCTGAATTTATTTTGTTCTATTTATTTATTATTTTAGTTAAATAATATACCTATGCATATTTCTATTATCATAAATACAGGGTGTTAAGGGAAGTATTTGACTTACCTTTACCAGTGATTCCTGAAATTCTTTGGAGTAAAAAAATGTAAATGAAATTTTGGTTTCCGGTGACATTTTTGATGTTTTTATTTTATTTGAAAACATTAAAAAATCAGTAGGTATTGGACAGTTAGAGTCGGGGTGATGGGTTGGTCGGCTACTCGGCTGAGTGACCTGTGACTAAATGTGTAAAAAAAATTGTTTGATTTTGAAGGAAAAAAATTAGACATCTAAAATTACAGACACTTTTACTCAAAATTTTACTCACTGGAATCACTGGTTAAAGTAACATCTGCGTATACCTACGTGTATCCCAACACTCTGTGTATACCTACGTGTATCCCAACACTCTGTGTATACCTACGTAATACCTACAATTCTTATCACACAGTTATATTTTTTCAATTTGAGAGGCGGGAATGGGTACCGCTGCCCCGGGAACCTTTATTGGATAACCAACACCTCTGCCATAGGTCACCCCAAGTTTTAACTAAGGTATTTACTTATATTCAATCAAAACAACTTGTACAATGTGTCCTTAGAACGGGGTACCCCAATAAGGACACATTTTTCTCTGAAAAAATGTAAAACAAAGAAAAAATAAATAAATAATACTCGATTTTGCGGAAGCGGATGAAATGATTTTTTATTTAACCGGATTTTTTAAATATTATTTCAGCGTGGTTTTATTTTCACAATACAGCATTTTTACCCCCCAGACGCATGTTCAAACTCAAGCTAAAAAGAAAACAGATTTATTATTTTATAAAATGATATGCCCAAGATTTCCAACATTTCAGATCCAGTAAAACTAGGGTACCTTCTAAAGGCTGTTGATTTCAGCTCAATAAACATGCAAGTAAAGCATTACTGGCAATGTTTCGACTTTGAATGGTGCTTTCTTTCTTAGCAAAGCGATACTGTGACTTTTACGATGAGTCAACTTATTTAAGTATTTTTAATATTATCATTTAAAATGACAATTTAGCTGTCTTGTAAAAAAGTGACAAGAATCTAGTATAAATTTTAACAAAACTACACTATAATTAAAAGTTACCATTTGCACAAGTTATAAATAATACAGTTCAAATCCTTTCAGTTAAGTAACAACATTATTTGACGAACTTCATTTGTTTGATGATTATAAATGTTTTTAAATTTTTTTTATGTGAACACCGCACGAGAGTTCCAACTGATTCCAACCCCCTGGAGCCGGTGAAACAATTTCATCCCCAATTGATGTAAGTTAGGAGGGGAAGGTGATGGGGAGGAGAAAAGGGGAGAAGTACCTGGCTATTCGGATCTAGTCACCAAACACAAATTTCAAATCTGAATATTGGTCTTACAACAGGGCGATACTGATAGTCTCTTCCGCTCTGTAATGTGCCGCAAATATGCGAACAAATGTTATATGTAATACGTTTAAAAAATATCAATATTTTTTTTAACCTTAATTCGCATAATTGGGGTATTCGCTTATTTGGGACAAAATGTTTGGTTCCGATGTTTTTTTAACGTTAGCTCCACACAGAAGGCCCTAAAAAAAATTCTTAGGGCCTATGTCATCTTTGGGGATGCTGTGTGGAAAGTATTTTTAGGAAAAGTAGGAGATGAAGTTCTGGGAAAGAAAAAGGTATAAGGGGAATCATGGTGTCAGTGTGTTTAGGAGTGATGGACTTCCGAATGAATCTACGATGTTCCGAGAAACTACTGCTGGAGAAGACAAACGGTCTCCCTCACCCAGTCTTTCCCAATCCGGCCCGCCACGCGGATGGTGGGCAGACACATCCGCCGCCAAGACCCGGAAAAACCTCACCCCATGAACCCGGGCCTCCATGCCATGTCACCAAGCGTAGCGAAACACTCGCTAAGGTGTTGGTAATCCAATAAATGGTTCCCGGGGTGGTGGTACCCGCCCCTCAAATTGGGACAGCCGCTTATTTAGGACTAAATTTTTGGGCCCAATGGAATCGACTGTCACATCCACATCCACTGAAGCGGCAATTTTCTGGACATTTTTAACGATTACCACTAGAACATGACAAAATTTCTCGAATCTCTTGTTTTCACTTGACTTCACTTGACCTATATTGTCTTTTTAAACGACTTCGAAAAGGAGGAGGTTATCAATTCGACGGTATTTTTTTTATTTATTTTTATGTTTGTTACCTCAGAACTCAGATTAGATGAACCGATATTGATGATTCTTTTTTTATTCGAAAGCTGTTGCTTCCCGCGTGGTCCCATTTTAATTTGGTCCAGTTCTGACAATGAGATCCATGAGAAAGCCATATATGTCTTAAATTTGCAATAAGTATGTGCGTGACAAATGGACGAATAAATATTAAAAATATTAAATATATAAACGCCAACAGATTTCGATGACGCACGCTCGTCACTAAAAATCAAAAAATAAACAAAAATTGTAACAAAACAATTTCGTACGATTATTTTAACGAAATTATTTTTTTACTTTTTAGTGCATTTTTTTAAGTCGTTTTGGGTTTTGTTAAAATTTTTGTTTATTGTTATTGCTATTTTACATAAGTACCTACTAATTTCTTGCATAATATTGTTATACAACGTAATTGGTATTCATTTATATTGTTTGTTATGTATATCTACACATATCACAATCAATGTTTGCTTGGTTGCTTGCATGTATCCATGTATGTATATTTGTTCCTTCTTCTTCTTTGTGTGCCCTATCAGGTCCACGTTGGCGATCACTCGAAAATGTCTCTCTGTCTTGCGCTGCCCGGAATAGCTACTCCAATTTGTTCCTTATGCCTTGCTAAACCATTCATCTGATTGCGATGAAACTTTAGGAATTTGATGTGCGCAGGCCCGCGAAGGTTTATAAATAATATATAATACTGAGCTCTGGCGTCACGAAATTATTGTCCACACCATTCATCCGATTGTGATGAAACGTTAGTGAGTTGTTGTGCGCATGCCCGAGATGGTTTCTATATATAGTGGTGAGCTCTGGCGTTATGACATTATTTTCTAAACTATTCATCCGATTGCAATGAATCTTTGGTGAGTTGTTGTGAGCACACCCGCAAAGGTTTTTATATATATACTGGCGAGTTCTAGTATTATGAAATTTGTAAAGAAAATTGCAATAGGTGGCACGCGAGCTGTTCGAAAACTGAATGTACGGACCTGAATGTATTGCACACGGGAGGGGGGAGGGGAACGCAGGAGGGGGGTTCGCGGAACCGGGGAAGCGGGAGAAGGCAGAGAAGGAATCGCTGGAGAGGAAGGGGAGGCGGAAGGGATACGGGATGAATGGGAAAGGACACAGGGAAAAATAATTTCTTTATTAAAACGATCCCCTAGTCCTGGACCCATTCGGAATTGTGCGGAGCAGGCGACTTCAGCGTTGACCAATCAATAGCTAACAACGGTGTTTTGTAATTTCGCTTGTACATTTTTATAGAACAATGCGATGCAAAGAGCAAAGCACGTGTATTCGGCGCGAAATCCGGGATCCGGGCGGCTACTGAGTACTGAGTAACTGAGAAAACTGAGTACTGAGTGGGACAATACGACGCGCTGTCGCGCCCTATCTTCGCATCTATAAACTTCTAAGCGATCAAATTTTCAAAACAAAAACACATGATTTTGTATGATTTTGCATTATTTCGCATGGCTTCATCTTAAGGCGATCCAATAGTACAGGAAAAAATCGAAATCGGAATTCACACCCCTTTATGGGAGCAGTTTAAAAATACTTGAGAAAAAGCTTTTGGAAAGGTTGGAAAAGATATTTGAGAATTTTTTTACATGTTGATTTCGTAAAGGCCTGTAAAAAACATTAATTCCTGTTTTACGCATTGTTTATTGTAATAAAACCGAATTTAAAAATTGATTTCACCAAAACAAGCGACCCGGAGCCTAACACGTCTATTCTCCGCTCCGTCCAGAGGAGTAGTAACAGAAAATAGGGGTGGCTCCCAGTCGGTCTTAGGTGGACGGTATAAGGTTAACTTTGATATTTCAAATTCGTCGAATGCCATATTGTCGCCGTGATGTCAAAAATAACAACGCGAAAATGCATATTATATTTTATTTTGTGAGGTTAGGGCGTAAATTTTATTATTTCTTGCAATTATCATAAAAGAAACTAAATTTGCTACATTAAACAATAAAACCATATCCGAAAAAAGGTTTATAAATAGGAGAGTTTGGACTTCAAAATGTTTTTTATAGACCTTAAATTTTTTTTCTAGGCTTATTAAAAGACTTATTAAAAAAATGACCGATATTTTTACGGTTTAAGAAATGTTCTACACGCAGTATTTAATTAAAATATCTATAATACTTCTAAGCGATCAAATTTTCAAAACAAAAACATATGATTTTGCATTATTTCGCATGGCTTCATCTTAAGTGGCATTGCAACACTTGCCAGGAACTAAAAATAAATAAAACCATCATTCGTCTCAGGCAATCATGTTTATCCGTATAGTGAAGTACAGGCAGTTTATTGCAGGTAGCACTAATTTCCACCTGTGCGCCGTTATCCGACACGCCATGTCCAGGGCGATTCCGTAAATAAGTAAGGCCAGATCAAATTTGATATTCTCTCTGCTGGACTGGGATTGGAGTTTCATTTGGTGCTAATCACCATCGCGGGACCCGCTGGGACCCGGCCCCGGCTCGGGGAGAGTTGGAAGGACCGCTCGCTGCGCGCCAACAAAACATCTCATTTGTTACCCGGGCCTTTTGCTTTGTACACTTCACACGTTATTCCGTATGGGGGCTATCCAGGGCCGTATCTACGAAATCTGGCGCCCTGTGCAGTAGGTACCGATGGCGCCCCCCCCCCCCTTCATTTTTATTTTGATAAAAAATTCGTTCACCCCAATTTTTTTATTTTTTTTATTTAATTTTTTTTTTACACTAATTTATCAAATACTTTAAATCAAGACATATAAAGGGTGTAACTTTTCCAAGTGCCCTGGCGGTAGATCTCACACTCGTTTTTTTTTAAAGAGAGAATCGCCAGGAGCCCTATACTCTCTGAATCTATTGGGTAAACATAAAATTATGGTGCTATTTGAATTATTTTATGAAAAACTCTTTTTGCAAGTTATGCTTTAAAATAATACCTACAACGAATTGTTTGTTTGTGCCCGTACCATGATTTAAAATATAGGTTACGAGACAATGCGGGTGGTTTCGCTAAACTAGGTCCATTAGACATTCTTGAGATTTACTGCGTTTATGTATATACCCAACGCGAATATTAATAGAAAAAGCAAATACAAATACGGGAAAAAATTCGGTTTAGTGGCGAAATTCCTAAAAATACAAACTAGTTATTTTTATACTAACTATGGGCCGGGGAATACGAATCTGAAAGAATTAGGCGGCGGCAAGCAATATTAACTGAATTATACGACTTTAAAAATTTTTTTTACACACATAGGAAAATGGCCATTTTGGAAGCATTCTGATTCCTAGAAAATCAAACTAGTTATTTTTATACTAAATATGGGCCGGGGAATCCGAATCTGAAAGAATTAGGCGGCGGCAAGCAATATTAACTGAATTACACGACTTTTAAATTTTCAATAAACACAAACGAAAACAGCCATTTTAACACATGAAAACCATAGAAACCATAGAAAAACAACAATTTAAGTGTGGCCATTAAACAATAATATCATCGAACATACCTTATAAATCAAACACATCTTCGTAAAGTAAAACTTTCCGACACGATAATTCTTCACATGATAATTCATCACATAACACATTAACCTGATGAATTATGACTATCTCAACGGCCGTATTCTTAAACCAAAAGTATGAAAATTCGTAGTCTTAAAAAGTTGTTACCTAGACCGGTCACCAATATCAATGTTATTATATAAAACCTAACCTAACCTAACCTAACCTAACCTAACCCAACATGGTTTGTGCCCCTTTATACCGCCTGCTCGCGTCAATTTAAAAAAACATCCCAGTTTTCAAGTAGTTTAGCTGCTACGCTAGGTTTGTGTAACATGGTTTGTGCCCCTTTATACCGCCTGCTCGCGTCAATTTAAAAAAACATCCCAGTTTTCAAGTAGTTTAGCGGCTACGCTAGGTTTGTGTAACATGGTTTGTGCCCCTTTATACCGCCTGCTCGCGTCAATTTAAAAAAACATCCCAGTTTTCAAGTAGTTTAGCGGCTACGCTAGGTTTGTGTAACATGGTTTGTGCCCCTTTATACCGCCTGCTCGCGTCAATTAAAAAAAACATCCCAGTTTTCAAGTAGTTTAGCTGCTACGCTAGGTTTGTGTAACATGGTTTGTGCCCCTTTATACCGCCTGCTCGCGTCAATTTAAAAAAACATCCCAGTTTTCAAGTAGTTTAGCGGCTACGCTAGGTTTAGGTAGCATGGTTTGTGATACAAAAGTGAGTAAAATTTATAAAAAGTAAGTACTTAAATTATAAACATGTTATTTTACGTTATTGATATTACTGCTTAATGGCAACACTTAATTTTATGTGATGTAACATCTTTATTCTTTTTCTATGTTTTCTTGCGAATTCGATAATGTCAAAATGTCTTCTTTTTGTGTCTGTTTATAGCAAATTTTAAAGTCGTATAATTCATTTAATATTGCTTGCCGCCGCCTAATTCTTTCTGATTCGGATTCCCCGGCCCAAAATTAGTATAAAAATAACTAGTTTGATTTTCTAGGAATCAGAATGCTTCCAAAATGGCCATTTTCCTATGTGTGAAAAAAATTTTTTAAAGTCGTATAATTCAGTTAATATTGCTTGCCGCCGCCTAATTCTTTCAGATTCGTATTCCCCGGCCCATAGTTAGTATAAAAATAACTAGTTTGTATTTTTAGGAATTTCGCCACTAAACCGAACTTTAGCCCAAATACGTTTCCATGGCAACGTACAACACAAGAATAGCATCTACAGCTTCTGACAAGCTCTAAAATCTAATAAGAATATAACCTCATATTTGTACCTTGTATTTCCCCTGTGTTGAGCGAACAAACACCATACAAACACTAAACACTGACGTATGGTATCAACGGCTTACGAAAGACGCTTACACTGACACCGTAAAATAACAAATCTAATAGATATTAATTATACATTTAACCTTTCTTGTTCCAGGATTTGTTGCCCATACTTCGTATAAAATCTCGGAAAGAGCACTTTTGAAGTAATATTTTGTGCATTTATTTTGAACTATCGTATATTTTATTGACTGAAACACATTCTTTGAACAATAAACTATCGATAAAAACACTATTACTTGTGTTTATTTGATGAATTCATAGGTTTTTATAAGTTTTTGTGACAAAACATCGACGGACTTTTGACAGTTCAACTGTGGCAAAATATGACGTTCGTACTCCACAGAAAATGCTTTTTTAAATATTCCAGATTCCAGTGCTGCCATATGAATAAAACTTTTGGCGGTATAAACAGTACTGTTAGCGCAAGTCATTCTGAGCTTGACTTTCATACAGTTTCTTTATATATAAGGGTCAAAATCACATATAAAAATATTGTTTTAACCGCATTAAAGGCGCAAGTCGGTTTCTTTGATTCTCCAGAATAAAAATACCGCGCTGTGATTGGTTATTGAATTTGGATCGCACCCATTCGTCGTAAGAGATATATGGAAAAATAGATCTTACGTTTAAACTAAATATATGGAATTTGTAAAAAAATTCTGTAACCGACTATAAATTCGTAAGCCGTTGATACCAACCTGAAGCGTGCGCATTCTGTTTCTTTGGAAAGTGTTGCTAGAGCGTAATAATTATTTCGTACTATGGGTAATTTTTAAACGATTCAGGGAATATTATAACTAAATTTTAATACAATATTTATTTTCTCACGGCGCCCTTTTGGAGTTGGCGCCAGGTTTTTTGCACGTTTTTTAACGTATGGCAGATCCGGCGCTGGGGCTATCAACTATCAAACCGGACCGATGTGCGTGTCCCGCAAAGAACGGTGGACTAGTGGCGGATTAGCAGGTTGCTCTCTATTTGAAAATACCTAAGTTACGGGAAATAGGTTTATATGATTTTACACAGCGGCCGAAAATCCACATTTCGTCGAAAGATGTTCTTACGATCGTACAGGGCGCGACGGTTCGAATGAGAAAGATTAATTACCCTCCGTACCAGCTTTTTAAAATTATAACTCAGAATCGGTTTTATTTCATTCAAAATTTGTTTAATTTATACCTTCATCCAAAAATGCTGAAAGTCGTGTTGATAAAACTATTAAAATTATGTGCTTTTCGTAATTATTTTTTGATCATAAGTATTTATCATTTTTTAATAATGTCTGAGCAAAATAAGAATGTAAAAAAATCTGAAATATATTAGTCTGTAAGTGCGCAAATAAATACACAAACGGACCAATTTTCGTCAAGAAACACATGTACGTAGGTATGTATTTTTTAATGATTTTATTTGAGCTAAAATTTAAATTCTGTAACATACTTTACCAGAAAATATATTGATTTATTTTACAGCATGATTATATGATTTGAAATGGCCTATAGTATAACCTTATTATACTAAAAATAAACATTTTTTCTCAAAATTTTAAAAATCCGTTTACTAGATAAAAAAACAATCTTTCGAAATCAATTTATAATTTTTTGTGGAAAAGAGTCAATACGTCTAAACACCAATTTAAAAATGACATATTTCTGGTTTTCTCTTCTGGTAATAAGCTCTTAATAATTGAAACTGCTTCACCCAGTTTGGGTCTTGGTGACCATTTTATAATTCCGATAGGAACTTGTTCACCATGATTCAGTGACAGCTAGTAACCGGGACAAAGTAACCGCGACAGTCAATGACGTCATATGTAATATATAACCGCGTGGTAGGTACTATTATTCACAACTGCCAGTTAGAATAATAACCATATTACCGTCAATCTCTTCATATCCGGAGAGATACTCAAATCCGTAGTTTAGGTACTTATACCTACCTGCCAGCAGCACGTCCTCATGCGATCTGTTAACGTAAGTGGCGCCATCAATTGAACATGAACTTAGTCTTGGTTGACGAGATTGTCCTCTCAAAGGCTAGTTTTTCAGATATTCTTAAAAATATTTTTTCATAAAATAATCTCACCTCACACATTCATTGTTACACCGATGCATGAAAATTTTATTAACTAAATTTAAAAAAAACGTACTGTGCTCTCATTGCTTAATAATTAAATCAACGAGTTCCCTCGAAATGAAGTAACCTTAATCTATCATTCACAGTTGCATAAATTATAACCTCAATTTGAAAAGAGGGACTACATCAACATAATAATATTATTTCTGACTCTCGAAGTCAAACATTGCAGCATATTTATCATACATTACGTTAATTATCAAAGCTTACTTAAAACAAGTAATTCATTATTCAAATTCTGCTCGTTGTCTACAATTCTGTTATCAAATGGCATTAATCAAAGCATTGTCTGCATTTATATTCCCGGCTAATTACGATAAGTCATTTCCCCCGTACCTACCTATACCTGCGCGTAAACGAATAATATCTTAATTTTATTTACACTCACCAAATATGCAAAAATATTCACAAGTTTCGCGGGGCGTACAAAAGCCTAACAAGTTATTATTACAGAGATGATTTCGGTGATTACTTTATTCTTTAGAGCTGTGTTTCCCAAAGGGGTCATATGAATATCTATATGTAATTTAGGGTGGAGGTTGTCTCCATAAATTCTAAAAAGACCTTGAAATTACACTCCTTGCACTGGTGGTGATGACAAATTAAGAAACAATTTTTACCACATTTTACATTAAAAAAACAAACCCAGAAAAGAGTATCTAACAGTACCAGAATCAGTCCTTTTCCAGGCTTATACAAATATATTTTTCACATTTTTATATTTGCTTATAATATTTACGACTTAGCTAAGCATTTCAGTACTATTCAAAGGTGTGAACTGTTCAAAAAGTAATGTATCTCTTAACATCGTAATAACGTGGGTCAACAGATAATAATTAAAATTTAATATCACATTTCAACCGCTTAGTTATATTCAACATTTTCATCACGACTTACAGCTATGGACATACCGGAAGAATAGTAGCCTGATGCAAAATTAGTAGTGACCGACCGAAGCCAGATTTTCAGCCGAAACCGAAACTAAAGCCAAATTACGACTTCTGTTTGTTTCTAGCTTCGGCTGAAACCGCAATCGAATCTTATTTAATAGTTTTTAAAAATATATATCCAGAAATTAGGCGTTTTTATTGTTTAATTACGATTAAATTATCCCTAAATAAAATAAAAGACAACAATTTTATTAGTAAGTTAGTTAACTTTTAACGCTTTTAGTTCGATGTTATGTAACAGTGATAAACTCTTTAAACTTTGAACTAACAATTCTTATGAAACTGCTTATTTTAAAATAATATTTAATAACTTAGGTACGCCTCATACGACATAAGTATGTCTAGTAATGTTACATTGTCGTGTAAACAAGCTTATGGGTCCGATTGGTTAAGTTGCATCTGGTAGAGACATACACGCGGCAGACTAAAGCCAAACATAATCAGACACATCTCTAACTTCGGTCTGTCACTAAAAATAAGTTTGTGGGACTCTTCTTTAACTCTAACAGAGACATTGTGTTGTACTGTTAGAAGGTAGAATTTAGAACCGGCCGAGCCGAAAAGCCACGATTTCGGGTCTCGGAGGACGCGGACGTGTTGGTGGGATTAGAGCGCAGTTTGACAGGCTGTCGGGTCGCGTCTCTTACCGTCTCCGGACCTTCAAAAGGAGTGGAGAGCCGCAACTAGTTTCGGCACTATTCCTTTACGGATCTAATCACAACAAATTATGATTGAGGGGTACCGTTGTGCCAACATGACGTCTGGCGGCTCATATTTGTTTTGTTATGCTAATTATTTATAGCCAGGCCGATGTAGGGGTTACACCAGCCACGGTGAGGCAAGCAACCAACTAGCTATGAATATCATAGCAAGTATACAGGGATTACTAACCTTTCCAGGTGGGAAAAAGGTAAGGAAAGATAAGTTATAGATCAGCTGCGTGAAATTATGCGTAGAAATATTTTTTGGTGGTAAAAACAATAATGTTTCCGGTTAAGATTAAAAAAACATTGTAATGTTTAATTAAATGAAGACAATATTGGCGAAACTCGATCGAAAACCTTTGGGACTCTGGAACCATCTTTTCGTATCCAAGAGGTGCCAATATCTTTTTCTGATTTTGCTATCTCCAGATTTTCAGGGTTTACTCATAAAGTTAAAAATTTAAATAAATAGGTACTTATTTATGGTTTATTATTTTTTTATTTCTTTTAAATTTTCAATAATTTAATGTATAAAAACATTTTATTATAAACAAATTCTGCTTTGTAGTTATTATTATGCGTTACAGCTGTTTCGCCCTCTGAAGGCATTATCAAACTTATTATCTGTATTATCAAACAGTTTAATAATGCCTTCAGAGGGCGAAACAGCTCTAACGCATAATAATAACTACACAGCAGAACTTGTCTATAATAATCTGATTTATACATTAAATAATAATATTTTTTTAAAGAAAAAAAAATAAAATAGAGTTTTAAAAATAAACTTAAGGCGATAACTAGTACAGGAAAAAAATCGAATTCGGAATTCACGCCCTTTTATGGGAGGAGTTTAAAAATACTTCAGAAAGAGCTTTTGGAAAGGTTGGAAAAGATATTTGAGAATTTTTTTTTACAAGTTGATTTCGTAAAGGCCTGTAAAAAACATTAATTCCTTTTTTATGCATTGTTTATTGTAATAAAACGGAATTTTTAAATTGATTTCACGAAAACAAGCAGCGCGGACCCTAACACGTTGTTTCTCCGCTCCGGCCGGAGGAGTAATGACGAAAGAATGGGGCGGCTGCCAGTCGTTCTTCGGTGGACGGTATAAGGTTCACTTTGATATAACAAATTCGTCGACTGCCGTATTGTCGCCGTGATGTCAAAAATACCAACGCGAAAATGCATATTATATTTTATTTTGTGAGGTTCGGGCGTAAATATAATTTTTTTCGCGATAATTATATAAGAAACTGAATTTGCGACATTATGCAATAAAACCATATCCGAAAAATTGTTTATAAGTAGGAGAGTTTTCAGTTGAAAATGTTTTTTATAGACCTAATACTTTATTTTTTTCTAAGCTTATCAAAAGAATTATTTTAAAAAATGACCGATATTTTTAAGGGCCAAGGTATGTTGTACACGCAGTATTTAATTGAAGCATCTATAATACTTCTAAGTGGTCAAATTTTCAAAACAAAAACATACGATTTTGTATGATTTTGCATTATTTAGTATGGCTTCATCTTAATAACAATAAATACTTACTTATGTTTCAGCAAGAATGATCATGCCCGGATTCTTGGGGTCAGATTTGTCCGGATCTCTCTCGGACATCAACAGCGTGGCAGGCCGGATCGGGAGAGACTTGTCGAAGGAGATCTTTTGACTTCTCCAGCAGGACTCACTCGGAACATTAGATGGATGGATTAATTCGTCCGTCACTCCTAGACGCACTGAATCCCAGATTCCTACCCACCCCTTATACCGTTTTCTTTCCCAGAACTTCCTCTCCTTCCTTCCCCTAAAAAGACCCTCCGCACAACATCCCCAAAGATGATTTTCCTTAGGGCCTCCTATGTGGAGCTTATGTAAAAAGAGATAAAATATACACCAATAAAAACGGTTTTCAGCTACGGTCTCCCATTTTGGGTTTCTCAAAATCTATTCCACACTATTTTTATTTTGACATATAAAATCGAACGATGCAGACACAGGTACCTAAATGAAACTGTATATCTAATGTATATGTATATTACTAATTTAACGTATGATAATATTATGTAATTATGATTTAACCCGTCAAATCCATTAAGTTTGTTTAGCAGAGCTATTATCTCAAACAATGTAATATGATACATGCAGTGTACATACATTTACATACAGTATACATTCGTATACATTTACAGTAAACATACATATACATTTACAGTATAGCAAGTGCCCAGCAACCGGTGGCCCGAGGCTAATGTTTATGGGTAATTAGTAATTAGCCAACACAATCAGTGGCGCAGCAGACATGTGGACGCAATTAATCCCCCGCTAGAACAACTGTCAGTGGCGCACTTAACCCCGGAGCCAAGTGCCAAGTTCAAGTGACGTCTTCAAATCCAGAGGATGTGTGATCTGAACTCTGGTCACCGGTCATTCATTGGTGACTTGGTGCTCTGGTAAAATACGCTATCGAACAGTGGTTATTGTGGAAATTCTAAAATAAAGCGTTCATTTTTTTTTTCACAGTGAGGTTTTCTCTTATTTTATTTTTATTTTTAAGAAAATGTATTTTATTTATTTATTGTTTGAAACATTTACAGTGTTAACAATTATACTAGAACAAAATTGTCGTCTGGATGTGCATAGATATTAACACTCCAATTAGAAATGTTTACAGCATGCGTAATCAAGATTTAGTCATTACTAGGCGGAGATGCTAGTAGTGTAATAACAGAAATAATAATAATCAAAATGAAATATACAACATAACCTGCAGAGAAACAAAAGAAAGAAATAAAGAAAAGACATGATAATAAAGCAATTATCATGTCTTTTCTTATCATGGTATGACACTACGACATATCATGGTAGAAGATTGTTGATTTGTTTTTTGAAACATGTGAGACTGTTGGCGTGGATATCTATAGATGGTCACATTCAATGGTATTATACAGACGACATATTCGAGACAGTGGATTGAAGTATGCAATATACTTATTAAATAATTCAAGATGGAATACATTATGACTCCTTAAATTATGAGTACGTCCATTAGGAACTTTAATAAAAATATTGCCCAGACAATGAGTGGCTAGAAACTTATCATGAATAATAATTGTCTTCTTTTTCCAGGGTTGTAAAATTAATTTTTTTGGAGTCCTTCCTCGTAAGATAAGAGTAAGACATTTAATCCAAGTGTAAATGGTAACAGTCTTAGGAATTTTTTAAATTAAAGAATTTTAATATATAGTTAATAATTACAGTATAATACCTTGGTCTTACATTTGATCAATATCTTAGGTGGAATGCACATTGCCTACTCATCACGAATAAACTTAGAAAACATATTTATTTCTTCAAAAACATTAGAAACATACTAGATTCCAAATCTATGAAAATTGTTTATTACTCCCTTTGTCGATCAATCATTGAATATGGAATAATCGCATGGGGAGGTGCAACACTATCCGCTATAGATTCATTATCGAAGGCACAAAAATTAATTATGAAAGTTATTCTTAAAGTTCCCATAATAACAAGTAGGTACTGTAGATATATTCAACAAATTCCATGTATTAGATATTCGACAAATTTACACAAAAACAATCCTAACTCATCTGTTAAAAAAAAAACAGATACATTTTATGAAAATACCCAAAATATTGTAAACACGCGACACAAAACCAAAAAACTCATACAAACACCTAAAACAAACACAACATTTGGTCAAAGAAATTTCAAATACATTGCGTCCAAAATATACAATAACCTACCTGACAAAACAAGACAATCGAATAATATTAACAAATACAAAATTCTGATAAAACAATGGATCATCGAAAAAGGTCGTGCAATAATTAGTCACCTCGCCCAAATATAATCCTCTTATCCCATTATTGTTACCACTACCAACCAACCTGAAATTTTTTGTCAAATATTTTTACTTTATTGAAAAATGTATTTTATTTAATATGTATAAAATATTTGTAAACTAGTCTGTCTCGACACAGGATTTCCTAGTGAGACAGGTAAGGCCAAAAAAAATGTAAACTATTTTGTATAGATGCATAAATAAAAAATTAAAAAATAAAATTCGATTTTCGTTGTCTACAAAAATTATGAAGTTATGCGTTTTCAAAGTGAACTTGGGTGAAACTATTTCAATGTTTTTCAACCGGCTGCAAATTTCATCATTTTGGCGGATTATAATAATATCTTCTATACTATTCGATATTTTCCAAAAAATCTGTCCTATGCATGCTTTAATTAGTGTGACGTATTTGTAAAACTCTTCTTAGCACTTTTGAAAGAAAAGTGCTGAGAAGAATATATGGACCCGTGAAAGAGGGCGAACAGTGGCGCATCCGGCACAATACAGAATTGTGTGATATGTATAAGGCCTCTAGCATCTCAGCACATATGAGACTCCTCAGGCTGAGATGGGCTGGGCATATACAGAGAATGCAGAAAAGTGGGAAGACCCAGACTGAGGTGGGAAGACGATGTAAGAGGGGATGCAGCACAGCTTCTCCGGGTACCAAACTGGAAGTTAGCCGCTGAGGACAGGAGGAGTTGGAGGCGACTGTAGCAGGAGGCCAATGCTCGATATGGACTGTAGCGCCATCGAAGAAGAAGAAGAAGATTTGTAAAACACATTATATTTTGTTGTCGGAGACTACCTCATTCCATTAAACTAACATTCGTACACAGGGTAACAGCACATAGGTATTCAAAAGATTTTAACCAGCGATGCCTGAGAATTTTGGGAATTAAATACGCAGCTGTCATTTTGCAGTCCGATGTTATACTTTTTTTTTTCAATTAATAACGAAAAATACGGTCTAAACACACGTCGCCACTGATCACACTGCTATGCATCGCGACGGGATCACGTAATACGCTTCTCTCTCCACTATACCGTGCAACTGTATTGAGTCGGAGTGATAATCACGTGACCCCCTAGGCTGTACTCAACCTCTCAGTTACGACGTGAGAAAGAAAAATATATTTTTGATTTTAATTTTTAAAAAAAAACATTATACCTCTAAACGACATTTTTTACTCTAAATATGCTCAGGAATCGCTGGTTTAAAATCCTTCGAGATACATCTAAATATACATCTTCTTAAACTCGGCAAAACATTTAACCTCGACATAGATTTGGAGGTGATACAGATCATTGATATATATACGACAGATGACAGTGTGTTACTATAAATACTAGCAGTTAAAACCTGCAGAGCGGCCCTAAGAGATAGGCCCTGCGGGCGGCTTTTGTTTCGGCTTCAGTTGGTGTTGGTGATCATTTTGTAAATCCAATAGAAACTGATTCCAAAATTAGCCCGTATTCCTACTGTCAACAGTGTCAACCATTGATGGCAGTGATGACAAGTCACCGAGAAAAAGTAACCGGGACGAACGATGACGTCATATGTAATATACAGCCGCTTTATACAACTGAGAATTACCGTCAATGGCTATAATCTTCTGAAATCCGGGAATACCTAGGAATGGAACTTCCCTTTGCGTTTTGCCGACGAAAGTAGCGTCATCTTGTGACGAGTTCTTGAATTAGAAATCGAACTACAATGGTAGCTTTGTGTGAAACTCCACGTACACAGATATTATTTGAGGCGCGTTCGTTAAGCGTGGCGTCGACATGCACTCGTGGCTGGGTTCACACACAGATCCTAGGGTATTAATACTGTTTGATTGATTAATATGATATATAAGAAATAGGATTGGACCATGTACGCTGCCTTGGGGTACTCTGTAAGATACTTGTTCCTGTTTTTAATGGCGTATTATACCTTCAGCCTGATAACATACAATGTGAGGAGAGCAAATAGCTTTTATCCCTTTTGTGGCAAGAATCATGATCTCCGACCGACTACCGATTGATTACCAATAAAAGTAGATGTTCTGTAAGAGTTCAAAGAATCAAAAACAAAAATATTATAAAAAGATTGATTACCAATAAAAGTAGATGTTCTGTAAGAGTTCAAAGAATCAAAAACAAAAATATTATAAAAAGATTGATTACCAATAAAAGTAGATGTTCTGTAAGAGTTCAAAGAATCAAAAACAAAAATATTATAGGCACCAAATTAAAAACAAAAATATCACAATGCGAAATAATATTTTTTCCAATTTCCTCCACTGCGTATCGTAAGATTCATCTGCTGTTACGAGTGGTAAGTTGGTACCTAGTTATTTATTCACGACAATTCATTGAAGAAACAAAGCGTGCTGCCATTGACGGCTGGTGGTAATTAAAAGACATTGCTTCTTCCGTCGCTTAGAGAAGGAAGGGACATGAGTCAGTTACTCTTCTCTCATTGTCTAATTGATCAGGAAGCAGCCGTCGGGATTAAATGTCATTAGAATATAGTTTTTAACATATCATTCATGTTCTCAGAATTTTAATTCAGTAGAGATTGTATTCCTACATATATCATTACTCCACCAACAAATTGACATATTTCTGATAAAATACTTCTAGTGCTTCTTTTTAAATCAGTTTTCGATAGTCTGAAGAATCGATTGACGTGGCTCTAGTCGTGTTTGGTGAACAAATCTGAAATTAGTAAAAAATTACTTTCTAACGTTCTTCTTCTATTCCTTTCGCCTCTCCCACACTAACCACTCTCTTCAGTTTCACTACATTCCAAAATTGAGGATTTTATTGTCCCACTGCCACTGGTCCCGAGCCTTATCAGCATGTTTAAACAGGCGTTGAAATATCCACGTTAAAATAAGTTGTAAAATTTGAGTAAGAAAACATTTTATTAAAAAAATATGTATTGATCCGATACTAGGGTAATAAGAACTAGACATTTATTACACTGTTTATAAATATTCACTAAAAGTCAATGCTATGTAACCCCTTTGCTAAAAGTATCTAAATCAAAAACAATAGACAATATTTGAATGGAAACTTTATTTCAAGTGCTGGATATCTAGTTGGTTCAAAATCATGAAGGGAAATTTATTATTACGAATAGTACACAAAATATAATCGTCAGTACCTACCTACATTAAATTGGCATCAGAGAATAATTAAAATCCTTTCACAGGTTTTTGTGGATTTCTAACCAGTAATTTATCCTTTCAGACCACATATCACTCGTTATCCTCAACTCCTTCCCAATGTCTAGAATATATCTCTTTCCTTCAGTTGCAGGAGGCCATTTAATTTTAATCAAATCAGATATTTCTGGAGTGGGATTTCTGAAAGCAGGATATATTCAGCGATTTAAAATAATATCAATATTAGCAGAATAAGGAACACCAGTAATTTTTTTAATGAATAAATACCTTATAACTTAAATAACTGTACCTATATTCTTTTTTTTAAGAGTTAATTTAGTAGTTAAAATAATTGTCAAAGTTTTAATTTTTCAAGATCCCCGAAAACCACCGTATGTATAGTGAATCGTGTGACGTCATCACTCACAAAAAGTTATTTTCAACAGGTGTTTTCATTTTGTATGACAGTTATACGGAAGAAGCTATGATACTATTCGATAAGTAATAACATTATTTAGGTGGAATTATTTATTAATATTTACGGTGCTCCAGATTTTATGTCCGGGTTGAATCTTTCCCAAATGAAAGACTAAACCCTTCCACACACTTTTCCACAAATTAATATCTATTAAATTCACGCAATGTAAGTGCACTATATAAGTATAATAAATACAAAACAATACAAGAACAATACGTCAATCCACCAGAAACATAATGGGAAAATATTTCACCGACTCCAGATATTTTCATATCAGAGGGATCTCTGATGAAATCCTAACTGGTCCGATGAATCCTATTAAAAAATCTTTCGTAATCCTACATGTATTTAAAATGACCGACTTTTGCATTTTTATGTACAAATTTTTTGACAAATCTAATAGGCCTAAATTTTGAATGAGAGAGCTAGGAATAATGCCAGTAGCCGAAATAACAAATGGTAATATTTTTATTGTCTGAGAATGCCAAATTCTTTTAATCTCATTTCCTAAATCTGTATATTTTCTTATTTTTTCAGAAACAGTTTTCTGAATATTACAAGAATTTGGAATAGCGACATCAATGATATAAGTTATTTTCTTTATTTTGTCATGTAAAACTATATCGGGTCTATTATGACTAATTTTTCTGTCTGTTAGAATAGTTTTATCATAATAAATTTTAAAAAATTCATTTTCTAAAAATGAATTTGGTTCATATTCATAATATGGTACATTACGGCAGTAAATCAAGTTATGTTTAGTTACCAAACTTTGGTGAATTATTTTTAAAACTTGATTGTGCCTAAATGTATACTCGGACGGCGCTAATACAGAACATCCCGATATAATATGTTCTATAGTTTCCGGAAAAGCCAAACATTTTCTACACAAATCATGAATTTGATTTGCATCTTTGATGATATGCTTCCTATAATTTTGAGTATTAATGACTCTATCTTGAATGGCAAGCATAAAGCCTTCTATTTCTGCGTTCAACTCTCCAATACTCAACCATTTGTTTGACGAAAATTTTGTCAACATATGTTTGGTTGAGATAATTGAAGTGTTTTGCGTGAAGAATTTTATTTGACCAGGAATCTAATAATTCCTGGTTGGTATTTATAAGAATGCTGGCATTCTCGTCGTATAAATTTAATGGTGAAATATTTCTATCTGCCTTGCAAATTATTTTGTGCATTTCTGAACTATCAGCTTTCCTATGGAAAAAAATTCTTAGCATTTCTACCTGATTATGTTTTAAAGATGTTATTTTGACTATACCTCTACCTCCTAAATTTCTAGGTAAATTAATTCGTTCTATAGCTGAATTTGGATGATGGGAATGAAATTTTTTTAATGTAGTTCTAATTAATCGTTCTAAGCTATCTAAATTTGTATTATAGAAACTATAACAAATCATGTAAATGATTTCTTTGCAAATATAGGAAAAGTTTTAGCGAACCGTAAAATGCATAACACAAACACACTAACACAAACAAACATACCGAACAATACACAATCGACACAACACAGATTTATAATTAAAACAACTTCAATAGAGGAAATTGACAAAAATAATAAACACATTAAAAAACAAAATTGCACCTGGATTAGATGAGATAACAACGGATTGCATTAAAATAATAAAAAATGAAATATTAAAACCTATAACACACTTAATAAACCTTAGTATAAAACACTCCTGCTTTCCTAGTTCTCTTAAAATAGGACTGGTGATCCCTATTTATAAATCCGGAGACAAAATGGAAATAACTAACTATAGACCAATCACATTATTAAACTCGCTATCAAAGATTTTCGAAAAAGTCTTAAAAAACCAAATCATAAGATACTTGGAAGAAAACAAATTAATCTCAGATAAACAATATGGATTTAGAGAAAAGAGAGGTACAAAAGAAGCTTTGGCATGTACTATAGATTATATACATAGCAACTTAGATCAAGGATACAAATGTATAGCGATATATCTAGATTTAGCTAAAGCCTTTGATTCAATCTGCCACAATACACTTTTTAAAAAATTAGAAAATATGGGTATCAAAGACAAGGAACTCCAACTATTAAAAAGTTATATGAGTGATAGAACACAACAAGTCAAAATTAATAACCATACAAGTAAACCACTGCCGATTACATACGGAGTTCTACAAGGAAGCATACTAGGGCCCGTTCTTTTCACTATTTACATAAATGAACTTTGTAGCATGGAAATAAACGGTGAAGTAGTTAGTTATGCAGATGACATAGTTTTACTGTTTAAATCTAAGGATTGGAATAATGTATTTAACATAGCAAATTTAGAAATCACGCGGGTGAAAACTTGGCTAGACTCAAACATACTTACACTAAATATATCGAAAACAAAATTTATGACGTACAGTATAAATAGTACAGGACAACCAAGAAACAACTCAAACACCATAAAACTACACGAATGTTTAAATACTAACATCTGCAGTTGCCCTTCTCTAGAAAAAACAGAACAAATAAAATATCTAGGAATCATAATTGACCATAACCTTAGATGGACACATCATATCAAACAAATCACAAATGAACTCCTCAAAAAAATACACATTTTCCTAAACATAAGAAACATATATAATATAAAACAAATGAAAACAATATATTTTGCACTTTGTCAGTCAATAATAGAATATGGATTAATTATCTGGGGAGGAGCAACAAACTCAGCTATCGATCACTTAGAAATCGCGCAGAAAACGGTCTTAAAGATAATACTTAAAAAACATAGACTGACTGACACAAACCAAATATTTAAAAGTTGTGACGTACTAGATATACGCCAATTATATGTTAAAACACTGCTAAACTACATTTTTGACCAGAAAAACAAATTTCAACAATCTCAAAATATCACTAACAGACCAGTAAGACAATCGTACAAAAATAACTTAAAAACTCCGACGGTAAATACAAGCTTTGGACAAAGGCACTATAAATATCATGCTATAAAAGCATTCAACAGTCTTACCCTTGAAATTAAAATGGAAGAAAACAAAAATAATTTCGTACTCAAAATTACAAAATGGATGAAAGAACAAAAAAGACAATATTACCAAAATTTCTTTACAAAATATAAATAAAACACAACTACACGAAACACTCAAAACCAACATAAAATACACATCACTCACAAACACACAACACATAATATATATAATATATACCGATTTTAATTTATTTTTTTAGTAATAAAATAATTCATTTTATCCTAAAATTTTAGCTTAATTATAAATTTTAATTTTTAGTTTATTTTGTTTTTTTTTTGTTTTATAAAATGGAGGCCTCAGCACAGGTGAGCTACCCAGTGAGGCCGACATTGTTTAATTTTATTTTTGAAATGTTAAATATTATGTCAAACAAATGAATAAATAAATAAATAAATTATGCCAAATGAGTAAGTTAATAGAGGTATTGCCCAAGTATTTATCGCCTTTACTAAATTTTTAGCAGATAGATTGCATTTCAAAAATTTTCTGATCATAGTTTTAAATTTAATCCTAATATCATTTTTAATACCAGTATGATCTAATCTATTTGATTGCGGATATCCTAAATATTTATAAACCTCATCCCCTTTCATACTTTCAATTTTGAAATTTCTAAATATACCCTCGTCTCCATCTACAATTTTACCTTTCTCTATATGGATCGTTCTACATTTATCTAAACCAAAAGTCATTTTAATATCATCTGAAAAAATTTTAACTACTTTAATCATTTTCTCTAAATTTGGTTCAGAATTCGAATATAATTTTAAATCATCCATAAATAATAAATGAGAAATTATATTTCTCTCTCTTGTACTACCTTTAATTTTTATTCCAAACTTGCTTTTATTTAACATTTTAGATAGAGGATTTAATGCTAAGCAAAACCAAAGAGGACTCAATGAGTCTCCTTGAAAAATCCCTCTTTTTATTGAAATGCCCGGTACTATAATTTTCTTATCTTTCAAATTCAAAAGCAAATCGGTATTCCAAAATGCCATAATTTTTTCCAAAAAGCTAATAATAATTGGGTTAATTTTGTATATATTTAAAACTTTTATCAGCTGCGAGTGCGGGACACTATCATAAGCCTTTTGGTAATCTATATAACAAATATGTAAATTACGTTTTTGGGTTTGAATCTGTTTTAGAATTACAGAATCAATAACTAATTGTTCTTTACATCCCATATGTTTTCTGCGACAACCTTTTTGTTGTTCAGATAAAACATTTTTTTCATCTAAATGATTGTATATTAAATCTGTCAAGTAAGAGGTTAAAATTTTATATATTGTCGGTAAACATGTAATGGGTCTATACTGAGAGGGATTATTAATATTTTCGCTTTTAGGCAACATATAAGTAATGCCCTTAGTTAGAAAATTTTGAGGTTCTCTGACAAATTTTGAAAGATTTTTTGCCAAAAAGGGATGTAAAGTAGTCAGACGTTTATACCAAAAATTATGTATCCAATCGCAACCCGTGGCTTTTCAATTATGAGTATTTTTTATAATTTTGGCTAACAATTCAACCGATATATCAGAAAAACTCATTTGTTCAATGTCTGAACAATTGAGTTCTTCATTTTATATCCACGGACCTGACTCATTATGTTATTATATCTTTACTCTGAATATTTGTCCAAAAATCGCGCATATCTGATTCAGATGGCAACGGATTATTATTATTCGAAATTATATTTTGTTTATCGTCAAGTTTGGAATAAAATATTTTCTCATTTTTCTAAAATAATCTATTATTTTTTTTTTATTATACGTATAATTATATCTTTTTAATCTACTAGCTTTTACACCTAATTTTTGTTTTAACAAATCTAATAAATCATTGATTATATTTTCATTATTATTACTAATAATGCTATAACCAAATTTTCTCCCAATTACATCTACATGTCTAAAAATATTCCTACTTCTATTTCCGTTTTTATACTCTATTACTCTAGCTATGCTACTTCTTAAAAATACTACATCATTTTCTAATCTACTCTGCCATTCTGGTTTTCTATAACTATGTCATCTATCATCAGAAGACGTTAATTTAACTCCTAACTTATTACATATAGTGATAGCACTAGCATACACTATTGTATGAAGATCTAAAAAACTAATGTCATCAAATATTATTTTTGGTAAAATTATATTATTTAATTCAGAAATTAATTTAGATAATTTCTTTGACGTATGTAATTTTGGTCTAACTGTGGGCTCTATATCTATATATATATTATGAAATCGGTTAGCTAATTCTATAATATTTTCATCTAGTAAGTTTAAATTTGCAATGTTGATTTCCCTAAGATTATAAATAACGTCTAAGTTATTTGAGTCTACTGTAATATCATTGGATTCTTCGACTAGAATATTATCTGAACTATCTACGTTCAAAGCATCTGATATAACATTACTACTCATATTAACTTGTTCTAAATTATTTTCTAATTGCAATCTATCTGCTACTTCCTTTTTTATCTGATCTAATGCTACTACAGGAATTAAATTATTTTTGAAAATTGCCCTCTTTTGGTCTGCTAATCTTAGTTCGTTTACTTGGTGGTATAAAAATTGTTTGAAATTATTATTTTTTAAGCTTCACGGATCGTAACCAATATTGCGGAAACCAAAGAAAGCATCTCCTACACGCACACTTCGGAGCGACCGATTTCCGCGCCACTTCAGGCCGCCTAAACAAGTTTCACAGTGAACTGCGCTGTAAATCTATCGGTCTTTACTTTTCTGCGTGGCGGCCTTAAATGGCCCGGGACTCGGTCGCTCCGAAGTGTGCATGTTAGAGATATGACGAAGTTCGGAAGATTGGCCGTAAGTAGCATTGCGATTTTTTTGTACAGTAGTTTTTGAATATTTTAAATTATAGAGATAAACTAATAGACATACCTACCTCTATCTTTGAAACTGAATTATTTAGGCCTAAATAACGTTTCAATAAACACAACAGCTAAATCTCTATTTACAGTATGTAGGTAAATAAACGAATAACACGAAATGTTGTTAATACGATTGACTCTCATACATTCCAATACAATGACTTAAAAAAATTTGGTGAGCAGTGGTATCACCACTAAACATTTTAAAAATACCAACTTAACAGTGTGTTTCAATGACACGATTAAAAATGGTTATATTAATTTATTATAATTTTTTTTTTAAACTTTGCGTTTAATATTATTAAATAAAACTTATGTATTCAGAATCGGGGTTTATTGGTCTATATTCTATATGAACATATATTTTAAAAGCTATAATATTTTTAACTGGAGTTCCTTATTAATACTTAGGTACAATATGTTTTCGAGCTTTACGATCAAAACTCATCCTTCTTTCTCAAAATTCAACAAAGAGAAATTTTATACCTTACCCAAATTTTGAAAAATTTGTCCACATCTTGACCATACGATTTCTCACCAAGAGGTCTTGGGAGGTAGCTTCTTCTTCACTCACAAAGCTGGACGAACACAGGTAGAATGCATCATCCCCGTGGCACGCCCCCTTTTCTTTGATTAGCATATTCTTTTTCATGCCATTAAGGTTACCATCGTAAGAAAATACATATATAAATGGCTTTACGTAAGGCAACATCAATTGCAGAGTGTATAAAATCGGTCCAAGTGCGGCCATATCCGAAAGGAAATTGTCTACCAATTCTTCAACCTTCTTGTTTTCATGTGTTAGTTTGTAAAGATCACGTAATTGTTCATCTGTTTTCTCCTCGTCTTCAACAATATATTCTTTTGGCAAAAAATTGATAAACCTTCTAAATCTAAGATTGATAAGGTTTTGATGTAATCCGGGACAGTCGTAGACTGCCTTGTATACAATTCCTTCTTTCTCTGCAAATCCACATAGTATAGGAATTTTCATGAACTGACCAGATCTCATAAGTTCAAGAGGTTCTCGAATTAAAAATGGTTCAATATTTTCAAACGTTTTCTCAACTACAGGAACAAACAGAAAAATATTTGCAGCTTGAAAATCATCAGCTGTTTTCATGGTCATCGAAGCCTCTAGCATTTCTTTTACATCGACTTTTAGGAAAAAGTCTAGCATATCTTTGCTTTCTGTGCATGAACCACCAAGCTTCTTCACCAATCGCCTCGCAACGTCCAGAGGATACTTACACCTTGCCCAAGGACAGAGAACGGATCCCGATTGCAGAATGGCTTTATGGAACAGATCTTTAGACATCGGCGACAACATGTGATACCCAAGAGATGCAGCTCCAGCGCTTATAGATAATATAGTTATATTCTCTGGATTGCCTCCAAAAAACTTGATGTTTTGCTGAATCCATTTCAAAGCGAGGTTTTGATCCCTCAAACCGGCATTTCCCGGAGCTTCTGGTATGTCGAGGCATAGAAATCCCAATGCTGACAATCGATAGTTTATTGTTACAAGAATGGTACCTTGCTCAATAATGAAGTCTGGTGAAAACAAATCGGAGTTTCCAGATCCATTAACAAAAGCTCCCCCGTGGATGTACACCATCACTGGCATCGAGTCTCCCGGTCCCTGGCTCTGGTTGGGTAGTGAAGGCGTGTAGACATTCAGAAAAAGACAATCTTCGCCTCCCATATAAATCATGGTGAGAATTCGAAATTGAGAACACTCGTTTCCGTGTTTTGTTGCATCTTTGATACCGGTCCATGATTTAACTGGTACAGGAGGCTGCAATAAATTGTACAATATGTTAGACAATATCCATACTTTCTGTATCTAGGCTTCGTTCATATTATTATCTACATGCAATGGCCTATCTCGTTGGGAGTTCAATCGGAGATTAAAAGAGGGGGAAAAGTAACCCCCCCAATCCTATGTTAATCTTTTCAATAATTTTCACAATTTTCGCAATAAACTGATCTTTTTATTTAAAATGATTTCTTCATATATTCACTTATTTTAGAAATAACTCATAATACGATAATCACAGAAAAAATCTTTTAATAAGTCAGGTACGCCTCATTGTCATACATTTCTCTGTTAATGTCATATTATCGTGAAAACAAGCTTATTGGTTAATTCTTGCATAATATTATTCTTTACACTTTTGGTAGTAACATTTCTCATGGTTGTTGCTCATCCGGGGTCGGTTACTCGTACGATTTACCACCGAAGCGCCTAGTACGTTTTGTGTGTTCCATGCCAACTACCCTAACAGAAAGTTTTATCAGAAATAAATCTATTATTAATAACAAATATTATAATCAATAATTATCAGCCTGAAACACTCATCTACATTGAAAATATCTTCCGAGAAAAGATACTGGCCGCCAACGGGAAAATTCAGTTGGAAAAATGTAATAATAAGTAATTGTCGAATGAAACACTAGTATATATTGAATTATTTGGCGGGTATTTGATAAGCCGCCATAGCTCAGTGGTGAGAGCTGCTGACCGGCAATCAGATGGTCACGGGTTCATTTCCCGTTGGCGGCCAGTATCTTTTCTCGGAAGATATTTTCAATGTAGATGAGTGTTTCAGGCTGATAATTATTGATTATAATATTTGTTATCTACCCTTTGTGCTATGCATAAAAATCTTGTTTAAACGTTAGTTTATCAATTAAAAATAATAATTATTATTAATAATTGTAATATCGGTCCAGCTATCAAACTAATTAAATCCTATCTGTCTAACAGAAAACATTAACACATGAGATAAAAACAGTCAGCTCGAGAGTATAAACTATGGAGTTCCACAAGGATCCATACTGGGGCCACTTTTATTCCAAATATACAAAAATGACATATGTCAGTTAAAACAACATGGTAAAATATTCTTACACGCAGATGACACGACAATATTTTACTTCGGCAAAAATTTAGAAATTCTATTAGAACAATCTCAAATGGATCTTAATATACCAAACTTTTAGCGAATAAAGAAAATAAATTAACAGTACATATTAATAAAACCTGTTACATGATCCTTAGCTCACCTACTAAAATAATACCGTCGCATAAACCATTAAAAATAGAAGAAAGAGACCTTCATATTATAGATAGTGAAACATACCTGGGTTTATATTTATTGATAAACATTTGTCATTTAAACAACAAGTACTAAAACTAAAAGCAAAAATCACCCCATTGATTGGTGTATTTGGAAGAATTGCTCATCTTCTACCAACAGAGGTTAAGAGGGGCTTGTACTTTAGCTTAATCCAGTACCACCTAAATTACTTAATAGAAATAAGGGAAAACACATACATTACGTATTTAAACGATTTACACATAATACAGAACAAATTTATTAAAAAAACTCTTCAATTATAACCCAGACACTCCCACAAAAACCTATACCAGGAAATAAACCTTCTGAAAATAAGAACATTGTACGAATATAACATATGCCTTTTAATCTACAAAATACAAAATGGACTTATGCACACAAACACAACATTTATAAAAACGCTACAATAAGGAAGTTGAGTGAAAAATATTTTGACTTATAAAAAATATGTTCATGAAGATCAAAAAATATCGATTCTAAATATATAAATATATTTCTATATTGTTATTCTTAGAATTAATTAAACCTTCTTAAAAATCCATCAAAAAGCTACGAACTACAAACGCTTCATGAATGGTCGAAAGAATTCTGACGTCATTGGAACCTCAGTTTGTATAAAGAGCGGATCACCGAAATGTCTACGGTGCATCTCTTTCTATTACACGAGAGATGGTTTGTGTATGATGAGAGAGGTGTATAGGCCAAACGTCGTTTACTTATGGGCCAAACGGTTTTGCATTCTATCCCCTAAAAGTCTTTTTAAGTTTAGTAATGGGTGGTTTGGTATATTTAATGGTTTAGTAAACAAAGTTTATGTAATGCAAAATCTGTTTAAAAAACCACATACCATGTCAGAAATCGGATATATTCAAGGCCAGTCCGACTACCTACAAATCGTTGATTCTGACATGTTGATTTTATATTTAAAATAGATAATACTGACCACATTAGTGCTGAAATTTGTGGAGTTAAAGCTTCCAAGTAAATACATCAAATTATTAATTGTGTTCATTTGTATGTTACAATAATAGTATAATACATTTTTTCAGTATTAAATAATAATCATTACGTATTCTCTACCCATCTGACATCTGATGTTTCGCCGTAAACCTCACTAGTTTTGTGCAAGTATATTAAATTTATTGATTGCGCAGAAAAGTCTCACAGTGAACTGCGCTGTAAACCGTTATCTTACTTTCGGTCTTTACTTTTTTGCGCGGCGGCCTGAATTGGCGGGTGACACTTCAACCAACGGCGATCGGCCAGTGACGGCAATACCGTGTTTGAGAAGAGTTTTGGCGCGAGAAACAAAAATTCTACCTTTAAATATTAATTTAACTATGAAAACTTGATCAATTTTCTTTTTTTTTAAATAACATCAATTCTGATAGACGGTTAACATTGATAAAAAAAATTACTGGAATTCCTTATTAAAGAATTTAAAAAATCTCCATACAAAATGCCCAAGCGATGCAGTTTTCTCAGTTTAAATGACGTCACACCCACACCCCGTTTCTTACCGCTCGGATCCGCTCGTTTTGGCGGGCTTAATAAAATTTAAACTTTGAGAATTAATTTTACTATGAAAACGAACTTTAAAAAAAAAAAAAAAAATACCAGTATTTAAGTTTGAATGCGAACATTGATAAAAAAAAAAAAAAAAAAATGGACTCAACTTCCTTATTACACGAACATTATACTACACAACATAATAAATTGTACACAAATACTGTCAAGACTGTAAGTGGCAAGAGAAGCATTGGCCACGAAGGCATGAACATACATAATCTTCCTCCAGATAACCTAAAAATGGAGAAGAACATTAAATACCTTTAAAATAACTATTTAAACTTAAATTGTTAGAACAAAATTAAAAATATTACCATCTACTATACTACACACTACTTTATATAATATAAACTACTATACTGTATATACTCTGTACTAAAGTTAAGAAAGCGAAATATTACATTTCTTTTAACTTAATATAATAAAAAAATAGTCGCTGAATCATAACGCACATATGGGCTCTACTGGCTCTAGGGCAGTATTATTACGGACGCGTGGTTTTTTTGCACGGAATTTGAATAGCACATTACGTGATAAATTTTATTTGAATAGCCTTATTAAATACGAGATAAATTTATAATACAAATTTGTCTGACTACTTTTGTTTTAATATATCTGTTTATTTCTGTTATATTTTTTATGGGAGTTCACTACACAAACATACTTGACCAAAAATGAAAACAGCAAACGTATAGGTACATGTTTTCCGGAAATTAGTGGAAGAAACTGGAAACTGCTGAATTTACATTACCACATTTGGAGTCCATTTTGTGGAGTAACTTGAAAAAAATTATTTTATGTAATAAAAAGAAAACTTAAAATTATAATGGAGTTCAACAGATTAAATTTGACAAAATAAATAAAAAATTACGTAATTATTAACTTGAGAAGAATCATTATTCAAACGGACATTTTGTTTATTTTTATTTATATTGTTAAACAGAATAGAAAAGCAATGCAAATTTTGTAAACAAAATAAATTAAATACAATAGATAATTACCTTAAATCGAAGGTTTCCAAGAGGAGGTTCAGCGTATGGAATTCCCAGGAACTTGAAATACTTAGTTTTGCTGGCTATGGTGGTACCCTCCGCGCCCTTCAGAATACCTTCATGGACTTTTACACATAGGTTATTAGCCATGTTTTTTAAACTGGACACTTCGTCTGCACTTGTCAAACTATGAATAAAAAGTAAAAATAAAACCTTTACCGTCGTCCGATAGTTTTGTACTGAACGAAATTAAGACAGTTTTCAACATATAACGTAGAAGTACTTGACTTGGTCAGTTACCTTTACTGACTTGATAATTTGCATTGAATGGATGAACTTAAACATGTAATAATTGACTATGTATTTAAATTTATTAAAATTTAGTTATATTTAAATGTTGTCGAGTGTCAATGTTGTCGAGTGAATTGATTTAAATGTTGTGGAGTGAAGATTAGGGCACGCACAAATTGAGAATTGTTAATTGTTATGCATTACATTGAAAATAAATAAATCTTCGGCTTATTGCCAAGTCACTAACTAATAAAACTTTAATTTTGAAATAATCGATCTTAACGTTTCAGCTCCCTTATCAGTTATTTATAGATCTTAGTTGGAATTTTTTTTTTATTCGTATCAGTAGGAAAAAAAATAAAAAATGCACTTGTGACTTTAAAAAAAATCATGTAACAATGAATATATTTTTGTTTCGCAAGGAGTTAACAGAATGTTTTATTGATTTTTAGGCGTATTTTGTCTGTACAAATATTACAAATGGTAGACATAGCTGATCACTTGGATAATTTGTCTCAAAATCCATGCATAGAAACAAAAAGTGCTCTTGAAGTTCTACAAATATTAACTAAATCGGCCCTAAAAATTTTCTCTATGAATATCAGAAGCATAAACCGAAATTTTAATGACTTATTGACAGTTCTCACAGACAAAAACTTCGACATTGACATACTCATTTTAAGTGAATGTTGGATCAATGACAATTACGTTCCCAAAAACATAATAAACTATACCCACTATCACTACAATACACAGAGTAACACAACTCAAAATGATGGAGTTATCATATACATAAAAAATCACATATCTCACACAGTAAATGAAATCATAATCAATCACTCTAACTGTCTCAAAATGGTCATAGATAAGCACATAACCATATTTTGTATATGTCGATCACCAGGCACATCTAATATTACCCCTTTTCTAAATTCATTAAACCTATCTTTATCTTCTGTGAGTGATTGTGAAAATATCGTTATTATTGATGACCTCAATGTAAATATAATTAATTCCATGCATCCTCAAGCCAGTGCTTATTTAAACCTACTAACCCTTCAAGGTTTCGTCCCAGCCATCACAGCACCCACCAGAGTATCTGGCTTATCTCTAAGTTGTATTGATCATGTATTTTCAAAATGTTAACTAAAAACTGCATCTCTCGTATACCAATGCACTGTCACAGACCACTACGCTACCATAACTTCTCTTTCCCATAAAGTACACAAACCCCCACCGCATGTACGGCCGGCGTAGCACAGCGGTAAGACGCTTGACTCGCGCACCGAAGGTCGCGGGATCGAATCCCGGCGTGGCAAATAAATTTTATTTGATTAATTTGAGTTATTTCACAATTTATTCATTTAGAATAATAAATAGTATATTTGCGGCACGTTCCAGAGTGGAAGATACTCTCTGTATCGCCCTGGTGTAAGACCACCATTCAGAATTGAAACGTTGCTTGAAACGGCATTAGCCGTGTTTGGTGACCAGATCTGAATAGCCAGGTACTTCCCCACCTTCCTCTTCCCTATCTCCTTCCCCTCCCCACTACCCTCACTCTCACAACATACCCCAATTGTCGATGCCATAGTCTCACTGGCTTCAGACGGGAGCAGTTGGGACTCTTGTGAGGTATTCATGTAAAAAAAAAAAAAAAATGTAATCCCACAAAATAAAATATCCTACACCCCACTTTTTGAGCTGGTCTCTCAGGAAGATTGGACAAATCTTTATAAACAGAATGATCCCAATTTGGCCTGTGAATCTCTTGTCGAAACACTACACAACCATCTAACCGACGCTACATCTAACTTACAAAACAAAACACTATGATACTAAACTCAAACCTAGGATAACTGTTGGTATCCTTCATTCTATCCGCAAGCGCGATAAACTCCATGCACTATATTAAAAAAATCCCAACGACCATGAATCTAACTTATTTTACAAGAAATACAGAAACATTTTCAAAAAAATTACTTCTTAGGCCAGAGAAGATTACTATAAAAAACAAATCAAAAACGCCGAAAATGACACGAAAAAAATATGGAGTATTATTAAAGATATATTCTACACGAAACAAACGACTACACCCATCAATAATATTAACATTGAAGGCCGATCACTATTAAACACAAATAATAACTCTGAAAAAATTACTGATATTTCAACGAATTTTTCACTGTAATCGGATCTAACCTTTCCAATAAATTTAACCAGAAATAATGTTTCGGAACATGACCTTGCGAACGAAACATTCATGGGCCACCTGAGTTATAATCCATTCGCTTTCACTCCCACCACAGAATTGGAAATTACAGAAGTCATCTCAACATTAAAAAGTAGCCACTCAACAGGAATAGACAAAATCTCTACTAAACTTATGAAGCATTTAAAAAGCCTTACCCCTCTCCAACGTATTATTAACTTAAGCTTCCAATCAGGTATATTTCCAAACTCTCTTAAACATGCCTCAATCATCCCCATTTTCAAATCAGGTGACAGATCTTCCCTATATAATTACAGGCCTATATCGATATTAAGCACAATTTCCAAAATCGTTGAAAAAGTAGTAAAGCTTAGACTCGTTTAGTTCCTCAAGAACAATAAAATCCTCTCAAAACACCAATACGGTTTTCGCAAAAATCTTAGTACTTCTGATGAAATTGCAACCTTTACCAAACTGATATCCGATAACCTCGATAAAAGCAATAAACCTCTTGCTGTCTTTCTAGATCTGAATAAAGCCTTCGACACTATTTCACAGCACATTCTTCTTAAAAAAAGCAACAGATTGGGATGGAAGGTACTGCCCTGAAATGGTTTAAAAACTACCCCACACAAAGAACACAAACAATTGTCATCCAGTCCAATCAAGAATATAGGAGTAAATGTTTACCTATCTGCTACGGCGTGCCCCAAGGAAGTGGTTTAGGTCCGCTCTTATTTCTCATATATATGAACTCCTCATTAAACTTGGATATTGACGGTAATATAATATCTTTGGCCGATGGCACTGTTATCATATTTACAAGTAAAACCTGGAAAACATCAATTGAGAAGGCAAATTGTGGACTGATTAAAATTAAAAAATGGTTAGACTCTAACCTCCTTACCTTAAATGTTCAAAAAACGCAATACATATTTTTTTTAATCCGTAAACTAACTCTTCTAGAAAACCTTCTTAAACTAATCATCCACAATTGCCCACAAAATCTAGACACTTCCCCACTACTTCTTATAAACAGCTGTTCGTGCACAATACTTAAACCATCTAACGAAATAAAGTACCTAGGTGTCGTTCTAGATTACCAATTATGGTGGGAAGCCCAAATTAGCTCCATAACGAAGAGACTCCGTAAGTAATGCTATATTTTTTACTCTCTACGATCAATTTTTGATGCAAAAACTCTAAGTGTTTATTTTGCTCTATTTCAATCTATATTCAACATACGGCGTTATAGGATGGGGAGGGTGTGCAGCATCCATTCTCTACCCTCTAGTACCCTCTAGTTTCAAAAACTTATGCTAAGGATCATCTTAAATGTTCCCCTTCTCATCCATTGGGGCCACTTTTCCAGAAACTCGCAGTACTAGACATTCGTCAACTGTATATTAAAATAGCTCTCATACAAATATGGAAAAATGGTCTGATAAATTCTACACAAAAAGATATACACACACGCTACTCAACACATGGAAAATGCAAAATACCTAAAACAAAAACCACATTTTCAAAGAGACCATACTCATACATCGCACCTAAAATATTCAACGCATTAAATAACGACATCAAAAGATCTGATAAAATTACTCATATTGCATGCGGTGTCCAACAATGGATATCCGGAAAGTGGCGAAATTTCTTTAAAGATTTTCTTCAAAGAACATAGATTAGTAACATTTAAATAGTCGTAAAATAAAACATAATTAGTTTTTTTACATTGAAATACTTTTTACAATTTTCTTTTCCATTCATGACTTTAAACTGTTCGGCACCACTGATTTTTTTTTTTAAAGAAAGACAAACATTCCCGGGTTACGAATAACCCAACAATGTTTGAAAATCTCCTACTACCACCACAGAAAGCCGAAAAATGTTGCTTGTGTTGTGATGGAGGACTTAGCCAGCCAAGGAATCGAACATGCGACGCCTGGGTGAGACCCAAACGCTATGCCCACTCAACCACTGACCGGTTGTCCGATGTACTCTACTGCCTTACTTGTATTCTGCTGAGACAAACATTGTTACAATAAGAATTCACTGCAGTATTAATAGGTTCAACATGAATCTATTTGTACAAAAATTACTCAAAATTAAAACTTTTTTTATTTATTATTTATTTTAGGGAAATCGACAGTTTACAATTGGATTAATTCATACATGTACAATTTACCTAACTGAGAAACCAATTATAGCTTTCCTCATTATACTATTATTTGTGTCTAGATATTAAACGGTAATCTTACTACTAAAAATATTACATTATTATAACAGGAGGTAAGTAGTACAAAATATATTTCATAACATCATTACATTTATGCAGTTCTGTACTCATTTAATACATTTTTAATGCACTTTTGACAGAGTTTTTATATTTATTTTCGTCACAATTGAAAATATTTATATCAAATAGAATGTTAGAATGAAGGCATTTTGGTTTGAATTTGTTTTGCATTGTTTTTCTTTAAACATATTTATTACACGAACGTGTGATTGTTTTTGCACTATATGTAAAATCGACCACCGTAATCGACCATCAGCCTAGCATGGTGGTCGTAAAATCCACAAATAATGTAACCATAATATTTATGCAATGAATAAAGAAAAATTAAAAAAATAAAATAAATGTATTCCGTTGTGATTGATGTTTCATTTTCCTGTTACCAATTGCATATTGTATCAATCCTATTTTACATATTGGTTGAAGAATAAACTAAGATATTTAATGGTTTCCATGTGACTTATTAGGGGCATTTGCATTGGGGTTTTGCTGAGTGATAATTATGCTTTGGAAAGTTTTACCTCTCGAGTTAATGCGGAAACTTATGAATTTAATGTTAGCTGTATTCAAAATTAACAGTTTTGGTTTAAAGCCATTGTTAGTCATATTTAGATCGATTTCGGCTTGGTGTGTTACGGAATCAAATTTAGAGGGTAACTAGAAGTGTCTTCGTCAAATATTGCATGCTTGGTTTTTTATTTAGGTACACTTGGTTCGATTTCTCATATTTTAGAAATAAGATTTTTATAATTTACTCCACCGTGTTTCTTAAGATTTATTTATCTGGTGTGGCGAGTAGTGAATATTGTGGAGTAGGTACCTAATTACTTATTTATCACAATTCATTAAAGAAATAAAGCGTGCCATCGTTGACGGTTGCTCGCAGTTAAAAGACATTGCTTCTTCCGTCGCTGCCAATAGTTTAAACTGTGGAAAGCAAGCTGCAAGGATGATCTTCAATCTTCTTATTAAATGGTGGTAGGTACACTGAAGATATTCGCTAGAAATGCGACAGGAAATGCTACAATCAATTTAATGAAATGTTTGATACAAGTTATTGTATTAAACATTTCATGTTAATACAGGACAGGGTTAGCAGATACGTTAATAGCAAACAACTGCTGACCCTGTACAAATCATTGTAAACTAGTCATCGTAACCTCTCAGAAGCTGGGCGTATTGTACAGGCGTACAGGGCTCGCAAGATACTTTAATAGCAAACAACTGCTGACCCTGTACAAATCATCGTAAGCTATTCATGTTAGCTTCTCAGAGGCTGGTCTTTTTATGGGCTATTACTTTGTTTCACCTTGCTTACAAGTTTGGTAACTTGTAATTTCCAATAATCTAGTTAATGCTTTAGTGATATAATTCATCCGCATGTTATATGAACTATGTATAATTGTTTCGAAATGTTTTAAAATACTGGCATTGATTATCATCTTCTTGTTTTGTTTTATTCTCTTTCCGTCTTCAAAGCTTCATTGAGGTCACCTCATGTAGTTTCCTTTTCATTTCTTTGCATTGTGTCTATTTTATTAGGATGCTCTTTGAACTGCTACTAAAGAGTTCGTATCGTGACGTGAAACAAGTTAGACGTGTGTTGTTATTTGTTCCTGCGTTGCTGCCTACACTCAGATAAGAATTTGTTGTTACCTTTTCGTTTTTGTTAATTCTTACCAATCAATTAATATTCACATTCAACACATTCCAACACTACACTCAATTACAATTGCGACGTACACCAACACAACACAAGAAATCATAACAAACTTCATATACCAAAAATAAAATCAACAAAATATGGACTAAGATCCCTAGAATACATAGCTTACACAAAATATAATCAACTACCCAACGAGATCAAATGTGCAAGTCAATGTAAAAAGACCCAAACTAAAATGCTCAAACTTCATTTTATGAATGACTACCTGAAATAATAATGTTGTGTATGTCCTATGATATGTCCATTTAATACATACAGCTATATGTTTCATGTAATGCGTATCATTCCCGCAATGAGTTTATTAACTCTTGGGAGTACAATGCTTTATATAATATACTATATTCTGTATTGTATACTTTTAATAAATAAAAATAAATAAAAAATAATTGTATTATTTGATTTACGGTTAAGTGCGTACAGTCAATCTAATAGAATCTATTTAATTTAATTTATTATTTTTTTATCTCGTGATATATTTTTTGTTTATTTTTTTGTTTTTGTTAATTATATCTTAATATGAAGGAAGATGAGAATCGGCCACCAGACCCTGAGTCCATTTTTAATATTTCAGATCGATATGATACTGACGGTAGTCAATTATCCATAACTTTACCCTCCCGAAAACGACGACCTTCGCTTAGTCCTGATGTTCCTCTCAAAATTAGATCTGTTTCTCAGTCCAATCAAGCCCCAATCTCTCATAATGATACCATTCCTTTAGAAGCAAAAACTATTGAATTGATATATTAAAACTTTGCAAAATAACTTTGTGGCATTATTTATTATTTAATTAATAACTGATAACTTTGTATAAACCACTTTTTAATAAACAATATCGAAATGTTTCAATAACAATGTTATCTTCTTCAGGATATGTTAATATATATTTATAAACATATTATATTAACATATCCTGAAGAAGATAACATTGTTATTGAAACATGTCAATATTGTTTATTAAAAAGTGGTTTATACAAAGTTATCAGTTATTAATTAAATGATATATTCGAGTTCCTCTTCAGATCCATTTATTGTGAATTTTCAAATAACTGAACAGGGGAAAATAATTCATCCTCTGGATTTCGGAAAATTCATTTTTAGCTCTAAAAATAATAACCTTGGAATAATAAATGGTTCAATTAAGCCGGAAGGCAGATATAAATTGTCCATAGAATTTATATCCGCCACTTTTGCTGATGACTTTGTTAAAAAAATAGGTTCTTTGTGAAATAATAAATTCAAAGCATTTATACCTACTTTCAACTTAACCAGAATGGGCAGAGTGAAAGGTATACCTACCGACCTCTCTGAATCTGAAATAGTGGATGCCCTCAATGACTCCCAAGTTACTCCTAAAGTTTTAAAAGCTCGTCGTTTAAATTTCAAGGATTCTCCTTCCGGAACCACCATTTGGAAATCCTCTCAATCCGTAGTTTTAACTTTTGAAGGCCAAATCTTATAACTCTCTTCCCGTCGAAATATATAGATTCCCCACCATCCAGTGTTTTAATTGTTGCAGATTTGGTCATTCTAAAACTATTTGTCGTTCCCCTCCGCGTTGCTTCCATTGCGGAGAGGATAATCAATTTGAACAGTGTCAAAACTCAACTAAAAGCCCAATTTGCATTAATTGTAAGGGTAGCCATACTGCTGTTAGTGTGGCCTGTCCAGAGTTGTTTAGACAGAGGAACATCAAACAATCAATGGCTTCAGAAAATATCTCATACTTCCAGGCGTCTAAATTATTCCCTCCTGCAAAAAAATCTTTTGCAGAGATATCATTTAATCCACCTCTCTTTCATTTTTCTTCCCCTAAATCTCCTGTCATCTTCCTACAGAGAAACCATTTTCAAGCCGTTAAAATCTAAATCTAAATTTTTTCCTTCCTTTGATAAAAAACAACATAATGATCTTTTGCTTCCCGAATGGGAATAATAAATCTCAGGCTCCTAATGGGAATGCCTTAAAAAGTTGTCCCTCTACCGATATTTTCCCTAAAGTCATGACGGAAAATTCCTCTTTCATCCAAACGTTAATTACACTCTTAATTTCGATTATTTCAAATAACAATACTGTACCGTCCAACGCTGCTGAGTATATTAAATCTTTAAATCTTTACTCTCCTGTCTCCCCAATGTATCCGAAACTGAGCAAAATTCTTCAATGGAATAGTAGAAGTTTATTCTCTAACAAAATTAAATTTGTAAAATTACTTAATAAACACAACATTTCAGTTGCTGCCATTTCTGAAACATGGTTAAAAACCTCGTATCATTTTAAGATCTCTGGTTATCATTGTCTTAGACATGATATACCTGATGGTAAGGGTGGCTCTGCTCTTATCGTTCATAACTCAATTCCTTTTAAAGAAATCGTTTTTCACTCCCTCCCCAATAGTTTTCAGATAGTAGCAGCTGTTATATCTGATATTACAATATTATCTGTATATATTCCTCCCTCTACTATTTTTGTTGAAAACGAATGGGCTTCGTTTATATCTCAGATTCGTCCCCTGTATATGTTACTCGGTGACTTCAATGCTCATTCTCCCTCTTGGGGTAGTGAATTAACAAACCGTTCTGGCCGTAATCTGTTAGATTTTATGAATACATATAATCTATGTATATTAAATGATGGACCCCCAACTCGTTTCACTGCTCCTCAACATAGAAAAAGTGCGGTTGATTTGTCTCTTTGCTTATCTTCGTTGATACCCATATGTTCTTGGGACATTCTTACAGATCCCCTTTCCAGTGACCATTTTCCTATAATAATCTCCTTCCACCATCTAACATCCTTTCATTCATTTTCGACTAACAATAGTTTTAAATTTAAAACTAAAAATGCTAATTGAAGAACTTTTTCTTTGGAATTGGACTCCATTGTTCTTTTAACTAAGTCTTCTCTTGTGAACATCAGATCTCAATGCGAATTATTTCCTAATATGGTAATAAAAGCAGCAGAAAAAACTCTTCAAAAACGTAATGTTAACATTAAAATAAAACATTCCACACCATGGTGGGATAAAGAATGCACTGATGTCGTTAACTCCAGAAAAAAGCAATTTCTATTTTCCGAAAATGTATGTCTTTTGAAAATTACCTTTCAGTGAAACGTGCTCAGGCAGAAGCTAAACGTATTTTGAAAAATAAAAAGCGGTCTGGATGGCGAAAATCTGTGAAAGCCTATCTCCGGAATCTTCTCAGTCTTCAGTTTGGTCCAATTTAAAAAAATTCGGTTCTTCATATGCTCCGCAGCGTTCAAAACATATTCCAGAAGAAATAATCATAGGTTTTGCTGGTAAGATAGTGCCTCCATCAGTTGCCAGATTAGAAGAAATGCCTTCCTATATTTCTTATCCATCATATTCCAACTGGATGGACTCTCCTTTTTCAGTTAGTGAATTGAAACGAGTAATTAATTCCCTTTCAGACTCTTCTTCAGGCCCCGATGGAATATTATATAGTTTCATCAAAGCATTCTCGGACATTTCGATTGAATATGATTGATCTTTTAATATCCCAGTTTGTCAAACCTCTTATGGACAAAGAACTTTTAAATGTAATGCAACAAAGCTATTCAATTCTCTACCTACTGAAATAAGAAACACTCAAACCAAAAGTGCATTTAAAAGTAGAATCATTGATCACCTCAAATAAACATATCTATCAGGAGTATTTAATAACATTCTTACCTTTATGCCTACTGTGTATGTAACCATGTACCTACTGCAATATTCTATATAACATACTTGAATTGTATATTTACTTAGAAAAAAAAAGATTTTATATCAAGCTGTCATGTTCATAATATTAATAAAACAAAATCATAGATAATAACCACTCTGTAAATTGCCATCTCAACACAGGTGTTTCACACCTAGTGAGATGGGCAATACGTCATTATTATAACCTAATGTAATATGAAAATAATTAAATTAAAAAAAAAACATATTTCTTATCCCTAATTAATTACATGTCCGAAACAGGATTTATTCCGGAGGTCTGGAAAGTTAAAAAAATCCTTCCGATTTTAAAACCAGGGAAAAACCCATCTGATATATTTTCCCATCGTCCTATTGCTCTTTCGTCGTGTCTAACGAAAGTAGCAGAACATTTGATAAAGAACAGATTGGAATGGTTTGTTGAAAATCACAGAATTATCTCTTCAGATCAGTATGGCTTTCGGAAAAAGAAATCAACCATGGATAATTTAAGTGTGTTGACAACAGACATCCGTATCTCTCAGTCCCTTAATTCTTCAACATTAGCCACATTTCTTGATCTTTCGTCTGCCTACGATGATGTATTAATTAATGTATTGAAAGAAAAATTAATAAAAGTACCCTTATAATTAGTTCAATTTATTTTTAATTTGCTAATAGACAGATCCATTATTTTGCATTTTTCCTCAAAAACGTTAAATCGCAAACTATGGAAAGGGGTCTGTAATCAGTCCATTATTGTTTAATATTTATATAAGTGACTTAGACATTGCAATCCCTTCATCTATCAAGAGAATTTATTTTGCTGATGATTTCCTTATATACTTATCTCACAAAAATCTATCCCACGCTGCGAAGGAATTAAATTTGGCTTTACATTATATTAAGGAGTGGTTGTTGACAAATGGGATGAATTTAGCTATTTTTAAAACCAAGGTTGTGGCTTTTACGCGCAAAAGAAAAATACCCCCATTTTCTGTCTCTTTTGATAATATCCCTCTCCAAATCGTAAAGCAAATTAAATTTCTTGGGCTACTTTTGGATCATAAACTTTCCTGGCTACCTCATATTCAAAACATTTCGTCTAAGTGTGAAAAGGGGCTTAATATGATGCGAGCTGTTTCGAGAGTGTGGTGGGGATCTCATCCTACTTCTCTTAAATCAATGTATAGTGCCCTAGTGCGAAGCCATTTGGATTATGGTACATTTCTTTTCGATCCTCTTCCTAAATATTTGGATAAAAAACTTGAAAGAATTCAATCCAAAGCTCTCAGAATTAATTGGAGCGATGAAATCTTCTCCAATTAATTCCATTCAGGTAGAATGTGTTGATCCTCCCTTAATATTGAGAAGACAATTTTTGGCTTTAGAACAAAGCCTTGATCATTTTTTCAATAATTTAAACAACGACAAAAGATTGACAGATAAAAATCGATTTCCTCTGCTTCTAAAAAGTTTTCTTTCATTCAAATATCTGTCTTCTTTCCTCCAAAATTTACAGAAAGATCCTATCCATCCTATTTTCACTATCTCATTTGATGCTATCACTTTTATCCCCAACATAATAACTTCAGACTTTCGGACTAACATTTTAACCTCATCTAATCAAAATGTCGAGGAAAATTTTAAAAACATTATTTCATCCAAGTTTCCTGGATTTTCACTCATTTATACAGATGGTTCTAAATCGGAGAACAAAGATTGTGGAGCTTGCGGTGCATATTCCCGAATTCAATTTAGATCTGTCTTATAAATTGCCTAAATAAATTTCTATATTTACTGCAGAATGCTTCGCAATTGAACAGGCTTTAATTCAAATCCAGCTTCTATATATTCGTCGAGCCTTACTGTGCACTGATTCTCTAGGCGCAGTACTGAAAATTTCTTCAAATATCATTCATTATCCAGAAGACTACATTATCTGTAATATCAAAAATATCCTCAAATCATAAAATTAATTAAATTTCGAGAAAATATTGGTTTGGATCCCTGGTCATTTAGGAATTGGAGGTAACGAGAAAGCCGATTCCCTCGCTAAACTTAGAGCAATTTCTGGCTCTATTCCTTTATATTTTAGAATTCCCTTCTCTGACGTCATCCCTATTTTTAAATCAAAGAAAATTGGGCTGATACGAAAACCCGAACTGGTGCTTTTTATGCTGGAATCCAAAATAATATTCCAAGTAAACCTTGGTTCCACGGCAAAAAAAAAACCAAAAGATTTATTTCCTGTATCTCGAGAATGAGAATCGGTCACTGCTCTATTGCATCCCACTTATTTAAAATCCTATTGCTAGATAGTCCACTCTGTCAGTGCGGTGTGGAAATTGAGACTCTTGACCATGTATTCTTAAATTGTAAAAGTCATTCGTCCTTCAACTTATTAAAATCACCCACCAATCTCCCCTTAGTATTCCATATTTGCTTTCTCTTAATAGTTCTCGCGTTTTTTTCCGTTCTATACAAGTTCATAGACTTAAATGACTTCATTGTTTGGGATTTCCCATGTCATTATAGATTTTTCATAAAAAAATTATCATCTCCCTTAACTTTAACGGCACATAGCACTCTTCTTAGGGTGAATTGCCTTAAACAAAAAAAAAATACTGCTACTAAAGCTAGAACCACGGCGCCCTCTTTAAGAGTCTCAAGGGGATAATATGTACTGTGTTTTTACTTATGACGTTAGAATAACACTTTATCTAAAATATGCGAACGAACACCTCAGGACGGTTTCTCTTAGCTTCACAAAACACTACTACAAAACAATTTACGTGCAGTTACTGATGATTATTAACATTTTTTGTAATAATCATCACTGAAACTTATTACCATGTAAAATATAATAATGTGTAAAATGTACGTACAAGAATAGAAATTATATAAACACATTAAATAAATAAACTATTTACTCGGCGCGTAATAATATTACGCGTCCCATTTCTTACATTATGATTGTGGATGATGAGATGAGAGCAGCTTCTCCCGAAGTCAGGGTCTGTGACACCGGACGAGAGGTCAATCTTCCTTGAAGAGGTCCCTGTGACCTCCAGGAGGGGAATGGTAGTAGGTAGGCGGGGGGAGGTTAGAGAAGGAAGAGATAGGCTTCTCTCATTGTCTCATTCGGATTCGTCAGGAAGCAGCCGTCGAGATGGGACGGCATTAGAATATTGTTGATTCACTTCATTTATGTCAACAGTATGTTTGAATGTTAATTCATTAGAGATTGTGGATTTTCGTATATACTATTTTTGAAATAATTATTATTTTAGAATAAGTTAACAATAATAATCTAAACGAAAATATGAAAGAGAACAAGACACAGAAAAACAGAAAGAGACAATGGTCGCAACTGGGACAAATAAATGCAAAATATGAGATTGACAAATATGACGGCTTTGACAGAAGGTGGCAATAGCGAAATTGGTTGCTCGTCCCGGTTAGACGGAGGAGGTCTGGGTTCGTGTCCCAGTTGCGACCATTGTCTTTTTCTGTTTTTCTGTGTCTTGTTCTCTTTCATATTTTCGTTTAGATTATTATTGTTAACTAATTCTAATATGATATATTTCACTGATGGTAATAACCTTCAAAAAAGTATAAAAAGAAAGTTTTTCTTATAAAAATTAATTATTATTAGTTATCGACGGTCTGGAGCGTCAAGTTTCCATTCAGGCGTCGTGGTTCTAACATAGTTTAGTTTGGTTTAGTGACGCAAACGCGTTCAAACAGGGGATGAAATACTAACATGAATATTATAAGTAATAAAATTTGAGGAGAAAAACATTTTATTAAAAAAAAATATTATTAGAAATTCCTTCAAATATCAGTACAAACATAAAAGTCCAGATCCGATTTTTAATACTGACATAATTCATTTTTTATTTTTATTATTTATACACCAAGATAATATTACAATATATACGATATACGTTTTTTTAGGTATATAATCTATGTGAATAAACCACCACCACCAACACAATAAACCACCCAGATTTCCGATGCCAATTTGTTCGGACACCTTACTATTTTTGTAAATTTTATAATAATAAAATTCCTTTCGTGGTTTTGAGCCACCCAGATTTCCAACCCTTGAAGTAATGTTTTTATGTATGTAGGTAGTAATACTACAATGTTTTCTATTGTTTGGATTTAATGGTACATTTAGTAATGATATTACAATAGGTTCGTAATATAGTGGACATTTAGGGGATTTTTATGTACATCAAATGTAATAAATTGTTATATCAGTAAGGTATGAAATATAAATTCAGAAATATAGTATATAATAGTGGGTTTGTAAGGGTGAGGTAAGGATGCAAGGATGAGTGTGCGAATTTGTGTGCATTGCTATTCTGGAATAACGAGTGACAGTCGGGCGTGTGTCGTTCGTAGGTAAAGCTAATACTTTGTATAAAGTGTTCAGTCATAGGCTCAGCCTAGTGCGGTGATATACATACCACTAGTGTGTATATCACCTTACTAGGCTGAGCTTATGACTGAAAACTTTATAGAATACAACTTCGTGAACGACACACGCCCGACTGTCACTCGTAATTCCAGAATAGCAATGCACACACATTCGCGCACTCATCCTTGCATCCTTATCTCACTATAACAAACCCACTATTAGATACTATATTTATGAATTTATATTTCATACCTTACTGATATAACTATTTATTACATTTTTTGATGTACATAAAAATCCCCTAAATGTCAATAGTATTACGAACCTATTGTAATATCATAACTCATAACTAAATGCACCATTCTTAAAAGCAATAGAAAATATTGTAGTGGTACTACCTACATACATAGAAACTTTACTTTAAGAGTTGGAAATCTGGGTGGTTCAAAACCACGAAAGGAATTTTATTATTATAAAATTTACAATAATAGTTAGGTGAACAATTGGCAATAGAGAATATTGAAATCCTTTCACAGATTTTGGTGGATTTCTAACCAGTAATTTATCCTTTCAGGCCACGGGTCACTCGTTATCCACAACTCCTCCCCAATTTTAAGAATACGTATATTCTCTTCAGTAGCAGGAGGCCATTTAATTCTAATCAAATCAGATGTTTCTGGAGTGGGATTTCTGAAAGTGGAATACACTCGTAGATAGCAATTTTTCACAACAACAACATTAGCAGAATAATATTTAAAGTTAATATTTATATCAACGAGATTCTCAATCAAATCTCGTCCAAATTTTAAAATACTCTCTGCAAAAATTCATCAAATAGAAACATTACATCTTACCCAAATTTTGCGAAATTCGTCCACATCTTGACCATGCGATTTCTCACCGCGTGGTCCTTGGAAGTTGCTATCTCTTCAGACACCAAGCTAGAAGTGCACAGGTAGAACGCATCATCTCCGTGCATCGCCCCTTTTTCTTTCACATGAAAATTCCTTTTCATAGCATTCAGGTTACCATCATAAGAAAACATGTATATAAATGGCTTTACGTAAGGCAACATCAATTGCAAAGTGTAGAAAATCGGTCCAAGTATCAACAAATCCGAAAGGAAATTGTCTACCATGTCGTCGACGTTCTTGTTTTCATACGTTAGTTTGTAAAGATCACGTAATTTTTCGTCCGTTTTCTCCTCGTCTTCAATAATATATTCTTTTGGGAAGAAGTTTATAAACCTTCTAAATCTAAGATTGATAAGGTTTTTTTGAAATCCGGGAACATCGTAGCCTGCTTTGAAAAGAGTTCCTTCTTTCTCAGTAAATCCACATAGCAAAGGAATTTTCATGAACTGACCGGATCTCAAAAGTTCAAGAGGTTCTCGATTTAAAAATGGTTCAATATTTTCAAACGTTTTCTCAACTACAGGAACAAACAGTAAAATGTTTGCAGCTTGAAAATCATCAGCTGTTTTCATGGTCATCGAAGCCTCTAGCATTACTTTTACATCGACTTTTAGGAGAAAGTCTAGCATATCTTTGCTTTCTGTGCATGAACCACCAAGCTTCTTCACCAATCGCCTCGCGACGTCCAGAGGATACTTACACCTTGCCCAAGGGCAGAGGACGGATCCCGATTGCAGAATGGCTTTATGGAACAGATTTTTAGACATCGGCGACAACATGTGATACCCAAGAGACGCAGCTCCAGCGCTCACAGAAAATACAGTTATATTCTCTGGATTGCCTCCGAAAAACTTGATGTTTTGCTGAACCCATTTCAAAGCGAGGTTTTGATCCCTTAGTCCGGCATTTCCTGGAGCTTCTGGTATGTCGAGGCATAGAAATCCCAATGCTGATAGTCGATAGTTTAATGTTACAAGAATTGTACCTTGCTCAACAATGAAGTCTGGTGAAAACAAATCTGAGTTTCCTGAACCATTAACGAAACCTCCCCCGTGAATGTACACCATCACTGGCATCGCATCCACCGCTCTCTGGCTCTGGTTCGGTAGTGAAGGCGTGTAGACATTCAGAAAAAGACAATCTTCTTCTCCCATATAATTCATAGTGAGTATACGGAATTGCGAACACTCTTTTCCGTGTTTTGTTACATCTTTAATTCCGCTCCATGATTTAACTGGTACAGGAGGCTGCAATAAAATGCACAATATGTATGTTGATAATTTCTTTACTTTCTGGACACCGTAACTTTTTCTTAAACCTTTATTTTCTGTGCACATATCGAAGTAAAGGGTGTTTTCAATAGGGACGATCGAAATTTGTTAGATTAGATTTAGCAGCCATGTTGTTAAAATGACATTTGTGAAATGTTTTGTCAATTGTTCAAGGGTGTACGGCAAATCACCATGGAAGGCATTAAACAACGTGTGTAAATCATTATATATGAAATTTTATTAAATAAGGAATGGCTATCTATATTAATTCCTTTTTCCTTTGGGCTATCTTAAATCGCAAGTCTGTGCGAATAAACCGCAAACAATTGACGCGCTCAAAGTCAACATAACAAACACCATTTAGCAAATTGTTGAGAATCCAGCGACAAAATCATTGAGAACTGGATCTCCCGAATACGTGCTATCAAGAAAAGCCGCGTAGGACATTTGAACGACGTTCTATTCCACACCTAATGCCATAAAACATACTAAAAGAAATTACTTTTAAAAAAAAAGTGTTGGATATCTCACACTCGGTGTGACCGGACAACTCCAAATGAAATCAACTCAATCGTTTGAAAAGTCATTAAAAATGATTAAAAAAATATGTAAAAAATTGTTTATGTTAGGTGAGGTTTTGAGCTATTTCCTATTTCTCAATTATTATTTTCATAGTTTTTAATGACTTTTCAAAGAGGTGTTGAGTTGGCTTGATTCTGAGTTGGCATGTAACACACACAACTTGTTTTATTTACATTTTCAAATCGAGCGTCCTCATTGAAAGACCCATTAATTAAAATAAACTATTCATTTGCGATGGTATTCAATCGAACATTTTTTTAAATGTTATAGTATTGTAGGCACAACCAAATACATGGCCATAGGATGCACCCCACAAATCCCAACTCTTTCATGTGGAAGTCAAAATTTTGAAACGGTAGCAAGATTAACATACATTAACAAACAACAATAATACTACAGAGGAGATCCAGAAGCGCATAGTGAGCGCCAATCGCTGTTTTCTCCGCCCATGAGAGCAGATAAAATCCAGACTGCTGTCCAAAAACACCAAGATATTAGTGTACAAAACAATAATTAGACCAGTGCTCACGTACGCAGCTGAGACGTGGATACTAACTAAGAGGAATGAGCAAGCACTGGTCGTTTTTGAAAGGAAAATTTTCAAACATATCTTCGGACTGGTACTAGAAAATGGATTTTGATGCAGACGTTACAACAATGAGCTCTATACTCAGTTTAAGGAGCTAAACATCACAAAATTTATGAAATTGGAAAAACTTCAGTGTCTAGGTCATGTGGAGAGAATAGCCGAGTATCAAGCACCAAAGTCCCTGCTGAATTCAAGACCGATAGGACGAAGAAGCCTGGGAAGGCCAAGCTTAAGATGGAGCGACAACGTCTTTAAAGACATATCTACCTTGGAGCTTCTAAGCTGGACAGAGCTGGTACAAAACCGAGATGATTGGAGAAAGACTCTTGAGAAGGCCAAGACCCACCAGGGTTTGTAGAGCTATGAGTGATGATGATGATGATTGTAGGCACGAACGCAATAAATAGAACAGAACTTTATATCGTATTGTAAAAACAATTGCATAGGGCCAGAGAACATTTATCCCTCTTCCTGGGTCAACTGGGGGTCGAGGTGCATAAATATGGAGATTATCTTTTCTACCCGGTGAGCCGGTTATTGATTCTAGCATGTCTATTTGTATAATATCTTAATGTTTATAGCGAAACACTGCAAACCCCTCAATCCTCGGAAGGACATTACTAGCCACAAACATCATATTCTATTGAGGAGAGATCTGACCGGGGCGTCCATACATTGTAAAAGTTTTTTTCGGTAGTGTGGAGTTATGAAATTTGATCGTCGTTTGAAAGAGAAATGATTATTCTTCTCAGTTTGTTTGATACTTATATTTGATACCACGTATAAAATCCAAAAAAAAATCAAAATAGGTATGTGATTAGGTACGAGTTGGCAGTTGAAAGTTAGAGCCCTTCGTCTCGAGAAGAAAACCGCGGTGCTTTGGTCGGGTTAATATCAAAGCGCCACTTAATTTAATTACTTGTATTTTTAAGCGGGGATGTATTTTACACCAAAAAGTGCGTTGTGGGATTTTTTATTATCGATCAATATGTATAATATGTGTATAATACCTATGTGTATAACTGTATAGATGTTGAACAGAGTTTGCAATGGCAGGGAGCCATGTGGCACACACGTATCCTGAGTCTGGTAGAGGAAAGCATGAAATTGATTCAGAGTTGGAAAGTGCGGCAGCGAAGAAAATAATTTAGTAGGCAGAGGAGCTGTGATTCTTGGACGACGAACCACGACCTTGTGTTAGAACTTCACGACTTTATCGAAGATTTTTGAGATGCAAAGGAATATTTCCCCGGTAAATTTGCCCTTCTCAAATCCTCCGAGACTAAGCTCGGGGAATCTAAGAAGTTGGTGGACAGTTGAATGACTTGTTCTGAAGTCGTGTTGCTCATCGGGGAGAGAAGAGACTTGTTGTGGGTTGTAAGCTTTGTGAAAAGTATTTGCCAACGTTCGAGAGATGGGACGATGATTTGAAAAAAAAGGTCTTTATTGAGATTAGTATGATGTGTGCGTGTCTCCAGAGTTTTGAAACGTAGCGCAAACTTAAAGCAGAAATAATTTTTTTTTATTTTTTTATTTTTTATTTATCTATAATAAAAATAATTACAATGGTTTTATGTATATGCCTGTCTCACTAGGGTATACCTGTGTCGAGACAGGCGTACAGGTATATAAATGAATATTGTAGTTACAAGGATATTTAAGGTAAAATACATATCACTTTGAATAGAATTAAAACAGAAAGGTGATTGGAATGGTGATAAATCTTTTAAAGAGAGTTATTTTATAAATGTTGGAGATGAAGTAGAGAAGTAAATTCTGCCTAATCTATTTAAAGGTCAATTTGACAGGATTCCATTATTTTCATTTATTTTATATGGGTTAGGTTGTATTGGTATAGTTATTTTTGTCTATGTGTGATTTATTTTACAGATGTTTGTAATAGTGAGGCGTCCAATACTTATAATCCATTTTTTAATATCTTGTTTGAATTTTGTAAAGGAGTCAGTTTGTCTGATCGTAGTTGGTAGTGTATTGTATAGTTTGCAAGCTATGTATTTAGAGTGTCTTTGCCCGAAGGTGGTTTTGAAAAAAGGAGTTTGGAGAAGTTCGTTGTTTTTGGCTCGGGTATTGTGTATTGTTTGTGTAGCTTAATAATTTAACTACAGTTAGAACGCTTTTCAGGAATGGGTTTGAGTGCGACGATTATCCGGACCGGGGTCTTCTGTTTCTCTTGTGTTAGCCTAGTGTGGTAGCCAAAAAAAACAAAAATCTTTAACCAATAAAATTTCATAAAATAAAATAAAATAAAATAAATAAATAAGGCTTCACGAAATTCGTCTTGGCATATGTAGATCACGTTAACTTCGAATATTGTCTTTAAAATATGGTTAACTTTGCCGTTAACGTTTTTCATATTGGAGGGATCAGCATTTTGGAATTTTGGACCGGATTGGATTTCAAGACTGCGTCGGCAAATGACTGCTTGGTCTTGGTCATCATAGACGAGGCCGTAATTGGCTTGAGTGGAGTGGCTCTATTGCGATGAACTTTGAAGATTTTCCGGGTGGAGTCGGCGCTGGTTTTCAGTTCGGAGATTTTTCTCCAGGTGGAATTGGCATGTAGTTTGGAGCATATATACCTAGTTGAAACTGAATCGTATTTTTTTTTTCTTCTTGGATCACGATACTTTTACCAGCCGTTTTGGACAAAGTTTTTGCTGTTAATCAAGATTTGAATATCGTAAGGGAGATGCCTCGGTAATTCGAGCGGCGCATTGAGGGATCGGCCTTGATGCAATTTCCAATGATAACAGAACACTAAATGTTGTAAGAATATTAAGTAAGAGATAATAATTACCTTGAATCGAAGGTTTCCAAGAGGAGGTTCAGCGTAAGGAATTCCAAGGAACCTGTAATACTTTGCTCTGTTGGCTATGGTAGTACCCTCCGCGCCCTGCAGAATTCCTTGATCAACTTTTACACATAGGTTATTTTCCATTTTTTACCTGTACCACTTCGTCTGCGCAAGTCAAACTATTCAAAGTAAAACCTCTGCCGCCGTCCGATAGTTTTATACTAAACGAACGTAAGACAGTTATCAACATACTTTATCATCCATTAACCTTCGCTGTCTTACATTGTAATAATTTATATTGAATGGATGAACCTACTTTTTTAAATATTGTCCAGTATTTCGAACAGCACGTAGTAGGTACCTTTAAAAATTGTTATATTTCTTAAGATTGGCAGACGTTACATACCTTTAGACTTTAGACTCTAAAGTCTAAAGTTTAGAGGAGAAGGGAATTCAGTGGGTAGACCAAAGTGTCTGGTTGAATCTTGGCAAACCATCTTGATTATGCAGTAAAATATTATTATTTTTCTACTTTTACAAAAAATTGTAAAATTTACGAAAGGGTTCTTCAAATTTTTTCTCGAAATTTGTGAATTACTTCGAACCATATCCTTTCTCTTTCCATTAGGACTCTGGTTATTAATTCAACCTCCAACCACAAAACTCAACTAAAGTATTTTTTTAATACGATTAGTATGATAACACGTATGGTCCAGGAATTACGCATCGAGCGCGATACATAAAAAAAATATGTTTAGGTGATTGACAAATACGATTTTTTTGGATCATTAATTAGTTAGTGGAACTATCATTCTACAGGTTGAGTTGACTTGCACTTGCAGAGTGTAGATTGTCCTTTTGGTAGTAATGAAAATATACAAAATACGAATGCGATCCTGCCAATAGGAATTTAGGGATACCGGTTTAAGCTTTGTTGTCTGGGGACAATTCTTTACCTAAATTGGTAGAATGTCAGTACAAATGAGGTATGATTTGAGATTTTCATGACAAAGATATTATCGTTATTTGTTTTTGGGGTATTATGCCACGTTGCGCTACCGCCTTCTTTAGCCAATTTCGGACAGCGTTACGTCATTAGGACAGATGTGTTATATGACACTTATATGACGAAGCGTTGGCTAAAGGAGGTTGCGCAACACGGCATAATACCCCAAAAACAAATCAAGATACTTTGTCAACACGGCATAATACCCCAAAAACAAATCAAGATACTTTGTATGAATAACTTCATAGTAAATGTGTAGCAATTCATTATTGACGATACCTTAAACATGCCAATTATGCAATAGGAAATGACTTGCTGTCAAGTTTCACGATAATTTAAATAGATAACGTCTGACATAAGTTATAAATTATATTTCAGCCAATACAACTCTAAATAGTTTAGCCATGAACACAATTAAGATATGAAATTCTGGCGTAAATTCGTGAAAATATGGTCACCCACTGACGTAAATTATTTAGATACACACGTGATTATAATTATTGTATATTTCGTAACTTAAATAAAATCATCAATTTCTTCCAATAATACTGGATATTTTAATCCTATACCTAGAATGTCTCGACCATACAACGATCTTGTTAAAATACACACCATTATAGATATTTTTGTATATAATATAACTAGCTTAAAAAAATATCTCCATGATTTGTGCAACTAATAAAAAAAATAAAAAATTCTTTTGTCCCATTATTTTTCAATAATTACTTCATAAATATTTCGCATTGTTTTTCTTGTGATTGCTTCAGTGAATAATCTTGTTAATTAGTGCATCTAAAAAAAAAAAAAAGACTTTGTTTCATTACTTCTCAATAATCAATCACTTCATAAATATTTCATATTTTTATTATGTATTTCAAGTTTTGTATTTTAGTTTTCAATATTTTTTATTTTAGTTTTCAAATTTTGTATTTTAGTTTTTATGTTATCTATAAATAATACTTGCATTGTTTTTCATGTTGCTTCTGTGAATACGCAAATGTTATTACTGCAGACACGTTAGTCTAGGGATATTTATATTTTATTAGAATTTATTTTATATTACCTGCAAAAATGTTTTATAAATATCCTGTTTGTGTCTCAAATAAATAAATAAATAAAATAAATAAATAAATCACGATTGCTGTTATTCATTTAACATTCTACTAATTATGGATACTGTTTTCCTTCGTCCAGAATATTGAAACTTGTCAAATTCAATCAAAGCAAACTGGGGCATAACTATTTTTAAAAGATGGTTAGACAATAACAAACTAACAATGAATGTGACAAAAACTAATACATTCTGTTTAGCATAAATCCTTCCTTAAGCATCCCAGTAAATAAAATATGTGTTTGCCCCTGACAAATGCTAATATATTTGATTGCCATAACTTAGAACGGGTGACTAAAATCAAATACATATAGGTATTATCTTTGACAGTAATTCAAAGTGGAAAGAACATTATCATTACAACAAACAAATTTAGAAAAGCAATATACATCTTCAGACATACTCCCCACTTTCTTAACTTGTATGAACTCAAAACAATTTACTATGCACTTTGACAATATTTAATCGAGTACGGTATTATAGCCTGGGGGAGAGCTAATGTTGCCGCCATTGATCCAATTTATAAAGCTCAGAAACTAATTATAAAGATTATATTGAAACTACCGATCACAAGCAGTTCGGATGAAATATTCAGGAGAATCTGTGTTTTGGACAATGTATCTTAAATATAAATCTGTCACCAAGTCCTAGATTACCAGCCAAAACAGTATTAATTTTGGTAAAATAATTACACCATCGTATTACAAGCACATTTATGTTTTATTGACACTCCCATTCATCTGTTTTATAATGGTTCCCTGATGTTCTAAGAATTAAGGTTTGAACTACAATAGTTTATGTCCATTTGTGAATAGGTACCAAATAAGTATTTACCCTAATTAATACATCACAGTTATTATTTATTATAAAAACTAATTTATAAATATGCATTTTACGTTGATGATCGTCTGTAACATTAAATGTAATATTGCGTTATTATTTGTATTTTTATTGTAAGTATGTGTTATTGTTTTTATTATAAAGCGCCTGCTCTTAACACAAATTTTACTAGTGAAACAGGCATGGGAAACAAAGTATTGAATTGTTTTTTTACGAGAATACCTCTCAAGAGTTTCAGCTGCTCCCCTGTGAAGCCAGTGAGACTATGGCATTGTGAGGCTGAAGGTAGTGGGGAGGAGAAGAAGATGGGGAAGAGGAAGGCGGGGAAGTACCTGGCTATTCAGTTCTGGTCACCAAACAAAGCTAAAGCCATTCCAAGTAACGTTTTAATTGTGAACGTTGGATTTACACCAGGGCGATACTGAGAGTATCTTCCATTCTGCAACGTGCGGCAAATACACTATATATATTTTAAAATTAATGAATAGTGAAATGACACTAATTAATCAAATAGAATTTATTTGCGCACGCCAGGATTCGATCCCGCAACCTCCGGATTGTGAGTCAAGAGCCTTACCCCTCCACCACGGCGCCCATATCGATTGAATAATTTGACGGTTGACGGTTCAGCTTGTTGTCCTTGTTGTGCTGACAATTATGTGGAGGCATTTTCTTCTGACAGTTTAATTTTTTTTTTTTTGATTTTATTTAATAATTTGTACATTTAAGGTTACAAATTTCTAATTAATTATAATATTTTATATTGCACCTAATTAATTATAATATTTTGAATTCACTATATTTTTTCTTGTTTTATCTAGCTCCTACAATACATCTTTAACTTTTCAATTGTTGAGGACTTTAGAGCTTCTGGTAGTGTGTTATATAACTTAATTCCTTTGTACAGCAAACTGTCTTGCGTATTAGTTTTGTCCTTTTTGTTTATCTCATTTCCTTGCACGTCCTTGTGTAATGTCTGTGAATGTCCTTATTGTATACGATTTTATTTGAGAAGTGTTTTGATAACATGTTGTTTAATATTTTGTGAATAAATATTAACGTGTTCAAGGTCAGCATTTGTTTCACTGTTAACCAATAGGGTATTTTCACAGTTTTTTTTATTGCCGAAAAAAATAAAGTAAAAAATTACGAGAACAACGAAATTTTTATTTTATTTATATGATGATTTATAAATTTTCTACAACGATTTAAAGTATGCCATTTTTAAAATGCCGCCAAAACGATTTTTTCGCGCCGAATGTACCGTCGCTGAGCTGTGACGTCAGCCCCGTCAATCACCGCCATAAGTGAGATCTGTCAGTACCAGTTAGTACGTACGTTGCAGTTGGCTTGATTGTGAACCTCCAGATTGCTCGGTTAATATCATTATATTTGTTTCGATGTCTTCCCACTTGCGATATAAGTATTGTTTAGTACCTATGTGTACAAATACCACTGTGAATACCCCAAGTAAGGTGTTTTTAGGTTTTCCAAAGGACGAGAAAATGAGGAAAAAATGGTGTAATGCCATGAAACGAGATCCGAAAAGAAATCGAACCATTTCTTTGAAGAGCCATCTTCATTGTTGCGAAGACCATTTTAACGTAAGTTCCTATATATTAATAATATTCTAAGCATTGTAATTCTCATAATTTAAGATTAATTCAGTATAAAACGATGTGTTAATATTCCGAGCATGACAGTCAGATGACAGTTGTTTTATTTTCAAATTTTACGATTGTTATGCAAATAATGAACATATCTGCCGTAGTCATTGAGGTTTATGTAGGTATATCAATGGCTTTAGTGTACATACGTCTTTAATATTCATTTATTTATATTTCAGCTTGAAGAAGACGTCGACAACTACATGAGGGTCAGGTTTATGGGTGGTGTCATGCACTTGAAAAAGAGTGTTATTCCTCACAAATTCGAATGCCAGAAAAAAAGAATAGCCACTCCTCGACAGACGGGATTGAAGCGTTCGCACGTTGAAGTCATCAAAAACACTCTACTACAGTATAATCAAACAGAGCCACAATCACAACCTTCCACCTCGGCACTGCCAGAAGAGCTAGCTGTGACTGAACCTCTTCATGTTGCTGCACAAACTTGCTCACTTAGAATACAGGACAAGGCTGTTCAAGTTAGCCTCAAATGTCAAGTTCGCAGTAAAGCAACAGTCACATCAAGGCGAGAAACTAATACAGCTTGCTCACCAGTGAAGTGGGATATCAGTTTGACGGTGGCAAGTACTCAACGTACACAAGCTGATGCGACACGTGTGAAACCTCAGGATACACAAGCTGGCACGACAAGTTTGGAACCTCAGGAATTTTCATCGGATTCAGAATTCATACCAGAGGATCTTATGTATCGTTCAAACTCACCGGATTTTGCAGGTGACAACTTTGAGAGTGAAAGTTTTAAAGCTCAAATGCGCAAGTCAAGCCTAATGGCCCTTGAAAGAAGTCCTAGGCTATGCCTAGGAATTCCAAAAGAAATGTACCATATAATTTCCATTTTGGCAAACAAAATACCCACTCCGGTAACTAATGTCTTAATAACTCTAAAGAAAATCCGCTTGGATGATTCATTTGCCATCCTATCGCTGCATTTTGGAATTTCTGTTCCATCTGTAAGCCGGATTTTTATGAGAACTGTCTTGTTAATGGACAGATTTTTAAAAAGCCTTATTGTATGGCCATCTGCAGACAAAATAAGACTTAACTTACCTATAAGTTTTAGATCAAGATATGCTAAGGTACAATCTATTATTGACTGTTTGGAAATTCAAATAAACAAACCCAATAATCCAATACACCAATCACTGACCTGGTCCGAATACAAGAGCTGTAACACACTTAAATACCTCGTTTCGTGTACTCCAGACGGATTGGTGAATTACATTTCTTGTGGCTATGGTGGACGCGCTTCAGACGCTACCATTGTGGAGGACTGTGGATACCTGGATGCTCTTCGGCCAGGCACGTTTGTAATGGCCGACAGGGGATTCAAGAATATAAGCAATCTTCTTCAAATTCGACAGTGTGAGCTTATACGTCCCCCTAGTGTATTTACAAATGTGCTGTGTACAGCGGAAGAAGTAAAACAAGCAAAGAGGATTGCAGCGTTAAGAATCCACGTTGAACGTGTTATTAGCAGAATACGGGAATTTAACATGTGCAAAATGCATGCATCTACACACCACAATCATATCCCCTTCATGGATCAAATCATAAGGATCGTTTGCGCTCTGATTAATCTACAAAATGTTCTAATTAAAGTGTAGAGAGTACATACAGTATAAAAATATTTGTGTCCTTTTATGAATTTGAAGAAGCGCCTTACAACTCTTGTATTTGGACCAGGTCAATGATTAGCGTATTGGGTTTGTTGATTTGAATTTCCAAAAAGTCGAACTTATGGGGAAGTTAAGGTTAAACGTCACGTACGTTATAATCTACGCATTCACAGATGGCGCCAATCAAATTATTTTAGGTTTTTAATGCTTTTTGCACGTTACGCTTTAAAATATTAAGGTAAATTAATTGTTCGCGACCGTACATAATTAGAATATAAATAAATAGTTTTGTCCATAAACAAACCCAAATCTTTCAAGAAAGGCTGAAAAAATCAATTTTGTATCGGTGACTCAATCCAATATTGTATTTTTCAGCCATTCTTGAAAGATTTGGGTTTGTTTATGGACAAAACTATTTATTTATATTCTAATTGTATTAACAAGACAGTTTTCATAAAAATAAATGGTAGATATGTTTGAACGCATATGTACATACATTCTATTTTATAGTAAATAACTACTTTGAAATTATTGTGTAATTAATTGTAATATTTGTAAATTATAATATAACCGATATCACTGTATTATTAAAAACAATGTTCTATACTGTAATATTTTCTGTTGTTTTTCTTTTACTCACCTATATAAAAAGAAGATTATATCTGCATTCTATAAATTAAAGAATGTTACTCTAAATTCAATTGAAAAGTTATATCAGTTATGAGAACTCATAAGGAATGGAGGAGTCAAGGAAGATAATTAAGGTTAAACGTCACGTAATCTATGCATTCACAGGTGGCGCCAATCAAATTATTTTAGGTTTTAAATGCTTTTTGCATGTTACGCTTAAAAATATTAAGGTAAATTAATTGTTCGCGATCGTACATATTTAATTAGAATATAATAGTTTTGTCCATAAACAAACTCAAGTCTTTCAAGAAAGGCTAAAAAATTTAATATTGGATTGAGCCACCGATACAAAATTGAATTTTCAGCCTTTCTTGAAATATTTGGGTTTGTTTATGGACAAAACTATTTATTTATATTCTAATTAAATATGTACGATCGCGAACAATTAATTTACCCTAATATTTTAAAGCGTAACCTGCAAAAAGCATAAAAAACCTAAAATAATTTTATTGGCGCCATCTGTGAATGCATAGATTATAACGTACGTGACGTTTAACCTTAAATCATTTTATACATGTCATACCCATTTGTATTTAAGTTTTTAAATATGGCATTAGACCAAAACTTAGTACATTATATCAGTTATGAGAACTCATAAGGAATGGAGGAGTCAAGGAAGATAATTAAATCATTTTGTACATGTCATACCCATTTGTATTTAAGTTTTTTTAAATATAGCATTAGACCAAAACTTAGTACATTATATCAGTTATGAGAACTCATAAGGAATGGAGGAGTCAAGGAAGATAATTAAATCATTTTATACATGTCATACACATTTGTATTTAAGTTTTTTTTTTAAATGGCATTAGACCAAAACTTTAGTACATTATATCAGTTATGAGAATTCATAACGAATGGAGGAGTCAAGGAAGATAATTAAATCATTTTATACATGTCATACCCATTTGTATTTAAGTTTTTTTTTAAAATGGCATTAGACCAAAACTTTAGTACATTATATCAGTTATGAGAATTCATAACGAATGGAGGAGTCAAGGAATATAATTAAACATTTTATACATGTCATACCCATTTGTATTTAAGTTTTTTAAATATGGCATTAGACCAAAACTTTGTACATTTTATAATGAGATCTTTACATAACTCTTCATCGTACTTCACATGCAACTGCATTACTTTTTTAGATGTTTCAAAATCATGGTTGGCAACACAATAAAGTGCACTTGGCTTCTGAGCAAAATGTATTTGTAGTTGCATCTGTGCCATGACTTTAGGTGTAGGTTCCTTTGAATCTATCAAATAATTTTTCATCGTAGACTCCTTCGCTGGGCATTTCACTTCAACGATGAAATCTTCTCCCAAAGCATCTGGAGAGGTACCAAAAATTGGGTACTCATTACTTAAAATGAGACCACACTTTTTAAGTTTAATTTTGTTAGTAGCCTCAACCACTTTCAAAACTTGCGCTTCCAGAATTCTTCCACGCTGAATGGCTTTAGTTTCAAATACTTTAGCACCGAGGATGCTTTCCACCAGTGACCCGTCCAGTGTGCAGCAGTGAGCCGCTTCATGAAACTTTGAGGCTGTCACTCTACCATAACGTAGGTTATGCCACAGTGGACTGGCCGACTGTATCATAGGCTGCCTTCTGACATGCCTCAATAGTCATTGCCTTCTTACAGAATTCAATAAATTCACTGGGCGTCGAGCCCATATTATTTTCAAAAAAATCACATTTCATGTTGTGGATTGACAAATTTTCAAGAGTTGTGGGGGTGCATAATACTTCGTCAACTGTGTATTTATAGATGTACTAGCATCTAGCAGCTCTCTTATGAAACTCCCATCATCCTCTGGCAAATTCACACGTCCCAGGGTCCCCATGTCTTTGGCCTTAATAAACTTCAGACTTGTACCGATTCCTGCCATCTTGGAGCGTTTCCAATAACATTGGGTTGAAGTTTTTGGAGGTTCTTCACTGCGTCTGTGAAGCCATGATAAGAAAGCAAGTGCATGCTTACAGCCACCTGGAACAATGAAAAGATTCACAATCTTAGATACTTTTGTTTCAGTATGTATTATATTGTGGATCAGACTACATGAAGCTGTTGGCCGCTACTTTTTTTAACATTAACTACACATTTGTCGGAGGGAGAAAACATAGAAGCCGGCAAATCATTCCACAGCCGAGCAGTTGAATTTAAAGGTCGCCTGTAGAAGCAACCCTTTCTCATGTGACAAAATTTAATGTCAATAGTGTAAAATTGTTGAACGCATGTTTGGCGTGTTTCCCGACTGTGCACTGGTGCCGAAGGGATCAATGATGCTAGGTCCATCGGGGCATCTTCCAGGTAGAACAAGCAGGTCTACCTAACACATGTGCTCTAAAGATTGCGATACAAGGTCGGCAGTTGTGTGCTATCTGCAGTATCTACTGGTCCTGCACAGTACACCCAGCTGCCCAGCTTCTGAGAGGCTATTTTGACTCTGGCTTCAATGGAGCCCCCTGCCAGAGCTAATCACAGAGGTACACCAAGCATATCACTGAAGGGCATGTTGGAAAGATTGCTTCCAATTGAAGGTGAGAAGAATACACAAATTGGGAACTAACCTTGGGATGCAGGGCAATCTTCACACTTGCACGAATCTATAACCTCTAGTGCTTCATTGCAAATCAGTGTGACTGCGTAAGCCTTTGTTCTGATTTTGTGCTCCGGAGTGACTCGAGCTTTCACAGTACAAACATCGTCAATTCGTTTTACTTGGACGTATCCCACAGCACTATCTCCATAATTCTCCCGTGCTGATCTGAAATATACATAATATTGTTCATCAACACATTAATCTACCAAAACATGGCATTATTAGCAGGCGGGGGGTAATGTTTTTTTGCAGATTTGACATAACATAACAATAACAGCATAAAGATATTAACTAATTATATTCATAATTTAAAGGTAGAAACGATATTACACCCTTTGTGTATAGTTGTAAGGAGGACATCTATACAATAATAAGGAAATTTACTTTGAGAATGGCCAAAGTTTTACAAAGCATCTTACGAAATGGAGGTTAGGTGACCGAACTGTCACTTGTTTCAATTTCAATAAAGGGCCAAAATAAACACTATTTTGTGCGCATGTTTACAAAATGTTCAAGTATATGTATAGGATTAGAGTTACACAATATGTTTTTCTTACCTGGTTGCCTTAAAACCTCTGAATTCAGCACTTACCAGCAATAAAAGATGCCATCATTATAGCATCTACTTTGGGCAAATTGTCGGACTGCGCCCGTAAAAAACCGCTGTCAGTCATTATAACAACACTATATTATATTAAACTATTATAAAATAACACAAAAGTCTAAAAAAATTAAAGAAAACAGTTGAAAACAGGCGATAACAACAAACAATGTTTTAACTCCTAACAAAAAGATGACAATGAGCGAATCAGCCGGTAATGGATGACGGGTGTGACGTCATGATTCTATGAACCAATAATGGGCCGTTTCTGGATGAACAATATTTGGCTGCTTTTGAAATCAATAATTATGAATGAAAATATTAAAATTGTTCATTTTGAGTATGATAATCGTAATCAGAAAAATAAACTTTAAATCTTCCACATATTTTTAACAGTATCCCCAGTTTGTGAAAATACCCTATTAAGTTCCTTTAACATTTTATTTATTTTTGAAAATCTATTTCTTCGGAGTATTATTCTAATTGCTCTGTTTTGGAGAATTTGAAATTGTTCATACATGATAAAAAGAAAACTGCTTCATGAAACTTTTAAAAAATATCACTTATTAAATTTCTTTACACAATGAATAAACCAAAGTCATAGCGAAAAAGAAGAACTGTCGAATCACATACGTTTCCTAAGTATATGAATCGACAGTTCTTCGATTATAATACCGTCAACTTGTTCTGTTCCTATGTTAAACTAAATTAAACTAAAGAAATACACATACCAAATATGGAAAAAAAAGTGGTATCCACTTACTTTATCACTTGTCTGAAATGTTCCCACAACCAATTTAAATTTTGAAAATCAAAGCAAATCCCAGTTTTAGAGTTCATTGAACCCGAGTTACGCCTAGATTACAGACACAGGCACACCGATGAAATTATTATTATGTTTCGTTGACGTTCTCTTACAATAAAAAAAATATTTAAACAAGTTTTGAACAATAAGAATTTGAACCACCCTCGCCGGAGACAATACTGAGTGTAGTGAGTGTAACGTCATCGTGTTTATTATTGATGGTGATACAAATAAACAAGTAAGTGGGCACGCGTCCTGCGGCAGCTGTCACCCACACAAGTGATGGATATGATATGATGTCCAGTGCGTGTACCTACCTACTGTTGTAGGCAGCAGGAACATTATTTTATATGCGAGTACCCGGCGTGCGTTGCAATGCCACTCAAAGAATGAAATTGTTTCTTCCTGTTTCTTCTTGCAGACTAGCTGGTTCCCGCTAAGCGTTGCAATGTTATATTTAAAGAAATAAATGTTTCTCGTGAATACTGTTTCATTACTTTATTAACCTTTATCTATTGACGTGAGTTTTTTTACGTACCTATACTCTGACGTGGGGTCCTGGGCGGCCTGTTACTTTAAAAGTTTATATATTATTAGAGATCCATGAAACTTTGAGGTCCAAATTATTATTTATTGGGCAATTTAAATATATTTAAATAAAATAAAATCCTTTTTTTCTTGGTAAGTAACTTATATTTGACAATTTGGATATTATATAATAATTTTTGGCAAAAATCACTTTAGATTAGAAATCAGTCATAAAACTAAAAAAAACGATGAACTCACTTTTATTATATATTTCAATAATTATTTATATATGATTCAATGCCTCGAATAAACTATACATAATCAACATTAGTAAAGTTGTTTATGTTAATTTTTATATAGTAAAAATCAACTTTTAAAAAAGTCACGTAAGTAAGGACGATGGGTCAGAGAGGCCCACAAAAAAAATTTAAATGAATTTACTTACTGAAATTTAACTTACGGCTTTGGCGTCACTAAATTCGAAGCTACTGCGTCGCGCGGGGGAGGGGAGTATTTCAATATTATTATTGTTGCTATGACGTAGCGGCCCCCACGTCAGCAGTTAAAGGTTAAAAGTATTGAAGGTTATTAAAATATGTTTTTTTAAAGTGATCATCTTCAGGATAGAATTGGAAGATATGTTTATGAATTATCAGCATTAGCCATTATCTTTACCATATGTTTATTAAAAGTATACTTGTCCAATAAATAAATGAGAAGAAAAGCAAAATGAGAAAATTGTAGCCGGAAAACTGACACAAATAAATCTGTTAATCACGATGCGAACTTGAAATAATGAAAACTGAGATTATTCACCGATCGAACTATAACCGATATCATTAGGCCATGCTTTAATTAATAATTATTTTACGAGCATCGTATACACTTGTTGTCTCTCTCCCGCTAGTGACAATAAGTAGGCGTAAACAAGACAAATGGCTGTTCCTCGTCGATGGAAGCGTATATCGATGCACAAATACAGTCATTCGATGCTAAGGTTTTGTATTGCTTCCAACTCTCGCTGCGTTATCTATACCTACATGTATAGTAGTGGGAAAACATTAGTAGGTAAGACCGTAGTTGTAGGTAAATGCGAATAGATGCATTGGATTGAAAGCATTTATGTGTTAAGCCACTCATATCTCATAATGCAATTGAGTTAGTGCAACTACTAGTCATACATCAACTCACATGTATTAGTTCAAAGCTTGGTAATATACAATATTGCATGTCTCCTTGAAAAAAAAAGTACGCTTGAGTCTACATAAAAAAAATTGGAAGATGTCTGTTTTTTTTTTAAATTTTGATAAAAATATTATTTTGTAGGTTTGGTTCCTTTTTGATTTATTATGCAGTATAAATACCTACCAACATACGGTACGTATTTCAGTCACTCTACAATCCCCAACAGCTCAATAGGCTCCATAGATAACGTCCAGAGACTCCTGTTTATTAAGTATAAAAAAAATAACAAAAAAGGCTGATGGCTCCGCATCCGCGCTCAAATAGAAGAAGATGGAGAGATATGTAATTATAATTGTTAGAGGAGCGCGCTCATATTTAAAGCGATAAAATCGATGCAAAAATTGTCAAAATGTTTAATAAAACACGACTCGTTTAAAATAGAGCAAAAAATCTGGTGGAAGGTATCTTAAGTATCATTTAAAGAAACATTGTGAATTTTTTCACAATTATAACGTGTAAAATAACTGAAACAAACGTTAATTTACTAATTTTTTTTGTGTTTAGTTAGTAGAACTCCATTTTAATTTTTAGAAATTTAATTAACTTTAAATTTGATAATTTTATTTTCAATAAAATTTCTAAAAAAAAATGAAACAAACGTTTTTTTAATAATTTTCGGAGCATACTTAGCGATTTTTTTCTATCGAGGGAATTTTATATAATTTGCGTTTCGGCGTGGAACTTAAAAACTTCAAATGTTTAAGGGAGATATGTAAGAAATCGGTAGACATTCGGGTAGCGGCGGCTGAATGAATTAAATGAATTCATCCAAACGAATCATTCCGAATTACAATTATTTCTGAATCAATTCTTTTCATCAATAAATACAATCACTTCCAAGTGGCACAAAACCCAGCACAATTAAAACAATTTATTCGTTCTGTAAGATTCGAGAAATACACTTCTGAAACTGAAATGATTAAATGTAATTATCATGAATTCTACTGTTCCGAACTAGGAGATTTCGTGTGTCGAGTTTAATAAAAAAAGAACGAATTCGATCTATATCACTTTCCACGTTTTCATTAGCTCCTACCGAAAAAACATATCATGTAATTGTTCGGGTACCTTTGGTAGATTGTGAAACACCAGCATTTTCCAAACCAAAATAAATAAAATTGATTCATTCACTTGACGAGAAGGGAATTAAATTGCATCAGTTTCCTAGTACCTAAGTGTGGATGTATCTGCCCAAGTCTAGAAATATTTTTGGAAAATGGTACCAAATTTGATTTCAGTTTCAAAGATTACTTACGAAACGAAGAGCTGGTGCTTCTCTATAATATCTATATCATTGCTTAATCCGCATTCAGGTCACGTAAGAAGCCGAGATGAATTCGTGGTCCAGAGCTGGAAGCTGCAGGCCACTCAGACTCGCCATACTTCACGTTGCGACGAGCAGGCACAACATCTGTCGCTTTGTTTGCTGATGGACTAATCAACCAATTGAGATGATCGCCGAGCGTGAATTAAGTGGGTGAGTCGAAACGCTTACGGCCGCTGCTGACCAGAAGATTGATGGACCAGATTATTATTATTGTTATTGCAGCAACTTTGCATCTACTATGATGGTAACAAAATAATAAAATGACCAGGGCGGATTGCGTACTCGTATTGACACTTAGCATAATATCGGGTCATGGCCTCATTACTCTAATATTTAACTAATCGATCCATGCGATTCGAGAATATCACGACAAAGGATAAGGTTAAAGAAAAAGATTATATAAAAGCCAAGTAGGGAGAACCAATATAATGGTTACGGTTGTTGAGTAGAAAGAAGGTAACTTGAATTTCGAAGTCTTTGTATGAATTTTCAATATAGTCGAAATTAAAAAATATATAAAAGTTATCTCTCTCATATTTCAGGTGAATTAAAAAAAAATCGTCTCAATAAAAATTCATCAAAACTGTGAAAGTATTAAGTGGGTATGGAGTTCCCCAAGGATGTACATACGGTTCCGTGCTATTTCGTATTTGCAGGAAACTTTTTATTCATATATTGGGTATAAACTGATATAAAATACGCTGTATTTTAAAACTATGAAGGGCGTGATCAATTATTTTGAGGAAATTTTGTGGTTTCTGTTCAAAGGATGCAAATATAAGCAAATTTTAAAATTAATGATAAATTAAGTGGCCCTAATAATACCAAATACATTTCTCTAAATATTAACCCAACACAGAAGGCCCAAATAATTTCGATGACTTGTTCCCATGTAAAACAAATAGTATTGGTTACCGATGAATATAAACCGAAAAGTAACTTCCGCGTAAGAAAAATATTAATTCTCGGACAATATTAAGTAATTTGGAATAATAATCGGCAATAAACTAAAATGGGATGTTCTTATTAATTAATTTGCAAAGATAATCCGGAAAACGTCGTTCAGTTTTAAGGCGATATCAAAATGTCACAAAAGTAGTTAATCCATTTCTTCAGTACGCGGACATAATTCAATCTAGTGAGGATAACGACGATGTTATGGATAACGGTATTCATGAATAAGTCACTTATTAAATATTCGTAGTTCTTAAATTTCATAAAAATAGGATATTAGTAAGTTTTCAATTTAATTTCAATTTCAATTTATTTATTTATTATTTAAAAAAACATTACAAAATTTTACATTTTAATATGCTTTTAAAATACATTTGTAATAGTATTACATTAAACAGAAGTGGTAGGTTTACAAACTATACAGGCATTAAAATATCTTGCTTTTAAAGGCAGCTTCACTAATGCTTAATACTCGTGTGTCGATATCCGAATTAATTCTGTTCAACAGCAAGATTGCTCTCCCGATCGGCATGACCACTGGCAAGTTAGTCCTGCAGGCCGGAAGATGGAACAGTCTATGCTGTCGGTGGCGAAGATAACCAACTGGGCGTACTGTACAGGGCCCGCAGATACTTTAATAGTACACAACTGCTAACCAAGTACAAATCACAAGTGCGCCCCAACGGTTGAATTTGGCAGCCACCTCTGTTCTGGAGCTCCAAAATATCTGAAAAATACTCTCGATGCTCTCCAGAGACGGGGGGTCCGTTTGATAGATTCTCCCATCTTAACAGACGGATTGCAATCTTTAGAGCTAAGGCGTCGGGTGGGAATGCTATTCTAGTTCTACCGGTATTTCAATGGAAGATGCGCCAAGGTACTAGCGTCATGGATCCCTTCGGCACCGGTGCATAGTCGGGAAACACGCCAAACGCGTGCCCAACATATGTACACGGTTGACATTTGTCACATGAAAACGGGTCGCTTCTTCGACTCGTTCTTGTGTTCAACAGCTCGGCTGTGGAACGATTTGCCGACCTCTTTTTTTCCTTTTTCCTTCTTGCCGGCCACTGTGTTTCCTCCTTCCTACAACATGGGTCTCTTCAAGACTAATGTTCATTCCTTCCTTTCCTCACAAAGACCCTCTACACAGCATCTCAGATGACATAGGCCCCGAGGGAAATTGTTTTCCTCAGAGCCTCCAGTGTGGAGTTAATGTAAAAAAAAAATCATCTGGAACTATATAATAGCCGAGTTTTTCGAATTCGAAATCTAAATCAATTAATATTGATTCGACATACATTTGAGCAAGTGTCACGGAGTGTCCAATTAGTTCTAAACATAATTTCTGACATCACTTTGGTAACCCTTTAAAATCAATCAACCCATTAACAAACACGGTTCCTACGCGACCAATTTATGTAAATACCTGTCCCGCATAAATAATATCCGTACGATCTATTATTCAAAAGATGGGCACGGTGATATATCTATTGTTTTTGTTGGCAGCAACTGGTTGGCAGATTAGCATAATAATTGGCCGGCAATTAAATTTTCACGGATGCGTGGATAAGTCCCCCCTTCCCTCTCCTACTCCCCCCTCTATATGTAGAACCATTTTACACCCCTCAAGGAAGGGGACGGTAATGATGATAAAGTGACTACTGTTGTAGTCTTTTTGTAGTCAGGGTTGCCAACTTGAGCGGAAGGTTTTTTTTAATTTGAAAAAAAAATTGCATGGATCATGGATCTAAATGCTATGGGCCTTACAAATTAATGTGTTATAATTTTTACACAATTGATAAACAATCGTTAACGTATCGCGAACGATTGTTTATCAGTTGTGTAAAACTTAAAACGCGTTTATTAGTACGGTGATAAAACTGTGTGTAGGTACACCAAACTCGTATACCCTGCAACGAGTTATGTTTTTAAAAGTGGGTTAGGTATCTATACAAATTAAATTATTTTATTTTCAAGACCAGTGTTTTCTTCATCAGGATACAAAGTATAGGTAATATATATCTACCTAATATATTACCTATACTCAGGATACAAAGTATAGGTAATATATACCTAATATATTACCTATACTTTGTATCCTGTATGTTTTATATATTTGATTGTTGTGTAATTACCTATTACAGAGTTTTACAATCTTTCAGATTTTGTTTCATATACAAAGTATAATATATAATATGTATGTTTTATTTTTTTTATTATTGTGTAATTACCTATTACAGAGTTTTACAATCTTTCAGATTTTGTCTCATATTTACTGCATTGCGAATTTATCCACTGCATTGCGAATTTTAGTGGTCTAGGAGTAAAGCACTTGATTCGTAATCCGAAAGTTGCGGGATTGAATCCCGGTGTGGGCAAATAAATTTTACTTCAAATTTTACTTAAAATTTTGCAAATTCACTTTGTGGCACCATTTTATTAATGAAATAATTAAAAACCCTTTGTTTTTACCACGATAATCTTTATTTAAAAAATCCAACATGTTTCGAGAACGATGTTCTCTTCATTAGGACATTATATGTACTAAAAACTAAATTATCAAGTATAGAAAGACAGGCGTGGGTAGAAGTGGAAGTAGTGGGGGGGGAGAGAGGTGCAAAGGGGAGGCAAACTTTTCACAAAACAGCGCTATACAAATCTTCTAAATATTATTATCTATTTATTGTTATTAAGTTTATTTTGTAGAACTCCATTTTAATTTTTGCTTATTTTATAAATTCAATAATATTATTATTTTATGTATAAAAACAGTTTATTATAAACGAGTTCTGCAATAATACAGTTTATAAGACAGTTTGATAATGCCTTAGAGGGCGAAACAGCTGTAACACATAATAATAATTACGAAGCAGAACTCGTTTATAATAAACTGTTTTTATACATAAAATAATAATATTATTGAATTTATAAAATAAGCAAAATTATTATCTATTATTAAAGTACCCTCCATTCATCAAAAGTTTATTTTTTACATAATGTACCGTTGTGGTAGCCCTAGAACTGAAAACAAAACGTGAGCATTAATTTAAGGATAATACAAGGTAAAATGTCACTAAATTGCACTAAATAAAGAGGTACTGGTACATGGTACATGGTACATAATATTTATTTATTAAAGTATGACTGAGGAAAGACAGGGTGTCCATCATCACACATTTGCCCTGATGATGGACACTGTAACGTTATCCGAAACGTTTGCTAAAGAAGGAGATAGCGCAACATGGCTTAACACCCCCAAAACAAATAACGAAAATGAGTCAATTACCTCCCTTAACACCCTGTATGTCGTAGAAACAAAGTAGAACAGATACTTGAAAATGATTTTTCTATGTTTTCTAACTAAATCTGAATAGTCAGGTAGTATCTAATCTCCCAATCCTGAAATACAAAAGTAACACAACGACTAAAACCTCAAATCTACTGAACATTCAAAAATTAAATACACCTCTTGGCCAGAAAAACAGTAAATTCCATGCTGCAAAATTATATAATACTAAATGAAATTAAAAACACCATGGAGATAAAAAAGTTAACAAATGACAAGAAAATGTGGCTAACTAAACATGAAAAAAAATCAGAGTGTGCAATTGACACGCGATAGAAGTGAAACCTTCAGAAAACTAAAGTAGACAAGAGTGGGGAGATTACGAAACACTTTTTTATCAATATGAAGGATGATTTTTTCCATATTTTAGTCGTCGAATTCCATTGCAGTTTTTCCTATACATTTGGTCATCTTATTATTAGATATTTGTGTTCTCTTTTTCGAAGTCGCCAGATGTCGCTTTCTTTCATGTTTTCTTTACCTGTTCATTTTGGAGTGGTTTGAAGATTGGATATTGATTTTTATCGATATTGATAACAGATCGCATTCACCGGTTCGTCGATCACTAATACAAAATGTACAATGCATTTGACCAATGAACGTGATGCTGAGTTAAAATGTAGACAATATACAGGACAAAACTTACCTCGGAGATAACTATAATTGTTAGCAGCAAGACATCAACCTACAATCCGCTTCGGAACAGGAATCCCTAGCGAGGAGCTGAATAAACTATGTACTTAACTTTGTATTTTTTAAATAGTCATTAATCTACTATCTACTATCTACTACACTATATAAAGAGGTAATATTTGTTTGTTTGTTTGTTTGTGTGTTTGTTTGCATCGAATAGGCTCCGAAACTACTGAACCGATTTGAAAAATTCTTTCGCTGTTGGGAAGCTACACTATCCCTGGGTGACATAGGCTATATTATATTTTTTAAAAAAATAGGCATCCTTACTAAAACTTCAATAATGTAACCCAGGGTGTAAAAAAATTACCTAACATATTCTTTAAATCGCGTGCGCTGCGAAAACTATTGATGATAGAATAAAATAATTTACTACGACTTTATAGAACACATCATTATTTACAAAAAAGGTCGCGACAGCATATGTCTAACAATTATGGTTATGCCACAATAAGTATTCTTTTATTTTAAAAATTTAATTTAAATGTCGCCGCTTGAAAAGGCTCTTTATTTGTATCTTGGTTTTAATCCTTATCAAAATAAATTACTTCATATTCAAGACAGCTTCAATACCTTTATTTAACATTTTGAATTTTTCAATTCGGATATTTAATTAGAAAGATATCACGAGTTTAAAATTGTTAGTATTAGAAAAAAGTTTCGGCTACGGGCCGGGCGGGAGAGGAGTCAAGAAATGCAGTGCCTGGGGGTTGGCGGGACGGGGGAGCGGGAGAGAGGTGGCGGGGAAGGTGGAAGTGGAACGCTGGAGGGGAACGCACGGGAAAGGACATGTAAGGAGTAACATTTTATTTATTTGAATATGGCATATATTATAAAAGAAAGTCCAAAAAAATGTGCAGCTCGCAAAAACTCAGAAACGAGTCCCGGTTCGATCAAGGGAGTTATATGGTGTGGTAGATCTCTATCCCCCCTAGGGAATAAGGGTATCCGTTTTTACCTAAAGGGCGTGCTTTTAAAGATATAAGGGCTGAAAATTTCGCCCTCTTGAAATTTCCAGAACAGTCTTCCGGAAAGTTCTAGAAGGTTCCATAGAGCTGTAGAAAGTTGTGGAAGGAGTGGCGGAGTATGTCGTGGAATGATCAGGAATAGAAAATCGGGAACATCATTGTGCAACATTCTAGAACACTATATTATTGTCCTGAGCGAAGCCGGGTAACCCAGCTAGTAAACAAATATATATAATAATAACCAAAATCATCAGCATTGGGGCTTGAAAATACATTCGCTTTTCTATACCGGAAGTAAACCTTTCAATGTTTCTATAGGTATAGAGATTCTCGTGTAGGTAGGTATGTACATCTTTTTGATTTATAGGTACGAAATTATATATTTTATAAAAATGAAAAATTCGTAGATATTAGATAGGTGCCCTCTCATAACAATCAACCGTCGTTTTAATTACCAGCCCCTTAATAACACTCACATCCCGGCCCGGCGATAACTCACGCCGAGGCGACCCTCAAATGAAGCCATCAAATAATTATGTTAAGCCACAAAAGCATGTTAAAACACCGAGGGTCAGGGGGCCGCGACAGGACTGGAGTTTTAACTTACCGCCGTTCTTATTTCTATATCCATTTTTCTTCAGTAGGTACTTCAGGCTTGTTTTTCCGCGTTAATATTATTTATCCATTGACGAAGTCAATTTTTTATTTTTCTTTAACATAATATGTTATTGACTGACCGACCGTTTTGCATTTCCTCTGCCTGTAAATTTTTTTATACATTTGGTTTTTGTTTCAAGATGTTGGCCGTTTTAATGGTTCTGTAAAATTTATTTTTTCATATGTAAAATAGTCTTGTTTATTTGAACTTTCTTATTAGCATTTTTTTTTCAGTATTGCAGCACCTTCCTGTGAACTTAGAGATTTCAATGAAATAGTGACGTTTCTTCAGATATTTGTAGGTAGCACCGTTGTGATTGGAAACTCGATGAAATGAAAAATAGTGACACCAAAAATAGGCAAACACATACATGTATAGAATTTAGCCTGCGAGAGAATGAGGTAGTATAATCGGTCTCCTCTTTTTGCGGTGCTTCGTAGCCTCCCCACTCTTGTCTACTTTAATTTTCTGAAGGTTTCTCTACTACCGCGTGTATATTGCACACTCTCTGATTTTTTAACATAAAATATACGGTTCTTAATTAAGGGGGTAGATTTTTATGTACCTACTTACAAATCTTATGATTTCAGAGGAAATTTTGGTTTTGTCTTATTAAATAAGAGAAAATTAGAAGCGTAGTTATTGGGGCGCGAGATGTACTGATTACAGAACTATTAGTTATAGTGTTTTTTAGAAATTTTATTGAACAGAAAGCTTATTCAGAAATATTGAGCTCAATGGCACTCGGCAATATTCGGGTATCTCCGTAAACCGAACATACACCACCTAGCGGAGTGCTCTAACATTACACACCTCAAATTTATTTATTTTCTACAATAATATATTAATATTAATATTACAGTGATCCACTAGTCATTGATAATTTCTAAATCAGAAGGGTCCCGCCTCTTTTTGGGAGGGATTTAAAAATTGTACATGAAAAGACTTTAGAACAAGTTTTTGGAAAGGTTGGAGAACGTACATATTTGAGAGTTGATTTTTAAAGGCTGATTTCGTAAAGGCCTGTAAAAACATTATATTCTGTCTTACGCATATAATAACAACAAAATTTAAAATCGATTTCACGGAACCAAGCGACGCAGGGCCCAGGGACATCCATTAGCTACTGCAGCGGGGCCGGGGTCGTAACTGATACAAAATGCATAGTATTTATGTGGACGGCATTGCATTGTTTTGTTTTATTTTGTGAAATTTAGGCACAAATATTAAAATGTTTTCTGAATATTTTCTAAAGATCTTAATTTACCACATTATGTAATAAATGGATTCATTATTTTGTTTTAGTTTATTCATTAGATTTTGGCACATGAAAGTATTTTTTATAAGCCTGATATTTTATTTATTCCCAGACTTAAAAAAATAATTATTAATACTCGATTATTTCCAAAAAGTGTTCTACTGCAGTATTTAAATCAAGCGATTAAATTTTTCATACAAAAAACGCGTGATTTTGTATGATTTTTCATTAATTCGCATGGTTTCACCTTAATGTGTAGACATGATACTACTCGTATTAGGTATTTGAATTTCTAGGATGACCGAATGCGGTCCTGCCTAAACTAGCACACCCGGGAAGTGATGGTATTAACGCACATCCTTATCGGCCACTAGATCTCACCAGGATCTCCTGGTCATCATAAAATTATGTTTCTGTTGTCAAATTGACTCCGACATTCGCCAACAAAGAACCCCAAGAAAACTTGTTGAGTACATCAAAGGCATAACTACCTATGCAGATATAATACATTCCAAACAATTATACTAGAATATGGGTGGACACTGGACATACATAGGAGAGACCAGTGATAAATGAAAAAAAAAAACAAATATACATTTTTTCTTCGGTGGGTTAATGTGGTATTTTTACGGTGTTCAGATTGAAAAGATTATTTGTTGACATAATATCTACCTTGGAATTTAGTACTAAAATTCCTATGCTGCGAACCAATTACTCCTATAAAATATTTGCCAAGTATTTAAGCAGGTTTTGTGTCCTGTTAAATAGTTGTGTAACAAGGTGTATATGACACTCAATGAAATGTATTAAACAACGTTGGCATGTTCCTTTATAAGATTTCCGATCAATATTAACGTAGCTAAAAAATATTTCATCTATTAAAATTGTTAAAAAAAATTATAACAGGTAGCGAAATATTATATTATTTATTTTAGAGAAAGTTGACAACAAATCAGAGATTACGTAATAATACAACAATAAGATAGTTAATTATGAACTTTCCACTGATGATAGTGAATGATAAAGTGTGACGTTGTAAGGGTGTTTTCTTATTTAATTTATTTTTTAGTTACAATACATGAAAACGGATGGGGGGGGGGGGGGAGGAACATAGGATTAGGATTGGGATAAAGGGCGGGAATATATATATAGGGATTGAACTTTCTAATTTGAGTCATGTTGCTTAATGAGTTTTCGTTTTAAGTCATGTAAAGTCGAGTTAAAAATGTCAATGTGGTAATAATTTAAGTTAAAACGAGTTTGTGGATCTGTAGATAAATGATTATGAAAAATGATAGGAAAATTGGAGTAAGTAGTCAATTGTAGCCAGTTTTTTTAACCTATTTTTCGATTCATGTAATAATTATTATTAATAATTTGTTTGTAATCGCCCCAAAAAGAATATTTTACATCGCACATCTTCATCACAAACACTATTTTTTCCAGTATTTCAGAATTTAATATAATCTTTGCGTAAAACGAGTATATTGAACGGAAATAAAAATAAATATACGATCTAATCGTTGAAGATAATTGAAGGCCGGCGTGGTAAAGTGGTAAGACTCTTGACCCGCAATCCGAAGGTCGCGGAATCGTATCCCGGCGTTGGCAAATATTTTTTATTTGATTAATTTGTGTTATTTCACAAATAATTTATTAAAAAAAATATATAGAATATTTGCGGCACGTTCCAGAGTGTATCGCCCTGATGTAAGACCACCATTCAGAATTGAAACGTTGCTTGAAATAGCTTTAGCCGTGTTTGGTGATATGATCTGAATAGCCAGGTATTTCCCCACCTTCCTCTTCCCCATCTCCTTCCCCTCCCCACTACCTTCAGCCTCACAACATACCCCAATATTTCACTGGCTCCAAACGGGAGCAGCTGGGACTCTTGTGAGGTATTCACTTAAAAAAAACTAAAAAAAGATGATAATATCTGTTGCACTCTTTTGAGGGTGAATTACCTATTTCAAAACAAAAATGTGAAAGTGGTCAGAGCACTTCCCCGGCAAGGAAAGAGCCCTGAAGAAGTCTTGGGTTCATTTCCTAGATGCGTCGGAATCTTTTCTGTTTCACATTTTTCGTTGGTGTAGGTAATAATGTATTTCACTGATTAAATCTTGAAATTTGTGTCCTACTCATTAAGTTATTCCAAATATAAGAAAAAAATGCATTTAGAGTTTGCTCTGATGAGAGCACTGCAAAGCTGACCAAAACTTTGTTTCAGGAACATTTATCCAATGCTCAACACCCGTATTGGTTGTTAGAATCTTTAATCATGTCCACTGTCCACTCTGTACTATGTTAAACTTTGTTTCAAGAACATTTATCCAATGCTAAACACCCGTATTGGTTGTCAGAATCTTTAATCATGTCCACTGTCCACTCTGTACTATGTTAAACATTGTTTCAAGAACATTTATCCAATGCTCAACACCCTTAAAGCCAGTCAGTATTGGTTGTTAAAATCTTGAATCATGTCCACTCTGTACTATGTTAAACTTTGTTTCAAGAGCATTTATCCAATGCTCAACACCCCTAAAGCCAGTCAGTATTGGTTGTTAGAATCTTTAATCATGTCCACCCTGTACTATGTTAAACTTTGTTTCAATAACATTTATCCAATGCTCAACACCCTAAAGCCAGTCAGTATTGGTTGTTAGAATCTTTAATCATGTCCACCCTGTACTATGTTAAACTTTGTTTCAAGAACATTTATCCAATGCTCAACAACCTTAAAGCCAGTCAGTATTGGTTGTTAGAATCTTTAATCATGTCCACTCTATACTATGTTAAACTTTGTTTCAAGAACATTTATCCAATGCTCAACACCCCTAAAGCCAGTCAGTATTGGTTGTTAGAATCTTTAATCATGTCCACCCTGTACTATGTTAAACTTTGTTTCAATAACATTTATCCAATGCTCAACACCCTTAAAGCCAGTCAGTATTGGTTGTTAGAATCTTTAATCATGTCCACCCAGACATATGCTAAACTCTGGTTCAAGAATGTTTCTCCAATGCCAAAAGCCAGTACCCAAATGATATTCCCAAAGAATATTTCTCCAATGCCAAAAGCCAATACCCTGAAAGCCAGTCAGTATTGGTTGTGAGAATCTTTAATCATGTCCACCCTGACCTATTCTAAACTTTGATTCAAGAACATTGCTCCAATGCTCAACACCTTAAAAGCCAGTCAGTGTTGGTTGTGAGAATCATTAATCACTGTTCACCCTGTAATATGTTAAAGTTTTCTTCAAATATTTTTTTAGATCTCATAAAAGAAAACTAACACTCGTGCCCAGGTTTACAGACAAGGTCTGTATAAAAAATCAGTTTATAAACACACTTTGATCGTCAATACTAACTTTTAAATAATATTAAAATCATTATCTTTATTTCCTACATATAATTTTTGAGATCCTTTATACTCCATACAAGTATCTGCCTAAAATTAACTTCTTGAGTTGTTGTTTATGCTAATAATATAATATTTTCTTCTACTTCCATTGTTTATACAATTGCCAGAAATCATCGCCTCTCTTAAGCCGGGTTAGATCATTAAAGTAAAATTAGTCACGGGTGTTTTGTTTTTAATTTGCCATAATTACATTAGTTTGTACAATATCCTGCAGAAGCATATTATCAAATTTATTGAAGTACCTGCCTTTTAACTTGAGTATGGCAATTAGAATTATTAACAATGGTTAAAAAAAAAATTTAAGATTCTGATCTTGTTTACACACAGGAATCACAAAATGAGTTATTTAAATAAAAGAAGTAATTATTTTGAGAAGGCAGGTTGTTGGCCAAGTGCTTGTTTTTATTAGACTATGTTAGAAGTTAGAACAATTACTGTTGTATTTTAACTCCATACAGGTTGACGTCCTGAAGTTTCTCTCAGGGTCTATGTTACCCTTTGGATGTTTTTTGAAGGGTTTATTTAACTCGTCGAGTCTATTTGTTTGGTTTTCGGAACAACTCATATAGGTCTGATGGAAATTGTTGTGGCTCCCTTACTATCACGGTTAGAAATTTCATCTAAACGGTGTTAGAAAGAGAAAATACCAAGCTTTATGATAAAACTACTTAGGGATTATAATATATTATTTTAGGGACAAATAATCACTTCATTAGGGAGAAATTACAAAAACCAACAAATTAATCCAAACCTGATACGTTTTTAGATTTTCACGGCCAAATGTATTTTCGTTATTTGTTTTTGGGGTGTTATGCCGTGTTGCGCTACCACCTTCTTTAGCCAATGTTTCGGACAGCGTTGCAGTGTCCATCATCAGATCCGGCAGATCCAATCCCTACCTGTTCTCTTGCGCGAAATATCTAACGATGACGTCAAAGGTATATTAACGCATAGTCAGTGAGTGTCCCAGTTGTGTGCCGATGTCAGGGGTATCGATGACAAAATAATTAACTTTGAAATACCGGTGGCATAAACACAGCATATACATTAAAAGCGATGAAATGCGAATTATGCATGCGAATTATGAATGCAAAACCATGTATTTTGGTTTGAAGCTTTGATCGCTTCTAAATATTATTAATTAATTCAATTTGGGAGGCGAGTATGGGTACCACCGCCCCGGGAACCATTTATTGGATTACTTTGGGGTTACGGGTTTGGTACTGGCAGAGAAAGGATGGAAGTAAAATTAATGCTGTTGAAATGAGATCCCTGAGGCGTTTATGTGGTAAAACCGTGTATGATCGTGTGAGAAATGTGAAGATCCGCAACGAATGCAAGGCTGATGTAAGCGTAATAAGTAAGATCAAGAAAGGGACCCTTAGATGGTTTGAAAATGTAAAGCGAATGAACGAATAAAGTAGTGTAAGGAGAATATACGATTATTATAAGTAATAATTATTAGCCTGAAACACTCATCTACATTGAAAAAATCTCCCGAGAAAAGATACATGCCGCCGACGGGACTCGACCCGCGTCCATCTGATTTCTGGTCAACTGCTCTTATCCACTGAACTATGTCGGCTTATCTCCTGCCCGCCAAATAATTCAATATATACTAGTGTTTCATTCAACATTCTGCTTATTACAGTTGACCGGAAATCAGAAGGACTCGGGTTCGAGTCCTGTCGGCGGAACTTTTCTTGGGAGGTTTTTTTCAATTTAGATGAGTGTTTCAGGCTAAACATAAAATTATTACTTATGATAATTGTTACCCTTTGTGCTATGCATAAAAATCTTGTCTTCAACATTAGTTTAACAATTTCAAATAATAAGAATGTATGACGCAAATGTGGATGGTAAAATAAGTCGGGTTGTCCGAGGAAGACATGGCACGAACACATGAATCAGGTACATGAGTCGGGCAATGTCAAAAGTCAGAATAATAGAAGAGTATTTTTATTTTTTTTTTAAAGAAAGCTAAACATTCCCGGGTTACGAATAACCCAACAATGTTTGAAAATCTCCTACTACCACCACAGAAAGCCGAAAATGTTGCTTGTGTTGTGATGGAGGACTTAGCCAGCCGAGGAATCGAACACGCGACGCCCGGGTGGTACCCAAGCGTTATGCCCACTCAACCACTGACCGGTCAGTATGTAGGTATGATGTATGAATGTAAGTTGTTTGGCGGTCCGTCCTCTCTACTTACCCTGCGAGAAAACGGCTTAATGGTTAGTTAGTTAGTAATGGCCGTTATACACGACACCTTTTTTCAGCCCAATTCCAATTAGCGAAAAAAGTCAACATTTTTAGATTTACGCGATCGATATTTTCACTTCTATTTTCATATCTAGGATTTCAATTGTCATCACTGCAAACAACACACGAACCATACTGTTTGTTGTGATGCCTGCTGAAATCGTAGATATGAAAATAGAGATGAAAACAGCGATCGCGTAAAGCGAAAAATGTTGATGTGAAAACAGCGTTAAAAACCTCCCATCAGATATCAAACCAGCATTTTACACTAATAATAGTATAGGTAAGCATTTAATGAACGGCAAGGACAAAGATAATAGTCTATCTCACTCGGGAATTTATTCACTTCAATGCAGCGACTGTCCTTTTTTCTATATAGGCAAAACAGCACGCAATATAAATACCCGTGTCAAAGAACACCTTAGATGTTTACACAGCTCTGGATTTTCGGAATTTGCAAACCACTTGATTGAAAAAGACCATAAATTTGACAAAAATACAGGCGCCACACTAATTCATAAAAACAACATCGGTATTAGGCTAGACAATCTGGAAGCACTTGAACTAAGGAAAGCCATAAACACTAACAGTAAGGTAGTTAATAACCAACTAAATTTAAATAAAAGTCCCATACTAAGATTGTTCCCTATTGACAAAGAACACGCCCGTTCCCTTCCCAATTCTCCATCTACACCTATACCTACTTCCTCCGTTACTTGAGGAGTCCGGCCCATTTGGTTTAATCATGTATTAGTTATAAACACACATGTAAATTAATTTTAGTAGAGATTGTACTGCCCTGAAGAAGCTACGGTTGTAGCGAAACCCGGTCGGCATAAAGTATAAAAATAAAAGTGGTGTTTACAAAGTTATTGTTTTATTTTAAATTATAATGTCACATCACAAAGTAACTGCTTCATATGAACAAAAAAAAAAAAAAAAAGAAAAATGTTGACTTTTGTCTCCAATTGGAATCGGGCTGAAAAAAGGTGTCGTGTATAACGGCCATTAGTCGCTTTGTTCGTCGTACCTCCGAAAATCTAGTTCGCTGTCAAAGTATTTGCTTTGGACCCTTCTAAATATAAAAAAGCCTCACTCCGGTTCTAAGGATCTAGCGGGTAGATTGAATTAGGCTTGTCTAATTTAGGGTGCATATTTATAATCCAGCTAATTTAATATGTAAATATTTATAAATTAAATACCAGTTATGGTGTGATAGAGACATTTGCTGCGGCTACAATATGGTGGTAGTATTTTAGTTATGAATCTATTAAGTGGGAAGGTGGAGAAGGATAATATTTGGTAATGTGTTTATCTTCCATGACTTAATTAAGTTAAAGTAATAACAATAACTAATAACTGGTGTACTGTCAATGATATGCACTTAAATGTTGAAAAATGTTACATTTTAAACTTTACTAGAAATAGAATTATAAAAGATTTTTCTTATGTTATCAATAATATTATTCTCAAAAAAGTTTCTTCAATAAGGGATCTAGGAATCACTCTTGATTCTAAATTCATATTTGATGTACATATTAACAACATTAAGTGCAAATCATTAAAAATGATGGGATTTATTCACAGAATATGTAAACCTTTCAAAGATCCTCAATCAATTCTAACACTTTACAATGCCTTAATTAGAAGTAAACTTGAATATGGAAGCACTATTTGGAATCCACATTACTGCAAATATGAAAACATTATAGAATCAGTTCAAAAAAAATGACTAAGAATGTTATCCTTCAAATGTGGACTACACGACCATCTCAGATCATACGATGTACGTCGTGATTACTTCAAGATTGATACACTTAAAACTAGAAGGCAATTGACTGATCTAATATGTTTACATAAAATTATTCACGGCCATCTTGATACTACATTATGTCTTAACAGTATTGAAATTAATGTCCCCAATTCCCATTGTTTAAGACGCCATAACATTTTTCATATGAATACATTTAAAAATAATATCGCCTACTTTAGCCCTCTGACCCAGATGTGTCGACTGTATAACAAGATAGAGTGCGCTGATGTGGATATTTTCGTTGACAATTTGTACGGATTTAAAAAAAAAGTTCTAGCGCTGTTAAAAAGTACTAACTAATTATGTTGTGTGAATTGTCTTTCTATGCATGCTCGCGTATTTCATATGTCTTTTACCACTCATTGCAATGTGTTACTTGAGTGACCTTGTATATAATTCTGTATTTTTATTTGTGATGTTTTTGTTTTTCTAATTGTATTTAATTGTATGTAATTGTAGATTTTTATAATTGTGTAATAACTGAGTTTTATAACTGGATTGTTCTCATGTAAGTGTAAACATCGGTAAAACCCAGTATAAATAAATGAATAAAGAATAAAGCATGAATAACACAATACATGAACATTTGATGCGTAGACTTCTTTTTGGTTTTCTGGGTCGAAAACCAGCTGCACTCCAGGAGAAATCCTGAATGTATAATAATAATAATAATAATAATTCTTTATTCCAGGATGTGCAATCCCGTACGTCCCATATAGTTATACATATTTATATATTTACACAGTAAAGAAACAAGAATGTAAATAGAAAACAAAAATTATAATAACAATAATAAATAATCCATTTTTATGCAGGGCGTGGTCTTGAGTGAGCTCGGGCCCAACGCTCATTCAGGAGTGGTGCTTGGTGCTGGAAGGCTGCGGTAACCACCGTGCTGTCGGAGGCCATTGGCCCAGTGACCCGGTGTCTCATCAGGCTGGCGAATCCATGGAGTCCTAATTCCTAATTGTTGATGCGCTGCTATACCTTCTGTATGGAAATATGATTCTGCATGCATTATTATATAGGATCCGGAGACGTTCCATCGAGCTGAGCAGGGACCTATTTGTTAATAGAATAAATGTTAAATAAACAAGATGAATGAATTTGTAAAAATCTATTGAAAAATGAACGTATTTATTATTATTATCATATATCAACATGAAGAATCAAAATAAATACATGCTTTTTTTTAGTTAACTCCATACATAGGAGGTCCTGAGGAAAAAAATCCCTACCTTAAACGTCTTGGGAGATGCTGTGGGGAGGGTCTTTTTAGAGAAACGAAGAAGAGGAAGTAAAAACGCTATGAGGGGTGGGTAGGAAATCAGGGGGTCAATTGGTCCAAGAGTGAGGGACGTATGAACCTGTCTCTCGAACTGTGGTGAAAGGCGATTGGTCGAGAGAGTCCGACTGGAGAGTTCAAAAGGTCTTCATCGACCAGTCTCTCCCACCGATCCGGCCCGCCACACATTCGGTGGGTAGACGCATCCGTTTGTCACCTTGACAAACCTCCACCATTGAGTACGGGCACGCCTTCCAAGACACCAAACATAAACGTAGCGAACCACTTGGGGTGACCTGCAAGGGTGTTGGTTATACCTACAATAAATGGTTCCCGGGCGGCGGTACCCATACCAACCTCCCAAATTCATATTCTAAATGATTAATAATAATTGATGTGAGTTTCAAGTTTCTTCCTCGGGCGTCCCCGAGTAAATTTAAAAATACTCAAAAGCAATAAAAAATATTCGCAAATTTCCGTGATTTACCAATCTACCTACAGAACCATAACTTTTTATCGCTTTACAACGAATCTCCCACCAGAGATAGGTTCCTCTATTATTCTCCGTGACTGAATTACACATTACACCCATATAGTAGTTAGTTAGTTTACACTGAATATGAATAATCTACAGGAAAAATAAAATTAGATAATTATTACAACTGTTTTCAAAACACAATGAAAGCACGCCTCGTTGCCCACTGGCCAGTTTCCATACAGAATTCCCGTAAAATACTTATTAAAACCTAATGCAGTAAATCTTTATATTAATAAGACTGCAACTGGATGTTTTATTACATAGACAAGAGGAGATTTTATTCCAAATTTACATGAAGACGTTAAATAATTGCCGAGAGCTCAGAAGGAAGTAATTAGAGGTTACCATTGGCAAGGCGTGGTCTGGCAGTCAAAATGTTGCTAGTTTATCATTTTTTTCAAGAGACTAATTTATATCAGAATTTTAATAAAGAAAACGATAAATATTATGTTTCAAACGCACATACTTTAATAAAAAAAATTGACGATATTAAGCAAAGCAATTAAAAATCCTTACTTTATCATTATTATTTTAAAACAATGGCCGTATTTTAGTAGTTTTTCGTCCCGGTATTGTTAATACTTTATTAATTGGTTTAGTAAGGGATGTCTCCGTTGTTTTAAAGGCTATAAAATATGGAGTTTTATTTCGATCATTAATCAGAAAAGACAAAATCAGTGATTGCGCTAAATACTGTAAATCATTTGAAATTTATGTTTTGGGTTTAAAGTATCTTGGATTGACTCAATCATTAAAAACACTTTGTAAAATAGACAAGAGCGTTAATTAATATTTTAATAGAGCTATTAAAAGTGAAATGGTTAGTTCAAAACTAAACAGTTCAATTTTAAAGATTATTTTAACGTTCACACCAATTGTTGAATTCAGGCCGTGTTCAAAAATCAATTTCAGTGATCGCTTAGTAAAAAATCTCTGCAATGATAATTTCAGGATGACCAACTAAGCTGAGCGTACTAACTTTTCGCTCAGCGGTAAGTTCAGCCGTCTATTTATTCCGTAGATAAAGTTTCTGAGGGTAAGTTCCACTAGCTGATTCAAAATTTCAAAGAAAATAAATATTTAAAAAACGTATTTTTCATTTCCGGATATACCTAACTAAGTAGGCAGGTACCTACTCAGTCAAGTATTTTTTTTTTACATCCTGAGTAATTCCCCTCAGGACCTAATCATCTTTTGATGCACTGCAGGGGTTATTTTTATGAAAAGAAGGAGAAGAAGTTCTGAAAAGGAAAAGGGTATGAGGGATTGGTAGAAATCTAAAGAATGTGTGTCCAGGAGTGACGGATTATGAATCTATTCCTCCACACTGCGGTGCAAGGCGATGTTCCGAGAGAGTCTTGCTGGAGAGGTCAAAACGTCTCAGAGCAGAAGCATCCGTCGCGACGCGTCGCCAAGAACCGGATAAACGTCACCCCATGAACCCGGGCACGCTTCTAAGTCACAAAACATAGTGAACCGCTTGGGGTGTCCTATGGCAATGGTGTTGGTTACCTGGGCGGCGATACGACAGAAAAAGATTCAGTCGCATCTAGGAATTGAACCCAGAACCTCTTCTTTGCCGGGGAAGTGCTCTGACCACTGGGCTAATTCGACCATACCAACTTGGATAATTTTTAACCGTATTATACTGATTTAAATGGTAAAGTAATCCAAGGCTCAGTTTTTCGCTGAGGATCTACAACCTATTTCAGTAAACGCTGCCTTGTTATTGACGCGTTTACCATTGAATCTCTAGCTTAAGATAATAAATATTAATTATTACTTCTTTAGGCATTAAAACTAATGGCCCTATCACCTGTACCAGGTGGTTTTGCTGTACCACGAGTCCATCCTAGAGGTAGTAGATGTTCAAACCATTGCGATGCCTCCCGAGAGCATCCTAACCGAGCCATAAATTAACATTTACAGCATGTTTACATTTTTACTTATTAAATATAATCGCTTTATTTGAACGTGTTTGTACGGTCTTCCTTTCACAGAGTTTTACTAGTTTATTGCGGCCATATATTTATTTGATTCTCCTTCGTGTTGTGGGTCTCGGTTTGGGCCCGCCTTGGACTGCTTTTATAGCTTTATTGCCCCCTAAGCATTCTGTATATTTTTTCTTTGGAAATGACACACACAGGTTTTATGCTTTGTTTTGGAAAGCCTCGAAATGAGTCGTATAACTAACAAAAAATACAAAGATGGTTTATTTCCTAGTTGTAAATTGATTTACCTACACTCTACAGGGATCTACAGGCAATGGTTATGCCTGTCCTTGGAAATGTTAAAATTACACACATGGTAGTTGGTAGATATAGAGATATAACTAGGAAATATGAGATAGGTATCTATATTTGGCTACTTCTAGCATTTATTTTTATCAGTGGCAATATATCGTAAAACTTATTGAAAATGTGCATAACTCAAGCTATATCAGAAGGGGTCGTCCATTAATCACGTGAGGATCGAAAAGGGGGGGGGGTCGGAAAAAAATCACGAAACATCACAAGGGGGGGGGGGGGGGGTAAAATGAGATATCACGTGTATTTCTTTTTCATTGAAAGCACGATTTCTAAAGGTGAACGTCCTATGCTTTGTACTAAAAAAATACACGTGATTTGGGGGGGGGGGGTTAGCCTAAAACCTCACCACATATCACCAGAGGGGGGGGGGGTCAAAAAGTTGCTAAAAAACCTCACGTGATTAATGGACGACCCCGAAGGTGACCGAACAACTCAGAACCTCAATAGATAAGTCATTAGGTTACGTTTGGGTTATGGGCTAATTTAAAATTATGTTTTTATAACTTTTAATGGCTTTTCAAAGAGGTGTTGTGTTGACATGATTCTGTATTGGCACGAAACCATATCAGAAGGCATTAGGCATATACTAAAAAGTTTCATGTGTAGGTACCTACTAAAGGCACATTTAATAAAAACTTAGTATAGATATATTTAATAAAAAATAAATAAAATATAGAATAAATTTTTGGCATTTTTACCAGCATTTGGTTTCTTAGAACGGGCAATCTACCTAACTAGGAACTAATATTGACCTGCAAGACATAATAACACATGAACACATTTTCAATATTAATAATTTTTCTGCAATATTATTAGATACTATTTTATTATTGCTGTATAAATATAAATAATTTTTATTATTGCTGTATAAATATAAATCATTTTTATTATTGCTGTATAAAAATAAATTATTTTTATTATTGCTATATAAATATAGATAATTTTTATTATTTCTGTATAAATATAAATGTATCTAATGTGATGTGTAATAAATAAAATACTCTGAAGGTTTATCATAGCACCTATTCCAGAGGCGTAGCTACAGCATTCACACGGGGGGTTTGAGCCTGGGGGAATGCAAGAGAAAACGCTAGGGGGGTAGGTTGAAAAATTTATTATAATACCTTTTGGTACCTCTGCTTAGCACCTCCTATTATTTAAATCACATTGATTAAAGAGATTGTGAAAATAATATTGATGTGTTTTTTTATAAATGTAATCTAAGACTACTGTTGTTTTTTTTTCATACGCAATACTAGCGAATATAGGGGGGGCTGGAACCCCAAGCCCCGAGACCCCGAGCTATTACAAATCAATACAGTTATCTTCATATTGAAAATAAAAAAATGCTCAAAAAGCTTTTTCGTAAGCCAATAATAGTGTCACACTTAAGTCAATTCGGCTCAAAAATAAGCCAGGCTTTTTGACTCCTTTTGTGAACACTCGTACACATTGACTTTAATTAAAGTTAAGTTCGTTTGAACTACATCAGATAGCTGCAGTAGGTAGGTATGGGGCTTTTATTTAGGTTTGTTAAATAATTTAATGTAGGTAGGTCAGGTCCAAAGGTAAATATGCAGAGAACACGTCAATAGATTATTTTCAAGATTAAACTTAGAGTTGCATTATAAATAGGTAAAGCTATAAGTGAAGCAAATTGTAGAATCATTGGATTTATTTCATTTTAAAAAGAGAAGATACTACGTTTATAAAAACGTTGTAAAATATGTGTTGATGTGTTAGAGGTAAGTTTGAAACAGAGAAATGCATTTTAAGAGTAAATAATGTGCATACATATTTGGCAATTACGGTGATATTATTTAATTGCTCGAGCAAAGCCGGGCCAGCAGGAAGCTAGTTTCATCTGTCAAACTGTGTTTTGGAATATAATTACTGCTCTTCAATAGAAGGAACCGTAAATAACTCCAACTTTTATTGCTGTAAACTGTTGTAAAACTAGGCTGTGAAACTAAACAAAACACGGGGCCGTTTCACTAACACCGGGTTCCTCGCATCGGGAGGTCCGGGTCTAACCAACCGGCCAACCAACCGGTAGGCACTAGGACTATTGACATCTCGGTGAAGAGAAACCATAAGCCAAAGTCGAAGATAAGGTTTTATTGCATCTCCGAGGAATGCCTTACCGAAAAGGACGTCCATATTTCATCGTCAGGAAAAAAATGTTATAAGTTGTGGCTAATTTATGGATTCATTAAGAAACGTGTGTTGTTGTTATGCAAGTAGGAAATTACATACCTACTGCAACCAGAACTCTAAAAGGCAGGGGTAAGAAAATACGATGGAACGTCATACTTTCTGTCCTAGCAAACACTTCTGCATCCACATTCCATTTTTTTTACAATAACTCCACACAGGCGGCCCCGAGGAAAATAATTTCCCTAAGGTCCTGTGTCATCTGAAATGCTGTGTGGAGGGTGTTTTGAAGAGACCCATGTTGTAGGAAGGATGAAACACAAAGGCCGGCAAATCGTTCCACAGCCGAACTGTTGAACTCAAAATGGAGTCGAAGAAGCGACCCGTTCTCATGTGACAAATGTTAACCGTGTACATATGTCAGGCGCGCGTTTGGCGTGTTTCCCGACTATGCACCGGTGCCGAGGGGATCAATGACGCTAGTTCCTCAGAGCATCTTCCATTGAAGTACTGGTGAAACAAGAATGGCATTCCCACCCGACGCCTGTGCTCTAAAGATTGCAATCCAAGCTCCAAAATACCTAAACAAAATCCACGACTCCGTGCAAAAACGGGCGATCCGTTTGCAATCTTTAGCACAGTCGTCGAGTGGATGCCATCCTTGTTTTACCGGTATTTCAATGGAAGATGCTTTGAGGAACTAGCGTCATTGATCCCCTCGGAACCGATGTATAGTCGGGAAACACGCCAAACGCCCCCTCAACATGTATTAAGAAATAAATGTTTGAAATTTTTTGTTTCCTTTATTTCAAACTAATTTTCATAAATATTTTTTTAAATACAAGGGTTAATCTCTCTATAAGTAAAATAACAACATTTTTGGTTGATTTTTTAAGGATCTAAAACATACTGCATTCACAGCGTTAAAAAAAACAAGAATACAGAAGTATAAAAACCCACCAATCGATTGTTATACCTACACGGTTGACATTTGTGAAATAAAAACGGGTCGCTTCTTCGACTCGTTCTTGTGTTCAACAGCTCGGCTGTGGAACGATTTGCCGGCCTCTTTTTTCCTTTTTCCTTCTTCCTACAACATCGGTCTCTTCAATACCAATGTTAATTACTTACTTTCCTCAACACAGCATCTCGTATTTTTTTTACATTAACTCCACACAGGAGGCCCTGAGGAAAAAAATTTCCCTCAGGGCCTATGTCATCTTTGAGGATGCTGTGTGGAGGGTATGACATTCATGGGCCCCGAGGGAAATTATTTTCCTGTGTGAAGTCAATGTAAAAAAAAACAAATATGCCATACATCGAAGCTGGTAAAAAGTTCTGTTTCAAACTGCTGACCTCGCTTCCATTGACAAAAAAATGTTTTTGACCTCAATAAGTTGATTGACTAATTTCCAGTAGCCACACAAATAATCAATGCAAGTTTTCCAGTTCAAATTAGATTTCATGGCTTTGGTTTTGTCTAGTTCAAAATTTTCGCATAGAAGCTAAAAATATATATTTTACTCAAAGCGACGCGCTACGAAGTAGCAAAATCATTCGTTCTGGTTTGAAAATTTGATCGCTTAGAAAGATTTTAGATGCCTTAATTAAATACTGCGTGTGGAACACATCTTGGCCTTTGACATAATAAGGCTTTTTTTAAGCCCAGAAAAAAATTAAGTATCAGGCCTATAAAAACTGCTTTAAAGTTCAAAATCTACTTACGAACCCATATGGTTTTACTGTACACGTACAATGTGAAAAAATATGTTCTTCAGAAATTGATGGTAAGACATTTAAATATTTCTGCCTGAAATTAGCAAAAAAATGAAAACACACTTTTTGACGATATTTTTTTCTTGCAAATGATCTACATGAGTGTTATTGTTGGCGCCCCGATGACACGACGTGGCGCATCTCCTTAAACAAGCACAGAGCAAGAAAATTAGCATTATCTTCACTCCAAGGTGCCTTCATATTTAAATTTGAGTAATGTTCAAGTAATTACGCAAAGTAAACAAATAATTAGTATGCACTGTCATAAGAGAATGCATAAAATTGAAGGTTAACCGCTGAAAAGCTCATTTCACTGCAGTTAATCACCCGACGTATCAGGAGGTGTCAAGATCTTCAAGGATAGTCGGTACTTACCGCAATTAACGTAGCATGTTCATGAATGCGGTTAATTGTTAAATAGTTGCACTTATTGACGTATTGTGATCTTTAAAACCAGAAATCGTTGAATCAGTAACTAGCAAATAGCCTGTGAAAAGCAAAATGTCGATGGTAGCCTTTCAAAAATTATATTATTCACAGCGGTTGGTCGTACGTAATAATTAAAACTCGTGTTGGTATTTTTATTACGTTGTTTTTCAAAGTCGTCATTAATTTATCCTAAATGATGGTCCTATAAACCAATCACTAAAAAAACATCATTATTTATTGTTATTAAAATTTTACATTTTAGGACGTTGAAATACAATGGTACCTACGCATATATTAGGTAATAAAAGAATTTGTAGAACATCATATAAATAAACCAAATCATTTTTATAGATACGGAACAGTAAACGGGTCTGTAAGTGAATAGTTCACACGATAAATTAATTTTGAGGCGGATCAACTTATTATTATTTTTTCTATTTGCTGAAAACAGTTCCACGCGTTAGGAGATAATTTGTTTGTGGGCTCGCGAATGATAAACTCTGCCGTCAGAAAATGTACACACCGTTTCTGTCAAAATATTATTACCAGCTCGCTTCGCGGTTTCCACCACAAGCTACGTACGGAGCTGCGAGATGTCGTAGATAGTCCTAGTATGAGCGATCGATAAAGGATTGATAGGATAACTTTCGGTAACTTCTCATCGTTCCCTAGCATGATTGCAGATCGTTAACGAAAAAGTAACAGTTCACAATGTCCGAGTGTTCTTAATATATTCGACGTCAACTGTTGTTTGTACGTTAGCGATCTAAGAGAACGATGAGAAATTACCGAAAGTTATCCTATTAATCCTTAACGATCGTCTGTGCTGCGACCCCAGACTCTTTAATAATTTCGACACAATATTTAAACTTGGACCCAATCGTGAAGCATGTAACATTTTAACCCATTAAAACCTAACCTTACGTAACCTTTTTAAACAAGTTTTTTTTCATCACTTTCAATGATTTTTAAAATGAGTGATGAAGTTGCACATTGTTGAGTTGTCCGGCCACCCTTCAATATAACGCACTGCGGATGATTTCTTTGTAAAAACTCTTGGGAAAATTCAGTTATTTACATGAATACAGCAGGAATTTCGTCTCTCACCCAAAGAATTTCGTTGGATTCCTGAAGCAATGTCACTCCCGCCAAATCAACCCATCCATTAAACTGTCGAAGTATGTCCGGCTACATCGAACTTCAGAATTTAACATCTAAACAAACATAAAGCGGTTGTTAAAAAACAGAATGCCAACAAAGCGCGTCACGGACTGGATCTTCGTGGATGATGGATCGCCTGGACACTGCTGCCACCTGCTGCCATCCGGCGGGGGAACTACTACTGTCAGATGATGAGATGGGAATCGCTAAATTTGTCAAAATTTACTGACGAATTTATAATGTATTAAAATAGGCACCTTTCCGAAGAAATTACCGTTATTTTAATTTTCCGGTCGATTGTCACCAGCGAGCCCTTAAAACTGCAATAATTAGATATTCTATTAATCTATTTCTATCGAAGAATGACTGTCTTCCTTGAAATAGAAACGGAACGTACAATCAAATTTATAATCATACAATCATGTTAAAACAGAGCTTCGCTACGCTCAGTCAATTATTTGTTAAATATTTGAACCCGCAATTTTTTACAATTTTTTTGTGGATTGGCTTGACTTCGCAAGATGACTTTGATCGTCACTTTTTTTTTTCACTTCCCCAAAACATATTATACAAATTGTTTAAAATATACAGTCTGTCAAATAAAAGTAGAAAATAAATTAGGGCGCCATCGTTGCCCAAATGGCAATACTAAAACTATAATCATGGTGTTAATCTAAAGCTGTGTAACCTACTTTTTTTTAAAATTAAAACGGCATAAAAGTGAAGAAAAAAAAATTATTGCAATACAGATACCCACTGCTCTTAAAATTAGAATTGTATATAGGTATACTATTATATTATAATAATGATATTGTAATAAAATATAAAGCACACTTTAGAAATTGCTCACATTTATCTAATATTAGCTTAAGTACCTAGTGTTGCCCGGGCTTTAGATCATGCCTCTAATTTTAGATCTGAATATATTTAACTCATTCAGATCTAAAAGTAGTGTAACTAAACTCATCAATCATTTATGATTCTTCCTTTCCGCCTACTGTTAAATTCAAATCTATGTAAATTAAATGAAAGCCAACCCCTTTGTAAAACACAATTAAATCAAATTTATGTCATTTTGTAGGTACCTTCACAATATTGCTTCTTCGATTTAAAATTTTTTTAAGAACAAAAGAATGTTTTTTTAAATGTGTGTACAGTGTTTTGAATTTTCAATGTCATTGCACTTTTAAAGAATATTTGACAGATATATTGGTGTTGCCAGCCTAAAAATTTCTTAGTTCAATTTTTTATATTTCCTACTCTTATTTGACAGACTCTATTACATCGGTATTTTAAACATTTGAAATAAATACGACACAAAGTTTTCCAACTAAAACGTTTTTAACCCTCGAAACAAAGAGCGGTGTTATAAGTTTGACTTTCTGTGTGTCTGTCTGTGGCATCATAGCTCCTAAACGATTGGACAGATTGTGATGTGTTTTTTTGGTGTTTGGGGTGTGAGATGGTTCTTAGCTACAATTCATGAAAATCTGTTCAGGCGTTTCAAGGCCATCAGCCCTTTTTTTTCGGGGGTTGCTTAAAATTTTGAAAACTTTACTTATTTATAAAAAATGTTATTTAGTTCCAAAGATGAAAATTTATTAAAATCATCCCATTTTGAGACACCTATATTATATCCAATTTTTAAACGCTTTTCCTTTCCGTAGGTATTCCCTAGGTAGGATAGGGCGGGGCTAGTTGAACATGATTTTGCTAATTTGACTCCAGACTCTAAACTCTTATAGATATTTTGGTTTTTTCAATTTATTAAGATAGTTTCAATATCTTACTTTATGATGATATTCATAAAATGATATAAAACATTGACCTTAGGCAAAATATTTAAATTTTCACGCAGATGGAGAAATGGTTTAACTTGCCTCATAGGTGGGGCTAGTTGAACCACCCCACGGGGCTTGTTGAACAATATAGTGTCAAATATGTATCATCATTCACACTCATGGTGTAATAAAACAAATTATGTCAGTTATTAAACTAAATTTATTGAAGTAATGATAGAATACAGAATTAGGTAATAGAACTTTTATTTTATCTAAAAAAACGAATATTAAAAAATTGGTATATTTTCATAGAATTATTAAACCGATATCGCTGTCACAATTATATACATATATGTAGATATACATTAGAATAGTGCTAGATGTGCACTTTTGATGTGCCAACTTTCGACAGGCGTGACAACGAACCCACTCTTCTCCTGAAAATTACGTATAAAATTACAGTAAGGAATCTAAATGGGGCAAGTTGAACCAAATGGTTCAATTAGCCCCACCCATGTTTTATTGCAAATTTCATCGGATAACTCATATACCACTAAATGCATCACAATTTTACAATTGACAAGATACAGTTAAGTAAACACCAATTTCAAATCGACTTACCTTGACTTAGTACCGTTTTCCTTGGTATCTATTTTCAAAAAAGCAGTCGATCGTCTTTTTTTACTTTTAGAGCAAAAATCCCCGTGCGTACGCTACGGACGCCATGCGCCTCCTGAATGCTTGATTGCTTGGTGCCGCGGTCCCCACACTTCTAGCTCGCTAGAATATGTTCGACATTCTTTGTAAGTCTTTCGGCTCCGAATATAACAAGCCCCTTGGTTCAACTAGCCCCGCCCAACCCTACATAAAATAGATGCAATAAGTGTAAGGGAAATTGTACAAAATCTTGTGACTTCTTCCTCTTGGGGAACGGACTGCCCCAAGGATCTCAACTCGGGCCCAAACTATTATGTTAACTAACTAACTCTCACGACGTTTCGGTAGGCATAGAGGACGGACCACCAAATAACTCGGTCTTGGCAGTGGCACACGACCCTTGCCTCGTTTACATTCATACATCGTCTCATACATACTCTTCTGACTCTTGACATGGCCCGACTCAAATATTTGATTCACTGGTTGTGCCATGTCTTTGTTGGCCGTCATCGACTTCTTCTACCATTCATATTTGCGTCATATATTCTCCTTACACTCCTTTCCTCCTTCATTCGCTTTACATGCCCAAACTACTATGTTGTGACCCATAGAACAGAATTTTATTCAACGATAGGTTTTAGATACGACCTTCATGGAGATCTTTGCCTACAACTTAGGTACAATCCCGATTTTCCTTAGTCTGCCACTGGTGAACAATCCAAAACATAATATTTGTGAGTATGTATTTGTGTAATTACTATCGAACAGGTATATAAATATACACTTACTTATAGATTGGTTGAGGAAGACCTATTGACCCCTCCAGTAGCACTCTCTATCAATCGTTTTCCACCGCAGTGGGAGGAATGGATACTCAGTCTCACAACATACCCCAAATGGGGGTGTTATAGTCTCACTGGCACAAGATGGGAGGAGTTTTGATTCTTGTGCTGTATTCACATTTAAAAAAAAGTTTCATTCAATGGAAGAGTAGCATTAAAATCCCACATGTTAAACCCATTTTCATGTAATTTAAATTTCTTTAATAAAAAATAAATAATATTACACAATTAGAAAACTTTCGTGACATCTTCTAAGAAAATCGTTAAGTTTAAAAAAAATCACATTTCCAGTGATAGCTGCTGTTGAGTTGCTTGTTTTACAAAAATGATCTATTTCCAGTAAGTGCACATTTTCTAGTCGATTACAAGGAGCACGTTCCTTTAGAATTAAAAATAATGATTGTCCCGTGATAAAGACACAGTGGGAATCGACAGCCAGACTTGCTTGGAGAGAATTCCTCTTTACGAAATGTTAATAAGCGAGTAAGCACCCATTTCGTGTTTATTTGTGTGCCCAAAACAATGGCTGCCTTTCAATATAATGCATCCTGCAATGTTCCATTTAATTCCTTTATAGTTCGGTTACATATTTTAAAACAATTGTACACCCGTATGGTATCCGAGACAAAAATATCTGACCAAACAGTGGAAGCCTATAGCACGCGATTGGCATTATTGCCCGTCATAAACCTTGTGAAGAGAATTTTCTACACTTCAAGGAACTTCATTATGGATGTATACTGTCCTGGGACACCCTAGGACACCCTGGTAGCAAGGTAGTTTGACTAATGACGTATTTTTTTTTTTTTTTTTTTTTTTTTTTATTGAGTAAATTTTTTACAATAAGTTTATTTTAATACAATATTACATATTTTATATACTCTCCTAGTAAAGCTATTGCTTGTGTTTAGGAGAGGACAACTTGATAATAACTTTCTTTTTTTTTTTTTCAAAACCTTATAACAAACTTAAGAACTTAACTTATGAATAGATTTAGACTTAATAACATATAAGATTATAAGGGTAATTAAACAAAATATATATAGGATGTACAAACTTGATGGAATAAATAGGATGTAACAAACATTAAGAACTTAACTTATGAATAGATTTAGACTTAATAACATATAAGATTATAAGGGTAATTAAACAAAATATATATAGGATGTACATAAAACCTTTGGAATAACAAACAGTCAAAAACATATATAATAAAAGTTAAAATTATATGGTGGGACTACCAAAATATGATTTAATTTTTTTTTTATATTTGTCGTAATTTTTTTCTGTTCGCATATCGGCGGGTAATTGATTAAATAATTTTATTCCTTTATATACATAGTGATTCTGTGCTGTTGTGGTTCGTATGGGTGGTATAGTTAGTCCACCAATAGAAGTATTCCTTATGCTAATATTTAGCAGAGGGGTAATATTTTTTTTAAATATATCTTTGTGAAGCTGAAGTAGTGCTATTTTTTCGTAAATTTTTGTAAGTGGGGGAACAGGGAATTCTTGGAATACGTTTATTGTTGGGTAGTAATACGGTTTTTTTAGGATAATTTTTATAAGAATTTTTTGAATTGTTTCGAGTGGGAGAAGGGATGATTTATATGCACCCCCCCAAGCTATGATTCCATATTGTAATACCGAGTGCGCAAGTGCAAAGTATATTTCTTTTAATATATTTAATGTGATAGTATTTCTAAGTCTGAAAAATATATATATTAGTTTTCTCATTCTGTCTATTGTGGAGTTTATTTGATTTTTCCATTTAATGTTATTGTCGATAATTATTCCAAGATATTTTATTTGTTCTTTACTGCTAATATGTATACAATTTGAGTTACAGGGTGTGATTTTAAGTAGACAGTTTCTGTCGTGAACTTTAATGTTTACATTTATATTTGAAATATGTTCTGTTAGGCTCAGAGGTAGAAAATGAGTTTTTTCAACATTTAAAGAAAGTAAGTTTTTGTCAAACCATTGTTTAATGATATTTATTGCATTATTTGCCGATATTTCGGCTTCTTTCCAAGAGTTTTCTTCAATTGTTAATACTGTATCATCCGCATAAGATATAATCTTTCCGACGATTGGGAGTTCAAAAAGTTCATTTACATATAATAGAAATAGTATTGGGCCCAGTACAGTTCCTTGTGGGATTCCAAAATTAATTTTTTCTATATCACTTAACTCGTTATTTATTTTCACTTGCTGTGTTCTTTGATATAAATAACTATTTATCCACGATTTTGCTTTGTCGGTTATTCCTATATTATTTAGTTTGTTGATTAATTTTGAGTGTGAAACACTGTCAAAAGCTTTACGGAGGTCAATGAATATACTTAAGCATTTTTTCCCTTTATCCAATGCTTTATAAATAACTCTAGTTAATTCCGCTATTGCGTCTTGTGTGCTCATTTTTTCTCTAAAACCATATTGACTAGGATTAATACATTTTTTATTTTCCACATAATCTACAATTTGTTTCTTTATTACTCTTTCGTATATTTTAGCTACATTGGATATTAACGATATTGGGCGGTAATTGTTTATTTCTTTCGAATCTCCGGATTTATACACAGGTGTTACAATGGCTTTTTTGTAATTTGATGGGAATATTCCATTTTCAATGCTTACATTAATTATATGAGTAATTGGTTTAGTTAGTGAGTTAGAACATTTTTTTAGGATTTCTGTAGTTATAGTGCCTCTGCTGTCAGTTAGCATTCTTCTGACAGTTTGCTGTTTTCGTTGAAAATAACACACCAAGTTAATTATTAGCTAATATTTCGAAGGTAAAAAAATTCACGGATTGTATTTGTTGAGGCCCGGTAGTAAGTGCTCACAAAGAAAAAGAAGGGTAGATATTATGTAAATATGAATGTTAGAGGGAGCGCGCTAATACTAAAAACGACAATATTTAAGCGAAAAATGTGAAAAAGTTTAATAAAACACGACTCGTTTACAAAATAACAAAAATCGCGTAGGAAATGTACAGCACTGTGATTTTTTTTTGTATAAGTATATAACTCTTTTTTCATACTATAACTATAAGAGAAAAAAGTGTTTAGAATAATTTTTGGAGCTTGCTTTGCGATTTTTTACGAAAAAAAATATTTTAAGGCAATCTTATCAAAAAAATGTTTCAACTTGATTTAACCTTCGGAATAGCTTTTAATTTTTCGAAGAAAACGTCTTCGGATAGGTTTTCATTTTGTGATGGCATTTTTTATTTTAATGAAAGACAAATCACACTTTTATTTATGAAACATGTTGATTGTACATAAATAAAAGTGATGTAAACAAAGTTATTTGTCTTTGCATTAAAATAAATAACTTTTACCTCAAATGCGTAGTTTCTTAACTGACATTCCATTCCTCCAATAAGTTAAATTTTGTTTTATTATTAACAACTAATAATTACAGTATTTTTAGATACGTTATAAAAGTTTACTAATAGTAAAATACTTATGATACCTAACAACTTACAATATATTATTTTCTGCTTTCGCATCGTAATTTACTTAATATAGCACAAATATATCTACAATACATATATGTAACCATAGTATTATTAATTACTATTAAATATCTGCATTAACACACTGTACACTCCCCTTCCAGCCATAAGCTAATGCTTCCATGAAAGAGTGGTATTAATATAGTTGAACATTAAACAAATTAAAACTTAAAAAAAAACATATAATGGTATTATGTTAAGATTCCAGCTTACTTATTCCGGCGAGTCTTTATTTATCAAAATATTGTCTTCAACTGAAGCCAAATGCTGTCTACATGTGTTTAAAATAATACATCAACATGAAATATATTTTGCTTTATCTGCGTAAGAAACAGCCACCCTAAACAATACACACGGGACAGCTTGATTGACAATAGAAAAGGTACCAGCATTAGCCAAACCACGGGACAGAACTTCCAAACACTGAAATGACTTAAACTTTTGTATCTAACAGCACAAATATTAGAAAAGAAATGAGAAAGAACTTGTACAAATGTCCAAACATTTTCGGTCAAGTAAATTTTTTCCTGATTATCGCGAACGGACTTTTTACAAACCTCTCGAAAGCTCACGATGGTGTTTGTTTTTTAGAATGTGCTTTTCTCGTTTGGCACTATTGACATTGTCAAGGGCGAAATGAGCTCACGGGAGGTATATTGTGATGATTGCATATTAGTTCATGAATTTTTATGGCACCCATCTTTATTTTGACATTTCACGCAGCTAAACACACAAAAGACAAGAGACCAACTCGCACTTGCCATTACCAAATTTATGAATCATAAATAATGATGTTTGTGATGAGGATGGATAGAATAGACTCTAAACTATCATGAATCGCAAGTGATTTTCTAAGAATGTGAGCTTCAATGTGATTAATAATAATAATTGGATGACTTCTATAGCGTCATTTTCGTGAGAAAATCATCTCAAGGGCGTTTTACAAATTCAATTATACATTTTTTAATCTATACCCATATACTACAAGTGGCCTATAACTAAGGTTGATAACTATTGACTTTCAACTAAGACTTATATCACTAGTGACTTAGAACTATACTTAATTTTATAACCGAGCTTGTACTTGCAAGTCATAATACGAATAGAGCAGTATTTCTATTCGAATCATTACTTTCAACAGTCTTACAATTAGTTATTTACGACTAACATACTTATTTACATTTATAATCACATATTGTAAAGGTTGCTGCCATAATATGAATAGAGCAGTATTGTTACTGCTCCATTCGTATTATGACTTGCAACTGCTTTAGAATTAGTTATTTACGACTAACATACTTATTTACATTTATAAACACATATTGATATGATTACTGCCCGTGCTGTCAGTATAAGTCAAGAAAAATAATTAAAAAAAAAAAAAAGTTTACACATAATAAGTCGTAAAATATTGTTAAAAAAATTGCGTAACAACGTAACAGTGAGATACATCAAACTAGGTAAATCCAATGGACAGAGTAACGAAATACTACTGAAAAAATGTAGTTATTTTTCTAGATAAGATAATGTGAAAAGGTGAGTTTGAGCTTTGCTCTGAACTCAGATGTGCTGTCGATCTTTCGCAAATATGAAGGGAGTTTGTTCTAAGCTGTTGGGCCTGCCACTGCAAAAGCTGGACTCCGAAATTGGTATTGGGATTGCGCATAGGTACTACCTATGGCTGTTAAAAATGCTGATCAAAGGGTTGCTTGCCTAGTGTCAAGGGCGGATTTAGGGGGGGGGGCACGGGGGCACGTGCCCCCCCCAGGACCGTATTTTTGTGTACTGTGGAGATTCCATCACAGTACATACTTGGAAGCAAATCAAATTATCAGAGTTGTTAAAATATATTAATAAAATAACAGAAAAAACATGAGACAAACTCTTGTCTATTTCTGGCCGGAATTTCGAATTTCGTTCGTTGCATCCCTTTCATGCACTTGCAAATGAAATATGATAATCAGCGTTTGCGAGAGCGGTACGGTCGGGGGAAAGCGCGGTCGGAAAAGCCCCCCCCCCCCCCCCCCCCCGATTAAAGTTGACAAAGGGGCCGTTCAAGTATAATGTAACGCACTTGAGGGGGGGGGGGGGGTCGAACAACGCGTTACGTAACATGTTTTTTCTATTTAAATAAAAAATAGGAATTAGAAACTTAATGCACACTCTTGAGGCTACGTCAATGTTTGGGTAAATTGTTTTAAGTTCTTTATGTCTTAGAACCTAAAATGTAAAATTGCTTTGGTTTTTCGGGGCAGTTCTCCATCTCAAGCTATCGCTGTTAAATAAGATTGTAGATGGATACATTTATCAAAAAGCACTTTTCTAAACCTCCAAAATTATGTCGTTACTAACATATTTACTCGCACTATTTTGAACTTCTTCAGTGTTCAAATTTTGATGGATTAAAATTTTCTGATAAAGGGTTTTCTCCTCTGTTGGTAAATGTAAGATTTTTTAGATATCCCTTTGTAGTACATGAATAGTTGCAGTCAGAACACGAAAAAGGTTACTCTCCACCGTGAATCAGCGAGTGCGTTCTTGTACGTCCCTTTTGAGAACATGATTAATTGCATTCGAGACACGAAAAAGTTTTTGTCCACTGTGGGTTAACACGTGATTAGATGTCCCTTGCGATAAAATGAATAGTGGCAATCGGGACATGAAAAAGATTTTTCTCCTCTGTGGGTAAATATATGAAGTTTCATTTGTTATTTTGTAGAACATGTATATTTGCAGCGAAAAGGGATTTTATCCACTATGGGAAAATATACGATTTTTTTAATTTCTCTTCGTATAAGCATAGTTACTCTCACAACATGAAAAAGGTTTTTTTTCACTATGAATCGCGCTGTGGATTTTTAAATCTCCCTGTCGAAAACTTGAATAACTGCATTCGGGACATGAAAATGGTTTTGTCCGCTATGTATAAACATGTGATTTTCTTGGTACCTCTTTGAAGAACGTGAATACTCGCAGTAGAAACATTTAAAAGGTTTTATGTCAATGTGAGTCAGCAAATGAATTGTAAGAAGTTCCTTTGTACAACATGAATACTTGCAGTTGGAAGATGAAAAAGGTTTTTGTCCAGTGTGGATATGTGAATTTTTAGATACCGTTTTGTAGCGCATGAATAGTCGCCGTCGAGACATGAAAAAGGTTTTTCATCACTGTGAGTCAGCAATTGCCGTTTTAGTTTTTTTTCGAGAAAAAGAATAGTTGCAGTCAGGACATGAAATAGGTTTTTCTCCACTGTGGTTAAACATGTGAATTTTAGATTTTCGTTTACTTCGTAGTACATGAACAGCTGTAATTACTTCGTAGTACATAAATAGTTGCAGTAGGAGAATTTTCTCCACTACAAGTCAGCAAGTGACTTCTTAGGTATCTCTTTTGAGAACACGAGTAGTTGCAGTCAGGACATGAAAAAGGTTTTTCTCTTCTGTGAATCATACTGTAGAATTTTAAATCTTCCTTTTGAGAACTTGTACAACTGCATTTGGAACATGAGGAAAGACTGTTAAATTGTGGAGATCCGGAAGGAATACAAAGCGGATAAAAATAATAATTCCCATTTTTTTTATAAACAGCAACTTGCATAAATAAAATAAAAAATAAACGCATGTATCGCGAGTTAAAAATTTCTTCTTTTATTTATTACCGCAAACGCGATTAAAACAAGAAAAAAGGTATTTAAGCGACTTTACAGTACTTTGCGCAACTTAATTGTGACTTTCAGGTAAAAATTGTCACTTGGACGTTACGTAACGTTTGGGGGGGGGGTGTATAAGAAACGTTACTGCGCGTTACATGGGGGGAGGGGGGGGGTCAAAAATCTTCAAAAATTGCATTAAGCAATACTTGAACGCTCCCAAACACAAATTTCGACTTCATAAAAAATTGGTTCGTCCCAGGGGGGGGGGGATGTGCTCTTGAGCCCGGGGCGGGCCCCCCCTCCGCCCCTTGTGCCCCCCCCAGAAAAAAATCCTGGATCCGCCCTTGCCTAGTGTTGACATAATTTGGAATGCACAGTTCCGACAGGTAGGGTGGCGCCATGTCGTGTGTTGCCTTAAAAACCATCCAGCAGAGTTTGAATTGGATTCTCTCAGGACACTTAAGCCAATGAAGGTTCCGCAGATGTTGGGAAATATGAGAATATTTGGAAACGCCGGTTATCAGTCTCGCTGCAGCATTGAAAACTGACTGAAGTCTGTCAGCATATATTTTGGGGAGATTTGCATATATGCCATTGCAGTAGGTCGTGATACAACGTAAAAGTTTACCAGCATCTCTGTGGCCTTAGTCGGAATATTTCTCCTTATAGATTTGATTTGGCGCAGGTGAAAGAATCCCGCACTTACTGTTTTGTTAATCTGGGATTTAAGGGAAAGATCTTGATCTAGATGTATAACTAGGAGTTTAACACCATTTTTAGGGATGATGTTACAGCCAGAAGTAATGAGAGGAGATTTGTCTAATATTGACTGACGCTTTTTTGTTGCTGTGCAAAGAAATTCTGTTTTGGTTGGATTTAGTTTTAGTTTGTTCGAAGACATTCAGTCTGTTATGGCAGCGATGCATTTAACAGTGATATCTTTTAATCTATCTCTCTCATTCGGTAAGCAGTAGAAATAGATTTGCTGATCGTCAGCGTAGCAATGGGAAAGAAGTCCGAATGATTCTATTATTTTGGCAACATCATTGATGAACAAAATGAAAAGTAGGGGTCCCAGCACTGAACCCTGGGGGACTCCAGAAGTGAGGGTTACAAAGGGAGAGTTCTTACCACCGACTTGCACAGATTGTGTTCGGCCACAGAGGTAGGATTTTATCCATTGAATTGTTTCACCACCCAGTCCAAAGGTTTTTTCCAGTCTTTCGATGATGAAATTGTGGTCGATGGTATCAAATGCCGCACTCAAATCTAATAAAGATAGCAAAGCTAACTTACCTGACTCGTTTGCAAGCATTACGTCTGACAACACGCGCAATAGTCCAGTCTCTGTGGAATGGTACCTCCTGTAAGCTGACTGGTACTTTGATAATAGTTCATTTTTGGCCAGATGGGCGGTCATCTGCCTGATCACAATTTTTTCAAGGTCTTTTGAGATGAATGGTAAATTTGATACAGGACGATAATTACTTAAATCTACAGAATCTAATTGGGGTTTCTTTAAAATAGGGGAAACAAGGGATTTTTTTAATAGTTGGGGGACCTCGCCTAAGTCGAAAGTTTTATTGAAGAGGAACACTAAGAACGGCACTACATGTTTCAGACACTTTTTTAATAGCCACGTTGGAATTGGGTCTAGTGCACATTGTTTGTTCAGAGAACTAGACACAATTTTGGTGACTTCCTCCAATGTTGTGTGTTTGAACTTCATTTGAAATTCGCCGTTGTAGGTAGTGAAATTAGGTGGAGGTGCAGACGCTGTCGTTGCTCGGATGTTTTGAATTTTTTCTTGGAAAAAGTCGGAGAAATCCTTCGGACTGAACGCGGCTGTAGGTGAGTTTTCAGACTCACCTTATGACAGTTTTAAGCGAGTTCCAAAGTCGCTGAGGGTCGGAATCTTCGCCCTCAATCTTCGTCGTCCAGTACTCCGACCTTTTTGTTTAGTTTCATTTCTAACGAGACTAAAGACAATATTCAACAATGCACTATTATATGGCTACAGCATCAGTAATTTGCGCCATAAAAATTACGATATTCGTTGAAGAGCGGTAAATTATAATATCAATGAATTAAGCTCCTGTGTGCCAAGAAATCCATCGAGGATTTGCTAGCCTCAATTTTATGCCATTCATTTTTAACCGTAAAAATGCAACTAGCACAATATATTTTATTCGCCTGGCAAAGAAATATTACATTCTATACAATATAATACATATGGTAACTTAGAAATACGTTTATTATAATAAATATGTACATGAAAAAGCCTGTCAGAAAATTAGCGAATGCGGCGGGCGATTGGCATTTTTTTTTTTCACTATTATATTGTTAAAAATTTTTACATTAAAAAAATACATTTACCTCTGGCATTCCAAGGGTTAAGTTGCGAATTTAATGAATTAATTGTAAAGATTTAAATAATCACTAAAAAGATATACCCAAGGTAAGTAAAATGTCACTCTAAGCTTTGTATTTGGTGGTTATCTATGTACTAGGTGACTTATCACTCAGACTTTGACTACCTACCCAAAAAAAATATTTTTGTAAATAATCAAAAATACCAATGCGTTAGTCCTGAGTGAAATCTGGTTCAATGAACTCAAATTTGTTTTGAGTCGAAGTGTTATTTTCAAAACTGGAACAGTTTGTAACAAGAATTCAGCAAAGCGATCAAGTACCTAACTATCTATCATGTAATATTTTCGTAGGGATTTAAAAAAATAAATGTATTGGAATAGCTTTTGAAGGTTATACCCGATTGACGTTTTCATAATTAGGTTTAATTTACTTGGAGCTAATTTTTAAAAAATTCAGACAATCCCGTGATTTTTCGCGGGTCATAAGAATTCAGATAATCGATAAATAAAAACAGTTGGGTAATTTTTATAGCGCCGTTTATATGAAAAATCACTTAGGTACGAGTTACCTGCCTATCTGTTATATGGTATTATATCTAATAACATTTGAGAGTCGGGTATGGGTTCCGTCGCCACGTGAACCATTTAATAGATAGCCAACACATATGCCATAGGTCACCCCAAGTGGTTCGCTACGTTTAGTGACTTAGCAGGGATGCCCGGGTTTATGGGATGAGGTTTGTCCGGATCTTGGCGGCAGATGCGTCTGCCCACTTTCTGCGTGGCGGGCCGCATCGAGAGAGACTGGTTGAAGGAGGCCTTTTGACCTTTCCAGCCGGACTCTGTCGCCGCCGGACTCCTGGACACTGACCCCATATTCCTACCCAACCCTAGTGCCCTTTTCCTTCCCAGAACTTCATTTCCTTACTTTCCTTAAAAAGGCCCTCCATCCAGCATCCCCTAAGATGACATAGGCCCTAAGGGAAATTATTTTCCTCAGGGCCTTCTGTGTTGAGCTAACGTAAAAACAAAAAGTTGGTATGTAGGTAGGTACCCACAACTCCTTTACGTTCCACCTGTTATCAAAATCAAATATTATAATACACGAATCGAAAAGCGTTTACTTTATCAGGTTACCACATTTTCACATAAATAATACAAAAGTTGAATAGTGAATAAACCTATTAATCAACTTATCAACACTATACGCGACCCAAAAGCTTACAACGGGTTCTTATTAGCATATGCATCCATATATATTATAATATGGTCAACCAGGTTCTTAATTTGGGAAAATTTATATCAGCCTTTCAGCTCGCTCTTAATTACGGCAGTTATTTCTTTAGCAGAAAGACGCGACTAAAAGCGAAGAAAGGTCCCGCAATTGTTGGTGAGATCCTGACTGGACAATGAACAGAGAAACCTCTGCATGCCCCGTCCCATCCACATAACTCGTGTTTTCATTTCCTGTCCCATAAATATTTTAATTAAGACATTGAACGGATAACACGTCTTCTCGATGCACAAAGAAACGAGCTCAAAGGAACATTCGTATGTTATTATAATATGCATTTTGGTATGGTCGTTTTTATTTCGAATATGCCCTCGATTTCGGATCTTGGATTGAGCATGGTTCAGATTTCACGATTTCGCCATTTACCGATTTTTAACATTTTTTTTTACAAACTTTATTAGAAGAAATTACTCTACGTATGTACGTTTTGCTTTTTTAAAAATGCATTGCCTAGTTTGTATACTGAACGCCTGTTGATGGCGTTAAACAAGGAAATTTTGAAGATTTTTGCAAGGTTCCAACTCCTATAAGAAGTTACTTATAAAAAAAAGCAATTGTACCGTGGTCGATTAATGTAGTATATTAAATATTCGCAGTAGTGCAATTGTCAAAATCGGTCAAAATTAGCTGGTTAAATTACATCAAATTTAATTAGTTAATGTTAATCTTACCATGACGAAGAAACCGTTGGTTTCTAAACATGTTGATAATTTTGATAAAATAGTGGTGTTTTACAAAGTTATTTGTTTATATTTCATTAAAAATGACGCCACAAAGTGAATTTGCAAAGATTGAAGAAGAATTTGCTGTTCTTACGGTAGCAAATCTGCTTCATCAGATCAACTAGATAATCTCAAATACGCATCCTGTCACCACCCTTTTCCGATGTTTCCCAGCTCCTTGCAGTCTACTCCTTAGTTAAAGGCACCGACCATGTGTCTGCTCGCAAAATTTAAATTGAATAGCCATGGAGTAACAGGTTAGTAAATATATTGTGAATTTTAATTCGTAATCTTCACATTACGACCGATTAGATTACTCAGTTATAGAACACGGCTCATTTGAACACTTTTGACGGATTTCTCTAATGGAAAACTAATAAACATTCGTACAATTAAGCACCCTAAACCTCTTCACGGGTAGAAAGATTTTTTCAGAGACGTAGGTGTAAATAATAAAGAATCGCAAGCCGATAATTAAATTGTACGTAGGCACCAATGGCTTGCAGTCTATAAATGTTTCAAGCTGTGCCTTCACTATGAAAAATGATCCACGAAAAGAAAAAAAAACACTGCAGCAAGAAATGAACATACTGCAAATTATGTATTTAAATCATTTATAAAAAGTCACAAGTAAACAAACATTACATTTTTTTACATTAACTCCACACAGGAGGCCCTGAAGAAAAAAAATCCCTCAGGGCCTAAGTCATCTTTGAAGATGCTCTGTGGAGGGTCTTTTTGAGGAGAAAAAGGAATGAACATGGGTCTTGAAAGAGGAGCAAACACAGAGGCCGACAAATCGTCCCACAGCCGAGCTGTTGAACTAAAGAACGAGTCGTAGAAGCGATCCTTTCTCATGTGACTTATGTCAACCGTGTACAAATGATGGTCGCGTGTTTGGCGTGTTTCCCGACTATGCATCGGTGCCGAGGGGATCAATGACGCTAGTTCCTCGAAGCATCTTCCATTGTAATACCGGTAGAACAAGGACAGCTTTCCCACCTGACGCCTGTGTTCTAAAGATTACAATCCGTTTGTTAAGTTAGGAGTATATCTATCAAGCGGAACGCCCGTTTCTGCACAAGTTGAATGTGCATGTACCTCCTACCTGTAATATTTCTATTAAATTAATTAATAAAAATCGTATTACATAGGTACAAATGGGTAAGGAACTAGAATGATAATAATTCAGTTGACCAAAACATTCGAAGGAAGATACACAATGGCTATATTTTAGAAAATTCATTACACAATTTATTCTTAGCCAAACTTGATCAATTACACCAATTGGTCGTAGAGCAATGCACGGTACTGGTAGCCATGGTGTAGAATATGTCCAGGTTCTTGTTTAACATTAAAATATAAATATTTAGACATCAATAAAATTAAAAATGAATAAGAATTAGATGACGTAAATTATTAATCTATTTAGTTAAGCTACAATAAGCGGTTCCTAATTCTTATTCAATGTTAAAATGCTGGAACGGTCGTTTTCAATTAAGCTCAAAATCTCTCTAAAGTCGACAACATAATAACTAATTTGCAAAAGCGTGGTACGAACGCAGCTTTGGCAGGATTTATCATCATAAATTAACGCGGTAAAGTTTTATTAGGAATTACACGAATATAGGTAGGTACCCCGGGCATGCAGCTTTCGACCGCTTCTCCGCGCCCGTGAAGTTGGTAATCCTTTCCCAATAGAATGTTGAATGGCACAAGACATTTCGACACACCTTTGATCGCAGCCGCCATGTTCGGATGATAATGGAGCCACCACTTTTTACCGGAGATCGGTTGGCTGTTCGCTGTTCAAATGTTCAGTATTCACTGTTCCCCGTTCGCTGTTCCCTCGACCATTTGTATTTACGTATGTACGGAGTGGAATTATATCGTTTTGTGCCATTTACAGCGTAATCTGATACTTGTGTGTTGTGCCTCAACACCGGCGGAGGCGCTCCGTGTTTTACAACATCCCGCCTTGTGTACAATCCTTTCGTCTGCGATTCTGTCAGATCAGCCAGCGTGAAGCGCGGGGGAAACTGCGCCGTTCCATCATTTGAGCTAAGGGTGGGTTTTCCGTGGCAAAGATGGAAGAGGGAGGTCGGTGTTCACGCCCGGAGCAGTGAATAGGAGCGAAGGTATTCAACGCGTAGAATGATTGCTCGCATTATGAACGTATTTGAGTATTTACATTTTCCCCTCGGCGGTGATTGTTCGCGGGAAGCTGAATGGAGCGGCGGACGCGAAGTCTGTAATTTGGGCCTCGGTACCGAAGGCTTATTAATACAACCACTCCCGCGGACTGTGGTACAAAAGGCACCTTTCTAACCTTAGACATACCTAATAAAATATGAAGCTTTTCAAAGCGTCTGCAGGATTCAGGTAAAATATCAATTAAGCTATAGAATTAAGCTTTTTTATATTAAATTCTAACTTGTATTTTGATTAAGAATACCCACGAATATTTTATTGATTTATTTACATTGAATACCTACTTATTCATTTTATTTAGTCACTAGCGCAAACCCTCTAAAAGTCACGGGATGTTATAAAAATTATAGGTTGTGGGATTTGTGAAGCTGAAAGTAGGTATTTATAACATATTTGCCTCATGATCATTGTCTTTCAAAAACATGTAGGATTTATTAAATAGGATTAAATTAGAAACTTACTTTTTTAGGATTCGTGGTCTATTATTTACAGAACTATTAGTATAAATCATTCTTATGATTTGTATTTTCAGAGCGAAGAAATAGCTTTTGATTTCTATACTACCCCTCGGCCTGAAATGAATCCCTCTACCAGAAAGCTTATCCCGATGGCTTTACATAATTCTCAAAAAACACTTAAAACATCTGAAGGCCCCTTCAACAACCTCGGCCACGAAACATTAAAACATGTAAAATAATTTATTTGTATTCTAATACTTTTTCGGGACTGCACAGCTTCTATACTGATGTCACCAGTAACACGAGACTTTTTGGTTCCTACGTCCCACAAATGCCAATGGATTTGATTGTCCGTAAGAAAGATTTTCGATATTTGAAAACGCCTGATCAATTTCACCCGCAGTAAAGGAAAGTCGAATTTACTTCTTTCACATTAGACACGCCCACTGATTCGCCCGAGAAACTTCTGTCGTTTCATCTTTTCAGCGTTTATCGGGCACATACTTGTAACCAGTGGCGTAGCTAGGGAGAGCGGGGGTTGGGAAGTGGTAGATTAGGTAATACCATTCCATATTTAGTCGATCTCCACATACGCTTCTGTCGAGGGCATGCACTTTTGATCGTTCCCTTAAGGCGATCCAATAGTCCAGGAAAAAATCGAATTCGGAATTCACGCCCCTTTTCCTGGACCATTGGATCGCCTTAATGATAGTATCGCCTTAATAGATACTTAATTGTCACGCAAAAAACTTTCAGTATTTTTCCTTAATTTTACGCTTAATTTCCAATTTTATTTTGCTGCTGTTTGACAATCAAGAAGGTAAACTTTGTATTATACTAACATATTATTGAAATTTATTTTAGGTGTTTTTTTTTTCTTTTCCAGGTATTGCAGTCAGCATACTCTTATTACGCAGTTCTGAAAGAAATAAAATAGGGATAGGCATAACATTTTTATTGCAATTATTTAAAAATATTTTTCACGAATAGTTAATGCAAAAAAAATAAATAAATTTACATCCTATTAATTACACAATATAAAAACATACTAGTAATATTTTTGAAAATGGGCTCCTGTGCTACTGCGGCGCTTCGAAAAAGATTGACAATTAATGCATCCACAATTCACATTCGCCACCCTCCCGAGGCAACCGTAATGGGTCGCTGATAATTTAAAGAAAGAAATAATTGGTTTATTTTGTTGACTTATGCACACGCTTTTTAAAAAACACACATAATTTACTTAATTAAATATTGCAGTGAGGTGTATATGCATCAAGTTTATCGTATTATATCGTAATTTGAAAAGTATTAACGTTTTTAAAATTATTAGTATGCAACTGACTTTTATGAAAAATGCATTTCGCACATAATTTAATATCAAGATAATATTTTACGCAAAAAAGCGTTTTCATACTACTTATTAATATTAATAACTAGCTAGGTTTATATTAATTAATCCAAATGTTTTTTTTCTAAATTAACGATGCACTTTCATTCAAATTAAACGCACTGTTACTAATTTATTACAATAAACATATTATAGGTAATCAGCACTGTTGAATGTTTTTTTCTAAATTAAAGATGCACTTTCATTTACGCTTGACTTGGGGGATAAGCTGGCGAATGCGTTACGAGAGCGTTACGAAAAGCGAGGCGAACGCTTCGTATATCACTGTAGGAGTAAGTGAGAGCAGTTCGCACGCACATTTTCTTTCTCTCTTCTTATCATATAGATGGAGCAGAAGTTTTACTTCAGTTGTGTGGTCTAAACCACGCTCGTTTTTGAAGTAAAACTTCTTTACGCACGCTTGACTTGGGCAGTAAGCTGGCAAATACCTGACGAGAGCGTTACGAAAAGCGAGGCGAACGCTTCGTATATTACTGTAGGAGCAAGTGAGAGAAGTTCGCGCGCATATTTTCTTTTTCTTTTCCTATCATATAGATGGAGCCAAAGATGGAGCAGAAGTTTTACTTCAGTTGTGTGGTCTAAAGCACACTCGGTTTTTTTTAAAGATGAATCGATGGTGTCAATATGTTGGTAAATATTACTAGGAGACTTGCTACATATATCTAGAACTCGGACATATACTAGATAAGAAAAATTGAAAACGGTTTATTTTGCAATAATCTAGTCCTAGTCTATGCTTTCTTATAATATAGTGTGTTGGGGATCCTGCCAAAAAAACTTATGTAGAACCATTTAATATTGCCCAAAAACTGATTCTTAATATTATGTTCAAGAAAAAAATTGATTTACTTTATAAGGAATAATTTAAATTTATCATGTAATGTTATGAATGAACAGCTATGTATTTCGCAAACGCTTTGGACATTTTTTAATAATGTAGCGGCCGCAAGTTTTTTGCCAGCCTTTTCCAGTAGCTACTGAACAGGTCCGCCTATACAAGGCGTCTACTGTCCCGGCCAAGCCAGTCAGTCAATAATAACACGTTAATCTATAAGGAACAAATTACCATACAAGTGCCAAGTGCATGGCGTTTCCAGTGCGCAAGCACTTCCTTCGAGGATTCACTCACATCAGCTCTATGATCCATCGGACTCCAGATACTAATATCTACAGCCTGTATGTCGGACTAATATCTACAGCTCAAACTGCTGACTAATATCTATGAGAACCAAAGTGAGAACTAATATCTACAGCTCAAACTGCTGACTAATATCTATGAGAACCAAAATGAGGACGAATATCTACAGCTCAAACTGCTGACTAATATCTATGGAACAGGTGATGTCGACGAATATCTACAGCACTATATCCCCCCCCCCCCAGGACATTGAAGCTTTCACCCACCTATTCCCACCCCGGTATAGGCGACTTATGGTCGCCCCTTCGGAGTTCTCGCAAGAATCTAATTTTTTGAATGAACGACTCTACATTTAAAATATGTAACGATTCTAGAACTTCAATGTCCCCGCATACGTTGTTAGAGGGCGGTATGCAGGCGCGCCAATGACATAGGTACCAATTTTTCATGAGTCGAAATTAGTGTTTGTCAACTTTAATGGGGGGGGGGGTGACACTAACCACGTTCTCCGCCCTTTCCGCCCCGGGTGCCACCCATGCTAGCTACGCCACTGCGAACTGCGATCAGGTCATTCTCCACCGTCACGGTGTCGAGCAGACCCGTGGTCTTCACCGCCGCCACTGCATCACCGACTTTCATCACTCTACATAACCACGGTGCATCAGCAATATCATCATCTACGGCACTTCTGTCTACTGCCTGTTACCTCTTCATTGACCTTCGCTACGTAGACAAATAAAGACTTGACTCACAACACACACAACTGCTCGCCTTTCATTCATATCCCGTATCTGGCCGACACTGCAGTCCATTCCTTCAATAATATTAACATTGCTGAAAGAACAAAGCAAATTACTAATCACTACTAGAATTGGCCCTGGTCTGAACTTTGTGGCAATTCAAACTAAATCTTCTTTTGGTCAAAGAAATTATTTTTATCAGGCTCCACTCATATTTAATAGCCTTCCAGAACATCATCTAATTCCCTGAGCACTTTAAAAAGATTGTTAAGTTGAGACAAGCGTCCCAACTTCTTCCAACGGTCTGGAACCAGTGAGACTATGACACACCCCCCCACTGGAGTATGTTATGAGGCTGAAGGTAGTGGGGAGGGGAAGGAGATGGGGAAAAGTAAGGTGGGGAAGTACTTAAGTATTTTAAGGCATAAGAGTCCCAACTGTTTCCAACCGTCTGGTGGCTGTGAGACTAAGTCACTCCCCATTGGAGTATGTTGCGAGGCTGAAGGTATTGGGGAGGGAAAGGAGATTGGGCAGAAGAAGATGGGGAAGTACCTACCTGGCTACTCAGATATAATCACCAAAGACGGCTAACCTGTACAATATTTATCAATTAAGTAGGTGCGTAGGTTCAAAACAACTCCTGTGGGATCCCAAGCCTACTCGAGTTCACCCCTGGTTGATCCGTGAACCCAACACCTCGCACCTCTCAGTGGCCATGGCGTGTTGCGCGCCGTTATTCGATATCGCTAACTTTATTTCCAAAGCACCATACTGTTACTTTAATTAGATTATGGAAATAACGAGCCACAAGCCTCCACTCCACTCAACGAGGATTCATGCCATTAATCAAGGGTAGGAGGTAGTACCTACCTACCTACCATATTATTATAATATAATTATTATAAAAATGATTACACGCTGAGCAGCATTATTATCAAAACAGCATTGAAAAATATTATGACGTTTAGGTAATCAAATTTTCCTGTCAGATTCGTAATATCTAAAACAAATATTATTTAATAGTCCATAGAAATGTGTAATGGTCCATAGAAATATGTAATGGTCCATAGAAAATACAGATTGATGACACGAGGACCCAAAGTAAGGTTCGTAGAAAATGCCATGCGAAATAATGCAAAATCATACAAAATCATGTGTTTTGGTTTGAAAATTTGATCGCTTAGAAATATTCTACCTTCTCTAACCTTTCCAATGTCGTCTTCTCGAGTACTTTTTAATCCCTCCCAAAAAGAGGCGTGGATTCCGATGTCGAATTTTTGTGCTCATCGAGGGGCCAGCACGGTGATCGACTAAAAATTCGTGACCTAGCTTCATAAGTCCACGTTCCACTGGGAAATTTTAAATAACTGCAAAATTTTGGTCTCCGGTGACTTTTAGTTTCGGTTAAGAAAATTTTTTCTTCAAAATCAAACAAACAAAAATTCTTCAGCATGTCGTCACTGGTCACTCAGCTTAGTAACCGCCCAACCTCTTACCCCGCCCCCAACTACTATTTTTTTAATGTTTTGTTAAAAAAAATGTCACGGGAGACTAAAATTTCAATAACATTTTTACTCCAAATAACGCCAGGAATCACTGGTTAAGATGAAGCCATACTAAATAATTCAAAATCATTGCATTTTCGCGTTGTTGTTTTACAATAAGGCCGCTAGTTGACGAATTATTTGGTTTTTCAAAGTGAACCCTATGTCGTCCAACGAAGAACTACTGACCACGCCACACCTATTTCGTATCAGTCACTATATCAATATTAATAAATAAACAAAGAAATACTTCGATAGGTAGAGAACTCGGCTAACTTATGTGAAGTAGGGCCATTGACTACAAAACTTATTAAATTTGATTTAATTTAAATTTTAAAATAAAATTAATTGGCGGTCTATGAATTACGTCACAGGAATTTCGTGATTTTTTCAGCGGCCCTTTTTCTCTAAAAAATTGTAAAACAAAGAAAAAATAAAATAAAAATTAAACTGCCAAAATGATAAAAAAAGAAAGGCACAGAGGATCAAAATGTTAATTGGAAAAAATGAAATATTGTATATTTTATTAATATCTAAGCTCAGTTGAACTTGGTTGGCAGTTAAAACAATATTCAAACGTGCAGCCGTGGAATCAATACGATATCAAGTGACTTTAGCGACGAAGAAAATAATTTTCTTCTTCTTTATCTTTATAAATACCAAAATATTTAAATTTGGATAAAAAAAAATTGATGTGAAAACTTCTTTACCACCGTTGTGATTTGAAACTCGATGAAACGAAAAATAACGACACTAAAAAGAGACAAACACATACATCTATAGGATTTAGGAGAATGGGATAGTATAATTTATTTATTTCTATATATTACAGTTTTTAACTTATTTTTAATATTTTTACATAATATATTTTGAAAACAATTTTACATTTTATTATGTTGGGTGTAAGGTAGGTTTGAGAAGGTGAAACTGTTAGTTGATAATGTTGTATGTTTCGTGAACACCTCACTAGGAGAACCTGTGCTGAGGTGTTTACGTGTTTATGATTCAGTGTGACAAGTACAGGTATTTATGTGTTGTAGTAGAAAGTTGTTTTTTTTACATTTTAATGGTTATTGTACATGGATTATTTAAAAGAAACAAATATATATTTGTAAATATGAATAGTTGGTAAATTCTTGAAAGATATGTTTATTTATTTTACTTTTTTATAGTTTTGTTATGTTTGGTTAGGGATAAAGAAATTTTGTATAAATTGAATATCTTGATTGTTGGTCTCCTCTTTGTGCGGTGCTCCGTAGCCTCCCCAACCTTGTCTTTTTTAGTTTTCTGAAGGTTTCTCTTTCACCGCGTGTGAATTGTACACTCCAATTTCTTTTTATAAATTATTTGTAACATCATTAATGCTGTATTTTTCATGGAAATTCAAAAACCACCCCTGTAAATTATGTATTTATGCGACTTTATTACGACTTATAAAATTATAAAACGCGACTGCCTAAAATCTGGGGATTTTTTCACATTCCTGGAGATTTTTAGGGATTTTCGATGCCTTTACTAGGGAGTTTCTATTTTTTGACCTGCCAACGCCGAAAGTGCGTCTCGTACCGCGTAATCAGCGTTGCCAACTCTACGTCTTTTTACGTAGATCTACGTATTTTGGGTCCTTCCTGAACATCTACTAACTTCAGTCCAGAATCTACGTATTTTTTGTCAAATTGCGCACAATTTGCAAAATAACATAACTCATTAGGCTGAAGAAGCATATTTTCCGTTACTTTATGGTGGCGCCCCCGTCTGCAGGGCAAAGTATGTAGCGCGGACTCCAAAAGACGTTCCGTTTCATACTAGAGTCCGCGCCGGGGTTGGGATGTCAAGGGAAATTTCCCTAGATCTAGGGGAGAAAAAATATTTTTTAGGCAGAAATCAGCACAAATCTAGGAAAATTTCGAATAACTATTACTTTATAATTTTTTTTTAATTGGAGTTGTAATCTTCTACTTCCCGGTAAAATACACAATTTCAGACAAAGGCATCGCTAAGTTATTTATTGCTAGTATTTGACCTTAACTGTTTACTCCATATTCATGTTTTTTTCCTAAATACTGCCTATTACCCCACATTTGCATAATTACCAAAACTATATTTCGTTTCATTTAAATCTTAGGATCTCAACGTGGGCAATAAATAATGCCCCCTTGTGGACGTTTGAGACTTTCAGGGGGCAGTAGAAGACCCAAAGAGAGGGCATTGAGGCAGGCCCGGACTGGGACCATTTGGGGCCCTCCGCTAAAAACTGAAAAGGGCCCCCTAATGTGGGGTAGGGGGGAGGGCTGCAAAAAACGGGGGGCCTCCCCCGGATAATTTTTGAAAATTAGGTCCTTGAAAACAATGAAAACGCGTTTCTACGCTATATTGGCACCTATAAAGAAGGAGAAATTCAGATAGTTTTTTATACGAATATTATGATTTTCGACTTTTGTTGACTTTATTATTTGTTGAAATAAGAAATTCACGGTATTTTTAGGATACCACAACACTACTATTAACACATGCTGTAGAACTGCCAATAATTATAACGGAGTTCGAAATAAAGGGCAGGATTTTATTCACACCAAAGCATTAATGAATTATGTCAAAATTATTTGTGTAGTAAAAATAATGACAAACGGATATTAGGGATTAGAAAAATAATACTAACATTTAAAAAAAATCCTGTGAGTTTTACAGTTCACAATTTCGTATACTAGAATAGAAGGGGCTTAACATAAGTGAAATGATTCGATTTTTTGCTCCCATAGCCCTAAAGTAACAGTTTCTTTGTAAGCAACATTATTTTATTTTTGTCCAAATTATGAAATAAATCCCTCTCAACATTAATAAAAAGCAGACTGGACATAAGGTCTTGGCCTAAGGACGACCGAAGTCGATTTTTGACGATTTTAAGTTTAGAAAAAACTCGTTCACATGTGACTTGGGTACAAGGTATGGTAAGAACAAATTTATATACAATAGAGACGATGTATGAATGTGAGTGAGGCAAAGAGTGTGTGCCAAGACCGAGTTGTTTGGCGGTCCGTCCTCTCTGCCTACCCCTGCGGGGAAACGGCGTGATGGTTAGTTAGTTACAGGTTGGTAAACAGTCCAAATTGTGTAAGTTCAAACAGAACAGAAAAAGCACATGTCAAACACTGGAAACATTGTCACTTGAGCAGTTCTCTTCAAATATAGAACCCCCTTCCCCCCCCCCCCCCGCCCTTGGTGAGATAAATTTGAGCCACTTCGTATATTCTTTTCTGGAAAAAAGAAAAATAAAAGTGAAGAAAAAATACGAAGTGGCGTGAGATTTTGCTGGACCCCCCGTCCCCCCTTTGAGCTGACGTAATTAATGTATGCCCCCTTACGTAAAAGTGTTTTCGTAAGTGGAGTTTGCATACAAATCTACTTTTGTAATGGAACCAAATTAAAGCAATGCCAAAGATGGCACCGCATAAGTTAACAGCTAGCGTAAGGAGCATCGGCTGGCAGGAGTAAGTACTATTGGATTTGTAATTTCGGATTTGTAATATGGAGAGATTGACGATAATATGATTATTATTATATTTGGCAGTCGTGAATAATAATACCACGCGTCTATATATTGTAATATACTATATATTATTATTACTTCATATATTATATGATGTTATCGCCTGTCGCGGTTACTTTGTTCCGGTAACTAGCTGTCTCTGGGTCCTAGTGGATCCGAGGAATCGGAAATTTTTGGAACCACTTTCTATCAGATTTATGAAATGGTCACCAACACTCAAATTGGGCGAAGCCAAACCAAAAGCCGCCCGCAGGACCTAGCAGAAAAAACCTGCGGAGGTCCTGTGTGCAAATCTATATAGCCTTTTATCTACATGATTTTACTGTTCTCTCTTTTATTACTGTTTATAAAAATTTAAAAAAATTAAAAACAAAAAAATTATTGACAAAAATTAAAATTTTTTAGTTATGACTCTTGATAAGGTATCCATGACCATAAATAACATTTGAACTGTTAGGTAAAATGGTACCTGTGCAGTGTACATCTACTGAGAAATTAGGCTTGTAACAATCCAGTAACAATTCTGGTAAGGAAAAATTTATAATTTCAATAGGATTCCAGCGGATTCCAGTTACCTACCTAATTTAGCGACTTCTTATGAGAATACTTTTTTGATTATAACTAAAAAAATATGATTAACAGAAGGTTGTTGTATAAAGGTTCTAAATACTAAATTATATAGTATTTTGGTGCCTAATCAACATATTATAACATTTTCGTAAAGAAGTCTAACTTGCTTGAGGTTGAGATTCTACTGTTCGGTTTGTTTTTCTCAAAAATTAAAATCTAATAAATCTTCATAAATATTAAAAATGTCTTATTTATTAGATTTAATTTATGAAGAGAAAAAAATACTTTCATCATCGAACATTATTATTACCCCAGCGTCTGCGGGGTTGAATTTCAGAACCCAGTTTCGAGTGCATGTTGACGCAACGCCGTACGAAGCCGTACGCGTTGCGCCACAAATAACATCTGTGTATGTGGAATTTCAAACAAAACCGTTGTAATTCGGTTTTGAATTCAACAATTCGTAACAACATGTCGCCACTTACGTCAGCAGCTCACATGTGGACGTTTCTTCCCTAGGTATAAGTAGGTAGGTACTATGGATTAATAGAATTCAAGTATCTTTCCGGATATGGAGACATTACATATGGCGTCATTGCCACGGTTACTTTAACTCAATGAATAGCTGTCACTGGATACTGGATCACAGTGGATCCGAGGAACTGGCTATTTTTGGAACCAGTTCTTATCGGATTTATAAAATGGTTACCTACACTCAAACTGGGCGAAGCCGAACTAAAAGCCGCCCGCAGGGCCTAGCAGCAAAAACCTGCAGAGCAAAATTATTGCGGTTCTATTTTTAAATTAGCTCCACAGGGAAAATAATATGTTGTATGGAGGGTCTTTTTAAGGAAGGGAAGGATAGGAACTTCTAGTATTTATAGTTGGGAAGGTAAAAGGTATGAGGGATGGGTAGGAATCTGGGGTCAGTGTGTCCAGGAGTAACGGACGTATGAATCCATCCCTCCAACTGCGGTACAAGGGGATGGGCCGAGAGAGTCCGGCTGGAAAGGTCAAAAGGCCTCCCTCAACCAGTCTCTCTTGATCCGGCCTGCCACGCAGCATGTCGGCAGTACCCATACTCGCCTCCTAAATTGAGGTTCTAGTAACCTTAAGATATTTGCAAGGACTTGGAATAAACTCACTCCGTAATTAAGATGCATAAGCCTAACAGAGTTTAGGTCTAACTAAAAACTTACCATTTAGGCTCTCATACCTATAAATTACATGTACCTACCTCAGTGGCGTAGCTAGCATGGGTGGCACCCGGGCGGAAAGGGCGGATAAGGTGGTTGGTGTAACACCCCCCTTTGACTCATGAAAAATTGGTCTGTCCTGGGGGGGGGGTGGCTAGAGAATTGTGATTGAGGGGTGCAACCCGACCGAATGTCACCCCCCCCGACGGGTGGCACCCCGGGCGCTCCGTCCCCCCCCCCCCTCGCTACGCCACTGACCTACCTGATAGTATCATTCTTGAACTTCCTATTATACATATATACGTATAACTTCACCACTCGGATTCATAAGCTTGTTTTCACGATAACATTACCAGATATATGTATGACATGTGAGGCGTACCTGACTTATTAGGTATACACACTTTGCTTATTGTATTAACATTATTATATTAGAATAATATACCAAGGGATAAGTCACATTAGGGAGATAAAAAACTTAATTTCTTCTCTTGGGGAGATAAAATCCTAATAAAATCTATGTACCTACTGTTGTACCGCCCATCATAAAATTTTGCTTTTGTTTTCCCAAACTTATTCATTAAAAAACATATTATACAGAGTGTCCGGGGTAAAGTGCATTAACTTTGGTAGGTGATTCTACATTATGGTAGGAGTAAACAAAATTAACAACTTTTTCCAAAATTCCATCATTTTTTTCCCAAACAAAAAGACGTAGGTACCTACTAAAAATCCTTAGTGTGAGGTACGATATTACTTGCTGAGAGCCTGACGGGCACAAACGTGGCAATATTGCCTGGTTGTGAGTGGCCCGTATTGTAACAGCGGAAAATAATAAAGCTGGCCGCACACGCCGGACTAATTTTATCTTTTTACCACAAAACTACCCCTAAAAGTTAGAATTTAGAAAAAAGGTATGCATCTGTTTTACTTATACTATCATTTAGAATCACCTCCCGAAGTTAATGCACTTTACCTCTGGACACCATGTAAATTATTAAATATAAACCAGGATTAAATAATAGCACTTCCAATAACATGTGTTCCCAATGGTTACCGGCCTTATTCCTTTAAAACGTTCATTAAGGCGATCCAATAGTACAGGAAAAATCAAAATCGGATTTCTCGGAAAGGTTGGAATAGGTATTTGAGAAAAAAAATTACAGGTTGATTTCGTAAAGGCCTGTAAAAAACATTAATTCCTTTTTTACACATTGTTTATTGTAATAAAACGGAAATTTAAAGTTGATTTCACGAAAAAAAGCGGCGCGAAGGAACACGTCTGTTTCCCGCTATGGCCGGGGCGTGACCATAAATATACCAAACCACCCACACAAATGGGTTGTTTCCAGTGCATGGTTTTTGTGATCATGCCATAAGGGTCACTATAAGATCCAAATTCGAAGAGTGCGGGCCTTATTAGTACCCTTTACACGTAGAGTTCGGAGCGGGACGTGCCCCGCGCCACTTCAGGCCGCCGCGCAGAAAAGTCTCACAGTGAACTGCGCTGTAAACCGTTATCTTACTTTCGGTCTTTACTTTTCTGCGCGGCGGCCTGAGTGGCGCGGGGCACGTCCCGCTCCGAACTCTACGTCTAAAGGGCACTATTGATTGATGTCAAAAATTACAACGAGAAAATGCATGTTTTATTTTATTTTGTGAAGTTCGGACGTAAATATCATATTTTTTTGCGATTATTATAAGAGAAACTGAATTTGCTACATTATACAATAAAACCATGTCCGAAAATGGGTTTATAAGTAGGAGAGTTTGCATTCGAAAGTGTTTTTTATAGACCTAATACTTTCTTTTTTTCTAGGCTTATTAAAAGACTTGACAATAAAAATTAAAAATTAAAAAAAATGACCGATATTTTTAAGGGCCAAGGTATGTTCTACACGCAGTATTTAATTGAAGCATCTATAATACTTCTAAGCGATCAAATATTCAAAACAAAAAACTTATGATTTTGTATGATTTTACATTATTTAGTATGACTTCATCTTAACCAGGTTACTTTAGGTCAGGTTCACTTTGAATGACTTTTTAAAGGGGTATTGCAATCCCACTTCGTTGTGTTGAAATGAAACCGTACTCAATTATGTGCATCACATTCATTGCTCAAATGCATTGTAGGTACCTACATATAGTTTTGTATTAGTGATCGATGAACTGGTGGTCGCAATCTATTAGCCATAAGTTGTAGGTAATAATAGTTTGTCCACTCTGTAGTTAGAAGTAAGGTTGTAGAAAAATATTATAATTTTGTACAGTGCCCTTTAGGTGAATTTTCACAAAAACGGCGCTATACAAATCACCCAAATAGTATTATTATTATTCCACACAGTTCCAAGCAGTCGATCGCGTAGCAAAATTTGGTCAATCTCATTAATTACGATTGTAGGTAAATTTTGATTAATTCAATTATTTATATATTTTTTAATTTACAAACATCAAATATTCTTGTAAGATTCTTGTTAGAAGTCGATCAAGAATACGTGTAGATCAAGAGAATTGCGTCTACTTTAGACGGCTCCCTCACGGGCCGGTGAGACACTGTAAACCGAATCAAGGGCGGATCCAGGATTTTCTCCTGGGAGGGGCACAAGGGGCGGAGGTGGGGGGGGGGGCAATTCCCCCCTCCTCCCCCCAGGATGGACCAATTTTTTATGAAGAGGAAATTTGTGTTTGTCAAATTTAATGGGGGGAGGGGGTGGGGCTTTTCTGACTGCAATTTCCCCCGACCGTACCGCTCTCGCAAACGCTGATTATCATATTTCATTTGCAAGTGCATGAATGGAATGCAACGAACAAAATTCGCAATTCCAGCCAGAAATAGAAAAGAGTTTGACTTACGTTCTTTCTGTTATTTTATTCATATATTTTAACAACTCTGATAATTTGATTTGCTTCAAAGTATGTATTGTGATGGAATCTCCACAGTACACAAAAATACCGTCCTGGGGGGGGCACGTGCCCCCGTGCCCCCCCCCCCCCCCCTAAATCCGCCCTTGAACCGAATAGGTACCTACTGTAAGACACTGCGTAGAAAAGTCCCCCAATCGACCGCCTTACAAAATGCAATTCAATAGCAATTCATTTAACATTCCAGCAAAATATCAAAAATATAAAATTTTGCAGTCAGTACCTACCTCTAGAAACTTTTCTTTTTTTTTTAAAAAGAAAGACAAACATTCTGGATTACATATAACCCCACAATAATCTCCTACTACCACCGCAGTAAGCTGAAAATGTTGCTTGTGTCGTGATGGAGGACTTAGCCAGCCGAGGTATCGAACACGCGATGCCCGGGTGGGATCCAACACAATGCCAACTCAGCCACCGACCGGTCAAACGGAACGGTTTTTTGTTCCACAATACTAAAAATAATTCATTTTTACTTTGGCTTTGCGATATTTACATCATGGCAGTTTCTATCGATGAGTTAAGAGACAAATTTTTATGGGTTAAAAGACAAAAAGACAATTTTTTTAAAAGAATATAATTAAAAAACACTTGCAAAAACGATAATTTAATAAAAATAACTTAATCACATAAGTAAAAATGAGTAAGTAATGAGGTGAGGATAGATGTCCCTAATCTCCTTCATGCTGCAGAGCAGGAACTGTGGTACATTCAAAATGATTGTCGCCTTTCTGCTAAGAAATAAAACCAAATGAAGAAAACAGTCAAAGGAAAAACTACATTTATACATAAATACCTATAAGTAATATACAGTTCTTCAAGAAATGCTTTTTTTATTCTTAACCCCATTTGTGTAAACCTTAATGGCGCGAGGAAGGAATGTAATCTTAATTGGTTTAACATCAAACTCCTCATTGTCTATAGCAAACCAGATTTCTTCACCTTCCCGAGACACCTTCTGTGGATATATTTCAACCGTCCGCGCTGCCATGTTTTTATTGACTGTAGGCTGATTTTTATTCAATCGATTCCAACCTTCGGCCACATATTCAAAGTAGCCCAAATTCATTTTGCCTAAACTGATTGATAAATGCGGTGGAACTCGAACGTCCCCATCGTTTAAAGTAAGTTTAACTTCGGTTGTTTTGAAACATATTTCTTCAACGTTTCCGCAAACTTTGTTAGATATTTGAGTGTAATCTTTATCGGACGAGACCTCGTCTTTAACCTTTGGCATTATGAAGTCTACCCATCTTCCTTTAGCGACCGGCTTGACCAAAGAAGATTTGCAGTTGTTACAGCCTTCACAAGGAGGAGATATTTTAAAGGTTCCTTTACAATCCCAACAGAGAGAACTTTTGTATCCATTGAAGAGATAAGATGCGTATTCTCTTAAGCCACCGTAAAGCCAATACTTGTCCCGCCTGGCGTAGGCATCTCGGAAAGCACCCCACTCTATAGCTCCCATGGCAAATATAGGTTTCCCTGGAATATCAGCTTCTGTTTCAATGATCTCTATTTTCATGACATCTTTAGGTTGTGAATGGTTTTTAATGATAGCCATTGCAGCTTCTGTGAGTTGTCGAACTTTAGGCAGATTACCGTGTGAAGGGAAAAGTTGGTTGCCAACAAAGTTTCTCCTTCCTAGCGGGAGAATTCCCACTGTCCTTTTACACTTGTTTTCATCTTCTCTCAGAATTCCTAAAATAAATAAAATACCAAATATAGATACATATACCTAAGAGATACGGGATCTTCAAAATGATTCAAAGTAAATAATAAGTAATAAAAAGACTTATAATCTCTAAGGCGAAACCTACACATTCAATATTTATTGTGGTCTGTCAATATTTATCAAATATCGTGATATTTATTGAACATGTAAGCTAGCATATTGATGTATCACAATATTTATTGCAGATGTCTAGATGCACGAATTCCATATCGTGAACCATTGATCACTAGGCTACAAAATCAATATTTTTCATGATCCATATCATGATCCGGAATCCGAATTCAAATCAATCGATATTTGAATCTAGAAATCCTGTGATCCATATTGTGATCCATCAATACAGTAACCTACACGTTAAAAAAATATGAAGATATTTGATTAATATTGACAGACCACTATAAACATTGAACATGTAGGGAAGCACTCCGATCCACGTTGATGGATCACGATCCATCAGAATAGATCATGATAAATATTGAACGTGTAGTCTGTACCTAAGGCTATGGCCACATAGGTAAGTGCCTCGCTTAGTGCTCAGAGCTATGCTACGAGCGAGGTGACATGTCCTAGCGAACGGACGCACATTATACTATCGCAGGGGCCACAATGTACGCTTTGCGCTAAGTAACTATTAGTCATCTAGTGAGTCTCCCGGCGAACAAACATGTTGGTTAATTTTTTTGTGGAAGATGGAGGAAGTTTTATTATGAGCAGTTATTAAAACTGAGTTTTTGTGGAAACCATCTAATAAAAAGAATACTTCTGTAATGGCAGAACATTGCAACATAAAATACAGCATTGTGACAAAACAACCTAACGAATACACTCTTTTGCCATTACAATGCTGTTGCCATGCAAAAGGTAGGATGTTTGAGTTACAGAATATTAGCCTCACGTAGCGGCAGTGATATGTCAATATGTCGTATCTCCACAAAGCTAATTTTAAGACGAATGGCTTTATTTTTTTTTGACATTTTGTTATTTTCCTTGCAAACCAAAATCAGTAACAATTTAAAATTTGTTGAAGGGTTTGAACGAAAATTCATATTTGTATATATTTTTTAACAACATTTTAAATGGCGGGTCAACCTAACCTTTCACCAAATTTGAAATTGTTACAACTTTTAGTTTGAAATGAAAGTAACAAAATTTCCAAAAAAGTTTAGTCATTTATCTCAAAACTAGTTTTTTGGAGATATAGCATGTTGCCATTACACGGGCCTGTTGTTAACTTGACCGCTTCCTAATGACAATTGATTTTGTACCTAAGCATGTAGCGTACAATGTGGCAAAATGTATTTCTAATAGATAAAAGTAGCACCTAGTTTAGCACTAAGTGAAACACTTTGGTGTGGTTCCTGCCTGAGAATCTAGTAGGTACCTGTAATGGCTTCACTGAAAGTCCCATCTCCGCCTGCAACAACAACTGATTCATTTTCTGGTAATCCTTGAACCAAGTCTTTAGCGTGACCCTCGGCATTAGTCTGCAGCAGAGTGACACTGATTCCCGCCAGGTGGAACAGCGGCTCGCAATACTTCTCGTAGTCTGTCTTCGCAGACCTCTTGTTAGCGGCTGGATTTAATATAACGGTGATAGATCGGGGGCTCTCTGAAACTGGTAGTCGTACGTCTCCATATTGTTCGGCCTCTTCACAGCAAACTTTCATCAAAACATTTGTGCTGTAATAAAAAAACGAATGATTAAATTATAAAAAATGGGGTGAAACCGATATTAAAAACTAACGTCCTGTATGCATTCAGATATCCGCAAAATTGATTATTTAAAGGCTTCTAATACAGAGAAATATTATACTGTGCAATAATTTAAAAAACTTACTCATATCTACTTTTGAGTGACGAAACTCCATAACCAATTAGGCCCGCACCAACCGCGGATTTTTTCCAATTATTTCGAATAACTTTATATGATTTTAAAAACACAGCCATTTTGCAACCGTAAGAATATGTTTCTAGTTGCTACAATCATTTAATGTGGGTACAATAATATTTTTCCGGCTAACCTCAATAGTTGCTTTGACAGATGACACAGAGATGTAATTTTCTATGCTTTGTTATTATTGTTTCTAGCCTTTCGAACTCTCGACTCTCGTGCTGCCATTTTTCAGTGTTGCCATCAGAATAGGGTACATGCAGTATATGTAATATAGTGTTTTCAATGCATTTAATACAAGTAAAAAAAATAACTTAACTCGAATATCACACCTAAAACCCCCGAAAAAAATTATTAAATTAATTAATTCACTTTTAAAGTTGTATGAAAATTCATATATCAAAAACGAGTCATCATTGACTTGTGAGATTGTGACGTCACAACGCACCCACCTAGTCCCACGTCAAATTGTTTTTGACAGTTTTTGTTCCAGCTGCTATGCTGGTTTGAATAAGTTTGATAGTCATAATACTCATAATCGTTTAGTTATGCATCCTAAGCCCATTCGTTTGTGTAAAACATACATTGTAAATACATACTATCATGAATCATGACAGACAGTGGTTTTCTACAAAGACAGTCTGATAATTTGCCAAAAATCGACGCGATTATAATGGCAGTTACATGTACCTTTTCATCGCATGACACCGCTTTTTACACATAATAACATTATTTGTGACGTTTATAAATAGTTTGTTTGGTGTTGAAGATGTTGTATTTGTACACTTTAGTACAATACAGTATTTATAAACGGTATCTACGGACATTTTCTTCGATAAACAAATGATCAACTGCAGACTGATTACTGGATTACGACTTGCGACTTATGACATCTGTCAAGAAGTGCGCAGTGACGTCACAAGCCAAAACCGCGCGAAAAGGGCGTTTTAGCGCTAATTTGAAAATTGAATATTCAAAACGTTATTGAAGGACTATTTCCTATCGTAAAAAAAAAATTTTGAATATTCCAGTTTGTAATTTTTTTCTTTAATTTTTGGTAAAACAAAAAAAAATGTGATTGTACCCTTCCCTATAAATATTGTCTATCAATTTTGACAGTTGAGAGGTATTTTACACGTGCAAGCGTGGGTGGTTTGGTATATTTATGGTGCAAGCATGATTGGTTTATTTATGGTGCAAGCGCAGGCCGGCAACCGGCAACTAATCCAGACCAATCCAGACTCCAGACTAATCTGACAATCTGACAGATCTACCGATTTGTCGAATGTCGAATTTATTATATTTCAGTTTAAGTGACATTCCTAAAGTTAAATATGAATAAGATAATAAGTTTAAATAAAAATGAGGATGTCCTCGAAGCATTAGATTTGTTAGATCTAGATGAACAGTTGATAGACGATAAATTAGAGTCGTTGATGAAAAAAGACACTCTGCAGCACAACCACCTGAAAACAATACTGACTTTCATGAAATATAAATACATGATATGTTTACAAGAAGAGACTGATTGTGAAAATGACATTTACGTTAAGTTTGTATTGGAACGGCTACTGACCAGTCGAGAAGAACATATTAATATTCTACTAGACATTCTTTCCGTGTCTTTATTGTTAAGTACAGAAAGACTCCAAAATGTAGCGGAACATATCATTCAACAGCTCATGGCAGTAGATGATGTTCAGTCTATAACTTCACCGGAAAGCCACTCACAAGTTCCCTTGAAGATTATTGACAGTGTTCTAGAATTGTGCATCAGTAATAAAGTGACAGTACATTCCACTTTTCTGAATGATGAATTAGAAAAAATGATCACTGTAGAAGAGAAACTTGTGGCCACTCAATTTTTTACAAACACTATTCCATTGATAATTAACTGTTGTCAGGATTACAGCGCCTTAAATTTGATTTGGGACCGAATTCTAAGCAGAGTGAACCAACCAATCCAAAATGACTATGTCATTTTATGTACATTATCTGAATTTTATCTACCTTTGAAAACAGATCTCACGTTCGGTAAAGTTCAGAGCACCATTATTGAAAATTTAGAATTTTGGATATTACTGCGTAATGGTTTCGTACATGAAGATTATTCTATTCGTAAATGCTCCATATATCTCGCGAGAAGAGCCATTCAATGCGCTGCAGAGAGGAAAATCTCCATAAATCAAACTGGAGATGTAACGCCAGTATTCAAATGGAATAAAGTGGAAAAGGAAAACCTGGAACGTTCCTGGCTCGCTCTGTTTGCATTATTGGAAACATTGGAAGAGAAACAATCTCATCTTGTACTCTCGGCCTTAAAGCTTTTTGATCAAGTATTCAGTCTACATTATTTGTGGTACAATTGCGCTTTGATTCGAGCTTTCTCTCATGATGCAAATGCTGTAGTTCAGCAAGCAATAGAAATCGCACTGAGAAATGGCAATGATAATAACGTAAATGTTGAATCATTCCCTTACAATCAGTTAATAAATGCGCTAAACAATACATTTTTGTATGAACATGTTCATGATTATGAAAACAATCAACTTCTTCCTATGCTGACAAACTTTTTAAAACACGGTCGCAATGCTAAAAATCTGATTTTTCATCTCTCGTCCATTAACTTATCGCCAATTCCGAAGTTTTACTTAACTTATGCCTTGATGCTTGTTTCAACATCCACCAGTGAAAAAACTACCCTCAAAACAGTAGTGGAAGGATTTTTCAGTTCAAATACACCAATATTGAATAATGCCATGATACGTTGTGCCACCGAATGTTGCTTTTTAAATTTAGTTGTGAGACGTTCTTTTGATGTTCCGAAAGCAGAAAGCTTATTAGTTTTATTTGCAACTCTTTCTACAGAAAAATTACTTATCAGAGGTAATATGTTTTGGAACAAGATAATTGACTTCCTAAAGAAATGCGATAAAGATGATAAACAAATTTTTAAAAATATAAAATTCATGATGGACAGAGCATATTTGCAAAATATCACTGATTTCAAGTCTTTGGCGAATCTCTTTGTAATATACAGTGATATGGATCAAGCAAACTTATCCGTTGTCATTGACTTTACAAGAGAGCTCCTACAGTCTCTGAAGGATTCACTAAACAGACAATACTCATCAACCAGTGAATTTGATACATATTTTTTCATGATTGTCAATTTTGTGGAAGTTATGGAACCCCTGGGAGATATTCAAAATAGTTTGGAAAACGCACTTATGTTGGAAGTATTTGCGGATAACGCCGACGTACTTATGAACTATTTGATCAGACGCTTAATTTCCAATTTAAAAGTTGATGAGTTTGAAGTAATAACCAAATACATTTATGGTCTTAATGTACTTACCAATAAGAAACTCACAGAGTCGACTAAGAGATCAGCGGAATCTTTATTCCAAAAGGCCGAGTCTATTTTGAAGTCGACTGAAATAAATACTATTCAGAAATATTTTTCTGTGAAAATTCTGTCGATAGCTGTGACCAATTTATCGGACAGTAACTCTGTTAGCAGAATTGAAAAAGCCAAGAAAATATCTGTGTACTATCATGTGATCCAAAATATAAACATTTCCAAGTCTGAAGAGGGTGAAATTTCGAAAGGAAAATTGTTATCCGATTTTAATCTAGCGAAACTCCAAGTCTACATTGGACATTATTCGTCATTGGATTTGTGGGGTTTGAATTGTATAATGAAACTTCACAAAGAAGTGATGGATTTTTTGGAAACAGGAGGACACGGCTGCATGCTATCGATTATTCAACTTGCGCATTTACTTTTGCCTTATTTATTAATTGCAGAAAAGATGAAGGATATCAAAATTGTGATTGAAAGAATATGGAAGGAGTTATTTGAGTTACGAAAAAATGATCAGTTTAAAATTTGTTTTATGGCATTTATCAGAATGTTGTATCAAAGTGATCTTTTTGTATCTAAATTAATACAAACAATATTACTTGAATATGGAGAAGAAATATTTGAGTTGGGTGATCAAATTCCTTTTGTTGTTTTGGAGCTTATGGAATACTTAAGTTGTGAAGCAATTAAATCCAATTCTTTTCCATTTACTTCATTGTTGAATCAAGCTTTAATATTTGGAATGGTTCTGAGAAAAGACCAACGGTAAGGGCTTTGAATAATTATATTATGTACCATGCCTTTTATAATTATGTATTATTAATAGTATTAATAAAATAGCGATAATATCTCACATAAAATTAATTAGTTAACGGCTTGCATTATTAGAAATTATATTTTCCTTTTCAGAATTGAAATAGAGTGTTGCGAATTTATCACATCACAAAAGCAAGATTTTCTGATTCCTGAAGAAGTCAAATAGTGAGTATTAAATAATGAAGCATTCTTTTCTAGCATTTATGTGCTGCACTCAAATCTTCTGTTATTAGTAATTACCAAATGGCCTGGATTCTAAATTTTAATATCTCTTTTGATGCACTGTTTTTTTTTTTAAATTATATCTTATTAGATCCAAACTCAATATGAATTCATGTTCACAGCCAAATCTGATTCTAATTTATTTCAGCATTGTGAACCCGGTGCCACGGATCAGAAGTGCTGCTCTACAAATTTTCGCTATTCAAAGTAAAGATTTGCATGCGTCTATAACGTTGAATTTACGGAAAAATTTGGACAACACAAATAAACCTGCCAATAGATACCACGGGAATTCTCTGCAGCATAGATTCTTACTGAGAACATTGCAAAGCCTTCTTTTCTCATTTAAAGTACAACAGGATGGAGATTATTTAAAAGGAAATGTACAATGGTGTATTCAACGTTTAGTGTCACAGCCGCACCATGTTAGCTCCAGGATTATGTTGGAGTGGTACATTTCTTTATATATCATACAAAATGTGAGTACGTTTTTATTTCAAGCAAAAGTAAAAGAGAGTAAAACAGTTAGAGAACGCTATATCTAGCATTATTAAATTATTATATTATAGTGCCTGATGACTGATGTTGTTTATGAACATAAAATAGTAGTTCTGTGAACAGTAGGCCTCTTTTCAAAATACTATGTATGTTCTTAATTTTCTCTTATTCAATTAATCAAAACCAAAATTTCCTCTGAAATTGTGAGATTTGTAAGTGGGTATACTTAGGAACCTATTTAATCATTAGCCATATATTTTATGTAACATTTTTCTTATTTCAAATAAGGAATTATATAATTTATCCAAAGAAACACCACTATCCTAATGACGATTCTTTCTTCAAACTTTCTTCAGGCTGATAGGTACCATAATATTGAAAAAATGCAAATAAGAAAGTCCAAATAAAGATGACAATTTCATATTTAAAAAATAATCTTTATTGTGCAATTAAAACGGCCACCATCTTGAACCGGAAACAGAATGTACAAACAAATTTACAGATGGATGAAATGCAAAACGGTCAAGTTAAAACAGGACTTCAGAGCTATGCTCAGTCAATTATGGTGCCATTGTGTTTGTGGTGGTATCACATACATATATATTCATTTAATGATTCTGATTATGTCTAAAATGATTCTTTTTTGATTTCAGAGTCTCCCTTTAAGTTCTAAAGTTTTGACTGAACTTCAACTATCCAGTATTCCGCAAATTTCCTACTTCATGGTCATCTTCCATGTTCTTAAGCATCGAATATCGTCACCTATTCGTGGAATGGTCGGATTCACTGCTCAAGTATACGAAGATTTCAATTTTGCCATGCAGACATACCTGCCGCACACCATGGGGCAGCTATTCAACATAAGATTACATGCGCAGTATCTGACGCTTAAACTTAATGAAATGATGAACGATGATCCTATTTGTTATAAGTATCAAATGATGTGTGATACGATACGTCATACATTTCATCTGAGTTCGACTGAAAAAAATCTGATCAAAATTAAAGATGACTTCTATATCAACGATTTTAATGTAATTCATGGACTGAATGTGAATATTATATTTCATTATATTTTACGAAACACCGGTGTCGCTCAGGATGAGTGGGTATTTGGAACATCTTCAAATGAAACCGAAAACCAGGGTGATTTTTCTAACAGTTGCTCGGTAATATCTGATAAGAGTGAAGCTGAACCTGCGACAGAGATTGAGATATCCGAAATAAACACAACCAACATTCAAAGGAAGTTTGTTCCCTGGAAGAATGTACTTGTGGAGCTTGGAATCAAACCAGAACACAAAACGGTAGATACATTACTCTTTCTTATTTAATACATAGTATTTCTTCTACGACAATCTAAAGGTTTATCAAATCTAACTGATATTGTTTCCATTGTTTTAGGAAAATAAGAACAGCAGCAATTTAATAGTTGTTGCATCTCTCATTGATCGCCTCCCAAACCTCGGGGGTCTGGCACGCACCTGCGAGGTATTTGGCGTTAAGGAATACGCTATCAATAGTTTGAGACATCTTCAGGATAAGCAGTTTCAAACATTAAGGTGGATACTTTTTTTATAATAACAATAACAACTAATTTCAAATCCCCTCTCTAACCCTATTAAGATGAAGCCATACTAAATAATGCAAAATCATACGTTTTTGTTTTGAAAATTTGATCGCTTAAAAGTATTATAGATGCGTCAATTAAATACCACGTGTAGAGCATAAAAAATAAAAAAAAAATATCGGTAATTTTTTTTATGTCTTTTAATAAGCCTAGAAAAAAAAAATTATAAGGTCTGTAAAAAACACTTTGAAGTTCAAACTCTCCTATTTATAAACCTCTTTTCGGATATGGTTTTATTGTTTAATGTGGCAAATTTAGTTTCTTTTATGATAATCGCAAAAAAAAATTAAATTTACGCGCGAACCTCACAAAATAAAATATAATATGCATTTTCGCATTGTTATTTTTGACATCATGGCGACAATACGGCAGTCGACGAATTTGAATTATCAAAGTGAACCTTATACCGTCCACCGGAGAACGACTGGCAGCCACCCCTATTTTCTATCACTACTCCTCCGGACGGAGCGGAGAATACACGTGTTAGGCTCCGCGACACTTGTTTTCGTGAAATCAATTTTAAAATTCCGTTTTATTACAAAAAACAATGCGTAAAAAAGGAATTAATGGTTTTTACAGGCCTTTACGAAATCAACATGTAAAAAAAAATTCTCAAATATCTTTTCCAACCTTTACAAAAGCTTTTTCTCAAGTATTTTTAAACTCCTCCCATAAATGGGCGTGAATTCAGATTTCGATTTTTTCCTGTACTATTGGATCGCCTTAATAATAATAATAATAATAATTGACAATTTGTAGAGCGCCGTTTTTGTGAAAAATCACCTCAAGGGCGCTTAAATAATACATATAACACCTCACTATTTTTTCTTTGTCCATTCTTTTTTCACTCCAAGGTTTTCCCAAGTATGTACTTTTCAAATGTATTGAGCTTCAAAAAGTATCGAAGTACAAATAAAGTAACTTCCCTAATTTCTTTGCAGTGCAATCAAGATTTATAGAAAATGTATTTAATTAACGAGGTTAGCTCATGCAGGCACTTTTCGGGAAAAAATGCATCGGGCTCATGATGTAGCTTGAAGTCCCGAAACTAGAGATGGTTGGTAACTGATATTGGTTGTCACTGCGGTTCTAGTTACCGGACACCGACGTGGAAGAGGTTCTATGTCTTTTACTTTTGGAACTGCTTCTTCAAAAAAAAAAAAAGTATGTGAGGTTGACTAAAGTAAATTAAAGTAAGTAATTCTTTGAACTGGTTCCTCAAAAATTATAATAAATGATTGTGGTTTTTACAGTTTTTCTAATTTTTTAATTTTATATAAATAATCCAAGAGAAATAATCTATGGTAACATGGACGGCAAAGGAACTGGTTCCAATGCAGGAATATTGAGCATCTCTACCCGGAAAAAAGGTCAACTTGAGAGTTGGCCATTGTCCATTTATATACCGCTCCTGATAATACTCTGGTTGTTTTTGATTATTTTCTCCATTTTCCGATTATTCTCAACACTTTCCCAGTTTGATCCTGGATATGTCACTTTGATAAGTAATGCCACTTCCACACCAAAGCCAACCTTCCAACTCTAAGCTTAGTTTGGAGTTGGAAGGTTGGGCGATCATGTAGTGGCTATCGATCACCCTGCGGCCAACCTTCCATTTCCGAACTCCAAAATGCGGACGTCGAACAGCTGTAGCTATGCTGTATCTTATCAGTTGGCTACAATTATTACGTAGAAGTATATACACAACATGTTTTCAAACAATTATTATACCACTCTCCCGTAATAATATTGTCATGTTAATGGTAGGCGGTACATGTATCTTGATCGCCTGCCTGTTCGCAGACTGATGTGTGGACGGCTGGTTCGTGCGAGTTGGGCCAACTCTCATGAACCAGCCATCGCCGATCGCCTCGGAGGCGATCCGTGGCCAACTCGAACTCCAACCTTCCAACGCACAAACTACCCCTCTACACAATCGTCCGAAGGTTTGAAGTTGGCTTCTTGTAGTGGCATAAGACTTTCAATTTGGAAATTGACATTATTTGTCAGACGACAAGTATCCTGATATTCATCATTGCATAAGGCGCTAATATCGTCTAATCTACACCATCAATGTGGAAGTAACTGAAAATAATCCCTGCATTATTTCCAATTCAATCAGAATACTAGTTTCAATAAATAATAATTACCAACCTAAATAAACCATTGTTTATTTAGGTTGGTAATGACGCCAATGACGCCATTAACTTGTTTTGTATTATTAATGTGATTCAAATATTCCGGCAGAGAATGGACTTCAAACTACTTCACAACTTTCTAGCCAATCACCGCACCCCCTCAATGAGCTAACCTTGTTAAATACATTTTCTACGAACCTTGCAGTGCAATATTAACCCATTCCACCACCAATAATATGACTTAATTTGTAATTTAAAAACACTATTTAATTATTACAACTTTTATTTCAAAGAAACCTACACTAAACTTCCCATAAAATTGAAACGGTACAACATAAAACTATTTTTTTTGTTTTGTTATTTGGATATTTGTTTAATATTCATCTTGAATTTGGGATCTGGGAATGGGTACCGCCGCCCCGGGAACCAATGATTGGATAACCAACACCTCTGCCATGGGTCACCCCAAGTGGTTCGCTACGTTTGGTGATTAGCAGGGGTGCCCGGATGAGGTTTTTCTAGGTCTTGGATGTGGATGACCAGGACACACTGAACCCCAGATTCCTACCCACCTCTTAAACCCTTTTCCTTCCCAGAACTCTCCTCTCCTTCCTTACGCTAAAAACACTCTCCACACAGCATCCCCAAAGATGACATTTGAAATTTTGGATTTTTTATGCATAAAATGATTACGCAAAGACAGACTTAGGCTTAGTGCTTTAATACCATAGTATAGTTGACCGGCGATTCGTCGGCTTTGTGTGTCAATGGGTTAAGGATCTAAGCCCGTCGTCCCATTGGGTCTGTAAGGGCAAGGAATCTACATAATTAAAAATTAATCAACACTTAGTTTTAACGACCTCCGTAGTCCAGTGGCTAAGACTCTTGACTCACAATCCGGAGGTCGCGGGTTCGAACCCGGCGTGCGCAAAAAAAAAATTATTTGATTAATTTGTGTTATTTCACAATTAATTCATTTAAAATGATATACCTATAGTATATTCGCGGCACGTTCCAGAGTGGAAGATACTATCAGTATCGCCCTGGTGTAAGACCACCATTCAGAATTGAAACGTTGCTTGAAAATGGCTTTAGCCGTGTTTGGTGACCAGATCTGAATAGCCAGGTACTTCCCAACCTTCCTCTCCCCCACCTCCTTCCCCTCCCCACTACCTTCAGCCTCACAACATACCCCAATTGGGGATGCCATAGTCTCACTGGCTCCAGACGGGAGCAGTTGAGATTCTTGTGCGGTATTCACTGTAAAAAAAAAAAAAAAAAAACAATTTTATTGTTTACTTATATTTTAGTGTCTCATCAGAACGCTGGTTAAATATTATTGAAGTGAAGCCTGGTAATGATTTGAAGAAACATTTGATGGAAATGAAGAAGAAAGGATATAGTATTGTTGGAGCGGAACAAACATCCTCAAGTGTTTCATTAGATGATTTTATATTTCCCATAAATACATTGCTTTTAGTTGGGTATGTGAACTAAACATCATCTACTATCTTTCTACCATGGATTTTTAACCTGGCGAGCGTTAGGTTCAAATTTGTAACATCGAGCATAAGGTTGGGTAATTTTCTCCCGAAATTCTTACTTATATCATTTTTTTTATTCCTGACATTATTATTTTTAATTCGATATTATACTTATTTTACGTGTTTTCTAAGTACTTGTTATTAGAAACTAGGAATAAAAGTGTTATAATTAGAAACGGTGCTCCAGATTTTATGTCCGGGTTAAATCTTTCCCAAATGAAAGACTAAACCCTTCCACACACTTTTCCACAAATGATTATCTAGTAAATTCACGCAATGTAAGTGCACTATATAAGTATAATAAATACAAAACAATACAAGAACAATACGTCAATCCACCAGAAACATAATGGGAAAATATTTCACCGACCCCAGATATTTTCATATCAGAGGGTTCGGCTCTGATGAAATCCTAACTGGTCCGATAAATCCTAATGATCCCCCAATATAAATATTTAAAAAATCTTTCGTAATCCTACATGTATTTAAAATGACTGCCTTTTGCATTTTTATATATAAATTCTATGACAAATCTAATACGCCTAAACTTTGAATGAGAGAGCTAGGTATAATTATTTAATCATTTTTTTGTTTAATCATTTTTATTTGAATCAACATTTTTCTTAGAGAATTCAACTTATGGCACTTAATTGTTCATTTTTATATAAAACTAAATAAAATCACAAAAAAATTAACATATTCTAATGTTTTAATCATAACAAACAAAAATTATATAGTTTTTACTTCTACAACTAATCGGAATTGAATTATTCATCTTAAAAAATAGTAACACACTCACCCCCCGACAACTTTGACAACGTCTAACTAGCTTGCTGAACGGCGGCTGACTAAATCCTTGTTTCTTTACAGTCTGTCACCACGCAGCTACCCCGGGCATGGAACAGTTGAGAGCGGTAAACTAAAATTATTGAGCTACATAAATTGCCTCGGGTAGATTTTACCCAACCTTTCGCTCGCCGGGTTAAAAAATTCTGTTTCAATTTATACATGTAGGTAGTTTGTTTCACATTTAAAAATTTTTTTTTTCTCATTTCAGCCATGAAAAAGAAGGCATTCCTTGCGATTTACTAAATTTAATGGACTGTTGTGTGGAGATTCCTCAATATGGATTAGTGAGATCACTAAATGTCCATGTCACAGCTTCAATATTTATCTGGGAATATAAAAGACAACATTTTTAATATATATTATTCATTATAATATTATGTGTAGGTACATAGAATTTTTAACTTTTATACTTGCTTTATATTAGAAAATCTATATATATAAAAATTTAGGTTCTGTATGTTTGCGTTCTCTAATCTCGGAAAGTAATCGATGGGTTGACTCAATTTTTTTACAGAATATTGCATTTTAGCAGAAGAGTGTTTCTATACACTTTTTATTTGGAAGTTCTATTAATTTGTGAACAAGCCGCTGCACTTTTAGTAGGCACAGATTTTGAAAAGTACACTACTTTTAAAATTAGTTACCATAAAAAACATCGGTTTCAGTCGGGACCGGTGAAAAAGTACCCATTTAAATTTATATTTCATAAAAAAAAATTGTACGTAATTTCTCGTTACGGCTGACATTTCTTATTACATTATTTTTGCATACAGTGTTGCCAACTCTCAAAAATATTTATCCCTAAACTAAACTCAAAAACCCCTAGAAACCGGTAAATTACTTGAAAATACCCCTAAAATATTTTTTTTCTAAAAATATTGAATAATAAATGATATTCCGTAATGTTTTTTAATAATCTTCATTTATAAATTATTTAATAATCAAATATTGCATTATTTTCTGGAGAAGAATCAGATTTTAAAAAAAAACTTGCCTAAAGGCCTTTATTCATTTTATTTTCAGAATTTCGTCAAAGTAATGCTTACCTAATGCGCATGTTTTATTTTTATTTTACGTAACTTCTAGCTAATCGTTATTTTATGGTAATAATAAATATATACGAATAGAGGTTTGTTAACATTATAATTCTGTTGTGTTTTCATAATTCCGCGCCTCTTTTTGTATCCTACGAAGATGGCTACGGTCGTATTTAGATCTTGTTAGTGCATCAGGGATACCAACATAACAGTGACGTACCCAATGGCCGCTGACAGTCGCCGGTCGGTTCGCGAAGTGAATTTTGGTTTTACGCAATTGAAAATTAAAATGCATAATTTTCCGCCTCCCGGAATGCAGAAAGTTTCCTCTTATAGTAATTAAGGCGAATCTAAAGTTTTTTTCTAAAAATTATTCATAATAAGCGTGTCAGGCCCTATCCAAAAATTACCTTATTTTTTATATTTGTTCCACACAGAAGGCCCTGAGAAAAATAGTTTCCCTCGGGGCCTATGTCATCTTAGGGGATGCTATGTGGAGGGTTTTTTTAAGGAAAGGAAGCAGTGGCAGTTCTGGGAAGGAAATAGGTATGAAGGGTGGGTTGGAATCGGAGGGTCAGTGTATCTAGGCATAACGGACATATGTATCTATCCCTCCAACCGTGGTGCAAGGCGATAGGTCGAGAGATTCCAGCTGGAGAGGATAAAATACCTCCCTCAACCAGTCTCCCGATCCTGCACACCATGGAGCAGGCAGGCAGACGCATTGGCCCCCAAGACCTGGGCAAACTTCACCCCATGAACCCGGACATCCCTGCAAAGACACCAAACGTAGCGAACCACTTAAGGTGACCTATGGGAGAAGTGTTGATTATGCAGTAAATGGTTCGTGGGGCGGCTGTACCCTTACCCGCCTCCCAATTTGGGCGGGGGGTATTATTACCGGTACATTACTGCTATAAAACAAATTAAAAAATTAAAAATTAACAAACATGTTAACTACTTATTGGAACAAAAATTTGGCGAACGATCCACGAACTCACCCGAAGTCAGGTGAAAGACGCGCGATAATTCATGAACGCAGAGTTTCGGTGCGGCCGAAGGTTCGGCAGATTTTCTGCCGAAACCGAAACTGATGCCAAAACTAGATGCCGAAACTTGCCGAAACCGAAACCGAAGCTTCGGTCGGTCACTATATATTATACTTGTCATTGCTTTGTATTGCACATTTTTGTGTTATAGTATTAGATCAAGCACTATGGGAATAATTTGCTGAATACTAAATTATTTTTAAGCTATTTACAGTAGAGCGCATTTGAAGTGAAATAACACAAAACTGCGCTATACAAATATCATGTTATTATAATAATAGATAATTATTTTTATCTAACACCTGTACCACAAAACTTTACAAGTGGAGCGGAGATGAGATATGTCTTCTGAGCAATACAATTTTTGCACATCTCTGTTTCACTCTTCTCAGCTTTGCTTTTATGGAAACGCACCCATAAGTGCACTTACGACAATTTATTGCAACAAAATGTTCTACCGAAACCAAATGTATTTTGTAATTTGTATTTTGTATTTGAAATAAAAAAAAATGGTTAAAATACTGTATTTCGTATTTTAAATACATGAGAAAAAGTATTTTGTAATTTGTATTTCAATTACAGCAAAGCATGTATTTTGCCCAGCCCTGCTTACATACAACGTAGTAAATACACATTCCTCCATAACTAGGGTTTTACCTTTATTATGGAAAACTATTTAACTCCTTTGTATAACTTTTTCAGTTTTTTGTGTTATATACGACATGCTTATAATTATACTCCTGAATAACTAGATGTATAATAACTGTTTCTATAATAACATGATATTGTAAAAGCCTTCAAGTTGTGTATTTAAATAAATTAATTTAAAAAATTTCAACTTTATGAATGTTTTTCTTTCTTTTTTTTCCTTATATTCTACAGCATAGTCACAGCAAATATTAAATTAAGCAATGTGTCTTCTTGGTAAATGCACAGTTGCTAGACAATTTATTTTTGTTAACTCCTCTAATAATTAAAATCAGACAAAGCCACAGAGAAGCGTGGCCGGGTTCAGCTAGTAATAAATAAAACAATTTATATGGTTTATGACATGCAAATAATTATTTATTTGTTAAATAATTGATTCAAACTATCTACTTATATCATTTTTTTATTGAGTATAGCGAAATCCTGTTTTAACTTGACCATTTTAAATTTTGTTTGTCTGTGAATTTGTTTGTATGTTCTGTTTCAAGATGATGACCATTTTAATGGTTCAGTAAAGATTATTTTATCAAATGTGTTCTGTTTATTTGGACCTGCTTATTCGCATTTTTTCAATTTTATAGTACCTAAATCAAATTGCACAATTTTAAAGGAACAGTTTTTATTGCCCCATGAAAAAATTGCTCATTTGAAAATGTTTTTTTGGTACTTAACATTTTTTTAAAACACACAATACTAGCTGAAGCAGCAGGCGTTGCCTGGCCTTTATTCTGCTTTAAGGGGTGAGAAAAATGGATGAGGTGGTTTTTCAAAATCTCACGTAGACAGTGACCGTTCTCCTCTGTTTTATTGTGCTCAGTATTATAAACCTCGGAATAAAAATAGATTTGTAATCAAATCCTCGCCGCCAACCCACCCGCCACAGACACTCTCCTTAATTTATTAGAAAAAGAAAATGCTTGTGATATAAAGGAAGTCTATGAAAAAAAGAAGAAACAACAACACATTCAATGTAATTTATTAAATGACTTGCTTGTTTTATTCTGCTTCATCACCTTCCATATGATCATCATATATATTAAAAACATCTCGTCAATGTGTTTGTGATCTATATGTGTGGTTATAATGCCAAATTTTCACCCTTCTATCCCCACCCTCTATTTTATTTATCGCGATATTAGTATTTTTGTTAAGATGTCTACAAATTAAACACAAAAACAATTGATGCCTAATTAAAATAATTTTATCTAATTTATTTATATAATTGTTTTACATGATACATAATATCTAAAATCACTACTCATCGTATTGTTTTTTGTCTATAGGTACTTATTTGTCTATGCTTGTTTGTCTACGCCCAAAAAATATGAATTCGCACCAAGCCTGCTGCCAGCACATAAATATTTACGGTCAAAATGATAGTGTCCGAACAATATTTTTGTGTCCGAAGCTCTTAAAAAATAATTACTATGAAAGATTTTATCATCGAAGAAATAAAACACTGTATTCTGAAGCTCAAACTAATAAATCTAATATTATCACTTAGATGCAAAATAAAAGTTTTAGGAAGATTTCAGCTTTAAAACTTTTTTGTGGGTGTCAAGTTATGTTTTAAATATTAAATATAATGAAGTAATTCACTCTGGAATTGATTAAACAATCAAAAATACACATTCTATCCCTCATTTTATTTTGAAAACCGAATCTCGTAATTATTAGAAACCAAACGAAATAATAAGCAAGACAATAAAAAAAAATCGGAACTTGCCAACCATCCAAAAAACACTCCTTATTTTTCAAAATATGGGTGATAAAAATAAAATGGATACGGAAATAATTTCGATTAGTTCACATTATTCCTAAAAGTTATATTTTACTAACTAGAACCACACCAGCAGATTTTGTGCAGTTCTTACTTACGAAGTCATGTTCTATTCAAGGCCTGCTCACCCGTTGGTCGGTGTCGGTTGACGTCGTTCTGCCAAAATAAATAATATCCATGGATTTTGTCAGACTTTTATTTACGTCATAACAAAATAGAACTTAAAACTTCTAATATTGTTCTCGTTTGATCAATAATAAAAGCTAATAATATCCACTGTTGTAGTAATATAAAATGACAATATTAGTTAATTGGCGACAGTTATAGTGAAAATAAAATTCAATCGCTAATCATGGAAGGGACTTCATCTACCGATGATGATAATTCCAATAGGAAATCTACTGAAAGGGAGAAAAGTTCTTCGGAGAGAAGTCCCGCGTCGTCTTCCCGGTACCCAAGACAAGCGGAAAAGAGGTTAAAACGAGACATTAACGAGAAACATGATGTCAACGCGGCAACTAATACCAATGAACCTACAAATATTACTCCAACAGAGGTCACTTCCAAAATTGGTAGGTTTTTTCCAGATGTAAATGTAAACATTGTTTATATTGCAAATATTAACATTTGCAATATAAATGTGTCCATTTGTTAATAAAATAATATATTAATATATATAATAATACTATATATACTTACGATCAGTTTATGTACTGTAGTTTTCCATAATATTTTTATTAAAATTTATATTTGTTGTCTATAAGTTTAGTGTTTTAATTGTGAAATGATACCAACATTTTTTACGGTTACGTTACAACAAAATATAAAATAAAACATTGCGGTTCAATAAGAAATGGTATTTTAATTTTTCAATTTTAGGTTAGGAAATTTAGTTTATCAACTTTTTTTTTACCATTTTTGGGTTTTCCCTTGTTTGAAATGAGGTTGTTATTTTTTGCATATCACCGCCTTGCCAAAAAGAGCTCAAAAACGTAGGTTAATTGAGTCACAGAGCGGAATTTAGAATCTGTATGTTTTTTGAGAGTTGTCTCACAGGGAGTTTTATTTATTTATTTAAATTGAGGGAGTGATGCACAAATGTCTATTTCTTTTTCCAATTGTTATTTTAAGTGTTATTTTGAACATTTCAGATATGCTTGTGGATTCACAGAGCAATGAAAGCGTAGACGTTGTTAAAGATGAGAATTTGGATAGCGGCATTTCTGTGGAGAAGCCAGAGAGTCCTATCAGCGAATATCTCGTACCCTCCCTGTCCAGTGAGAGGTACACTGTGCCCTCAGAGAGTGAGATAGACGTAAGGCCATCGACTAGCGGCCACAGGAGAGGAGAGAGGACTCCTCGCCCTCCCCGGGAAAGGAATTACCGCAGCCACCGGAGACCAAGGAACGGCTCTGCTTCGGGTTCGGAAAGTGATAATGATACACAAATGAATTCTGATTATGATATCGTAGAGGAAGCCATTACGCTCAATATATCTGGTGGAGAAATTGTGTCTAACCGTCCAACTGTGGAAGAGCAGCAGCCAACTCGCTTCAATGAGAACCAATCTCTGCACCTGGAGATGTTGTACGGCGACAGTAATAGCAATAGTAATAATAGTCCCACTGATAAGTATGTCTTCATTTATCTTTAATATAAAATCTTTGCTTGTTACTTTTATTAATACGTAAACAACCATAACTTCCAAATTATTATTTACTCATCAATCTTCAAATCATCTAATCATTTTAGTTTAGGTTTAGTTAGGTTATGTCTTGAATATAAAAAAGTTGTAGTTCTTCTAGCTCCAATCAACAAGAGGAGGGACAACAGGAGAATAATGATAACGGCTCCATCGTAGGCACGGATACTGATGACTGGAGTGACATGGAGTCATCACATAATGATGAGTCCAATTCTGATAGTGAGACTCCACACGTACTGCTCAAGAGGAAACCTATCCATTCTTGGAATGTGATTAAAGGTAATAGTTACCACAATTTACTAAACAAAGACCCCCAACCGAGTATGTACTTCTCTATACCATAAAAGTCTCAACACTGAACTTTTGATACACATGTGAATGGGGCTTAACTTTGGTCAATTATACTTTGAAAAGTTATTCTAATATTGAGGAAAATGTATTGTTTGTGAGAAAAAGAATTGAAATATTTTATCCCTGAAATCATGTGTGCATTTTGTTATTATTGTTTACTATGAATGTTACTTGTTTTCTGTTTCAGAATTAATAAATAGGGAGAGAGGCTCCGGAATAGGATATAGAAAGAGCGGGAAGTCAGATGTTTTATTCGAACAAAGGTTTTATGGTTCCTTGCATACGGTAGAGAGATTAGAGCTAATGTACAAACTAAATAAACATAAAGGTTGTGTTAATTCCATCAACTTTCATCCAGAAGGTAAGTCCTGTTTACTATTTCATCTTTTATAAATCTTGTCATCCTTCCTAGAACTTTGATAGAGGTTTTATATTTCATTGTGACATGTTATAAACTTATTCTAATACAGTAATCTCTCATTAATCCGCCACCTCAAAACCTGGCAATAGTCCTGTTAGTGAAAGCAGCGGATTGAAGTGTATACAAACAAAATATGCTAAAAATTAAAACAGGTGTTTCGTAAAATCAAACAAAAACCACTATCGATCTTTTGTAAAATTTCCATTTTTTAATTTTAACGTTAAGGTGTCATGTTTACACCGAGATTTAATTAGACAAAAAAAATGGCAGAACGAAACTAACAAAAACACTTGCGACAGTTGCTAGAATCTAGAATAAATAAAAGACTAATGAAATGTCCTAAAACATCAATTAATAAAATGAATCTTGGTGACTGGTAAATCGATCAGCGAGAGCAAGCTAGATGGCAGTATAGTAACTGAGTATGTAAGAGGAAGATAACCCAACCTGTCAGTGTACAAACCTGGCAGTATAGTAATTGAAGAAAACCCAATCCGTCAGTGTACTGAATATCTAAGAGGAAGATAACCCAACATGAACAAAGCTGGCAGTATACAGTGAAACCCTCTTAAGAAGTTCTCTCTTAAGACGTTTCGTGGCTTAAGAAGTTTGGTTTTTTCGGTCCCTCGGCTCAATATTGGCCAAATTTTTCCCACATATAAGGTTTTCCTGCTTAAGAAGTTTGTTTTTTCCGGTCCCTTGGAAAACTTCTTAAGAGGGTTTCACTGTAGTAACTGAGTATGTAAGAGGAAGATAACCCAACCCGTCAATGTATAAAGCTGGCAGTATAGTAACTGAGTATTTAAGAGGAAAATAATCCAACCCGTCGGTGTACAAAGCTGGCAGTATAGTAATTGAATATGTAATAGGAAGATAACCCAACCCGTCAGTGTACAAAGCTCGGTGCTCGAGCGTACGCATGTGACGGGCTGCTTACATAAGAATAGTTTTTAGTCAAAGTATGATAAAGTTTATCATACTTTGACTAAAAACTACCAACATTATCTTCATTTGAATATTTTTATTGGCTGCTGTCTTAATGTATGATTGCAGGATTCTCCCCGAACTAAATGCTATCTCCATAGTGTTTTGGATAAATATGTAAATTTTTATTTTAATGTGCTACATCTGTCGACTTTTCTGCAAATCTGATGAATATTTTTATTTTTTGGAATAACTAAATGAGTTAAACTTTTATTTGTAAAAATCGTCTCTCAATGATATAATCTGAGGTTAATGTTTGTGTGCAAACGAGTAAATAAAGCTGCTGTATGGGACATTGATGAATATGTAAAGAAATCCTCTGTTTAATGTATTTATTCTTATTTTAGGGAAATTGTTGGTATCAGGGTCCGATGACCTTAACATCATGATATGGGACTGGACCACCAACACGGCGCTGCAGACCATCAAGTCAGGACATAAGACTAACTTATTTCAGAGTAAATTCCTGCACCTCAACGCTGCTAGTCAACTTAATATTGTCACTTGCGCCAGAGATGGTCAGGTAAGAAGCTGTTGCATTTTTTAATTTTTTTAAAAGAAAGACAAACATTCCTGGTTTACAAATAACCTGACAATATTTAAAAATCATCTACTACAAGTAACGTTTCAATTCTAATTACACCAGGGCGATATTGAGAGTATCTTCCACTCTGGAACATGCCGCAAATATACCTTATGTTATTTTAAATGATTAAATTATGAATAACACAAATCAATCAAATAAAATTTACTTGCAACGTCGGGACCTTTGGATTGCTAGTCGAGAGCCTTACCCCTCGACCATGTAGGCCGTCAATTTAGTGTCTGTAATATATATTTTTTGGGATTAGGTTCTCCCTCTGCTTAGAAGTAATAAAATGATATGTCTGTAGGTACTCAAAATAACTCTGCAGTTTTTTCTCGGTACTTATTGTTTTAAATTAAATTCTAAGGCAGCTCTTTCATGGGCTGGTAAGGAATCGACACACGCTGTTGGACCCTGCGCAAAAAAGTTAAGTTCGCTATGGTAACGGTGTGCAGCACAGTTCATTGTGGGCCTTTTCTGCGCAGGATCTTACAGCACTCGATTTATATCGATTCCGAGGGAGCCGAGAGGAGATACAGTAGTCATGCCAAATAAGTCTTATAATATACGGTGTCTAACTGTGTCTATTATTGACTATCACACTTTTACATACATATTTATGGTTAACGTATGAAATGAAATGAAATCATAATCACATCCTATTTGTAGTATTTTCATTACAAGAACTTTACCAAGGCTGGCACCCACCAAAGTGTTTCGCTTAGTGCTAAGTTAGATGCTACATTTATCTACTAGAAATGCCTACTGTTACATTACATGCTACTTACTTAGGTACAGAATCAGATGACATTAGGAAGCGGTCAAGTCAACAACGATGTCATGTTTAGTTATTTGAGGACTAAGCGATACATTTGACTTATTAATGGGCACATTGACGTTTACTGCTAGAAATTTTTTGTATAATTTGTTAGATGGGTTCCACAAAGGCTCTTTTTTAATACTGCTCCTATTAAAACTTTTCCATCTTGCATAATCACTAGGTGCTACAATAAAAACGTTGCCGTTGCGATAGTATAGTGTGTATCCATTCACTAGGATGTGTCATCTAGCTCGTGATGTAGCTCTAAGCACCAAACGAGGCCGTAGTAGTAGCCGTAGCCTAAGATGCTCTCATGGTTATTATTTACTTTCTAAATCGTGAATGTGTTTGTATTCCAGGTGCGCCTGCTGCAAGTCCCCCCCAGTGGCGGCACGGTGTTCAAGCGCCGCCTTGCCATGCACTCACGGCCGGCGCACAAACTGTACGTCAGCAAAGCAGAGCCGCACGTCGTCATCTCATCGGGAGAGGACGGGCTGCTCATGCTGTCTGACGTGCGCCAAGAAGGGGCCACCAAGTGAGTATTGTTACTATTTACAATGGTATCTACGTTTCATCTTAAAAACAATTTTACAAATTTCTATGTTTTTGTCCACACAGCACGAAGAAGGCGTACAAGGTAGGCTTGCATGCACGCCTCGTACTATGTGAACATTTCTCATTATCATTCTTCTTGAGGCTCATCACCTACAATGTCTCGTTGTCTAGAAAGAACTGTGTTTGCTCATTACTGCCGTGATCTCCCATAAACGTGTTAATTTGATATATCTAAGTTTGACTGTAAATCTTTGATTAATGATGCTTAAAACTATCTTACTTTAGGTTGCTGAAGGTGAAGTATCGAGGAGCCTCCGTGGCCTTGTACAGCGTGGCGGGTCATCCGCTGGATACCAACGAGCTGTGCGTAGCCGGGCGCAATAGACTCGTGCGCGTGTACGACCGGCGCAAGGTCGGCCAGCACGCACAGCCCGTACGCACATTCTGTCCAGAGTACTTCTTGAGGCCGGTGAGTAAGATGCCTAACAATACTTTCGTATGTTACAATTTGTATAAACTGTTCAGTGTGACAGGCCACACGCAATTTAAATTTGTGGGTGAGGGTGTGAAAAATTTGGTAAAAAAACAAAGGAGAAAAGTCCAAGGTTTCCGTGCACAGAAAAGGTGTATTTCTATTAAAACAATATATTTTTTTAGTTTTCCTAAATCGGTTGTGACGTCAGGAAGTATTGTTTTTGAACCTTGCGAATTACTTGCACTCTTCTTATGCTGCGCAGATAAATGCGAGCGGGTTCTTCGTTCCTTTCCCATAATTCGTGGCTCGGCTGTCGTGTTCTGCTCATTTGTGTACATGCAGCCTTATACAAAGTGTCCGGAAACTTGTAGTACAAGCGGGAAACTGGGGATTCCCCATCACATTTGGAGTCGATTTTATGGTATAACTTTTTTTGATTTGAGCTTTCGTTTTGAGAAAATCGAGTCAGAAGTTGATTTTTTTTTGGTCAAATTCTTGTAAATTATTACCGACGATCATAAACCCTCAGGCTAATTTGTTCGGCCTTTGAAACAACTCGTATAGGTCTCATAGAAATCGCTGTGTCTCCCTTACTATCGTGATTAGACATATGATCTAAACCATAGGTTCTCAACGTGGGAGATAAGGGGGCGACAATTCAGGGGGGCGGTAGAATTAAAGAAGAAAATTGGGGGCGTTTCAGACTTTCAGGGGGGCGGTAGGAGACCCAGAGAAATGCATCCCACCCTATCCCATTAGGGGCCATCCATTCACAAAAATAATTTCCCTATCCCATTACGCCCCCTCCGTCGCGGCAAATGTAGCCCCATCGTGATATCCCGTTACGCCCCCTTCGTCGTAGTGGTGGTGGTGTACCGTTACGCCTCCTCCGTTGTGGCAAATGTAACCCTGTCATGGTATCCCATTACGCCCCCTATTGCTGTTTCGGGTAGGGGGCGCTAGAAATAAAAATACTCTCAAAGTGGGCGGTGTGATAAAAAGGTTGAGAATCTGTGATCTAAACAGTGCGGTGTTAGAAATATACAACACCAATTTTTATATTCGAACCTAAAAGTTAACCTCAAAATAATAAAAAATGTACACCTTTGACCTTTTAACCGCTAAAAAATATTCAGTCGCAAAAATATTTATTCGTATAAAGCAGTCGCCCCCACGCGGCATATTTTTTTTAGCTAGACCGTTCTAGAAAACCAAATCATTGACTAGATTAAACCAAAAATCATTAATAAATTATCGTAACATGATCCTCCAAGATCAAAGTATCAATAAACATTCACTTGAGACATCCTGAAATTAAGATAACATTATAATTGTGTTAATATAAACAAAGGCGCTCCATTTCAACAAACAAAGCAATTTCTCAAGTGATATAAGACGACATAACATATGGATACCTACTTACATGTTGTGTAGGAAATACGAGATGTGCCGATCATCTGGTATAAGTTTATATTCTTTTTCCACTAACTTCACATAGTTTTTTTTTTAGTTAACATTTTATGGACGTTTATGCTGTGTTATTATTTTATATTGTTTTCACTAGGTTAAAATACATAAAAGGTTATATTGTTTTCACTAGGTTAATTTACACTTATATGACGGTATACTGACGACAATACCAAAAAATATATACAAGAAATACACAAATTTAAAAAAAAGTTTTAGTAGTTTTTTTTTCGTGGTATATACGGAAACATGGGTAAACACATAATGTCACATTACACTCGGGGCACATATATCTTGAATATTTTTAAACTTTGGTTTTCAGTTTAGAGTTGGTACACGACACAATCGACATGGGTTTTCACGTTTTGCCGTTGGCGGTATTATGTCTGGCATGTTTTTCGCTAACCCTTTGGCTGACAAACGGAGTGGACTATCAGAAAAGCGTGATGTAGATTGAGATGATTCATTATATTTTTCTATTAATTGTCTTATAACTTTCAAATGAAAATTTGCCAATGTAGTATTTTTTCCGGTAAGCTTGTTGAAGAGCGTGTGCGAATTTAATAAATACAGATCTATTATATGGAAAACCACTTTTTTATACCATTTTATGGACTTCCTCATGCAATGCAAACTGCTCAACATCATGTCGGATTTGTCGACAGCGCTCATATGTATATTGTAATCCAAGATACATTTTGGTTTATACACGGTGTCCGAAAACTCGTGGTACAAGCGGGAAACTGGGGAATCTATATTACATAGAGTACCCAAATAAACATATAGTTTTTCGATTTGAGCATTTTTGCAAAAAAAAAAAAAAAAATAGTAAAAAAAAAAAAAATTTCGGCTACTTTAGGGTTATTCGTTATTGTATTTCTGGTGTATTTCCGGGGTGCCCGCCGTAACATCGGCATACATTTTGAAAAGTAAAATACAAAGTAAATCATCGGTTTCAGTCGGGGTAGACGGAAAAATATGCATTAAAATTCGATTTTCATTCTAAGTTAAAAGTCAAACCCGCCATATTATTATTATTGCATTTGGATTTGACTTCAAACTAAATACGCACGAATTACTTAATTTACCTAAACTAAGAACCTGATAACCAATTTTGTGTACGTAAATAGTTGTTTCTTGTAGTAATTGTTGAAAAAACTGTGTAAAAAATGCGGCGGCTTATGGATTACCCATTTTATTAAAACAGGAAGGAAACTACTTACATTATGTGCAATGTTTCTTTTGCAATCCAAAACACACAACATCACAAATGTTTAAAATGATCACTTTTCAAGCACAGAGGATTCCATGGCAACTCAGAATGAAATTAACTCAGAAACACTTCAGAAAGATCATTAAAAGCTAAGAAAAAATCATTTTAAAATAGCCGGTAAGTACCTAGTTAAATGTCACTGTACTTCACAAATCACAGAATTATCAATAACCTCTAAATTTCACTGTACTTCACAAACACGTACTTTATTTTAATGACAAATTAATGCAAAATGTTTTTAATAATTCGATAAATGTCAAACGTCACGAAACCATATCTACGCACAAGTGCAGCTGCCGGCGGCCGCTGCGAAACTGCGTAAAAAAATATTCATCACCACAGCGCTGTCGAGACTTGACACGTGCTGTTGTGATGAACTGCAGTACTATTCAGTTTTCGCTGAACATTGGTAATACTTTTTTTAAAAAAATTATTTTAACGTTCATATTTTAACTTACAACATTTACGATTTAGTATTGCAAAAGTTTTTTTTTAATTCTGTGGTTTATTTGATCGTTTTTACACTTTAAATCAAAACAATAACTTAAAAAAAAAAATTAAATTAGTAACCGATTTTCTTGTTTAAATACGGTACACCTTAATTTATGGAAGCGCTCACTTTCTCGTCTTTTAAGAAAAGGAAGGAGAGGATTTGCTGTAACATTGTCTACAATTAATGTCTAGTTAACTTTCATCGTAACTTTTACCGTTTGTTTGTAATTCGTATGAAAAGGTAAAAAATTTTTTTTTTTGGTACGTTATTTTACATTTTGTCACAGAACTTTTCAGGCCGACATTTTATGAAAAAATGTTTCCTACAAAGATTGTAGCCCTTTCTATGAGCTGTAAAATAATATTAATTTTAATGTGTACTTTATGGCTAGGTAATGTCAGATATCAACCGTAAATGTTTGGTGCAACATCTCTGCATCGCTCCGCGGCAGCCGATTCATTGCCGCCAATTGATGTTTATACTAGTTAATTGTATTTTTTCTCAAAATGTTTTAAATTTTGGTTTTACTGAAGAAGTGAAATTAGGCTTACGGGTATCAGTTCAAGATTTCAGCAACTAAAAATGCCATAGTATTTCAGTTTAAAATCTATAACTTTATTTATTGAATGGAAGTGTAAACTAGCTCCATTATGAATAACCCGCACTAACACGAGTATTTCACGTTCACGATTTGTACATAGCTTTAGTGCACTAAAACAAACGAAATAATGACAAGACTAGAATAAGTTATAATTACTTTGAAGTGAAAACTTCTTTAGCACCGTTGTGATTTGAACCTGTTTGAAACGAAAAAGCGACACTTAATAGAAGTAATAAGCAAACAACGAAAATTTTATTTAATTATTACTTTGAAGTGAAAACTTCTTTAGCACCGTTGTGATTTGAACCTGGTTGAAACGAAATAGCGACACTTAGGTAATAGAAATAATAAGCAAACGACGAAAAATTTATTTTGTAATTACTTTGAAGTGAAAACTTCTTTAGCACCGTTGTGATTGACATTAATTGTAGAAAATATTACAGCAAAGAGAATACAAAAAATTGCAATCCGATATGTTGTTTAGTAATGGAGATAGACGTGATTTACGAAACCCTTACACTTTTCATGTTTGGTGGGGCACAGGGGGGAAAGCAAGGGGGGCTAGGGGCGGGGACTTTTGGCTAAGCACTTGTCTGAATGATAGTAGTTGATGGGGAAAAAATTAGCTGTATACTATTTTTTTTCCATCTAATTATTACATTATTAAAAAAAATGATAATAACCTTGTTCACATTCGTTTCGAACACTACTGTAATACAAAGAACTAACACGGAACAGAAAAGCGGCCATCTTTATTTGTGTACGCGAGGATTATACGGATCCAAGTCAGAAATGAGTTTTTTATACAGACTTGAAACTTGAAGTAAATTATCTTGTTTATCAGTGGCAGAAAAATGGAAGTCCTATTATGAAGAAAAAATAGGATCTTCAAAATTGCATATGGATGCAAGTACCATGATGCAACAACTATCTTAGAAGCAGAAAGGTGTACCATGGACTTTATTCCTTTCATAATTTTTTTTTTTTTTTTTTTAAAAAAGAAAGACAAACATTCTCGGGTTACGAATAACCCAACAATGTTTGAAAATCTCCTACTACCACCACAGAAAGCCGAAAATGTTGCTTGTGTTGTGATGGAGGACTTAGCCAGCAGAGGAATCGAACATGCGATGCCCGGGTGGGACCCAAGCGCTATGCCCATTCAACCACTGACCGGTCGCACCACATGTCATAACAAAATAGTCCACTTCATTTAGAGGCAGTAGGCCTCAAGTCCATGTTTTTGTTTGACTCAAGTCAGCGTTTTATTTTTTAAACAATTATTTTTAATTTTCGTTGTTAGTTTTTGGGGTGTTATGCCGTGTTGCGCTACCTCCTTCTATAGCCGACGTTTCGGACAGCGTTGCAGTGTCCATCATCAGGGCAGATCCGGTAGATACGACGATGTCGTCGCTTTTTCGTTTCAACCAGGTTCAAATCACAATGGTGCTAAAGAAGTTTTCACTTCAAAGTTGTTACAAAATTAATTTTTCATCGTTTGCTTACTATTTCTTTTTGGTGTAGCTTGTTCGTTTCAAACAGGTTTAAATCACAACGGTGCTAAAGAAGTTTTCACTTCAAAGTAATTATAACTTCTTCTAGTCTTGTCATTATTTCGTTAGATCTGCCCTGATGATGGACACTGCAACGCTGTCCGAAACGTCGGCAATAGAAGGAGGTAGCGCCACACGGCATAACACCCCAAAAACTAACAACGAAAATGCTTTTGGCCGTGAAAGTCTAAAAACTAATTATTTTTAAGGCTTTAAATTTCGTTTCATTTGCTCGTTTTTAAAACAAAACTAATTGATTTAATAATTAATTTTTTTTGTTATCTATCAGCATGGATATCCGACGAAGTTACGAGACCATAGTTAGAGAAAAAATATTTTTTTGGCTCTCCTGAACATTTACCTTTTCGGACTTGCATCCGTATGCTTCTTGGGTACAGAATTTGGTTCGTGGGTCAAGGCCACACGACACTTTTTGCCGCCCGCGGTCATTTGACAAGCGTTGCTGTCTCGTTTTAACAGCACTTTAAACAAACGAGACAGCGCTAGAATCCATCTCGTCGTGATTGGATCTGCAGTCTCGTGCGCGAAATGTAGATCAGCTGTTGAACCGTGAAATGAGCGAATATTTTATTTTCATGTTGAATTAATTGATGGGCAATTTCAAAATTATGCTTTAAATACCGATTTCTTTGTTTGTTTTTCTTTTAATTTGTTTTTATTAGTCAGGTACTATGATAGTCGGTAATAATTTACAAGAATTTGACCAAAAAAAAAATCAACTTCTGACTCGATTTTCTCGAAAACGAAAGCTCAAATCAAAAAAAGTTATACCACAAAATCGACTCCAAATGGGATGGGGAATCCCCAGTTTCCCGCTTGTACTACGAGTTTCCGGACACCTTGTATATTGGCTCATTTGTTTCCCTGTTGACTTTTCCTGTTGGAGATGAAGAGCTATCATGGATAGTTGTGAGCATATGAACTTCACGCTTATCTTGCCATTTTAACGCTAATAGTGGTCCACGATGTTTTGCCTCTATTTCGCCCTTTTTAATTTTTTTAAACTTGGCATGGTCTTTCTGTTTTTTCGCACAGTTCCACAAGCATTGGTTTTCTTACTATGAAGAAAATCAAATAGTTTTGGACTGCTATACCAGTTGTCAACCCAAAGATTATGCCCTTTCCCTAAATAATTTTCGAGCAATGTAGTTACGACAGCCCCCGAAACACCAAGGCACTGATTGTCTGTTATTTCCGTAGCTTCACCAACGTAAATAATAAAGTCTAAAACAAAGCCAGTCTTACAATCACACATAACGAACATTTTTATTCCGAACCGGTGTCGTTTAGAAGGTATATATTGTTTAAAAGCTAACCTACCCTTGAAAAGAATCATGCTTTCGTCGATACATAAGTTTTCTTCGGGTACCAATGTCTCTCTAAAGATTTTTCTGGTGTGATCAACTAACATTCTATGTAAAATCTCGTACCGATCCCTTGGCATGGTTTTCCCAAATATGTTATTCGATATCAAGGGATCGGTAGACCAATACTCTTCTATCGTCAGATGACGATTTCTGGTCATTAACATTGTCAAAGCAAAAAATATATACATTTCTTTAACCGATGTCACCACCCATCTATTGAGGCGAGATTTTTCGGATGGTTGTCCCTTTTCGAGAATAGCCAGATAAAATTTGTTAGTCTCCTCAACAATTTTTTCCATTATCTCATTATTTAAAAAATATTTAAAATATGCAACTTCTTCTGAATTTTCTGAAAGTAATGTAGACGGGTGAACTCCAGACGAGAAGTCATCAAATTCATAAACAATTGGTATAAAAGGACCTGTACTCCAATTGTTCAATATTTCTTCAGGAATAACATTTGAGGGTTGCTCTGATGAAGTACGGGGTTAAGATGGCAAATTCAATGGTTGAGCCGAAGAAGTTGATGGCTGAACTGACAGCATTGAGGAATCACTTTCATATTGCTCATCAGAAACAATATCGTCATCACTCATCACTTACTTCAAAATCACTATCCGAATCTAACATTGCTTCAATATCAATGTCAGATAGGCCACATCCTGACATTTTGAGGTTTTAAAATTCTTACGTAAATACACAAAACAAGATGTTTTTAAAATCGAACTTGTCGGTTTTTCAATAATACAACATTTAAATAATTATGTACACAAAAAAATACCGACGCACAAGTATTATTACGAATACGGTACGGGGTCCGCTCGAAAAAGACAAGCAGATTCGCGCGCGTTTTCAAAACTGTGACTGGCGGCTGGGGCCGTGCTCTCAGTTTTATTCATTTACTAAGATAAACAATGAAGTAGTTGATAAAGAAGACACCACAAATGAATATTCTAATTTTTAATATAAATTTCGATCAAATACGGCATACATGTGCTTAGAAAACGAAGTCGAAACTTGAAAATGACTGTAGTCAGCCGTCGCGCAGTGTGGGCCACTTGAAGAAATGACTTATGTCAGCCGCCGCGGGGAAAAGATTAAGAAACTTTAAAAAGTTTAAAAAGTTTCCGACCACAATCTGAAAAAAAAAATTGTGAAATTGTAGGAATTTTTTAATTAATTTTTTACAAGAAACGACAAAAAATGAGTGGTCAATGATGTTTATAATAAATTTTCCAAATAAAATGTGCGTGTGTTTTTATTTTTTTTCGTTATCGGTAATTTTAGTTAGAAAAATACGTAAGGTGGGACATTTTTAAAACTTTTTTTATTTAAATTGTTCCATATTGTCCCTACCTTTTCTCATTTTTTCCATTGTTACCGTTGTCTATGTTTATTATTTGTCTATGTCTGTTATTTTCCCATTGACACCATGTTCTATGTCTAATTATTTAAAAATTAGTATTATGAAAACCCTGAAGAAGTAAGCGTTGCTTACGAAACATGTCGGTTTTTATAAACAATAATAAGTAATTGATTAATTTGGACTTTTTTATTTTGCGTGCCAAAATTTTATGTTTCAAAAATTTTACCTATATCCAAACTTATTTGGAGTAAAAAAATTTAAAGTCATTTTGAAATTTAAAGTCATTAAAGTCAGTCAGCGAGCGGTCCGAACACGTGCGCACAGCGCAAAAACTAAGACCTCTCTGCAAATTGGGTGGTGTAGTGGAAATCGCCAATCTGCTGTCCTGCCTGCAGGAGTAACTAGAAATCGGATCATGAGGAGGGACCTTAAAACATGGCCGGTAGTTCGTTGTTGTTTACATGTTTACACATGCAAAGCAGTTTAGTTCACTTCACGCGTTTGGTTCAGTTCGTTGACATATTTTCTATCAACAACCCTTTTGAATTAAACTTTAAAACAAAGTGTGTTTGTGAATTATTTTGTGTTATTTTCATCTTTTAACGTGATTAATTATTGTGTATTACAATGGAATAATACCAACGCAGAATATTATGACATGTTAATGTGTTTTTTGTATGTGTGTGAAGTGTTTTTGAATGTGAATGAAGTATTTGTGAATGAAGTGTTTTTGGATTACCTTTCCTCGGAACATTTCCTCGTAATGTAAGTAGGTACACACCTTTGCTAATAATTTCTCTCACAAGGCTTGTTCGAATTGGTCCAGTACTAAGTTAAGTAGCATGTATACTTGATTTGCCGGTATTACTTTCAAGTAGAGTACATTTTTGCCCGCCGCCCGTTTCAAGATGACATGCTACTACAAAACAAAGTAAATACGCTAATTAACCATATTGTAATGCTTAAAAGAAGTCAAATTTTAAAACAGGTGGAAGAATAAATTAGTAATATGAAAATAAATAAACTATAGACACGAAAAGAGATTAATAGTAGCTTATAAATAATTTTAGAGTAGCTCTATCGCTCTATCTATCACCATGACATTTCCAATTATCGTAAAAAAAAATTAACCCTAAAGTAGCCGAAAAAATTAATTTATTATTTAAAAAAAAAAATTATATATAAAAATGCTTAAATAGAAAATCTTTATGTTTATTTGGGTTCTCTATGTGATGTAGGTTCACCAGTTTTCCGCTTGTACTACGAGTTTCCGGACACCGTATTCTACACTGTCAGGAGTAATGTTTTTGTGTAACTCTCCTAGACTGCCGAGCGATTCTGTATCTTTTGTGGGATCGTTATTGAGATAACGGACGTGATCTCCTGTCAGATTTGTGTGATTTTGACAAGCTTTACTGTCACATATTTTAGTTTAGATCGTTTTAAACACGAATTCCTGCAAGTATGCGTGATTATTTATTCATTTAATGTACAGGGTGCGGCAAATCAAACAGTGCAGTTTTGAAAGGCCGGTACATCCTGTGTGGTGGGAGTAGAAACCTGTGAGTGGTCTCATTGTGTCGGGAGGGTCATGCCGTTTTTATTCGTTGCCATGGTTTGGTCCGGACAACACCGGGGCTTTGCCGTCCGCACGTTTCTTGAAAATCGCCAAAAATGGCGAAGTGACGAGTCCCACTTCCATCTCTATGGAGCGGTGAATAAACCAAATTTTTGGTACTGGGCTGAAAATAACCCAAGGCAACTTCACGAGAGACCTCTGCTCTCCCCAAAAGTGACCGTGTGGTGTGCGATTTCCAAATTTGGGGTGATTGGGTCGTATTTTTTTGAGGATTATGGATGAACCGTGACTGTCAACGCTCAACGTTACGTTTCGATGTTAGAAACTGCGACAGATGTTCCCTGCGCGCCTCGCCTCTCTGAGGGGTGACCCGCGCGCTCACCTGATTTAAGCATTTGCGACTTCTTCCTTTGGGGCTATCTGAAGGAAAAAGTTTTCAAACATCGGCCTCTCACCTTGGAAGAACTCAAGGATCGAATTCGGGAGGATATTGCCAGTATGCCCATCGAGATGTGCCAAAATGCAGTCGAAAACTTCAGAAATCGTCTTCATCAATGTGTCGCTGCTAGGGGCCATCATATTTCTGATGTCATCTTCAGGACTTGATGCATAAAACGGCATGATGTACCGAATAAAATAAAATAAACCCCATTTCTGTAAGTGTCGCCGTTTTTTTTAATAGCCTTTCAAAACTGCACTGTTTGATTCACTGCACCCTGTACGTTGTACATAGAAAAAGCAAATAAATCACACAAATCTGACAGGAGATCACATCCGTTATCTCGATAACAATCCCACAAAATATATAGAATCGCTCGGCTGATCCTTAACCTTTTCCCCGCGTTGAACTACTCCGTTTGTTCAATACCCATACGCGGTACATGTTTTCAAATACCTATCCATCCAATTTTATCTCAATTACAGCATATTATGGCATGATTTATCATACTACATAAACAGATGAGATTATTATCTACAATTTGAAACCAAATCGTCGTCTGTAAACACTCCTAGATGTTTATAAAAACAAAAACATTAAATTCCATACAAAAACATACCCATGTTATCTTAAAGGCGGCGCCATTTCCCCGCGTGCTTGTACTCAGGACACTGCGTTGATAGACACAAGTGGTACCTCAATCACTTATTATTATTAATTCCTATAAACAAGTTCTAAAACTCAACACTTAAAAATAACACGAAACGAATAGATTTTGTCATATAATAAATATTGTTTTAATTATCTAAGCACTTAAGAGGAGTTTACGCCGGTCACAATTTTTTTGAGGTATGGTATATTTTAAAACAGGGTTCGATACATAACGACACACCGCATTCTTTACACATGTATCTCGTTAATTGCATTTTATTATTTGTAAGTCGGCATACACGACATCGTCTGCGCGGTTTATTTGATTTGTCGGTTGCTGGAATCAATCCTGCCATATGCTTAGTGGCATGTTTAGGCAGAATCCGAAATGGACTGAGGTGGGCTGATGTTGTAGGCTGTGGTATTTGTGTAACTTGTGGTTTATATTTCTCAACAAGTTGCATTATAACCGCCAATTGAAAATCTGCTAACGGCTTTTTTATACCTGTCACTTGGGTGTGCAAAATAAGTGCATTCAATAAATACAGGTCAATTATGTGAAAAAAGACTTTTTTATACCACTTTATCGTCTTTCGCATACATGATAAACTGCTCAGCATCATGTCGCCTTTGTCAACAGTTCCCATAGATTTATTGTAGTCGATTATACAGGCGGGTTTGTGAATGGGTTGTTTAGTTCGGTGATTTATTTTCCCTGTTTCTTTAAATGTGTCATCGTGCAAGGTAGTTAGCATGTGAACATCCCTTTTATCACACCATTTTAATGCTAAAAGGGGACCGCGGCTTTTTGACTCAAATTCACCTTTTTTCAGATTTTTAAATTTGGGCATTTCCTTACGGTTTTTTTTTACCGTCCCACAGGCATTCGTTTTTTCCGAATGCAAAAACTGGAATAACTTTGGGCTTGTGTACCAATTGTCACACCACAAATTGTGCCCCTTGCCAAAATAATCATTTATAAGTGTGGTTACAACAGCGCCGGTTATTCCCAAGTTCTGCTCATCCGTTATTTCCGTGCCTTCTCCACAGTAAATTATAAAATCAAGAATGTATCCAGTTTTCACATCACACAAAACAAACATTTTGATTCCAAAGCGGTGTCGTTTCGATGGAATATACTGTTTAAAAATAAGCCTACCCTTGAAAACAATCATGCTTTCATCTATGCATAGATCTTCATAAGGTATTACAGACTGTTTGAATAGTGTTCGGGTGTGATTTAAAACTAACCTTATTTTATAAAGACGATCTGTAGACGGCGAATTTGAGTCACAGAAATGTAAATTTTGCAATAACAGTTGATATCGATCTCTACTCATGATCTGGCCAAAAATAGGCGAACTAAGAAATATATTTGTACTCCAATACTCTTCAATAGTCAAGTGTTGGTTTCTTGTCATTAGCATGGTTATTGCAATAAATAAATACATTTCTTCAATATTTGTGTCCTTCCATTTATGAATTCTTGAATTCGCACCAAATTCCTTTGTATTGAGAACAAAGCTATGGTAGTTGTGTATTTCTCTTACAATTTCATTCATAATGGAGCGATTCAAAAAATGTTCAAAAAAATCACTTTCTGTTGAGTTTTCGTTAAATTGTACAGAAATGCCGGATTGAAAATCATCAAATTCGTGTACTATTGGAATATGAGGTCCTGACACCCAGGAGTGTAGCACTTCTTCCCGTACAGACTCATCAGCTTGAGTTTCTGCTTCTTCCCGTACAGACTCATCAGCTTGAGTTTCTGCATCTGAAATTTCCGAAGGTACAAATTCATCCTCGGACATTTCATAATCAGAATCCAACATCTGCAGTATATTTTCAATTTCATCATCTTCCAAAATATGGGCCATTTTTATTCTTAAAGTTAATTTCAAACACTAAAAACTTATTGTGAACGTTTCCTAATAACTTTGAAACAGTACGAAAAAGAACACGAAAATAAACACGCACTTTTGTAACTAATTTATAACCAAAATAGACATGTTATAAAATTCTGATGACACTTAAATTAATAAAAATTTTATGTAAAGTCAAAATCACAGTTTCACAATACAAACAAACGTTTAGAATACGCGAGATCTCTACAATAAATTAATGTTATCGACGCTTGTCCACTATGATCAATCTGAAACGCATGCGCAAAGAGCGAATGACTACTAGCGCCATCTGTTGACTAAATTATGAACTATGGCACTCAAACGCACGACGACACATTCACTTGATTATCGATGTTCTTTACGAAATACAATTTTATTTTTGAAATATGCCTGAAGATGTCAGCATCGTGATAGTTACACGAATGTCCTAGTGAGCGGGAAAAAAAACTGTTACATAGGAGCGCTGTGATATCGGCAGTCGAAGTTGGCGTAACAAGGGCTGATACGGGCGCGTGTGGGGCATGGATTTTTGCCGTATCAACTGTTGTTACGATCGCGTGGAAAAGGTTAAATGCACCTTGAGTGCCAATATATTGTCGGAAGCTTTGCTGTATCATGTAAAATACAATGCCATTATAAATCATTGAAAAAGTCTAGTTTTTTACTGCAAAATAGCTGTAGTCTAATTGGTTTAGTTTATTATTTTGAAAACTATAATATTTATTCAATTATTGAAGGCCAGTAGGGCTTTTATAAACCTAGTATGTCGCCTAGTAAGTCGAAATTTTTTAATCTACAATAAAATCTCATATATTGGTATTAGTTTTTGTTGAGTCTTATGTGTTTTTTATTTGTTTTTTTCAGGATAACGGGCCAAACAAAAAGCTGAAATTCAAATTCTCATCATTGTACGTTACCTGCGCTGTTTACAACCACAATGGATCAGAAATCCTCGCCTCTTACAATGACGATGATATTTATCTCTTCGACACTGTGGCTGACAAGTAAGTCCATTATTTTACAATTTAAGTTTTTATGGCAGAATTAACTGATGCATCTATTCAAAATTCCCATGTACAAAGCACAATGGGCATAAGCCGTACTGTTTTTTATTGTGAAATATTTTATTTTATATAAAAAAATACTCCTAATATTTGGGTCAACGTGCTTTCGTGACCTTTTCTTTTTTATTAATATTTTTCCGTATTCTCTTATTTTGCATATTTATGTCCTGTAATACATTTGTGTATATCTTCAAAATGTTCACTTGCACATAAATAAATACATAATTGTAAAAATTGGTACGCTTGCACTTGATGGTGACATCACTGTAGATTTTTTTGATACAAAAATCTATGGTTTTAAAAATAATCTTTTAGATTATTTTTTATTAGATACACGACCGGTCAGTGGTTGAGTGGGCATATCGCTTGGGTCCCACCCGGGCGTCGCATGTTCGATTCCTCGGCTGGCTAAGTCCTCCATCACAACACAAGCAACATTTTCGGCTTTCTGTGGTGGTAGTAGGAGATTTTCAAACATTGTTGGGTTATTCGTAACCGTAATGTTTGTCTTTCTTTTAAAAGTTAAAAAAAAGATGCCTGCAAAGTTAAGTATGTCAAGCTGTACAGCTGTTACTTCTGGAGACACTGACCCCCAGATTCCTACCCACCACTCATACCTTTTCCTTTCCAGAACTTTATCTCCTTCCTTTCTTCACAAAATCCTCCACACAGCATCCCCAAAGATGACACAGGCCCTGAGGGGAATTATTTTACTCCGGACCCCTCCTGTGTGGAGCTAATGTTAAAAAAAAATTGCCCACTATTGCTAAGACTATTTTCATTTTAACTTACTTGTTTTTGCAAAATGATATTTTTGAAAATTCTGCTGTCTTACCAGCTATTCTTTTTTTTTTTTTAATTAACATTTGTATGTATCTGTCCTACATTTCTCCAGGATACCCACTTATATTCAGAGATTGTTATAAAAAAATATAATTTAACCCCTCTAGATTGAAGATTAATTATTGATACCTCTCATAAAAAAATAGTTGTCTATGGCCTGCGAATTCTTGAGTATTTCCGCATTCCAAAATCAAAATGATTTGAATATTTCTGAATGTATCCAAAAACTAAAAACTTATAGAAAGGCGATTAAATACGCTTTAAAATTGTATTATTAGAAATAAGCATGTTATATTTGAAATATAAAAATTTTGAATGCAAACATTATAAAGTTTCACCTTACATTCTGGTGGAAGTTTGATGTCATAAATCCGAATAATTTTATCTTTTTTGCGGATATCTATGGAACTCAAATCGTAATGTTGTGTTTTCTCTTTCTAACACTGTTTAGATCATATATCTCGTCATTAGAGTAAGGGAGATAAAACGATTTTTATGAGACCATAATATGAGCTGACCCCTAAATGTGTCAAATTTACTTTGTGTCAAATAGTTGTTTGGCCCATATATGGGTCTAATTTTCTTAACCCATTGGCCACAGAGAGTTAAAAAATTGGCCTTTACCACTGAATTAATTTTGTACCAAAAATTGAAACCTGCATTGGTGTACTAAATCTATTGGTAACTTTTGTACCTTATACATATTCAAATGAATTAATTTCTTTAAATTTGTTTACATATTGGATTAAGGTGAAGAAAAACATAAAAATAAATATTACAAACTATTAAAATATGTTTAAATAAGGATACAAATATAACCTTCCTTTTTTTCGTAAGTTTTTTTCCACATTTTTATTTGAAAAGTTACAAAAAAACATAATATTCATAAATCGAACGTTAATAATTTATATTTTTTATGTACTTGTATACTAATACCTAATAAAATAATTTGGTATGATAGTCCTCAAAGCAATCAAGGGCGTTCAGGATGACTACCGAAAGTCTAGAACCGCTCTCCATTTTGAAGAAATTAAATGGCGGCTGGCTGCATATAAAACTTGGAACACAGATATCAAGGAAAAAACATAAGAAACATATTATTGCAAATTCAATGAAATGAATGATTAATTACCTACAGAGCGTTCGGCATTCAAAATTTTATTAAAAAATGTTACTCTTGTGCTCGTTGTCCATTTTTTGATGGACCTTCTCTAGCCCGTCAGCGTGCCGGGGTTTGTGGTTAAGTACCTGAGTTGCACACCCGACAGGCTGCCGGGGTTTGTGGCCAATGGGTTAAGAGTGAAGACACACAAAAATATTCTCGAGTTTTGCTATATTTTCCGGCTAAGCATTTTTCACAAAAAACATAGGTCGCAATAAAGATTTCCTGTAAATAAATACAATACTAATTATGACATTTGGAAATCGGAATTATGGCATTTGGCATGGAATTTTGTGACGCAGTTGTTTTACAGATAAAATAAACATATTTGCAAGTGACGAAATTTCAAGCTAGAATAATATTAAGATACATTATTATTTCTTTGTCAAGTGAATATAATATATTTTATTGAGCAATTTTAAGGTCCAACTAAACCATAAAATCGAGGCAAGTGTGTCGAGCTACTAGCAAATGTATTTTATTGGCACACTTGGGATTAAAAAGCCATCGGTGTGTTACTCTGTCAATACATATGTTGTTGTTATATTAATGAAACAATTATTTTTCCTGATCAGCGATCCGCAACCCGGCAGCCATGGGTTCACGTACCGATACTCGGGACACCGCAACTGCGCCACCTTCAAGGGCGTGTCCTTCTTCGGGCCGCACAGTGAGTTTGTGGTGTCGGGCTCCGATTGTGGGAACATCTACATCTGGGACAAGAAGACCGAGGCCATCGTCCAGTGGATGATGGGGGACGAAGGGGGCATTGTAAGTACCATTCTGTTCTCACGAGGATTTGCTAATGTTATTCAACTTATTCAACAGTCCTTTACCGCTATTGGAGGAGTTAAATACACAAGATGGTTTGCACGATATTATAATTTCGAAACATTTACTCAAGAAATACAAAAAAAAATACGAATATTATGTTGACTTTACAAAAAATACTGAAATATATAATATAGCCTGCTAAATAATAAAATAGAAAGTCCTGAATTGCCATCCGTCATTGGTTTAAATGTCCCAATGAGGTGTACCAGGCACACTCCCCTTTTTCACTTAGAAGCTAACAATACTAATGCAGCAAATAACTCACCAATTACTTGCGCAATCACAACTTATACCCATTATGAAAAATTACTACGCTTTTTTCATGATTCCTTGCAAATATATAAAACTAATTTATTAAATTTCTTGGCGTAATATAAATGCATGTTACATATAAATTATGCTAGTGTTCCGCAAACTTTTTGTGATCAAGGTACACCTACCAAATCAAGAAATGTTCACTTAATATTTAAATGCGTAAATATATCAGCCAGATATGCAAATTTTGCAACCCATTGTTCTTTTTTAGGCAGAGAAACAAAATCTGAACATGTTTTCGATTAACAAGCTTAGGTTTTTTCTTCGTTGACTCTGCTTCTTCTTGGGAATCATTAGTTTCACTTGACAAACTTGCGGTACGCTTAATGAATTTATCCATTACATACACGTATTATGGGCTATTTATTTGTAATTAAAATAGATCTATATCTATAGTTTTTCCTTAGTTATCGAAAGTTTTTTTATTTTTTTTTAAATAAAAAATATCGGTTCGATTTGAAAGAGGATATTGGCTCTCTGAAAGTCTATTGTATTTAGCCTAATCATCTCACATTACTAAATTAATCCCAATCAACAGACATTATTTCTAATAAATAAAATAATAATTATCTGAAATCAAGTGGTCTTTTTTGCTGGTTTGAAAAATATATCAATTTGTATATCTTTTTGATACCTTGATACTTGGAATTTTAAGTCGATACATTGAAACATTAAATATGGCTCAAAAATAATCGAACTAAAAATAACAATACATCGATGGATCGATATTGTTTTTTTAACAAGCCTGTGAGGCACACCAACAAATGAACACGGTAAACCATTGTGCCGCGGCACACCCTTAGCGGAACACTGAATTATGCGACCATGAAGGGGTACCTACATTCACAGGAAGTAAATTGTATTTGTATTTTTACACACTGGTATCACCAGTTTGTCTATGGAGATGTCAGTGAGAAGGAATAGAAAACGTCATTCTTTGTCACAAACACGGAACAATAGAGAAGTCCAGTCCAATTTTTTTTATTTTTTTTATGAATAATGGCCTTTTAACTTAAATAACTGCATTTTTTTTTTTTTTTTAGAGTTAGTTTTAATAGTTAAAATAATTGTCAAAGTTTCAATTTTTCAAGGTCCCTCAAAAACCCGCCAAATTTAAGATGTATTTTGTGACGTCATCAACAGTTCACCTACTTAATAACGATACGCATTTTATCATTTTTATGTTGGTCTCCCTGAATCTCACATAGATCTATCTGCGCAGGCGCCGCACAATGGTTTTACTAGTATGGGAGAGTTGGAAACAATTCGAAATTTCAAATTGCAGGGATCACTAAATTTTGTTTCTATATCTTGACACCACATACAGCGCATCTTTTCCCATACCACCAAACTCATCAAAACGTTTCGTCACTGCGTAACACGTCAGCAAAGAATGACTTCCCGAGCAGTCAGGACGTTTGTGTGAAAATGCAACGTTTGTTATATAACATTTAGGGACTAATAACTTTTTACACCGCTTGCTGGCAATCTTTTTTCAACATGGATCCAATACCTTTGGGTGTGTACTAAAGATGTAAAGTATTTTTTTCATATATTTAATATGACAAATTAAAGATATCTTTTTTAAAAAACATCTCGTGAATTAAAAAAAAATACGACGATTTCTGAAATAGTTAAGGTTTTAGTTTAATATTCCGTAATAAAAAAAAAATCTTACCTATTTTTGCGTCTCTACGGCCCAGTAATTTTTACGTAATTTACTTACTGTAAAATTTGAGTGCTTCATAAATATCATTATTGTCACAGGTTCGGTTTCAAAGGATTTTTTCTTCAGACAAAAGGAGTTATTTGACATAGTGATGAACTCAAAGTGTCAACAGATGGAAAAAGATTTTTATATTTGAAAAAAAACTTATAAACCTCACCAATTGCCTTAAAGAGGGGTTGGTTAAACTCTGTAAAAAGATCGCGGGCTTCAAATTTTGCTTTAAAAAAAGATGGAAAATTGCTCATCGAGATGAAGCTAGATTTATTATGGAAAATAAAAAAAAGTGATTTGAGACTCCGATTGGTTTTATGTTGGACGCGATTTTCCCTAAAAACAGCACGTCGTGGTCAAAAACACAATTTGAATGTAGTTCTGACCGATCCAAGCGCTTGAAAACCGAAGATCTTCGGAAAAGCGCACCACTTTCTCATTTGGCGTTTGAGAAAGAGGTGCACTTTTCGGTCAATCGGTTGCATCAAAATTATTAGAAGACATTATTCTAGGCGCTCATCTTTTAACAGACAAGTGTACAAAAAATTTGAAGATAATCGCTCTTTTTAAAAACAGATGTTCATTGGGACGTGAGAGGATGCGATTATTCTAGTATTTTTATATCTTCAAGTGTACCTACATATGCGATTAGTTTGCAGGAAGTCTGACTATTGTAGCAGAATCCTTGCCCATCGTTCACCAGATATTGCAGCCCGATTAAGATTATCATAAGAGGCTCCGGAAGCTCGGAAGAAAGATTTTTTAAAATATCGCGAAAACTATTCTAGAAAATGTTCTAGTGAGAAATTTAATGAGGATGTTCTTCATTTAATGTTAGTTATATCTGATCCTGTCATAACTCGTTACAGGTAACCCCCAAATAAACAATTAAATCGTTTTCCTAAAGAAGTTTTCGATTTAATATTTCCTCCGGATATTCATTATAGAAATATCTTTGGCACCGACGATGATGAAGATTGTTCATAGTCTGCATCAGAATGTTGAAAAGCAAAATTAAACATAACTCGGCCTTTATTTTCACATGGATCTGGACATAAATAATTTCAATTTTAAGATTTAAAAAAAAAAAAATCCTTGTTAATAAAATCCAGAAATCGTTAATAAAATCCAGTAAAACTTACTTAAATCAAATATTCTTATTTTTTGTAACCATACCGAAAAATAATATCACTTTTTTTCCTCGTTAATCCTGCCTGTGAATTGTTTCCAACTTTTGGGGTATTCGGAACCACTGTGCGCTGCCGGCCATCTTGTTGTTACTACGCGTTTTACTTCATGGCGTAGCGAGATCAAGTACTTCACAAATGACATGTTGAATTATGCTTGCAGTTAATTTTATGTTTTTTAAGATAATTTTCGTTTAAATGATCAATTCACTGTGATATTAGTGTAATTCAACATAATTACCAATGCTAGCGTTAATTTTTTTTCAGTTTTAGTCCTTTAAATAGTTTATTTTCGTTTTACAAAAGATTTTAGGTTACGTCTGAAATTTTTTTAATGACTTTTCCGCGTTAATTTAATAAAACTTCTATAAAAGTAATATTATTTATAATGTAAAAGCCTTATGCATATGTAAATAAACACAAAATAGAGAAATCAACGCATTAAATTGCGTAAAACCGAGTCCAAGATGTCATATTTTTTCAGTTATTTTTTCGGAATCATTAAAATATTTTTTTATCCTTTTTAATTGTATGAACTAGATAAAAAATGAAGTGACAGTTTTATTCCAAATTCATAAAGTAAGAGGACTGTATTTTTTTAATTTTGAATTTTCCTAAATTTTTCGACCATTTAATAGAATATGTTTACTGTCAGCTGTTTTTTTTTAAAGTTTTTCATTTTGAAACTTAAAATACTACAATTTTCAAACACGATCGTATATGTCAGATACAAAAGTCTAAAAGGCAATTCTATTTAGTTTCTATAAAGGTATATGCTTTAAGACATCTTCAAAAATAAGAAATATATAGAACATTCGTTTGTGTCATACCTAAATTCCCATACAAACGACGTACCTGGTTTATTTATGTGACGTTCAGTGATTACCATCGTGACGTCACCACAGAGCATTACACAGCATACCAACTTGACGCTGTGTTTTATTGAGAATATAAAAAATGCACTTTTTAATATTTTTTTAAAAAATGTACGTTTAATATTATTTATTAAAACTTATATATTCAGAATCAGCGTTTATTGGTCTATATGAACATATTTTTTTAAAGCCATAATATTTTTCACTGGAGTTCCTTATTGGAGCTCTCGGCTATGTTTTTGCTGACGAATCAATCTGAAGTACGAGATGTGATTTTTTTAAATGAGAGGAGAATCCTAATCCGGAGTGATCGGAATTCCGGCGTGATTATAAATTTTAAAACTACTTACAATAATAATCAGTCAATTACAATAGGCCACTTGCACCACATTTTTTAAAAACAATTTCCAGTTTAGGCAAATATTCTAAGATCGTATTTTTGAAACCTTGGCGATTTTTTGAAATTTTCAATCCGAAAAATCAGACCATTTTTTATAAACCGGAAAGACGGGACATAATTTTATGGGTGCGAAAAAACGATAATTATATAGCTGAAAATCATTTTAAAAATATAATTCTTTCCACACGAATAGCAATAAATTGTACGGGGTTCTCTTCGTAACATCTGTAAAAACACCGCCATCTTTATCAAAAAATCAAACCAAAGTATAAGTTTGCATAGAACAAACAATAAATCTAGTGAACGTTAAACGCAAATTCAAAAATTCGCCGGAAATCAAAGTGTTGCCATATAAAAAAAATTAAATTAAATTGTGGAATTTTACAAAATTAAGGGAACATAATCGGAGACGGGACATTTTCATGTAGTGACGTCATGAGCTCAAATAATAGATTTATTTATTTAAAAATAAAAAAAACTATACATTTTTAAAAATTTTAACTAACATTTTCGTAATCTTAGTAAAAAAATCTATCCACACGATTTTTTCCAAGTCGTTATGAAATCCATGCAAGTGGCCTATTAGTGAGCATATAATTCTTGATTTTAAAATGTCTCTTTATCTCCTCCTCCTTTTCTTTCTTTTTATTATTATTACTCGTTCATTCGCTAATTAAGTTTTAAAACCCATTGATATCTCAGGCGAAACTACCAAATGACATTCTACGGACTTACCTAATAACTACATAACCATGTAAAAATTTAATTTTACGTAACTTATAACTTGTATTATAATTTACTGTGTGTCTTAATAAACAAATTAACAAAAATAGAGAAATCAATGGTGAATTCTTTACTTACATAAATAACCACTCGGTATGGCTTTGTCAACATTTGTCTATATTCTGAGTAAAGTATCGCCTAAAATCACCAAACCAGATTCAAACTTTCGCAAATAGATGAACATTGTTGATTGTCAACAAGACATCGAGCGACAAGACCAACCTGAATTGTATCCCCCGCCGGTAGCGACATATCACTCGCAAGCTAGGCCTTTCAGTGTGGCCACAACGAGTAGATAGAAATGATTGAAAATGATACGTGTAATCTCGCCTAGACCCGTCGCTTCTCGCGCCCGCCACAGTTACTACACTGCGAACGCAAACGGCGATTTCGTGTGTTTGATATTGATATTTTGTGCCCGCCGTCTCTGAACACACGCTTACATTTATGTTTGTGGTGAAGATTTCTCAAATACGGGGGCAACTATAATGTCCTGATAGAATTTTAAAAGTCTCAATCTAGCCGCATCTCTCTTTCACCTTTCTGGTCATCTCTTCTTTCTTTTAATATTGGTAATTTTAGTTCCTTGTACATCTTCGTAATGCCGGTCTTTCAAAGCTCTTGGTATTTTTGTGAATTGTTTCTGTATCTCTCTATTAGATCTATATCCTTTGCAAAATATGGCCTTCCAGAAGAGGGCGCGCACATATGTTTGGTATGTTTTTAACCCATTGATTAGTGAGTTATTTTTCTATCATTTTATCATTTACTTATATTTTGTTTTAATATGTAAAAATGTTTGATAAATATATTTGTATTTTCTATAAATTTGTGGGGGGGGGGGGGGTGCAATGGGATTGGATGGGGCGGCAGGGGCGTGCACTCCATACAGGCACGTAAGAACTGCCTACCCTGCCGTTTTTGTAAAACATAAGCATGTAAATAATATTATAATTTATTAAATTATTGCTAAAAATAAATACACACTTTCAAAAATAAGCGCGAAAAAGCTGAGTAACTGAAACCACGCGAGCGCCACATCAAACGGCATACTTCAAACGCGGCATAAACTGTAACTAGAAACTACACGCACGCCCTCCGACTGCCTCACTAAAATACGGTCTAAGCAGGAATTATTTATGACTAGATCTAACTTCATACAAGACATAATTAAATAAATGAGACAATGTTACTTTGTTTGAACCAACTCGTATATTTGTTTAAAGCCGACCGGTTTCGGAATGACCAACGACCGTTCCTTCCTCAGGGCAAACGTATACGTTTGCCCTTGCTTCCTCAGGGCAAAAGTATACGTTTGCCCTGAGGAAGGAACGGTCGTTCCGAAACCGGTCGGCTTTAAACAAATATACAAGTGGTTCAAACAAAGTAACATTGTTTCATTTATCTGTAATGGATAACCACAAAGTTATAGCTACATTCAAAAGTACATAATTAAATGTTTACGAAATGCACAAAGCATATACTAGAACTGTCGTTTTGAGTTTGCTTCTATGATGGTTTTTTGTTAGTATTAAGCAGTACTTTCTAGAACAAAATTAGCAAATGGCAATCAGTGACGACAAAAACATCTGTTGTTATGTACTTCTATCAAATAGTTGTCTTTCATAAATGATCATTGTCGGTTCAAAAAATTTTGTCGTTCTTTAATTCTGAAATTATCTGATAGAATATGGAAATTTTAACCTGTGAAACTTGTTGTATTTTCCTACTGCCTACCCTGATCAAAAACTCTGTGCACACCCCTGTGGGGGGGGATGGGATAGTTACAGTATTCTTTGTAAAAAAAATTCGGGGTGAGTCAGTCTTGCCTTCCACCGAACCCCTGAGACAGGCTCACCGAACCCAGGTTAAAAACCACTACTCTAAATGGATCTTTCAAACTGCTCAAAGTAACGTTAGATTTTTTTTTTACATTAACTCCACACAGGAATAATTTCCCTCAGGGTCTATGTCATCTGGGATGCTGTGTAGAGGGTATTTTTGTGGAGAGGAAGGAATGAACATTGGTCTTGAAGAGACCCTTGTTGTAGGAAGGAGGAAACACAGAGGCCGGCAAATCATTCTATAGCCGAGCTGTTCAACACAAGAACGAGTCGAAGAAGCGACCAGTTTTCATGTGACAAATGTTAACCGTGTACAAATGTTGGGCATGCGTTTGGCGTGTTTCCCGACTATGCACCTGTGCCGAAGGGATCAATGACGCTAGTTCCCCGGAGTATCTTCCATTGTAATACCGGTAGAACAAGGATAGCATTCCCACCCGACGCCTGTGCTCTTAAGATTGAATTGGGAGAATCTATCAAACAGACTGTCTGTTTCTGCACAGATTCAAGGGTATTTTTCAGGTATTTTGGAGCTCCAGACCAGAGGTGGCTGCCAAATTCAACCGTGGGGCGCACTTGTGATTTGTACAGGGTTAGCAGTTGTGTACTATTAAAGTATCTGCGGGCCTGTACAGTATGCCCAGTTTTTGGGAGGCTAACTTTACTCTGGCTTCGATGGAGCCCCCATATCTGAGCTGGTCGCTTAGGGTTACAAGATTGTGAAAACATAGCTTTTCTTAAGGCAGAATCGCTATAAATAGTAGTGTACTGCTAAGAGATCCTGGTCTATTACAATTTTAAGAGGCTAGATGATTAAGATCTATATATTAGCATTATATGTATGCATTGGCGCACACACGAGGGGGGGTTTTGGGGTTTAAACCCCCCCCCCTGAATTTCGACGACAAGCATATATTATTTTACCAATCAAAAGCAACATAAGAAACGTTTAGATAAATCTGTACGCAAAATTTCTTAGGGAAGAACTCCTTAGCTCGCGGTGCTACAGCTGGCCGGATACCAGTATCACTCGCGATGATCGCCACACAGTGCGTTGTGCGAAATGCAAAAGTTTACAATATGACCGGATGTCCTCGCCCGCTCTGCCCTCCCGCCCGCGGCACCTCTCTCCAAAACCGTGCGCAGCTAGTGCTGCCAGATGCATTGTTTTTTTGGTTAATTTATACATCCATGGTATATAAAATTAAACATTTCTAATAAAACCTGTTTTTTTTTACCAATATCACCAAGGCAGTTTTCGGGATACGTTTTTGTAGCATGAGTCGTGTAGGGGAAAATGATGAATTCAGGAATATAGTCCTTGAACTCTGAATTTTAGTACGGTTATGGGTTCACAAGGCCACTTATCTAATTATTATGCTTGTCAACAAATAGTATCTATTATATTGGAAATACATAATAATATAATCAGGAATTTCCATTGCAATTATTGATAAAATTAAGGATCTTGGACTTGATATGAGTAAGTTATGCGGCCAAGGATATGATGGAGCGGCCGCAATGAGCGGAAAATTTAATGGAGCACAGGCACACATTCAAGCATTATATCCACAGGCAATATATGTACATTGTGTTGCACATTCGTTAAACCTGGCTGTATCGAGTTCTTGTGAAGTATCAGCAATTAGAAATTGTTTGAGTACTATTGGAAAGTTGTATGATTTTTTTCCATACCCCAAAAAGACTGTCCGCGTTGAACCAAGTTTTAGAAGAATCTGAAATCCATTCTGGCCATGAAAAATTAAAAAGGCCTTGTGCCACCAGATGGGTTGAAAGATACAATTCTGTTGCTGTTTTTCTGAAGTTGTATGATGGTATTATAGTGGCTTAAGAGAAGATTTCTGAATGGGCAGATAGAGATTCTGCAAATGCTGCAAATCAACTGAGCTGTACTATAAAAAAAGGCAGATTTTGTTATTTCTCTGCAAGTTATAAATCAAGTATTTAGATACAGTAGTGTTTTGTGTAAGTTATTACAGCAAAGAAATATTGATTTAAAAAAGGCAACCAATTTGGCGGAAGATACTGTACTTGAAATTAAAAAAACTTAGGGACAGTGCAAACACAGAATTTAAACTGTTATTTTTAAAAGCTAACGAAAAAGCAGAAAAAATTGAATTTACCATGAACAAACCAAGAACCACAGATACTCAAAAACAAAGATGCAATGTTAATGTTGCGAGTCCAGAGGACTATTACCGCATCTCAATTTATATCCCATTTTTAGATGCTTCTATAAATAATTTAGATCAAAGATTTTCAAAGCATAAATCCATTTTGATTGGATTCCAAAGTATAATGCCAACAGATCCCACTACACTTACAGGTGAAACACTGAACGAATTTTAAAAATTGGTTTCATTCTACAAAAACGTTGACGTACTAATGGTGGAGCTTAAGGCGATCCACTAGTACAGGAAAAAATCGAAATCGGAATTCACGCCCTTTTATGGGAGGAGTTTAAAAATACTTGAGAAAAAGCTTTTGGAAAGGTTGGAAAAGGTATTTGAGATTTTTTTTTACATGTTGATTTCGTAAAGGCCTGTAAAAAACATTAATTCCTTTTTTATGCATTGTTTATTGTAATAAAACGGAATTTTTAAATTGATTTCATGAAAATAAGCGGCGCGGAGCATAACACGTCTTTTCTCCGCTCCGTTCGGAGGAGTAATGACAGAAAATCGGGGCGGCTGCCAGTCGTTCTTCGGTGGACGGTATAAGGTTCACTTTGATATAACAAATTCGTCGACTGCCGTATTGTCACCGTGATGTCAAAAATACGAACGCGAAAATGCATATTATATTTTATTTTGTGAGGTTCGGGCGTAAATATCATTTTTTTTCGCGATAATTATATAAGAAACTGAATTTGCCACATTATGCAATAAAACCATATCCGAAAAAGTGTTTATAAGTAGGAGAGTTTTCAGTTAAAAATGTTTTTTATAGATCTAATACTTTATTTTTTTCTAAGCTTATTAAAAGACTTATTAAAAAAAAATGACCGATATTTTTAAGGGCCAAGGTATGTTCTACACGCAGTATTTAATTGAAGCATCTATAATACTTCTAAGCGGTCAAATTTTCAAAACTAAAACATACGATTTTGTATGATTTTGCATTATTTAGTATGGCTTCATCTTAAGTTTTGGTACAGAGCAATCGCTAGGCTGGAAAAAGACAAATGGCCAAGAGAGGCTTTAAGTGCCCTGAAGCATTGTGGAGATAATAATATGTTTCCGAATATAAAAACAATGCTGCATATATATAAGCAGTATTTCCCGTGTCTGCAGCAGAAAATGAAAGAACATTTTCCATATTGCGTAGATTAAAAAATTATTTAAGGAGTTCTACATCGGAAAATAGGTTAAATGGGTTGACTCTTCTGCATGTGTACAGAAACATGACTCCAACAGTCGATTCAATTTTAGATAAACTGGCAGAAAACCAAAGAAAATAGACATTCAACTGATTTACTTTTTTATTTATTTGTTTAATTTAATCAGTATGAAAATTATAATAATATTTATTTACCATAATAAATCATAAAATTAGTTTAGATTTTGTATTCAATGTAGTCGATCCTTTTGTCACACAAATTTTTTTGGCGAGGTTTAGCCCAAGTTTTGCGAAGGAGTTGAATACATTAGCCCATTTTTGGATTTTCATTAGCATTTTTTTTACTTTATTTTCGTCTTCAATTTCTTTGGCTGGTTTATTTATTTTATTTTTCTATTTTACAGTTATTTGTTTGCCAGATTATTTTTGGATTGTTATCGGAGCTTCATATTTTATGTTACATAATTTTATAATTATATTAATTGCTGATGTAAACTGTCATGGCTTATTCAGAGTCAAATAATTTCGCACCGCGCGAAGAAATGTACTCGTGCCTACTTAAAAACATAAAATTTCTTGTCCTGTAAAATTTAATTTAATGGAGTGTTTTATTTATTTACACCAGTGATTCCCAAGTGGGGCGATACCGCACCACTGACTGGGGTGTTGATGAACTTTCCCTTGCAAATGTTACGTAACTTGCACATTCAAAAAAATTTCGCCTGCGGCACTTTTTCTATGTGTATTGTCACTCATTTCTTAATGAAGGAGGGAGGGGCGTTGAAGAGAATACAATACTTGGATAGTGCGCAGTGAGCCAGATAAGGCTAGGAACCTCTGATATACACTGTACATTAGTATATAAACATACAGCATGCATTTTATGTTTTGTAAAAACCCCCCCAAATTTTTTTTCTGTGTGTGCCACTGTATGTATGTTACCATCTGAATTTTGCTTGTGAATCAATGAAATTTTGAGTTGAATTCTCAATATAATATATGTGTATTCTTTACAGGTGAATAGCATTGAGTGCCACCCCCGCTGCCCTGTTCTTGCCACATGTGGACTGGATAATGATATTAAAATCTGGGTGCCTTCCAATGAAAATGAACCAAAGCTGTTCGGTTTGAGAGAGGTATGTGTGTGATACTATCTGCCGCGTCTCAATGCATATACAACTTTGGAAACTAATGATGTTTTTGATAACATAAAGGCATTTTGATTTCCCAGGCTTGATTGTCTTGTGCGGAATTTAATATTATTGTTTACCTTTATTATTTATGATTTGTTTATTTAATATCTAGGCTGTGATGGAGAACACCAGAGCCCAACTGCGCAGCCCTTTAACCTTTCTGCCTGGCCTGTACGGAGTTTGGGGCCGAGACCTCTTCAGCACGGAGCACAGCAACCGAGACTCTGACGATGACCACTCTTCAAACGAGCCGACTGGATCGGACTTCGATGGCCATGCTTGCCGACCCTTCTAATTATGTATTACCTTCCTTCGGCGCTTTGTAAACTTGATTTGGCATCTGTCCGACGCGTCGTTAAAGAGGTTTTATTTTTATGTTCCTTTATCCACTAAATGTACGTGTTGAGTTGATCTACCCGAGGAATCTCTTTAATCCTCTTACCAATAAATAAGGTCACGTTTCACAGATGTCTATTTTTGTTTTTGCTTTAAAATATCCTTATTTTTGTAATTTTATGTGCTTTAAATACTGTCTGTAAAATATTAATCTTTCACAATGAAGTGTATATTATTACATATTTTAAATACCTTTGCGTAATATCCTTTCTGTAATTATCATATTATTTAAATCTTTTGGTATTTTTAGCTTTAATAGCATTTAGCTGCAATAGTCTGTATTTTTCTAGGCCAAGTAAATACACACAATGTCCGGAAACTAATATAATACAAGCAGGAAGCTAGTGAATCTACAACACATAGATAATCCAAAACTACTAATTTAACTACCTATTTTTTTAATTTAATTATTTTTTAAAACTTTTTTTGGCATCTAGGGTGATAAAAAAATTTTTGGAGTCAGGCCTACACTTCGAACTTTGAACTTAATTTATGTCAAATCAAAAAAATTTATACAAATGTGGTGTAGATTTACTTTTAGAAGTCCTCTGTGGTCGAGGGGTAAGGCTTTCGACTAGCGATCCGGAGGTTGCGGGTTCAAATCCCAGCTTGCACGAGTCAATCTTATTTGTGTTATTTCGCAATTTTTTTTTTTTTTAACTTACGGAGACGGTTTACAGTTAGTTCCTGTGAGTACTTAGGCCATAGGCCCATTGTACTATCTCCCATTTTACCTCAATCCTTTAACAATAACCCAGTCCCTTTAATGAAGTTCACAATTTAATCATTTAAAAATAATATAAGGTATACTTGCGGCACGTTCCAGAGTGGAAGATACTCTCAGTGTCACCCTGCCGAGCGATTCTATATCTTTTGTGGGATCGTTATTAGATAATGGACGTTATCTCCTGTCATATTTGTGTGATTTTTACTGTAACATGATCATTTAAACACGAATTCCTGCAAGTATGTATGATTCTTTATTTATTTAATGTACGTTGTACATAGAAAAAGCAAATAACTGCCATAAAAATCACACAAATCTGACAGGAGATCACGTCCGTTATCTAATAAAGATCCCGCAAAAGATATAGAATCGCTCGGCTGGTGTAAGTCCACCATTCAGAATTAAAATATTGCTAGAAATGCCTTTAGCCGCGTTTGGTGACTAGATCTGAATAGCCAGGTACTTCCCCATTGGAAGTCCCCACCTTCCTCTTCCCCATCCCCTCCCCACTACTTTCATCCTCACAATATATCCCAATTGCGATACCATAGTCTCACTGGTTCCAGGAGGTTTTATTCACATAAAAAAAAGTTTCCCACTTGTACTATGAGTTTCCGGACACCATGTATGAACACACACATGTTGATAATTTATTATCTTTATTTCCTTTTCATGTTTCATATTTTTTGTCAACGTACTATCAAAGTATAAGCTTTATTATGCAAATTTTTTTGCCAACCTTTTATTATTTTGTAAATATTCATAAAGTGTTAGAATGCATAGTCGTGTTCCTATACGATACCGAGGTAAAACTAAGAACAAAAATGCTATTTTGGCTGGTTCCTTTTGTTTGATAATAACAAAATACATAATAACGTATTATGTCTAATTTTCTTGTACGTATAATGTGTACAAAATATACTGAATTTCAATTATTGAAAATATTTCATTTTGAATCAAAAAAATTAAGAATCAAAATATTAATTTTTATTTGGATAAAAAAAAGGTTTTCTAATTATTCACTTATTTTTTGGAAGACCCGTTGAAGTTATCTTTTTGAATTAATTAAATCTCGCGACCTTCACAAGGAAAGAAAGGTATATAAATTAATGAGGTTTGATTGTTAGAAAGGTTATATATAAACTTTGTAGGAAAAATCTGCTTTATTAACATGTGTGCAACCTATAAAAAATGCAGATTGTTTAAACAACACTATAATTTTTTTGAAACTGTAGAGGTGCATACATAATTATTATTGGTAAATACCGATATTTTTAATACTTTTTTAAGTTCAGGGATGAAGTATGCAAATTAAATTTAATCATGTAAATAAATAATGTTGTAAAAATGTTTTTCAGATAATAAAAACATATTTTTAAATGGTTTTGTATTGCAATTAAAAAGTGACTGAATTTGATATGAAATGTCGTGGTTAATGAACCACTGGAGCGCTTTTTGCCACAATATGGCACTATTTAAAATACCTCGGATTGCTTTGCTGCCAATTTTTCCCTTATTTGTAAGTAATTAAGTAGAAGTTTTATAATATATTTTTTATAAATCCTACGAATATGTGATAATCGACAAAAGATATATGAATTCATTGGCTATATAGAACTATAATCAGTTTGTATGTCTCCATATTAAAATTTGGAGGTATGATTTTTTTTTTAATGTGGGCGGAAAATATTCAAAATGAGCTCCAAAAAATCGCAAGCAATCCGAGAAAAAAGTTTTTATTTGGTCTGTTGCTCAACTGGTTAAGGATTTATATTTGGAGCCACCTCTGGACTGGAGTCCCGAAATACCTACTTGATTCTGTGTAAAGGTGGGCGGCTTGTCTGATGTAGATTCATTATTAACAGAGCAATTGCCGTCCTCAATGCACAGATGCAATGTATGCAAGCTGAGTCTGTTCTACAGTATTTGAATAGAGCCTGCTCGAAGGAGCTAGCAGTGTTATGTGATAGTCGGCTCGCATATGGATTGAGCTACCGGCATCTGTTTTTCTTCTCACATAAACCAGGTCTCTTTAAGACCTGCATTAATAAATTCCTTCGAGCAGTGGCGGCTCGTGACTTTTGGGTGTGCTAGGGTACTAATATTTTAAAAATGACATCGTGGATGTTGTCGTATGCGAATTTTTTTTTTTTTTTTTCAAAAATCGATGTTTTGTATGAAGATTTTTCAGGAAATCCGTGCGGCGCACGGCCAAACTGAAACTTCCTGAAATTTTTCATACAAAAAACTGATTTTCAAAAAAAAAAATTTTTTTTTTTTTTGATACAGTTCTCCTGTCTTTCTTCTGAGGAGGGCAGCAGTCAGAATTTCAGTTTTCAAGAACTTTGTTGGCCTTCGAGAAGACTAACCCAAAACACCATCGTCTCTACTCTTCAATTTTTCGCATGAAGTGCCAATTACCCTGTATAGAACTGGGCAACATTGGTGAATGATGCGGTTTTATCTTATAAGCCTATACAAGTTATGGTGTAGTTGTCCTGCAAACTCTGAAGCACCGTATGCACTATGATTTTAAACTGCACAACTTTTTATTTGCACAAATACATCACATTGAGCGGTCCGCTTGTTAGATTTCCCTATCTTAATAAACAGATTGCAAATCTTTAGAGCACAGGTATGAAGTGGGAATAATATTCTTGTTCTATCGTTATTTTAATGGAAGATGTTCCGAGGAACTTGCATCATCGAACCCTTCGGCACTGGTGAATGGTCGGGAAACACGCCAAATGCGCACCCAACATTTGTCACACAAGTACCGGTCTTGAGGCGATATGCTGGCCTCTGTGTTTCCTCCCTCCTACAACATGGGTCGTGATGTTCAATATTCAAATCTTTCCTGTCCTCAAATTCACCATCCCCAAAGATGATAAAGGTCCAGATAGAAATTGTTTTTCCTCAGGGCCTCCTGTGTGGAGTTAATGTAAAAAAAACATGATTTTAGATACGAGCACACAATTAACCTCTCCGCGAGTGAGTTTTGGCGAACAAAACTGTACGTGAGGAGTTAATTTTTTTTTTGTTGATTATTTTAATATTTTTTTATAAATTATCACAGATTAACTAAAAATAATCATATATTTTTAATTAAAACATCGGCGACACCAATCCACAAAAATAAACCAACATCGAAAAAAAAACATGTGCATACAAAAAAACTGCTTCCTTCCTCTGACAACCGCTAAATGACGCAAAAATAATCAAATAAACTGTGAAGTCGGTATTGTAGGTATGTGTTCCAAAACTTCGAAAACTACGCGCAGATGTCCATAGATGCCATTACAAGTCAAATATTTTCATCAAATATGACGGCGTTTGAATAATTGCTGCGGACGCAACGCTTCAGCAATACTCTTCTGGACATTTTTTCGCTCTGCCGAACTGTGTCAGCCGTACTCGTGGAGAGGTTAAATAATTATCTGTGGCTGCCAGCTGCTGGGTGCTAGTTGATGGTCTGAATGAAAATATTTCATCTGGGGGCCTGGGAACAAAAGTGCCACAAATTATCACTGTTATACACACATAATCCTAATACAAGCACGCGAAATGTGGCAAATACATCCCTACTTGTTCATATGTATATAATTTTTAAATTATGAAGAAATTGCATTCATTCTCCTCCATTGCTACATCTAAACGCACTGGCATCCTTTTTGGCTCACCTACCCTACACAAGGTTGGTTGTGCACGTTTTGTCTGGTATCTTGGCTTCTCAAAAGACATAACAAAAGTTTATCTACTGATGAAAAGCGATGTCCTGCAAAGTAATGCTAAATCATGTGTTTTTGGTTTGAAAATTTGTTTGCTGAGAAACATTATAAATATGCTTTACTTAAATACTGCGAGTAGAGCATATCTTCTAGCATTTTTTAAAAATGTCTACAAGTCCAGAAAAAATAAAGTATCAGTACAATCCACTACTTACGAATCCCTTTTCAGATATGGTTTTTATTGTATGTATAATGTGGCAAATTAAGTTCTTTAGGTTCTGATCGGAAAACATTTTAATGTTTTATACCTGAACTTCATAAAATAAAATAAAACAAGCATTTTGGCAATGTTTTTTTGTGTAAATCAAAACAGGTAGCTGGTGTTAAGCAGAAATTTCAACTTTATTGCCGTCTGCGTAAGGAGCGCGTGATTTCGCCCGATTACAAATGTTGTTGCCGAGGTGCTTCACCATAAACGGGACCCTTTTCAATACTAGTATTTTTTTTTAATATTTCTTAAGAAAGCAAATCAGCTGCAACAGCCAAAACATACATACAATTTTATAAAGGAGTTGAAAAACATATTATATGGGTACAAATGAAGAAAGTAAAATCGAACATAAAAACTTTTGAAAAGTTAGTATTCTCATTATGATATACTTAAATAAAAATATTTAATCCATACACACAATTTTTTAATAATAACATAACCAAAACAGTACATTCTAAACATTGTATTGAAAAATTTATAAATACTAATTCTTTACTTAATATAATAATAATATATTAGTTTTACACCGTTATAATGACTTAGAAAATGCCTAGCTTCTGTGCCAAACCGGCGTAGATGTGTAACGTGGTGGCGGCCAGGAAGAGGGTGACCACGGCCTTGAGCATGAGTCCCGCCCAGGGTCCGGAGCCCAGCAGCGTGAGGAAGGCCTCCAGCAGCAGGCCCTTGTAGGGGGTGAGCACCAGCATGGCGATGACGGCTGGGACCAGCTTGCGGTTGAGGTCGTGACGGCCCCACAGCCAGACCAGGGTCGCCGTGGTGATGTGCTGGACCAGGGCGATGTTGGACTCGAAGCACTTCTGGATGTATTTCCAGTCAAATTCGGCCCCCCTCGCGCCAAACCACAACAGCAGGGCTCTCGTCAGAATAACCTAAAATGAGAGGAAATGTTTAATTATTATCAGCAATTATTTTACAAAATAAAGTAATTGCACATCAGATTCGACATCCATTTAATCGTAAATCGTTTGGATTATTTGACCACAGGAAATTAAGTCACCATGGTGGGTTTTTTTTCTCGGAACAAGTCCAATAAATGAATGTATGCATAAAATTATCAAATAAGATTTAAGAAAAAGACCATTATAACCCGTCACGATTCTGTGTTTGGCTGAGTGACATCTTATTTTATGTGAATACCTCACAAGAGTCCCAACGGCCCCCGTCTGGAGCCAGTGAGTATGGCATCCCAGATTAGGGTATGTTGTGAAGCTGAAGGTATGTGGGGAGGGGGAGAAGGTGGGGAATACCAGGCTATTCAGATTTAGTCACCAAACATGGCTAAAGCCACTTCAAGCAACGTTTAAATTCTAAATAGTGGTTTTACTCCAGGGAGATACTAAGAATTAGTACTGGGCGTTGACGATAATTTCATCCAACGCCAATGTCATTATTGTTGGCGATTTTCAACTGTTGAAAATAAGTCGACGTTGACGCAACTATAGAATAGACGCGCGACAAGCCAGAACAATCAAACATCAAACTAAGCATATAGGAGTCAAAAGTAAAAAAAAAAACAAACAAAAAATAGATCAAAATCGTATTAGGGAATTCCTTTTAACGGGTGGTTCCCCGGATCATTGATGTATTATTATTATCTCTTTGCCCCACACACGTAGGTAATAATAATCCTAAATAACGTTGAAAGTTGGAACTGTTGGTTTCGGTGTTCAATTGCCTAATAAATAAAAAAGGTTAAGAGTTTGCACTTCGTGAACAACATTACTCGATATTTCAAATGGTTTTTTGTAATGCACGAACCTACTGCATGTTTTTTTTTATTTCCCCATCCAATACGGCCGATACGCAGCGCCAGGGGACAATCAAATTTATCAACGACAAGCAAAAAATAACCTAGTGATAATAAATAATATTAAAAACATTGAAGATATATTTTGCTCGTCACTGATAAATTTGCTTGTTGCTTGGCGCTACGGATCGGCCGTGTCAGATGGGAAAATCCAAAAAAAGGTGTAGTATGTAAGTACATTACCAAAATACCATTTCAAATTAGGTATAATATCATTCACGAAGTGTGATCTCTTGACCCTTTTGATTTAACATTCCAACACTGTTGAAAACAATAGCTGTTAGGCTGCCGACATTGATAAATTATCAATAGGTTATTTTTTTGCTTGTCGTTGATAAATTTGATTGTCCCCTGGCGCTGCGTATCGGCCGTATTGGATGGGAAAAAAAAAAACGTGCAGCAGGTATGTACATTACCAAAAGACCATTTGAAATATCGAGTAATGTTGTTCACGAAGTGCAAACTCTGAACCCTTTTTATTTATTAGGCAGTTGAATCGTTGGCTGCGTTGAATAATATTCGCCTGTAGGTATTATATTTCAAATGTTGGGGCTAATTATTTTCAACAGCGTTGGACGTTGAAACAATATAACTATTGTTTCCAACCGCTAGTTATATTTTGATACAGTACTACTGAGAATATCTTCCACTCTGGAAAGTGCCGCAAATATACCTTACATTACTTTAAATGATTAAATTGTGAAAACATGAATCAACCAAATAAAATTTATTTGCGCACGCCAGGATTTGAACCCGCGATCTCCGGATCGCTGGTCGAGAGTCTTGCCCCTCGACTATGGAGGCCGTCATCTAGGGTTCATGATTTCTCGAGCTTTTCAATTTCTCGGGTCTCGAGAATTCTCGAGGCTAATTTCTCGAGGCTTCTCGGGTTGCCGAGATATTTACATTTACGTACGTTTTCTCATATTATTTGGTTCCAATAACGTCAACAAATTCAGTGGTTTTCCTCTCAAATAAAGTATCAAATTAATTATAAAATTTTTATTGATTATATTCAAAAACATTAATCTTATGAATAAGAAATATTTCCATGCTTTTGATGCTTCCATCTTTACTGTTATAGTGAGGTTTCGGTAAAATATATAACAAACGCAATTCAAATTAATAATAAGCCCTTATGTGATAATGTGATACACATACAACACAATTGGCAATTTTCATCTCACAAATTTAAAATGACACATTAATTAATTTTAAATTATTTACATAAGAAAAACATATCCGAATAATTAAAAACTAAGGTTGTGTGTTGTTGTTTTACAAAAATAGGAAATATAATTAGACTAAGTAGTATAATTAATGTATCGTTAGTTATTTTATGTATTAAAGTTTGACTAAAAAATAATAGAAAAGAACAGATAGGTACTCGTACCTGGTAAAATTTAAGATCATATTTAGATAAAATTAATATGAATAATAAAGCCATGATGTGTCAATAAAAGTGAAAAGACTTACCTGTTTGATTTCAATTTATCACGTAATCTGTGAAACACTCACTACGTAAACTATACTTGGCTAGAGTCGAAACACGAATGAACGTGTAAAAACGACGCCGCAGAGCGCTTGCAAAGGGTGCCGCTGTGCTTTGACCCGCGCCGCCACGCAACACAACAAACGGCAATTTGATTTCTATATAGGTACATGATTTCTCGAGTTCTCGAGCTTGATTTCCCGGGAACAAAGCCCAACTATTTCCCGGGAATGAACCCTACCGTCATCTAACAAGCTTATCAACATTCTGTTCAAAGTTAGCAATGAAATGTGTGTTGACAGGTAATTTTCAGATTGCGATTTTTGTTTAATACAATGCAAGACTGCAAAATGCATAGTACTTCAACTTTTGTTCTATAGACCATAGATTCTCATAGAACCAGATCAAGTGGAAACCCAGCATTACTTTTTTTGTAATGTATACAATAAGTTCAAATAAATAAATTACTTAAATGAGAGGTAATAAATGAGAATATATTATATTTCAGCTCTACAGCGACATACCTCGGCACCGGCCCAACCGATTCCAGCAGTCAGCACTTTGGAGTGACCCTTTCCAGGAATACCAGCCAAAACAATGTAAAGGCCAACTAAATCTGCGATATCAATGGTTGACTTCAAAAATTCCTACAAATAAAACATAAACATGAGAAATTTGAGCACCAAAAATATTATATAAAATAACAATGCTCTGTAAGAACATCACATTCAACCTGTGCTTTTAGAGACTTACCCCTAAAAAGTCCACTCCCGTAGAAACATTTTCTCCATCGGTATCAGGGAAGAACGTCGCCAAAACAAGCATTTTACATAGCTGGGTAAACACGTATATTCCTCCAGCTTGTATGCATTTCCAGAATGCACCATACTCGGACCTAAAAATATAGCAGTTAATTTAATTAATGTAATGCCGATTTCCCATAGTACATTATAAGCCTTACAATAAATTACGATTACAAGTAGAATCAACTTACAGCCCAGAATACTTGTATGCCATCCAATATGGAACATAAACTAATGCCAAACAGTTTCCAAAGTGATATAACGTCATTTTAATTGATATTTCTTCAAATTATGTGAGAAATTAACCTAGTAGATTGACGGAAGACATAAAATACCGTGCCTGACCGTGCCATGGACTTCGAAATGTCGAAATGACAGCAATGGCTGCCAACAATGCAAAATGACTTATCGTGACAGGCAAGCTTTTTAGGTTAGTACTAAATTAAATAAATACTATTTTTCAGTTTTAGCTTCAAGTTTCTGTTATAAAAATGTGTACAAATAATTTTTAAAAATCTGTCCTTTCATTAAAAAGAGCATCAGGATGAAATTGATTTGCTTGCCAAATTTACATTGTTACAGATTTTGTTATATGGCAGCACTACAACCACACACTTTTTTTCAAAATGTTATGAATGTGTTGAACTTCTTTATGTATGTGTAACGCTTTTTAGGAAAAAAAATTAAAGGGGTTGTTGAGTCAATAAAAAAGGGTTGAAAAATTAGAAAGGGGTGAAAAGGTTATCCCTTGCATTATGTGTTGCAAGTGAGATAGGGACAACAAATGCATATTATTTATTACACATATTTCCTTGCAAAAAAAGTAAAAAAGCCAAAAAAAGTATTTATATTATACTGAAACAAAAATTATATTCTAAATCTAGTAGAGATTAAAGCTACCACTTCATGTCTGAAATAGTTAAGTAAGTGCACTTGAAAAGTGAGACGGAAGATGTTCCCCGTGTCCCGTTAAAAGGATTTAAAAAAGGGAAGGGTAAAAAACTCCACCCTTTGCATCTCGAATGTATTATCTATGTGTGGGTATAGTTCGGAGTATGGAAGGGTTGGAGACAGCACTTTGTATGAATACACACAGATGTGAGTAGGACAAAACGGTTTCAGTCCCGCTTCAAATCTTCCCGACGGAAGGTCTCCCCAACAGCCAAGGAATATCTAACATAGGAAACAGTTCACCCTCAGCCTTGGATGGGGAAAGACATCTGCATATTGAATTTAGATAATGCATAAGGCTGTTTTAAATATTTTCGTTTTAATTTTTCAAAAGAGATTTCAATTTAATAGTTTGCATAAAAATATTTGAATTCAACAGTAAATATCCTTAAATGTTTTTGGTGATTTGTAGATATAGTTATTTTCCACTGAATTAATTGATTCCTAAGTGCAAAAAATTTAAAAACATAATATCATTAACAATCTTTCTTGCAAATAAATCAATAAAATGTTTTTTAATTAAATTATTTGTATAAATTCAACCTATTCTTGAGAAATAATTACAGTGAGTGAATATTATGGAACTAGATCATTTTATGAATGGATTATCTAACTACATTTTTACAAACACATCAATATGTAAGTATTTTGTTTCAATAATTTTATTATAATTCTAAGTTAATTAAATATTGGTACATACAAGTAATTGGTCATTAAAGTGTGTAAAACTTAATCCTATAACAATTTTTACTGAATTTTAGGCAATTCGTGTTAAAAAATTATATTTTTATTTTTATTTTATTTTATTAGTTAGCGTTATAAACAGTCATTACAAGTACATATATAACAGTGTTAGAGATAATCATATCATTGACTAATAAAATAACGACATAAAAATTTGAGACCATAATAAAAAAGAAAAACAAACAAAACAATATATGTATGTAATATAAACAGTTCTGAAAAAGTGCATCTACTCACTTAAATCTACAAAAAATGTATTTTCAAGGGTAATATATACTGTAACATTTTTGAAGAGGTTATTGAATGCAAACTGCTGAAATCAAAAAAGAAAATTTAATGAAAATGAAAAAAAATGAAAATGAAAAATGAAACAGAAAGATAAGGAATTAATGAAACATTCAGTTTTCCATTGAATATTACTTTTTACGAATTTTATGAAGTTAGCAAGGTTCGTGTTAAACACATCAACGTCTGTGCATAATCTATTGAAGGTGCTACAGCTTCTTCTTATAAACACATTTTGAAGATAATTAGCATTGCTCTTAGGAATATAAAATATGTCTGGAGATCGAGTAACTCTTATTGGACATCTGAAATTAATATTTTGTAATAGGTAAGGGCTATCAATAAAATTGTGGATTATCTTATAATGCATTATTAGGTCTCTGATATCTCTGCGTTGATCAACGGTTTTGAGGTTCATAGAGACATAATTTACATCATTTCGCATGCGAAACGAAACATATTTCAAAAACCTTTTCTGGACTCTTTCTATATTTGATTTATATGTAGAACAATGAGGGTTCCATACTGTTGAAGCATACTCTAGGTGGCTTCTGACGTATGATATGTAGAGAATCTTAAATGTTGGTGGATTTTTGAAAACAGAACTTACTCTAAATATAAATCCTAGCATTTTCAAAGCCTTAGACGTGATGTGCTCGACGTGAGATTGAAAAAGAAGCTTTCTGTCTAATAGAACTCCAAGATCTCTAATTACATTTACCCAATTTAAAAGATTGTTTTTAATTATGTACGGATATAGTATAGTGTTTTTTCTTTCAAGAATAAGATATGACGGAACATTTATCTGCATTCAAAAGAAGGCGGTTTTATAAACAATACACATTGACCAGGGAGTTCAGGTCATCCTGGAGCTCTATACAATCCATCTCAGATTTAATGATTTTAACAATCTTTTTGTCATCCGCATATAGGAACCTGAGAATTACGAATAGTTTTGTTAACATCATTTATAAAAATGTTAAATAAAAGGGGGCCAAGGTGAGATCCTTGGGGAACTCCTGAGGTTACGGGGACAAAACTAGAGCAGAACCCCAGTACAGTTACAGCTTGCGTACGATTGTCGAGATAAGAGGCTAACCAACGAAGGAAGTCACCGTGTATACCCATTGCTTCGACTTTCTCAATTAAAATGCTGTGTGGGATTTTATCAAAGGCTTTGGAATAGTCTGTGTAGACTACATCGACTTGAAAACCGTTACCCATAGCAACAAGGACTGTGTCAACAAATTCGCATAGATTAGTTTCTGTTGACTTTCTGTTCACGAAGCCGTGTTGATTCGAAATGATGTGTGGTCGTATACAAGGAAAAATGATATTGAAAACAATCTTTTCAAAAAGTTTACCCATTACATTTAATTTAGAGATCGGTCTGTAATTTTCTATGTTGTGTTTGTCGCCTTTTTTGAAAATAGGCACAATATATGAACTTTTCCATTCTTGTGGAAAAATGCCAGAAGACAAAGAAGTTTTGAATATTAGACTTAGCGGATAACATAAAACATTAGCGCAATTCTTTAAAAATACCGGGTGTATACCATCAGGCCCATATTATTAATTATTCGTCCAGTTGGATTCCAACTAGTATTAGAAAATGATAAAAACTCATCAATGACTTACTTTTTTTAGAACGTTGAGAAAAAAATGATTGATTTATAATTAATTTCACATTTCGCTTTGAAGCAGACTTTAAATGAGCGATAATTTCAGTTGCTTTTAAAAATAATCAAGAACTATTAGCAATACACAGTGGGATATTCTTCACGTGAAAAATTATTGGTTCCATGCCAAAATTATACCAAAATTATTACACAGCATTTTGTACTTCTAAACTAAATAAATCTCCTGCAATGAAAATATAAAAAAAAATGCTGAAATCCATTATTAAAATTATGTATCCATTACCTAAAGTGGTAAGCAGAAATAATGGAAAACTAAACACTCTGTCCTGGAACATTCTCATTGCTTCATCACCAAATCATCAAATTATTTTCCTGCATTTATCAGAAATATTACATCTTCTCAACTATTTTCATGCTTTGCTAATTTGACTGTCCTAAAATTGTTTTCATTACAAAAATATAAAACTCTGTTTGCAACATTTGGTTTTGCTTTTAGGTAGGTACACCTATTGCAAATGTATTTTTTAAGCATTTATTAAAACCTTCATAATCAATATACTATATTGTAAAAGAAAGTCTATAGTATATTAGTATAGTATATTATAAAATAAAATCTGCGTCCTGCGAAAACTCAGAAACGAGTCCTGGAATGATCAAAAGTAGCCCTCTTTCCCCCATCCAAGAAGAAGGTTCCCGTTTTTACGTGAAGGGCATGCTTTTGAAAATATAAGGGCTGAAAGTTTCGCCATCTTGAAATTTCTAGAACAGCCCAAAACATTCAAGGGTATTCTAGAGCAATCCACAATATTCCAGAACATCCCGGAATATTCTGAAATGTTGTGGAATGTTCGGGAATAGTCTGGAATGTTTGGGAACATTCCAGATCATCGTGGAACAGTCTCAAATGTTGTGGAATGTTCTGGAATATTCTTGTTAGCTTAATAATAATATGTTAGCGTAAATTTTCGATGAATTAAAAAATTTACCAATAACGATTTCAAAGTTCAATGAATCCAAATTACTTACCAGAAGATAAGTATTCCATTGCAATTTGTCACCTTTACATAGGTTTTTTTACTGGTAGGACTACTAACGGAACATTGTCACCTCAGGAGACACACGTGGCTGTTGCAATTAGTGGAACACCAATAGATGCAACAAATGTGAAGAGGATGAAGGGAGTCCTTTACTTATGGTGACAATTTCCTGTCCTGGTGGGAACAAGGTTCAAATACCAAGAAAGACACATTATGGAACCAGGAGACATAGCCAAATATCCAATGACAGCCCTGGTGAACTTTATCAAAGGGACCGGGTTACTGTTAGAGGAATGAGGTGAAATGGGATATAGAACAATGGGCCCATAGCCTGAATGCTAACGGGCACTGTGGTAAACCTTATCTGCTTTATTAATATTGTACTAGGTGGAGTACCCGGCTTCGCTCAGGGAGTTGAAGGAGATTGAACTGACGTTCGAACCCACAACGGATCTTGCTTTATATACCCCTACCAATGGGTAGGGGTTTAAACCCATATAAAAAACGATTCAAATGGTCCACAATATTCCAGAACATTCAACAACATTTGAGACTGTTCCACAATGATCTGGAATGTTCTGGAATGTTCCCAAACATTCCAGACTATTCTATGAATTCTGAAATACAGAATTAAAAAAACCTGAAAACCACAACTACCTTACTATAGAGAAGCACAAATGTTTATTATTAATAAATCTCAAAATGTATACGATGATAGAACAAAAAAGCATAAAATTCCGGAAATATTTAATGCATTACCTGAAAATATAAAAAATGAGACATCTTATTCAAAAATCAAAACAAAAGTTAAATCTTTCTACCTCCGTAGAACATGAAATCAAATAATATAGTTCCTTTTTTATGTTTTTCTCACTGTGTGTTTGTGCTGTGTAAAATATTTTTACAACAACGCAATTCATAAACATTATAATGATAGTATTTTAATATTAAGTATTATATTTAGTATTTACTATGAATACTACTACTGAAAAGTATATAGTATTAATTAATTAGAAAAAATGAGAGATTTCTTACAATCAAACTGATTGATCAGTTTCGTAAGATTTGTAAATAAAATATGTAAAATTAAAACTGAATAAACATACAAAAAAAGTGTGGAAAGCAGCTATGACTATTACCTCCCCTACTCCAAAATTTACTTTGAAATGCTTAGATAACTGCGATCAAAAATTATATCCAAATACTTACACGTTGTTACAAATATTGGTTACCATACCTATTTCAACTGCTACATCAGAAAGGACTTTTTCAAGCCTACGGAGACTTAAAAACTACTTGCGGAACACAACAAGTGAAAACAGACTGAACAGCTTGGCTCTTACGAATATTCTCTATGTGATAGAAATTGATGCGAATGAAGTAGTGGATATATTTAAAAAGAAAAACAGAAAATTAATTCTGTAGTTCATGTCATCAAATGAACCTTCTGTTTTTTCACATATTTCATATAATATAAAGGTTATTGCATGCACTTTCAGTAGTTTTATTTTCTTGAACCACCCCTATATACCTACTTATATATTTCATATTCAGTTTATTATGTTATGTAATATACACTTACTATTATACTCCTGAACAACTTACCTATGATAATGTAGGGGTTTATAAATAAATAAATACATATAATGACATATTTATAACCAGGGCTGGGCAAAATAAATGCTTTGGTGTAATTAAAATACAAATTACAAAATACTTTTTCGCATGTATTTAAAATACGAAATATAAAATACTTTCCAGTCGTGTATTTGAAATACAAAATACAGTATCTTAACCATTTTTTATTTCAAATACAAAATACAAATCACAAAATACATTTGGTTTTGGTAGAACCTTTGGTTGCAATAAATTGTTGTAAGTGCCCTTATCTAAGGGCGCGTTTCAATAAAAGCAAAGCTGAGAAGAATGAAACAGAGATGGGCAAAAATTGACCAATCATATTGCTTAGAAAACACATCTCATCTCCGCTCCACTTTTTTTCTTTTTTTTTTTAAATTCTTCACATTTACAACTCCACACAGGAGGCCCTGAGGAAAATAATTTCCTTCAGGGCCTATGTCATCTGAGATGCTGTGTGGAGGGTCTTTTTGAGGAGAGGAAGGAATGAACATTGGTCTTGAAGAGACCATGTTGTAGGAAGGAGGAAACACAGAGGCCGGCAAATCGTTCCACAGCCGAACTGTTGAACACAAGAACGAGTCCAAGAACCGAGCCATTCTTATGTGACAAATGTCAACCGTGTACATATGTTGGGCACGCGTTTGGTGTGTTTCCCGACTATGCACCGGTGCCAAAAGGATCAATGACGCTAGCTCCTCGGAGCATCTTCCATTGAAATATCGGTAGAACAAGGATAGCCATCTCACCCGACGCCTGTGTTCTAAAGATAGCAATCCGTCTGTTAAGATGTGAAAATCTATCAAACGGACCGCCCGTTTCTGCACAGAGTGGAGGGTATTTTTCAGGTATTTTGGAGCTCAAGACCAGAGGTAGTAGCCGAATTCAACCGTGGGGTGCACTTGTGATTTGTTCAGGGTTATCAGTTGTGTACTATTAAAGTATCAGCTTTTGAGAAGCTAACTTTACTCTGGCTTCGATGGAGCCCCCATCTGAGCTAGTCACTTAAAGTTACACCAAGCATATCAATGGAGGGCCTGTTCGGAAGATTGTTTCCGTTGAAGGAGACTAGATTTTCATTTCGATCCCTTTTAGACGTAATCAGACATGATTTAGTCTTTGAAACATTGAATTCAACGAGATTATTTTTACCCCAAGAGAAAACTTGTAAAGTTTTGTGGTATAGGACCCAGGTGTTAATAATAATAATTATTTGTATTGCACATTTTTGTGTCATAGTATTAGATCAAGCACTATAGGAATAATTTGCTGAATACAAGATTATTATTAACATGACATTTGCATGGCGCAGTTTTGTGTTATTTCACTTCAAATGCGCTCTACTGAAAAAAAAACTTTAAAATAATCTTGTATTCAGCAAATTATTCCTGTAGTGCTTGATCTAATACTACAAAGCAATGACAAGTATAATAATATATAGTGACCGACCGAAGGTTCGGTTTCGGCAAGTTTCAGTTTCGGCAGGAAATCTGCCGAACCGAAACTCTGCGTTCATGAATTATCGCGCGTCGTTCGGCTGATTTCGGGTGAGTTCGTGGCTCGTTTGCCAAATTTTTGTTCCGGTAACCATTTATTGGATAATCAACACTTCTTCCATAGGTCACCTTAAGTGGTTTGCTACGTTTGGTGACTTTACAGGGGTGCCCGGGTTCATGGGGTGAGGTTTATTCAGGTCTTGGCAGCCAATGCGTCTGCTTGCCTGCTCCGTGGTGTGCAGGATAGAGAGAGACTGGTTGAGGGAGGTCTTTTATCCTCTCCAGCTGGAATCTTTCGACCTATCGTCTTGCACCGTGGTTGGAGGGATGGATTCACATGTCCGTTATGCATGGATACACTAAACCCCCCGATTCCTACCCACCCTTCATACCTATTTCCTTTCCAGGACTGCCTCTCCTTCCTTTCCTTAAAAAAACCCTCCACACAGCATCCCCTAAGATGACATAGGCCATGAGAGAAATTATTTTCCTCAGGGCCTCATATGTGGAACGAATATAAAAAAATAATGAATACCTATTTTTTCACATTCTTCAATTATTGTTTTTTTTAAATTTTTTATTTAATTTAACATTGTGGTTGTAAACGCAATTAAAATACTCAATTTATGAGGTCCTTCCTTTATAATGTAAGTGTTGATCATTGACAATTTTTTGTTCCAAGAAGTAGTTAACACGTTTTGTTAATTTTTGTTTGTTTTATAGCAGTAATATCAAAATAATATTATTTTTTCAGTAAGTGTAAAAATAAGCCAAATTTCAGTAAACCGTAGATTTTTAACATGTTTAAAAGAGATTCGGTTTCAGCCAAAACTGTGACAGACAGCGAAGTTTCGGTTTCGGTAGAAAGTCCTGTTTCGGTCAGACATTAATAATTTAATATGATACAAATAGTGTTGCCAACTCTAAATTTTAACATATATTGTTCTGGATTCCAGCGTTTTTAGTCTATGTATTATCTACGTTAGTTTATTTTTCATTATCATTATTAAGATCGCTAAATGTTTTTGAAAATGTATTTTGAAGCCATAAGTATTTGAAATACAAATTACAAAATACCTCAGCATCCGGTAATTGAAATACCAATTACAAAATACATTTTTAGGAAGTAATTGAAATACCAATACAAAATACGTATTTCAAATACTGCCCAGCCCTGTTTATAACAAACCAGTAGGTAGGTAGCAGTGGCGGTCAGTGACTGTTTATATAAGGTATGCTTGAATATATACCTAATATCAAATATAAAAGGCTATGGACTAGCCCATGAACAAGACGCAATTACTGACAAACATAGTTTGTCAGATTACAGCTCTATACAACCTTTATGCTTCACATTAATTATTACAGCGCCTTAATTAAATTAATTAAATAGGTATTCGAAAGATATTCCATGTATCAATCAGATTCGGTTATTCAAGCCAAACCGTGGTGAGCTAAACTGTCAAAAGATGGCAGGGAAACAAATTTCTAATGGTACTACGTCCACTCGCTTCGGATAAGCTATTCTGTGCACTATGGCCTATAAGCATTAAAGTTGTTTTCTGTCCGTTGGATGCTCCTGATGAATTCGCGTTCGGTCTTAGTCAACCCTAGGCAGGCTTGACTAAAGACACATGCGTGAATATCAAAATTACCAAACTTTTTCCTGCTTCGTGTATACCAAATGTTGGTGGTGTTGGTAAGTTAACATCTGTGTTCGAGCATTGAGAATGTATACACATTACATATGTATTTCAACCTGCTCCGTGCGTCTTGTTATTGTTGGTCTTTGAGTTTGGAATGGTGTCGTTAAATTGCAGTGTCTAGTGCAGTTTACGGATAGGAAAAAATATATCCAAGGCTTTTTAATTCGGTATAAACACAAAATAATAATTATTATGCTTATTTTAATCAAATAGAGAAGGGAAGCGCAGCATCCACAGTATGTATGGACAGACCGCGTCTGGTAGGGAGAAGCGATGTGTAGGTTCAGCTGGAGTGGGCTTTTAAACTCTGGTTCTTTGCGCGAAGGGGATCCTACTCCTACTCCCTTTTGAAATCGACTGCTCCCAAAGAACCCGGTCCAGAATTTGTTTGTTCCCGGAACTCGGCGGGCCGAGCCACAGTTGGGTGAGCAGCCACAGCGCGGCAAGGCGGCAGTTCGCACTCATCAAACCCGTGCGTCTCGGTTCGAGCCACACGAGCGAGTCGGGAGTAGGTCGGGTGTTCGAGTTCTTCTAGAGTTCGAGGTTCTGTTCGAGGTCCGGCTAGAGTGGAACCCGAGTGTTTCGGTTCAAGCCATTCGCAAGTCGAGAGCAGGTTGTGCACTCGAGTTCTTTTGCGCGCTTGGGCTCCGAGGTGCAAACTCGTGCATCTCGGTCCGAGCCATTTGCGAGTCGGGAGTGGCTACCGGGACCTATGTACACACTGTAGGCCCTGAGAAAAATCAATTCCCTTAGGGCCTATGTCATCTTTGGGGATGCTTTGTGAGGGTTTTTTAAGGAAAGGAAGGAGATGAAGTTTTGGGAAGGAAAAATATTTGAGAGGTGGGTAGAAATCTGGGGTAAGTGTGTTCAGAAGTGATTGTCATAAATGAATCCATCTCTCCCACAGTGGTGTAAGGCAATGAATCGAGAGAGTCCAGCTGGAGAGATCAAAAGGTCTACCTCAACCGGATTCTCTTGATCCGGCCCATCATGCAGTGGATGTGTAGATGTATCTGCTGTCAAAACCAGGAAAAGCCTCATCCCATGAACCTAGACACCCCTGCTGTGTCACCAAATGTAAACTATAGTGGTGACCTATGGCAGAGGTGTTGGTATTATAAAATTGAGGATTAAACCAAAAAAAATATGGAACGAACAGTGTTGCGGTTTCTCATACTTTTAATCATTTAAGGATATTTTTAACCATTACAGTTCGTTATAGAATTGCAGCTCTTAGACTGTAATCCAATTATGTTCTCTCCTGTTTCACCTTTGATAGTAGCCGAGATCTTTTACATAAATATTACCTTGGTTATCGTTGGGTATTTGGCGAGGTCTTCTGGTTTCACAATGTGGTTTCCCAGGTATCAGAACCTTGAACCATCAAGGTGGGACATTGTCATCATACATAATTAAATTCCTTCTGTTCAAATTTCCTACAGATTTTTCACTTGCAACAGATGCATATTGTAATGCCACCTATTGGCGTAGCCAGGTTTTGATTTAGGGTGGGGCAAAAATTAAAAATCTAGAGTAGGTACCGAAAAAAGTAGACTTCTACAACGTATTCATGCTTTAGGTTTTATGAATACAAAAAATATGAACGGAAGAATGAAAAACCACCCTATGAAGTACCGTAAATTTTAAAATGCGACTCGGTCGACAATTCCAGAGGTCATGCATCAGCAGCCAGGGTGCGTATTTCCTTTTCCGTGTTCAATACGAGGCAACCATGCCTCGAAATCAACACGGGTTTGTAACGCCATTTATCCACCAAATCCATGTCCAGTAGAAGGCAAGCGGCATCCTAATGTGCACGGGTTTGAACTCTTATTCCCTTCCCAAATCCGTGTTCAATATGAGGCATGTTAAGTGAATGCATTACAGACAAGTTTGTACCTGTACTTATAACAGCAGAACATGGAAAGAAATGTATTAGAATAATTACACATACCCGCTAGACAAAACCTGCTTTGCCAAACAAACCATTCAAAACCAGGGATGTTTTTTTTAAATTATGATGACATGCGAGTTTATTTTAGAGTTTTTATTTTATAAGATTGGTACAATAAAGTGTTATAAGTACTACATTACAAAGTGTTTATATTTATTTTATTAGTAAGGCTGTTTGCTTTTTATTGCCCATCCATTATATTGTGCGTGTATGCACACACTTTCTTTTTTTATGTTATAATCACGTTTGGAGGACGCGTGCATACTACTAAACACGGGTTTGGGAAGGGATTGGCGTTACAAAGCCGTGCACAGTAGGATGCCGCTTGCCTTCTACTGGACACGTATTTGGTGGATAAATGGCGTTACAAACCTGTGTTGATTTCGAGGCATGGTTGCCTCGTATTGAACACGGAAAAGGAAATACGCAGCCAGGGTGGGGCAAGCGCCCCACCTTGACCCACTGTTCCTGCCCCCATGATGCTACCATAAATGGCAGTGTTATGTTAATAGTCTCAGTAACTTTCTAAATAATAAGTAATTTTCTAAGTAATTTATACTGTTCCTTCCAGTGCTGGGATTCGAGATTTTCATTATTAGATGTCAAGCAAAAGTTGAGATTACTTCCTTCTTGAATTTCTCTTGAACAGGGTCTTTTGTTCACTGAAAAGAACTAACTATAATTTATTGCCACACCAATATTTTAATTACACATTTTAGGCTTCAAAGCTCACTGATGACAATTACTATAAACTTTTATTTTTTCTCATAATTTAGCCCAATGAGAAAGTACTTAATTTTTAGGATTTGATATTCTACACCATGTGGAATATTATAAGTACTGAAATACTCTACAATAATATTTTTGGTATTAAAGGTTTGCACGCCGATTTTTCACAAACAGGAATTAAGTGTTTTGCCACCAAAGGATAGAGGAATATAATATAATTAATTAAATGTCGTTTTTCCCACCGAAGATTAATTTTTATAATAATAATAGTATTGAGACGTTATGATCTTGTAATCATTGACTTTATTAGTGCCATCTTTTGTTTACTTTTCATAACATCTTGTCGAAGGCACAAACCTACATTCATAATAATTCAAACGAATAAAAATAAATTATAATATTAGAATAAGTTAACAATAATAATCTAAACGAAAATATGAAAGAGAACAATACACAGAAAAACAGAAAAATATGTATTTAGAAATATATCATATATATATAATATGATATATTTCACTGATGGGAATAACCTTAAAAAAAGTATAAAAATAAAGTTTTTCTTATAAAAATTAAAAATAAATTAATTCTTCCAACAGGGAAGTCAATTTTCTAACGTTTATTTTATTTTATTTATCGCCATTGTAAACAGATTATAAGAACAGAATTAGGTAAGCTATCGAAAATTATACAAAATTTTTGCATTACTCTCAGTATCGCCCTGGCGTAGGACCACCATTCAGAATTAAAACGTTGCTTGAAATGGTTTTAACTGTGTTTGGTGCCCAGATCTGAATAGCCAGATACTTCCCTACCTTCCTCTTCCCCATATCCTTACTACCTTCAGCCTCACAACATACCCCAATTGGGGATGCATAGACTCACTGTCTCCAGATGAGAGCAGCTGAGACTATTGTGAGGTATTCATAAAAATAGTGAAACTGACTAAATATGTAACAATATTAGTAAAATATGAAACAGTTACATAAAATAATATAGAAACTAAAACAATACTATAAGACAAATCCGTGGTTTGTACGTTTAGTGACTTGGCAGGGGTGTTCAGGTTCATGGGGTGAGGTTTGTCTCGACGGCCGATGCGTTTGCTTAACTATTGGGTGGCGGGCCGAATCGGGAGAGACTGGTTGAGGGAGATCTTTTAAACTCCCCAGCCGGACTCTCTCGACCTGGCACCGCAGTGGGAGGGATGGATTCGTGCGTCCGTCACTCGGACACATTAACCCCCAGATTCCTACCCACCCCTCACACCTTTTTCCTTCCCAGAACTTCTTCTATTTCCTTTCCCTAAAATGGTCATCCGTACAGCATTCCTAAAGATGACATAGCCCCTGACGGATTTTTTCCTCAGGGCCTCCTTTATGGAGCTAATACAAAAAATCCTCCTTCATTGTTTGTTTTAAAAATCACGGGATATTATAATTGTAGGATTGATAATTGCATGTTGGCTAAAAAGCGCACAGCGTTGAAAAATCACGAAATCTAACTTTACTTTCCAAGATTAATGCTAAGAAATTTAAACAAAAGGATCAGATACACAATTCAAATATATATTATATAGGTACCTAAGAATGTATTTTTAACGTTTGCCTGAATCCTAAACACAATCAGTTACAATTTTGAAAATTACACTTAAATCCAAAGCAAATCCGAGTTCATTGAACCGGAGTTGTAATAACAGAATCACAACTGAAATAAGTCTGCTCTATAATATTGTTTTCAATTATTTGCAAGTAATGAAATATTTTTCGGAAAAGATAAATCGAACTGCAATCGTTATTTTCGTTATTTGTTTTTGGGGTGTTACGCCGTGTTGCGCTACCTCCTTCTTTAGCCAACGCTGTCCGAAACGTTGGCTAAAGAAGGAGGTAGCGCAACACGGCATTACACCCCAAAACAAATAACGAAAATGTTATGTTGCAGTTCATGGATTTCAATGGAAAATTAGTATTTATTTATTTTATTTATTATTTTTAATTTATTTATTTATTGTTTGTAAAAATTACATAATACAATATAATGAACTTAAAATGTCCAACTAGGCAATTGCCCGTTTTAGGACATTCCAGTATGATAATGTTTTTACATATAAATTATAGTAAATTATAGTGTTGACTATTCTGTTGGTAAAATAATACATATGTACATTCATATTCTAGAATACTTTCAGTTATACCACGACATTTTTTACTATTGTTTAGTTGACATAATAAACTAAAGAAATATTAATAGATAAAACAAGAAAAATGAATTTGAAAATGAAAATGAATGAAGAAATTCTGTTGGTAAAATAATACATATATATATATATTCATAATCTAGTATACTTTCAGTTATACCACGACATTTTTTTGCTATTGTTTAGCTGACATAATAAACTAAAGAAATGTTGATAGATAAAACAAGAAAATGAAAAATAAAAATGAAAGTAAAGAAGGAACTTTTCCTTCAAGGAAAAATATCCCGAGGAATTGAGCAATTTTCGAACTTACTTTATGTAAAAATACAGTTACTGTAATGCTAATATAATACCAATATAAATTAAAATGTAAGGAAAAACAAAAATTACAATTCAATTACTGTTGTTTAGCATATTCTCGCATTCAGCTCTCCCCAAGACCAGAAGCCAATTAGTTACCTGCATACGCATAATATTAGTACTCATTGCCTTCCATGCATCAGGTATGAGATTGAGCAATTTAGGGCCTAAGTATGAGAATTGTCTCTGTGATAAAGATGAGGAAGTGGTGGGCGGAACTATTGTTTTTTTTTTTGCATTTCGTATCTCGAAAATTCGTTTTCCTCATATGAAAAGTCATTAAAAGTGAAAAATTTTTATTTTTTTTAAATAGTTTACGTTATGTTAGGTTGTGGGTTATTTTTCAATTTTTTTTCATAACTTTAAATGACTTTTCGAAGGGGTGTTGAAATTACACTTAAGGTGTCGTAGAACCGAAAATTCACTTATTAAATTATTACTTTCATTAAAAACAGTACAAAGTTAAAAGGAAGCCACAAGCCAAGCATGTATATACTCCTAATAAGCCCTTATATCGCCACGAATACGGGTAATGTGGAAAAAAATCGCTTGGCAAACGGATTCTAGAAACGCTCGATTTCAAGCGAAATAGTGGTTTTTGCTTATTTTTTAAATAATTTCATACGCAATAAAAAAAAGTTAATCAAGAGAAACTGTCAAAAATAATCTTGTCAATAATATTGAATTTAAAAAAAATTGTTTCTTATAAAATTTATTTATTCATTATTTATTTTATTTATAAAATACATGATACATAATTGAGTAATAACATAGTGTAGATATATTGGATCACCATACTAGGCGGATGGCAGTTTCATGGTGACCAATGGAGTATTGTTACTTTTTAGGAAATATGCAGTCTATTGTAAACATATGGATTTATTATAAGTGATGTTAAAAATTGGAAATATTATAATAAAATAAAAAGTGGAAAATAGAAAATAGAAAGGGGAAAAGAAGTGAATTAGTATTAGGTTATAAAAATGCACATAACTTTTTTTCAATATGTGTGCATGCAAGCACAACGTATATATATATAGGTGCACACATACATATACAAACGTGCAGATCTATACAGGTATAAACACACATATACGTACCCATGTGCGCACCTACTCATATGTATACACACACACATCTATATACATTACATACATATATATAACATTTAAAAAAATAAAGTATATATATATATAGACAGTTGTTCTATCTGAGAATGAGAAACAGGCCACCGGCGTTGTCACATTTACTCTTCAAAAAATCCTTAATCGCCTTCCTGAAAGTGTGATATTGGTCTACCGTCTTTATTTCAATTGGTAAATATAATTTCTAATGCAAAAATACAGTTTTTAGTAGTTTACGCTTATATTTTTAATAAAGTAATTAACAATTTTATTTTAATTCTATTCAAGCGAAACGATAAAAAAAGCTTAAATTTATCCAAAGCATATTTTTTTGTATTCCCAGTCTAAACCGATTTGTAGTAAAGATTAATCTAAAAGGGTAATTTTTCTTTTTGCTTGCCAAATTTCTTGAAAACTCGTTGACAACATTGTTCTTCGGGTGGTTTGCCGGGCCAAGGGTAGTTTATCTTTGCATAAAAAGCGATGCACGTAAAAAAACAAGATCTTGGGGGGATTATTCATATATTATAGGAATGGCAATATTCTCTGAGGACCGGGGGCAGCCTACTATCGTGATGGGTGCCGACTGCAGGGGAGATCAAGCGGGGTTAATCTTCGCTAAAACCCGGGATATTGCAATTTTCCACGCTTTCAACTTACGGTCTGCAGAAGAGATAAGAATTATTATATCAAATAAAAAAAATTACACCAAAGCATTGGTGCATTTTATTTATAAATTGAATGCTTATTGCTGTTTTTTATACAGATAATAATAATAGGACAATTTGTGTAACGCCGTTTTTATAAAATATCACAACAAAGTCACTGTATAATTACGATTTCCTAGGTTCTTATCCCATTTTTGGGAATTACTTTGAGAAAATCGAGTTATTTTACACCCCCATTTGTTATACGTACTTAGTTATGTACAAATATTTCAGTAAAAAGTCTTCTAAGAACACGTATCTCTTTAATTTTGACTCTCTAATAACTATATAGATTTCACCGTCTGACTTTGCCCGAAATTTCTACACGTTTTAAAAAAAAAATCTTATTGATTCATAATTTAAATTTGGGGAACAAACTAAGGAGCTAGCAGAATTGATCCCTGTGAATCTACCGGTGAAAACCCGCTCACAAATGATGTTGGCTTCAAGAGAACGGGAAGTTTCTTCGACTGGTATAATATGTACCTAGAACCCGCTACCGGCATCTGTTTTTCCTCCTTCATAATTTCCTCCTTCGTAATCCGGACATCTTCAAGACCTGCATTAATAAATCCCTTTCTACAGCCCTTTCCTTAACCCGCCCCACAAAGTTGCCCAACTGGGTGGCGATATAGTTCTCCTGTCTTTACACAGTACACTGTATAGACAGGGGCACTCTTGTGAGATATTCTGGTATTACATAAAAAAAAACAATTTGGCGTTTTGTATATATTATTTTTTGCAAGATATTTAAAAGCTCAATAGCTTATCTTACGATGCAGCTAAATAAAAATAGTTGTTTTGGAAAAAACTACTACTATCACGACGCCGGAGAACACGCACCGTTTGGGAAATTCTGATATCAACTCTGTAGATACCTGCTGCATGTCGGAAAAATAACGTAAACAATGTTTTAAAAGGCATCACCAAGATGGCCGACAGGATAATGAAGTCAATTTATTTTTAAGTCCAAAGATCCAAGTGCATCCAGACGGTTCTCAGAAATTAGTGGTAGGTGTTTCGAAAGGAAATGATTCTGTATCGTATTCTTAAGACAGTTTTAGGTGTAACTTTTTAATATTAAAAAGGATAAAAGAAAATAATATAGAATCAGTGATTAGGTTTTCCTGTTGAAAAATTATTTTAAATCTGGTGATTATCATCAAAATAGCTATTAATTACTTAGATGTTAAATGAAAATAAAACTAAATCAGACTAAAAGATCAAAGTAAAACAATTGATCTATTTTTGTAACTGACAATTCATGGTGAAATTCCATTATAATATATAATAATAATAAAAATTAAACCTATTTTCACTTTAATTTATTTGACAAATAAATATAAATTAAAGTGGAAATAAGTTTTATTTTCTATTACACTATAATAAGGAAGAAAGATTTGATTGTTTGATTGCATTAAATAGGCTCCGAAACCACCAAACCGATTTGAAAAATTCTTTCAGTGTTGGGAAGCTACACTATCCCCGGGTGACATAGGGCTATATAATTTATAAAGTTGGCTAGAGAAAGGGGACGCGGGAGGGGAACGGGACGCACGGGAAAGGTGATTCAGGGAGAAAAATGTATTTATTTGAATATGGCAATGGAACGCACGCCGGGAACCAGCTAGTAATATATTAAAATAATCGAGTTTTTTTTAATATATTACTAGAAAAATTATAAATAGAATATAATTCGAGAAGGCGCTGCAAAAAAGCGCAATACCATTGCACGATGATGTCGTTTTTCACCCGGCATGCCGCTTGAAGTCTCAAAAACCCTTCTGGACGGAAGGAGAAACACTTTCAAACACCTCTCACCCCAGAAGATAGGTGGAAGCTTGAGTAGTAATCGGCCAACGTCAAAAAGCCTATCTCGTTCAAGACCCCACTGAGAAACTGCCTGGATTCTCATTGCCTCGCAAACTCTGGACCGCTATCAATAGAATAAGGAGCTCCCATAGCCGTTGTGCCCACATTATGCATAGATGGGGCCTCAAAGAGTCGGCGATTTGTGAATGCGGTGCGGTGCAGACCACCGAACATGCGGTCAACGAATGCCCGCTCCATTCATTCCCCGGCGGGATTGATGAGGTCCGCAGGGCAACGCCTGAGGCCCTAGACTGGCTCGCAGACCTAGATGTCCCCCTCTGACCTCTCACCATACGAAATAAGAAGAATCGAGTTGTACCGATTTTTCTCTGGACGTTGATGTTTGTTTGCTTTTTCTTAAGTGGGTTAATATTCTTGAGGATCGTGATTCTTACTCCTATTTCCATGATGGACAAGGCTCCTCTACTCCTCGCGGTCCCGCGCTCCGTGGAGAGTACCTATCAGACGTCAGTGATACTTGGTCACTCCAGCGCTGCGGTGACTTTCTTCTGCTTCTTCTGCCTAACATTTTGCCAGTGACTATGAGTTTTTCCAAGTTGAAGTCCTTAGTTGGAGCAACGTGTCCAAAGAATCTTAAAAGACATTTTATAGGTGGATGGCTAGCTCTTCCTGAATGGACACATTTTATAGGTGGATGGCTAGCTCTTCCTGAATGGACACATTTTATAGGTGGATGGCTAGCTCTTCCGGAATGGACACATTTTATAGGTGGATGGCTAGCTCTTCCGGAATGGACACATTTTATAGGTGGATGGCTAGCTCTTCCTGAATGGACACATTTTATAGGTGGATGGCTAGCTCTTCCGGAATGGACACATTTTATAGGTGGATGGCTAGCTCTTCCGGAATGGACACATTTTATAGGTGGATGGCTAGCTCTTCCGGAATGGACACATTTTATAGGTGGATGGCTAGCTCTTCCTGAATGGACACATTTTATAGGTGGATGGCTAGCTCTTCCGGAATGGACACATTTTATAGGTGGATGGCTAGCTCTTCCTGAATGGACACATTTTATAGGTGGATGGCTAGCTCTTCCTGAATGGACACATTTTATAGGTGGATGGCTAGCTCTTCTTGAATGGACACATTTTATAGGTGGATGGCTAGCTCTTCCTGAATGGACATATTTGTGTTCATGGGATCTTGAGCATTTTTCTTCAGCATCACATTTCCTCCTCTAAGTGTCCGAGTTTCCACACCATATAGAAATATGGGGAAAATCAAGGCCCGGACGAGTCTCATATCTTGGCGGTCTTCGTTATGTCTCTGTCACTTAATATATTTTGCAAATTACTCATGACATCTTTTGTTAAGCATATTATTATTGTTTGTTTACAACGAACTGTTAAATTCGGATGTGAATAAACATGAATGCGAATAATAAATTTCGAAGACAAAGATAGCTTGGTGCTGCCGTTTTACTGTAATAAAAAAATTATGTACATTTTAATAAATTTCTTGATTATCGTGATTTATTTATCGGGTATTATGCCGTGTTGCGCTATCTCCTACTTTAGCCAATGCTTTGGATAGCGTTACAATGTCCATCATCAGGATAGAAGGCTCTGCTCTCGACTCACAATTCGAAGGTTGCGGGATCAAATCCAGGCGGCGGCGTGCGCACATAATACATTTTATTACATATGATACTGAGAGTATGTAATACATAATACATACTCTCAGTATCGCCCCGGTGTAAGACCACCACTCAAAATTGAAACGATGCTCGAAATGGTGAAAATATTTGGTGGCCAAATCTGAATAGCCTGTTACTTCCATACCTTCCTCTTTCCCATATCCTATCCCTCTCCACTACCTTCAGCTTCATAACATTCCTCAATTGGAGATGCCATAACATCACTGGCCCCAGACGGAAGCAGCTGGGACTATTGTGAGGTATTCACAAAAAATATGAGTAATGAAAAATTTCTCGATTATTTTGCCGCACTGTAGGTTTCAAATATCTTTTAAGCTTATTAGATAGTTACGAGTACCTATGTGGAAAACATATATTTTTTAGTTTCTTAGAACGTCATTTTAGTAAAAGACATGGGTTCTTATGGATAATGTATAACCAAATTAAATGCAAGATATCTAAAAAGCTTTTTAAGTAAAAACAGAATGTACGTAACACACTTGTCACGGAGATACAATAAATCCGGAGGTTGAATTATGCGCTCACTTCCAAAATAAGCACAGTAAATATTTCATTTTCCAGAAGCTCCCCCGTTGAATGCGTTCACCGTCCTTCGTCCTTCTTCCTTCTGTCGGCGGATAAGGCTTTGTTAGTTCCCGCAGGATGTGTCACGGGACAGGAGCACAGAAGAATAGAGGATAAAAAATATCGCTCCGGGGAGTTTGCATCTCCTCGGGCTCGAGACGCTAAGTCCTATTCGATAAGACCATCGGCTTACGAGTATGCTAAGAGTCCGGGGGTTTTATGGGCGGCCGACCCCCGGTCTCTCCTACTCTCCTGTCCCCTGTTCCGGGTAGGAGGATGTTAGAATGTTATTTTTTTATGTATTCCGAGGGGGAGGTGATAGATATCCTTTAGGCCGGTACGTTTTTTCCTCCGCCCGAGGGTGTGATGCGATCATTCTCGTGTCCGCGAAGGAGAATACCAAAAAAAGGTCAACCTCGCCGGGATTGGGGTTGTTTTCAAAAGCCTCGCTTTTTAGGATTATTGGGTTTTCCTTTGCCAAGTAAAACAGATTTGAATAACACATAAATTGGATTGAGCTATCTCGTAGAAAATGATACGCCGAAGTCTGCCGCATAAAAATAAGGCGTTTATACAAAAACGGCATGATTTATTTAAGCCATATTGTGTCCGAAGGTTTTCTATTTCTATGAAATATGGACCATCTGAAAAATATTGATATTCGAGAGTATTTTGAATAATAATAAAGCATCGCTTTTGAGACCTGCTAGCATTTTTTGCTTATTCGTGATTTATGCCATTTATTTGCACGAACAGGAAATATTTCAAGATTAGTTTTCAAAATAACATCCGTTACCTAAATTTATGAAGTAATTTTTTCTATCCCACTTATAATTTCCGAAGGAAAAATTTAACCAGTAACCAAAAAAAACTATATATAAGAAAAATACTATTAATTTGTTTGTGATAAATTTTACATAAACAGTTTAAAAATTATCATTGATAAAGAAGATAATAGTTAAATAAAAAACACCTTAGCAGGTTACCTGCCGAAAAATATATGTTTTTTAACCCACAACGCGAATGTAATACCTACTTAGGAACTTACTCAAATTGTCAGACGGAAGAATTTTCACTGACTTGGCATTTCTGTACGAAATTCTAAATGATTTAGTTGATAGTCCGGTATTGCTTGAATTGATAAGCTTCGGTAATACTATGTAGAAGTCAGGATTTATTTCAGTGCAGAAATTCTAGAACTAACCACCAAATATATTCCTCTTTGCCCAGAATACTAATGGAGGGAAACAATTATACCAAGTCAGTGGAAATCTTCAATTCATCTTTTTTTGTTACTGGTACGAGGGAAATTATTCACAGAAAAAATATATACCAAACCAGTCGTAAGGACTAATAACTTTTTTTTATCGCAATGTCACTTATTAGCAAAGCATGAGGATGTACACTTGCGAGTTGAACCGCGAATCATGGGAAAGAAACGGTTTACGTGCCATACCGAATAAAACTTAAAATAGTCACACATAATAACACACTTTTAACCACTAACCCCTGTTAACCACTGGAATGTTCTGCAGTATGATCAATTTCAGCATTGAGCGGTAGGAAATTTTTAGGCGTTCGGTTTGGGATTTTTCCCGCCCTGATTTAAAAAATCATGCCTGCAAATTTGCACATGGAGAAATATAAACTGTTGTTAGTGTCCGAGGGCTATTTAATGCACCTATATAACAGTTTATCCTATATTTTTAGGATTCATAATAAAGTTATGAAAAAATCGTTAAATTTATAAAGGTGTGAATTTTGCGTATTATTAAATTTAAAATTTTGCGTATTATTTGGAGAATTAAAAAAATATGACGTTTGCATGTCGTCCATGGCATAGTTAATAATCACAGATATAAATTAAAATTCGAACATGCATTTTTTAATATGTAAGCATGATTAATGATTTGTAAGAAAAAACATTTCAATAATTTCGGTTCGCGGAATGTTAATAACAAATAATTAAAAAGAGATGCCAGATGCAAGACACGTTATTGTTAAACTGTGAAACTACTAAGTTAGCTTTGTGATTATCCGAAGATCGCGACACGCGGGATCTAAAAGAAAAATCTAAAAATGTTTTAAAAGATCTCCTCAAATTTGCCACATTTTGACCAGCGGGCACTCGCGGGTGTTTGCAAATTGGCCAAAAAATTCCTAGTACCTACATACCTGTATTATTCCTCAAACGCAGAGAGTCACAGCCACTACCAGTTTGTCCGATTGTAATCCGAGTATGAGCCATAAAGCTAAGATTATTGTCATTCGCCACCTATTATTCTTTCATTATTTTGCTTACTAATAAAACTGAATACAAAGCAATAGCCATTGGTCTTCCATAACTGTTAACTGAACGACATAAAACAAAAACGCGAGAGCTCGTAAAAGCAGCGTCGGATATTATAGACGTAACGACGCGTCTAGTTTTGTATGTACATATTCTGGAAGTATTTTGACGATAGGGTTGGGGGAAGGTTTCCGTAGCAGAGTAGGGGGATGGGGTTTTGGAGGGAAAATGCCGGGAGAGGGGGTCCTCATAAAAATGGACGACACCTGGTCCAATGGGGCGAGCCGTCGCACATAAATATCATTCGAGGTTATGTCAGGAATAGATATAAAATAAAAATAAAATTCACATTATGGGATGTTTTCGAGAGGCAACCCCAACTGTCACGCTTCTCATATTCCGGCTCTCTTAGGGATGATATTTTAATATTAAAATATAATACGGCCTTATGAATACACCTTATGTAAGCTATTTAAACATTTGAAGGGCTATTTCGCTTTTGGGTTGTGTCGTTATTTATTTTACTTTATTCTAAGAATTATGTATTTAATTTGGAAGACTTACTTAAAATAATACACATTCGTTGATTTATGTGTATCTTTATTAATATAAACAGATATAATATATAAAGTTTTATTTTTTTATGTAATATTTCATCGTAATACACCTTTTTTAAGAAGAACGTTCATGTAAAAAAGACGGAGAAACGTAGGTAAATAATGTTTTAACAGAACGTTTTCAGAAACTTTTCAGAAAGAACATGAGAGCAAAAAGAATAACAAATAATAGATATGAAAGAGAAAACACAAAAAATTATTCGAACAGTCTATCAAATATTATTATTATTGAGACATGTTATTGAAAGAGTTTTTTTTATTGAACTTTGTATAATTTGTTTCTATTTATTTATTTACGCCCTTTTCGGGGCTTTTACATATGAAATTTATAAATTTTAGAATTTTGTATAATTTCTTTCTATTTATTTATTTACGCCCTTTTTCGGAGCTTTTACATATGAAATTTACAAATGACACTGTGAATAAATAAAATATAAATACTATATTATGACATTTACAAATGACACTGTGAATAAATAAAATATCAATACTATATTATATATCTTTTACAAAGAGGTATAATAGGTATATATTTCTTTTACAAAGAAATATACAATATTTATTGTACATAACTGAACTGCCTCAGTAACAGTATTTTATATATTTTTTAAGATTAATTGAAGATGTCCACTGACTTGGTATAATTTCTGCACTGAAATAAATCCTGACTTCTAGTATTACGTAGTGGAATCGGAAGCTTATCAATTCAAACAATACCGGACTATCATCTAAATCATTTGGAATTTTAAACAAAAATACCAAGTCAGTGAAAATTCTTCTCTCTGACAATTTGAGCGTATGTATTCTTTCAACAGCTTGTACCTGTATATTATAATATGGGTTCCAGATGGGAGAATTGTACTCAAGTTGACTTCTAACATACGAAAAGTATAAAAATTTAATACACTTTATATTGTTAAAATTTCTAGTTAGCCTAGTTATAAATCCCAATCTTAAATTAAGGGGTAATTGGTTACACCAGAGGTTCCCAAAGTGGGTGTCGCGGCACCCTGGGGTGCCGCGGACAGAGGTCAGGGGTGCCGCGAGGCGTCCCTGATGTCTCTACCAAAAATCAAAATTGACATGAACGAATACAAACATTTTATGGAATGGAAAATCACCCACGTGGCCAGTCCGCGCTCTGGGAGTGGATTGGGTGGGAGGCTAGGGATACGGTTGTGGTGCTGCGCTTGCAGCGGCCGCTTGCCGCATTCACCTGCAGTTTTTTCATTCAAGATTTCATCATTCAGGAAAAAACTACAAGTGTGGAAGAGAAAAATGGGTGATGATGGAGGCAAAGATTGTTTTCCAATATTGCAACAGTACATGTCCCATAGCGAAGTTAAGGTTTCAAATAACTTGCTGACCCTTTTCACAGAGCACCTAGCACAGTTAACTGACTGGTTTGCCAAGTACTTCGCAGAAGACCAAGTGGAGAAGTTTGTATGGATCCAAGATCCATTCCGTTTTAGTTGACCTCTCGACCGACAGCAGCCTAAAAATGAAATACGCTTGTTCGGATTTGACGGAGTTTTGGATATCAGTCAGAAATCAGTATCCGATTCAAAGTTGGAAAGCTGTAAGGGTCCTCATTCCCTTTGCTATTTCAGTCTTCTGTGCGAAGCTGGATTTTTAGCGGTTGCGGTTATAAAGAGCAAATATCGCTCAAAAATAAATGTGGAAAAAGAAATGAGGAGTAGCTGTATCAAGCCTTATTCCCCGGTGTGAAAAATTGGGCAGCGAGCTGCAGGCTCACCCGTCGCACTAAACGGTTTTTGTACTTGTATTATATTTGCATTTTCTTTGTAAGTTTTCCTATCAAAAAATGCACTTATTCATTTTCCGAGTTGTATTATTCAGTCGAGTAGCTAAAACATTGATCCTCCGTCCTGGGAGGGGGGGGGGTGGCTAGAGAATTGTGCTCTTGCGGTCCCGAGGCTACCACAGATAGACATTATATGACAGGGGTGCCGTGAGAAATTTCAAATTTTCTAAGGGTGCCGCGTCTTGGAAAAGTTTGGGAACCCCTGGGTTACACCATTTCACTCCCAGTAATTCACCATTTCACTAACAAGTCATTACCCAATTTATACTGAAAAGAAGAGCATCAAATTTAAATTTAATTTAACTAAACAAACTACGTAGCTCAGCATCGACTTATGAGATCTTACCTATGTATTGTAATTTTCCTAGTATTACATTTTTTCATCTTGCATGGTGAAGTATTTAGTTTCGTTGTTATTTCGTTTTTTACTTTGTTTTTGCTTTAAGTGTTGTTTTTGATTTTGTCTTCTATTTTTTTTTTGATTTTGTTATACTTACTTAGATTTTCTCTGTAATAAATAAAAAAAATAACATGTAAAAGCCCAGCCGGGCGGGAAATTCACAATAAATAAATAAATAAATATTTTACTTTTACTCAACTACTTACTTCAGATATCTTCACTATCGGACTAAAGAGAGATAGCTTTTAAATGTATTATTTTAATAAAATGTTTTTTTAAACCAAAACTACAGACAGACCTGAAAAAGTTAGCTAATTGGCAATACCTGCTCAATAATTCCAAAAAATGATAACTTTGAAGGTAACAATAAACTCAATAACATTATTATAACATTGATTATTAGTTTAGTAACACATACTAGTATCCTAACCTAAATACTTGCTTTTATCACTCATACTTTGTTAAATGTACATTAATATTTTGTTATTATTGTAATACTGATAATCTCCTGTGTACCACTGTATACTTATGACATCACGTACCTATCACTTGAATGTAAAAGCCATTCTATGGCGTTTAAATAAGTAAATAAATATTATATTAATTATTTTTTTGCGGCTGTGTTGGTATTATAGCACGGGCTAGTTATAGAGCCAAGAAAATTGGTCTTTTGCTGTTCAAAAAAAAAGTTAAATTTTAAATGTTAAGTTTTCTTTACCAAGAGTTAAGTTTGAGGAGACCCTAAGGAAAATATTTTCCCTCGTGGCTTTATGAACCTGGGTCCTGAAGAAATCAACATTGTAGGAGGGAGGAAACACTGATGCCGGTGAATTTTTCCACAGCCGAGCTGTTGAACTCGAGAACGAGTCGCAGATCTGACCCGTTACCATGTGAAAAAATGTCAATTGTCTACAAAGGTTTACGCTTGTTTCCCGACTTTGAAAAACTGGTACAACAAGAAAAACTGAAAACTTCTTTAAAAAACAGATCTGGTTTCTCACTAGGGCGATACTGAGTAATTAACGCTTCCCAACAAAATATCTCACCTCGCCACACGCGGTTGTGCGGTCAGTCGGGTGGTTAAATTCTTGTATTTAAGTTAATGTAAGCATCTCTAAATGTCTTCACTGCCGTAGGATTCTCTATACACGAGTAGATGAAATGACTCTTTCATGTAGATGTGCTCATCCTACCGAAAGTTAAACACGACTACACTCCATTTATCTAACAAAGTCCTTAGGACTGTTTCATTATTTGATCAAACCAACTATTCCACTTCCCACAGGCCAAAACTTTCATTTTTCAGAAGGACGTGCACAAAAAATAGTAATATTTTTTAAGACTCTGATATTTTTTAATTTGTCCTCAGGTCAATTTACTATATGCATTTTTTTTAAATTTTTGAAAGAAAAAAATTCTTTTTATACTTTTTTTAAACAGAAAAGTTTTTCTGGGTTTTTTTTTTTTTTTTTTTTTTTCTTTCATATTTTCGTTTAGATTATTATTGTTAACTTATTCTAACATGATATATTTCACTGATGGGAATAACCTTCAAAAAAGTATAAAAGAAAGTTTTTCTTATAAAAATTGAATAATATTCAGACTTTTATAAAAGTCAATTGTTCCATATAAATAAATTCGGATAAATCTATCCGAGACGCTATCCAGGTTACAAACCAATTCTTAGAATGATTGTTTCCAATGAAAAGGGTAGTTGCCCGTAATATGGAGAAAAATAAATAGTTGATAATAATGTAATTAAAAAATTTGAAAATATGAGATTGACAAATATGCCGGTTTGACAGAAGGTGGCAATAGCGAAATTGGTTAACGCGATCGTCCCGGTTAGACGGAGAGGTCTGGGTTCGAGTCCCAGATGCGACCATTGTCTTTTTTCTATTTTTCTGTGTCTTGTTCTCTTAAATATTTTCGTTTAGATTATTATTGTTAACTTATTGTAATATGCATTTTTTTGTATTTCTTGGGTATTAACCACGTACTTTGACATTTCTTTGACATTTTGTTTTGAAAAGTTTTACTTTCCCTGTACTTAAATTTTAATTTTCTGTTACCAGTTTCGATACATCCGTGTAATTCGCTAGCACACTTGAAACCGAATGACACGGAAGTATCAGCGTTGTAGCAGAATAATTAAAAATTAATCATTTTTATTTATTAATCTCCTAATGTTCGAAAATCCACTTAGGATATTTTGTGTGTGCAACGACGATGTGTAGTTTAATAATTTTACATTATCTATCTATGTATATACTTTTAAAGTATGCAATTTTTATTAATTTTCTTTTATTTAATCATTCATGCTTTTTAATACAATATGTATCTTATGCGGATACTTAGTTCATGCAACTCTGTAAACATGTATTTTATTATAAAATATATTGCTGTTGTTTACCTCAATAAATTAAAATAATTAAAAAAAATACTTTTATTTGTTTACGTAAATATTTTTATTATATCAATGAATATTACAGTTTAAAAACATTTTCATTTTCTAAAATACATCTTTCCCTATCTTCATTTGAGGAGACCACATTAAAATAATTCGTCAAACAGCTATACATTGTTCTTCTACTTCTTCCTTGCACTGTCCCAAGTCATTGCCTAGATAGGCTGTTTGGGTCGGCTCTTCTCGTTCTCAAGTTATAGCTTCTTCGGTTCTGGACATCGCTTTCATTCAGGCCGTTTCTCTGTAGTATCATCCAGTCATCCAGGATTTGTTTGGTCTTCCTCTGGATGACTGTCGATGAGGCTCCATAGACATTGCCTGCTTCACTGTGTGGTCTGGTGATCTCCGTCTTATGTGCCCATACCATCTCAGCTGTCGTTCCTCCAGCTTACTGTTTATGACCGTGACACCCAGGCTATCACGAATGCGTGTACTTTTAACCTTATCTTTTGGTGATGCTCCTGCCGACCATCTAAGCATTCCATTCGCATTTCTGCTGTTTCGTTGGTGATTAATTAAAAAAATATATAATGTACCTACATATCGTACATAATATATAAATAAATTAGCCTTTATTGCTGTTAAACTTATTAACATTTTTCTAATCAACTAAATATAAATATTTTTTTTTGGTAATATTATTCAAAATTATCAGCGTTCGAGTCGTTATTTTTAGAAACAGCTTGTCTTTCGACATAGGCCTCCTCTAAATATTTCCATTTTTCTCTATCCTTTGCAACTCTGATCCATTCCGGAAAATCCACGTCCATCTTTTTAATTCCTTTTTATTGTAGAAGCTGTTGAGGATGCTAAGTTTGTTTGTCAAAGCGAATGTGACTATCCTTGCACCATTTTTACTTCTTTTGCCGTGTCCATATTTGCCAATTGTGTATTCTTCTCCATTATCGCATGTTCCAATCTGGTCGTTAAAACCACAATGATTTGTTTGTTTTTTTTGTATGGTTGTTTGCAAATCATGGTAGAACTTTTCTATCTTCATTATATCTTCTTTTTTATTTGATTCTGTAGGCGAATATGGTTGAATGATTGACCATTTTTCCTCTTTGTTAACTGGTAGTAATATGTTTAAGATAGCTTTTCTTAGGTGTCCTTAACGATCTTGAGTTAAATGTTGCTGTATAGGTGTATCTGAAATTCTTTTGTTTATCTTTAAAGGGTCTTGGTCATTTTCCCCCACGAGGACCAGTCGGCTTGGGGGAGGGTGTGTTGTTGTTGTTGTTTTGTCTTTTTCTTGGTGTACTTGTTACATAATATAAAGGAGCAAATATATGCAGAGGCAAGGCCTCTCCCTTCGTATTAAAACATGTGATATTGTGAGCATCGCAGAAGAATTCCAACTGCTCCCTCCTAACTGGAACTTGTAAGATCGTGGAATCTCCAATTGGGGTATGCTGTGAGGCTGAAGGATATGGAGAGGAGAGGAGATGGTGAAGTGGAAGCTGTGAAAGAATTTGGATATTCAGATGTGGACACCAAACCCAGCTAAAGCCTTTACGATTCTGAATGGTAGTCGTTCACCAGTTGGTTAAGAGTATCTACCACTCTTCAACTATAAAATTTTAAATGAATTAAGTATAAAATAATACAATTCATAAAATAAAATTTATGGGGATTTGCTGTTATCCAGATTTGCTGTCGAATACCTTACAAAACAAACATTACCTTTTTTGAACATTAAAATAAATACCAAAAAGAAATGTGAATAGGTAAATACTTACTGGTAATAACGATAAGAATACTTTGTAATGATGTGTGAGTTATTTAATAATTCTTTACTTAAGGTGATAAAGTTAAGTTTTCCGGCAAGAGCTTATAAAAATGTTATATACTGAACTTTGAAAAGTTGTGGGACATATTTTAAATCACTGTTAAGATTAACAAAGTTGTTAACAAAGGAAGTTAGTAAAAACTAGTTTTAACTTGAGAAAACGCGTAGAACTAAAAACGAGTTTTAACTGTAACATATACATGGAAGTGTATTTCTAGTTATTCTATCATTTATTACTTTCACCAATCGATCCTTTCTGTCATTTCGTTTGATCCATACCCGAGGTAAAACTTGGTTAATTTATTAATAATATGAACCCGCAGCCCACCGATGGATAGATGGATACCTTATCTTTACTTATGACGTAGTTCGGTCGGCCTAGGAAGCCTACACTGGTGGTACAGGAATATTTTTAGCATTAAAATTCACCGAATAAACAGTCCGACCTTCTATAAAGAACACGTGAGCACATAGAACATAGAATAAATGCATGGCCAATGCCTCCCCACACTTCACATTGAGTTATTCTGCCAGATGAGGGTATTCTGATGGATGCCATAATATCAAAGCTCCGGCGCAGCGCTCTGGAACCGCGGTGTCACCCGACCAACGAAACTTCCTTAAAATACGACCCCTGCAACAAAAATACACACCGTTCGTACTATGATTTTACTACAACTCGCATATGAGAAATCCTTTGTTGCGTAGAAGCAGTTTTGCTGAAATTTGAAGGGTACTTTTTCAGATGAAAATCATGGAAAGATACTGAGTCTATACACTTTTTCTGTGAAGATTTTTCAAGTGAAGATTTCAGTAAGTTAGGGTCACTGGTTAAAAAGGTCGTAACACACATTATTTACATTTTCTTTGAACGTGAAAACAACTTATAGGTTTTCGTTCAGGGGTATGTTTTCATTGTAATATTCGGCGGTGTGAACTGCTTTAGAATCTTGGAAAAGGACTACGGCGTTTGTAGGAAAGACGTAGAGAGGCGGCCGCGTTAGGCCCTATTCCATATTCTATCCATTTTCTATGTATTTGGGCTGGCTCTACATCTAAGCCGAGGATTGTTGGAATATGAATGTTCAGAGGCCTACAATGGAAGAGTGAACATATTTTTGAACTACTATTTATAACCAAAAAAAAATCTAGTAGTTACCTACCTTTCGGCTCGGTCTTATCGGTAAAGCTCGTAAACTAATGCATAATAGTTATTACTAAAAAATAATAATTTATGTTGTCTGTGCGTCCCTTACTTAGAAACTGTTCAAATTTGTTGAAAAAGAAGTAATTTTCAAAATTGGAACTGATTGTGTGAAAAATTCAGACATACGGCAAATCCAGACAGCGATAAATTACTTACGGATAATAAAATATTTCGAACGGAAAATTATTTCAAGTCAGACGAAGTTACCATAGCATAGATATTTTTTATATAAGATAATTATAAGATTGAAGATTGTGAAATTAAATATTTTTCGCAATAGTTATGAGTACTATTAGGAGTAACGGTATAAAAGATTGTGTGGGATGTTGTCTCTTTACCTTTAGAATTTCTACCAACATTCGAAAGCAATTTAATTGTGCACAAATTTTTATTACATTGTTCCAAGTCACATTATGGGGTATTTTCCCAAACTATGAATAAGGCGGATTAAGGCGCTGTATCCCCGCTCAAAAAGAAGAAGACGAAGAGATATGTAATTAAGAATGTTGGAGAGAGTAAAACTAATTTAAAATAGAGCAAAAATCTCTTGGGGGCTGTCTAAAACAGCATTTAAGGAAACACTGTGAAATCTTTCATACACATAACTTGTAAAATAACTGAAACAGACGTGAAAATAATAATTTTCGAAGCATGCTTTGCAATTTTTTTCTATCGAGGGAATTTCATATAATTTGCGTTTCGGCATGAGGAATGTATATCTAGATATTATCTTCAAAATCTCTTTCAAACTTGCTAAAAAACTTCAAACTTTTAAGTGGGGTAGGTATGTAAGAAATCGGTAGAAATTCAAGTAGCGGCGTTTTAATTGCTATTTTTTCTAATTCTGATCGCCGTACTAAAATGTCTAACTTTTATGTTTTTATCAATAATTAAAGTGTTTAAAACGATCTATTATCGCACATTCCGAAGTGATTCAAACTGGCTACAACGTCATTATGACATAGAAAACGCCAATTCTGGTAGGATTGCTGTCACCCACGTTGACCGCCATGACGTCATCACAGCCAAATTCACTAACAAAAATGGACAAGTCGTTTTGGTAGCAAATCTAAAATGCCAACGACATTGAAAATTTATTCTTCAACTTAAAAATAAAATAATATTGCCTTCCATTATTGTAATTTTTACGAAAATAAAATAAGTAAAAAACCCTATTATTATGTATTTATTGTCGTATTATGAAGGGTTGTTGTTTGATATCAAAGTTGTAAAATGTTATCTTTTCTGCTTTCCCCATTCCGATGCATAATAATGATAGATTTTTATTACCCTTTAATAACGACGAAAAAAATATGGACTCACATTAGAATTTAATGTGATTAAATCGCATACTTATTATACGTTGAAAAATATAACAAAAGTAGAGATAAAAATTCCATCAAACAGTAAAAACAGTAAATAGCCCTCGTAAATTCTTATGATGTATTCAGTGGAGGATTTTCCATAGAAACAAAAGACTTGGGATATATAAATGTCAAGAGAAAAATGAAATTCCAGGAATTTCCTCTCCCACTAGCTTATAAGATTTTAGAGGACGGGAAATTCTAGGAAAATAAACAAAGCTCTCGACTATAAAATGAAAATATTTTACTCGTTCTACTGTACATACCTATCAGCTTCATTCTGTTGTTATAACTACTTTATGTATTATGCTGAGGTTTATAAATTGTATTTTTTTTCTTAAAACAACATCATAATGATCGGATTTTAGTAGTTATTTTAAACATAACTTTTCCAAAAAACAGATTTGAGTGCTTTTTAACATTATTTGAGTATTTTATTTCTATTTTCTTTGAAATGTTTATTTTATGGTTAATTTAATTTTTGATATCGTTAATATTTTTTTTTTTTAGATTTTTAACCTCTCAGCCCCCGACCATATTATGTCAGTAGGTCAGTAGTCGCAAGTTGCGACCATTGTCTTTTTCTGTGTCTTGTTCTCTTTCATATTTTCATTTAGATTATTATTGTTAACTTATTCTAATCTACTTCTACTACACTATATAAAGAGGTAATATTCGTTTGTTTGTTTGTTTGTTTGTGTGTTTGTTTGCATCGAATAGGCTCCGAAACTACTGAACCGATTTGAAAAATTCTTTCACTGTTGAGAAGCTACACTATCCCTGGGTGACATAGGCTATATTATACATAAAAAATAGGCATCCTTACTAAAACTTCAATAATGTAACCCAGGGTGTAAAAAAATTACCTACAATATTCTTTAAATCGCGTGCGCTGCGAAAACTATTGATGATAGAATAAAATAATGTTCTACAACTTTATAGACCACATCATATTACAAAAAAAGTCCCGTCAGCATATGTCTAACTATTATGGTTATGCCACAATAAGTATTCTTTTATTTTAAAAATTTAATTTAAATGTCGCCGCTTGAAAAGGCTCATTATTTGTATCTTGGTTTTAATCCTTATCAAAATAAATTACTTCATATTCAAGACAGCTTCAATACCTTTATTTGACTTTTTGAATTTTTCAATTCCGATATTTAATTAGAAAGATATCACGAGTATAAAACTGTTAGTATTAGAAAAAAGTTTCGGCTACGGGCCAGGCGGGAGAGGAGTCAAGAAATGCAGTGCCAGGGGGGTTGGCGGGACGGGGGAGCGGGAGAGCGGTGGTGGGGAAGGTGGAAGTGGAACGCTGGAGGGGAACGCACGGGAAAGGACATGTAAGGAGTAACATTTTATTTATTTGAATATGGCATATATTATAAAAGAAAGTCCAAAAAAACGTGCAGCTCTCAAAAACTCAGAAACGAGTCCCGGTTCGATCAAGGAAGTTATATGGTGTGGTAGATCTCTATCCCCCCTAGGGAACAAGGGTATCCGTTTTTACCTAAAGGGCGTGCTTTTAAAGATATAAGGGCTGAAAGTTTCGCCCTCTTGAAATTTCTAAAACAGTCTTCCGGAAAGTTCTAGAAGGTTCCATAGAGCTGTAGAAAGTTGTGGAAGGAGTGGCGGAGTATGTCGTGGAATGATCAGGAATAGGGAATCGGGAACATCATTGTGCAACATTCCAGAACATTATCTTATTGTCCTGAGCGAAGCCGGGTAACCCAGCTAGTATGATATATTTCACTGATAGGAATAACCTTCAAAAAAGTATAAAAAGAAAGTTTTTCTTATAAAAATTGAATATTCATATAAGACAATTTGTCAATTTGTTGTAATTTTTTATTAATAATGTGACATACAAATATCATGAGTTGCTTTGCTGACAAAGAAACTACAATTAAAGTTATTTGTCCGTCTTCAAAATATTATATCACTTTGTAATTAAACTTATTTTTCAATCTTCTTATTACTTCAATCTGTGCTACCCAGCTAGACAACAAAACAATCATCATCTATCATTTTCTGTCTCCATGACAACACCTATTTAAAATTCGAACATAAAGGAATCCTATGCTTTTCTAGGTAGGTACCTATTCCTTTACATCTCCCCCCTAGGGTTAGAAAATTTCTCTGGAGATTTTCGTCTCTTTCAATTCCTTTTTCTTCTTTCTAATCTTCATTTTCTTCTAGTATGGGGGCAGGAATAAGTTTTGTAATATGGAAAAAATTTGACTCCATTTTTCATGTCCTGTATTAATCTTGTATATTGATTGGGATAGTTTATCTTCGATTTTAAATGGACCAATCCTTAACTCATCTAATTTTCTTCTATTTAGTTTGTGACCATTTTCAACATATACCATATCGCCTTTTTTAAAATTATGAATTGTTCTTTTTTTATCAATTAACATTTTATTATATTCATGTGACTTAATTGTTCTTTCTAATGCAAATTTTCTATCTCTAATCCAGTCATCTGCTTCTTTTTTTAATTTAAGTTCATTTGGTATGAATGAAACATCAGTACCATCCAATAGGTATCTCGGTGCAAAGCCTGTTATTGAGTGTTCCGTGTTATTATATCTATCAACACAATTATGAGCAATAGTTGTCCATGCTTTAGTATTTAGATTTTCATTTATCTTACACCTTATTTTATTTACGAGTGTTTGGTTTAGCCTTTCGTTCAGTCCATTAGAAAACGGCGAATTTACTGCAGTGAAAATTAGTGTGATTGATCTTTCATTTAAAAAAGTTTTAAACTCTATTGAGTTAATTCCAGGATATTGGTCGGTGAGAACCATGCCAATTTCATTACAATTTGGTACAATATTTATAAGTTTTAAAAAGTCCTTTGCACTCTGTGTCTTTGAGGTTACTATATAAGCATATCGAGTAAAATGGTCGACTAAAATATGCAAGTATTTTTTGGTTGATCGAGAGCCACCAAATCCCCCAATTGTATCTATTGAGACAATTTCAAGTGGTTTTGTGGCAGGGCCTTAGTGTGACATTACACCATATTTAGCCTGTCCTCTTGTCTTATTTTTTATACATATTTCACATTGTTTGCATAAATCGGTGATATTTCTAGTTAAATTCTTTGCTGTATAAATGTTTCCTATTTTCTTTTGCATTTGTTTTATACCTATATGACACATATTTTCATGTATCAGTTTTATAAATTTTATACTGAGTTCCTCCGACAGTAGTATTTTTTGTTGCTTTCTTACCCTCTTATAATATATATTGTTTTTATAAATTAACTTGTTATTGTATTTTTTTATATCCTCATTTTTCTCTTGATCTGTTAATATATCATTCAATGTTACTAAGTTTATTATTTTTAATTGTTCATGTACATCTTTATTAGCATCTAATACTGGGTTTCTGCTCAAGCAATCTGCCTCTAAATTATTTTTTCCTGGTTTATATTTTATTTCGAAGTCATATTGTGATAGGTAATAGGATAAATCTCCTAACTCTTCGTCCGTTCTAGATTTAATATTTAAATTTTCCAATGATTTGTGGTCGGAATATACTGTGAAAGGTTTGCCTATTAGCCAGTACTGCCAATATCTTATGGCCTCTTTAATAGCTAAGCATTCTAAATATATAGCCCTTTTTTTCTTTTGGACTTCATTTAATTTTTTTGAAAAATATGCTACAGGTTTTTCTTTTCCGTCTTGTTGAGTTTGTTTCAGCACTGCTCCAATACCTTCCAATGATGCATCCGTATATATGTTTATTGATAAGTCTTTATCAAAAATTTCTAAGATTGGTTGTGAACACAATAGTTGTTTAATCTTTTCAAAAGCTTCTTGGCAGTCTATTGACCATATGAATTTTTGGTGCTTCCTTAGTAAATTATGTAATGGTTCTAAAATTATTGAACTGTTAGGTATGTATTTGTGGTAGAAATTGATTTTTCCTAGAAGTTGTCTAATATTTTTCTGATTCTTTGGTGTTGGGAAATCTCTTATTGAAATTAAGTTATCTCTCACCGGTTTTACTGTATTATCTTGTATTATATGTCCGAGGTATTTTACCCAATTTGTTGCAAATCGACATTTTGTGAGCTTAAGTCGGAAACCTTCTTTTTCTATCGCCTTTAAAATCTGTGATAAATGATTTATGTGCTCGGTATAGCTTTTTGAAAATATTAAAATGTCGTCAATAAAATATACAGCAAAATCTGTTAACTTGTACTTTCTCAATATGTTGCTTAGTATTCTTTGAAATATGGCTGGAGAAGTTTTTAAACCGAAGGGTAAACATGTCCATTGGTAGTGGCCTTCCTGGGTTACAAAAGCAGTTTTCTTTCTATCTTCAATTCGCAGGGGAATAGACCAGAACGCAGAATTTATATCTAATGTTGAAAAGTATTTACAGTTTCTGGTTTTTGTTACTAAGTCCTCAATCAAAGGAAATGGTTGAGCCTGAGGTACCACCATTTTATTTAATTCTCTAAAATCGATACACAATCTTGTTTTTCTATTGTCTTCTTTTTTGAAAGCTAAGGTTACTGGTGCTGCAAAAGGGCTGTATGATTCCTCTATAAGATTTCTTTCAAGCAATTTTCTTACTTGTTCTTCTATCTCTAACTTATCTTCTATTGAACATCTGTAGGGTCTTTTACTGCAGTATTTGTCCACAAGTAGATCAATGCGTGCTTCATAATCCTTTACTGTTCCAATATCATATTTATCCTTTGCAAAGCTTGATTTATATTTATCAATAAGTTTATTTATTTCAGATTTTTGTTGTATATTTAAATGACTCAGATCCATTTTAAATTCTTTTTCTTTTGTATGTTCCTTAAAGTTTATAAAGTTCAAGTTCTTTATATCTTCATTTTCATTAGGATTGTTTTTACAATGTATTTCCTCTTTTTTAAAGCTTTCTTCAGATTTCTGAACAATTTCCAATTTTTCATTCTGAATCAAATTAAACTCTTTTATAGTATCAAGTCCAATTAGGAAATTGTATTTGAATTCTTTTCCATCTACAATATAAACATCAATTTTCTTCTCTATATTAAATATCTTAATTTTTATTGTTGTTAAGCCTTTTTTCTTTTTTACACCATTAATCGTTAGTAAGTTTGTATTGTTATGTATATTTTTTCCTTCTTCCTTTATTCTTAATAATTTAGAATTTATTAAGGAAACATTAGAGCCAGAATCATATATACCAAAAATGTCTAATTTTCCTTCTAATGATAGTTTTACTTTAATTAATGGTGTAATTATTCGTTTTTTGACTTATTATCATTCAGTTCAACATCTAATACAATGTTGTTTACATTTTTATTATAGTTTCTCTTGTTCTCATAATCATCAGTTTGTTTAAACCAGCATTTCTCTTCAGAGTGGAAACGGCTACCTTTATTTAATTTTTCACAAGTTTTGCAGTGCTTAATTTTATCAACTCTTACTTTATTAACAAATGTATTTCTCTTGAATTTATCATAATTATTTTTATTGACTGTTTGTTCATGTTTACCAATTTCATTGAATAGATTTGCAGTCGATGTTATAGATTCCTTATTCATTTTGTACATTATATAATCTGGTAGACCCATAACAATAAGATTAATCAATGTCTGTTTGTAAATATTTTTATTTATCTCTAATAACAATCTTTCTTTCTTTGTGGCATATTCTCTTAATGAACCTCCTTGAAATTTAAAGGCAAATGCAAATTTAACTTGTGACCAACCTTTGTTTCCGTATGTTTCACAAAAATTTGTTTTCCATATTGCCCATTCTGCGTTTACTGTATATTTTATTAACATACTAGTGTACCAATCTAGGCACTGTTTTTCAAGTAAATACTTTAAAGCCTCAATTTTTTCTGCCTCCTTTAATATCTCGAAACGTTTACATTCATTTTCAAAATCATTGATCCATTGGTGTACATTTGATGTTTTTCCTGAAAACTTCTCGAGTAAAAATCTTTCTGTTATTTTTCCTAGATTTTTATTTTCAGTACTAATATTATTGTCAGAAAGTTTCGTGTCATATATAATTTCTTCCAGGTATTGGTCACCAAATTGTATATTCTCACCATCATCTAAGTAAATTTTCCTAAAATCTTGGGTTAAGGGAAACCATATTTTCCGTGTTTGATATCTTTTCTTTAGAGAATTCTTAATTTTGTTATAAACATCCGTAGTCGTTATGGCGGTATGTTTGCTTGCATGTTTTAAATCATCGGGAATACCAAATATGTGTCCATCGGGTGTCTCGATTGAGATCCGATGCTGCTGACACTGTAAATGTGAATCTTAATTTTTCCATTTCCAAGGTTATTGTTTCTCTTCACTAAAATTGTAGTTTTATAAGACAATTTGTCAATTTGTTGTAATTTTTTATTAATAATGTGACATAAAAATATCATGAGTTGCTTTGCTGACAAAGAAACTACAATTAAAGTTATTTGTCCGTCTTCAAAATATTATATCACTATGTAATTAAACTTATTTTTCAATCTTCTTATTACTTCAATCTGTGCTATCCAGCTAGACAACAAAACAATCATCATCTATCATTTTCTGTCTCCATGACAACACCTATTTAAAATTCGAACATAAAGGAATCCTATGCATTTCTAGGTAGGTACCTATTCCTTTACATTCATTTAGACTTTCATTAAAGTCAATTGTTCCATATAAATAAATTCGGATATTTCTATCCGAGACGCAAACCAATTCTTAGAATGATTGTTTCCAATAAAAAGGGTAGTTGCCCGTAATATGGAGAAGAATAATTAGTTGATAATAATGCAATTCTAAAATTTGAAAAAATGAGATTGACAATTATGACGTTTTGACAAAAGGTGGCAATAGCGAAATTGGTTAACGCACTCGTCCCGGTTAGACGGAGAGGTCTGAGTTCGAGTCCCAGTTGCGACCATTGTCTTTTTCTGTTTTTCTGTGTCTTGTTCTCTTTCATATTTTCGTTTAGATTATTATTGTTAACTTATTCTAATATGATATATTTCACTGATGGGAATAACCTTCAAAAAAGTATAAAAAGAAAGTTTTTCTTATAAAAATTGGTTAGATATCATTGTCTCACTTTTTTGTCGTTTCTTGTAAAAAAATATTTTTTTAAATTTAAGGTTTCATAATTTTTTTTCAAATTGCGGTCGTAGACTTGGTTTTATAAAAGTGTACATTTTAACTGTTTTGTGGTAACTTTTAGATTTAATACATAGCGTGGTGTTTTCTCTTTCCAATACCGTTTAGATCATATTTCTCATTCTAGTATAATGCCATGATGAACGGTGGTTCACTCGAGGCCTTTCGATGTGTTCGGTAGGTAGGTAACTTGTCTGGAAAATTCTTACAGACCCAGTGGCAGCAATCTATGCAATGATTTTTACAATAGGGCGACAGTTGTGGCAGTTATGTACGTGGCGAAGATTTATTCTGGTCGCCACACTAGTAAGGGAGATACAAATATTTCTATGAGACCTATATGAGTTGTTCCAGAAAAGTGAACAAATTAGCTTGAGGCGAAACGTTATAATGTAGCCGATATACGCCAGCCATGGTACTGGCGTAAGCCGAGTATGGTGGTCGTGATAATCAAACGTTATTATTACCCCAGCGTCTGCGTGGTTGAGATTCAGAACCCAGTTTCAAGTACATGTTGATGCCACGCGGTACGCGTTGCGCCACAAATAACATCTGTGTACGCGGAATTTCAAACAAAAGTAATAATAATAATAATAATAATAACTTTATTTCACATAAAATTGAACAATAAAACATATGTGGAAACTTTGACTAGCCAACTAGGAATGGATCCTGTTTTAGGCCAGTCAAATTGACAAATTTAAATTCATATTACATTGTTTACTAACATAACATGTTATTTATAGCAGGAAAAGGTGTTAATTATGTATTCCTAACAGTATATAATTTTGTACTCATAAGAAAAAGAAGACAAATAATGATATCTTAAAATCAAATTCAGATATTTTCCCCTAGAGCGCTTAAAAACAAAAACAAAAACAAATAAAAGATAAAAGATAAAAGATAAAAGATAAAAGATAAAAGATAAAAGATAAAAGATAAAAGATAAAAGATAAAAGATAAAAGATAAAAGATAAAAGATAAAAGATAAAAGATAAAAGATAAAAGATAAAAGATAAAAGATAAAAGATAAAAGATAAAAGATAAAAGATAAAAGATAAAAGATAAAAGATAAAAGATAAAAGATAAAAGATAAAAGATAAAAGATAAAACCGGTAAAGTAAATAAAACCGGTAAAGTAAATAAAGCAAATACAAGCCAGATGGTAATAATAAGAATTCTATCTCTTGGTCAACATATCTTCGCTTTTGACCCTCCCTAAATCAAGGAGCCAGTCGTTGATTAATTTGCGCAAAACATTGGTACTTTTCGTTTTCCAAGCATTAGGAATGATATTAAATAATTTGGGTCCTAAGTACGAAAATTGACGTTGTCCAAGGGACGTCGTCGTTTTTATTGGGACTATTGGATTGTTCCTTGAATGTCGGGTGTCGTGAAGGTGGTCAATGGAAGGGTAGTGCTGGCGTCGTTTATGAGCATGTAATACAATCTTTCTAATATATAATTGTCTAACATCGAGAACTTTAAATTCCGTGAATAATGCATCACTGGGGTACCTGAATGGTTTTTTAAGGATGGGTCTTAGTAAAGATTTCTGTGCTTTAGCCAGGGAGTCCAATATTGTTTTGGCACATCCACCCCATCCTAGGGATGCATATTCAAGTAAAGAATTACACATGGCATAGTATATTGATTTCATGTCTTTTACAGAGAGAATATTTCTGATGGTAATAAAAAGGTGAGTAAGTTTTCTGACTTTTGAGGCAGTTGAGTTAATGTGTTCTTCCCATCTCAGATATTTATCTATGATGATTCCTAAATATTTTAAACTATCAACGCATTCTAGTTTATTGCAAGTACAAGTGTTCGGTTCATTGCAAATGTGAATAGTAATATTAATAATTACCTTGGGTTGTCCCGCTTGTGTTGCACTAAAACGTATAAATTTGGTCTTATCCGTGTTAAGAGTAAGGAGATTATTGTCTAGCCATTGTTTGACGTTGTTTATTCCAATTTCGGCTTTTCTATGCGCTTCGTACCAGTTTTTGCCCTCAAATATTAAGACCGTATCGTCAGCAAAAGTGATGATATGATCGGCAAGGTTACTGTTGCAAAGTTCATTGATATAGATATTAAACAATATCGGTCCTAAAGTACTTCCTTGTGGTACACCAAATTCGATATTTGCTGGATCGCTTAAAGTATCATTAATATTAACTCTTTGGCTCCGATTTACCTAAAAGTACCTTTGTTATTCGTTTTTGAGTTCAAGAATTCGTAACAAGATGTCACCACTTACGTCAGCGGCTCGCGCGTGGACGTTTCTTCCCTAGGTATAAGTACTACGGATTAATAGATTTTAAGTAACTGAGATGAGTCCGCTTTTGTTACTCAAGGAAGCAACAGTTCAAAAATCGAGCTCCGAATAGTGCATCGCGTTCCGAACACTTTATTTTCTAATCATTGTTCGCGTCATCTGGTTCTTTTGTTTCCTTCCATTCTCATAGTTATTTCGTTCTATAAGTTTCCAAACAAAAACAAATTTTCATGGTTACAAAATATTGAGCTGTCAGCTTTCAAAGCAGTGTTGTGTTTTTCATTTTTAACCAAATCCAAGCCTGCAGACCCCCGCTTACACATTGACCTTCCAAAGTTTACCTTCCTCACTATTGACCTACGCACAAGATCCTGGATTCGATGTCTACACTCCGCCAACAACTTGCCGCTGTGGGTGCGACAGAAGCACAACTAGAAGAATTTTTGGCAAAAAATCAAAAGTAACGAGGTCCAGACGCTCAACTGCTCTATATTTAAAGCATTTCGGAAGTGAAGAAGATGTCTCCGACTACTCCTCAAAACCTACAACAACTCCCACCCTCACTACATCTCTGACCTCCGTCTCTACTTCCACCTCGACCTCTGCTACTTTTTCAACAGCTCCCACAACTTCGACAACCGCCTCCAGTTCAACATCAACCGCTCCATTCTCTTCCGTAAACTCATTCCCCCCGCTATGGGCGACTCCAGCTCACAAAAAACGAAGGGCGTGCGCTTCTCCTCCTCCCTCCACCGAAGTAATAAAAACTTCAAACCGTTTCTCCGCCCTCGCTACAGACGATGAAATCTCACCACTGCCAGTTACAAACACCGTGTCTGACTCCACTGCAAATGACATCACTGATATCACAAGAACTAGACCCGCTAAGATCCCTCCAATTTTTATAAAATCCGAAAAAAATTGGAGCCTCCTGGAAAAGCGCCTCTTGAATGCTGGGGTTACTATAATTAACGCAAAGGCCATCCCAACAGGTGTGGTCCTCAATACCGGTGACTCCACCAGCTTCCGGCTGGCAACAAAAATTCTGCAAGAGGACACAACTCCCTTCCACATATTCCAACTCGCAGAAGACAAATCTACAAAGGCGGTTCTGCGAGGAATACCGACGACAATTAGCGAAGAAGAGGTCCGCCTGGAACTAATAGATCTCAACTTCCCTGTTAATTCAGTAACTCGAATGAGATCCGGGCCAGACAGGAAAAATATTCCACTGGTCCTCGTACAACTGGATCATGGTGAGGCGGGACAAAAAATCTTCTCCCTCACTTCCCTCTTTCACCTAATGATAAGAGTGGAGTATCTAAATAAGAAGACAGCCCCCTCTCAGTGTCACCGTTGCCAGAATTTTGGACACTCATCAATGATATGCCACCTGCCCGCCCGCTGCGTGAAGTGTGCGGGTGACCATTTTACGCAGGAATGCAAGAAGCAGAGAGAAGATGGACCCGTCACCTGCGCAAACTGTTCTGGAGCCCATCCGGCAAATTACAAGGAATGTCCGAAACGACTATCTCCACAACCCATCTTGCAAACAGTACGTAATGTCACTTTCACCTCACATACTACAAATCCCTCTTTATCATACGCGCGGGCCACTGCCCAAACCCCACTAACGTCCACACCCCCCTCCTCGACTCCCTCAACCTCAACCTCCCATACACCTCCTTCCACCCCTTCAATATTTTTGAATTTTTCAAAAATTTCAATTTCTCCAAGGTTGGCGATCTCCTCTCCGACCTCATCCCCAAATTTCAGTCTGCCACCTCACCGGCAGACTACATATCGATCATTTTCTCCGCTGCCCCTCAGATTTTTTCACTTTTTTCAGTGTAAATGGCTAGCTCTACTACCATGCCCTCCGCGCTACGCATGGCATTTTGGAATGCTAATGGTCTCTTAAAAAATTTACATGAATTACGTATTTTTGCAAATACACACGCTCTCGACGTTTTACTCATCAATAAAACTCACCTCAACCCATCACAATCGCCAAAACTTTCGAACTATACATTATATAGAAATGACCGACAACACACTAGAGGCGGAGGCACTGCCATTTTCGTTAAATCTAAAATCGCCCACAAATACAACATTACACCTGCATTGTCGTCAATCGAGTCAACCTCAATCACAATTTATACAAAACATTCAGGCCCATTGAGAATAAACTCTATCTACCACTGTCCGCAAGATAAGCTTGATCCAAATGACCTTGATACTCTCCTCGATAGCCACACTCCTACTATCCTCGCTGGGGACTTTAACTCAAAGCACCCCAATTGGAATAGTAGGATTACTAACACAAATGGACGTATCTTACGCAGGTACGCTAGCACTCATCCTGAACTCTCCATCGCGGGCCCAATTGAACCCACACATTTCCCAAACAGCGGGGCTAGACCCGATGTTCTGGACATTGCACTTCTCCACAAATTACCCTGGGTCTACGATATCGAAACCATAAATGACCTAAGTTCAGATCATAATCCTGTTTTGCTTACTCTTAATCAACTTTCCACTCCAATGGCACCCCGCAAATCTATAAAAACTGATTGGACGTATTTCACTCACAGAGTTGGGGAAAAAACAATCATCCCTCAAAATATTTCCGACGGCCCTGAATTAGACAAGGCAGTTGACAACTTATAATTATATCTTCCATCACCGATGCCTCTAAAACTCTTCATGAACATTCCCCCCTTAATCTCAAAAGAGACCTCCCAACCGACATCCAGGATTTGATCTCTACAAAAAACAATCTTCGCCGACACTGGCTTAGAAACCGAAATCCCTCGGTTAAAAAAACAATCAATAGAATTCAAGCACTTATTAGAAAAAAACTCTCCGAGCTTTCACATTCCACCTGGAACAAAAAAATTCAAGATATAAATCCACAGGACGGCTCCCTATGGAAGTTATGCAAATCTCTCCAAACTACCCCATCCCCAAGCCATCCCATTCATACCGAAAATGGCCTCATATTTGACGATCAAGATAAATCGGAGGCGTTTGCCGATAATCTTGAATTTCAATTTAGCCCCAGCTCCAAGCACGCTGACCCAATCCATATAGCAAATGTCAACCACCAAATAGACATAATTTTCGACTCCCTTCCCGGAACAAATGTACATTTCACCACCCCATCAGAAGTCCGAAGGGCCATTAAACACCGCAGCAACAAAAAAGCTCCCGGTCCAGATGGCATTACAAACTTTGCCCTTAAAGCCCTCCCCCCTAAAAGCATTCTCGCCATTGTGAGCCTCATAAATTCCGCTCTCAGACTGCGTTATTTCCCCAAAAGTTGGAAACACGCGCACGTCATTCTCATCCCAAAACCTGGGAAGGACCCAAAATTCTGTGAGAACCATCGTCCAATCAGCCTTCTCTCAAATGTTGGTAAAATTTTCAAACAAATTCTCCTCACCCGGCTCTTAAAGCACATTCACGAGATGAAAACCCTTCCTGATGAACAACATGGCTTCAGATCTCAACACCCAACCCTTCATCAACTGCTCAGAGTTTCCGAACTAATCCTCGGCGGCTTCAACTCCCAACGGTCCACTGGCGCCATTTTCCTGGACATAGCCAAAGCCTTCGACAAAGTATGGTCAAACGGCCTGCTCCTCAAATTGCACAACACGGACATCGATCCCCAACTCCTCGGTATCTTAAAATCATTTCTTCAGCACCGGACTTTTCAAGTAAAGATCCGAGGTGCACTCTCAACGCCCAGATTAATGACAGCAGGCGTCCCGCAAGGATCCCTGCTTTCCCCTACCCTCTTCAATATCTACTTACATGATATTCCACTCACGGAGAACCAACATTCGTATAAAGCCTTGTACGCTGACGACACCGCCATTATGGTTCGATACAGTTCTCCCAGGATGATCACACTTCGCTTACAACATAACATAAACATACTCCAAGACTTTTATAACAAATGGCGTATAGATGTGAACCCTTCCAAGAGCGCTGCTATTTTCTTCTCACGAAGAAAGGTTCGCAGCACTCCTAAGGGTCAAGTTTATATGTACGGCCAAGCAATACCCTGGCAAAACAATGTTAAATATCTTGGAGTCACACTCGACAAAAAACTCACATGGCACACACACATCAAACATACAATTAAAAAAACCAAAAATGCTGCTTCATCCCTTTACCCGCTTTTAAATTATAACAGTCAAACGTCGCTTCAGAACAAACTTCTCATTTACAAATCAAAATTACGACCTATCATGACTTACGCCGCTCCAATTTGGGCCACAAGCAATACTAAGAGTCTAGAAACCTTCCAAAATGTCTTGCTTAGAAGATTCACCAAAAGCCCTTGGTTCGTCCGAAATAGCATTATTAATTCAGGCACGAAAATCCCTCCACTTAAAAAACACATAATAGAATTGGCCGAAACATTTTTCTCAAAACTTGCTTCAAATCCGAACCCAAGCATCTCATGTCTCGGGCATTCAAGTGCCGATGACAATCCCCTCCACCGCCTGCCCATATCCATCCTTCATCCACATTGATGCGCGGACTATAACAAAATTTACCTTTATATTCTTATATAAAAAATTAAATACTTGTATATATTTATTATGGTATACATATTTGTGGTATATGAATACATACATGCATGGGTGTATGTAAAAATGTCTGTATGTGTGCATATATCTATACAAAATATATGCCACTCGCAGATTTAAAACAAGCAATAAAAAAATATGAATGCCCTTCATCTTGCCCAAGGCAGCCCGAACATCGGGTTAAAAAAAAATCCATCAGGTGACATTACTACAGTTTGCAAGACAAAGGGGTTAATTTCTCCCTGTAACTTGCTAAGAACCAATATATAATATTTTAAGTAACTTTCCGGATATGGAGCGTCAGCACAGGACATGTGGCGTAATGACGCAATGGCAATGGCCTGTCACGGTTAATTTAACTCGGTGACTAGCTGTCAGCGTCAGCTTTCACTGGATCACAGTGGATCCGAGGAACGGGTTATTTATGGAACCAGTTCTTATCGGATTTATAAAATGGTTACCTACACTCAAACTGGGCGTAGCCGTACTAAAAGCCACCCGCAGGGCCTAGCAGCAAAAACCTGCGGAGCGGGTTTTTAACTGCTAGTGGTAATGAATATTAAAATGTGAAATTTTTAAGAAATACTATTTTTTTAAATCACGTTCTCCTCACTTGTAGATAGCTACCATCACCAAACAATCGGTATTAACTGCGGTTGTGGGTCTGTATATCTTTGTCAATCTGGTTCAAATCTTTGAATTTAAATGTTATTTTCAAAATTGGAACTGATTGCGAGAAGAATACAGACAAGCGGTAAAGTGCTTACCTATTTATTTTACCTCCAGTACCAAATATCGACGATATATTTAAGTCTCTTTTTTAAAATGCGTAAAGAAAAAAATGTTATAAGAAATGGAAACAAATTTATAACTCATAATTTTAACCAAAATGGAAAACCATTATATATCTCCATAAAAATCAAATTGATCAATCTGAGCAAACAAACAAAATTAAATATTTTTTCAAGATAAGAATTCAATTCAGTACAATTTAGTAAGAATCGGGGCTCCCTTAAGTCTCGATGACACAGGGTGAGTTTACAAGCTACGTATCCACTAAGTTTAAAAGCGGGTGAATCGGCGAGTCCGATTGTGATTACACAAAAAACTGTCCACTCGCTCAGTAGCGAACAACCCAGCGAGTTGAAGTGGAACGTAAATGAAATTGTGATATTTGTTAACATCTATCAGCAGTATCCTATGTTATGGAATATAAAAGATAAAGACTATTGCAACACGAAGAATATTTCGATAAGCCAACGGATCTTCATCCTTCAACTCTTTTAGTAAATTGTTAGATGCACCATGTGTCTCACGTCTTTCTATCCTGGATTTTACCCACACTCTTCTGTGATGTTTTTCTTTAATTTTTAACTCGCTTTTTATAACATGCGCTAAAATAATGATTCCTGAACGAACTATGGGCTTGCACGTAGCTGCTAGTGCCAGTAGCGGGAATAACGTAAACTAATTCTTCAGATGTTGGACAGTCAAAACCAGCTGTTTATTGCTAGCCATATTGGAAACATAAATAAGCCAATCACGAGTTAGCAAGTGGCGAGTAAAGTTGACGACCTATCCACTTTTTTCGTAGATTGTCAAAAATCTGATAGGTAAGCAAGTAACACGATGACACTGAGCGAGATTACTAATAGATAGTGAATTTTCCAAATAGTAGCTTGTAAACTCGCCCTGTGTCATCGAGCCTTCATCTCTATTTTCTGATAAGGAAACGTGAATAATAATGACATAATTTTTTTTTTGTAAAATATACTTATACATATATGGGCTCAAACCGATAAAAACGTAGCTCAATTTTTGTTTTATGTTATAATGAATAAAATTTTATAATAATAATATAATGTTTTAGAAATTATTGTCAAGATTTCAGACTAGTATCATATATTACATGCTCACTTCACTTTTGAATGGGACAAAATATATATTTTCAGCATTAAGGAATTTGTTAATTTTTTCAATTTATCGGATGGGATGAATGTTGCAATCTTTAAGTTTATGTTTTCTACATAATGAGGATTGAGGTTTCATCAACGAATTTGCCGAAAATTAATTTAATTAGTTTTTAGTTGTACAAGCAAACATATTTTTTGATTCACAGTAACGTTACAGCATCATTTAGCTATCTAGGCTATATATCACCATAACTAATGTATAGTGCGTAAGGCGGGAATATTTCTACAGACCCAACAGAGGCAGAATATAATGTATGGGAGTATAATACATACTACATACGAATGCGTCCACTTCGCATATCCTTCCTGGGAATGTATTATGGAGGGTTCGGTTTTACCTACCCAGTCCTGTAGCCGGGCTAAGCCGGATCGACAGAATTGGAATTTGAAATGGGTAGGAACCCAACTACCCAACTGCCCACCTCCCGGTACCTACCCACGCACTCTCCTGTCACTTTCCCGCCTTTGTAACTCGGCCGGAAGTCCGCTGCGGGAAAGGGACCGCCAGAAACGTGGAATTCTAAAATTGAATCTATTTTTCAAACAAGCGCTTGAAGCTTTTTCATTGGATATATTTTTCCTGCCAAAAAGGTTACGGAATTTTTTAGAGGTTTTTTCCGTTTCATTCGATCGAAGTAGTTTCCTATGTACAGCTCCGTATCGCTAATGCGGGGAAAGAGCTAAGCAGGATTATGTACATACCTAATGTACCGGAATTTATTATGTTCTCAAATCTGGTTTCTCATGCTCTACTTTGTATTTTGTTACTCGGAAGGCAAATCGCTAGAGACTCGTGTAGGAAACAACAGTCAGCATCATTATTTTATTTTATTTAAATCTCTTCACAACTTTAAACATTAAAGTTAAATGAAAAGATAATACAATGACTAAATAAAATTTCTATGAGTGGACTTGGCATACCAGTAAAACATTCTGTCCATACATTTGAACAAAATGGCAGCCAAGATAGCCGCAACGCTCTTTCCATGGTTATTATTCAGTGGCTTGACATTTGATTGACATTTTGGGCAATAACAATTATTTCACATCACATAAATAAAACTTTTTTTTGTACAGTTCTTTATTTAATCATTTTAATTTTTCTGACAAATCTCTGTAATAAATGTTAAGAAAAGTATAATCCATTTTCAAAACGAAGAAACTTAATTTTTCATACTTAAAATATATTTTGTATAACCCATTTTTAAAACCCACATAAATTTACTGTTGTGGCCACTGCTTCATCCATCGAGTTACATTTAATGTTATGTTGACGAAACGTTCTTCAAAATGATTTGAACACAGAAGAATTCTTGATGGGTCTCCAACCCTCAGGTCGCGTAACTTTAAAACACCCTTTTTGAGCTTCTAAGGAAACCTGAAGAGTGTTCTTATATTACAAACAGGTTTTACAATATACCTACGACAATGGAAAGTATCTACTGAATGAAATAAATTCACCTTTGGATAGGAAAATTCAGCGTTTGGAATAGTTATTTCCAAAAAATCCATTTTCAAAGTGTAATCTTTTAATAAATAAAACAAAGTCGGGTTAGTTACACCATTTACAACTCAAGAACGGCTGGACCGATTTAATGATCTTTGATTTATCGGATTTGTCTCCGCTCCGAATAGCAGAATGGCGAATATAAAACATCAGAAAAAATCAGGACAAAAAAGTTATGAAGAAAATTCTTTTTCCCCATACATTTTGTATGAAATGAATTTTCATCTTTTGAAAGAGCTGCAGCAATATTGTGATAGGTATAATATTAAATAGTAGGTGAATTCCAAAAATTCAAAAACGTCAAATGTTAATGCGTTGATTGTTTTGCCTTTGTTCTTAAGCATATAATGCTGCCCCTCTTTCTTATACACTATAGGCCTTACTAAAAAACCCTGTGGAAAATTTATTCAATTGACAAACGGCCGCGGATGTGAAAACATTACTAATTAAAAAATTGTTCTTGGAAAAAAATACACGCCGTTTACACAGCCTGGGGGGCTAGTTTATCTCTGTTTTAGGGATGATGTCTGAACGAAATTTGGAATTTTCCTAAGTATTTTGAATGTTCTATATATTTCTTATTTTTGAAGGTGCCGTATAAACAAATACCATTTTTAAAAACTAGATAAAATTACCGTTTAGATTTGTGTATTTGAAATACACTTTAGTTTTAAAAAACTGCCATATTTTAAGATTTAAACACGGAAAAAAATGTAAAATAATTAAAACATTTTTGATGAAAGTGTAAAGAAATATTAAAAAAATTAAAATTTAAAAAATAAAGACCTTTTATTTAATGAATTTGAAATGAAACTGTCAACTCACTTTTTTCTCGTGCATAAAATAAAAAAATTATAAAAAATTTCAAAGTTTTTTTTAATGCCAAAAAAATAACCTTAAAAATATCTCTGATATTTCAACACATTTCTTGCACCACTAAAGATGTAAATTTCTTTGATAAGTTTACCAACACGTGAATTTGATATTAATATTTAAAAAAAACACCATTTTTAAGAAATTCTCATAAAATAAAGATTTAAAAACGTAAATTTGAACTTTTATGTAACCCAAAACAATATTTTGACAGTTCAACTTTTAAATACTGTTTATTGTGCAATAACTTGATAAAACTGATGAAAACCACACAAATAACACGGCAAATGTATTAATTACATGAATAGAAGAGTGAATTGGTCACTATAATAGAAATCATTCAGTAAAATCTCAACATTTAGTAAAAATATTCCCGTCATGCATGAAAACCAACAGCTGTTTTTTGCGCGGGCAAGTTGTGCAGGCGCGACGTCATCACCATCTAGCGGCTATGAATGAAAACAAAATTTTGTATGGAAAATTTGAAAAATTGCAGTGTTGCCAAATTTAAAACGTGTTTTAGAGTGAAATTATTTTTTAGTAATATTTCGTGTTTTAGTGTAAATGTGTTGTATCCATGATGCTACAAAACACAGGTAATCGGTCGTGCTGTGGTTTTTTTTTAGTAAGGCCGTATGTCAACAGTCGAAAATGAGACAAATGGTGAACGTATGTCTGTACCCCTCCAAAGTGAAAATACAATAATTATAAAAAATCTCCATCACACGTATAAAGAAAAACGCAATTCCCGTAAGTAAGTAGAAAATAAGAAAATCCATAAACAACACCATCTCTGATACTGACAAAAACAAAACACGGCTTGCGCATCGATAATTGCTTCATTGTGTAATTTTTAACTTAATAAAAAAATGAATTCAATTCAGCTAATAAGTTAACACGACAGTTATTGATTCTGAAGCGGTACAAAGTTTTCCCGGGTCAGCTAGTAAGAAATAAAGAAAGCAAAATGATTTGTAAATCTTTTTCACAACGCTCTTAAATATTAATTGCCGACATATGATAATAAATTGAATGGTGCGTAATTAATATTTCTATGAATGCATATATCATTATCATTGACATATAATTAAAAATAAATAATTTAACCAAAATATAATTATCCCAGGGCCGCGCGGCATTTTCGCTACATATGTTTGCTGACTGTCCATTTAAGGGATAAAATATATAATTTGGGTTTAATAAAAATATTATATAGAAAAGCATTTCACAATAATAGCATTAGTATAATATCTCCAAGTGAGGAAAAGGGTATTAGGGACAATCCATCACTTCCACTGCGGTGCAAGGCGATGTTCCGAGAGAGCACGGCTGGAGAAGTCAAAGGGACTCCTTCAACCATTCTCTCTCGACCTGGCCTACCATGCACCTGGTGGGCAGACGCATCCGCCGCTAACATCCGGATAAACCTAACTCCATGAACCCGGGCACTCCGGCTAAGTCACCAAACGTAGCGAACCACTTGGGCTGATCTATGGCAGAGGTGTTGGTTTTCCAATAAATGGTTCTCCGGGCGGCGGTACCCACACCCGCCACCCAAATTGAAAGGAACTAAACTGGCTAAATGGAACATTTTTTTTCTATTAAAATTTGTATGTAAGGCACTTCGAGCGTTATATTCTGTGATGAAGCTTTAGTTGATCTCCCGATAGATAGGCCCCCACAATTTTAAATGTAGGTCTGTTAAACAATCTTACGATTTCACGGGAAATTTAGATTTTGATTTATGTATAATAAGAGAAAATTAAAAACATATATCAGAACTATTAGTGACAGATAAATAGGTAGGTATGCTGAGAGGATGTGATTTTTTTCTTCTTCTTAAAACACGCTTGAGGAAATAATATCCCATTAGTACATATTTAAGCAACCAATAAAATAGCCCAGACAAATCACACAGCAAAATTCTCCCACGAGCTTTATAATAATGTTCCCGACGCAAATAGCTCCACAATTTAAATGTCCTTTTAGGCCAACATCAGCCTAATCCCGGATTTAGTCGCGGTATTCCTACCAGTTTTATTTTTTAGATTTGCGATTGATAGAATGGATAGACCCTTACAATTTCCGATCCGATCGGCAGGAAGTTCGCTTCCATTGGCGTAGAGTGGCGAACTGTAAAACTTGACTTTTTGAAATAATGGCATACAAAGCTCCGGGGCAAAAAGGCTCCTTTCTCTTTCATCATGAATTTATAATATATGTGTTAAAAAGTTAGGACTTAACAAAAGAAGAAGTGGTTGTGTTGTTTTTTTAAATGAAGCACCCTTTGAGAAATTAAATCCATTGCTATGTTTATAAAGTTACAAGTTACCGACACATAACTTTTTACCCACCCAACGCACAAAGGTTTAACAATACTTTATGTTTTCTATGCAAGTTTAGTTAGAGAAGTGTTAATTTTTAGCTAGCTTGGGCTTTTTATAGTTAAATTCCTTTGTATATTGAGAAGGGAGGAAGTTCAAAAAATGATCACACAATTAGCGACATCTAAAATTACTGGCGCCATCTTTGGACTAAATGAATAAACTTATTGATGGTAAGTTTTTAGATTTTCACGGCCAAAAGCATTTTCGTTGTCAGTTTTTGGGGTGTTATGCCGTGTTGTGCTACCTCCTACTATACACATCGTCGGATCTACTGGATCTGCCCTGATGATGGACACTGCAACGCTGTCCAAAACGTCGGCTATAGTAGGAGGTAGCACAACACGGCATAACACCCCAAAAACTGACAACGAAAAAACTTATTGATAATAATTATCAAAATTTATAATCCATAATTGCTTTGAAACTTAACTAGAAAACAAAACAATATGGTTGTTGAAGAAATGGTTTATTTTGTTGTTTGTTAAAAATTATTTGCAAGGGGACATGGCTGCAATATGGGGAGGGCGGATTTTTTTAGGTTTTTTTTATTCGTGGTACATACATTTTTGTCGTACCGGGCGAGGCAGTTTATGCACACTTTTTCATGCGTGGAAATTCCCGTACAATATGTTTCTGCGAGACCTAAGATGTGTTTTTTTAATAAGGGGATTTCAGTATTTATGTGGAGTTAGGATACCCTTATCCATTTGGGTGCACCCAGGGCTATGTGTATATGGCTTTATTCTGAAATGTTTGAAGTTTTTCCAAGTGAGACTCTGAAGCGTGGGTAAATGTAGAACTTAATATATTGAACCATTGTTAGGTGACCTCGAATGTTTAGGCCGTAACGTCGTTTGTATATTAATATTAACATTTACTTCATATTCTTAAACCACCCCTGTAATGTTTTTAACACGAGAAGTTTCAACGTTAGCAATAATCACTCGATTCCTTTGGGGGATGTTTCGTATATGATATGCCATATGTCTTTAACAATCCATTTTGTTTAAAATAATATAAGTAGGTACGCATAGTAGACAAATTCAAAACTTTTTTTATGGTAATATAAAATATATATAATAATTACATTTACACATATATATTTTACAAACTATTATCAGAAAAAAGAAAAAAATGTTGGTATTCTACTCCAAAGTTGTCCAAAACGTGTGTGATTATAAATATTTGAAAAGCAGTTGCCAACGAAAGGAGATATATTCATTCATACACGAAAACCAAATCGAAAATCAAAATCACAATGATTTAAACATAATAGATATGTTTAGGAATCTCCTAACTATTAACGCTTTTAAGTTTTCTAATTATTGCATCATCTTATTGATTGAAACGTTGCTTGAAACGGCATTAGCCGTGTTTGGTGACCAGATCTGAATAGCCAGGTACTTCCCCACCTTCCTCTTCCCTATCTCCTTCCCCTCCCCACTACCCTCAGCCTCACAACATACCCCAATTGGGGATGCCACAGTCTCACTGGCTTCAGACGGGAGCAGTTGGAACTCTTGTGAAGTATTCATGTAAAAAAAAAAAAAGTAGTGAAGAGCTGTTTTAATTCGACCTTTTAGCATTTCATCTGTCTGTAAATTTGTTTGTATGTTCTGAAATTTGCTGCATCCAGTTTATTATTCAAGCAAGCCTCACTTTGACTAAATGACTAACTTCGATAAGGAGGTTAACTTTGACTGAGCTTTACAATATTGCGGTACCAACTACCTGAAAAAAGGTTGAAAGTAGAAAGAATTATCGTTGAGAGAGAGTCTTTCTTTAGACAAAACAAAAAGCTACTTCATTATTAGAAATTAATAAAATAGTCGCATAAAATATTATATGGTATATCATTAAGAATGTAGGTATATAAATACCTAATTGGATATCTTATGATTTTAGAAGAAATTTTATTTTTGATTTATTAAATCAGGAAAAAATTTTTTTTTTGGGCGCGAGGGGTACTGTAGATAGAACTAACTACTAGTTATTATAATATGTTTTATATCTTGGTACTTATCTCTGATTTGTGATATTCGGTGATTGGGACTTGGGAAAAAAATTCTTAAATATTAGTACATGAACATTCTTACCTATCCCTTTTATTCTTGCTATTTCCCATTCCGAGACATTTTTTTACTTATTGCAAGTGTAACTTTCGTTTTTTGTTGGTCTGAAAACCGTCAAAATAACATAATTAAAATAATAATTAGATAATTTGTAGAGCGCCGTTTTGCGAAAAATCATCTCAATGGCGGTATATAGTGGTATAAACCAAGTAGTTGTATATCTATGTGATTTATAATACTAATAATTAAGTAAGTCTCTGGATTTGTCAAAATCTCCTCCCTCCCTTTCATTAATCAAACCCTCCGCACCGCATTTCCAAGGTAACAATAACCAAAAACTTACCTACACAAGGTTTCCGGAAACTATTACTGTGATCGGGAAATCGAAGAATCTATATCATACTTTTTTGGAGTCGATTTGGTAGTTTAACTTTTTTGATTTGAGCTTTCGTTTTTGAGTAAATAAATCTGAAGTTGGAATTTTGGTCGCTAGGGGGATAATATCATCTATCTCTTTTAAAATGCATCGAATCGTAGCTGGCTCCAAAAAGTTTTTAACCATTAAGTTACAAAAAAAAATTGTTCAGATCGAAAAAAAAATATTTTGGGTTTTTTAGTGATCACGATTCACCGGTTTCTCTTCTTTTACGACGAGTTTCCGGACATCAGTGTACAGTGTTACGGAGTTAATTTAAAATAAAATAAATTGCTTTACATAAAAATAGTTATTATCCAAAAATGTACCTTATTTATTCCTCCGAGAATGTTTCTCCGCCAATGTCCAAGACAAATACACATCCCGAATAAGATTTACTACCCTACGTATGCACAAACGGCCCCAGGCTTTAAATATTTGAGTCCAATAAAAGTTGTTACATTGCTATTCGCTTTTCTCATCTCCCGCCTAGCTGGGGGACTGCCTGGAGGCAGGGGGAAGGCAGGGGGGAGGTGGGTGGTATAGGGGATTGGGGGGCCGGATACGTTAGGCTTAAGGGGGTGGATAGTGTGGAAGGGTAGCTATCTAAGGGATGGAACGGGTAAATTTAATGTTGAAGGTGAAAGGATACAAACCTGTTTTTATTATTATTTTATTAATTTTCGCGTAATTTTATGTTTTAAAATGAAGAATCTTCAATATGAGATGATTTTTTTAAATAGCGGTCTAAGTATTGTGTTGTCAAAATCTAGTAAAAAGGTGTCACAAAAATGAGTCAAATTGTACTCATAGCTCAGAAATTAACAATATTAACCTTTATAAAAAGTAAGTACTAAATGTTACAGTTTGAGGCGTTCGATAGTCTGGTGGTTTATAGTGATCGGATAACGGCTGATTGTATTGAGCTCGAAAGTCATAACAGGAAGGTATAGACATAGACCATCTGTTTAGAAGAAGTTATGCTTAATAAAACGTTTGTTCTCGAAATCGCTGGGTTTTAGGAGTATATAAAAAGGAACAATTCAGAGAGAATTAAGTGACATATTTATAGAATATTGATGATTTTTCACTTATCGAGATATTGTTACTCAATTTATTGAGGAAAACTATTAAAAAAAATCGATAATCTTTAGTTACGAAGGTACGTTTCTCAAATCTCGGCGTCAAAGCCTTCATTATAAATTAGGTACTGCGAAACGTTTGAAATTTTCTGAGAAACTTGTCGCGAACATCCCCCGACTCCCCTCGCGACTAGCCCGGCGAGGACAGGCTTACAGCCCCAATAGCAATGCCGCGATGCCGGGCCGCGCGGTAGCGAGTAGCGGGAAGCGAGTAGCGAGTAAGCCGGAACGGTATCTGCGAGTATCCAATGTGTTTGAAGTATGAGTGAATGTGTTCAACGTACGTATAAGAATTGTACCGGGGGTGAGAGGAGGAACTGCGGGGTGGGGGTGGGGTGAGTCGGTGGGTGGATATTGGATACCTCGATACCTGAGCGCGGATGAAAGATCAAACGAATCCGCGGACGAACGATTATGTTTTGATTTTGTTTCCACTCCTTATATTGCCTTTTAATGTAAAGTGTACTGAATGGAATGATTGGGTTTATGTGTGAAATATAATATGTTACATCGTTTGATAGGATCAAAACATTCGAATCAAATTCACATAGAATCAAATTATATTACTTTTGTGATACAACCTGCAACTCAGCACACGTTTTTATTTTATTTTAGGAACTCTTAAAACTTAACTTAAAAGTCGCTCTTTAAACGAAGTTAGTCAGCATTCCCTTTAAGTATCGAATTGAATCCGTGCGATTGTTAATCGAGCATGATACCCACGGATAGATTTTACCAAAAATGTTTAATAATATACGTTTAAAAAAAAAAGATTTATTGTAATGTAAATAACATGAGTTACATTTATACATTTTATTGCATTTTACAAAATATTGTATCTAAGGTCATCATTGGTCATGTATACCTTATCAGAAAAGAATAGCTCTTGTGCCTGATACGGGAGTTACGATTCTTACTTAGGTTGTAAGTTATAATATGTTTTGTATAAAATATTAAGTTTTTCCTATAAGTTTTTTTCAATTTTATTAATTTGTTCCGATTGGTTGACGATGGGAGATTATTATAGTTTTTTTATGACTTGGTAAATATAATGGTTTTTGATTGGAGTTGTTTTAAAATTAGGTGTAATAAATTGGTTTTCATTTCTCACCAGTTTGTAAAATTCTTGATACTCTTTTTTTTCTCAGTTTTACAATGGAAGCTTACTTGAATATGTTATCGACATTAGGTACTACTTAGTTTTACTGGTTGGCTAATTGTTTGGATCCAAAAATTTTGCTATCAATTTATGTAAAATATTATATAACTAACACGTTGGCAGCATAGTGGTAGAATTTAGAATACATAGATGGTATACATTTTGCGCGTGTATAAATATTCCTGCAAATCCTGGATTGCAAATCCCAGTATCAGTAGATAGAATACTTCTATTCCTATCCCTTTGTTTCCAGGCAGTGTGGGTGGGGGTGGGGGTGGACAAGTGGGGGAGGGGGCAAGGTGGCTGATTGCTGAGCGTTTCATCCCTTTGAAGAAAAATGCGATTTACAGAATAACTTTATCGGTTCGGCCACTCTTTGCCACCATGTGGAGGATTATTTCTGATAAGATCCCCCCACAATTTTTTTGGGGAAAAATGGAAAACTAATGATATTGCGCAATTTATTGCTGGTGGGAAAGAGATACCTTCGATATATAAAATTGTAATTTAAATTTGCGAACGATGATATAAAATATTATTAATTATTATATTTAAAATAAGACCAAAGATTTCATTTTGGATTTGATACATAACCTAACCTAACCTAACCTAACCTAACGTAACCTAACCTAACCCAACCAAACTGAAAAATATTTTTGTAATCAAAAGGTAAGATTGCCAAATATCTAGTATAGATATGAGCTACTCTATTTATTTTTGCTTTAAATTATAAGATATGCCATTAAAAATGTTGATATTGATTTGATGATTTTAGAGGCAACCCGGGAAATTATTTGAGAGTAAATGAAAATCATGTAAAAAAAGTAATTAACTATATTTATTACAGAAATATGATGACATATAAATAAAATAATAAAAAATATCAAAAGAAAGGGTGTACATTTTAATTACAAATTGCCTACTTACAGTAGGAACAAAATTTTGTCGTACATAATATATTAAAATTACTACCCAAAAAATGCATATTTAACGATGTTTTTTTATATTATTTTTAATCGTATTTTTAAAAGAAATGTAGTAAAATTATTCTTTTAAATGTGTAATATCTACTCACAAATAATTGCCCAAGTTGACTATAAAATCATGAAACATTAAAATCTGTGATGGCCTATATCTCATAATTTAAATCAAAAATTAGTAAAGAAACTCATGTCAGTATTAAATATTTGATATACCTTTTGATTACAAAAATAATTTTTCAATTTTTATTGGGTATTTTGATCTCAAATCCAAAATTAAGATTTGTGCGAAACGAGCCGCGCAAACGTTCCTCTTTAAACTCATCAAGTTTATAGATATAGCCAATTAAAACAATCCCTGAAAGAGAACTTTATTGATATACAACAACCAAATAGATTGATCAGGTTAAAACTAACGGTAATTAAAGAACGGCTGTGAGGTATTTAAAAACTACGACTTAGTTTTTGGATTTAGTAGATATATATAATAATAACTGGGATCACTCTCCGTACACGGCTTCCAAATATCACAAATCGAAACTAAATTTGAAAGAAATAAAATATCATTGCGAAAGTCATTTAACTTTTAAAAAGTTTACATAAGAAAGGCACAAGATTACCAGATACATTTTCAGCCTTTAAAACATCTAACGCTGTGTATCTGTAACTCTTGTTCAATGAACTCGAGATTTAAGATATAACTCGAATTTGTTTTGAATTTAAGTCGTTATGAAAATTGGAACTGGCAATCCTTGGCTACGAATACTAAGGTCGCGGGTTCAAATCCTTGACTGCGCAAGTACATTATCGTAGTTGATTAATTTGTGTTTATTCGAAATGATTACTTTAAATAATATTTAATACACTTGCAGCAAGGTTCCAAGGTAGTAGATACTGTCAATACCATAATGGTGAAAGTCCACCACTCTAAATTGAAACGATATAACGAAAAGTTAATACACACGATATTCACAATACCAAACATTCAGAATCACTAATAAACACATATTTTATTTTTCCCTTTCATCATTATTTAATGTTTACTGTTTGTATAAAGTTTAAAGTTTAGACCTGGTACCGATAATCTAATATTTTAAAATAAAATTATTTTAAGTGTCGTTCTCCAAATTAGAATATAATATCCCGTGATTTTTATGAGGTTGTTTTTGTGTGTTTGTATTTTAGAATCTTCGGTTTTGCTTTGAATTTTTGCATTTTCAAATATGATGTAGGAAAAATTAATTTGATTTATTTAATTAGTTAATAATCCTGTATTTGAAATGCGTTTTTCTTTTATTTAATTTTTTGAAGGATGTCGTAATTTAAAAAAAGATTAATATTTCTAACTGTCTCTAAAATTGACAATTTCCTGAAGCTTCTTTTTTCGAATAAATACTTTCAGCTTCACAAATCCTCCAGTTTGCGCTATTTTATATTAATATATCAAGATTTTTTCTCCATTAAAAAAAAAAAATTATTCACGCAATTAAACCATCAAGTATCTAATCAAATCAGTATGTATGGTGCAATGTGTACAGTACGGTCACATACATTTGATGTCCTAATCAACCCTTAAAGAGTGAGAGAATAGATTTGCAGGTTATTTGGTATAACTTGAAGTAGGCAAGAAAACCCGGAAGGAGGCCCCTGCGCGGACTACGCGGGGTGTGGGCCCCCATGCATCATGCATGAGCCCCGCCGACACAGGAATCCACTCGGCCCCCGCCTTTGAATGCGTGAACACGCGATAGGAATATTAAGCGCCCCAATGATGACCCGCCCCCGCCCGCGTAGACCCTCCGACCGCCCTACACGACCAGGATTTGGGTATTGTGGTAATGTGCTCCGGCCTGCGCCGAAAGACACGCTGAAGTATGAAGGGTGTTATAGTTGATGGTTTCATGGAACCGCAGGGATGGATAATAGATGGTGAATGAATGCCCTGATTTGATACTATTCATCATTTGTCACTCTCAGGTGTGGTTAAGTGAGAATTAATAGGACTATTAGTGAACAATTGCTGACTCTATTCAAAATATAAGTAAATACAAGTTGATTTTGGCAGCCACCACTGCTTTTAAGCTACATTTAGCGTCAGATTGAATGGCTGTGCTTGATCTTCCGGTATTTCAATGGAAGGTGATGCGAAGAAATAACGCTATTAATATTTTCGGCACGTGCATAGCTGACCAAATAGGTGCCCAAATTTGAACATGGTTGACATTATAAACACCACACTGGTTTTTATGATGAATTATGTTTTTGTTTTCAAAAACTCGGCAGTGAATGATTCCCTGGATTCATCCCTCCTGCAACAATCCTGTCAGCTGCGCTAGTTTGTTGTGAATGGTTCTTGATAATTAAAAATAATTTTTCAAAAAAAAAAAACTTATAATCAGGAACGAGTAATTAGGACCACCTGGGGGCAATTCTATTGTGGTCTCAAAATTTCTCTGATTCTAGAAACGTAAGTACAGTTACCTTCTCATGGTACATATACAGATACAGGGTATCTATACAGGGTACTTATACAGGGTACTTATATAGGGTACCTATACAGGGTATGAAGGTACAGGAACCTATATACTACCGACATTTATCGGATAACCCTATAGCCTCTATAATCTATCTGTACTAGTGTCATCCATGTCTCGTAGCCCAAACTATCATACGTCTCTTCATGACCCAGCAAGCTGGGCCTTCTATACAAATGTACGGAATGTAAATGTCATGCAAATGCCTATAGGCTCTATAATCTATCTGCACTAGTGTCATCTAAGTCTCGTACCCCAAACTATCATAGGTCTCTACTAGACCCAGCATACTGGGCCTTCTATACAAATGTACGAAGTGTAAATGTAATGCAAATGAAGGGTACAATCATTTTATGAATCATTTCATTCAATATACATTTCTTGTAAAAATATTTTCTGTTCCATTGTAAAAATATTTTCTGTTCCATTGTCGATCTCTGTTCGGATTGAAAATAAGTAATAACATTCGCCCTCGATTGAAAATCTGAACCTAGTCAGAAAGCAAGGACAATAGAATCTACAATTCCCTAGCTCGCTTTTCCATTTTCATAAACATGAAAAGAAACATTAAACTGTAATGGTTCACAGTTCAAATAGCAAGAATAATATTATTTTGCCGGAATTCATAAAAGCTCTTTCGAGATAAAGCTCCATATAAAAAATGACGTAACCCGCTTCCCGTAAGACAAAGAATCTATTAAAAATGATATTCCGTTGTGGAACTTGAAAACTGCCTTTACATATTTATGGTAATGTGTGGAAGTTTCCACATAAAGTAAATACAAGCCTTGGGAGATTTCATACAACTTAAACCGAGAGGAAAAGACTTCCGAAGATAAAATATTTGTTAATACTTTCTTCCAAAGAGATTTAGCGGGGATTCGATTAGGTATCCGTATTACTATACATGTACATATATTCACATTTTATTACCAGAATAGCGTAGAACCGTGACAAATCATGGGATAATTGGAAAATTTCGAAAATGCTGAATAAAATAATGTACCCATAACACACCCATTTTCATTGAATTCTTCACACTATCAGATCCAGTTTTGAAAATGACACCTAAATTCAGATGACTTCATTGAAATTAGTACGTTTTATAATATTTATTTACAAGCTTTCGAGGGTAAGTACGGAATATGAATTACTTGGTTTAAAGGGTTTCTTTGTTAAAACTTTGTCTAATTTTCGCGCTAATTCCATTTGTTTGTAACAAAATATCGATCACAAGTGTATCAGAATATATTATTTATGTCTTACTCCGCTTCAAGGTTAATATGGAATATTTCTTATTAAAACAGTTAGATTTAGCTTTATTATAATGAAAAGTGAGTATTTACGTCAGGGGAGACAAAAAAAAAAATACTAAAAAAATTCATGCTACATTTTAATTTTGTTAAAATTAATTCACTTGAATAAACGAACTGCACTCCGCCATATTTATATTATATTTCATAAATTTTAATCAATGCTGCCAATAATAGAAAAAATATTATTTTCATATAAAACAATAATTTATTAAATGGAAAAACACACTTTGTAAAACACCACTTTATTTGAATTAATAATTACTTAACAGCCAACCAGGTTTCGCTTAGCTCAAGCTTCATCAGGGCTATTATATTAACTGAAATTAATTCAAATAAAGTGGTGTTTTACAAAGTGTGTTTTTTCATTTAATATATAATGTCACACCACAAAGTATTTGCTTCCTTCCATAAAACAATAATTTATTCATTATTGACAAGTTTAGACCTGTTTTTATAACAGAATATGTTTTTATAACCCCTATATCCACATGAATGTCACACTAAAAATTATACTTGTTTTACTTGTTACTGAATACATGGATATTTGTGTCTCTTAGTTTAAAGGGTCTTGATTGCGATGTGATTTAACTGTATATTAGCTGTGTATTAACTGTACCTATGTATGTGAAACACCTGACTGTATAAATTGTTCATATATTAAAAAAAAAAAAAAAAAATTATGAAATGTAAACTCTTCTTCCATCCATATAATACTATGTTTCATTTTTAAGATACTTAAATAAAAAAAGAAAAAAAAAAGAAGAAACTGTATTTATAATAGATGGATATAAAGGTATTAGAACAAATACACGTACCCGTTAGACAAACCATGCTTGCCATACCAGCCATTAAAAACCTTGATTGTATATCTTATTGATGAATGACACGCAACTTTCGCAGCTTGAACCTCAACCCAATTACTGGGAATAAATCGATTTAGGTATTTTTGTTTTTATTTTGACGAGAATTTATTTAAAAGGTTGGTACTTTCGACAAATGTTATATTTGATTGTCTATTAAAACCCGTTTAATCACAGGAGACCATATATGTCTCAACGCACATAGGTCTCATATAAAACGCTGTAACTCCCTTACTATCATAGTGAGAAATATGTTCTTAGCTGTGTTAAAAAGGAAAAACACCACGCTTTATATTACAATCTAAAAAATAGCCACCAAAAAAGTAAAATATACACTTTTATGTATACAAAATTTTGAATCGCAAATTGAAAAAAAAATTTGAAACTTCGGAAATTTTTTATAAATTATCTTTACATAGAGCGACAAAAAAGTGAGGTTACAATATGTGTTTGTTATACATTTGTCTAATAAAATATGTATGTGTTTTTATTTATTTTTATTATCAGTAACTTAAGTTAGAAAAAAACGTCAGGTGAGCCATTTTGAAAACTTTTTTATGTTTGTGTGCAAAATTATTATAATTTAAAAAATATATGTTTATTTCGAGTTATATAATTTGAAGCGTATATCATCACCTTATAAAACAGTTTTTAGTTTGTGAATGTGCTCAGAAATATTCCAAATATTTGCATTTTATTGTAAAGCGAAAATATTTTGACCATCTGAAAAATATGCCAAATTTTTGTAGGGTTAAAAAAAGGAATATTCTGCATTATCCGTGTATCGAATTTCGACAAGGAACATTTCGTGTTAAAATATCCGTGAGGCGGACTTCATTTTTATCAAAATATATTTCTGTATTTCGTTCATAATTCTCTTCGTCGTCAAATAAAGAATAGGGTTGTCTTTCATCCCCTAGCCGCACCACTACCGTCACACAACCTATACGCAATACACACACAAACTCGCCCGGAGCGCAGAATCTTATGCAGAGAGCATTCTGCCAGAATTTGCGTCCATTGTTTGTTATTCATGTGTCAGGAGTGTAACGGACGTGTGCGGGGGTGCGTGAGCAATTTGTGACTATTCTACTCTCCTCTCTTCTCCTCTCCTGATCCTGATGCTGTCTCGCCTTCTTCCCAGCCAGCCGCCCCAACCAAACAAACCTAGCCACCACTGATTCAATGCCAGATTCTATTTCTCGTTGCGAATGTATTTTTATATGAAATAAATATGAAGGTGTGTTATGAGACGTACCTACTATTTTATTGTGGTATTTAATTAGAATGCAATGTTATTTATTAACCACTCTGGTTGACAATAGCTTTTCAGAAATAAGTTATCAAGTAAAGAAAACCACGTAGAAGTAGACATAGACAATATCGTAGTTATTATATATATTGACACTAACACCCCCTTTTACTCATAAACATAAACAAGAGTTAAAACAACATTTAAACATTATTACAAATAATATAACATTTTTTAAACATTATTCTACAATTATTAAAATACATATTATATAGTTAGCAGTTCGCTAACTTACAAACAACAGTTCACGCCGAATGTATTTAACAACACTTAGTCGTTGTGAACCGTTGTTTGTTCATTGGCGATCTGCAGTCGTGCTCAGGAACGATGACAAGTTTCCGATATTATCAATAGACCTCGCTAGGTACCCACGACCTCTAGCATGGTTGGTCGATAAGGATTTTATCGACAACTTTTGGTGATTTCTCAACGTTCCCTAGCATGACTGCAGATCGCCAACGAATAAATAACAGTTCACAATGACTAAGTGGCCTTAATATATTCGACGTCAACTGTTGTTTGTATTTTAGCGATTTGCAGTAGTCCTCGGGAAAGATGAGAAAACAGAATCGATACTTTTTTTTTCAATAGCTCCATACTGGAGGCCCCGGGGAAAATAAGTCCCCTCAGAGCCTATGTCATCTTTGGGGATGCTGTGTGGAGGTTCTTTTTGGGGAAAGGAAGGAGAGGAAGTTCTGGAAAGGAAAAAGGTATGATGGGTGTGTAGGAATCTGGGGGTCAGTGTGTCCAGAAGTGACGAACGAATGAATTCATCCCTTCCACTATGGTCAAAAGATCTCTCTCAACCAGTCTCTCTCGATCCGGCCTGCCACGCAGTCACTTATCGATCCAGGTTTGTTAACGCGGTTTTACTGGAGCGGATTCAAATGCTTGTCTCAATGCTTGTCATGTCATCAGAAGTACTATAAGACACATCATTTGTATTGACAACATCATCACGTTGACAACATCAATAACATCATCATCAACAGCGATATTGCATTGTAATGTTTAATTGAAACACGATTATAAATGCAATTTCATTTATTCACAGGAAAAGGTTATCAACTAAAGGCAATCAGGTAGATGTAGGCATAGACAACATTATCATAGAGTTATTATAATAATACCAACACCCACATAAAACTATCACCAAAGAAACGGTAATGTGACGGTGATCCGTGACATTAACATTTATCATATTATACAGTCGTATCTTATTGCTATTATAATAATAAAGCAATTGTATTTTTCTGATAGCGTGACTAAATCGTGGCACACAATTAGAGATATTATTCCATTGATAGAAATGTTGATCTTTAATTAATAATAAAAAGTACTCTCGTGTTACAATTTACAATACGACTTTCTCGCAACGCTTATTGCACTCGGATTAAATTATGTAGAAAATGTCGGCTCAGGTAAACTATTATGCAACTTTGAAAACCTGTCCGTTTAATTCCAATGGCCGCTTAGCCTGTCACGTTTTGTGACGCCTGTCAATCACATAATAAGCCACAGAAAAAACCTGCATTATGAACTTTTTGCATTCTCAAAGAAAGGTAAAAGAATTAACACAGATCAAAAATACATACACGATCTGCTTATCCTTTCCCACAGAATGTAACAATTCAGATTGCGTTAAGAATGGGGGAACCGATTTTAAATTTTTATGAAGTTGTCACAATGTCCGATGCGTATTTTGGTATTTATATCGGAATAATGCAGGCGAGTGTGCAGGTTGGGCCGCGACCCCTTTGTGTTTAGAATCACCCACACAATTCACAATGGCTGGGGGTTTCCCCCGAATGATATTTTTTACAATCCAGAATAAAGCTCGCGGACTTAACAGGTTTACGCAATTTTCTCCGTTTAAAGTTTTTGGGGGAATAAAAAGTGCGTGAGTGCATTTATAAACAGGCTCGAATTGGTTGCAGAAAACGCCCATTCTAATATGTTTGGTTGTTCGTAAATTAATGTAGGTAAATACAGCAGTTTTAACATAGATTCGCGAATAGTCATTAAACTACTTTGTATTCATTGTACTTACCTCATTATAACCGCAATTGGAATTAACTACTTCGTTCGAAAATATATCTACCATGAGTTCTTTGGCTATCCCCGGTAGATTTTTATTTTTATTTTTTTTTATGAATATTTATTTATTTATTAACCAATACATATAATATACAATTAAACAAAATATATATAATATACAATATTGGTGGTAACAATACCTCCCTAATTGAGAAATTCTCGTGTTTAGAGAGGGAGATATATCCATCTTTCACATGCAGCAGATTTTTTGTGGTAATTTTTTGCTGCGGTCTAAGTTTCGGTGCGGTGTTCCAACATTGGAAGGAGATGTCACCGCACAATTTTAATTCTTGATGTTCTCAATTAATAATATATTTTTTCACATATGTAGCAAACACTTAGTACGAACACATAATTATAACAAAAGAGTTTATATTAAAACTTTATTATGTATTTTTAATATTATAATAATCAACCGGTTTCGGCTAAACCTGAACTTTCTTTAGGGGTGTATAAAAATATATTAAATAAATTACAGAGTTTTAAAAGATAAAATACAAGAGGGAGAGAGAGAGCATCAACTTTTATGGAGGACGAGCGGGAAGGTACATAACAAAGAGGGGTAAAAGTAGGTGAGGGGAAGGGAAATATGTTTGTGAAAAAAAAAGCTTTCCTCACCGCATGGCCGCAGACGAAGATATTCAAATACAAAAGAGATATGCTATGATGTCGCGCGACTTTCGCCGAACTACGACCTAATCAGCGTAGCTTGCATACAAAAAGAAATTGTTCATTTTATTGGTTTTTTGAAGGTGTGCATTATTATTGGTTAACAATTTAGTTTGAATACGAAAAGAATTCGTTCATTTAGTTTAGCGTTCGTTTAGTTTATTCGTTAATTTAGTTTATTCGTTAATTGGTAAACAACACCGGCGACACCCGGAAGCGCAGTCTCACCTAGTAAAAACGGCGGATAGCACATCTCCTTATTTTTTTATTTTTTTTATTTATTTGTTTTTCTTAAAATTGCTACATATTATAATAATACTGGTCTTCCATTAAAAGCATTAGCTTGTGAATGGAAGAAGAGTTTACATTTTTTCATATATGTACAAATACAGTCACGTGTACAGTTAATACAATGCAGTTAATACATTTCATATATGTACAATTAGGTACTATTTACTATAGTCTTTCTTTCAATATATAGGTGCACTTAATAACTTAATACAGACACATGGCAATCAGACCCGTAAACTAAAAGATACAAACATAGATGTATTCAGTAAGAAGAAAAATAAGTATGATTTTTATATTTCAATATCTTTGGCCGCAGCCGACAATCTGACCCCATATCTAAAATTTTTCTAAATTTTGGATTTCCGTCATGAACAGTTAAGAATAAAAGTGAATTGCGTCTTAAAAACAGATAAACGTAAACCGATAAAAATTCACGTGCTTGCAATAAACACGCCTCTGGAATCTGTTGTATTAGAAGGTAGGTACAGTGTAATTTGAGCACATTGATATTTTAATAGGAATATAAATGAGAATGAATACGCCACTAACAAAACTTGATTAATCTAACTTTTCGATTTTATATGTCTCTGAGAAAATCGTCTGAAAAATTGAATTTCTGTTTTACGCCACCAATCAGAAATTAAACAGCAAAACTTACTTCTCGTCTTATTCTGTTAGAAGTATGTTTAGATACATATGTATGTTATAAGAAAATAAATCTCAAATAATTTCGTTTACCTTTATTATTACGACTAGTGACTTACAACTACGACTTTTTACCAGCATCTGAAAACCAAGATTTATAACTGGTGACTTACAAAAAAAGATTTATAACTAGTGACTTACTTACTAATAAGGCTTTTTACCGGCGACTAAAAACTGAGATTTATAACTAGTGACTTACAAAAATGACTTTTTACCACCGACTGAAAACTAAGATTTGTAACTACCGACTTACAACAAAAGATTTATAACTATTGACTTACTTAGAAATAAGACCTTTTACTAGCGACTAATAACTGAGATTTATAACTAGTCTCTTTTATAGCTAGCAATTACTGACGACTGAAACTCCTTGTATTTTTTGTGACTTTTTCTTCTTCGTATGGTGGAGGTCAAAGTGGGATTCTGAGGTTACTCAACGGCATCAGGAAACTAGTGGAATAACCATTCTTCTACGATGTATTTCGCAAGTTTGTATGTCTTCTTTTCACACAATTCAGAAACCTTAAGGCGCCATTTGTGCATCATATACTGTGCTTAAAGAAATTGCCTCTATAAAAAATTCTAGGAAATCCGGTAGTAAGTTCACTTAAGTGTAGAGTGTATATTGTTCCAGCGAGAGATCGTACGTGACAAAAACAACACGCGTGAGAAGGAAGAGAACGAATGTTGATAATGTCCGTACGGGCTTTCGTTGGGACTAGTTTAAAGCCACGAGCCAAAAATGTATGCAATCCTTAGTGTGCCTTATATCGTCATGAATAGAGATAACAGGCATAAAAATAGCTTCGCTAACGGAGTCTATTTTGTAAAAATAACAATATTTTGCAAAATAACGGAGTCTATTTTGTCTTAAATAGACTCCGTTAGCCAAGTGATTTTTATGCCTGTTATCTCTATTCATGACGATATGAGGCACACTAAGGATTGCATACATTTTTGGCTTTTTTAATAGCCTTTTAATCCTTAAAAAATGTCATGCAAATGACCGCCGACCACACTAGCGCCATCTGCTCCGTGCTTCTCAGGATTAATTGTCTTGTCCTCCATTGTTTCTTGTTTAATTTGGCATTTTTAGCCTTGCTCGCTCAGTCTGATCCTGTTTTAAGTTCGCGAAATGTTGCATGCAACCATTTGGCCTCATGCGAGCAAAGTGCGAACAATAGCGACCCTCGCCCGGCCAGCCCTCGCCCGGTGCACCGATGCCGGGGTAGGGACGGGGGCGGACTTTATAATGGAATCGTGTTATGCTGATGTTCTTAGTAATAAACATACATATAATATTGGATCGAGGGGGCTTCATTTTATAAACTGAGTGGATTCTAAACACGCATGTTATTTTGTGGCCCTTCCACTCTAAATTCTCTTCAGTTATATAAATAATTGTATTTTATTATTGTAGGTACCTACATCATCTTTTAGTATTTTTTTTATTACCTTTTTTAATACTTCTTTAATGTGGCAGGTTGTGTATTATATCTGCTCTACAGATATGAAGTAACACAGAAACCTCCTTACGTACATTTTGTAAATAATAAAATTAGATAGAGGCTAAGTATTCTTAATAAATTGTACAGTTGAAATGATTTTTCACAAAAAGGTCGCTCTACAAATTATCCAATTATTATTACTTACGTACTAAGGGTCTAACTATATATTTTTTTTTTAATGTTACACAACTGATATACAACCATTAATGTCCGGAAAATGGTTGTTTACACTGTTTGAGTAAAATGAAAAACCTTGATTATTAGTAAGGGTTTAAATGTACATTGTCAACCATTTGCATGGAATATAATCAATAATGGAGTATTTTGATATACTTGTCCCAGTGACGTCAATATTCTAGTATCGACTCTCGTATCGAAATAATAAAATATTTTGAATTTGTCATTTTGAATAAAAATTGGAATTGTTTGTTTGGAGAAATCAGACAGGCGATAAAGTGCCTACCTATCATATAATATTTTTAACAGAAAATTATTTTTCATTTTAAAAATTGAAACCTATGCGTTAAGACTGTTCCGTTATTTTTACCTATCTGCGCTAGTTTGTCATATTTATAAGTTTTTTAAAAAATAATTGCCCGATCCTAAATGTTACAATTCAAACATTTTCTGGTTTTATTACACGACCCGAAATATTTCCCATGGGCTTATTCTATTTGACACAAACAGATACCATGACCGCATTGTGCAAATAAAATGAATTTCAATCTTGAATAAAGTTGTAAAGCTTTTTTCTATTTCGACCTAAAGCTGTCCATTGGGCCTTTAGGACCTACTGGATAGAAACAGGTGCACTTATTCAATTGAAGCGTGTAACAATATTATTGTTAAAATGATTTCGTTTTCATTGTACAATACATGCTAGTAATATGCAGTTAATAAAAAACTTCGTTTAATCATTATTTTATTTATTTATTGGCTCGCCATATGAACATTTTTAATACGGTTATAGCGATAATTTTAATTATAGGTGAAATCAGAAGTCATAACAACATTCACTTGTTTAAAACCATAGAAAGATAATCTACGTCTGAGAGACGTATTAGGTTAGGTTAGGATGGTTTAATTAGGTTGTCTTTTTTATTTCGCAATGTAGCGAGCTGTCTATCTCAGTTAGCTCAGTTGCCGAGCAGAGATGCAAACCGCACATGGTAATGATGAGTGAAACTTGTGTTAATGAAGAAATTAAACTACAAGAAATAACATTTCAGGGCTATTCGACAATTAGATGCGACTCATTTAGCAGGCATACGGGGGGAGTTATAATATTAATTCAAAATAATATCTCTTACAAAGTCACAACAAATATGGTTCTAGATAAAAATAATACCTGGATGCTTGCTATTGAAATTCAAAAGGATTTTAAGAGGGGAACCTACGCAGCTATTTATCATTCCACAAATCAAAATGATACAAAATTCTTAGATTTTTTTGATGAATGGTGTCGTAAACAAATAAATACAAGAGATTTAATAATAATCTGTGGAGATCTTAATATCGATATGATGAAACCCAATGCAAAAAGCACAAGACTACAAAGGATCATAAATGGCTTAGGCTGGAAGCAACTTGTCAAAAATTATACAAGAATAGGAAAAACCTCTAAAACAATGATTGATTTAGTAATTTCAAATGACTTTTATGCGGAAGTTAATGCTGTAGAAGAACTCAAAATATCTGATCACGAAACAATTGTTACAAAAATTAGATATAGTAGTTTGAAACCACAGGAAATACGAAAGATAACGTATAGGAATAAAAAGAACTATGATAAGGATAAATTGTGTACGGCATTAAAAAACAAAAAGTGGATTTGCGATAACCAAGGAAATTTGGAGGAAAAAGCCGATGAACTAATAGGACATCTGAAAACAGTAGTAAACGAGCTAATGCCTATAACTAATATTATATTAAAAGATACAAATAATTGGTTTACGAAATCTCTACATCTTCTACAAAAACAAAGGGATACAGCTTATAAAGCCTGTAAAATACAATTTACGGAAGAAACATGGGAAACCTATAAGAAACTTAGAAACATGTATAGCACAGAAATAAAATAAACTAAAAATTCGTATATTAGACAAAAAATAATTACCTCTCGAAGTGATTCAAGAAAAATGCGGACTACACTCAAAGAAATTATAAGCGGTAAACAGAAGGGAGACACTAAGGAAATTCGGTTCCCCGATGGAGTTGAAGATGATAAACCTAAAATAGCCCAAAAATTTAATACAAATTTTATACTCAGTGTCGAAAACATAAATAAGAGCATTCCATTAGTCACAGACACATTTTCTCAATCAATGGAAAGAAGAGAGAATAATAATATTTTCAGGTTTAATAAAATTAACATTGAGTATTTAATGAAAATTCTTAATGCAATGAAACTAAAATCGTCAACGGATGGAATTACGATAGGCATAATCAAAGATGCACTGCCAGCTATAGGAGACAGATTAGTTGCACTAATAAATTAATTTTTTGAGGGAATTTTTCCACAGTCATGGAAAACTTCCATAATAACACCAGTGCCCAAAATAATAAATGCTAAAAATTTCGAAGACTTCAGACCAATAAATGGATTACCTAAATATGAACAATTACTAGAATCGATAGTTAAAGAACAGATAAACAATTTGATTGAAAAAAATAACATTCTTGTAAAACAACCATCTGGATTTAGAAACAAATATTCCTGTGAAACAGCAATAAATTATGTGATAAATGAATGGAAAACAAGTATGGATCAGAAGAAAATCATCATAGCAGTATTCTTAGTCTTTAGACGTGCTTTTGAAACGATAGACAGAGAAAGACTAATTATGAAATTGAAAGACATGGGAATTCATGGTAAAAAATTGCAGTGGTTTACTGATTACCTAAAAAACAGAAAACAAATAACCAAATTTGGAGATGCTATCTCTGAAGAGCAACAAGTAAACCTTGGAGTAAACCCTTCCTCAAGGATCGGTCTTGGGACCACTACTTTTTATTATATATATTAATGATATAGTGAAGTGCCTAAAGTACTGTTCCATCAAACTGTTTGCTGATGACACACTTTTATATATTATAGCAAATAATATTGAAGATGCATTGTCAAAAATACAAAGTGAACTTAATGAAATATCTAAATAGTTAAGCATAAATAAACTCAAATTAAATGTAACTAAAAGTAAATTCATGGTATTAGGGAAAAAACAAAATGAACTTATTACCCTAAATATAGACAGTCAAAATATTGAAGAGGTAGAAGAAATTAAATATTTGGGAATCATTATCGATAATAAGTTAAAACTTAACTCTAACTTTGAAATGCTAACTAAAAAAATTGCCAAAAAGATTAATTTCTTAAGTACAATAAAGGGAAAATTAGACATTAAAACTAGGAAATTGGTCTATAACACAACTGTAGTATCCCATCTGAATTATTGCTCAAGTGTAATCTTTCTGAGCAATAAAACACAAATTAAAAGAATGGAAATAATTCAGAACAGAGGCATGATGTCTATATTGTGCTGTAGCAGATATACCAGGATAAAAACCATGCAACGCCAACTCAATATATTAAGTGTGTGGCAAAGATTAGTTTTCAATACCCTAGTTTTTATTTATAAGTTAAAAAATAAAATGTTACCGGATTATATGTCGAATAATGTTAGAATCAACAGTACAGTTCATTGTTATCCTACGAGAAACTGCAACGATTTTAGGCTTCCTAAAACAAATTTATCGGGAACACAAAATAATATTTATCATAAAGGTTTTAAAATGTTCAATGAACTCCCTGTAAATGTTTAGGAGGTTAAAAGTCTTGCAGTTTTTCGTGGATTATGTCTTAATGTTGTAAAGTCCAAATTTTAGTCAGTATGTAGTAAATAATATTGTAGTAGTCAAAGAAAAGAAAACATTAGATATAAGATGTCAAATTTTATATCTAAATAAAATACACAATAAAAAAAAAAGATATTGCACGAGGCGGCTCTGTCACCACGGTAAGTACAATAATTACGGAAAAATATATAACCCCATACGTCCGAGGGACGTATGATTACCTTCTAAGTAACTTTCAGACTTGTTCGTATATAAATGATTTAGCGAAATAATAAAAATATAATATGTATTATTTTTATGTATAACAACTGATTAGCATTTAAACTTTCATGAAATATAAAAAAATAGATTAAGACATAAAATTAAACATTATTTTTCATTAGAAAAAAATACTTAATATTTTGTTGTAGTTGATTTGTAAGAGGTTTACAGACTTTGGTAATTTTTTAAATTTAAAATATATTTTGAAATTTTTAATTTTTTTTATTTTTAGTACAAACCCCTAAAGTAATTATGTAACTACCTTTTAACCGTGTAAGTATGATAATATGTCAAAAATACACTTTTAAACTTCAGTACGTCTCTAGAACTTTTTGTGTAACTTTCAGACTTGTTCGAATAAATGTTATTTAGCGAAATAAAAAAAATAAAAAATGTAAGTACGAGTTTAATGACTGATTAGTATTTAAACTTTCATAGCATGTAAAAAAAAACGATTTAGACTTAAAATGGAAGATTATTTTTCATTAAAAAAAAGACTTAATATTTTGTAGTTTTAACTTTAAAATTAGAACAGAAAAAGATATTTGCACCTCTGGGACTCGAACCCAGGACCTTTCGCTTTCCGGGAAAATGCGCTAACCACTGCGCCAAAGGTCCTGGGTTTGCGCGAAAGGTCGTGGGTTCGAGTCCCAGAGGTGCAAATATATTTTTCTGATTTTTCTGTTTCCACAGTTTTTCTAATATTGCCTTCATCAAATTAAATATTTCAATATGAGGTTTTACTCATATAGTTTAAAAAAATAAAATAAAAAGTATAATACTTATGTGTTTCTGTACGTTTTTGTTGATAGTACAACTTTTGTCCTGATGATAGAAGGATCATTCCGAATGCGCTCGATGTATTAAATTAACCATCTTTGAGATTTAAACAAAGTACCCACGTAACTACGCATTTGACTTATTTGTATTACTAAAATTGTTTTTATTTATTAGTGATTTTGCTGATACCGAATTATTAGCAACTACGTACATCTTAATCCATTCGTGTTCGCGAATTACTCTTTAATTTACTGATTGTACTCTTATATATTCCAGAATCACAAGTAAAACCCTTCAGTATGTAGAAAGTAGGTACATAAAATAATAATGATATCGATTGCAGGCTTACCCATAACAAATAGTGTATTTATACAGCGCACAGCCTCCGAGGGAAAAGGGTTGATTAAATAACGCCGGAGAGCTATAAATCATAAATTTTTCATAAATTACTTAGTCATCGCTCTGCGGTTCTGGGCACATCGTTTCATCTCGGCCACAGATGTTTTCAACTACAGAGAAAACCTTTTATAAATAAATGTTTTCAAATTATGTTTCTTCTTATAAATCATTTTTGGTTTCAATATCTTAGGGGAATTTTAAGAATTCGCCATTAATTAAGTATTATCTATTTAACTTAACTATAGAGCAGCGAGAGCTGTCAAGTGATAGGCTCGGTTGGACATAAATTTTTCAAAAAAATATCTATCATTTCTTAGTCGGAATTTAATATGTAATAAATCTTACATTTCCTATAGTTTGTGTAATATGTTCTGTCTGTTTAAAATGTTGATCTATTATTATTCATACTTATTTAATGTGATTCTTATTGTGAGTGAAGCATTCTATGAATTGCAGTAGTCAGGATAATTCTGTCAAGACCTGTGCATAATAATTATGGAATTTATTGTTGGAAGGATTTTGGCTGATAGTAAAGTGTCATGAAGTAAGTTTTGTCAGAGTTCAAGAATAGATAAATGGATAAATACCCTTTACAAAGGGTCTCCAGAGGTGACATAAACCCCAAAAGAAATTATTTTCCTCATGAACTTCTGTGTGGAGCTAATGTAAAAAAATGCTTCTATAGGCTTCTTCCCAATTTTTTTTATGATTAAGATTGTATCGTCAGTTATTTGCAATTTTCGGAATTGTAAGCATTTCATTCACGTGAATGATAAATAATATTGGACCTAGAACTGTTCCTTGAGGGATTCCAAATTCTGAGATAATAAGTTTTGAAATACTTTAAATATAAAACATTTTAGGTAAAAAATATGACACTCGGCCGTATTAGCAATTCTGTGTTTTTCTAATTGTATCTACTACTGTTTCAGGAAAAGGGATGCTCGGGAAAAGACCGGTACAGATAAGCTTATGTTCCTTTTTTTACATTTTTAATTTTTAGGCTGCTCTGGAACTTAAGGGGTACTTTCTTGTATATAATAACACTATTGCCTCCGCATTTTGAATTTCTACTGTTTTATAACGTATTTTACTTAAACACTTTAAGATTTTAAGCTTAAAAAAAAAATTAATGTTATTTTTGAAGACAATATCTCTACATTGTAGAGCCGAAACGGTAATTAAATATATGAAATTCCCCCGATACAAAATAAATCGCATCGTATGCTCCGAAAACTATTAAAAACACATTTTGTTCTGTTCCTTTACATAATATGGATTTGAAAAAAATTACAGATAAGCATTTGTCGAAAGATTTTTGCTCCATTTTAAATGAGTCGTGTTTTATTAAACATTTTCACAGTTCTTGCAAAATTATTATCGTTTTTAATATTAGCGTGCTCTATCTAACATTCGTATTTACATATCTCCCCGTCTTTTACTTCTTTTTGAATGCTTAGTACCGGTCCTTAATGGTGAATTTAAAAATATTTTTGAAAATCTTAGGTAAAATAGTGCAAAGCCTCTGGCGCCCATATCTCAACTGTTCACAGCCACCCTTGGGAATATCTGCTTAAACGTGGTCCTATCTTAATACATAATATCATTACACCCCTTCTCTCTCCTCTCGCTCTCTCCACCCCTAGCCATATCGCTATCCTGCTCTTCCTAACTTGCGAAAATTCATATTTCATATTAACATAGGAGGTGATTAATGTGACCACGCTTGGTCTTGGCTGGGGTTGTTGTTCCGAATAATGAACGGGAGATTAAATACCTTTGTGTCTCCGCTCTAGAGATTACGCGTCGTGAATATAGAGGACTATATACCAGATATTCCAACCAGTATTCATTATGATGGTAGTAACGAAGTCACTCATTTGGAAAAAAATAGCACACGTTCAATACTTCGACCAATACTCATAACTTGACAAATCGATTATTTCGTTTGGTATTTTTAATCAAAAATACTAGTTTAGATTTTATGCCAGTCTTTATATTTGGTTCAATGAATCTTGAACTATGATTTCCTTAAAATGAATGAATTCAATGAAAATGAATTTAAATGAAATTTTCTAAATTGGAAAAATACTATTTTTGGACATGTTAATCTCCACTATGGTTCATTGAACCCTAGAACTCAGATTTGATTTGAATTTAAGTATGAATTGGCACTGATTGTGTGAAAAATAGAGACAAAGGTATTAGAAGAAACCTACCCATAATTTAATTTTTAATTTAACAGAAATTATTTCAATTGTCTTTTTTAAATTTGGCCTACCATATCCCGAGATTTTTCAAGTGCCTGCGATGGTATGTACTAAAATATAATATTTTCTTTTACACGTCATCTAAACGTTGTGTTCTTATGGTCTGTTCAAATTGAATGTTAAAGGCTCCTGGTGCAATATTAAGATATCTACGGAATTAAGGTGATTATGGGTTTTTAGCACTTTCATTCTGGTTTACTGCATGACATGTATGAATGCCTTAAATATAAGCTGAATTCTTTGTACACGATGTTTTTTTTTCAAATGTTTAGTTTTGGTATTGACATAATACTCTAGATTTCACCACTAATTTTTAAACAATCCTTTATAGGCACTTTATAAAAAAATTGAAATTTGAAAAATGTGCAAAAAACGAAATTATATGGCAATTTGTGTTATTTTTTTTGAAAATTTTTAGAAATGTATAGTTTTTCTTATTTTTAAATAAATAAATCCATTATTTGAGCTCATGACGTCACCACATGAAAATATCCCGTCTCCGATTATGTTCCCTTAATTTTGTAAAATTCCGCACTGATAATTTTTTTTTTTATATGGCAACACTTTGATTTCCTGCGAATTTTTAAATTTGCGTTTAACGTTCACTAGATTTATTGTTTGTTCTATGCGAACTTATTCTTTAGTTTGATTTTTTGATAAAGATGGCGGTGTTTTTACAGATGTTACGAAGAGAACCCCGTACAATTTATTGCTATTCGTGTGGAAAACGATCTTTTTTTTAAAATGATTTTCGGCTATGTAATTATCGTTTTTTTGCACCCATAAAATTATGTCCCGTCTTTCCGGATTATAAAAAATGGTCTGATTTTTGGGATTGAAATTTTCAAAAAATCGCCAGGGTTTCAACAATACGATTAAAAAAAAATACAGAATGACTTAGAATATTTGCCTAAACCGGAATTTAAAAAAAAGGTCATGCAGGTGGCCTATTAAGAAAATTTATTATTATTATTTATTTACTATTCTAAAACAGTCTTCGTTATCTACTATCTACAATTCTACAATTCTACAATATCGTCCAATAAATATTAATTCATTGAAACAGGCAATATGTCTAGCTAGGAATGAATATCAACTAGGCAAACAAAACGGCAACCTAAATATATTTGTATCTAAATATATAATAAATTATTTATACAATTTTTTTGCGTATTACGGGAACCCGAGGAGAAACGGGATAGCTAAGCTTGTGGTTTCTCACTTTCCTGATGTTTTATCAACAACAGCTTCAGGATTTTCTCATCTAACATCTCTCTCTGTTCGATGGCGCTACAGCCCATATCGAGCTTTGGCCTCCCGCATCATTCGCCTCCAACTCCTCCTGTCCTCAACGGCTGAGTTTGTTACCTGAAGAAGCTGTGCTGCATCCCCTCTTACCTCGTCTTCCCACCTCAGTCTGGGTCTTACCATTTTTCTCCTTCCACCTGAGTTATCAATAGAATTTTAGTCGATAAACAGTCTGTTGAAACAAAACTGTCATGTTAATTTCCAAATAAAGAATAAAGTATGGTGAAATAACCTAGGTGTCGAAGAACAAAAATTATGCTTTACAAGCTTTTCAAAATAGAGAGAACTCTCATAATATCACCAGCACCTCCATAGCATAGCGAACTGGACGAACTATTTTCATTGTTAGTTTTTGGGATCTTATGTCGTGTTGCGCTATCTCCTTCTTTAGCCGACGTTTCGGACAGCGTTGCAAAAACTAACAATGAAAATGCTTTTGGCCGTGAAAATCAAAAAAAAAAATTGAAAAAGAGAAACTGCGTGTAACTAAAATAACATGAATATTACGAATAATTATTTTACTTAAGACTAAATAGAAAATATCGCATTCCCTATTACCCTGTTCCGCCCCTGGTTCCCCATACAAATGTAATGTTGAAAATATACAATTGTTTTAATACAATAAAAATAGTGGGCAAAAAAGTTATATAGAACAGAAAAGTTTTTTTTAATATTTCATCAAAATATCATGGTTACTCCAGTGATTATGTTTCCAAGTTTCAGGGAAAGGGTATGAACTGTCAGGGGCGCATTAGTTCATAAATGATGGATCGCGCATTATCGGGTTAGCCTTTGTGTACTTAAAAGTATGTAATGGAAATAATATCGGCCTCCATCTCTCCGCCAACTTCTAGCTTCTCGCTAACACTTGATCAGACAGCGATCCGAGCCGAGCTTACGTCAGATGATGAATTGTAACATTAGAGTTATTACTAACTTTTACCTATTAGCAAATTAGCAAAAAGAATATATACTGTACACGTACACCCTCTCAATAAGTTATCCATTACCGATTAATTTAATTTATTTGCTTTTATCATCGACCGTCAAACTGACGATGTTCATGTTGGGTAGGTATCTTTTCTTGCATCATAATATCTGCCATTTACCCTCTAGCCATTACTAATACCCATTTCAATATTATCCTATTTACAAATCCGTTTGTTTGCGGATCTGACTGATGGTGACATAGGCTTCTAAGGACTTAACCTGTAAAGGAACTAAAACGCGGAAGAGGAAAATGAAAGTAATAATTGTATATTTATTTTTAACTGTTTTGAGTAAAACCTCAAATTGTAATATTTAATTAAATGCAGACAATATTAGCGAAACTCAAGTCCAAGAGGTGCCAATATCTTTTTCTGATTTTTCTGTCTCCAGATTTTCGATTGAGTTTCGCTAATATTGTCTTCATTTAATTAAATAATTCTATAATTTGAATTTCAATTGTAATCTTTGAAGCAGATTATAAAATGGATACCTCTTAATTTTTGTTTTGTTTTTTTAATGTTTCTTTATTAATTTCTTTGAAATTACATAATTTAAGGATTTTTCGACCACCATGCTAGGCACATTTCCGTGTTGTTGTGGTCGAAATAATGTCAAAGGAATAACTGGAAACGAGTACGTCCCTTAACACCCTATGTAGATAGCTGAAGTCCCTGGATGGCTTGGCTTTACATAGAGTATTTCGAAATCAGATGAAGACAGTAATTTACTTAGAACGATAAGTGTGCAAATTTTCATCAAGATGAATCAAAGTTCAGCTTTGAGGGGAGGGAAAAGGGGGTGGGGGTGGTTTTATAAAATTATTATGTAAATAGTGGTTTTTCTATTGTTTTGAAAATCAAATTGGCAAAGTTTCATCAATCTTGGTATAAAATTATAGATTTGTATACAAATCATATCCACGCCGCCCGCCCGTAACGGGTCACAGACGTTTAATAAAAATAAGATGTGAAATAATATTTCTTTCAAACAATATGGCTCAAAATCAATATTTTAGTAATTAAGAATAGGTTCGGTCCCCATGCGTATTACAGGTAATTGTGTTTTTGATAAATATAGTAAAAACAATCTGAACCATTTGGAAAAAAATCTGATTCTAATTTAAAAGGTAACATTTTCACTTTGATCCATTACATCAAACCGTTCAATCGTTAAATCGCTCGGACAAGCTGATTTCGGTAAAGCACTCATTATGACCTCGGCGCGGAAAATGGCCCGGGAAATCTCGACACCAGCCAGAGGACCAAGTGTACCTGAACCTGTACCTATACTATGGCCTATACTGTATGTCTGGCTATACCACCGTACTGCCGTACTCTAGGACGTATGCCTCGCTATAAATTTGTAAGGAAATGGCCGCACTCGCGTGGAAGTGAAACCCGAGGCAGGTCGGAGCTACCGGAAGCTTATTAAAGCAATTAGGACGTGCGGACTCACACAATGGAAGATGTTAGGGTGGGGCTGCACTAACATTTTAAAATTGAAACCTGATTTACTAGTAGTTCTGTGAACAGTAGACCTCGCGTCCAAAAAATATCTTATTTAATTAATCGTAACAGTAATTTCTTCTGAAATCTGACCACCACATGTTTGGTCATTTTGATTGCAAGTATTTTTTTTTATATAAACATGTTGACCACCTCCCTGACTTGTAAGAACTTGACAAGTTCTAATGGTGTAAAAACTAAATTTTATTTAAGAAATATATTTTTTCGACGTGGAATGAAAAAATATTTTTAATATATTTAATAGAAAAATATATTTAGATAGACACACCATCTAAAAACAATATTGTTAAAAAAATCCAAAAACACACTAGACACTTAAATTTTTTTTAAATGACACTAAAAAAACACAAAAATCGAAAGAGTTAAGAACCGAACCACTACAAATAGGATAATTTTGATTGCAAATGACCTCCCCAAGCACCCCATTTCGTTTGATCATAGCATGACGGCCGGCATAGTCTAGCGGTAAGACTCTTGACTCGCACCCCGAAGATCGCGGGATCGAATCCCGGCGTGGAAAATAAATTTTATTTGTTTTTTTGTGTTACAATTTATTCATTTAAAGTAATATATAGTATATTTGCAGCATGTTCCAGAGTGGCAGATACTCTCAGTATCGCCCTGGCGTAAGACCACCATTCAGAATTAAAACGTTGCTTGAAATGGCATTATCCGTGTTTGGTGACTAGCTCTGTATAGCCAGGTACTTTTCCACCTTCCTCTTCCCTATCTCCTTCCTCTCCCCACTACCTTCAGCCTCACAACATACCCCAATTGGGGAAGCCATAGTCTCACTGGCTTCAGACGGGAGCAGTTGGGACTCTTGTGCAGTATTCATATGTCAAAAAAAAGCTTACGGTTCACCCTGTATTAAAACTATTATTTTATCAAGTGTATTAGAGACTTTTATTACGCTATTAATATATTTTTTTAAATCGGAACTCTTTTTGAAATGCATTTTTGAAGCAAAGTTAAAATTACAAGTGTAATAAAGTAAAGTTGACCTCACAAACACCTCAGAACCTAAGAGTGATGACGGTGCGTCCTGTTCCCGGGTCGAGTATAAAGAGTTCGCATATCGCCTCACGGCAATCTAAAACTCACTTTTCGGAAAAATACGACTCAATTCTATGGATTTTATTTGAACATTTTACTTGGAAAAATTCTGCTGATACATATGTCCATGATTTTAATGGTCCGCCAGAGTGATTTTAATGATGCGACATTGTTCCCAGGGTCTGGCTCCCATTATTCATACAAAACCCTCGACTCGAGGAAATGTTACGTTTTCAACACGAGAAAAGGGCTTTTCTGCCGAAGAAAGTGAACATTTTAGTAGAATATTATGCGGGGGTTATAAGTTCGCTAGCGACTAAGGGATAATATTATTTTGAAGAGAACTTCCCACGATAGGTAGACGAAAATATACGCATCCACAAAACCCTTTTTTTAAAGTGAAAACTTCTTTAGCATCGTTGTGATTTAAAACTCTATGAAACGGAAGCGAACGACACTAAAAAGAGACAAACACATACGTCTACAGGATTTAGCCTGCGAGAGAATGAAAAAATGATGAAATATATATTTTATTCACGGGTACTCGCTTCCAACATAATACAATAAATCCACCGTTCCACGCAGGTCCCCTTTAGTGTAGTGGTATAAAGCGCCTTACAAATCTTTTCTGACATTCAGCCGACCAGAGCAAACCTACGGAATCAAAAAAAAAGTATTTTTATTTTTGTAAAATCAACATCCAATCTTCAAATCACTCCAAAATGAACATGCAAAAGAAAACGACATCTAGCGACTTCGAAGAAACCACAAATACAAACAAGATGACCAAATTTATAGGAAAAGGTGCACTAGAATTCACGACAAAAATTTGGAAAAAATCATCCTTCACATTGATAAGAAAAGTGTTCCGTAGTCTCCCCACTCTTGTCTACTTTAGTTACTGAAGGTTTCTCTTCTACCACGTGTGATGCATTGCATACGTTGCATACTCTTTTTTGTTTTTGTTTTTGAAAACCTCATCACTCGGCTGAACCTGTTCCGAAGCGGCGGGAATTGTAGTCAAATTTTACTATCTTAAGGAAATGAGATGAAAAAATAAAATCAGAAATTTAAGTAGATAAATAAAAATTAAATAAATAAATAAATAGAACAGAAATGGGGGAAATGGAAAATAAATGAAAAAATGGAATAAAAATAAATGAAAAAAAGATAGCAATACAGTTTTGGAGTTTGTTTTCATTATATTGTAAAAGTTATCTGTCCGCAGTATACAATCCTTTGTTGATTATTATCGACGAGTGAATTTTGTGTTTTAGATTTACATTTTTGTCAGGGGTCTTTAATGACTTTTTCATTTAAATAAAAAAGTTAGGACCTTAAAATTCCTTAATTGTCGAAAATCTATAAGTTTTAGTAATAACCTTAATTCTTTTTGCGCTAAGCGGCGACGATACATATTTTTTTAAATTTAAGATTTGTACCTGAATCATAAGATATTTTAAAGTACACAAAAAAACAAGAAAAAAATAATAATAGAATATATAAAATTAGTTGGAAAAAAGATCAGTGCAATAAGTGTTTTTCACATAAATAATTTTTGAGATTGAGTTTGGTAACATGTTGTAAATTGTTGTTTTGTGTTATGAGGATGTTCCACCGCACATTATATCTTTTTGAACCGCCCGCCCTTGAGGTGATTTTCTCACGAAAACGGCGCTGCAGAAATTAACCAATTACTTTTGATGAATAGTTAATATTAAAAATCCTACCCACTTTAATAAAAATCAACAATTTACTTAAGTTCAATGTGTACTTTATTTTTATTATTATATTTTCCCTTTTTCACATTCGAAAACCGTTTAGCTTTGTAATGTACAGATCATTTTTTTAGAAAACAATTATTATTATTTTTAGAACGTACCACAAACCTTTAATCAAACGGTCTACAGAAAGTCGGCAATTGCAAAATAATGATTGTCCGAGCGGTCGTTATAAAATGGGTACCTATAGAGTTAGTAGAACGAACGCGGACGGATAGGTAAAGCATCTTGGACGAATGTCTGGGCGTGGCCGCCTAATCGATGCTATATTGGCTATCGATTTCCCGATGCCCGTCTAGCAAGCTGCCTCCGTAATGCTATACATTTAACTTATGGGATATGCGGTTCACAGTACACCTTGCTCGCGTCTCCTACCATCACCATAGCTCGTAGCATCATAGTATCTTAAACACACTCTAACACAGTCTATCTAGCCCGTGATGCAATGTTACCACACTATCAAACTGCATAATAAAACTTTTCAACTGCGAGCGGATTTGGTACAATAACTTTTGATTTTTTTGACATTATCGTTGCTGCTGACTCATATAATATTGTGATTTTTTGTCTTATCGGTTTTTAAATTACAACGTGTGATGTTCTTCATTCCTAGTGATTGAGATCACTTGAAATATGTTCGGGAAAACTCCAACAAAGATCGAAGTTCGTAGAGGTTACAAATTGCCTTCTTTACATTATCGTAAGGTTTATAATGAAAATTGAACTGGACCAGACGTCCGTCCTATTCGATGCTCTAAGCTCTAAGCAATTCTGAAGCTATAGAACCTGACACTACGGGAGCCCTGCTGTATATCGTGAATCATCAATATTTCCTTAACCGTTCGTTCGTAGACACGAACGACGATAGTTGACTCGGCACTCTAAGGTACTACTTACCTGACATCTGTTGAGACACCTAAAGACTACATAGAATTATCTATACAAACGGTATCTAATAAAAGATGTTAAAACTACATGTATAATCCTATATACTACATAATATTAATATATTGTTATGATAATGTATAATCTTCTTTAAAAGGTACCTTTATGTAAGAATTCAATTTTAAATATTTTATATTTTACAATTTTACAATTTTATTTTACAATTTACGTGATCTAACAAATTAATGATTCTTGGTTCGGTATTAAACCCAATTCAGGTCATCAATATTGTCACTCCCTGTTGTTCATATTTAATTTGCGCTTTGATAACGTGTCTTCATCTTCTTCATTTTTTTTTTTTTATCGAGCAAATTGGAGAATCAGTGAGGTCTACAAACACAATATTTTGTTCTATTAATGCGTGACCGGATCTTAACCTGAAAATGATTCTCATTTCCGATCTTTTCAGATTAACTTCAGTGAACCAATTTTTGATATATGAAGTTTTTAATTTAATGTCTAATGATGCAAGTTTACTCTTGAAACTTTGTGACTAGGTCAGGGATCAAATTTAAACCCTGTTGGTAGTTTCAAAAATATAGGACAAGGAGTGGAAGGAAAGGTTTTTGGATTATCCAATCATAAAATTCTCAGATCCGCGTCTCAATTTTAGAATTAGGCAGCTAATCGGGCTGACTGGATATCAGCTATATCGCTGAATACACGTACGAGTTCTTCTCAGGCGCTAGCCTTGAGTTTTGCTAAACCAATCAAAAAGTTTTCTTATTTCGTCATTATTTTGGTGTTGATTCTTAAAATTGTCAAAAATCAGACACCCGAATGTTTTCCAGTAACTAGATGGTAACTGAAGTAGGTATATCATTAAAAAAAACTTTCTTTCGACAAATTTATAAACTATGCTAAGTATTAACTTTTTGAAGGCGCACCATTTTATTGCAAAGGCGACAGAGTGGCAATCGGGGTGTGATGTTTCCTATATTAATTAAAGTCATTAATTGATTTTGGATCTAAATGTTTTAAGAGTGTCACATTATTTTATTCGTCAACTTTCCGGTAGGTATCCTTTATTTTTAATTACAAATGTACCAACTTCTACTCGGTGGCAAAACTTTGTAATAATAATAGCCTTTATTCAGACAGTAAATTACATTACATTATTTATTTTATTTATAAGACTTATCATGCATCGATTCCCTGTCTGTATGTCACTAATAGACAAAGGCCTCCTCCAACTGTCACCATTTCTCTCCATCATTAGCTACTCTTGTCCATGTACCACCTGCTATGGCTGTGATGTCAACCCACCGTCATAATGGCCTACCTCGTTTTCTCTTCTTGTCACTTGTGAACCAATTCAGGACTAATTTTTTCACTTCCTGTGATTGTGTGGACTGACCACTTCCACTTTTGATTTTTTATTGTTTTTATGACATCAGGTAAGTATTTTACAAAAGAGTGATCATTGGATCTATTTACAACCAACTTTTGAGGTCTAAAATAGTTCTCGACCCACGAGTTTGGGTTCCTCTGGACTAGACACTCCAATACTTCAAGCAAATATTCAATACTAATTGGCGGGATTGCCTCCGTGGTTACTAAAAGTTTCTTTACATCTTCAAGCGAAATTGAAAATAAAACAAGAAATTCAATTTACTGTTCAAGTAATATTCATTTTGGCTGTAGTTGCCTATAAAAATCTTTCTAACTTTCTATGTTCATATTTCGCCCAGTCATTATTGCACTATTAATCATTATGAGGACTTCCCGACTGATGTATTTGGTAAAATTCGAAGCTTAAATAATTCTTTGGGGAAAGGGAAGAAAACTTGTTGCATGTCGCATCAGTCAGTGATTGAAGATTGGAAGATGAAATAATATAGTTTACAATATTTTAATAAAATTTTAGGTATGTCGGTGACTTAGGTGGGTACTAGAAAGGCGCGTAGGTAACCTAACTTAAATAAGATATTTTTAGTAAAAAAACCGGAAAACTTAAAACTGGCGGGTTAAAATAAAATTCACGGTGTCCGCAAAATCGTAGAACAAGCGGGAAACCGGTAAATTTACTTTACTTATGTGATGTTGACGTATTTAACATAAACTTGTCGAATTTCGTGGATCTTGTAAAAGACTTATTCCAAAACTATTCCTAAACATATCTGTATTTTTGTTAACCTATCTAATTTTATTTTTATTATTTCTTTATCTGTTTAAAAATCATCTGTCATGAATAAATTGTACTAAAAACATGTAAAAGCCCTCTTGGCGTTAAATAAATAATTAAAATAAAAATAAATTACATAATATATCATCCAAACTTTTTTTTGATCTTAGTATTTCATTTTTTTATACTTTTTTTCCATATTTTTGGCGTATAAAGGGTTAAAAAACTTTTGTAGCCAGGTTTATGCTTCGACGCATTTTAAAAGTCATTAAAAAGTTGATAATAATCTCCTAGCCATATTCAAATTCTCGATTTAAAAAAAAAACGATTGTGCTTTAGACCACACGACTGAAGTAAAACTTTACTAACTCATAAAAGAACATATGACATTGGGATGACATTGACATTGGGGTGACATATGACCATGGGGTGACCTATGCCTCTGGGGTGACCTATGACCGTGGGGTGACCTACGACCTTGGGGTGTATATACCTTTGTATGTACTTATATCTCTTATTTTTATAACCGTCAGAGAGTTTTTTTTTCATTTTACGATCAACAATTAATTAATTTTTAAAAATTATTTCTAATATTTTATTATGCTTTAAACTGTGACATACAATCATTATTTATAGTATATTTCTACTGTGGATAAATAAAAAAATAAATTTCTTTCTTAAATAGAAACATAAATTTCAGAATTTACTGATGAAGTTGCTATGTAAAAAATAATTAGTGGTCTCACTGTAAATCTTGTAATGCACTGTAGGTGCAAATACCTTCTTATAGTCAATATTCCTTCCAGCTAAAACAAATGTATTGGGCCACCTTGTACTCACAACTTCTCGGGGACGAACGACCCCCGCAGCCCATTCGTAATTGAAATGTTACGCGTTAGGGCCCGCACATTAACGCTAACCAATTATTACTTTAAAAGGCCATAATAAAAAGGGCGTTTAATTAAACTAATAATCTCCTCATCAAAATAATGCAGTATTAATTATATCGATTCCTACGAGTGTTATCGTGCTTGACACGCGATTGGCTGAATGATTTACTGTGTTCCAAAATCGAAAAGCATTATTAATTTATTTTATCCGTTCGCTTGACAATTAATTATATTAAATGAACGTTTGTATTATAGATTTCAATAAATTATATCAGCCCTTATTGATTCATCGAAGAGTATTTTTTATGCATTTGTGGCGTAACGTAATGGTTGTCTCGACACTGAGAGGTATTGGAGTTTTTGGAAAACAATTTTTAATAATATTCATGTAAACATTTTGATTCTAGTTGTTATATTTTGAATGGCGTTTGTTATTATGATGAACCTAAATGTTGTGACTCGGGGTTTGTCCCACAAACTTTCTTGTAAAAAATAAAAAATTATAAAAATAAAAAATAAAAAACTCCGAGGTTCAAAAAAACTCTTTGGACTGTTTTGTGATGGATTAAGTGCTCAGATATCTTATTTAGCTGGCGGTAGGAACAATCCGGACACTGACCTTGAGGTTCCCACAGTATTTATTATACCCTCAATCCCTACATTATCGAGAGCTAAGTGCCATATATGGGTAACCTAATAGACTACTACGTAGTGCCATACATGGATAAGCTCTTAGACTAATATGTAGGATATTACACTAACTTTAGTAACCTACAATTAAAGTAAAATGCTAAAGATTCCCTAAAGCTTTCACATTAAGAGGAATACACTTAAAAATGTGCATTTTCTTAGCGTGCCTTATATCACTGCGAATATAGGAAATAGGCATAAAAATCGCTTGGCAAATGTCTAGAAACGGTCGACGTACGCGCTGCTAAAGTGGTTTCTATTTATTTTGTGAATAATTTTATACGAAAGAAAAAAGTTAATCAAGGGAAAATGTCACAGATAATCTTAATCATAAAATTTAGTTTTTAAAATTGTTTCTCATACCCGTTGATATATTTTTTAATGAAAAATACATATTTTCAAGTATAAAGTAATAGTATATTTTTCATAAATATAATAAAATAAAGTAATTAACAACTTTATTTTAATTCTTCAGCGAAACCATAGAAAAAGCTTTAATTTATTGAAAGCATGATTTTTGGTATTCATAATGTAAGCCATATTCATTGAAATTAGTGATTTAGCAAAAACAAAATGGATTACCTTCTTTGAGGAATCTTTAACTCGGATGTCAAGAGTTGTTGCTCTATTTTAAATAGTAATTTAAGCCACCTAATAGTAATTTCACAACACAACCCTCCGTCAAATTCCGCCGTCTTGCCAGTTTTAAGCAGTTTGTATATGTATAATACTTAATTTTCTGGGCTAGTAAAAAGATTCTTAAAATAAGACTCTCGATTATTTTAAAGGCCAAGGTATGTTGTACAGAATCTAATTAAAGCGTTTAAAATATTTCTGAGCACCCAAATTTTCAAACCCAAAATACACGAGTTTGCATTACTTCATAGAGCTTCGCCAAACAGATTTTCTGTGGCTTAACTTTTTCCGTAAACCCTTAAACTTTATTTGTTTAGTTATTATTATTTTATTTTAAAAATAATTTATCATAAATAAATGACGTGAATAAATGCATGACTTGGAAAGAATTGCAGAAGTTACCTAATTAACTGCGCAAAATAATCATCGTAAATGGTCCCATAAAGGACGTGGTTTCGGGGAGGTGCGCGCAACCATCGACTGCCTTAATTAAACACCCTCGACAGATAAATTCACGGGACACTTATGTCCCTTCTGGTGGGCACCTACTATCTACCCCTGTTTTGGCTTCTTCCTTCTTCACTACACTATTCATTACTTTTAATGTCTCGGGGATTTTTAAATTGCCCATCGCTGAAAAACAGAAAAGAAAAGAGAATGCGTTTCACTTATCGTATGGAATAAATGAGTACGCAATTATTGCCCTATCTGCAATTACAGCATGATGAATTTTTAGCTGCTTTAGGTAAGTGGTAGCGAACAATGCACCTATTTTACATCGCAGAATCATATCCATTGGCTCCTCACACGCCAATAGCAATCCCTCAATATTTCCCTCAACTGACTGACGGGACAAATTAAGAGGAACCATTCTGTTCCAGATTGCCGAAGAGGTAACAGCTCTGTAAATCGCTACTTGTTCGCTCCCACTTTTCATATACGAATATTTTGTAAATATAAATTATGGTAAGGATGTAAATTGTTGTAATAAACTTGCAAGTACAGTGTTAAATGCTTATTTTATTTATACACAACCATATTTCGTACACCCTTAATAAAATGGTAACCCCGACGTGATCTGAACTCGCAACCTTCAACCTTCTCCAAAGGTACCTAAGTCACTCGCCAAAAATAAGCAACCTTTTAGGATTTCGATATTCAAACTTCAATAAAAAAACCACTGTCTGTATCGAGTAGGTACTTAATTCACGTATTACGTAATTCCAGCGCAGACCCGTGAAAATGACGGGTTTGTGAATCTGAAAGTAGGTACAAGTTTATAAAAAAATATTTGCCTCAGGATCATTGCTTTTCAAAAGAAGAAATTATCATTTCGAAAATTAGTATACACATTACACATTTCAGATAAATAATTAGTAATCAATTCAATAATTTTGGTGCCTAATAATACTTTCCTGATGTGATTTATACTTATCAGTTCCAATTTAGAAAAATTAAAAGATCATTGAACTTGAATAATTTCACGCATTACGCAGGAATACAATTTGAAATCCACGTAAATTAAGATGTTTAAATAATATTTTTTAAACATTTAGGACGCTTTTGTAATTATTTTTTTAAAATAACTACACCACATGTTCAAGGAAAAAACTTCGAGACTGAAAGTAAACATGACGATATTAAATGTGCCTGAAAACTTTAGCCGTAGTCACCAAGACTTCTTCAAAATACCACAGGGCAGAACATATGATTTATTACAGTATAATAAATGAAATTACTAAAACAGTAGATATATTTAAATACAGTCCGTGAGGAATACCTCAGTCAGTGAGTGAGGTTTTTTTTGTTTTTGAAATTTTATTTAGAAGTACGTAAATTTTTTCATACATCTAGTAGGAACATACAAAACAATACAATTTACGAAGTAGGTACAGTAACATTTACAAATAAATTTAAGAAAAAAAAGATAACTTGCCAAAAATACATTATATAAGATAACTACGTGACTCAAATAATATTGGTAAGTATGTTACAAATCAAAAAATATTTTTTACACACATATCCTACGAAAAGTGCTAAGACTTGAGGCTTCCTTTACGGAAAATGGCAGGCTGTTATAAAGTTTTTGCCTTTTATAAAACGCGCTATTTTGTGTGTACGAAAGTTTAGTTTTGGGAAGCCTAAAGTCTTCGCTTCATCTCGTAGGATAATTGTGAACATTTTCTTGAAGCATAATATTACTCTGCCGATAATTTGGAAGTATATTATTCTTGAGCTTATATATCATTGTTAATGTATTATATATTATATGTTGTTCTGTTGTCATCATATTTCAATTTTATAACATAATTTTAACTCTAGTAAAAATGTTGCATTTTAAAATCATCATCATCCCCCTATTTTGTATAACTGTAGTTTATTGTTTTGGGCTTCGTTACATAGGAATAAAACACTAGAACAATAATTTAAATGCGGAGTTCGGAGTGCGCGTCGTCTTGAGATCCAAGTTATTTCTGATTCTTTTTAGGAATCCAACTTTTTTAGCAATTTTCTTTGTTATGTAATCTAAGTGTTTGTCGAATTTTAATTTATCATCCAATATTACACCCAGATATTTAATACTGCTAACCCTTCCTTTGTTTTCGTTATCAATTTTTAGTATTGCCTGCTCGTTTCCACCTAGGCTATCCACAATAAAAAAACTTTGTTTTCGTAACATTCAATAGGCCACTTGCATGGATTTCATAACGACTTGGAAAAAAACGTGTGGATAGATTTTTTTACTAAGATTACGAAAATGTTAGTAAATTTTTTTAGAAATGTATAGTTTTTTTTATATTGAAACAAATAAATCCATTATTTGAGCTCGTGACGTCACTACATGAAAATGTCCCGTCTCCGATTATGTCCCCTTAATTTTGTAAAATTCCACACTGATAATTTTTTTTATATGGCAACACTTTGATTTTCGGCGAATTTTTGAATTTGCGTTTAACGTTCACTAGATTTATTGTTTCTTCTATGCTAACTTATCCTTTGATTTGATTTTTTGATAAAGATGGCGGTGTTTTTACAGATGTTACGAAGAGAACCCCGTACAATTTATTGCTATTCGTATGGAAAACGTTCTTTTTTTATATGATTTTCGGTTATGTAATTATCGTTTTTTCGCACCCATAAAATTATGTCCCGTCTTTCCGGTTTATAAAAAATAATCTGGTTTTTCGGATTGAAATATTCAAAAAATTGCCAGGGTTTCAAAAATACGATTAAAAAAAATACGGAATGTGTTAAAATATTAGCCTAAACCGGATTTTTTTAAATATGATGCAAGTGGCCTATTGTAGTTTGTTTTGGTGAAGCCAAAGCGCTACATAATTTAAATCAATTACTGGCTATGTAGATGATTGGCTGGCTGGTAGATTTTTACTGGCTATGTATAACAACGTATCATCAACAAATAGCATGGCAGAGGTGGTGTCGCGTTTGGGTCCCATCCAGGCGTGCTTCGTGTGTTCAATTCCTCTGCTGGCTAAGTTCTCATCACGACACAAGCATCATTTTCAGTTAACTCTGGTGGTAGTGGGAGATTTTCCAACATTTTAAGATTGTTCGTAATCTGGAAATGTTTGCTTTCCTTAAAAAAAACCTTATACATTACTTATATTTTTTTTAAATCGGCCTCAGACAGGAGACCGTGAGAAAAATAGTTCCCCTCAAGGCCTATATTGTCTTTGGGGATGCTGTGTGGAGGGCATTTTTAGGAAAGGAAGTTTTGGGAAGTAAAAGGCACGAGGGATGGGAAGGTATCTGGGGGTCAGTGTGTGAATCCATCCCTCCCACTATGTTAGTACAGTGTGTTTTCATTGCATTATTAACTTTTAACTGCTGACGTGATTCTTTTTTTACGTATACTCTGACGTGGGGGCCTGGGCGGCCTTTTATTTTTAATGCTTAGATACGTATTAGAGATCCATGAAAATTTTGAGGTCCAAATTGTTATTTATTGGACAATTTAAATATATTTAGATAATATAAAATACTTTTTTCATTGTTAATTAACTTATATTTGACAATTTGGATAAATCATAATAATAATTTTTAACAAAAATCACTTCAGATCAGAAATCAGTCTGTATTATCTATTAAACTAAATAAAAACAATGAACCCACTTTTATTATAATAATTCAATGGTGTCTCGAATAAACTACATATAATTAACTTTAGTAAAGTTGTCTATGTTTATTTTTATATAGTAAAAATCAACCGTAAAAAAAAGAAATGAATCTATTTACGGAAATTTAACTTTAAAAAATTAAAATTAAACACATACGGTTCGAAATTCGAAGCTACTAGAAGCGGCGTATGCGTCGCGCGCGGGGGAGGGGAGTATTTCGATATTATTATTGTTGCTAGGACGGAGCGGCCCCCACGTCATCAGTTAGAGGTTAAATTAAATAAAATGATAACATACATCGTATTTTATAAATGATAATTGATTTGATAAAGTAGCTGGTCGTGGACATTTGTATGAGCTCAAAATCAGCGCAGCGCTCGGCTTGTTTCGGCGAGGGAAATTAAAGGAGATTATTTGTAATAGAAACGCGGGACAATGTTTATTGTCTGGTGGCGAGGAGCCAATTGAAAACCTCATTTCTTTATTAGACTCTTAAATATTTCTTTCCTAAATGCTGTAGACTGTAGGGGAAACCGCACACATTTTATAATAATTTATCTCCCTGGAGCATTGTAATTGTAACCACAGGAGTAGGCATATTTATGTTTTCTTTTTTTATTTCATTTCCATGGCTCTCAGAAATAACTGTTATTTCCACAGCATTTTACTTAAACTTTAGAGCGAACCCTTGCAAAGCAAACCTTTAAAAAAAAGTTAATATTTTTTTAGATTTTTTTTTGTTGAAAATACAATATAAGGGTCACCATTAACTCCATCCAGGTGACCCCTGAGGAAAAAAATTGAATTGTGTGCAGTTTACATGCGATTAAAGTGAAACCATCAGAAAACTAGACAAGAGTGGGGAAGCTACGAAGCACCACCAAAAGAGGAGACCGATTGGTTTATCTCATTCTCTCGCAAGCCAAATCCTACAGATGTATGTGTTTGTCTCTTTTTATTGTCGCTTTTCCGTTTCACCGAGTTTCAAATCACAACGGTGCTAAAGAAGTTTTCACTTCAATAATTTCTGTGGAATTTTGGAATGCTGCGTTGAGGGTCTCTTTGAGAAAATAAAGGAGTGAACTTGGGTATTGAGAAACCATGTTGTAGGAGGGTAGAAACTCATATGCCGGAAAAATCATTCCATATCCGATCTGCTGAACTCAAGAACGACCTGTTCTCAAGTGTCAAATTTTAATTGTGTACAAACGTTGTATGCGCATTTGGCATGTTTCCCGACTGTGCCCCGGCACCGAAGAGAAAATATGAAAATCCTCGGAGCATCGACAATTGAAATAGCGGTAGAACATGGACAGCGTTCCCATTTGACGCCTGAGCTCTTAAGAGGCCGGTATTCGAATTTCTACCGATTTCTTGCAAACCTCCTTTAAACATTTGAAGTTTTTAAGCTCTTAAAAAAAAATATGTTATTCTTGAAGATAATATCTAGACATAAGTCGCGCCCAAACGCAAATTATATAAAATTCCCTTGATAGAAAAAAAATCGCAAAGTATGCTCCAAACATTATTATAAACACGTTTGTTTCAGTTATTTTACAAATTATATGTATGAAAAAATTCACAGCGTTTCTTTAAATGCTGTTTAAGACAATTATTGCGAGATTTTTGCTCTATTTTAAACGAGTCGTGTTTAATTCAAGATTTTCATGATTTTTGCATCGATTTTATCGTTGTAAATGTTAGCACGCTCTTCTAACATTCGTAATTTCATATCTCTCCGTCTTCTTCATTTTGGGGCCGAAAACGGAGCCTTAAGATAGTTATTTCATGACATCATCACAAAAGAGATAAATCGATACCGACCGCCGAATGAAGTATGCTCCATAGTGACATAGATGCTACAGTCGTTGTGAGTTGGAAAGAAATTAGCACAAGAGGAAAGTGAAGTTTTAGGAAGTATCTACATGTACTCAGCAACTGTATATAACTAAATCCCTTTCAGGTTATCTTCTAATTCTGGTCAATGCTAAACGCTTGTTTCTCTTGGTAGTCCACTCATCGTCCTGCCGTGTCTTGCCATTTATTCCCAAAATATCTGTGATTTTTTATGTGAATAAATAATAAAAGATCCTGGTTTTATAAGCGAGTGTTTTTGGTAAAGAGCTCCGTTGTATAAATAACCTATTCAGCGACATCTGCCTATTGTAATCTAATTCGCGACAACAAGTAAAACGTCCACCGCAGCAAAAATAAAGTGTAAGGTAACAAAACGTCGCACATGAAACATTTATTTTCATATCACAAGTAGCACTATCCAAAACAACTCAACGCGCGTAAAAAATGAATTCTAAACATCATTATTTCTCCAACAACACATTACTCCAACTTTATGTACACACGAATCACTCATGGCTCAAGGCTCAAGGCGGGAGCGAGTATTATGGAATGTTTGTCCTGGGCGGGGAGTCTCTCAGCCTTTATCTCGAGCTTTTTAGGAGGAATATGTACATAAGAGCCCCCATCAGGGTCTAATGTTTTGGATGAAAATAAAAAATGTTCTCCCTCTCTCGCGGCAGGTACTACAACATTTATCAATTTTTTAGCTGTCTCTCAAATCCCCCGCCGACAGTCCCGGGAAATAAATGTAGCTCAGTTGATTTTCGGAATAATAAAAGAGTTTCAGAAAAGCTTGCCGTTATGACGGGCGTCTCTGTTATGGAAGTGCTGTACGGAGCAGGTAGCATTGTACGCCTGTGATATTGTGTTTTATAAAAGGTATATTAATATTTTATATTAAATTATAAAGATTTTAATACCATTCTTTTAAATATAACAACTTGATACATAGAGTAGAGTCAAAGGTTAAATTGAAACATAACTCTTAGAAATGCCAATGAAAAAATATATGGATTTCAATTATTAATAAGAATCCGCATAGACTTAGATAAGGTAATTAAGGAAAACAATTTCAATTTAATGCATCTCCGTATTACTTGATTGGTTGTCACTAAGTATTGGAAATGCTTAATTGAAGGGAAGTCTTATTGAAAGTGAATAAATTTACGAAAAAGATATTTATGATAAAAATAAATTCATTGTTTTGACTTCAAAAGAAGCATATTTTGCTTTCAATCCAGTAATTATATTTCAATCCCTATGATATATTGTTGATTTCCTGATTTTTAGATACAAAAAATCAAATACACGAATTCGATGATGGAAAGCAATTTTTAACGTATTCCAAATTATAATCATTTGTCAGAACGATACTGTATCTTCCTTATAATCATAATCTATATTTCTAATCTCATTGACCGAGCGCAGCGAAGTCCTGTTTTAACTCGACCGTTTTGAATTTCATCTGCCGGTAAATGTTTATGTTTTCGTTTTAAGATGGTGTCCGTTATATATTTTTTTTCCGTTCCAGAACATTGACCTTTCCAGCAGGATTTTTTTTCAAATGTGAAACGTTATCTTTATTGGACTGTGTTATTCGCATTTTTCCAATTATATATAAATTTTGAAAAAATAATTGTTATTTAGATAATGGCCTTTCTTTAAATAAAAGTTATAATTTCTTTTAGAAATTATAAAAAAAATACATTTAAAGTAGGATTTATAATTAAGTAGGTAGGTACTACGAATCTACTTACAAATCTTATGACTTCAGAGGAAATTGTGATTTTGATTAATTAAATAAGAGAAAATTAGAAATATACATTTTCGTAATCGATATCTACTGTTCACAGAACTGCTAGTCCTATGGCCACTAACAATAACACCCCTTATATAGATGGCAATAAGGTTTAAAGTGAAAAAAAAGTATCGCCAAAAAGTGTGTTGTTTTATTTCGCCAAATTCAGGATTTTTTGGTTCTTTGCGATAATTTTTTAAAGAACTTAAATTGCCACATTATACAATAAAACCCAAACCGATAATGGGTTCTTAGGTAGGAGATTATGAACTAGTGAATTAATGAATAAGTTTTTATAAGCCTGATACTTTATTTTTTCCGGGCTTCATCAAAAAAAGCTCGATTATTTCAAAGGCTAAGATATGTTCTATTAGCAGTTTTTAATAAAACGTCTAAAATATTTCGAAGCGATTAAATTTTCAAACCAAAATCACATGATTTTGTATTGCTTGGTAGTGCTTCGCCTTCACTTCGCGATCACTTGGCGAATGTTGATATACACAACGTCGTTATAACCGCAATGAAAAAACTGTTTTCTGGTATAGGTAAGTCCAGTATACAGGCAAATTCACTTATATTACACTATATCAAGAATATTCAGTGTTATAAATAACGACCCCATTTCGTAATTTTTGCATAAAAAGTCGATCGCCGATAAAGCCCGTCTGTGCCTATTCCCCCTTTGGGGGCGAAAGGGGGTGGAGGCACTTGGTGCTCTCCCGGCAAGAAGGGCAATAAAACCTGCGCGTAATAATATATAGTGCTCCCTCAGGAATCTCCTGTATATCTTTTGGACAGCCCTCGTTTGAAGCCTGGATGGACGCTCCAAGCGTTCAAAGACACCGAGTAACAAAGCTGTCACATTATTACTGACTTTTTTTACGTCGGTGTAATGGCTTGATGCTTTTTATTATTTGGAAAGGGAGGTAGTAAGTCTGAGCTTTCGAATTGGGGTAGATCAATCTAGTCGGTATTCAGTATCACTAAGTGGAAATAAATATAATGTTTCTGCAAAGAAATGTTAGAAGATTAACCTATCGTTATTGGTAATTTGTTGTCTGAATTTTTACAAATATTTAAATTGCATTTAGCATAACAATAATCATACCTTTAAATAATAGGTAGTAACGGAAAAAAATGTGCAAGTAGGTATACCTTTGAATAACACAAAATTTTAATTTAAAATACTATTTTATAATATTATTTTCGATTTAGGAGGCGGGTATGGGTACACCATTTATTGGATAATCAACACCTCTGCTACAGGTCACGCCAAATGGTTAATTAAGTTTGGCAACTCGGGGTGGGTTTTACTAGGTCTTGGTGGCGGATGTGCCCAAAACTGAACAGAAAATTATAAAGTTTTTTCAAAGTTGGAACTGATTTATCGAGAATTCAGATTGTGAGTCTACGCATTTGTATCTGTCATTAACACTAGGTATTTTTTTAATCAATAATATGGAGCTTAAAATACAACATCAACATAAAATTGACATAAAAATTCCTGTACAAAGCCTTTTTACTATGTTTCCTTATTGTGAGGTTAAATTTTCCCCTGGACATTTATTTATGAAATGGGTCTGGAAATCTGGTTAGTGGAGATCTGATTTCAAAATGGTTCTTGGTATAAAATAAAGTTGAATATAATTTTCTAGTAATTCTTTTTCTTCGATATGTTATGTTTTGCTTGCTATTTTTAATGTATTATGTACATCTTATCCAAATTGTATATTACTTTTTTGTATTATTTTATAAAATAATGGCTTTAGCCGTGTTTGGTGACCAGATCTGAATAGTCAGGTACTTCCCCATATTTCTTTTCCCCGTCCCCACTCCCTTCATCCTCAAAATATACCTCAATTATATTGGAATAAGTTGTAAGGCTGGAGGTAGTCATATTCTCACTGGATCCAGACGGGAGCAGTTAGGACTCATGTGCGGAATTCTGAAAAAAAATTATCACTTAAAATGGTTAAATAATGACGTTTGTTGTCTAATTAATTTAATATTAGAAGTTTGCAACGAATATTAATAATTATTGACAGTACTTTGATGAACTTTTCACTTTAAACTTTGCTTTGAAATATTTCCCTTTCACTTCATACTTCACTTTAAAAAAAATCATTTGATTAATTTACAGAATAATATATCTAGTAAAGTAGTTGTAATGTATGAATTCTCATCTCATAAAGCACAACTGCTTTATCAGGAGAGTGTACGTAATATAATGTAAATCATTATAATTATGTTGTAATAAAATTTATGGACAAAAAAAAACAAAATTAAGATGTTTATTTATATTTTAGGAGATTTTGATTGTACAGTTTTACGGCTATTTCAAAATAGAGACAATTTCACCATTATTTTACACTTCATTGAAAGACGATTAATTCCTAAAACACATGTAAATTTGAGAATTTAATATTTTCTATTTGAGAGGCGAGTTTGACAGCCAACAACTCTGCCATAGGTCACCCCGAGTGGTTCGCTACGTTTGGTGACTTAGCAAGGGTGACCGAGTTCATGGGGGGTTGTCCAGGTCTTCGCGGCCGATGAGTCTGTCCATGAGAGAGACTAGTTGAGGGAGGTCTTTTATCCTCTCCAGCCAGAATTTCTCGGCCAATCCCCTTGCACCGCAGTTGTAAGGATGGATTTGTACGTCCGTCACTCCTGGACCCACTGACCCTTAGATTCCTACCTACTTCTCATACTAGACTTGTCAAACTCGGTCCCGTTAACAATACACATACTCGTAGTGCGCCTTTGGGCCAAATTTTAACTAAGAAGTCGCTCAACTTGATTGATGATGAAAATAGCCGATGAGATTCTATTATACGAACGTTTATAAAATTACATTCGGAACGAGAGAAGAACTGCACAACCAAACGGAAGTTGTTTTCAGCGTTATTATAAGTAGGTACCTACATTTAATAATAATACAAATTGTTTTTATATGGATTTCAATCCCACACATTTCACGGACCTTTGAGAGTATGGTAAATATGCATAGATAAAGTCCACCTCACGGATAATACGGAAAGTTCGTGTTGTCGAAGTTTGATGCACGGATAACACGGAATATTTCTTTTTTAACTAATAGACAATCAAATATGACATTTTCGGAGGTACCAATCTCGTAAAATAAATTCACGTCAAAATAAAAACAAAAAAGTACCTACTTTGAATTACTGGATTGAGTTTAAACTACGAAAGCTGCGTGTCATCATAATTTAGTTGTACATCCCAGGTTTTGAATGGTTTGTTTAGCAAAGCAGGGTTTGTCTAGCGGGTATGTGTAATTATTCTAATACATTTCTTTCCATGTTCTGCTGTTATAAATACAGGCCAATAAAGGAATTCACTTGATAACGTGAATAAATTATTCTTTTATACGGCAATAATATTTTTTCTATGATTGGCAGCATTGATTGAGTGTCTATGAAATGTTAAATAAAAACGATAATTATAAAAATGGCGTTACCGCGTAAGTGAATTAATTTAAACAAAATAAAAATGTTAAATAATTTTTTTTGCATATTTTTTTGTCTCCCCCGACATAAATACTCACTTTTCGTAATAATAAAGCTAAATCTAACTGTTTGAATAAAAAAAGATTCCATATTAATGAGTAAGCGGTTCAAAGCATAAATAATGAGAGTATACTCACATACATATGTACATACATACAAGAACATAAATATATATAGCCAATTAGAATATAAATCTGTGATTTGGCAACAAAAAAATCATTTAAAAATGTATAAAAAATTCGGCGAAAGTTTCTGCGATTTATTAATTTTATGTAAATAATCCCCTTAAAATGAATTAACTGCATTTTTTTTTATTAAATACCTTAATAATTAATGCACTTGAGGATCGGCGAAGGATAGGTGACCTGTTTCTTTTATTTCGAGCTCGACTGGTGTAGTCAATTAAGAGTACCTATCTGTAATCAATAAGGACCTACTTTAATTCACAAAAAAAAAATAGGTAGCAAATTCGCAAATTCCTCAAATGATATCGACATTTTTAATGTAACATTTTCTATGTTTAAAATATACTAAAACAATCGTTTTATGTCAACGTATTATTTCTGATAATTTATTTTATTATGGTAATAATTTTATTTTCTTCAAATTTATCCAATTGCACTGTAATGCAACATAATATTATTATTTACCTATTGCTTATTACTAGTCCTCTGTAAAAAAATGTTAACATTATGTAACAAATGTAAAAGCTCCAAAAAGGCGTAAAAAAGAGTAAAATAAAATAAAAAATAATAAATTAGTAGTTCAATCAACAGTAAACCTCGAGTCAAAAGTATGTTTTTTAATTTATTCTTATTAAAATCAAAATTTTCTCTGAAATCATAAAATTTATAAGTAGGTTCTTAAATACCTACCTACTTAATTATTAACCAAATAATATGATTTTATAAATAATTTTTTGTATTCAAAATTAGGAATTATAAAAATTTAAAATCGAACTTTCTTCAGACAGGTTTTTATATTCGAATTTTTCCATAACATTGAAAATATTTTAATGAAATGTCCAAATAAACACGACAATTTCACATTTTATAAAATAATCTTTACTAATTTATTATAATGGCAACCATCTTAAAACGGAAACCGAACGTACAGACAAATTTGACAGATGAAATGCAAAAGGGTCGAACTAAACCAGGACTTCGCTACGGTCAATCAAAAAGCAAATAGAGGCAATATTGAGGCATTTCTATGCGTTATTGGTCCATCGCGATCGATCGTTGAATTTAATGTTTCAAAGACCCAATGATGTCTGATTACGTCTACATAAAAAGGATCGAAATGAAAATCTAGTCTCCTTCAACGGAAGCAATCTTCCGAACATGCCCTCCATTGATACACTTGGGGTAACTATAAGTGACTAGTTCAAGTACGGGGATCCATCGAAGCCAGAGTTAAATTAGCCTCCCAAAAACTAAGCGTACTGTACAGGGCCCGAAGATACTTTAATAGTTCACAACTGTACCCTGTCCAAATCGCAAGGGCACCCCATGGTTAAATTTGGCAGCCACCTCTGGTCTGGAGCTCCAAAATACCTGAAAAAACCTCGACTCTGTGCAGAAACGGGCGCACAGTGGTTCCAAATACCCCAAAAGTCGGAATCAATTCACAGGGAGGGTTTACAGGAAAAAAAATGTAATATTTTATTTCGGAATGGGTTAAAAAAATAATAATATTCGGTTTTAGTAAGTTTTACTTCGATTTCTGTATTTTATTAACAAAAATATAAAATAATAAAATTAAAATAAAAAATATTTATGTCCATATCCATGCAAAAATAACGGCCGAGTAACGTTCAATTTTGCTTTTTAATATTCTGATACGGACCATAAACAATATCATCATCGTCGGTTTTAAAGATATTTGAAGAATGAATGTCCGGAGGAATTATTAAATCAAAAACTTCCTTTAAAAAATCGATTTAATTGTTTTTTTTGGGAGTTGCCTGTAACTAGTTATGACAGGGTCAGATGTAACTAACATTAAATTGAAAACATCCTCATTACATTTTTCACGAGAACATTTTTTATAATAGTTCTCGTTATATTTTTTAAAATCTTTGTTTCTTATTACTTCTGCAGATGTAGGAGTGATTGTTATATCTTTTTTTGGATATCTTGCCTTTTTTGCCTCAAGTACAAGTGGAAACCTTTCTGGATCTTTCGATCTTATGGCATTGTACTGGTGTTTTTTAAGCTTGGCTTCCACCATGGTTGAGAGGGTTTCCTCCTCAGACATCCGTCGAGAGCGATTATCATCAAATACCTTATACGTTTTTCTGTACATAGATGCGCTCCTAGGTGAACGAATAATATTTCCTACCAATTTTGATGCAATCGGTGGTCCAGATGGTCCAAAGGTTTTCGTTGCAAACGCTAAATGAGAAAGAGGTGAACTTTTCCGAAGATCTTTGGTTTATAAGCGTTTGGATCGGTCAGAACAGTGTTCAAATTGTATTTCCGGGCGACCGCGACCGTGCTGTTTTTCAGGAGAAATCTCATATAATGATAAACCAATCGGAGTCTCAAGCCATTTTTTATTTTCCATCAAAAATCTAGCTTCATTTCGATAAGCAATTGTCCATCTTGTTTTAAAGCAAAATTTGAAGCCCGCAATCTTTTTACAGCCTTCTTTGGGGCAATTTATAAGTTTTTTTTCGATATAAAAATCATTTTTCCATCTGTTGGCACTTTGAGTTCATTACTATATCAAATAACTCCTTTTATCTTAAGAAAAAATCCTTTGAAAAAATCAAAATCATCCTGTTTCTTATGAAGCACTCAAATTTTACAGGAAGGAAATTATGTAAAAATTACTGGGCTGTAGAGACGCAAAAATGCGCAAGATTTTTTTTCTTAATATGGTACTAAAATAGGTCAGCTATAAAAGTACATTAGCACATTTACGAAATATTAGGAAATATCAAACTAAAACCTTAACTGTTCCAAAAATCGTCGTATTATTTTTAATATTCACGAGATGTTCTTTAAAAAAAATTTCCCAATTTTGTCCAATTAGCAAATAAAAAAAAAACTTAATGTCTTTAGTACACACCTGAAGGTATTGGATTCACGTAGAAAAAAGTTTGTCAGCAAGTGGTGTATAAGTAATAGTCCCTAAATGTTATATAATAAACGTTGCATTTTCACACAAACGTCCTAGAAACAAAATTTTGTGGTCCCTGCAATTTGAAATTTCGATTTAATTCCGACGCTCGCATACTAGTAAAACCATTGTGGGGCGGTCCGGTTGATAGATTCTCCAATCCTAAAAAACGGATTGCAATCATTAGAGCACAGGTGTCGGGTGGAAATGCTATCCTCGTTATAGCGGTATTTTAATTGAAGATGCTCCGAGGAACTAGCGTCATTGATCTCCTCGGCACCGGTGCATAGTTGGAAAACATAACGCGCACCCAGCATATCTAAACGGTTGACATTTGTCACATGAGAACGGGTCGCTTCTTCGACGCGCTCTTGAGTTCAACAGCTCGGCTGTGGAACGATTTGCCGGCCTCTGTGTTTTCTCCTTCCTACAACATGGTTCTCTTCAAGACCAATGTTCATTCCTTCCTCTCCTAATAAAGATCCTCCACACAGCATCTCGGATGACATAGGTCCTGAGGGAAAATTCCGTCAGGCCCTTCTGTGTGGAGCTAATGTAAAAAAAGTATCGAAAATTGTAAGGGATAATATCTTACTATAATGTTCTTCGATTCTCAAATCTGAAGTCGGACAGGATTTCAAGGCAAGAAAATTTTCTGAGTTGAATTTTAAAATGATAAAAAATGATGTATGTGTTATGGCAATCAAAACGATGTGATACGAAGATTTTTTTAACATAAATATGGTATTTATATCGCGGCAATTAATGTATTCAACTAGAAGCATGGCGCGCAGTGCCCGGTGCACCGTGCAAGGCGGGCTGCATCCAGAAATGTCCTCAGCGAGGAGATATGTACATCTCCCCAACAAGATCGGCCAGGGAGGAGGGGTGTCGATCAATACTGGTCCATACATATTTATGTCTGGATGTAAAGGTGGCTGTGTGTCTCCACACGGCCGGTGTCTCTGTATGTGCGCCGCCCATTCCCAACACATTATATCCAGCACATCTACATATAGTTCTGCTGCTATTATATCAAAATAATATGAGTCACATAAAGTGAGTGGAGGGGTTTAATGTGCGGCAAGATATTGCGCTCCGAGAGAAGATGCGCCCTTAAGGAGTTAGGGGAGGGGAAGGGGGTAGAAGAACAGTTTTCTCGGCGTGGCTGTTAAATTTATGAAACACAAACACTAAACGGGCTGCATGCATCTCGTCCATAAATATTTCATTACGTTATCAGTTTCAATAATGTGTTTTATTAGTTGAAAATTATTACACTTTGTTGTTTAGAAGAGGGCGATTTATTAATTTTCATCCTGTGCTTTCACGAGTAAACAGACCGCGGTGCGTTTAATAGTAAACATCGTAATTCTTTTAAAATGAGTTAAGTAAATTAAAATTACTTTTTTTATAAGAAAAACTTTCTTTTTATACTTTTTTGAAGGTTATTCCCATCAGTGAATATGATATAAATATGATATAAAATTACTTTATTTATTTTTATTAATGAAAACGAATTACTTTGTAAGCACCACTATATTACAAAATTAAAAAATATGAAATATAGTGAGGCTAACACAGTTTTTTTTTTCAATAAATCTAAAATGATGCCACAAAAGTTTGAAGAAGTAAAAATATATTTTTTTTTTTGTTGAAAATTATTTTAGGAACACGAATTGGAAGAAACTGCGTCGATAACTTTGGGTTGACGTCCTCCATTGTCGAGGGGTAAAACCCTCGACAAGCAAAAACGGAAGCCGCGGGTTCAATTCTGGGCGGGAGCAAATAAGTTCCAAAAGATTATTTCAGTATCACCGTGCTGAAAGACCACCACTCGGAATTGAAACGCGTTGATTGAAATGGTTTTAGGCGTGTTTGGTGACTCACCTCCATCTTCCACTCCCCACTTTCTTCAGACTCACAACATATTGATTCAGAATCCAGACGTTTGGGAGCAGTTGGGAGTCTTATGCAGTACTCACATTAATGAAATACAAATGTGCAGTTCACACGCGGTAGAAGTAAAACCTTCAGAATACTACAGTAGACAAGAGTGGGAGGCTACGAAGCACCGCGCAAATAGGGGACCGATTATTCTATCTCATTCTCTCGCAGGCTAAATCCTAAAGACGTATGAGTTTGTCTCTTTTTAGTGTCGCTTTTTCGTTTCATCGAGTTTCAAATCGCAACAATGCTTAAGAAGTTTTCACTTCAAAAGATGTAGGTCTCGTGTTCAAATTGTGGTCGCACCGAAAATCCATTTGTCTTTCTAATTTATGTTTTTTTATGGTTGTTGATTTGAGGAATTTGAAATTAAAAAGAAATTGAAAACGAATTAGACTTATTATTAGTTTACAAAAGGATGTGTTTGTACTACAGACAATAACTTAAAGTTAATATACCCACTACTCACCTTCTGTTTCTCCCTGCGCCTGCGGTTGTGTCTATAACTGTAATAATAGCCGGTGCCCTTAATTAAAGTACAATACGCTAAACTAGGTTGGGTATAACCAACCTCGCTGCTGTATGCTGCTTAGTCCCATTAGACATACCATTTTAGGCAACAGATCGCCATCTGTCCTCTGGCGAGTATTTTATTGCGGTTTTCGACTGATTTGGTATTAAAATAGCGATATAAAAAAAGAAAAACGTCGGCCATACATGCAAACTTAACATAAATACCCTGTCCGTTAAAAAGGCCATTAACTTGACCGTTTGGTTATTTATTTGTAGTTTTTTTAAATAATGCCAGCGGTGTGGCCCGAGCATTAGCACTATTAACTATTAGCAGTGCGTGTTATCTCTCGGCGTTATTTATTGCGAGAATCGTTTGCACTTTTCAGATATTTTGCATAATTACATACATTTCCACTAATTGCCGAGAAATGTTGTAAAATAGTGGTAGTTTTAAATTCTGCTTTCTTTCTTGTTTAAACCGCTTTTATTAAAAGTTAGTACTTACATATAAGGGAAAAGAATCACAAAATATTGACTGGATACAAATGTACAATTAAATTCCCTAAATAAATCAGAAATTAAATCCAAGAAAGTTAATCCAAGTTTAAATGACCCAAGTCTTAGGTTTTCTTTTTGTACACAGATTCAATAGTTTTTTTTATGTTCTAACAGTGTGGGTTTCAGATAGAACTCCCATATTCAAATTTGCTTTTGAACGGTTTTGAGATTCTACGTATGAATCCCATAAGTTTAAAGTATTTATTTATGATATCACTGACGTGTATGTCAAACTTAAATTATTTAATCAAGAGTGATTCCTAAATTTCTTATTGTGATAACTGAATTTAATAGAACAACGTTTTTAATGGAATATGCATAATTCTTTCGTTTTATGTATTACGAGCAAAGGTTATATATAATGTAACAATATTTTAATATTTAAAAACGTATTGTTTTGAATAAACAAGTTAAAAAAGTTATTAAATGTTAAGTAAGTTACAAAATAAACAATTTATTTAGTGTGTAAAGTTTTACTTGAAGCTTAGCATGAACAAAATCAGTTATCTTGTCCTGGATATTTATGTAGGTATATTATTTCTTTCTAACGAAGATTTCCCATGTTTACGTTAAGTATACTAAGATTAAATTGAGAATCAATCAGTCCCGAAGTATTTTATGTGGGATTCGATTGAGTATAAATTGGTTCAAAATATTGGCAATCTGCTGCCCATTATTTGCTGATATAGAATTCAAATGAATTGATTTTTTTAATAGAATTCGTATAACGTAATGATTTCGAGTAGGTACAGAAAGCCTTTATACTGTATTTTATCACACACTGAACTAGATTAATGTAGGATGTTTAGCATTCTTTTAGTATTTTTAAAGATCTTTTTCTAAGAATTGCAAACTCAGCATAGTTTACTGGGCTATTATGTTTTTTATTATGAAAATGTAATAAAGCATTCATTCAAAGCAATCATTCTGATGGAATATTTATTATCCCTCAAGCGACTATTTAGAAATCTAGCAGCGTCCCCACACTATAAAGCGACAAGCCGAACGTCATCTCGTCACTCAGGCGAACAATCCGTCCAGCGGGGCTAGTCGCTTGTAGGTTCAGACAGAGGCGTGCATCTCGTAGATGCACATAAGCACTGCCTACAGTGCCTACCATAACCTACCTCACTCGCACAAAATAATAAATAATATAAACACTTAAAAAATAATTGTAACAAATCTTTGCTTTCAAAATTAAGCGTGAAATACCTGCTACGAACAGCAGGAATAACATTTCGTAGCGACAACCCCAAGTGCGTTGAACTGTAATAGTTTACGCCATTATACAATTCATTTACTATAATGTAGAGAGAGTGAGATAGAATAATTGGTCTCCTCTTTGTGCGGTGCTTCTTAGCCTATTGGTCTACTATAGTTTCTGATGGTTTCACCGGTTAATGGTTATTCGATAGTTTCGCCGTGCGCTCCTCACCGACCGTCCTACTATAACTTTAAAAGTAGAAACTAAGTATGCAAAATGACGCACATATCCTATTCAAACGTATTGTACGTAATTATTCTGCATATTTGTAAAAAATGTACATGTGTGCAAAACTGAGTCTTACCGTCTTCACTGGAAGACTCATTTTCAGTATCGAAAAAGGCCGTGCCTTTCGGTAAAAATGTAGCGATCAATGCTATCTGTTGGTACCTTTACTAAATAGTATAATTTTTGCTAATTTATTTATTTACGCCCTTTTTCGGGGCTTTCACATAAGAAATTAACAAATTTAATAAAATATATAATAGGTGTATATATATTTTTTTTACAAAGAAATATTAAGTATTTATTGTACAAAACTGAACTGCCTCAGTAACAGTATTTTGTATTTGTTTAAAGATGAAATGATTATCATATACGTTGACTTTCCTAGAAATTTGAAATTTTTAATAACTATCCGATATTTCGCTTCTATTAATAATAATAAAATTAAAATATTTTGATGATTTATACAGCGCCGTTTTTGTGCACTGGGCGCTGTACAAACTTATAATATCAACATTTTAAAAATCTAGAAACACTACAAACTAGACAAACAATTAAAAAGAACTTATGGCTAAAAATTGCATCCACCGTTTCATTGATCACCGATACGAACATATATGTGCAGTGTTTTCACCGACGAACGCAATGCTGCCTAAAAAATAATGAATACATGACCATTCTTACTTGGGAGGTCGCTTGAAAATAACACTGTTTAAATATTGTCTATTTAAAGAAATTTAGATAGAGTTTGCACGCAGAGGACATAATTGTGAACACATGTTATTTAATCCTGAAAAATATTTTAAAATTAATATATATGTAATATATTCTTTAATGAGTGTATTTTGGAAAGTATAAGGATCATTTTATGGTGGGCGGTACAGTAGTACAAGGATTTGGTCTTTCTAATACGCACAAATGAAGCGGTTTTTATCACTAAACCCAATCAAACATCGGCTAAAGCCAGAAGCTTAGTCATTCACTGCGAAAAATCACCAATTCGGTTTTTTTAATATCAATTCATTTTCGGTTTTCCGACTGCCTATCCCGGTTAAAAAGTCTGTGCACGCCGCTGGGTACGGAAGCTAGATAATGTATGCGGCGTATGCATCACGGCGCATACCTACTTAGAATATGCAGCAGGATTAAGGGAAACATCCCCCTTTTCTCCCATAATTTCTCCAAATTATTCCCTCTTTCGTTTGCCAAAGAGCGACAGTTCCAACCGTGGACGAAGCTCCCCTCGAGAGCGGAATACTAATTGCATGGCGAATGTGAAGGGCTTTCCTAATCCATAAATATCTTGATGCATTCGTATTTTACTGATGATGTATCGACCTTATTTGTTTAGCGGAATATGGAGGAATATAAAATATTTTATGATATTGCTGGCGTAGACAAAGAACACCGAAGCTCAGCGAAGCGATGCGCTCTGCGTTTTCTCCATTGTATTGAAGAATTCAAACATATTTCTTTGTCTTGGAAACCCGATTTTATTAAATGGATAAAAGTTTTATTGTCATAAAATAATATTCTCTCACTAAAAAGCACCATGAATGCTGTAACTTTTACCTTTGCGATACTATTTATTTATTTATGGTTTATTAACGCCATTGTGGGTCTTAACACGAAAATTTATTAAAGTATTTAAGTACATTATGATAAATAATGTTGTAGTGTTCGTAAGAAAACAATAGGTACCCATAATAAAATTTTAAATACTAATAAGGTGATTAAAATTGAATAATAATAATATTAGCCAACAATTTTAAATTAAAAGAATTCTTAAAAATTTTATTAGTAAGTAAAGGAAAGTACAACATAGAAAAGCAAGTGTGTGTATACATTTTCAATAATAATTATGTATGTTACAATCCAATAAAATGGAAAAAAAATCAATTTACTCTTTAGGTATTAAATAATATAACAAAAAATTAAAAATAATAGTAAAAATTGAACCAATAAAATAAGTTTTGCAAAATAATAACAGTTTGATTAAAAAATAAATATAGTTTTAGGAAACGAGATTAAAAGAATTTGGCATTCTCAGAATATAAAAATATTACCATTTGGTATTTCGGCTACTGGCATTATACCTAGCTCTCTCATTCAAAATTTAGGCTTATTAGATTTGTCAAAGAATTTGTATATAAAAATGCAAATTTTTTAAATACATGTAGAATTATGAAAGATTTTTTAAATATTTATATTGAGAGATCAGTAGGATTTATCGGTCCAGTTCAAGAGTTCTACCGAGCCATACCCTCTGATATGAAAATATCTGGAGTCGGTGAATTATTTTGCCATTTGGTCTCTGGTGGATTGACTTCACGTATTGTTCTTGTTTTGTTTTGTATTTATTATACTTAGGTGCACGTACATAGCGTGGATTTACAAGATAATCATTTGAGGAAAAGTGTGTGGAAGGGTTTAGTCTTTCCTATGGGGAAGATTTAACCCGGAGATAAAATCTGAAGCACCAATATAATATAATTAAAATAATAAGATCAGGCATAAAACAAAGGGTAAATGTATAATATCTAGTATGTAGGTATATGCGTACAATTATTTGTCTGTTAAAAGCAAAAAAATGATGTATCTACTCTTGCCAGGCACATTTCTACCGATTTATAACATATTACGAACACTTTCAGATTTCAAGTTCCTTAAAAAATATATTTATTTATTTATTTATTTCAACGCCATAAAATGGCTTTTACAATCCGGTGATACATGATACATGATACACAGTGGTACACAGGAGGGTAATTATAATGATAACAAAATAAGAATGTACATTAAACCAAGTACATGTATACGTGTGATAACAACTAGTATTTAGTTATAGGATACAATTATGTATTACAATAAAAAAAAGAATATGAGCTCGTATAGAGAATACTCATTTTATTCAGAATAAAAATAAGTAAATAAAGGTGACTTCTTAGAAAAATTGTTAACATCAAGTATAATATACTTTAATTCTATTTGAACATATCGTTGGATTCCAGGAATTGGCTAAAATGTAGTACATGATATTATTGTTGCCTTCAATTTGAAATGACTGCAGTTTGAAATGAATACAGGTACTGCTAATTAGTTCTGCTTTTCAGGGCTGTCAGTTACAGATTCAATAATAACTTTGTTTAAAAAATAATAATTTTGAAAATAAATTATACATTTATTAGCTAACACTTAACTAGTCTGCTTGATAGTTAATATAAATGAAGTAAGTGCGTAGTTTGGAATCTATAGTAGAGTATGATATAGACGCCGTGCAGATGAACACTATTTTACCTAACATTGATTATTGTGATTGAGGTATGATATTATAGCCTTCTTATAACTATATTCGGTGCAGTTGAACACATCTACTACTTCTGAGAAAGCATTGCCAACTGCATGCAATCTAGGTATAAGCGAGTATCTAAATGTATCAAATATATGTTATTTTTGAAGATAAACTGTACATTTGTAAAGCCGAAACGGTAATCGGTAAGAAAAAAATCGCGGAGTATGCTTCGAAAATTATTAAAAACAAATTTTGTTCTGTTATTTTACATGTTATAGCTATGAAAAAATCACAGTGTATCTTTAAATGCAACTTAAGCTTTGTCGAGAGATTTTTGCCAACTTTAAATGAGTCGTGTTTTATTAAATATATTCACTATTTTTGTTTAATTATTATTTTTTTTAATATAAGCGTGCTCCCTCTTACATTCGTATTTACATATCTCTCTTTTTCTCATTTTTTAACACTTACTAACAAGCCTTAAGGGATAGAATAATAAAAAAGAAGATTTTATGAACAGAAGAAAAATCTTACTAATATTATAAATGCGAAAGTTTGTACGGATGGTCGTTACTCTTTCACGCAATAAATATCGAATGGAATTTAAAATTTCTTTCACTAATCGAAAGCTACATTATTTGCGAGTAACAACGGCTTTATATATTGGTAAGTTCTGGCGTTATGAATGAGCTGTGGCGTTATGAAATTATGTATCATACGTTTTCTGTCCCTAACAAAATCGAGTTGTTGCAAACGTCAAAGAAATTGTAACCTTGGAAACAATGTTTTTTTTTAATTTTTGGTTTGAAAAGAGTGCTTTGTTGTGATTAAAAAGAGTAGGTACTTTTTTGGCATCGTAGTTAATATCTACATATCTCTAAAAATGTTTATTCTCCGAACAAAAAGCATAACGTTGCTATAAAGCATAGCGTTTGAAGTGGACTGTCATTTTCTTATTTTTTTAGGTTACTCTGGATTCAAATATGAATAAAATACTAATAATGGGAGTAGGTACTTAAAATAAATTTCTATTTCTATAATATAATTATTTTCTAAAATAGAATTTTTATTTGCGAAATGTCATTTTCAAATTTTGAAATTTTCTATTGAACAATAATTATTTTCTATTAGACAAAATAGCAAGAATAATAACAATTATGCCAATAATTATGCCAATAATTTCCCACTAATACTATGCGAGCGAAGCCGTGGGTAAAAGCTAGTAATAAATAATGTCAATTATTATTTACGGATAGAATCGAAATGAGTTGCCTTTTGAAACTTGCTAAATACAGGAAAATACAATAGATATGAAAAATACGAACAGTAATCGTAAAAAATATTCTTATATGAAGACAAAAATACAGAATTTTAGCGTAGTCGACGATATTTTTTACCAATTCTCATACTGCTGCAAAGTGTTCGCTATTATTTGTTTTTATTTGTTAAAAAGCTTCTAAAAAATTGCTCCCATTCTTCCACGTATAGTTGGATAAGTTATCTAGGTTTGTTAGTATCTAAAGTCTAAGGTATTTTGTATGATTTATAGTGAAACGACTGAAAATCTATTTGTCGAAAGATAATTTTGCGGAGAAAAATCGCATCCAACATTTCGCATTGTCGGGCTACTCTGCAAAGTGAGCGGCATTCAAAGGGCTCGGGAAATGTAAAAGTGAGGGTCGCTTCATTCATATTATCACGAAAATACTCCATAAATTACCTACGTCAAGAGTATTGCGCTCTTGAAATAAATAGTTGACAAAAGATAACAGTTTTCAAAATTTCACGCACTAAAATCAACTTTCAGATTTCTTCCGGATCTTTTTAAAAACCTCGTTACGAAAGTTGTCCACTGTGTTATTAGCTATTACGCATCTAACAACTGCATCATACTCGTATTAGTTTGCAAGTCTTCAAGCACTGTCAACTTTATGGCCACACAGCGTCGAAATGTAACGCTGACACACCTACCTGTTCTCACTGTGGAAAAACTGGACACAATCGCGACGCTTGCCCGACTCCCGAAAAGCCACCAGCATGTGCCACATGCAAATTCTTCAGAAAACCGGCCACTCACAACACTGGCTCCCCTGACTGTCCTGCCCGCCAAGCCGCTGAGAGACGCGAATTATCTCGTGTCAATTTTTTAGGCTGAATCAGAATCGACACCTTATTAATACTAACTTTTCGTCGTATTATCAAAATATTCGTGGTCTCAATACCAAGCTTAACTCCTTTAGATGCTCCGTTAATATATGCCCTTATGATTTTTTATGTCTTTCCGAAACATGGCTATCAGATAATATTGCTTCAACCGAACTTGGACTACACGACTACAATATTTTTCGCTGTGACCGCTCTTCCTCATCTAACAAGCGTAGAGGAGGCGGGGTAATGATATGTATTAAAAAAAAATACCCTTGCCACTTTCTAGAATCGTCTAATAATGTATCTGAACAATTATTTATTTGTGTTCTACTTGGTTCCAAGAAACTTGTCATTGGTTGTGTCTACATTCCTCCCTCATCTTCAACAGAAATCTATAAGTCACATACTGAAGCTGTTGAGAGTGTTTCCATTAATGCGGATTTCTTATTTATTTGTGGTGATTACAATCTACCTAAAATAGTGTGGCTTAATGATAGTCAGGGTGTGAAAACTCCTAATAATGTTTCCCTTCTAGCTTCTATAATAGTAAATTTCTATGCCTACTTGAATATGTTCCAACTAAACTCGATCAATAACAGTGTAGGATAATGTCTTGATCTGATATTTACCAACATGCCTAGCGTTTGTGTATGTGAAGCTACTGACTCAATATTACCAATAGATAAATATCACCCACCACTCGACATTAACTTCTCTAATCCTTTCAAAAGTGATACTCTGAAGTCAACAGCTACATACCACTACAAATTTAACAAAGGTGACTATACTGGCATGAACAGGTATCTTGCCCAATATGACTGGACTTCTATGTTATCAAACACCAATATTAACGATGCTGTAGTTAAATTCAATGAATGTTTAACTCATGCTATAGACTTGTTCGTTCCAAGGGGAACTTATTTTCAGCCTAAATTTCCTATTTGGTTCAGTGTAAAATTAAAGCAGTTGATTATTGAAAAAAAGAAAATACACAAGTTATTCAAATTAACGAACAACTTAGTGCTTTATCAAAAATTTTCTCATTTAAGAGAATTATCCAAAATTGAATCTGCCACATGTTACAAATCGTACATTGAACTCACTGAGACAAAATTAAATCTTAACCCTAAACAATTCTGGAAATTTGTTAAACAAAAACGTGTTGTTAACGATCTCCCTTCAAGTTTATTCTTTAATGAAACTCACGCTACCAACGATTTCGATATTGCCAATCTTTTTGCTAAACATTTCTCCTCCGTCTATTCCGATAACAAATGTACCATCCCTCCACTTAAATATGCTAATACTATTGACCTTAATAATTGCGAAATCACACTTATTGATGTCTTCAACTACTTAAAAAATCTTCCCAGCAAATCAAGCACTGGTCCTGATGGTATACCTGAAATATTATTGAAAGAATGTAAATCTACTGTATCTGAGCCAATTTGTTTATTATACAACTTATCACTATCATCTGCCACTTTTCCGGATTCCTGGAAGGTTTCCTATATAAGACCTATTTTTAAATCAGGTAATAAGTCGAACGAAGAAAACTATAGACCTATATCGATTTTATCTCATATTCCTAAAATCTTTGAGTCTATAATCACAAAGAAAATAACACCTATTTTCAAAAATGTGCTGATTGAGGAGCAGCATGGCTTTAGATCTGCTAAATCTACCACTACAAACTTACTCTCCTTCACCAATACCATAGTCAACGGCCTAGAAGATAAATCACAAGTAGATGTTCTATACACCGACTTTTCTAAAGCTTTTGACAGAGTAAAACATGCAATCCTCATGGCCAAGCTACATGCTATAGGTATTCGAGACCCATTTCTATCCTTCATTAGCTCTTATTTAAGTAACAGAAAACAAAGAGTTAAAATAAATAACATTATGTCTATTATTATTGAAGTTACATCCGGTGTACCGCAAGGAGCACATTTAGCCCCGCTTCTTTTCAACTTGTTTATAAACGACATTAATAGTATTTTCTCACATACGCGCTTTTGGCTCTTTGCTGATGACAACAAGATCCTAAAAATAATAAATAATTACCATGACTGCCTTCTTTTCCAATCAGATATTGACTCATTCAATGACTGGTGTAAAATTAATTGCTTGGAACTAAATGTCGATAAGTGCAAAATTATGTCCTTCTACAGATCTAAAAATCCGATCGTTTTCGAATACAAACTAAATAATAATTGCCTAACAACTGTTCAATATATTAAAGACCTTGGTGTCACTCTTGATAGCAAGCTTTCTTTTCGGGAACATTTAAATGTGATTATTAATAAATCTCTCAAACTACTTGGTTTCATCACTAGAATCACTTCCGACTTCAAAAACATAAATACCTTAAGAACTCTTTACTGCTCCTTGGTTCGCCCCCATCTTGAATATGCTTGTGTTATATGGTCTCCTTTTTATGCTGTCCATATTCGTCATATTGAATCCGTTCAACATAGGTTCCTAAAAGGGATTGCTAGGAGGCTAGGATTAGAGCGAGGCAATTATTCGTATGCTGAAATTGAAAAAACTCTAAACCTTTCTCCTTTAGAAGACCGTCGGAAAAAATCCGATCTCATCTGTTTCTTCAAAATTATTAACTACATAATCGATTCACCTACATTACTACAACTCATCCCATTCAATATACCTTCTCGTAGACTCAGAAATAAAGACCTACTCTTCCTCAATCAGCACTCCACTAATTATGGTTACAACTCACCACTGTCCAGAATGTGTAGAATGGTCAACTCACGACAAGACCTTGATTTTTTTGGTATAAGCTTGAATGAATTCTGTCGCTCTTTAAATAAATGATGATATTTTATATTTACTGTAATTTTTGCAAAGTCTTGACTTGACTTGACACTTCTATTTTCTGTTTGTCTTTGCTCTCATGTAACATTTTCACCCTTACAATGTACAGGCTTGCATTCAATAAAAGGTCGAAAGTAATTGAATCAAATAATATAGACCTAAAACTGCGAATACTCCTCATCAAGACCTATGTGTGGAGTATCTTGATGTACGGCTGCGAAACATGGTGCCTATCCGAAAGAGATAAACGGAGACTAGAGGCTTTTGAGATGTGGTCCTATAGAAGATTATTAGGAATTTCCTGGAGAGACCACATTACAAATGAGGAGGTTCTCCAAAGTATCGAAGGAGGAAGGCACCTGCTCAGGACCTTGTCCGAAAGGCGTGCAAGATGGATCGGACATGTTATACGACAAGAGGGTCTCTTGCATACCATAATGGAGGGTATGACCGAGGGGACAAACTCTAGGGGACGCCCACGCCGAGAGTACCTGGACGACCTGCTGGTTGACGTGCGCTGCTCATCATATGCAGAATTCAAAAGAGCCGCACAAGACAGGGAAGAATGGAAAAGAAAATTAAAGGAAATTGCTGCAAACCAATCCCAGGATTGAAACCAGAGAGAGAGAATGTACATTCCCAAATTTTCGTTATACCATGTTGTAAATTGGACGTAAGTCCGTAAATAAATAAATAAATAAATAAAAGTCTTACGCTAAGTCAGATACGGAACTGAAAAAAAAAAAGTTTTTTTTGGCGACTTCGAAATTTTATAATGCGAGCATTTGACAAATAATACGGGAAAAACAAAACCTGCGTAATCAGATGGTTAAAAGTAATATATCAATGCTAAATAGCTCATTATGGCAATGATTTTTTGTTTGCATATTAAAAATTGTGTGTCCATTTACAATACACATGTGACACCGAATACAAATTTATGGAGAAATACATATTTTTTAAAAATAAAAACGTAAATAGTAACAGGAGATACATATTTTAGCGGGTAATTTGTGACATTTAAATGCCTTTTGAATTATTTAAGCCAATAAAGCCTGTTAAATATGTCGAAAACGTTATTTATCAGCGCCATACCTTGTGCCATGCTATGCCGAGCCAGTACGCCCGTTTTGCTATGTGGGATACAAGGAAGATCATGGTACCGTTCCTGGCTGTACGAACAACTTATTATACCTAACCTCATTATACCTATAAATACCTCCTCAACCAGTCTCTCTCGATCCAGCCCGCCATGCAGCCGGTGGGCAGATGCATCAAAGACACCTTGCCTAATCTCACCAAACACAGCATACCACTTGGGGTGACCTATGAAAGAGGTGTTGATTATTCAATAAACGGTTCCCGGGGCGGCAGTACCCATACTCGCCTCCCAAAATTAACTACCTTGCTATAATTTATCTAAATATACTTTTTCATTTATTTTAACTCCTGTAGGTGAAAACACCAATGCAGCATTATCAACTCAGATGAGTTTAAGCCATCGCTAAAATTATCTCATATTATTTGATTTGAATGTTTTCTTTTGCAGGTCGTTATGGACGGGAAAAACAAATACTTCATTAATGGGATCAACGTGCAGAACAGGCTTTGCAAGTGACCGATCTATTATGCTCTGTCCAACTCAATGTCAACAATCTCCACTTCTTCATCATGCAGAGATACATTACCAAAGTGCTAAGATGAGGCCACTGAAAGTAAGAACAAGATAATACACATGTAGAATTTTGTTCTGATGCTGTTTACGTAAAGATTTGATTAACATTTTTTATGCTACGAAAGCGAGAACTTCTGCGTATCAAAATGCGCCATTAAACAGAGCAACTCAACTGCTTAACGATTCTCCATTGAGTATCGACATCTTCAATGTTACCTACGGAGAGTTCAGTAATTATCTTTTGACATACTTCACAACATAGTAAAAACTGTCCCCATAAACTTTTTCTTAAAATTTTCAAACCTTTCTATAATATTTTAGTGTAGGTGTATAATATCTATAATCTTCTCTATAATATTTTATGAAGAACCTGAAAAAAAAGTTTATAGTGTTACGATGAAAATAGCATAGTTGTGCTAACCTTATGACGCTAGAGCTCTCCGTTCGATAGTTTTGTCACTTTAAAGAAGAAAAAACATATTTTTCTATTTTATGGTTGTTAGTTTGTAGGTACACAAAATACACACACGTTTTTCATATTTACTTCAACGTTTTCGGCCATTAGATGCAATATTTTTGCTTTAATCGTGAGCTTTTTCAATCTAATTTGGAGTTTGAAACGCCTGGACGAGATAGTCGGATACCTTTGTCGGCTTCCGCCGGCTGTCTCTTGTCACCCGTCAGCCATCACTCCTAGGGCCGTGTCCTTCCCAGGATCGCCTCCCCCTCCTTCCCATCCCCAGCCAGATCCTGGGCCGTGCTGTTGATTTATACCGCTGGAATTACTGTTGTTGTCTACCGTCCTGGCTACATACCCTCTTTCCCATCCCACAGGAGATCAGGTGGATCAAAATAATGTGTATTATGGCTGATAACAGTGACCCTATGCCTAATCAAGGTAAATAGATTCTGTGCATAGCTAATCATAACTAACACCAACAAGTTGATGTGTTACAGGAAAGCTAACTCTTCGATAATAGCGGCTTGTTTTCAGTGACTGATCGAAGTCTCGGTTTCGAATTCGGCCAGTTTCGGCCGCTGTTTCGGTTTCGGCCGGGGTTTCGGCTTCGGATGGGGTTTACACTCGGGCGCGTGCTCAATGTGCATGCCCCTAGAATAACATAAGTAATTTCAAAGCGTTTGGAATTTTAAAATATTATTAATTTTTGTCAAACTTTATCGTTTAAAATAATCAGTTATTGAAGTGCTGCTGTCTAACATAAATGCTACTAAATACTTGAATGCTTTATTTACTATAGTTATTAGTTCTAATATCTTTTGTATTTTTTTAATTTCTTTGAAGTTAAAGTACCTACAGCATTCTTTGAAGAACTGTTACATAACAACGAACCAAAAAGCGTTAAAAGTAAACCAATTTTCTCAACAAATTATGAATTTTGTTCAGAAAATTGGTTGAAAAAAAATGCACAGTTTCATTATGCATTTTATTTAACACGCTTTAATGGACTCTTGGCTGCAAAATTTACGAGAGTGGACCGGCATTAGAAGTGAGGAGGAGCTATTCCGGGCAGCGCAAGATAGAGAGACATTTTCCAGAGTGATTCGGGGGGACCTGATAGGGCACACGAAGAAGAAGAAGAATGGACTCTTACAAGTTTAACTGTAAAAAAAACGCCTAATTTCGGGGTTTAGCGTGTTTCTTTAACTCATTTAAATATGTTTCAGTTTTGGTTTCGGCCGAAACTAGAACAGAAGCGGATTTTAGGTTTCGGTTTAGATTTCGGCTGAAAATCTAGTTTCGGTCGGTCACTACTTGTATTAACATTGCAATAGGCTTTGACCTGTTCTGCACGAGACCGGTTTAGATCGTCAACTGCTGCCGATTGCCTATCGACTGCTGTGCAGTGTTCAAGCTATCATCTCCGCCAGGCGCCACCGACCGTTACTTACTATTTCATCCATATATGGCTGATAACGGCGATAAAGCTTTGACCACTTTATTTTAATCAAATAAGTCACCTTCTTACTTCGATACATAATAAGCAACGGTTTGCACTTACCTGCAAGTTTACTGGAGGTCATCAATATGTAGCCATATGGTCGATTCCATAATTATGCATTATATGTACCAAAATCGTTCCCAAAACATTTATAATAATAGGATAGGAGTAAATAATGTGGAAGTCACTATTAGCATACCACCGTTAAATTACCCTGAAAAAATATTCTTTCCAAATCTTGTGAAAAACATTGTCCATTTATCTTGCACCTCATTTTCGCGTGGAAGCAGAAATAATCATCCCACGTTTTAATTTCGGTTGTAAGCGCGTAATGTGAAATATTTCTGCGTGTAATTATTCACGTTCAAAGAACTCAAATTTGCTCTGTATTTAAGTGTCATTTTCAAAATTGGAACTGATTGGGTGAGACAAATGATACAGAAGGTACCTACCTACTATCTATGGAATATTATTTTAGTTGTATTTTTAAATATTTTAATATCCGTATGTAGTTGTATTTTTAAATAATTATAATATCCGAGACTTTTCACGAGTCAGCGCTAGTAGATAGTATTTTTTTAGCTGTCTTGATATGAATTTTGGTTATTCTATTTTAACACTGCACTACTACGTACGGACAGTTCGTCCTCTTCCTTCTCACGTGTCTTGTTTGAAAACGAAAAAGACAGAAGATACTAGAACGAAGACGTCCCGTACGATCTCTCACTGGATCTAATATATTGTAGATTTTACATAATATACAGATAAAATTTAAATTTAAAACAATAAAAGAAATAAATAGTAAAAAAAACAAAAATACTCTAATTAAAAAAATTATATCGGAAAAAACTCTGTTGATGCCATAAGGGAACCGACAAAATGTGCTAATGCCTTTAATAAATATTTCGCTAACGTCGGTCAAAATTTAGCTACACGGATCGATGAAAATTATAAAATAGATAATTTCGAGAAGGGCTGCCTTAAACAAAATAATCTGTCAGTTTTCCAACCAGTAACAACAAATGACATAAAAAATATTATAAATGAATTAAACGGTGGATCTGCACCAGGATTTGATGGAGTCACAGTAGAAATATTGAAAAAATATAACAATTTTTTAAGCATTCCAATTACACAAATTATAAATATTCGTTTGAATAGTGGAATATTCCCTTCCATTTATAAAAAATCTATCGTAACACCCGTTTTTAAATCAGGCAGCCCTGAAGAAATTTCAAATTATCGACCTATATCTCTTGTCTCAAACGTGGCAAAAATTTTTGAAAAAATCGTAAAAAAGCAACTCATGTACTACATTGATAATAATAAAATACTTAGTCCTAGCCAATTTGGATTTAGAGAGAAACTAAGCACTCATGATGCCATTGCTGAACTAACCTCAACTATATACAATGCATTAGATAAAAAAACAAATGCCTTGGCATTTTCATTGATTTACGCAAGGCTTTTGATAGTATCTCCATACAAAACTAATAAATAAATTAAATGATATCGGCATTATTGGTACGGTTAGATATTGGCTACAAAGCTATCTAACTCAAAGAAGTCAAAAAGTAAAATTAAATAACTCACTAAGTGTGGATGAAACTTTAGAATTTGGAATTCCCCAAGGGACTGTTGTTGGACCCATTTTATTTATAATATACGTTAACCAAATATTTAAATTATCACTTAATGGTAAACTTATATCTTTTGCTGACGACACTGCAATAATTATTGAAAAAAACGTGGAACGATATTACCATTGCAGCCAATCAAGACATGAAGGTTATAAAAAAATTGTTCGATAACAATTTATTATCATTCAACACCGAAAAACTTATTATATTCCATTCTCTCTACAAGAAGATGTACCAAATAATTTAATTAACATAACAATTCATTCCAAAAATTGTGTAAATGACGATACATGTAATACGGACTGCGCTAAACTAAATCATAAATCAAATGTAAAATATCTTGGAATCCTAATAGATAAAAATGTTAAATGGAAAGATCATATCAATCTCACTGTGGAAAGAAAATTTATCTATATATTCTATTACATACGAAATATTTTAAACAAAAAACTATAAAAATGGTCTATTATGCATTAATTCAGTCCTTATTACAGTACGGCATTATTGGGTGGGGAGGGGCCTTTAAATCTTCCTTATAGCCCACAAATATAATTCAAAGAATAATTATAAAAATCATCCTTCGGAAACCATACGACTTCCCTACTCTATAATTATTTCGGGAATTTAAAGTACCATCAATCATAGAATTGTATAAGAGAAACGCATTATATCAAATATATAAAGAATATTGTATTAAAAAAATTCACCCCTCAGATAGCATAAGCAATAGATTTAAAACTAATGGCTTAATAGCCATCCCTGTGCTTAGAACAACCACGGCTCAGCATCACTATTTGTATTTAGGTGTAAGATAGTACAATATATTATTTTCCAAAAACAAAATTAATATATCGGGAAAATTGAAATATGAATTTAAAAAGCAAATTAAGTCCCTGAAATTGGATAATGATATATTGTACCCTTTTAATTTAATTTACCCTTACTTAAACTGTAATATTTAATATTAAAAGTATATGTATATATATATATACTGTTATTGTCCTTCTAAAAATATTTTTTTTCTAAATTATGTACCTTTGTCAAGTAATATTTGTATTTATTTCATAAGTTCTTTGATCATTGTTTTAACATCTCATTAAAACACTATTAATTTTTTTTGCATGTTAATACTCCTCCCATAAACACGAGCTCTTGAGCTCAATTTATGGAGTAGTAGTAATATAAAATGAATTATAAATTCTTGAAATAAATAAAAAAAAAAAAAAAAATGTGATGATTATTCTACTACTTATAAACTATGTAAATTTACTCCTTACGAGGGTATCTTTTACCTCTAAATCAATTTTTTTAATTTAATTTTTTTTTTATACAATACATATAATAGATACACAATATAATGTATATAAAGTATATAAGAAAGCTTAATACAACAAAAGTATGAACAAAAAAATCCCATAAAGATACGTGTGCGTGGGTATAATATTGATTTTTTATTTTTTTTCTATGGTTAAAGTGAAGATTCTGCACTGTTATTATCGCATTTGTGAAAGCTTTATAAGGATGAATGTTACAAGTGCATTTTACATACATAAAAAAACAAAAAAACATAGCAAACAATATAATACATCTATTCTAAAAGCTGTGGAATGATGGATATACTTACTTAATGGTTTTGTTAAAACTTGTAAGAAAAAAATATCTGTTTCAGTTTTTTTTAGCCAAATTTTGGTGTATTTTTATAAGATTGAAGATTTTGACATGTGTTCTCTAAAGGTTGTACAATACATATACATAGTAAATTATACACTTTTGGAGCTATAACACTAATTTGCCTTTGGGACAATCTAGTTTTGCAGTGGGGTATAGCATACTCACAGGAACCACGTTTTTGACTGGTACGATTTGAATTTTTTAGAAAGTTATTTGGACGCATGCAAATAAATTTAATACATTGAAGACCATAGGTCTGTCTAATCAATGGCTAAAAACATCATCATATTAATATGTAACACATTTTTCTTATATCACATCATATTATATGTAGTAGGTACAACGACAAAATTACAATTTATTACTAATCGTAAAATCAAATCGTTAAGAGGAGAAAATTTGAAGACGCTAATTCCAATCCTTTCCTTGTTAATTTCTCCTTGACCAAAGGGCACTGATTTATATTAGTAAATCTTTAGCAAGAATCCTCAGAATTCTTTCTGCGGACCTCACGGACCGAGTCCGGACCGAACCCGGACCGTTATACCTATAGTACTAAAAGTGCCAATTGGTATCAGACATCATTCAGCGACCGGGCTTGTCCATACAACATACTCGAACATGTCTGTCCTATAATGTGACTAAAAAGTATTTCTATTCTGCGGAGCAAATGCGGAGCCCGTACAAAAATTTTACCTCCGGTCAGCGCTTGTTCCGAAAACTTGTTTCATCAGACTTCTGCGCTGCATTTCAAATATTATTCTTTTGAAGTGAAACTTCTTTAGCCTCGTTGTGATTTGAAATTGAGATGAAACGAAAATGACGCATTACATTACCTACAAAGCATCAAACTGCGCTCATTAGCCGCCTTGATTAAGACCTCACTTTTCAAGGCTCCTATTGGTTGAAATATGAAACGGAAATGACGCATTACATTACCTACGAAGCCTCAAACTGCGCTCATTGGCCGATTTGATTATTACCTCACTTTTCAAGGCTCCTATTGGTTGAGAATGCGTGAGCGATGGTTTCACTTCAAATGCGTGTGAACTGCATTCAATTTTTTTGAAGTGAAAATTTCTTTAGCACCGTTGTGATTTGAAACTCGATGAAACGAAAAAGCGACACTAACAAGACAAATACATACTCGTACAATCTAGGATTTAGCCTGCGAGAGAGTGAGATAGTATACTCCATAAGTATACCAAACCACCCATCTATACTCGGTCTCCTCTTTGTGTGGTGATTAGTAGCCTAATGGTCTCATCTTTGTGTGGTGCGATGTAGTATATAGATATTCGTAGCCTCCCCACTCTTACCTACTTTAGTTTTCTGAAGGTTTTCAGTTGCACTGCATGTGAACTGCACATAATTTTTTTTAATGATTACAACAGCGAAATACACGAGCCGAATATGAAAACAGATTTGTAAAAATTCAAAACAAACCAAAACACATGTATTTAATTGAATTTTTATATATTTAATTAATAAGAAGGTGCAATACTTTTTTTAACACTGAATATAAAAATTAACATAATTTCAATAATCGTAGAGTACACCGAGCAACACCGAGGTTGAGTACCAGACCCCCCCGGTAGGGTTCCACCACAAATTCAGCTTCGGGGCGTAATAGTTTGCATATGCGCATATACAGGTATATTGTATTGTATTATTATAATTTTTGAAAAGAACTTGATTATTGTTGGCGCAGTGGTCCAGCAGTCACCAGTCAGCAGAAGCCTCTTTACGTATTCACGCATTAAGTCAATCAATCGGGCAGCACGATGCCTACATTACCGACTTGCAAGCGCGCGATGTAGTTTTGTCTCTTTTCGGCTTCTGCACAAAGGACGCCCGCTTTGAGAGTCGAGCCGACATTTAAATTTACCCACAACACTGGATGACTGAATACCCAACCCGTACGGCAACCAAGAATGTCACCAGTTAAAGAACGATTGCCGAAAGGTTCTTATTAAAAATTCTACTATCAGCCAACCCCGTTCAAAGGGTTTGCTCTTACTAACAGTATGCGTGCTTTGCTTGTGGAAAATGAAGTCGTTTGCAGATTTTCACATCTGAAAGGCACCAGAAATGTAGCAATGCGAACTTTGACACGATCACGTGCCATAGCTGGAGCATCTTCTTGCAGGTGAGTTTTTATTGCGATGATTTCCGTGGGTAGATTTTATTTTAATGCCAAAATGTTAGAGGAATATAAACGCTAGAAATATTTCTATTCTCAAGTAAGCGAAAAAGTGGTTTTTATTTATTCTGTGCATAATTTTATAAGAATGAAAAAAAGTTAGAACATAGAACACCTCAAAAATAGTCTTAGCCATAAAGGGGTATTTTTAAAAAATTGTTTCTTTTATTACTTCATAATAAAGTCTTGAAATAACATTTTTTTAGTGGTTTACCCTTAAATTTTTTGTCACGTAAATAATTATTTTATTGTAATTCCGATACATACAAAAGCTAGTAAAAGCTTCAATTTATCCGTGGCATATTTTTTGTTGTTCAAGTGAAGATTAATCTAAATAGGATTTCACGCATAACTTCATCTTAAATGCGGAAAACGTAATTTTAAGTAGGGATTGGATTAGATTAATTTTGATTCAGCGGAATCTATGTCGACGAAAATATTAAGAAATGGTTCAAATAGAGTCTTCTGTTTTAATAACTTAGAACGGGTGACTAAAATAAAATACTTAAATAGAAAATAAATGTACTACTTTAGACATGCATGCATTAACTTGAGTCAACTCAAAACTATTTACTATGCACTATGTCAATCTTTAATCATGTACGGTATTATAGCCTGGGGAGGAGGAAACTAATTATAAAGATTATATTAAAACCACCGATCGGATGAAATCTTCGTCTTGGACATTAGGCAACTTTATGCCAAAAACATACTAGCATACCTCTTCAAACACATTTGAAAATTTCCAAACTGTATTTATACTGTATTCACACCTTTGAATTACATAACTGTATTCACACCTTTGAATTACATGACTGTATTCACACCTTTGACTTTGAAAATGTCCAAACTGCTCGAGATACTAGAACCTAAGGGCATTCTTATCCTTTTTGCTAAAACATCTTTTGGCCAAAGAAATTTTAGATACTTTACAACAAAACTATACAATGCACTTCCAACGTCCATTAGACAAAATACAATGTATATTAAATGAAAGTCTGACACCAAGTCCTGGATTACTAGCCAAGACAGATCTAACATCAAATACATTATCAATCCAACTTCAAGTGTATATTTTTTCAATGGTACGTTTATGATTGTCTGTTTCTTTAAACGTAATATTGTGTTATTATTTGTTTTTATTATAAATTGCTAATTTTTTAAAGCACTTGCTCTCAACACAGGTTTTTCTAGTGAGACAACCATATGACATCACACATTAAGTCTTGAATTAATAAATATGAATTAATAAAAATAAAATAATGATACATTTTTTTCAATCCCTCTGTGCCTGTGTAAAATTTTAATAAAAAGCTGCATATTTTCTGAATAACTCTTTTTAATTTCCGAGGAAAATTGTTCATTAAATTGTAACTTAAAATTTTTTTCGGATTATAAAACGGGAACATAAAAAGTCTCCGAGCCAGTCTAGGGCCTCAGGCGTCTCTGTGTAGATGTCTTCTATTCCGTAAGTAGTAGAGGAAACGGGCTTTCATTGACAAATACTAGACTTATAGACTTCTGTCATAAATTCCCCTTCCGAGTTAGTTCAGGTTAGGTTATTTAAGCTTAAACTGTATAGGAGTCCATGGGCGTACTAAATTTGAGCCCTTTCTGAAAGTCAAAAACCTAGGAAAATAGGAAAACAAACCACAAAATAAAGATTCTTTAATTTTCACGAAATCGTAATTTTGAGATTACCAACATAGATTCTTTAATACGTTTAACTCAGAGCCTGCGGAACTATGACATTCCCAACTAGAGCTAAGTGACGAGAGTGAAGGGAATGGAACATCAGTTAAAACCAAAGATATTGAAATATCATATTTTTGTATTGCAATATCTTTGGTTATAGTTATAACTCTCATAAAGATACGGAGAAGCGATACATTTTTTGAGTGAAAAAGAGAGTGAAACATAAATTATAATATTCACAAACACACAGATAGGTAAAGCGCCCAAGGCGAACATTTTCATCGTAGAGCAAATCAATAAATGCTTTCGATTTTTATTTTGCGGTCTGGCCTTTCTGGTCTCTAGCAGAAGTTCGGCCCTGAACATGAGGCGTCAGAAATTACCGTTCGATTTTTTTTTTCTGAATATTTTTTAATATTTTGAAAGGGAACTCTATATTTTTATTCAATACAGTATCATTTGTGAATTTTTTTTAATTATATTCAACTATTAATATACTCTCCAAATTTCATACATAAACCCAGAGCAATAACAAAATGTTTCCACTAGAAAGTGCAGCAGCAAAACGAGGAAACGCATTCTCTTCCGGAGAAATGAAGGCTTCATAATTACAGCATACATATTTCATAACAGTCTGCTGCTGCCGGGAAAGCCAGATACCCTCACACTAAGAGCACACACAGAGTAGTGCTCTGTAAAAACAATCCCACGACCAATGTTACAAGTGTGTTTTTTTATTCTAAGCCACGAAAAGGGAGAAAATTGAATTTAAAAATTGGCTGCGGTAAGTTCGGTCTCTATTCGCCACTGGGCGGCAGCGGCAGCGGCAGCGGGAGTAGCAGCGCATTCGGTGCCTCTTACCGCTTAATGCACATGCACTACCACAACAGTTTTATTAAATTGCAAACACGCTGTATTTTATTGCAGCTGGTATGGCAAATTGAGTTTTTCAGGAAACTTGCTCCTTGCACGCTGAACTGTGTGGGTAGTGCACCCGCTTTATTCTAATTCGTTTAAAAAAATGTAAAATGAGTTAGTTCGATTTTTTATTTGTTTATTGACATAAGGTAATTATCATTCCCGGAGATATTTTAGCTTATAATACGTAGGTACTTTTTCCTTATGACAATTTGAGAAAGTTAGAAGATTTTAATTTTCTGGTTGGAGATTTGCCATATTTTCTGTACAAGGCAATGATTTATTTAATTATACACTATAAGTTGCAATTTGAATTACGGTCACTGGTGATCCGACAGTTGATCCCATGACAGTTGCCCCCCCCCCCCCCCCCGATATTATAGTTATTATAAAAATTGTAATTTATTATGCATTACTTACCAACTTCAAACCTAAAGTCGACTTCAAAAATTGCTCTAATAATAAGTTGGTCACAATTTTTGTTGAACATTTTTCAAATATTTAGAACCATTTTTATATCGTCCAATTTTTACTCGTACATTTAAAAGATAATTTCAAGTCAATAAACAAAAAAAGAAAACAATATACTATGAAGACTTCCGTGGTCGAGAGATAAGGCTCTCGACTATAGAAATCTGGGGGTAGCTGGTTCATATCCCGGTAAATTTTATTTTTGTTTTTTATTGTGTTTATTTCTTGCTAGGGCAATCCTGATGAGTTACAAAACTCATTTTAGGATTGGGGGACTTGTAATACATAATTCAAAAATATAAATTTCAAAAAGGTAAAATAGAACAAAGAACAAGAGAAAACTTTAGAGAATTTTTTTCATTATTATTTATTTGTATTATTTCATAATTTATTCATTAATGTACCCACAAATTAAACACATCTTTTGCCCAACACCATTATACTCACCAAGGAAAATACTTTTTCAATAACCTACCAATATAAATCAGAAGCATTAAGGACAAAGTTCAATTGTTGAACACCATCAAAAAGTATTTTAGAGAATGTCACACTAAAAATCATACTTGTTTTTCTTCTAACTGAATACATCTATGTTTGTATCTTTTAGTTAAGAGGCCGGTATTCGAATTTCTACCGATTTCTTGCAAACCCTCCTTAAACATTTGAAGTTTTTAAGCTCTTAAAAAAATATATGTTATTCTTGAAGATAATATCTAGACATTAGTAGCGCCCAAACGCAAATTATATAAAATTCCGTCGATAGAAAAAAATCGCAAAGTATGTTCCAAAAATTATTATAAACACGTTTGTTTCAGTTATTTTACAAGTTATATGTATGAAAAAATTCACAGCGTTTCTTTAAATGCTGTTTAAGACAATTATTGCAAGATTTTTGTTCTATTTTAAACGACTCGTGTTTTATTAAGTTAGCGCGCTCTTCTAACATTCGTAATTTCATATCTCTCCGTCTTCGTCTTTTCGGGGCCGGGAACTGAGCCTTAACGGGTCTGATTGCCATGTGTTCGTATTAAGGTTATCCACTATTACAGGAAAAAATCGAAATCGGAATTCACGCCCTTTTTTGGGAGGAGTTTAAAAATATTTGAGAATAACCTTTTGGAAAGGTTGGAAAAGATATTTGTGAATTTTTTTTACATATTGATTTCGTAAAGGCCTGTAAAAAACCTTTTTTATGCATCTTTTATTGTAATAAAATTGAATTTTCAAATGGATTTCACGAAAACAAGCGGCGCGGAGCGTAACACGTCATTTCTCCGCTCCGTCCGGAGGAGTAGTGACCGAAAATAGGGGCCGCTGCCAGTCGTTCTTCGGTGGACAGTATAAGGTTCACTTTGATGTTAAAAATTCGTCGACTGCCGTATTATCGCCGTGATGTCAAAAATAACAACGCGAAAATGCATATTATATTTTATTTGGTCAAGTTCGGGGGTAAATATCAATTTTTTTTGCAATAATTATATAAGAAACTGAATTTGCCACATTATGCAATAAAATTATATCCAAAAAAGTGTTTATAAGTAGGAGAGTTTGCACTTGAAAATGTTTTTTATAGACCTAATACTTTATTTTTTTCTTAGCTTATTAAAAGATTTATTAAAAAAATGACCGATATTTTTAAGGACCAAGGTATGTTCTGCAAGCAGTATTTAATTGAAGCATCTATAATACTTCTAAGTGGTCAAATTTTCAAAACAAAAACATACGATTTTGTATGATTTTGCATTATTTAATATTTCATCTTAACTGCACCTATTTATTGAAATACATGACTATATAAATTGTACATATATGAAATGAATTAACTGTATTAATTGTACACGTGACTGTATTTGTACATATATGAAATGTAAACTCTTCTTCCATCCACAAGTAAATGCTTTTAATTGAAGACCAGTAATATTATAATATGTAGCACTTTAAGATAAACAAATAAATATATATTCGCGGCACACTCAAGAGTGAAGATACCGTTAGTATCGCCCTCGTTTAAGACCGCCATTCAGAATTGAAATGCCTTTAGCTATGTCTGATGACTAGATGTGAATGACCAGGTATTTCCCATCCCCACTACCATCATCCCCACGACACACCTAGGTACACGAAAAAAGTATCGATACTTTGTGATATCGAGAACTTTTCCCTTCGATACCGATACTTTTACTCAATGAGTACTTTTTGGCAAGCATCGATACCTTTAAAATTTGGCTAAGCGGCTCATGTTTATGGCAACGCCATCTAGTTCAATCATAGCAAACCTTAGGTTTAAGTTAACATAAGTGAATATTATGTTTTTTCTTTTAGTATTATATAATTCTAGAAAAGTAAGTTGTAGCACAATTGTTGGTAAAATGTTATTTATTGAAGGTAAGTTCACAGATCACATATAGTAAAAATAGTCACAAAGTATCAAATCACAATAATAATTAACTGAGCAAGGGATCGGAGGGAACCTTGCTGATCAGTCTTTGGGAACAAGAAAACTGACTCGTACCGTTATGGTAACGGGCGGCGGCGACTGTGTTCTGCTTAGAAGGTCGTACCATAGGACGAAGCGCAACTAAGGCAGCAGTCGGGGTCTGGTTGGTGCTTTGCTTATGGAAGTAGAATACTCCTTAGAAGGTCGTGCCAAAAGACGAGGCGCAACTAAGAGAGTGTACTAGCCAAGGGCGAGCTGCAGACGAACTGGTTGAATTAGGGCGCACAGCTGTTTATATAGGCCGTGGGGCAGGGCGTAGTTTATGGGGCGACTCGAGGGAAGGAAATGCGCAGAAGGCGTCTGCGCAGCCTGGTTCGCCTAGGTTTGGGTGAGCAGGATGGCGCTGTACGGGGGAAAGAGATGGTGTAGTGGCAAGCGTAAAAACGGTGCGCTACAAAGTTTATTTTGTTTTCTAAACATTTAGTTACTGAAAACCTATTCGGTGAAAAATTGTGCCGCACTTGCAAATTGTTTCAGATTAAAATGTTGATTATAATATTACATTTTTTTATTGTCATACATCTATCAGGTTTTACAATTAATATGATGTTTTGTTCCAAAAACGTCTAAAATAGTGATTTAATAAAAAATGTCCATAACAAGAAACAAATAAATAACTTAATACACTAAAATATCTCGACTGTCCTGCCAAAACATAAAGCAGAGAAAAAAATGTATTGCAAACATTTTGTTTTGCTTTTTAGTTTGTGTTTAAACAGGGCAGCTGTGTTTCATTACTTATGTAATTACGCACGTTTAGTTTGCAGTTGATTATATACATTAAAAAAGATCCTGGGAAGGGGGGGGGGAGGGTTATACGTAGTTAACCCAGCCAGAGCTATAAATCAGGCACTAGGAAATGTACTCGATACTTTGAAGAATCGATACTATTGTTTCAATATTTTTACGAGTACGATACTTTTTTCCGATACTACTCATGAGTACAGTATCGATACTTTCTGTTCAATATAGTGTCCCTAAAAATACCCAATTGATGATGTCATATTCTCACTTGCTTCAGACTATCTTGAGAATATCAAGATTCTCAGTGAAACATACTTTGTTTTTAAAATGATGTCTTGGCCATATTTAGAATACCATAGGTCATGTGAGCAGTAATGATGGCTCCATAAGATGCCTATAAAACCCATAATCTTAGCATTAGCATACGCAGTTATAGAATCTGCCTAGAAGATGGTCGGACTCCCGTTTGTGTAACAATAGCATTACACATAAATAATTCAAATTTGATCCTTCGTCCAAACTGAATAATTCAGTATGCGAGAATTCGCATCTGCTCCTGTTTCCTCCTGCGTCCCTGATACCTCCTCCCTGTCCCCTCCTCCCTCCTCTCTGCTACCTTCTTTCTTCCACCTTCCACCTTCTACCTCTCCCACTGCCCACTTTGTCTATGTCAGGGGTGACTAAATTGATGGTCAAAATGTTGTTCATATTTTTCAATTCTTTTAAGAGGTTATTTTGAGATGGGTACGCTTTTATTGATAACTTGCAACGAAAAAATCAGTTATATTATTAAAAATGTTTTTTTAAAAGCATACCGCACATGGATCCCAACTGCTCCCCTCTGGAGCTAGTGAGACTATGGCATCTGGGTTGTGAGGCTGAAAGTGGTGGGAAGGGAAAGTAGATAGGGGAAGAGGAAGGTGGGATGTACCTGGATATTCAGATCTGATCACCAAAATCTGCTAAAGCCATTTCAAGCAACGTTTTAATTCTAAACGATGGTCTTACATCAGGGCGATTCTGAGAGTATCTTCCACTCTGGAACGTACCGCAAATACACTTTACATTATTTTTAATTAATTAATTATGAAATAACACGAATTATTCAAAAAAAAATTATTTGCACACGCGCACCGGGTTTGAACCCGCTGATCGCGAGTCGAGAGTCTTACTCTTCGACCACGGAGGCCGTCAAAATGTGTGGGATATCCAACATTTAGTATTATGTACAGATTTTATTTATTCGCTGAATTTAGTAAATATTTAACAATTATCAAATAAGCACATAAACAGTTTTGGATTTTAAAAAAATATCTTTAATTGCGGAAGACAACATTAAACACTCAAAAACGAAAATTTGAAACAGAAAAATCAGAAAAAGTTACGGTCACATGTAGGAATCGATCCCAGAACCTTAGCATTGCCAGGGCCGTGCTCTACCACTGAGCTAATGGGACCCTAACCCCTTCGGTTATTTAACTGTGCTATAGTTTGACTAAGAAATACCAACATCATTTTCGCTAATATTGTCTTTATTAATTAAATATTACAATTTGAGGTTTTATCCATTAAGTTAAAATTAAAATATTTTTTTTATTAATTAAACTTTTAGTTACTTATTTACAAAACATGTTTATAATTTTAGTTATTATGTTACATCCCAGATTACATAAAATTCTTCTATTAGAAGTATTTCCTGGAAAAGTAATATAATAAAACAGTAGTTTGTTAATAGTTAATATTTTAATATGTGGTACATGTATATATGCTGTTTTAAGTAAATTGCACTTTGATTAGGGAAAGATCCTCGGCCACGAATCCAGAGGTCACAGGTTCAAACCATGTTCAAGGAAATCTTATTTTATTTATTTGTGATATTTAATAATGTATACATTTAAAATACACCACCAAATATATAAACCACCATTCAGAAATGAAACATTACTTTTAATGGCGGGTTTGGTGACCAGATATGAATAGCCAGGTCGCCTTCTTCTTCCCCATCTCCTTCTTAACCTCATATACTTTTAGTTTCGCAATATACCTACCTCAATTGGGGATATCATAGTCTCACTGCTCCAGACGGTTGGGAGCACTATTTATCCAAGTGTTATTTTACACGAAGAATGTTAAGAGGAAAAATATTTATTTATTGGCTTAATTTACTATTTCCATTAATAACATAATCATTTAAAAATTCTCGAAGGAACGAATTATGTAGTTCAATGTTTAACAAGATTCTCCAATTACAGTAAGAGGTGATACTAAATGACATTAATTTTTTTAAAAATGTATCACATACTTAATTGCAAGAAAAATAAAAAGATTTTCCTTTCCTTTTATACCCAGGCGGGAAAAGTTGCCGTGAAATTAAGAAATGCAATGAATACTCTACCATGATATTTTTATTTCTGAGCAGGTTTGGTAGGTGGTAGGAGTTCTCTCCTCCCGGAGGCGGCGTAGTGGATGGGAGGGGGGAGTTATGAAGTAGGGTCCGAAATGGGAGAGAGTGGGAACGGGAGAGGATACAAAATGTCTGAAAACACTTGTGTTTATACTTTAAGTCATAAAAATATTATATTCAATTAAGATTGAGTTCGAAACATTGACAGTTTGCGAGGTTAATTCAGTTGGTGGATACATTGTTTTAAAATCCCTGAACATATCGAAATTAATACACTGAACATCCCAAAATAAATATAATCTGAAAAACTATAAATTCCGTATTACATATTTACATAATGCCCTTCCCAAATAAAATTAAAAATATCATGGAATAAACAATCGACCACCATAACACGGGCATGAGCCTAGCATGGTGGTCGAATAATCCACAAATGATCTAACTATTCAAATCTGTGAATAAAGAAAATAAAAACAAAGAACTAGCTTAAAAGCAACATAAAAATGTGAAGTAACAACAATACAACCTACAATCAACAAATACGAAGATGTGGAAATCAACAAACATGAAGATGATGAAATCAACTAACATAAAGACATGAAGGTGAGGAAATCATTATTTAACTAACCCAACTACCTACAGTCCGCCTCGGAACAGGAATCCCTGGTGAGGAGGACTGTAAATAAACTACTATACTCTGCATTTAAATAATCTATAATAAAAAAACATTAATTAACAAATTATAAATACCCTCTTTTTACTGTTAATGGAAAGACTTTACAGTAGATTAGATTGTCCTTTGAATTCAAGCCTTTTAAACTCCTTTCAAGCGGGAGTCGAAGGCTCAGGCGTCGCGTCGTGTGCCCCACTCCTCGACTGGCTAAATCCTTCATCACGGCACAAGCAACATTTCCGGCTTACTGCGGTGATAGTAGGAGATTTATAAATATTGTCAAGTTATTCGTCACCCGGGAATGTTTGTCTTTCTTTTAAAAAAAAAAATACTAATTAATTCGATATATTTTTATTAAGTGTTTTTGCGTTAATTCAAAAGCTCATCATTGTAGGTATAGTACTTATTCAATTCTTTCCCCCAATAAAGAAAAAAAGATTTCATTTGATCAGGGGGGCTACTGACAGTACTGACTGCCGAGGGGAGAGTGGCAGAGTCCACCTTGCCTTGCGGAGTCCCGTTAACCCTAAAAGACAGGAGCTACGCACACCACTACGAGCGCAGCATTTGCAACATACTTTCTACAAGTTAGCAGAAATAATGAGCCGTCCGTCTGCACTCGAGGGGGTCTAGCGCAATGGTTGACCATCCGAGCGCCACTCGAAATATTATAAAAATAAACCCTTAAGAACCGAGTTTTTTTTAACCATAATGCATCTATTTTTGACCTAGTTGCACCATCCCTCGGGCCGGCTAGCAGCCAATTTCAATGATTTTTTATTTTATTTTGGTTCGACTGATAATTGAACCTTCCTCCCCTGGGACTGAATCTTAAACTGCAGTGAACTTTTAAAATATATTTAAAACATATTAAAAAAAATAATTTAGCCCTACATACTCTTTAAATTTAGAGAAATGTACAATAAATAACCGGTCAGTGGTTGAGTGGGCATCGCGTTTGGGTCCCACCCAATAAAAATAATAATTGGACAATTTGTAGAGCGCCGTTTTTGTGAAAAATCACCTCAAGGGCGAACCAAGCGTTCCGTGTTCGATTCCTCGGCTGGCTAAGACCTCCATCACAACTCGAGCAACATTTTCGGCTTACTGTGGTGGTAGCAGGAGATTTCCAAATATGGTGGAGTTATTCGTAACCCGGAATGTTTGTTTTCCTTTAAAAAAAAAAAATAAAAAAGTAAAAGGTAATAAAAAAGCATTTTCATGGGGTTAAATTTAAAATACAAATGAACGTTATACTTTAGAACTCAAATTTGTGGTACATAAATTATATCAAATTTCGACCCAAAAGATGTTTTTTTAAGATGTTTTATTTTTTATTCTATGTACTTACATAGTAGATTGGGCAAGACTGTATCTTTCATATTTACCATTAATTCTTTTTTTGCATATTTTACAATAACACACACATATAAAGTAGCGCATACACGTACCATGTATCTGCTTTTCTTTTGATTAAAAATATAATTATTTAGTTTATTCAAGTATTTTGCCCTCAAATACACATTTAAGATTACATTTGTGAAGTAGGCAGCGCAGCCTTAAACGATTTTAATTCCAACAAGAACACAACATGAAGACAGAGAAGTATACGTATATTATAAATATTCCAATTAGCACTACAAATGCCTCTTTCACTCTCGAAAAATGATATTACCACGCGTCATTAAAACAACATTGTTATATTTTTACAAAGGCATTACGTTACGAGAGAGCGGTGACTACACTGCGAGGGGTTGCGTTGGTTAATCCAGGGGCGGAGCGCCCTAATAGTGCCCCCAGAACCCCCAGCGGGAGGGGAAGGGGGGGAGGGGGCAGATTTATATGCAGGGAGGTACCCGCGCTGTACCGGAGTTTAGCTAAATTGCTGCTCAACTTTTTTTTTGCTGTTCGGATGATTTAGTAGAGGATTTAACTATCCGTGCGTTCTCTCCAAACTACAGCGGACGATTTTATGAAGTTCTAGCATCGGCAGATTAGATACAATAATATTAATGAATGTAAGTTATTATTATTTAATATATAATCTGATGTAATTTGATGATCCCATCACAAGGCGCAATAGCTGCCACCTTCTATAAATATTTCTAGTAAAATCTAAATAAAAAAAAATTCAGGTGTGCAGTTCAAACGCAGAAGAAGTGAAACCGTCAGATAACTAAAGTAGACATGAGCGGGAAGGCTACGAGGCACCGCACAAAGAGGAGACCGATTAGTCCATCTCAATCTCTCGCAGGCTAAATCCTATAGATGTTTGTGTTGTGTCGCTTTTTCGTTTCATCGAGTTTCAAATCACAACGGTGCTAAAGAAGTTTTCACTTCGAAAACTCTTTTTTTATATTATCTCCACACTCCACACAGGAGGCCTTGAGGAAAATAATTTCCCTCAGGGCCTATGTCATCTGATATGCTGTGTGAAGGGTATTTTTGACGAGGAGGAATGAAAATTGGTTCAGGTCCAATGTTGTAGGAAGGAGGAAACACGGAGGCCGGCAAATCATTCCACAGCTGAGTTGTGTACTCAAGAATGAGTCGAAGAAGCGGCCCGTTCTCGTGTGACAAATGTCAACCGTGTACGTGTGTTGGGCGCGCGTTTGGCGTGTTTCTCATTCACCGGTGCCGAAGGAATCAATGATGCTAGTTCCTCTATTAATTCGTAGATGAATATTTATATGCCTGTATAAATAAATTGTATTATTGACTAACACTATGAGTAGAGACAAAAAACTTTTCAACCTTTATAAGCGATAAGATAATGATACATATGTATTTTTATTCGATACTAACTTAATTCCTAGATGTTAGATTTTCGCCATCAGATGTAGACAGTAATAATTATTATCCTCTAATGTTGAATGTCAAGTATTCAAAATTTCATGAAGAAGAATCACATTTCTGCTTTAAGGAACTGCTGCTCAAAGGGGAATAAGGAGGTTTTTAGAAATATCTTGTTGACAGTGACCAGTCCCGTTTTGAAGGTCTAGTGAGTCAAATTTCATCAATCTTAGAATTAAAGAGTTTCCAAAAAAACACTAAATTTATGAGCCTTTTATCTAAACAAATTCAAGATAGATGTTTTTTTTACCATTGAATGATTTGAAAATAAGAGTCTTCAAAAACACAACATTTATGAGCTTTTCATCCAAACAAATTCACGATGAATGATTTTTTTTACCAATGAATGATTTGAAAATAAGTCTCCAAAAAGCACAACATTTATTAGCCTTTTATCGTGTCTTCGTTTTGAAGGTATACATATATTCGTACAGGAGCAATTAATTACTGCAGGAATGTGTGCTTTTAACAGACTCCGTCGATGAGAAAGGTCCACAATGATTAAACAACATTTAAGATGAAAGAAACATTAATCGGGAAAAGTTTTAATCTCAGCCACCCCTCTACCTCACCCCCTTACCGAGCACCACCTAGTCATCATCTTACCGGACCAATTCCACCTTAAGTAGATTGCCATCTTTAACAAAAGAATTCTCATTGTATATCTAATACAAAATGCTTGGTGAAATTCTTGTCAAACACACAGAAAGAGGAGATTGCCAGGACGAGGGGCAAGACAAACCAAACATCGAATCAGATCAAATAAAAGCGCTTTCTTCCCTTACTCAACTACTCCACTTTTTGTTCTAATAAAAATACCGTCCGGCATTCCTTCGCCTCGTTTTATTGGTTGAAAGGTTTTACAATATTGACTATTTGTTTTGCGAAGCGGTCATGTCCGATTCGCAAAAAATCCAATGGGAGCTAAATAAATTGGTCAAAAAGAAGTTAGGAAAGACAATCAAAAGCGGCTCTCCTCACTTAAATTACACTCCTGGGGAGGAGGGACTGCGGAGAGGCTTTACTCTTTCTTTTGCACACACCGAATATCTGCTTTGGCTTCGCTTGCTTAGAACTTGATTATGTCCTTATACCATCAATAATATGAAGATAAATTGTAAATACAATAAGACTATGGAATTGTCCGAAAAGCTTAATCTTTAACATTCCATTGAGTTAAAACGCCATTTCTTACCTCTAAATAGTTAAATTATTTACCAATTTGTAGAGTAAAATAAATATCACAAGTAAACTACATATTTTTTTAGAATAAATGTTGTACTTCCAGAAGTTATGTATATACAATTCGTATATTTTATATGGAAAATTAAGAGACAGTTAACACAATAAATTTATTTAAAAAAAAAATTATCCAAATATACTCTTAGATATAGTATATATATATTTATGTAATACATAAATCTTTAAGTAATACGATGTTTAACCTAATTATTATTATTTATTGTGTATGTTAACTGTTATTGAGACCAACAATGAAGCTAATTTATTTAATAAGCAATATAAATTATTATAAGAATTTTTAAATATTTTTATTTCTTGTTAGAGCAATCTTGATGAGTTAAAAAAACTCATTTTAGAACGGGGATGAACTTACAATTCGAAGGTAGGAGGTAAAAGGTACAATTTTACAAGGTATTTTGATATCAAAAATATAAGTTTAATATTTAGTACACAGTAAAAATAAAAGACATGATAAGTAGAACAAGCAACAAGAGAAAACTAAGACAAAGACAAGGATATACTCATATGGATGATTCCAAATAAAGATAAAAGAAAAGGAGTGAAAAGAAACAAGATAGACCAACTCATGACAAGAAAATTTTATTTTTATTTTTGAATGTACTTAAAAAATATTTATTTAAAGCATTACTTCATTAACTACACGTTAAAATATTTGTGAAGTACACAACAAAATATCAGCATGAATACATTTTTCTTTATAAAGACTGCAAGTTCTCAAAAGGAAATCTTTTTTTTCAGAGCCTTGTTGAAGCAATTTCAATGTGAAATCTATTATATCTATAGTTTTCATACGCATAATGAAGAACAATGACGTAATTTTAAACATTTTTAAATGTTTCTGTACATTACGTCAACTTTTACTGTCTTTCTTTAGATATCACGGAGAAATCCTTTTATGAGATATTACGGAGATATCTTTTATGATATATCACGTGGATATCTTTTTAATGAGATATATTTTTATGAGATATCACAGAGATATCTTTTATGATATATCACGGAGATATCTTTTTATGAGATATCACGGAGATGTGCTTTTGTGAGATATCACGGAGATATCTTTTATGAGATATCACGGAGATATCTTTTATGAGACCTCACGGAGATATCTTTTATGAAATATTACGGTGATATATTTTAAGAGATATCCGGATGCGCTTAAAAGATTTAAACTAATATGTGTGCAGAACTGAAAAAAACTCATTTTTTTAATAAAAAAAGTTTGCTTTATCTCGACTACCAGTTTCCGAAAGAAAATTGCAGCGTTTGTCGTAATGACAATGTTATTTATGTATTCTCTTTGCTGTCTGTCTCCGTTGATTAGCAATATGAACTAACGAACCGTGATCATCTAGTCACATCTAGCCGCTGTGGGTACGTTGCGGTGCGGGTGCGGTGCGGTGCGGTGCGGGCGATGGGTCTACATTTGTCTGGACGGGAATCGAATCTCAACAAGAACCCCAAAGTAATTGAAGCAAATTCTCCACCGGGCGGGGCACTGTGTACACAGTCAGTCCGGAGTTTGTAAGTTAGGGGAAGGTAATTTGTTAAGCTTCTTCCTATGACAGTCAATAAACAAAAATACATGTTGTGACGGTCGTGATGTACTGTGAGTCACTAGATATTGTGGAAGTATGAAGGTAGGTACTAGTCTTTAAAAAAAACATAGTCTAACGTTTCGTTATAATAATAATAATAATAATTGGATAATTTATAGAGCGCCGTATTTGTGAAAAATCACCTCAAGGGCGCTGTACAATTTATTCATAATTCTTAGGTTCTATCTAATTTTAATAATTACAAATGGATACAGAAACATACTTACCTGCAGGTCACTTCCGATAAAAACTTTAATTAGAAAGTTTGTGCTTGGAGAAGATACGGCTTTGCACGCGGAGGGTATTATATTTAAAACACTGGACATTGCATTGCTACCCCCATCACTATAAGTATTACATTTTAAAAGAGTGGCAAAAGTGGAGTTGATAATATCAAAATATGTATTTTAAAAGATTGGAGAATTTAGGACTCTTTAGGGCTGGAGAATGTTACTGAAATGACCTTTAAAAACGTTTACAAATAGTTATTTTTTATTTTTATTTTTTCTAATTTATTTATTTATTTATTTTATTTTATTTTTTTTTTCCTCTACATTTTTAGGTTAGTTATTTATTATGTTATGTTATGAAAGATTTTTTTTATTTATTATTTTATGTTACGAAAGATTTTTTTTAGGTGTCAAAGATGTACTAAATGATATCTATACCTACACGCCATGTTGCTCTTTCACGTTAATTTTATTAATAGCATAGATCCGTAAAAAATCAGAGAACATTATAATTTTATTGCGTGGTTTGTCATTTTTCTTTAAAATTTAAGTATTTTTTTTGTTGTTGACAAATTAGAGAGTTTATTTACATGTAATATTATCAATTTATAATTATGGAGAAAAAAAAAAGTAACTGTAAAATCATGCAGTAAGCAGTGTTTTTGATATAGTGTATAAGTCGTATCTTTTCCATGCTTAAACATTCTAATAAACGTCAAAAATTTAAGCACAACAAATGCACATTTCAAACAAAGAATTATTAATGAATAAAATAATATTGGTACCAACTTTAACTTGTCTGATATAATTCATATGCTTATTAGCTCCAATTTTGAAAATTAAAAGTTCATTGAACTTGGATAATTTTACGCATTACGTAAGAATACAATATCAAACCACGCATGCATCTATGCAGAATAATGGGCTACCTCCTTTTTTAGCCAACAGTTACAGCGTCCATCCTCAGGGCAGATGTATTGATGATGGACACTGTAACGCTGTCCGAAATGTTGGCTAAAGAAGGAGGTAGCGCAACACGGCGAAACACCCGAAAAACAAATAACAAAAATACTTTTGGTCGTGAAAATCTAAAAACGTGTCTAGTAGGTGTAATGTTTGTGTTTGTGATATTATTTGCAATAAAAATGTTTGTGGAAGAGGAAAGTAGGGAAGATTAAAGAAGGGAAGTACTATGTACATTTGTTACTTAATTTTTCTTATTTAACTATATTTTTTTTATGCTTGAAGAGTGTTTGCTAGTGAATGACACGGATGTGTCCAAAGCGATAGCAGATAAATAAAAATAGGACAAATGTATATGGAAAATAAAACTCTTCATAACAAAATACCTAAAATCATCTAAATGCAAAAAAAAACCCTTACACATTTTATTAATAACTTTCCAACATGGCAAAACAGCCATTATCTAATGATTGCTGTTTTGTAATATTTAATAAAGGTACCCCCCCATTCTTCTTAATCCTTCTCATCTTTCATCATTGCTGAGGATCGTGACCCCTATTCCGATTTCCATAGTGGACAAGGCTCCTCTACTCCATGCGGTTCCGTTTAGTTGATACTTGGTCACTCCAGGGCATTGGTAACCTTCCTCAGTAGGATTTCATATACTGAAATCACTGAAGGCCGCCAAGTTTCATGTTGACTTTCGTCCGACTCTTACCGGATGAGGTTTTTCATGGTTTCCTCATTCCCGAAGGCAAATGCGGAAGAGCTCCAAATAAAAGGACATGACCGACTCCTTCCCCCTCCCAACATAACACAAACACACACTTATGTATATATTCTTCCCGACCTTGGTTGCAATCTTGCTTGTTGAAGCCGTGCAAAACATGCAATTTAAGTAGGGTTTTTACACAAAAAATTTTCCCTACCGAAAAAACACAAGACCTCTAAGCCTATAATAGCCAGGTAATATTTTTAAATAACCACAAACGGTAAAAATTGCAAGGCGCTAATGACGCCGTTCTATTTGTATAAATAATATTAACTTCAGTAAATTTAAATGATTCATCTCCTCAAGAAATATAAGAATCTAGTAAATGAAAAAAAAGTGACCTTCCTCTGCTACTTCTGCCTTCCACCTTGCCAGTGACTAGTTTCTCCGAATTGGAGCACTCAGTTTGACGAGCAACGTGTCCAAAGTTTCTAAAAATACGTTAATGGCCTATTGTGGAAGCCTAGCTCTTCCAGAATGGATAGATTTGTGTGTTTGGCTGTCCATGGAATCCTGGGCATTTTTCTTCAGCATTATTAAAGTATTAAGAAGAAGTTAAAACCAATGATTTCGTCCACATGACGTTCGGACAACGAACTAAGCCACTTCCTACTAGCAAAATGGCAAAATGAAGTGAACGGCGCTCCCATCAATGTTCTAGTATTTATTAACCGACCAATAATCAAACGAGTTGTTTAGAGGTTAAGAATGAAGTAAAAGTAGTTGTGATAAATAATGTTGATTAAATCTTGTAAAACCCACATCAAGTACAACCAAATGAGTGCTTGTTTGTTGTTGGTAATTTATTTAGTTGAAAACAAGTAGTATAATTCAATATCGGCTTGTAAATCGGAGGAAATTAGCGGAGCTTCGGAGACGTTTATTTCTTGTAAATAGAATTTGGCCATTATCACTGATTCACTTATTTCATTAGAAGAAAGTTGCTGAGCACATTTGTTAGGGCGACTAGCTACAGGAGCTACTATTGACAAGCCACTACGAACTGAGAGTATAAACTCTTTCGATGTTTCTTTTATGAAGTTAATGTTTATATTATTTGACGTTCTTGGATAAGTAGTTCCACATGGGTTTATTCTCTTTACTTCTCTAAGTTTTTGAGTATGTTGACCATAACTAAGAATATGAGATTAAAATGTTTAAAGTCTCATTGTGATCAGGGGATATTACGGTTCTTCAGGGATAGAGAATTGTCCCTAACCTCTTTTTATTTCTCTTTCGTATAATGTTAATGTAAGTACTTGGATACTGCTTACTAACCCCATATGCCTGGACATTGGAGAGTCTAGAGTCGTATAAATAAATGTAGCTTCGATCAATAAAAAAAATAGAGTATTGACGTATGCGGTGAAGGAGGAAACCCCGCGTTTCCTTATAATGCCGTTGGGAAAGTGGTGGGGTCCCCTCCAATGTCCTCCTAACCTTAAAATTATTAACGACTTTTACGTTAACTGCGATTCCAGTTCTTACGCATGACAGTAGAAAAATGTCCTTAGTCTTAAAATTTAAGTATTTTTCGTTAAGAGCGGTTCCAGTTCCCTCGGAAAAGTCTTTTAATTTAAAGTTAAGGACAATTCTTTATCCTTAAATAGAACCGGAACCGCCCCTCAGATAATTTATATTCATTTGGCCTGAAATATCCGTGATTTATTGTAAATATTTTACTAAATTACCACAAATTAAAAAAAAGTTAATTGTTTTCATTTAATTAAAAATGACGCCACGAGTGTGTGTGCAAACTTTGAAGAAGTACCTAAATATTTATGTTTACAATTTACTCCAATGTATGCTTTACGGTTTACCATAAATTATCCTTAAATTTCTTACGACTAATCAATAAAAAATGTTCAGCGTACCTAATATTACTCTAAACGTTTATTTTCTAACATCTGATGACTATGGCCGCACAAAGCTCTCATAGAGCTTCCTTCTTTTGTTCATAAGAAATTGACTCTTCAACAATACTTTTCAATTTCTTTACGCCTGATGGCCTGATACACAGACTTGGGAAGTTTTGGATTTAATTTCACTTGGACTTTAATTGTGGGATTGGTAATTGCGTGTAGCAAAAAAGCACACCCCCTTGATAATTCACAAAAATTTGACTTTATTTTTCAACATTACTCATAATAATTTTAACAAAACAAATACACATTTTCTGGAAAATATATACCGGGTGTTAGGAAACGTGTTTGACTTACTTTAACCAGTGATTCCTGATATTATTTGCAATAAAAAATGTACAGAAAATTTTGGTCTACGGTGACTTTTTTAATAACTTTTATTTTTTTCTTCAAAATCAAACAAAAAAATCTTTCGCATGTCGTCACTGTTCACTCATCCGAGTAACCGACTAACCACTCACCCCACCTCCAACTATCCAACACCTGTTTTTGTAGAAAAAAAAACATCTAAAATGTCACAGTAGACCAAAATTTAATTTACATTTTTTATTCCAAATAATGTCAGGTATCACTGGTTAAAGTACGTCCCTTAACACCTTGTACAACGTAAAAAACACAACAGAACAAGGACAATTGCTGCAGAATAATCAACAAAAAATATAAACGAAATGTATTAATTTATATAAACGTAGTGGCGTTATTGGGTTTTGCATATATTCCCAATGGAAATAGTTTGATACAGGCACTTGTCTGAATAGGCCACTAACATAACTTTTTTTTCCGGTTTAGGCAAATATTCTCAGACATTCTGTATTTTTTTATATTTTATAAATCGTATTTTTGAAACTCTGGCGATTTTTTGAAAATTTCAATACGAAAAATCAGACCATTTTTTATAAACCGGAAAGACGGGACATAATTTTATGGGTGCGAAAAAACGATAATTACATAGCCGAAAATCATTTAAAAAAAGTTTAAATTTAAAACGTTTTCCACACGAATAGCAATAAATTGTACGGGGTTCTCTTCGTAACATCTGTAAAAACACCGCCATCTTTGTCAAAAAATAAAACCAAAGGATAAGTTCGCATAGAACAAACAATAAATCTAGTGAACGTTAAACGCAAATTCAAAAATTCTCCGGAAATCAAAGTGTTGCCATAAAAAAAAATTGATTAGTGTGGAATTTTACAAAATTAAGGGAACATAATCGGAGACGGGACATTTTCATGTAGTGACGTTACGAGCTCAAATAATGGATTTATTAATTTAAAAATAAAAAAAAACTATCTATTTCTAAATATTTTTACTAACATTTTCGTAATCTTAGTAAAAAAATCTATCCACACGATTTTTTCCAAGTCGTTATGAAATCCAAGCAAGTGGCCTATTCTTGCCACAATCAGTTCCAATATTGAAAACAATTCTTATTCAAATTCGAATTAAAAAAACATTTATTGCACAAAAATACCGAAAGTAACAAAGGTGTAATTATGGGTACATCCTATTTTTTCCAGCTAACCCAACGAATAGGTACATGTAATATTTAATTAAATGAAGACAATATTAGCGAAACAATCGAAAAATGTGGAAACAGAAAAATCAAAAAAAGATATTGGCACCTCTGGGACTGGGACCTTCGGCTTTCCAGGACCCGGAAAGATATTCAGGTAAGATATTTATTTGTAGTGTAATGACATTTCTTTAAAAAATTTGTTTTTAAATTTGAGTAAGTACATCGTTTATTTGTTTAATGTTACGTGGAATGTTATTATATACTTTAATGGCCAAAGGTCTCTTTTGAAATATAGTTTTGTTTACTTAAATTCAAATCAAATCCGAGTTTGAACCAGAGGTACAATCACAGACACATAACCGAAATACACAGCTAACAGGTATTTAAATAGTAGAGTCACATTTGAATTAGGTATATGGAGTTTATCTAAAGAGATGGAATTCAAGAAATTATTAACACAGTCACTTCGAGTAAATTCGTAGACACTAACGAGCGTTCAGAAAAATAAAATAAAATGATCATCACTTTAAAAACTTGACATCAACCAATGATTGTAGTTTCTTTGAAAATTGTTTGCGCATGCCCAAAATTTTAAAATTCTCTTTCGATTCCCCCAATCACAGCGCTCCCTTTAAAGCTTTAAGCACGTATATTCAAATCACATGAAGGTAATATTATGTAAAGTACCCTGTTGACCTGCGCAGTAGAGAAAGGTGAGTTATTGTATGGAGACTTTCCTAAAGGGGTGGGGCATACAACCCCCGGGGCTTTAAAATTCCACCCTCAAAGAAATATAACCCTGTTTTTTTATTGGGCGTCGCATTTGAATATGCGCACTCGCGGGCTGAACGCAAGGGTTGAGGGTTACCGCGGTGGTTTTTTACCCCTTGGACTATCCAATCGGATCCAGAGAAGGGTTGAAAGGGTGATGGTAAGTTTGAAGGCTCTATGAGAGGGTTTAGCCATTGAAGAGTTGTTCGTTAAAAAATAATGTCGTGTAGCATCAAACTTTTATTGTGTCTTGATTTTAAAAGTTAGCGAGTGAAAATCAGTACCCACACAAACTTTCTGAAATAAATCAATTAAAATACGTCGGAGTTTTTTAAATGTGTTCATTGATTTAAAGAAACAAACTTTATTCATTTATTTATTGTTATCAAGTTTAATTTGTAGAACTCCATTTTAATTTTATTTCTTTTATAAAATAAATTTATTCACAAACAAGTTCTGCTGTGTAATCAATAATACGCGTGACAGCTGTCTTGCCTTCTGAAGGCATTATCAAACTGTCGGCATTACCAAACAATTAGAGAGTTTGATAATGCCTTCAGAAAGCGAAACAGCTGTCACGTTTAGGTAATAATAATTACACAGCTGAACTTGTTTACAAATAAACTAATCTAAATAATTTATTAATAATATTATTGAATATCTAAAAGAAATAAAATAAAATTTAAAAAATAATTCATTTTTAATAAAAAAACATTACGCGAGTTGTGAGAATTAGTTTTAAGGGCGTTCGTGTCGATAATTTTGAGTGCTTTAAATATTGTTTTTTTAATAATTAATGTGAAATTAAAAATAAAAGTGCGTTTTTTTATTTGAAAAATCAGTGCGTATGCTTCAATAAGTTATGTAATACGACATCCCCAATCCCCACGCGCTCCGTAGTTTATCCAGCGCTTTACGGTCAATCCATCATATTTAACGTCAAAAAGCAGGTTTCCACACGAGAAAGATTATTTTTTCATCGTCATTATTATTCCCCAGTCAAATATTTCCCTTTTTATGGAGGCGCTTGAATGACGGGCAGATTCCCGCAGCGGCTAATGCACCCCGCACTCCCCGCAGACCCGGACGACCCACTACTCGTTCTACCCGGGTGCTATTCTGCTAATCTGCTGTACTTCCCATGGTGGAAATCTTTATGTTTTAATAAAGCATGGCGAGCAACCAAAACTATTATAATGCCTCTCGAAGGATTTAGGGAAGTCCCGAGACAATTTGATTTAAAAAAGTGAATCGTAATATGAGGAGACTTTTGAATCGGGGGGGATGGTCATCACGGTTATCTGTATAATCCTTGGTTCCACTCAGAAATTATTGCGTGCTTCGGTTTTTTTAAATGATTTTTCTTCGGGCAACGTAATGTCTCGAAAATAACAATCTAATTAGTTGGTTCTAGTTATAATCAAACTTATTGATGATTGAATTATAAATCTGTTGATTTGAATTGAAACTCGAGGAAACGAAAAATAAAGACACTAAAAAGACACACATACATCTCCTCGGTCTCCTCTTTGTGTGATGCTTCGTAGTCTATCGGTCTCCTCTTTGTGCGGGTCTCCGAAGCCTTCCCACTCTTGTCTACTTTAGTTTTCTGAAGGTTTCACTTCTACCACATGTGAAATGCACACTCTGATTTCACTTTTATATGAAACGAAAAAAGTGAAGCCACCATAACCTTTATAACACAAATAATTAAATAACAAGTTTTTTATAAAGGTATTTTGAGACAGAAAAATGTTATTAACATTAAATTTTATGAAGTACTCAACGATTATGTAAAATAGTTTCGGATCATGAATATTGTAGAGGATATATCAATGTCTATCGATATTTATAATTAGCTACTTGAACATTCAAACTCGCATTTAACAATAATTTTTTTAGGATTGATGTACCGTTGGAATAAGCTAATAAAAAAATGGTATATCAAAATCACTATGAAAAGTAACTTTAATCACCATATTTTTTTGATTCCCCAAACAAGTGTACGATTTTTTACATGTATATTGATAGTTTAAACATGTGCAATAAACATGACATAAAATTTTCCAACACAAAAATTGTTTAGTTCCAGATTTGAGAATTGATCAAAGTCATTCCATTTTAAGAAATCTAATTCCTGAGTCGGAGTAAAATACGAGTTTGAAGAAGGGGAAAATTTGAATGAAATTGGTTAAATAAATGGGTTAATATATTACATTATCTTGCAATCGTCGTTTTTAGGTTGCGAATATTGGTAGCGAATAACTTGAAACTATTTTTTGAATAACGCAGTAAGCAAGTACTAACATAACATTAGAAGTGTTCATGTTTCACATCACAAATAAATATTGTAAATTATAAGAAATTAGAGTTAGACACAATGGAAGACCTTGCTTGCGCTTGAAAACTCTATTCCAGCTCTGCTTTGCATAAAATGAATGGACGTGTATATTCATATTTGTTTTAAATACCTTTTTGATGCCTGGATGACTTATAAAAATGACACCTGTTTAAATAACCATAATTACAAAAATAATAATTTCTATCTGAAACTCTGGTTCAAAGAACTATAGAACATGAATTAATGTAAATTTCAAAATTGGAATTGATTGTGGGAAAAATAAAAAGCAATAATGTAATTACCCTAATTGATTTATTTTAATTAATTCATTAATTATTCTACAATTGAAAAATGTATATCGTTAAATAAAATTTTGATAAATGTTATTATATTTTAAGTTTACTGATGGTGTTCATACTGATCGTATTTTGAAAGGCTATGATCCTGAGGCAAATATTGTTATTAATAAATACGTTCACCGCCACAAATCCCACAATCATAATATCCCGTGAATTTTCCCAGGTCCGCGTTAGTTGTATTATTGAAACAAATGCGAATTCCCTAGGACATCTTGTTACTTTAAACATATAAACTGAGAGTGATTGCTTTCTACGAAAACATTGTTAAATATTATTATAATTTAATATTATAATAATAATCTGCACAATTCGCCAATCGTTATATTAATGGAATCGGCTCCCTAGCATCTTGTCCCACAGACACGGGGGAGGGTGTAAAAAATGGCTTGGGAAAAACTTGACGTCGCGGGTGATATATCATCCGCTAAATGGATTTAATGTAGTCTGTAAAAGTGCAAAAAACTTCACTCGCCCCCCTCCCCTCCCGCCCCCTACCTTCCCTACCGTGTGACGCCTGGCGTGATGGAGGATTTTCCATAATGTGGCAGCTCTACACGAATCTACACCTAGGGGAATCCGACAGCCTGCAGTGAGAGCGGGTTGCTAAAGGGTTTACAAAATATTATATACTATATACTAAACTGAAGTAAACTGTGTAATTAGGTAGGTACTATTTTGTCTTTGCGTTTCTTCCCTATTACAATTCAATTAGCCAATGCTCGTTAGATGCAATAAAAAACTACTTTCGTTAATAGCCTCCTTAGCGTAAAGCTTTGTACATTCAGACACATAGTGATAGTATATTCACGGTTCTTTTCATTTCCCCTTCTGATGCGGGCTGTAGGTTGTTATGTTGGTGTTAATTCAATTTTTTTATGATTTTCATTTCTTCGTGTTTGTGGATTTCTTCATCTTTAAGTTTGTAGGTATTCACATCTTCATGTTTGCTGGTTTTCTCATCTTCGTATTTATTGACTGTATTTTTAGTTTCTTCATCTTCAAGTTTGTAGTTTTCATCTTCGTGTTTGTGTACTTTAAGTTATGAGTTTCAGATTCATTCGCAGCCCTAAAGAAACATGATTTGGTTTTATTTTACTTTGTGAAATTTGAAGGTTTAAATTATTCGTGGCAACGAAGTTGATACTAAAGACTATATTCATACTAACTACGCCCCGATTTGACAGAACGTAATAACCCAATCTTATATAACGATAGTCCGCTTGTTGTGTTGTCGATCATTAAAAAAATGTTCCATTCCCGTCGTAAATTCATTCCCCTCCCCACACTGACCACCAGATTCCTACCCACCTCTCATACCTATTTCCTTCCCTGAACTTCCTCTCCTTCCTTTCCTTAAAAAAGCCTCCACAAAGCATCTCCTAAGATGACACAGGCCCTGAGGGCAATTATTTTCCTCAGGGCCTCCTGTGTGGAGCTAATGTAAAAAAAATCCACTCTCTTTGATATTACATTCATGTTATATACTGCTGAATTAATTTTTTTATCTCCATCGATCGACTTGTTTTGAATCGAGCACTTTGAATGCTGTATATTCCGTGGACGGTCAATCCTGTAAAGATAGAAGCACTATTTTTTGTTATTTTATTTAAAAGAATGCAAAGTGAAGTAGCATGTTTTGTTTCATGCCGTGTCGCCCTACCTTCTTCATTAACCGACCTTTTGGACAGTAGTTCAAGCCTTATCGTTTAAAAAATACCTAATTCATCTTACCTTACTTTAAATGTACTCGTTTCGTAAATAAATAAATAATTCAATGACTTAGAGCCATTTGCTGGATGGCTAAGACCATTCTGAAAAAAAAATCGTCATTTAATGAATAATGATGAATGGAATAATGATTACCGAATAGTCTTTAATTGATTTGTACATTGCCCAATTTATTTTAACGTGTCTCAAAAAATCACTAGATCTGACAAACACGGGCAAAGCACAAAATACTGATACTCGAAACGTTATTTCTTTATGTAATCAATTTGTAAAGTAGTAAATTAGCGAGTAAAGAGGGAAATTGTTGACGGTTATTACCACGTTAAGTTTCCCCAATTATTATATTGATTAAAGGTCATTAAATTGAGGTGTTTCGGAATATTTCCGACATTTTACTACAGAAAACAATAGGGGTATTGGTAATAAAATAAAAATAAATTTGATTTTTCTGGTGTAGGTACTACTATTGTGACTGATGAACAATACTACTAGAATGACTAGAATGATCGGGAGTTTCAATGATACTATTTGTTTCTTCAGATTATGAGTCTTGTTTATTATCGTCTATAATTGATATATAACTGGACTTAACGTCCGCTAAAATTTGTTGAGAGACATTGGAACTACATATATATTACATATCCTACAATTTTTATTAAAGGTAACTTTTTTTATTTATTTTTTTATTAGTTACAAATAGATACCTAAATTACAAATAAATTTTATACAGTAATTAATTACATGGTAGATATATTTGATGTACCCCCATAAGTAAGCAGGGCTTATGTGTATGGAGGTGTTATTGTATTGTTTTTTTTTTACATGATTCAGTTTAAGTTTTCAGTATAATTTTTAAGGTGAGTTTTAAATTCTTTTATATTAGTGTTCATGTTTCTGATTTTTTCAGGTAGTGAATTAAAATATTTAACTTCGAGATATTTATGATTTAACTGTCCTATTGTTTTTTTACATTTTGGAGTAGGAAGTATTGATGTTTGTCTAAGATTTCGGTTATTTTTAAAGGGTGCAACTTTATTTTCAATATTATCTTTATAAATTTGTAAGGTTGCATGATAAAAGTATAATGCACTTAATTTTCTGACCTTAAATTGTGTGAATAAAAGTTCTAAATAGCTGTATATAAGTAATATAAATGGATTGCCAGCCAAAACAGATCCAAGGTATTACCAAAAAAACTTGCATTTTTTCAATGGTGCGATGATGATTGTCTGCTATTTAACTGTAATATTGTATTATTTTTTGAAAAACTAAACCCTTCCACACACTTTTCCACAAATGATCATCTAGTTAATCCATGCTCTGTAAGTGTACGTTATATGTATAATAAATACAAGAACAACATGTCAATCTAGCAGAGACCAAATTGTAAAATAATTCACCGACTCCAGATATTTTCATGTCACAGGGTTCGGCTCGGTAGAACTCCTAACTGGACTGATAATTCCTGCTCATCCTCAATATAAATATTTAAAAAATCTTTTGTAGTCTTACATGTGTTTAAAATGACTGATTTTTGCATTTTTATTAAATGTGTTATAATTTTTTATTTTAAACTGCTCATGTTTTGAAACACCAGCTTTCAAAACAGGTTTTCCTAGTGATACAGGCATAGATCATCACAAATTGTAAGTATTGAATTAATAAAAAATATAGATTGTGTCTAAGTTGCTTCACCATAATTCTACAATGCCTTCAGAAGAGGAAACAGCTGTCACGCGTAATCAAAATTACACAGCAGTTATTTTTTTTACTTAGGTCACATAGAAATGTCACTCGTTTTAGTTATTTACTGACACTTAAAATCCCTTTACCGGATTTATAATACATTAAAAAGTCTCCCACCCCTGTTAGTATAAGGGAAGGAGAGTGGTGTGCCCGGTATGGCTAGTGTGAGGTGTCCCATTATTCGCTAGATATTGGCGGATTTTGCCAAAGTCACTTTGATAATAATATGATTGATATTCTTTTTTCACGGGCGGCCACCATTTATCTCTCGCGTCACGGCCACGGGGAGATTTCCATTTGAGATCAGGTGCTCCTCTACTCCTCCGCTGCTCGAGGGCCATTACATTACTATTATACAGAATCTCGGCCTAAAAAACTGCCCGGAAAACTGGAGAGGGGAAATAACAATGCATGATACCTCGGCCTGGGACTTTATACAAAGATCTGGCTTCATATTGAAATCCTAACAGAGAAAAATTTATGAAACTAAGTCAATTTTTGTCAATTATTTTTACATGCATGACAAAAAAGTGAGGAAACGTAAGATTTATAATACATTTGTCTCATAAAATACGCGTGCGTTTCTAGTTTTTCGTTATAAGTACTTTTAGTTAGAGCCAATTTTAAAACTTTTTATGTTTGCATTAAAAATTTTAATATTTCTAAAAAAATGTGTGTATTTCTAATACAATTTTTTTTTTATTTCACCCCCTGTCAAAAACAGTTTGAAGTTTTCGGATACGTTCAGGGAAAATCCATTTATTTGGTTTTATTGCAAAGCGGAAATACATGACCTTCTGAAAAAATATGCTCAAGGCCCAAGGGGTTACATTGAAAAATACCAAATACCGTTCTAATAGTTCTTATTTTAAAATATTGTTATTTTTCTGTTATCGATCAATCTTGCATTTTTCTCATTTATATTCATATTATTTACAATATTTTATAACTTATAATTTTTCTTACATTACCTACCCATACTGTTCTCTGAGGGCAATAATTTTCATCAGGGCTCATATCATCTAAGGGATGCTGTGTAGAGCGTCTTTTTAAGGAAAGGAAGGAGATGAAGTTCTAGGAAGGAAAAAAGGAATGAGAGGTGGTAGGAATATGGGGAAAATAAACGCCATGACAAGTCTCTCTTGGTGGTTCTTGTTATGCATTTGTCACTTCAAATCTTTTGTAGTTTACTACGCATGGCATATTTTAGCATGCAAATTATTATTTTCATTTGTGTTTCACAATACCATCGCCACTAATAGAAGACCCTAGGTATATATGTAAAATCGTACACCGTTTCTAAGTCCATGAGAGCATTATTTGCCTTGTCGATCACCATTTGGCTTTGTTAATCATTAGACATAGATTTCGACTTTCTTCCTATATTTTAGCAAGGAGGTGGTTTATTTATATAAAGTCATTACAAACTTATAGACATATCTAGTAAATAACGCATGATAAAAAAATCATTGAGTAGGTATGACGTGACGAAGGCTGCGATATGTCTACCAATGTATTTTAAAAATTGATTTTTTTCTCAACTTCATCAGGGGTCCTGGCGTGGGCGATCGATAAGGATTATTGACAGGATAACTTTCAGTCATTTCTCATCGTTCCCTAGCATGATTTCAGATTGCTAATGAATGACTGAGTGTTCTTAATATATTCGAGGTCAACTATCTTTCGTACTGCGATCTGCAGTTGTCCTAGAGAACGATGATAAGTTATAGACAGTTATCTTGTCAAACCTTATCGATCGCCCATGCTAGGGTTCCAGATTTTTGGTCAGATATAAGTAAAACAAAAAATTATCAAAGTGACCATAACTGACCATTAGAAATTTCCATGCCATTTGGAAAATATTTCTGTCAACCAAATACATTATAACATAATAGCTATAAATTGATATTACATCAAAAATATTTAATTGGTCAATATATGTCTGAGTTAAGATTTATTGCAGTTACGTTGGGACATTCTTTCGAGCTCTGTCTGTCAATAACGTAACTCAAAACTCTCTAAAAATGGCTAGACTACAAACAAAATTTATTTGATGGTATCAACATAGCTCAATAATCGTTCCATCCCTTGCCGACTTGGGGAAATCTCCATTGCCATCCCTCACTCGCCCGGGGAACCCTTGCAATATTTTATAGGGGTGCATGCACCATCTAGCCGCATAAAGACCCCGGATATTTTCTCAGTAAATGCGAATATGACATTACGTCGGAAACGGGAAGGCTAGAGGGCGGATTGTGGGGGGAAGTGGGTAGGTCTGGGGGGGTGGTAGCGGGTGGCATCATAAGCTTAGGAATATTCCTGTGTTGGTGAAATTATGAGATAAGCGCTCGAGTTAAAATGGCGGTTAAAATGTCAGCTGGGATACGTCAGATAACAGCTTCTGAGGGTGAATAGATTTGAGACGTAGTTCAAAAATAATTCATCAAACGTTTCTCACTTTTCTTATCAGGTTTCATATCCAGTGCTTATAATGATGGGAAATTTTTATAATGATATTTTACTAATGGTATTTTCGGCTCAATTTAATTTAAGCTAGACATTACAAATTATTAAAATATTCAATACATATTTTAAAAACATAAGTACATGTATTTTTTGTATTAAACACAAATTTTTCGGTGAACAGTGGACCTCACGGCCAAAAAAATGTGCTTCTAATAATCTCCTTTTTTCATAATCATTATCAAAATTTCCTCTGAAATCAGAAGATTTTTAAGTAGTTAACTATTTTTTAGCTCCACACAGGAGGCCCTATTGAAAATAATTTCCCTCAGAGCCTATGTAATCTTAGGGTATGCTGACTGAAGGGTTGTTTTTAAGTAAAGGAAGAAGAGGAAGTTCTGGGAAGGAAATTTCTATGAGGAGTAGGGAGTAGGTAGAAATTTAAAGGGCAGTGTGTCCAGGAGTGACGAACGTATGAATCCATCCCCCAACTGCGGTGCCAGGCGGTGGGTCGAGAGATTCAAGCTGGGGAGGATAAAAGAACAATCAACTCAACCAGCCTTTTTCGATCCTGCCCAACACGCAGGAGGTGGGCAGACGCATCAGCCGCCAAGACCTGGATACACCTCACCTCATTAACCTGGGCACCCCTGCTAAGTTACCAAAATAGCGTCACCACGTAGCGAACCATTGGGGTGACTTTTAGGAGAGGTGTTGGTTATCCAATAAATAGTTCCCCGGGCGGCTATACCCATACCCGACTCCCAAATTGACTTTAATTGTAAACACGCATTTTAAGCAATTTTTTTTTTTTTTAAATTAGGAATTATTAAATTTATCCAAAGATAATAAGATCCCACCATGTACCATAACAATCAAACAAATACTAGTAAGATAGTCGAAATAACGACGATTCAATATATGAAAAGGAATCTTTATTCAAAACACGAACAGACAAAATTACAAAACAATCGTTAAAATAAATTGCACCTACATTTGAAAAACGCAGAAAAATCTAATGAAATGCTTAGGTGCCTATAAAATAAGGTAAATACGAATACTGTCCTTGTACATAAGTAGGTACTTCCTGTAATACTTAGAAAGAACAAACTTAAATGAATCCTATTAATGGTGCAGCTTTTTGTAGCGGTCCACACAGAAATAATGTGTCTTTCATCTCGAGTTAATTGAATCTTACTTAGAGATTCCTTTGTAAGCCCCCCCTGATTGCATATCCTTGTAATAATATATCCTCTGCCCCCGTCCTCAGTAGGTAGTACAATAGTACGGTAGCGGAGACTCACACCTTCCAGGGGAGGCGATTCCAGCGCCCTCCCAACGACGTGAAATCAGTGAAATAGCGCTAAAGCGGGCTTTAATTAAATGTCTGGACTCCTATGTGTTCTGTAAATCTATACGGGAGGGTGGCTCATTGCACATTGACGGAGGCAGGCTTTTCCGTCTTCAAGGATGAAATTAAAGTACAAACTGGACTATTATTTTTGTAATGTAATTTTTTTGTGTCTTAACCCGTAAATTTGTTCGCTTTTGGGAACAGCTCATATAGGTCTCATATAATCGTTGTATCTCGGTGTCAAAAAGAAAAAAAACACCACGCTTTATATTCAAATACAAAAGTTAACCACAAAATAAGTAAAATATAGTCCTTTATAAAACTAAAGTTTCGGATCGCAATTAGGAAAAAAATAATTGGGATTTTTTGAATAATCAGTTTTACATTGACCGACAAAAAAGTGAGGTGACTGTAATATTTATAATACAATCCAATAAAATATATAAGTGTTAATTTTTTGGTTTTTGTTTTAAATAATTTTAGAAAAAACTTAATTTTTTAATTAAAATTTTTATATTTTAAAATTTATAATTTTTCTTCGATTTGTAAAATTTTGTAAGCGTATTTTATCATCTTTCGGCTCTCCGGAACACGATCGGCAAACAACTCGTTAGTTTCTTCATTATGATACTTAAAGATTCTGACTGAGTTCCTTAAGTGTTACCGTGATTTATTAATTTGTTACCGAATGTCTGCAGATATTCGCATTTTACATATCCTTGAGTCACTTAGGTAAATTTTCAACGTAGGGTGATAGTAGAAACCGAATATTGGTATTTTGTGTTATAGGATAGGCAGCCAATCATTACCAAAATATTAGCTAGGTTTCCTATTCAGAATATGTAAAGTTTTCAAAAGTGCTAAGACTCTTGTTTTGTTCATTAGTCAGAAATCCACTGGAGTATGCGTCCACGGTATGGAATCCTCAATATAAGGTATACATAAATATAGTAGAAAGTATACAGAATAAATTCTCAAAACACTTACTCCAGAAATACAACAAAATTACGAATAACATGTTAAGTTAAAAAAAAGACGCACATTGTCAGATCTGTTGTTTTCATGATTCCTTGCAAACATACAAAACTAATTTATTAAATTTCTTGATAACTACTTAGGTACTCTTAACTGTTCATTAAACTTTATTCAGTCAATCTCAATAAGTGAGCATATAATTCTTGATTTTAAAATGTCTCTTTTTTCTTTCCCCCCTATTATTATTACTCATACATTCACTAATTAAGTTTTAAGACCCGTTCATATCAAAGGCGTAACTACTAATTGACATTCTATGGACTTACGTAATAGGTACATATGTAACCATGCAATAATTTTATTTAACATAACTTATAACTTGTGTTTATTATAATGTACTGTGTATGTCTTAATAAACAAATAAACAAAACTATTTTTGGTTGTGCCTACCTGCATCTCTCGTTTAATGAACTCTAGGACTCGGATTAGCTTTATATTAAAGTGTCATTTTTAAAATTGGAACTTATTAGACGGTAAAGTAGGTATTTACCTTTCATAAAATATTTGTCTTTTTCGAAATTGGATTTATAATCATAAATATCCTGTGATTTTTTTATGGGTTTCTGCCATACATATAATACTATGTAGTTACTACTAATATTATGATTGATGTATTTTGAACGGATATTCATTTAAAGCGAACAAAACTAGCATATTTACCCGTACGCCCCTGGCATAGTTCTGCAATAATAAAGAAGAATGAAATCTGTGCACATGAAAGGTTGTATTGGAGCGCAGGAATTCTTAATATATCTACCAAAGACTTCCAATTATACAAACTTCTGCCGGTGGAGGTACTAAGCACTAGGCACTAGGCACGGGGTCGTGTAGCTACCGGAGCAGGGTGGAGGGTAGTAGTGATGGTAGGCACTGGCAGTACTCGGTAAAGTAAAACCAGGCAGAGGTCATATCCACATCATCATGGTGCATTCCAATTCAACGTATAATGCTCGAGTGTTCTATAAATTTGCAATATTAAAAATTGGGTTGTCACCTTACCATTTCTTAAGAGCGTGTAACCAGAGAACACCAGAAATATGTCATTTATAAATCCGTGTTTAGACGTATTGACTCTTTTCCACAAAAAAATATAAATTGGTTGTTCTTTTATCTAGTAAACGTATGTTTTAAATTTTTAGAAAAAATGAAAATTTTTAATATAATAAAGTTATACCATAGGTCGTTGGCGGATTTGTTAAATTTTCAAAAAAGTACATTTATTATACGACACCCATTTCAAATAATTTAATCATGCAGTAAAATAAATTAATACATTATCTGGTAAACGTATGTAACAGAATTTTAATTTTAGTTTAAATAAAATCAAAAAAATATATTTAAGTACATATGTTTCTTGGCGAAAATTGGTCCGTTTGTGTATTTATTTGCTCACTTACAGACTTATATATTTAAAAAAATTTTACATTCTTATTTTTCTGAGACATTATTAAAAAATGATAAATACTTATGATCAAAAAATAATTACAAATGTACATAATTTTAATAGTTTTATCAACACGCCTTTCGGCATTTTTGGATGAAGGTATAAATTAAAGCAAATTTGGAATGAAATAAAATCAATATCGAGTTATAATTTTAAAAAGCTGGTACGGAGAGTAATTAATCTTTCTCATTGGAACCGCCCTGTACGATCGTAAGAACCTCTTTCGACGAAATGTGGATTTTCGGCCGCTGTCTGGTTATACGCTCTTAACGTGACATTTGAATTCGAAGTGTTTCGAGAAAATGAAGCAATTGTTTATTTTGCTTGTTTTTATAACTCGATGAAGATACCATGAAATAATTCTACATTTCCAAAAAACATACATTACGAAATGTCTATAGGAACACTCGTATTATTAAAGACATTCGAAAATCTAGCATCTTTTTCGTTTTCATAAAAGACTTATAAGAATAAGAATTTTAGGAGCTTTTAGGACGATCGTTGGTGACGTGCATACGATCTCTCCCTGGGACTATTGTATGTAGAGGCATTAGGCAGTATAAGAGTAAGCGACACCCGCCTCACTCCACTCGGAGGAGTGGTATAGGAGGGAAGGAAGGCTCGGATTAACACGGCGATCTTTTTACATTTCAAAGTTTAAGAAAACTATTTCATTAAAATAAGATTTTTCAGAAAATGTTTCAGATTACATTAAAAAAACAAACTACGAGTTGTTACAATCCTCGACCAAACAATCCGCAAGTATTTTTTATTAAATTTGTGTTATTTTACAATATTTATTATTAAAAATTACGGGTTTATGTAGTATATTTGCTTCACTTTCCAGAGTGGTATTCACTTTCAGTGTCGTCTTGGTATCGACATTCAGAATTGAATCGCAGCTTGAAATGGATTTAGTCGTGTTTGGTGACCTCTGTGACCAGATCCGAATAGCCAGGCACTTATGCACGTTCCTCTTCCCCATTTTTTCCTCACAACTTCAGTATTAAAAAATACCCTAGTTGAAATTGATTCCATAGTCTCACTGGCTTCAGACGGCTGGGAGAAGTTGGGACTTTTGACTATTTGCATGAAAAAAAAAAGTTTTCAGAAAATGTTTTAAATTAAAGAAACTAAAAAACTCTACTTTTAACGTCTGTATATACTTTTTTCTTATTAATACTATCCATGTGTAGATACTATAAGTTGATATTATACATTTTTTTCTTATGGCTCCCTCTTTTAGCGGAGGTTGGCTACCGTCAGGGTAATCTTCAGCATGTGTTATTTGAAACTAATCTGCGGAACTGCACTATGAAGAGAATCGTCTTCCCTTTTTTATGAAAATATAGCTTACGAGTCCCAACTGCTCTCAACCATCTTTGAGTCAATGAGATTATGGCATCTCCAATTGGAGTATGTTGCGAGGCTTAAAGTAGTAGAGAGGGAAGGAGATGGGAAAGATGAAGCTAAGAAAATAGCCGAGTTTTCATATAGGGTCATCAAACATAGCTAATGCCATTTCAAGCTGCACTAAATCTTTTACTACTGAACGCACCGCAAATATATTACGTACTTACATATTACTTTTAAAATAGTTCGTTCGTTCCCATCATATCCTCTGTCCTTTCTATGTATCAGAATGTAAGCCCCTAGAAATGAGAAGCAGACGTCAGTGGTATAGCTACATTACTTAAAAATATATATTTGTGTGCATTAAATGCAAAATTTTTAGCCACTAGTTATATAAATAAATTATTTATCATTTCATCAAGCTAGCCTATCACAATTATCTCAATCAATATGAATACTAATATTAGATCGAAAGGACCATATCAAATACCTTGGTCTTACATTTGATCAATATCTTAAGTGGAATACACATTGCCTACTCATCACGAATAAACTTAGAAAACATATTTATTTCTTCAAAAACATTAGTAACATACTAGATTCCAAATCTATGAAAATTGTTTATTACTCCCTTTGTCAATCAATCATTGAATATGGAATAATCGCATGGGGAGGTGCAACACTATCAGCTATAGATTCATTATCAAAGTCACAAAAAATAATTATGAAAGTTCTTCTTAAAGTTCCCATAATAACAAGTATTGTAGATATATTCAACAAATTCCATGTATTGGATATTCGACAAATTTACACAAAAACAATCTTAACTCATCTGTTTAAAAATAAAACACATACATTTTATGAAAATACCCAAAATATTGTAAACACGCGACACAAAACCAAATAACTCACACAAACACCTAAAACAAACACAACATTTGGTCAAAGAAATTTCAAATACTAATATATACAATAACCTACCTGACAAAACAAGACAATCAAATAATATTAACAAATACAAAATTCTGATAAAACAATGGATCATCGAAAAAGGTCGTGCAATAATTAGTCACCTCACCCAAATATAATCCTCTTATCCCATTATTGTTATCACTACCTACCAACCCGAAATTTTTTTTCAAATATTTTTACTTTATTGAAAAATGTATTTTATTTAATATTTATAAAATATTTGTATGTCTCGACACAGGATTTCCTAGTGAGACAGGCAAGGAAAAAAAAAATTAACTTTTTTTGTAAAGATGCATAAATAAATAAATATTCAAATAACTTCATATCTTCCTTAAACACGAAGTAAGGAAGATTAGCGGATTGATTTTGACATACCAATAATAATGCATATTAATATCCAAGCATTTTTACATATCATTAGCTTATCTATAAACAACCTACATAATTAAAATGAAGCATTTTGTTATCTTCCATTTAATTTAAATGATTTGATAAATGGATACATTTTTTTTGCAACTTGATCAGATAATATGTAATGATTAAAATGTATCTGGATCAAACTTATCAGTCTGTAAATACCTGATAAAATGTACTTTTCGGAATCCGCAGTCATTTCGTCAGAATTTTATATCGGTGACGAATGTAATTATAATATACTGATTCATTTCATGAATAATTTGAGTTTACATAACAAGCCATTTGAATGATTGATTTTAGATATTGGATAAAAAAATTAACACCTATCTTACTGTAATTACAGATTATTTTTTAAATGCATCGTTTTCATTAGTAAAGTGCATTATAATTGTACGATCTATGAAGCTGAAATTGCTATAAAAAAATATTTGCCACAAATGAAGAAATTTACATTTCGGATGTTAGTAAACTTGGAAAAAATACTGCATAACAATAAAAATAATACAAGACACGTTATATTCATGGTAATTGGACAAACAACGTAGCATCGCTTATGAAAGGAATTCAAAAGGATGAAATTCAAAATAATATGTGTGTACGAATGAAATATTTAAACAAACGGCCCGCTAAAGTAAGTTATTAAGTTAACTAGACCTATTTAAAACTAAAGCGCATTGTTTAGCGCTTTTAACGTTTCAAGCGCTTTACTTTATTAATTCATACAGGTAAGCATCTGTCAAACATTTAAACAAAACTAAAAACACACATTTCGAATAACGAACTATATTATACATTTTTTTTTTCAATCATGGATATTTTTGTTGGGCAAACATAACCGCTACCAAGATCCGGACAAACCTGACCCCAAGAACCCGGGCAACCCTGTTAAGTCACCAAACGTAGCTTGCTATTTGGGTTGACCTATGGTAGAGGTGTTGTTTATCCAATAAAAGGTTCCCGGGGCCTCGGTGCCCTTACCCGCCTCCCATATTTGATAATAAAATGATTTGGTACTTACTTTATCGCTTGTCAGATACGATTTATACTTATCAGTTCCAATTTTGAAAATTAAAAGTTTATTTAACATGATTTTTGAAAAGAAATTTAAAAAATCATGTTTATTGTAATTTGTTAGATATTATTATTTTTTAAAATTGTAATGTAAAGAATACATTATATATTAATTTTTTAAATTGAAATTTAAAGAATATGTTATATATTAAGTAATTGCTTTTGTGATTAATTTATAAAACTCCATATAATTTTTTGAAAATGAAATAAAATAAAATAATTATTAATATACACACATACATAATAATAATATTTGGACGATTTATATAGCGCCGTTTTTGTGAAAAATCACCTCAAGGGCGCTGTACAAACTTACCATACATGCCTAAAATCTAGAAAGACTACAAGCTAGACAAATAATTAAAAACAACTTATGGCTGAAAATTGCATACACCGCTTCATTGATCACCGATACGAAAATATATGTACAATATTTTGACCAATGAACGCGATGCTGCCTAAAAATGAATTAATACAGGACCATACTTACCTGGGAGGTCGCTTGAAATTAACACTGTTTATTGTCTATTTAAAGAAATTTAGATAGAGTTCTTCCCCTTGTCCTATTCGGGTCGGGGACCCATTGCATCGACAAGGAATTAATATAATATATTAATATAATAATGTTATTATCAAGTTAAAAATAAGTACTAAAATACTTGCAGAACTTGATAATAACCTTGTTAAATTAAATTTTTGTTTCGTTTATTTATACATTTTTTTTTTTTTTTTTTAAAGAAAGACAAACATTCCCGGGTTACGAATAACCCAACAATGTTTGAAAATCTCCTACTACCACCACAGAAAGCCGAAAATGTTGCTTGTGTTGTGATGGAGGACTTAGCCAGCCGAGGAATCGAACATGCGACGCCCGGGTGGGACCCAAGCGCTATGCCCACTCAACCACTGACTGGTCACATACATATATATTTTACGAAATATTATATTTACAGTCATCATCGTAATTTTACGCCTTGTCAGGAATACAAATCAAATAAAATCACTCTCCCATGCACCGAAAACCGAAATATGTATATAACTATTTTAGCGATTACCTATGTTATCCTTACTTAAAGATTTCGAAGTACTCGTACCTACATAATTTGTGAAATCTTTTCTCGCAATACCTAAGTTCAATTTTATTGGCGTTTGCACGCAACATAAACAGACCACTATCAGGAATGGGCTATCTGTGTGTAATGTATACTATACACTGTACAGTACAGCCAGGGAAATGTGCCTAATTCAATGCCCCTTCCGGTAATAGCGCCTTCATCCCTCCAGCCTGGCTCAGGGGCTTAGCTCCGGCCCTTATCAGCGCTGCACAGCCACCGGCCGCGGGGCAGGTCCGCATTGCCTGAGGAATATCTAAATCCGGCCCAAATAGCAGGGATCTTACAGAATAGCATTATGCCTTACAGAATGGCATCGGGCAATGCAGAATAGCATTTGATTTTACAGAGCAGCATCAGGTCAAACGAAGAAGTATATTACAAAATGACGAGCAATAGATTTTGGAATGACGATGAGCCATACATATGAGCAATAGATTTTATAGAATGACGTCGAGCCACGCAGACGAACAATAGATTTTATAGAATGACGTCGAGCCATGCAGATGAGCAATAGATTTTATAGAATGACGTCGAGACATGCAGATGAGCAATAGATTTATAGAATGACTTCGAACCATGCAGACGTCCAATAGATTTTATAGAATGATATCGATTAAAACAGACGGGCAGTAGATTTTACGAAACTGATATAAAGATAATAAAAATCCGATATAAAACACTGCCTGCAAGACTACAGCAGAACCCCTAACTTTAAGGAAAAAATAATTATTGGGCTGACGGTCTTGCCTATTAACGATCCGATTTCCAGAGACTCTGCATGAAGCCCTGCAAGCAGTGTTTTAAATCGGATGGTGTATAAGGCGTTTTAGATCTTACAGAATATCATTCGGTCAAATAAAATAGCATTTTGTCATTCATTGGAATAAAAATAATTATGTTTCATGACCTAGCTGAAAACCCGGCGTTTCCGGAGCTTTTCGTAGTGTTTTTAAAAATTTCATGTAGACAGTGACCTTCCCCTTTTTTGAAGTTCAAGTGTACAAAATTTCATCAATCTGCTGTGCTATAATTATAATGATAATATTTTGATAATTTGTATAATGCTGTTTTGGTGAAAAATCACAATAATTATTATTTTTAAACTCGTTCTTATTAACAACTATAATCTAGACTAGACAATCTCTTTTAATAACTTATGGCTAACATATTGCATCCTTCAGTTTGTCGATCAATAATACAAATCGATCAGTAACACGGCATAATACTCAAAAATAAATCACGACTTTACTTTTGGCCGTGATAATCGCATCATATTCCAATAATACAAAACTATACTATGTACGTTGCATTTGACCAACGCGACGATTTGAACATGGTGCTTCGTTAAAATGTAGACAATATTAATCATCTATATTTCATATAATCTGTATTTCATATCATCTATATTTCATAAATTAATATTCCTTTGTAAAGTAGATAATATAGGTCAGGTACTACCTACTTACCTAAGCTTATCAAAGCATTTCAAAACTTTTAATAGGGATCTACCAAGTAGTTTCACCCTGCTTTAGAAGTCTAACACAATGAACGAATAAATACATCGAAAGCATTCGGAACAAAAGTATGTTTTGTGTATAAAACATTGCAATACAATGTGCGAGAGTACGTTTTACCTTCTAGACATAAGTTGTATCGCGAGATCGTTAACAGTACGGTAAATTCATGAAGCGTCTTAAAATACCATGAAATATTTATTACCTTCCGAACCCCGATATTATAACTCGGAAATAAATAAGCTATGAAAAACAAACATTATGTAATAATGTATTGGCCGCGAGCTGGGGAGGGTGTACCGTACACTCACCCAAAGTAAACCGATCCGCAAAGAAAATAGCGTCATCAGTTTAATGCATCCCCCTCCCACTTATTCTCAATTCTGACCAGGCTGCGTTATAGCCAAGGAGTTGGCAAATTACAGACGAAGAGTAAAAGTTCCTCGCGCCATTCAATAATACCTTGTAGATGTGCCTGTAATTACGAATAATACAACGTTTTTCAATGCCTACTGTAAATTTTACAATGTTGGTAGTATGGATATATTGATCTTACCTGGTATCAATACTTCCATAAGTTTGATAAATGATTAGAAGGCATTAATTTAACAGATTCAATTTTTATTTAATAATAGCCAAACACAATTAACGCGACACAACATTACATCTCAGAAAGTTGCGAGGCTAAATCTGAAAGCTGGACACACCAAGACACTTCGGACTGCTTCGGACGGGAATGATTTTGCGGTAGTAATTGGAACTGCAGCTCGTCTGTCCGGTGTGACCAGCGTTCACATTGCCAGTAAAATAAATATATTAAACGGTATCTTGCCATAGTAGGTACAGCATTTTACCTTTTGACGCAGAGGAAAATAGAAAATACATCAGTTTTAAAATAGCTATTCCAGCAATATATTATATATATATTGCTGGAATAGCTGGAATTATATAACAACAACACTCTTTTAAATGATTTTATGAATACGCTTCAATTGTCGGACAAATGGCTCATCACTGAAATGGCATTTCTATATAAAATTCTAATTTATGCATTTACTAATACTAATACTAATAGAATACTAATGGAGAGAAATATTAAATTATTCCAAGTCAATGGACATCTTCAATTTATCACTAATTAAATACAAAATATTATTACTGACGCGTAGTGTATCAATTTTTACTTTGTAAAAGCCCCCGAAAATGCATCAATAAATGAAAAAATAATTAATAATTTGCATTACATATCGCTAAATTACATTTTTGAAAGTCATTTCATTTTTCTAAATTGTTATCAAACCATGGTTTATCCGCTCATAAGAATTCGTGCACAGTAAGTTGAATGTTTTATTAACTACATTTTCCTAATAATAACCACTAGTTTTTGTAATTATAATAAAATCTTAAAAATAACACAGGAGCAAAACTGACAAAGAGCACAATATAAAATACGAGTAAATGATTCACTATTAACGAGATATATTTATAAGAATAATAAATATTAAAAGGCCTATTATGACAATTAGCGCACCTTGGCTTCACTTGTCCCTTTTTCAGAGCGTATTTCCTTCCCGGAAGTCTGTGCCTCCCCGGGCGCTGGGGGGTGGGATTGGGTGACGTCCACCTCCCCCCTCGCGACCCACCTTCCCCGGCAAACAATGTTTCCGACATGTTGTATATACAAAGTACAACAAGACTTTAGTTTACATAATAAACAGCCATCCGGTATCCATTATTAACGGATGGACTTTTCTGCCGGACTTTCTGGTGTGACTTACCCCCTCCCCCATCGCAAACAGACAATGTTTTAGCTAATTAAAGCTCTCCCGTATAAAACTCAACTTGTCCATCTTTTCAAAAGCGAATTATTATATAGGTTTGTTAGTGTTCAATATTAAAAATTACCAACATACAAAAGGCGTTGAAAAATTCCGTTATTTCAATTTCTCATAAATCTTAAATTAAAATTTAGGGTGGACAGAGCTGTGCCAGCGGGTTCCAACAGAGCAGAGCTACGTACCATCCCTAATTAATTTTAGAGTTTATAAATAGACATACGAGAAATAGTGGAACTGTGCTTATTGAAGAATGTCCGCCATGTCTCCTTGGGAATTTGAGCAATAATTTTTAAATATTTTTATTTTATATCAACCAAATACATATTATGTTTATTATTAAAAGAAATGTTTATTTCATCCACGCTAGGTTTACTTCAACATATACGAATAAAAAACAATTAAAAATTAAAATTATTAAATTAAAGGGCGATACAATTTCCAAACCATAAAATTGAAAAGGATTTCGGTGCAATAAATAATTATATAAAAACATTTCAAAAGACTTTTGTAATAAGTTAGAGAGTGAAATTCTAGTTTTATAAATAATTGATCAAAGATTATTTCGGTAATCAGTGAGCTCTGCTGAATTATATAAAATTTATCTTACAAAGCCGTCTGAATAAACAATGTTAAGAGGAAAATATAACAATCGGTATTTAATCAAACTGTTGCTGCCACCCTCGTTTTTACTCCCCCGAATGCCGAGCGACTGGGACAACGGGCTGATAATACCTAAATAAAATCATCAAAATCGAGGTTTTGTAATTCCCATTTTTCTCCTACAAAACTGGACCGATTTAATTTTTTTAATAACTGTATTAGAAGAAAATGTTTAACGCCTAATTTTGCTTTTTAAAAAAAATACATTGTCTATTTTGTAAACTGAACGTCTGTTGATGGCGTTTAGCCCAGGCAATTTTAACGTTTTTTAAAGGGTCCTAACTCCTATAAGAAGTAATTATAAAAAAGCAAAACGTACCGGAACACTTGTGGTCGAAACATTCATTGTATTAAAAAATTCAAAATCCAGAGAGGAAATTGGGGAATACTTTTTTATGGACGAAACGCCGCCCGGTTTCCTCTGAACGGAATTAAAGGTGATTTATAGATTAATAATTATTATTTTGCAGCAGGTTTTGTTGTCAAGTGTGCCCTGCATGTAAATAATTTCATTGAATGAATTTTTTCAGTGTTATATTTTGTGTAATGTTGGTGATTTTTAAAAAGATAATCTCTCGAGATCAAGTTCTTCTACAATAGTTTATTAGAAATTTTAATTTCCACGGTTGGTGACTTTTGTGCTAGCTTTAAATAATCGCAAAGTTTTAATGTTGTGTCTGAAAAAGGTAATGTTTTTTTTTTAATGTTTTCCACCAGGTTTCCGAAAGTTAAATATCAAGTTAAAAAATGGCTCGAAAAAAGTGTTCGTCGGTCGCTAACGAGACAATTCAAATCAAATTGGGTTATTATTTTTTTGTTAAACGATGGTCTCTCAAAATACTACAAAAAAAATAGCGATTGCTTTTAGGTACGAGAGTAACTATGAGGGTAGGCCCTCATAGTTTACCGAGAACGAAGGAAGCAATTAGATTTGATCAAAAATGTTTTGTCATTAAAATATTCACAAAAAAACACCTTTAAATTTCTGTCAGGTTAATTTACACATCATAATTATATTGCTCACAAGTAAGGTTGAAATTAATAATGAAAATATTATTATTATTCAGTATTGTAATACCTACTTAAATAATTAATGCTACAGTATCAAACATATTGAAATCAACATTTATCAGTGAATTCACAAATACAATGAAAACGTTTTCAAAAAGAAGTCCGTTGTTTATCTAAGAAGATCTAATGAGAACCTATTCGATTACCCATGTTGTTCTAAAAGCCTGCAATTCGGGTTCAAGCAAAGGTCACCAGGAGGGAAAAGGGAATATTCCCTAATTCCTAAAATATCAGAAGGCGCTACGATCAGGAGAGTACAGAGTAGAGAGTTGAGAGCACGAGACCAGAAGAGGAAGAAGGTAGAAGGGGACAAAGCCCCGCCGACCATTATCACGCTCCGCTTGAGTCGGGAGGATAAAACGCTGTGGATCCGAATCCCCTTTTGTTTTTATAGCGAATCGACAGATACGGATCGCCCGAAGGCACCCGTATTAAATTCTATCTATTTTTCAGTAAAAGGCGGATGATAATGGATCTCCCGGCCCACGCGACTGCAGGGCATTCAACCGATTTTTTTCCGTTCCGGTAAAAGAACGGTTTGATTTAGATTCTCGTATGAACTGAGCAAAATCACTGTTTCGTATTCCTGGTTAGCCGTGTACCTAAGTATTGGTAATATATGAATATTTAGAAAAAATGTTAAATACTTTGCGACACCACCCAAAATAGGTGAACAATTCATTCGTTTTTCACAAAGCTAACGTAAATATAATAAAATTTATGCGGGACGTACTTAACTTATTTTAACTAGTGATTCCTGACGTTATTTGGAGTAAAAAATGTAAATGAAATTTGATTCTCTGGCGAGTTCTTTTGAAGTAAAAACTTATTTGTATTATTGTAATTAGAAACTCGATGAAACGATAAATTGCGACACTTAAAAGAGACAAGCTCATACGTCTATAGGATGTAGCCTGCGATAGAATGAGAGAGTATAATCGGTCTCCTCTTTGTGCGGTGCTTCATAGCCTATCGGTCTCCCCTCCTATGCAGTGCCCACTCTTGTATACTGTAGTTTTCTGAAGGTTTCACTTCTACCGCGGGTGAATTGCACACTTAATTTTTATTTTAAAAATTATTTTCATCAAAATCAAAAAAAAAAATCTTCCATATGTAGTGACTGGTCACTCAGACGAGTAACCGACCAACCCTTCACCCGCCTGCAACTGTCCAACACAGACAATTTTTTTATGTTTTTCTTGAAAAAAAATAGAGTCACCGGAGACCAAAATTTCATTAACATTTTTAACTCCAAATAATGTCAGAAATTACTGGTTAAAGTCAAGCACATCACTTAACACCTTGTACATACCTCTACGTAACATTTTATTTAATTGCTTTTATTACAAGTTGTATCTGCATGGTGATCTACAATTAAGGTAGGTATTAGGAATATCGTTTTCCTACTTCTTTATAAATCAAGAATAAATAAAGAAAACATATATTTTTACAATAGAGCAAATTAGCTACATACTTAAAATGCTATACATTAAACGTGAAAACGACAGCTAAAACCATTTTGTTTTAAATGAATAACGCCCGAAAGTTATAAAAAAAAATCTTGAAAAACATTGTACCAATGGAAAAAAATAAGTAATAAGAAATATTGATACTTAATACTGAATAGAATTCACTCATCTGTTACAACATGTATCTAATGTTATTACTTTTATGTAAAACGTAGTTTTTTCTTAATATTTTAAAATAGTTTTTTTCTTAATACGTTAAACTAGGTTTTTCGTTTTTATTATAATATTGTTGTAGGCAACCTTATTCCTGAATATAAAACTAATTAAGCCCTTAATTAGTATTTTTGTTTAACAAAATCCTTTAATTACGCCAAAGAAGAAGTTGCGAATTGGGCCGGTATTTTTAAAACCCGTTTGAGGAACATAACACAAACCGGTTCGCCAGCCCCTGCCTTAACACGACACCTACCGTCCAATTAGTTTAATGGGAGTAATTTGTATTAAATGATTACTTCAACGATCAAGAGGATCTCTGTCCTATTGATATGCTTTTAATCATGGTTTCACTTTTTAAGCTCCCCTCTTCCAATGTTCTATTTATTCTTGATGGCACTCGTACTAAACTTTGGTTTAAAGCATGAGAATCAATTTTAGAGTAAGTAGGTACCGCATTTTAATCACACAAAACAACCATAGTTCTGAAATAAAATACAAGAGTTATTTGAATTATTTCTCAAACAATGCCGACTACCTTAATTAAATTATTCCGTCGTTTTTAAGAATCCTATTATCTTTGTTGTTGTTTATTTTTTTGGACCGCGAATAATTTATGTAAGAAATGCTACGAAAATGTGATTAATGAAACGATTTTCATTCGCTTTTTCTTGAATTGAGTTTGAAATAATTTGAGATTGACGACTTCACTATTCGGATCAAAAGAAATAAGCCGTTATTAATTTAATTTCCAGCTGAGCGCTTCAGTTAATTTGATTTAAATAAAAAGGATACCATTTAATAATTATTTATTAAATTTACTGCCATTGGCATGCAGAGTTTTTGTTTACAGTTTTCGCGATTTTCTCAAACAAAAAGTGATTTTATGGCATGCTTACGACTGAAAAGGTTAACTTTTTCAAGAAAGTAAGTTGACATTAGAAAATTTAACACTTTCATAATCATTTTTCTTTTTTGAATAAACGCAAAAAAATGTGATAGGTACATTTCTCTGCCAATTAAGAAAATAAATCAGATGAGCAGGTCTTTTTAAAGATTTACAAAGTTTTTTTTTCTGTATAATATAAAAGGTTTTATTGACCATTTAGATAGCCGTACCTAGTTCTTTTTCAGTTTAAATTATTTTTAAAAATAGGGAGTTTAGTGTTGGCTAAAAGACCTTATTCAGCCAGCCAAAAACAAAAATCCATAAGTAAGAATTAATACTAATCTCTCAATTGTAACTATTGTATTTCACGATCTGTTACTTTTTATCCTAAATAAAAAGAAATAAACCGCGCACGTTTATACCGAAAAAAGTTCCGTTTAAATGTAATTATAGCGGATGACAAATGACAACTATTGCGAAATAGTCGCGGTCGTTCAAGCATCGCGGGAATTTGTCATGTCCGAGGCGGAGTGGCAAATAGACTATCAACTGTGCGTTATGACCACCGCCACCGATGCGATACGATTATTGCTGTGGTTCATGGAAGATTGGCGGCAAGTCTTTAACAAAATTAACAAAAACTCCCTTGATCCCCGCGACCTCTGACCGTGGAGAATGTACATTATAGTTATACCTGAAATCATTCCGCGTAGGTACCCATGGCGATGGACGATGCCAGTGAGAATGGTACCTACCTGTTATTACACTGACTACCATATTATTTTATTGAACTCTGTAGGGTGATCCACTAGTCCTTGAAAAATTCGAAATCGGAAGGGCCACGCCTTTGTTTATCTCACCTAAAATATTTTCTCTTATAAAAACCCTTTGAAATTGTACTTTTGTAATGTTTTTAAAATGATAAATTGAATGAATTGAAATTGAGTTTTTGGGAGGGATTTAAAAATACTTGAAAAGACTTGAGAAGACTATTTTGGAAAGGTATTTGAGAGTTCTTTAACAGATGTGGAAGATGAACATAAGACACAAACAGGACATTTATAGAACACGCTTGAAGGTTATGAAAAAATTTTGATATTGAAATATAAATGTCCCTAGACTAATGAATCTGCAGCTTTCACTTTTGCACACTACACAAATACATCCAACACATATTATACCGTTTGGTGTCTTCAGAAGGCGAAACAGCTGTTACGCGTGATTATAATTATACAGCAGAACTCGATCATAAATACAGCATCCCTTAAAGATGGCATGGCAAATAGACAATACAATGCATTACCTAATGAAATAAAGCAACCAGTAGCTAACAAAAAAATATTATTTAAAACGCATAAAGAACATTTCTTGAAATTTTTTTTTAAACCAGTGAATATTCGCTCGCCTTCATACGTTTGTTTTTTTTTTATGTTTTATGTGTATGGATGTCCTCAGTATTTCTAAAATCTCTATTCTTGACAATGCATTTTTTTCCTTTTCATGTTGTATTTTTTAAACGTGTAATATTTGTGTAAAATATACTTACTTGTCTGTCCTTCCCGTAATGAGTTTTTTCTCAACTCATTGGGAATAATGTGTTACTTACTATGTTTTTGAAATACATTATAATTCAATAAATAATACAAATATAAAAGATCCCTTCGTTCTAATGCTTAACCCCTTCCCTTTATTCTTCTCTAGCTGATTTGAATCTTTTTTCCTCCAAAACATCTATATTTTTTCTGAAGAAGAGGATTTCATTATTTTAATAATAGATACCTACTTTATTTTTACTGTGTTTGGTTTATGGCGAGTCAGATATGTTTAAGTAACACAGGATTGTATTATGAAATACCTTTATCCATGGAATAACAAGCGTACATCGCGGGAAAGGATTTTTCTAGGAAATAAGGGCATTGTTCCTTGTGAGAGAATACCAGCCGATCTCGATGGATACCAGCTATAGAAACGATAAAAATATATCGTTAATAAAGGTATAAAAAGATTGGAATTTACGTAGCTACTCATTGGCTAAAAAAGAGCATATGTCAATGTACATTTTCACACTTACTGCGTATATATTGGCCTAGAGATAGTTCACAAAGTTTAACAATATCTTCCTCACGTTAGTTCGATTCACATGTTATTGTCGATTTGTGGAAAAAAATGTCAAAGAACAAAAAATGTCTCTTTTCAGTACTATTTAAAAAAAATCTTGAATGGTTTCATCATAATACCCCAAAATGATTTACGATAATACTTTTAACTATGAAAATATCAAGTCATTGTCTTGGAAAATTCATTAATTCCGTAAAAAAATGTAAGTAGGTAGGAAAGTATCTTAAATAAATTTTGCTAACAAATAGCACGAACTTAATCTCTAAGGTAACAAAGCTCCTGAAGTATTTGCTCATTCCGATTAAAGGTGCATTTAAAAAAGGAGAAAATCTTATAAGCCGTTTTATGTTCGAGTCCTTAAAGTCCCCGAAGGAAATGCCTAACAACCTTCCACTCTCTCTCACTTCTGAAAAAGGATAACAAGCTGTTGTTCAAAATGACGGAAACAGGACTTAGGTATAAGTAAAGCATAATGCCCTTAGTAACCTTTTTCCGTCAGGGATGGGAACATTGATGAGTCCAAATAAATGCCGATCCTCCCCCCCCCCGCCCTTCAAACCTCCCACTACACCCTTTGCCTACTGCCCCTTTCCGTGTCTCCTCTCTACTGAATAAGAAAACCCTTATCTTTTTATACCTGTTTAGAAAAAATACCCTTCGTAAAAAACAGTTTTCTTAGATGTCCAAGCTGCCTACTCTATTTTTAATAATGTTTTAAAAATGCGTTTTCGGGTTGTAATAACATTACTCTGTAATAAAATAATTCATTATTTCCCCAATAAAAAACATTTCAATTTACACAAATTTATTTTATTATGGGTTAGTACGAACATTTTTAAGAAATTCCTTTCTAGGTTTGGTGTAAAAAATAACCAATTATCTGTTTATAATAGATTTTAATTCGTTTTTTTATGTACGAATGATATTTTATGCCGTTGCTATGACATTTGATCCCCAACAGTTGTTATTATAATATTCAGTCGGTTTAGGGAAAATACTGTATACCTACTTACACAAAATATAACTAAGTGTCTTCGAAGGGGTGTGCAGAGAGGATATACAACCGAATAACAAAAGTATAACACATTATTTTATTAACAAATATTTTCCTCAGGGCCTCCTGTGTGGAGTTAATGTAAAAAAAAAAAAACATAGGTTCATTTAAGGAAAGAATTAGTTGTTTATACATTGTATATAACAAGTACATAGATTGACACTTTTTTTTTTTTAATTTTTCTTTATTCATTAAATACAAAAATAGGGTTACATTAGTGGATTTTTCGACCACCATGCTAGGCTGATGCCCGTGTTATGTAAATAATATATTTGATATCCATCCAACTTACCATTAAAGGTATTTTTCAAGTCGATTTCAGGTTTGAAATAAGTTTTATTTTTTATTTTTTTATTTTTCATTATTTATTGAGTTAGTTTATACTACATGAATATAAACTAAAAAGCACAATGTAACATTTTATTTGATAAATTTAAATATTTTAACAGTAAGCATAACATTTCTTTTTTTAATACATTCATTCTTTCTTCATTCTTCATACTTTCAGGCATTTCATCATACATCTTTAGTCCTCTATACATTTGGCAGTTCTGTGATTTTGATTTCTTCATTTGTGGCAATCGAACTCTGTTTATATTTCTTGTTTCATAATTATGTACGTCTCTATTAAAAACAATTTCATCCTTAAAGTATTTTGGCATTTGGTTTTTCATAATTTTATGCACAAAAATTAACACATTAAATAGTAGTCTTTTTTTTATTGGAATCCAATTTAGCTACTCTCTCATTTGATTAATCCTTGCGTATTTGCCTTTTCCCAGTATACATCTCACAGCTCTGTTCTGTATAACTTCTAGTTTGTTTAAATTCCCTTCATTGGCCAAATATAACATCGTAGAGCAGTAATCCAAATGTGGAGCAACAATAGTTTTATAAATGAGCTCCGTAGTGATTCTATTTAATTTATGTCTTAGTCTTCTAAGAAAATTTACCTTTTTTGACACCTTTTTTAGCACATATTCAAAGTTTGCTGTGAAAGTCAGTTTTGAATCGAGTATTACACCCAGGTATTTGATTTCATTTACTTTTCCAATTTTTTCACCATTAATTGTCAAATTTAACCCTATGTTATGCTTTTTATTGCCTATTTCCATATATTTTGTTTTGTTTACGTTCAATTTCAATTTGTTTAATTTTAGCAATTTTGATATATTTTGTAGGTCTTCGTTTATTTTGTTAATTGCATCTATGTAAACTTCACACGAAATATAGATAAAGGTATCGTCTGCAAATAGTCTAATTTTGCAATGTTTAATAGTTTTAATAATATCATTTATGTAAATTATAAATAGAATTGGACCTAATACCGACCCTTGTGGAACACCAAGGTTGTTTTCTATCGGTTCTGATTCTGAGCTTTCAACTTTCGTTACCTGTTTTCTTTCCTGGAGATATTCTTTGAATAGATTCAGAGCTACGTCAGAAAGCCCTATGACTTCTAGTTTTTCCAAAAGTATTTTCCTTTCTATCGTTTCAAATGTTTTTTTGAAATCTAAGAATGCTGCAATGGTGATTTTTTTTGTCTGTTTCTTTCTTCCATGTATCAATCACTATATTTATCGCCGCTTCGCAAGAGTTGTTGTTCCTGAATCCTGATTGCTCGTCACATAATATATTATGTTTTTCCAAATACTCAACGAGTTGTTTTTTTATTACAATTTCTAGTAACTGTTCGTATTTTGGTAACATATTTATTGGTCTAACAAAGTAAGTAACACACAAAAAATTATAAATTTATAATTATTATAATTTCGGAGAGGCAATCTCAGGGAATCAACTGCCGGGTAACCTACTCTTTATTTAAAATATTGACCCAAATAAAATTATACGTGGGCTGTTCAAAAAGTAACGGGAATTTTTAAATTTCGAGGGTTTGGAGAGTCCGATTGTCAAACTTTTTTTTATGTTGGAATACATGCCCATGAAGTATTATAATATTTTCAACTATATTCATGGTTTAGTTTGTCTGTGGCAGCCGCTAAGGTTAGACGCATTTTTATGGTTTAGTTTTTATTATATATTATTTTTTCGTTTTTATTAGCTCGGCGATTTTTATTTTCTTTAAATGAATCAAAGAATTTGTATCAAATTTTGCATAAAAAATGAAATAAAGTATATCAAAGTATGTGGAATATTAACAAAGGCCTATAGCGAGTCTGCTACGAGTAAAAAAAGGGTTTACGAGTGGTATCAGGATGGCCGTAAAGACGCCGGACGCCCCAGCACATCAACAACCGATGATGTGCTGGGGCGTCCGGGGCATTCGTCATCTTCAACGACTTCACAAATTTGATACAAATTCTTTGATCCAATAAAAAGAAATAAAAATCGCCAAGCTCATAAAAACACGTCTAACCTTAGCGGCTGCCACAGACAAACTAAACAATGAATATAGGTGAAATTTTACCATACTTGGGCATGTATACTAAACCAACAAAAAAAAAGTTGACAATCGGACTCTCGAAACCCGCGAAATATAAAAAATCCCGTTACTTTTTGAACAGCCGACGTATTTTGCTAACAAAATCTTATTGAAAATAGCATAGTTAGGTATGTATTCTCTTTCTGTCGAGTCGAATCTCCTTATATATGGATGTATTTAGAATTTGCTGATCCACGAGTATATCACGTTGTAAATGTTACGATTGTATTATATTCTTTATTTCAATATATTGTAATTTTTTGCCAACGCTTAACAAATTGAACGAGTCAGTTTTTACCATTCTTGATTCCCTATTTATATTTCAAGCATGTTGCTGATATGCGGAATTTTTGCTTATGCAGCTGAACTTATGTACCCATATCAATAAGATAAACAATTGATGAAATTCATAAAAATAATATATGTACATTTATATTTATACTTCCAGGATCATCTACATACATTATAAGTTAATAACATTTGATATTATTGTTGTGTGTAGTTAGATGTGCAGTTGTGTGCGTGGGTGGGTATCTAGATGTGTTGTATGTGTGGAGGGTGAGACGGTGTGAGGGTGTGCAAGTGGGGGTGTGTGTGTGACAGGTCGGGGAGGTCGTGTGGGTGTAAAAGTTTAGAGCAAGGGGGGGAGGTCAGGGGTCGGCACGGCGGGGAGGGGACTTTAACCGTTAACTCATTATTTATGTATTTATTGTTTTTTTGCAGGTTCAATGGTCGTCAATGGAGAAATGGGAACCGAGTGTAACCAACCAAGAAGGATGGTTTATGGAAAAACAGAAAATTTTCGATAATTTTTCAGGTAAATTTTAATCTTGAAAAGTTATAAACTATAGTCTTTTTAAACACAAACTTTTTCCCATTCTTTAGAAAATGGGGTAAATTGGTAAAGAGTGTACTACCCCCCTAGAGACCTCCTATAGTTTATCTTGTAATTATATTTGAGACAGTTATATATCTTTGCACTTTTTTCTAATACTTAATCCTCAAAACACTAAAATATATTGTATTTTTATTTATAACTATATGAGTAAAACCTCCTTTGTCTCCAGATTTTTGATTGAGTTTCGCTAATATTGTCTTCATTTAATTAAATACATATTACAATGTGAGGTTTCACTCATAAAGTTAAAAATAAAAATAAATATTTATCGTAGACTTACAGAAAAGTCAGTAGAAGTCACATATTAAAAATAAAATTTATCCAAACACTATCTAAATAGCATTTAGTTCGGTTTTAAATCTTGCAATCATGTATAAAGATAGCAGCCAATAATATCTGCGTTAACAAAAATGAAGATAAAGTTGGTAGTTAGACAAAATATGATACGGTTAAAAGTGATCGAATTGAATATAGACACCTTAGCTCAGTTGGTAGAGCTGTTGCCACGAAAGCAGAAGGGGACAAAATCTTTTTTCTGATTTTTCTGTCTCCAGATTTTCGATTTGAGTTTCGCTTATATTGTCTTCATTTAATTAAATATCTAAAATATGTTTTTTTACATTAATTCCACACAGGAGGCTATCCCTCGGGATCTATATCATTTTTGGGGATGATGAAAGAAAGAAGAGGAAATTCTGGAAAGGAAACAGACATGAATTTATATGATACTATGTTCTATATTTACTTTTATAATATGTGTATTTTGTCAATGCTCTTCATATATATGTACTCTCCTTCCATTGTCATCTCTTTATTTTTTATTCGTGTTATTGTTATATTGTTAATGGACTATTCGTCCGTAAATAAATAAATAAATGAGGGGTAGATAAGAATCTGGGGGTCAAGTGGAGGGGTCAAAGGATCTCCCTCAACCAGCCTCTCCAGATCCGGCCCGCCACGCAGCTGGTGGGCAGACTCATTCGCTGCCAATAATTTGACAAACCTTACCCATGAACTCGGGAATCCCTGCTAAATCACCAAATGTTGGTATTACTTACTTTCACCATCCATTGGAATAAAGTTGACACAACTTATAACTTTTTTGTTTAATTATAGGTATAATAAATACCTTACCATATAAGAATTTATTTCACCTTGATATTAGGTAACATACAAAATACAGTTATCCAGAAAGTGTCTTAAAATAAAGATTATGTGCATTTCACATGCGGTAAAAGTGAAATCTTCACAAAATGAAAGTTGACAAGAGTGGGAGTCTACGAAGCACCGCACACGCACAATAAGGAGACCGATTATTCTATATCATTCTCTCGCAGACTAAATCCTATGGATGTATGTGTTTGTCTCTTTTTAGTGCCGCTTTTTCGTTTCACCGAGTTACAAATCACAATGGCGCTAAATAAGTTTTCACTTTAAAAATAATATATATCTAGTTATGAAAATTAGTATCAATTTTTTTTTTCAGCGAAGTAATAATTTTAGAATGAAATTGTCATAGTACAGTAATAAAGGCCCAGTTCCCCGTTCCTAGGGTAAAAATAAAATACGCGCAATACGCGAATTCGCTGTCAGAATACAAAATCCTAAGGGTGTACACCGGCGCGGGCGACTGGCGGGGGGTGGCGGCGCTCTCCCGGGCGGGGGCTCGGGCGCAGTCGCCCGGCGCGGTGTACGGGCCCGCTGTAGGAACCAAAAGTTGCCATACGAAAGGAAAGAGGGGCTTACTGGAAATCCCGCCATTCTTTCCGAGGCTTTTTGATCTATTCCGCGATTGCACCGTTTTACAGCTGCTGAATTATTGCTCTTAGTGAAAATTATCCACCTTTGAAAAATACATCACTTTTAACATGCCACCCCTTAACCTTTTTCGTTTTCTTTCAGTTTACTATCGGAGGTTGGCTACAATCTGGACAAACTTCACTCAGCTCGGAACAACTCACTTCACTTCAACAACAATTCACGTCAATTCGGAACAACTCGAAACATCTAGGAACAACTCTTAATATCCAGGAACAACTCAGAACATCTAGAAATAACTCTGAACAACTAGGAACATCTAGGAACAACTCGTTACATCTAGGAACAACTCGAAACATTTAGGAACAACTCGGAACAACTAGGCAAAACCTGTAACATCTAGGAACAACTCGGAACACCTAGGAACAACTCGTAATATCCAGGAACAACTCGGATCAACTAGGAACGACTCGGAACAACTAGGCAAAACTTGGAACATCTAAAAACAACTCGGAACACCTAGGAACAACTCGTTATATCCAGGAACAACTCGGAACAACTAGGAACAACTCGGAACATCTAGGAACAACTCGGAACATCGGGGAACAACTCGGAAAATCTAAGAACAACTCGGAACAACTAGGCAAAACCTGGAACAACTCGGAACACCTAGGGACAACTCGTAATATCCAGGAACAACTCGGAACAACTAGGAACAACTCGGAACATCTACGAACAACTCAGAACAACTCGTGTCGGCCAAGCAGATTTTAAGGCATGAGTTTTAAAGGCAAGTTTTGTCATATTTTTTTAATTCTTAATCTTAATGAGTAAAACCTCAAATAACACGTTAAACAAAAAAATGCTCAGTCGCATCTAGAAATTGAACCCAGAACCTCTTCCTTGCCGGGGAAGTGATCTGACCACTGGGCTAATTCGACCATACTAATATTATCAACTTTAATATCAGTATCATTATCAGCAATTTTTAACTGTATCCATACTTCAAATGAGAGCTACCAACATTATCTTCATTTTATTAACCCATAATCTCACATGTAATGTGAATGCGTAAAGTGAAAATATGCAAGTGAATCCTTTTTTTAAATGTATTCCCTTTTACCCTTGGTGTTACCATTTAAAGTAATTTATAAATTAATGCAGTGTTCTCCATATTTTATTTTATTTTTCAGACCGAACTCGCGTCACAAATTCCATAAATATTTTTTTTAACCGAATAAAAAACATTTACCATACTTTTGTGTTAACTTCATAATATTAATTGTATTCACCATTATTAAAAATATGTATATCCCTTTACAAACCATTGGCACGCCCATATAGGCTATTATCTCACAAGAAACAGTTAAATCTCATGTTTCACTTTAAATATATTATAATAATTTAATTATCCAAAATGCCGCTGCATTGATATGATTTGCATTTATTAAGCTGCCGAAATTTTCATGCGAAATTAAACAGCGCCGAGAGCATTTAAACTTTAATAAAAACGTTCTAATTAACGGAAACAGTGAGGGTAATTTCAGTTCGAGTTCCTTGTCTCACGAATGTGAATAAAGTTCCAAAACGAATTTGGCCCCAGTAGGTAGCTAATTGGTACCAACACCTCTTTAATGCGTCAGAAATACGAGTGCCTATAATTACACCGGCTATTAAATGTATTAATTAGGTGCAAAATGCATTTCGCATATCATTAGTTATTACCATAAAGGTAGGTATGTTAAAATACAATTCTTGCTTTTTTGATAATAAGTATATTGTGGATGTACTAATCGATGTCTTCAATTGTTTCTTATTTTAACCACTGCTTTCGACTTCTATCAGTTTTTCGTTGATAAGGGTTGTCATTTATATTTCGATATTATTTCTTATAAACTATTATTTCTTATATATTATTAACCTTTATTTTAAGTTAATCTAACCTTGAAGAATCCTTTAAGAATAATGTTATGGAGATAGACCCTAGCAACCTTACTTATAGCGAAAGAACTGGCTATATTGCATTTTATTATACTGGCGCATGCGCCATGCGTTATAATTTCCCGGCAAAGGGACAGATTTGATTTGGCATATTATGTGGTTCAAAACATGTTTTTGTTCATAATTTCTATTCTAATGACCAGTTCACTATTATATTATTGTTTAAGAGTGAATAACCAGCACATGACAACTTCGATTCCGACACTAGCGCTAACACATCAGGGCTCGCGAGCCGGCGTTTTCAGAACTAAATTTCGTTCCGCGGCAATCCGAGTTTTGAGGGTTTTGTTCACGCGAGCTAGGGCTGCCCGCTACTATTACTACTTTATATTACTATTCTCGCTTCCAGAATTTTAATTAGTAGTAGTTATTTGTAATTTGTATATCGAAGTGCATAAATATAAATAGATTCAAGTGAAATGCGTAAACACAGTAGGTATTAAGTAGATACCAACATTTTTTTTTTTTTTTTTTTTATTCTTCATTTTAAAAACCCGCTAAACCGCCAAAGCAGTTTGTCAGCAGGTCAATTTAACAATATTAATATAACACAAAAGAAAAATTATAACAAGATACCACAATATAGAAAATAAAAACAGAAGAATAACTTTTAAGTAATTACAATATAAAAGCATAAAATACAAATACAGACAGATATAATACAGGCAAATTACTCATAGTTATATTATACACAAGATTAAAACAAAATTCAATATAAAAAGTCTTGATCTATTAGCCATTTTTTCAGTTTTTTTTTAGATCAGTGGTGCAATTCGATTCGTTTTTTATGTTCATTGGCATCTTATTAAATATGGTTGGGACAAGATAAGCGAATGTCCGTTGTCCGTATTTATTTACAATTTTGGGAATGGACAACCCCTCATTTTTAATTAATCTAGTGCCATATGCATGATCTACTTTTTCCTTGTACTTTGAATCCGACAATAGATTTTGGCATACAATTTTAAACCATAATATCCCTCGCACAGGTAATATACTAATTGACTCATATAATAATTTTATGTTTCTTCTTTGTGCATAAATGCTTTTGCTTACCAAGAGCTTAGTCATAGAGTTCTGAATTGTTTGAATGTAATCTATATTTGTCTTGCACGAGTTTCCCCAAGAAGTTATTCCGTATCTGATAGTAGATTCCGCTAGTGACAAATAAATTATTTTCAATGTACTTATGGGCATAAAATATTTAATTTTGTAAATTCGTCCCGCAATAGCTCGCAGGCGTTTACAGATGTTGCTTATGTGAATATCCCATTTCATATGCCTGTCTACTGTTATCCCCAAATATACATACGTTTGTACAAGTTCAATGGTTTCGCAATTGCATGACTGTGGAGAATTGTGTATACACTCAAATGTATGCGACTTTATTAAAGGCGTAATGGTATATTTGGCATGTGGAGATCTTATATGCATTAATTTAGTTTTTTTTTAATTAATTATAAGACCCGCATCATGTGACCATTTCTGTAGGGAAAAGAAATCATGCTGCATGAGTTTAATTGCAATGCATAATTCTTCATGCGAAATTACTAGTGCCGTATCATCAGCATAAACGTAATGTTTAACGAATGTGAAAATTTTATTCATGAGTGAAACGAATATTATGTATAATGTTGGGCCGAGAATTGACCCCTGCGGGACTCCTGTTGACATATATTTAGCTTTGCTGTAAGTTTGGAAGAGTTTCACTTTAATTTGTCGATTGCATAAATAGTTTTTGAGTAGTTCTAGTAATTTTCCCCTAATTCCTATCGCCTCCAATATCTGTAATAGTTTTGTCGGATCAATGGTATCAAACGCTTTAGAGTTGTCTATGAATAAAACCAGAATATGTTTTTTATTATTGAGTTCTTGATTTACGTAATTCGAAAAGTCTTGTAGTAACATTTCTGTGCTTTTATTTTTTTGAAAACCGTATTGGTTAGGATCAATAATGGAGAAACTTTCTAGGTATTTTATTAAATTTACGGAGATGTATTTTTCTAGAATTTTTTCAATAGCTGGCAGTATACTGATTGGTCTGTAATTTTCTATCTCAGTATGTTTTCCCCCTTTGTAAATTGGCCTAATAATACTACATTTAAGCTCATCAGGTAGAACTGCTTGAGACAAAATTTTATTAATTAAATGGGTGATTACGGGACATAGAATAGTAATATGTTTTTTAATGTCGAACATTCGAATATTATCGATGCCCGGCGATTTTGAATTATTAAGTTGACAGATAATCCTGTGTATATCTTCACAGGTAGCTCTGGGCAGGTACATGCTATGCGGCAACTCAACGGGAGTTACGTTAGACGCTTTGTAGTCGCATTTGTGTAGCATCGAGCTGATACTGTTGGAAAAATACTCAGCGAACCTATTTACAACGATTTCCTCTGTTTGCCCATTTTTATTGAGCATATACTTTGAAATAATTTCATCGCAGTTTGTTTTTGTTTTGCGCCCCAATAATTTGTTTATTTGATCCCATGTTTTTTGGAATTGCTGAAGTAGTTTTTAAATGTTTCATTAAAATGTGTAGTTTTACTTTTTATGATTAATTTGGAAACAGTATTTCTGAATGATTTGTAGTTTTTTTCATAGTTTTTATTGGTAGGTGAATTTTTCCATCTCCTGAACAGGGAATCTCGGATTTTAATTTTTTCTAAGATGTCATCCGTTATCCACAATTTTGTTGCAAATGGTCTTTTTTTGGGGTTTGGACAGAAAGAGATTTTACTTTTTTCATATAGGTCATTAAAAACGTTTTTGAGTCTATTATATATGTCAACGCAATCTTGTTCCTCAAGCAGGGCATTCCAATTATAACTACGTATGTATTTATCAATTCGTTTTTGAGATAATATTGAAATACTTTCCCCGCGATGTTTGGTTTTTGTAATTGCACTACTATATGTGATGTTCAGAGCTGTCGCGAAGTGATCCGCTATAGTAAAATCATAAATACAAGACGAAAGTGAGTCAGTTTGTTGCTGCCTGCTATTAAACCTAATAAAAATGTGATCAATGCACGTGCGTGTAACATTGCCGGCTACTAATGCCTCCCTTGTTACATCGTTGATACACTTTATTAAATAATGGCTAGATAATATTATGTTTTCGTACGACATAATAATAGGGTTTTGAGGGTTTAATAAATCTAAATTAACATCCCCAAAAAATAAAATATTTTCCTGGGGGTTGATAACATTTGATAAGATGGATGAGATTTCATTCAGAAATAGTGATTTACTTTGATTTGGAGGGCGGTATATTGCTAAAATGTTCATTGATATATTATTAGGTAATGTTATGATGCCAAATACACTTTCAAAATATTTTGTTTGTAATGATTTTTGTAGAAAAGTTGAATAAACAATTTATTATATTCTTTTTAATATTTTGGTTTTTTGTTTTTTAATTGTATTTTACGGCCATTAGAGTGGAAGATACTCTCAGTATCGCCCTGGTGTAAGACCACCATTAAGAATTGAAACGTTGCTTGAAATGGCTTTAGCCGTGTTTATTGGTCAGATCTGAATAGCCAGATACTTCCTCACCTTCTTCTTCCCTATATCCTTCCCCTCCCCACTACCTTCAGTCTTACGACATACCCCAAATTGGGGATGCAATAGTCCCACTGGCTCCAGACGAGAACAGTTGGGACTCTTGTGCGGTATTCATGAAAAAAAAGAGTAGTATTCAGTTGGATTGTAAAAAATGTCGCATTTTAAAATATTTATTTGTGTGCATAATTAATAATAAGCACTTCAACAAACAGAATTAAAGCGCACAAACCCTTTCTTTCTTTGAGTGGCCTTTCAACGCATGCCGGGTACCCGCTGTATATAATGTTATATAGTGCAGGCGCTTGCATTATAATTCCCGTGACTTGTGATGGAACCATAACAGTTTAGTTGACCGCGAGGTTACAGTGCCCTTGAAACGCATGCCGGGTACCCGCTGTTTATAATTTATTTATTTATTTATGGACAAATAGTCCATTAACAATATAACAATAACACGAAAAACAAGCGTGCGTAAAGGCCCGACCCGCCGAGCAATCGATCACCGTTCGCATTGATTACCGTTCGCATGTCATTTTTTGTAACAATCACCACTTTTCGTAACCCATTCACCAGTTTACCCTCAAGTGTCGAGCGTGCGTAAAAAAGATTTACCCCAAAAAATATTTTGGAGCAGTTGGGACTCTTGTGCGGTATTCACACAAGAATAATTTAAAATAAAAAAAATATTCGAAATTATAAAAATTTTTGCATAAAAATATTCAATGAACATGAAAAATTGCATTCGGGCAACCCTGTAGATTTAACAAACGTGAATCAAGGAATTCGTGTTTATTTCAAATTTCGTTTTCAAATTTCATTTCCAAATATTATTATTCAAAGCGTCGCGAAGACGTGCTCTCCTGGCCGCGTTTGGGCCCGTAATGAAATCTGAAATTTGTGTTTACGGGCTGCGATAAAAATGATGAAATGCGATGTTCAAAATTATTTAAAATTAAATACTTCCTGAAATTATTTTACGATCAAATTATTTATGATTTGTCAATAACGTCTTAGCAAAATAAGTATGTAAAAAAATCCGAAATATATTTGTTTGTAAGTGCACAAATAAATGCACAAACCGACCAATTTTCGTCAAGAAACACATGTCCGTATATATTTTTTAATAATTTTATTTAAACTAAAATTAAAATTCCGAAAAATAGGTTTACCAGCTAATGTATTGATTTATTTTACTGCATGATTATATGATTTGAAATGGGTGTTGTATAATAAATGTACTTTTTTGAAAATTGAACAAATCTGCGAACGACCTATGGTATAACCTTATTATTCTAAAAATAAACATTTTTTCTCAAAATCTAAAAGATACGTTTACTAGATAAAAGAACAATCTTTTGAAATCCTTTTATAGTTTTTTGTGAAAAAGAGTCAATACGTCTAACCACTGATTTAAAAATGACATATTTCTGGTTTCTCTGCTTATACACTCTTAACATACTTTCTATTTATTTGTTTTATTTTTCGTTAATTTTAATGCATAATGTCATGTTGTCTATTTTTTGTTATCAGAAAATGCTATGTTATTTCCGATGCAGTATTTTTTACTTTTACCGCGTGAATTTAAAAACGCTTCCATTAAATAGATGCCTTACGCATGTTTAAATAACTAAAAAAAATCAATAAATCAACGTTCATATTGCGCCACAATGAATTCAAAATTCTACTGCAAAACTAACTGTATTTACTTTTTTGAACTATAACAAAAAATCAACAAACTTTTATGCTATAATATTTTACTATAATTGTATTATACTGCAATATTTTCTGAGATTTAATTATTTTTTTTTCAATATTTTTTTTTATTGTTTTATATTTTTTATATTTGTACTTGTAAGTGCTTGTTTATGTTATTCAGCATTTTTGTTTATACTTGTCAAGAGTCAGAATAAGAGAAGAGTATGTTTGAGAGAATTTATGAATGTGAATGAGGCAAGGAGTGTACGCCAAGAACGAGTGGTTTGGCGGTCCGTCCTCTCTGCCTATCTCTGCGGGGAAACGGCGTGATGGTTAGTTAGTTGGTTACCCACATACTGGCGGTGGCCTTAGTGAGTTCCCATTACCTACTGTCTTATATTTATGTATTTACTTTTTACTAACTTTTACATTACTTGTGTCTTACGTTTGCAAATTTACTGTGTGAAGAAATTATGTAAGAAGTTATTTTTGAAATGTATGTATAAATAATGGAAAAAAAATCGCTGGTTAAAATCCTTCGGCGACGTGCTATAACATCCAGTATTATATGACGTAAAGTATTCATAAATTGACAGAATACACCAAAAATTTTAAGAAGCGATTAAGCCCAACGTTTTGTCAGAAAGATAAAATAAAATTATATTTAGAAACTAGACATATAGGTTTATAGCACCACTTAAGGGAAACATGATATCTAAAAAAATGGTGGACCATCAGTTTTTAGGGAAAATAGAAAGGGGTTCTTTATAAAAAATTCCTAGGTGATGCCATAGAGACCGGATTTTCGAACAGTTTAAGACTTGATGCATGCAAATCGGATGTCTAGTATTTTTTAAATATGTTGTCAACCAGATTGAAAAGAAAAAAACGCGTTCAAAGTTTTGCTTAAAGATAATTAAACATACAAACTGTTTCAAACGGTTTCACGTAAAATGCTGTATCTCTGTCAATTTTACGAATTTTTCGTTAATATTTGGTAAGAGTGTTTAAGAGTTTTCGTTAATACTTAACAAGTGCATCTTTTATTAAATGAAATTAAAAAATATATTTTTTACATTGGTTTGGTGCCTTAAATGCTTGTTAATTGTGTAATAGTTATTATGATTATAAGATTGATGCAACCATTATGTACGTATATAATATTCTTGATATTTGTTTTTGTACCTATATATGTTAATAAAAAAAATTATTAAAGCCCAATGGGCGTTTAAATAAACAAATAAAGTACACAAAACTCATGCAACAATTAAGGTTTTAGAAAACCGAATACAGTGATCAGCGTGTATATATTCCATCATATGAAAAATATTATAAAACTGATAAAAAACACAATAATGATAATAACTAAACAGACGAATGGAACGACCCTCTTCGAATAGCTACATTTTCGAATATGGTGACGATTTTTTCCTTCTTTCTCCTTTTTTGCGTAGCTATTTCGTTTTTTGTGATGTCCACCCTCTCCCACGCTCTTATTTATGTACAGCCCCTTCTCTTACCCCCCTCCGGCCCGGCCCCTACACTTGCCACGGCTGCCTATCTATACACGCGCACTATTCGACTTGACTATTTTATTACATCGACGAAGGAATTTTTGTAGCAATGTTTTACGGCCTCCCATATGTAAGTTACGTGGAAAGAGCTTATGAATAAATATGCTCCAAATTCGCAGTCAATGCGATATTTCTATTGTATCCATGATGAGAATTTGTATCCAAAAACAAAACTATAAATTGCCTTTATTTTTTTTATGATTTATGATTGAATTGATTCTGGACAGTAAACTTACGAAATATTTCGGCGATAAAATCAAATGTAGGTATTATTGTGCATTTGAACAAAAATTTACATATTTAATGAAAATGGCAATAGCAATGGAATACGACAATTCGCACCATGAGTACTTAAGTGTTTAAGTAAAAAATTATCGTTTTTTTTAGTTTTAATTCATTTTTTGAATTGAAAACTTCTTTAGCACCGTTATGATTTGGAACTCGATAAAATGAGACGAACCCATACATCTATAGTATAAATAGTATGTATATCCATTCAGAGATAGCAATAAAATATTTATTTAATTTACGGGTACTCGGTTCCAATATAATACGATAAATCCACAGTCCCACGCAAGTCTCCTTTGATGTAGTGTAATAAAGCACCGTACGGACCTCTCCAGACAATTAGCAAACAAAGAATCGAATCCTACGGAATCCATAAAAAATAAATATTTTTATTTTTATAAAATCAATATCCAATCTTCAAATAACTTCAAAATGAATAGGCAAAAGAAAACACAAAAGAAAGCGTCTCCGAAGAAGAAAACACAAATTCTAATAAGATTACCAAATGTATAGGAAAAGGTGCACTTGAATTAGACAACAAAAATATAGAAAAATCATCCTTCACAGTCTCCCCACTCTTGTCTACTTTAGTTTTCTGAAGGTTTCACTTCTACCCGGTATGAATTACAGACTGATTTTTTAAATTTTTTCATTAACAAAGTAACTCAAATAACGTTTGAAATGCGTTGTTACGGAGTAAGGTATTTTCAAAACGTGTTAACAAGTTAACAGCTTTTCTATATTATTATGATATACGTATTAATATCGATGGGGTGTATATTTGTTGTGCTATTGCGTATATTTTTTAATTTGATATTCTAAAGTATTAAATTCTTAGGAAGTTCTCACACTTAGCGTAACATAACAGTAAAAAAATTAATATTTTTAATACATTACCGAATTAATCTAAAATCAATATTGTAGCGTAGCGAAATTATTTTTTTTAAATACTGTAATGTATTAAGTCAAAAACAAAAATAAATAATGCAAAAATCATTTATTTAACACTTTTCTAGTGTGAGACAACCCAAATAACCATGAAACAAAAATAAAATCTTAAACAATTAATTGATAATCATTTTGATCAAGAAATTCGTAACTTCAAATGCTGGAATGTCACACCTACACTTTTTGACTTGGTTAAAGTTTTGTTTAAAACTTTGTTGACTCTAATATCTCAAACCTACACTTTGTGCCTTTTTAAAATTTTTATTTACTTGGTTAGATTTTTGACGCTGAAAACAACACCGTCAAACTTATACGTTTTGACGTTGTTGTTTTGTTAAAAACTTTGTAAACGCTGATGTCTCAAACCTACACTTTTTGACTTGATCCACTAGAGTAGGTACTCATGGTGCGATATATAAACTGTGTGCCTAATTACATATTTATCTATTGCTCAAATGTTGCTTTTTGGTAGATATGAATGGTTTCATAATCAAAAGTAAAAGTTATAGAATTTTGTTAGTGAATTTGGTGAAAGTTAGTAAATTAACAGTTAGTGAATTTTTTTATGCGAATAATTTTGACGATGTTTAACCACTTGTTTATTACATTAATGTGATGTCAAGACTCGAGAGTAAACCTTTTACAATTCCTTTTGCACGTGTGAGTGTTCCCACTCTTCACATCCTCCCGCCACCTCTCAATTTGTATTTCTCCGTGAGGCAAGTAGGTCTGGAAGTAGCAACAACTTCCCCTTATCTGTGGAAATATCGCTTCCCTCCCTCGCCGCAACTCCCCAGCGGCGCTCGCATCGCTCAACTTCCAAATCGGAATTCAAATCCTCCCCCCTTCGTTTCTCCAGCCGCTCTAGCCGGTAGGTAGTAGGGTACGGATGACGTCACATCCTGAGAAAATTGCTAGGGGAAAACCCTGCGGCGGACTCCCCGGTGACCGATTTACAATAAATTTCAAATTGAGAATATGTTTGCGATTTTCATCCCGCGGCGCCGACTAGCGACTTGTGGCGAAACTTTGCTCAGGACTTCGCAAGCTTAGGGCTTCCCAAAAATATGTATGTCAGTATTTAAATATTGTGATCTTTATAAACAATAGAAATAAGACCAAGCAAAATTTTCCTTATGATTTTCAGATAATTGGATGTTTGGGGGATTTCATTCGAGCAACATGTCGCAACAATGGTCTCAAAGAGCATACCAAAAAACTGCTTCAAATTGCACCATTATTGGAGTGATGTAAGTAGATACCTTATTGACACAATATGAGTTCTTCCTCTTCAGTGGACATTGTTCGTTTTAATTCACTTACGCTTTTTTATGTTTTTTATTTGAGGGTATCGTAAGATATTATTGCCGTAATAATAATGATTTATTTTATTTATATATATTACATAGTTTATGTAATTATTAACATTTGTAAATAGTGAATTTTGAACTTCTATTATATTGTGTGTAAGGTAGGTTTGAGAAGGTGAAACTGAGAGTGGGTATATTGTATGTTTCGTGAACACCTCACTGGGAGAACCTGTACTGAGGTGTTTACACAGTATTTATGCGTTGTAGTAGAAAGTTGGTTTATTTATGTTTTTAAATTTTAATGGTTATTGTAAACTGATTATTTAGAAGAAAAAAATAATATATATATATATATATATATATATATTGCAAGTGCGTGTATAGTTGGTAAATTCTCGAAAAACGTGTTTATTTATTTTACAATTTTTAAACTCGTAGTTTGGTTATGTTAGTTTGGAGTTATAATGTTTTGAATGAAGTGAATAGTCTGATTTTTGATACAGGCTTTGATATGTTTTTTTGTGAATTATCTATGTAGTGTGTAGGAATATGTATGTAGTTTCAGTGTCCTACGGTAGATTTAATTGGTATAGGTAGTTGGTTATATGTAGTTTAGAGGTGTCTCTAGAGATGTCAGTAAAGTAGTACTGTGGTAGAGTGGCAACTGTCGCCCGTTCTGTCTAATACCCGAACGCTTCCGGAAACAGCCGGTGATATCCGATCGACTGATGGGCACCTTCTTGCTTCAGAAATACATAGAGCATTGATTAGAATGGATGTTTGGTACAGTTAAATATTCACTGTAAACCAGACGATAAATATACGCAACTCGTAATCTGACGAGCCGAGTATCATTATTAAAATTCCCGATCATCTGAGAAGTATTGTTCAACAGAGAAAACCCCAGTACATCACATTAATATAATATTTTTCAAATTTTATTATATTTTTAATATTTTATTAGGGCTAATATTTTTTTTAAAAGTTTATTGTATTTGTATTTATGATTTTCTTTTCTGTACAAGTACCTACCTAAAAAGGAATGAGTGCATCTACTTCATGTAGATCAAAATGTACATCTACTTTAAGTAGTGCTTACGCTATTAGTGGCTTTATTTAATTGATGTGTTTCATCTATTTTTATACATATTTGTGTAAGTTAGCAGGATAATAAATAAAGATCTTAATCTTACCTATTTTGAATTTAGAAAAGTTTGAAAAGAAATAAAATTACATTGTGTTGTCAGCTACCATGGATATCAATAATTTCTATGTACCCGGTGGTTATCTACATCACCGACAGCATAGATGTTTTATCTCCCGTCTTGCAGAACGAATTTGCCAACGGTTATGCCAGACAGGAGATCTGTCGTGTTGTTAAATATAATCACTTCGAATATCGATATTTTTAACACCAATGAAGCACAATTTAAACGGAAAGCTTTGTTGCTGTTAGTTTAAATCTGCTTTTATCTTAAATGTTTTCACTCTTTTAAAAACGATTTGAAATGTTGATTTTGTAATGTTTTTAAAAGGAATAAATTGAACGGAATAAAAAATTACTTTTAATAATGTGAAATGAACAGCCCTGGCAGCCACACGCGTCATATACCTCTGGATGTTTAAGACGTAAGAATAATGTTGGGCAATGTAATTTATTTCTTTTTCGCCTTTGCTCCGTATGGGGATTTACAATTTGATTTTTTCCGCTTTGATGTATTTTTCACAGGTTAAGCTCTTTTCACCCCGGGCGAGTTCGTACGAAACAATGATTGGCGTTTAACGGAACATGGGAGAAATGAAAGACGGATTATTATTTTTTAACAAGTAAGTTATTACCATCGTGTACCCCCCACACGTACTGTATTATTTTATGGTTAAACCCACAGAATTGTGTTTTTTTTTATGTGAAAACTTCCTTCATACCGTTGTGATTTGAAACTCGATGAAGCGAAAAATAGCGACACTATAAAGAGACAAACACATAAATCTATAGGATTTAACCTGCGAGAGAATACGTCTACTTTAGTTTTCTAAAGGTTTCACTTTTACAGCGTGTGAATCGCACACTTGTAATTTTTTTATTTAGTTATAATAGCAATGGAGTTATCATAATATGTCTAGTTTAGTAAGAAACTCCCACAAGTTGAAAGTGGTCTCGATTCTGAAAAACTCCGTGACTATTTTTATTTTTAACTTAATCTTTCCAGAAAATTTAAAATGAGGACCTCATTCCTCGATGTACACACGTTCAGGTATTTTAATCCCACACTCCCTTGGAAACTTGCGAACTGTGCTTGTATTTTTATTACTTAAATATAAATACGTATTGTATTGTATTCACAAATAGTTATTTATTTCTTTTCTTGTACTTGCAGTTTACAGATATTTACAGTTTACATAGATAATAAGTACTAGTAATATTTAAAAAATATATTAATAATCAGTAACTGTACGTAAATCAAATACTTTGTGAACACCTCACTAGGAGAACCTGTACTGAGGTAATAATGTAATAAATCAAATGTAAAACATATGAGATGACATGGCAACAAATATGGAAAAACCGTATAAATTAAATTAAATCCTTTAGACAACCCCCCCTTCCTCTTCCCCTTATGTTATATATATAAAATCAACATTAAGAATAATTTGTACCAGTCTGAAGATGGCTTTAACAAGCTGAAACCGGTTACAGTCAAAATAAAAAAAATTAAGTGGATATAAGTTTTATATGTGTTTTATTTTATTATTATAATGGAATTCTACCACGAATTATTAGTATTAAAAATAGAAATATAAAAGTAATAAATAAAAACCCAACAACCTCCTTGAGTTGCTCTTGGAGGGTGTTGTGGTTTCACCCATGGTGGCAGTATTGTATATTAGTTTAGTAGTAGTTAAAGTACATGACAATGTTACAAAGACACAATTCAGTAACAGTTTAGTGAAAAGAAAATAAAGTAAAAAATATTCATAATAGAAGATTTTTATTGCGTGACCTAAATGAAATGATGTTAAACGTACATATTAGTTATATGATGAATAATTTCATTACAATCAAACTTATTATTTTAAAGTACGTACATAAACAATAACTTTACAACTATTTTACGATTAATTTGTCACATGGGAATTAAAATAAGAAATGAATTACGGAAGTGCGGTTCAAGACGTTCGATTATTTTTCCGATTAATTAGTTTAAGTGTGAATAATCGAGTTAGGACCACACCGTACGAATTATAAACGTCACAAATAAAGCAATTTAAATTACGCACAAATCGGGAACTCAATCCAAAGCCATTAGTTAAATTCGGCTTGGGTTATTGTGCGGGATCATTCCACGCTTCGGTGGCCGGAAAACAGTGGACTTTTTACTGAGATTACGGCTGGGAATAGATTGACTTCTCCAAAAAAACTCGAGCTTCTTTTACACTTTATCGCATCGTTAATTTAATAAAATGACAACGACACTTTCCAAATTCTTGGCATTCAAAGTGTGATTCTGAATAACAACAAGTAACGGAGATAATAGCTCTCCATCGTTGGATAAGTAATATAAAGGTTATAACTAGCAACAAAACAATACAACGTCAACGCTTCAATGGTGGTCAGGGACGGCCTTTAATTTAGTTGCTGAAAATAAATTAAAAGGTGCCTGATATAATTAATTGTTTATAACAAATAACAACTATTTTTTATTTTATTTAAGCGACTACATAAAATAATTCTATAAGTATGTAAAACTTAATGGTTATGTTAGATAAAGATATTGTGTTTCTTAGTCCTCCTCACTAGGGGTTCCTGTGCCGAGGCGGACTAAACTTGTTTAATTATAATTTATTTGCCTTCTATGCCGTTTTTACTCTCTTTGTAAGGGTGTTTTCGTTGACCTATTTCAGCCATCTTTTTATTCTTGATTTGTACTCATTCAATTTTTTTAATTTTGTACTCATTTAATTTTGGGGAAGAATGTTATGGAGTTTTGTTGCAAAATAAGTGTAGTTTCTTTGTCCGAATGTGGTTTTATAACTCGGAATATTTTTTGTCATTTTTATTCGATCTATTGTGATAGATATGCGGTCTAGTAGAGGATTCAGTATTTTTTAATATCTTCAATAATATATTTTTGGCATATATTCGTTGTACATTTAGTACGTCAAAGCTATTGAAAATTTCAATCAAAGGTGTTCTAATAGGTACTTTCAGTATGGTCTTTATGTTTGCTTTTGAAATGTATTCAGGTTGTGTATGTATTTATGTGTGATCCCCATCCTATAATTCCATATTCAATTCGAAAATGACATAACGTGTAGTAAAGGGTAACATTTTTCTACTCCCTAGATAACAAAATCGTTAGGTTGATATTGAGTAATTTGAGCGCCCTTGAGGTGATTTTTCACAAAAACGGCGCTCTACAATTGTCCAATTATTATTATTATTATTAATTTAAATAAGTGTACACTCTATGGATCAATCTATCGCAAAAACTCGTAGATTTCGTTAATGCGATTTGGAGTGAAATAATAAGAAGACGTTAATAAGAATATTAAATATTTTAGGGAGGGGCAAGGCGGGGAAGGTGGAAGGGAACGGGGACGCACGGGAAAGGACATGCAAGGAGAATCAATTTATTTATTTGAATGGCATAGCAACGCATGCCGGGGACCAGCTAATTATTAATGTAATAAAAAACCTATGTTTTTTTATAATCAGTTATAATGGTAAAAACAAAGTAATTTATTAATTTGAATTAAAATGGTGCCACAAAATAAGTTTGCTGTTTTAGAAGAAGTGATTAATATTAGGCCTTGTTAGATACTGCGTTTTAGCGTGGTATCCCAGCCTAAATAAAGTTTCTAAAAGATATTGTCAATGATATAATTCTTTTATAATTCTTTCGACAAATTGTTTAATTCCACATTAGAAATAATTACTTTTTACCTTCGACCGAAACTCTTTGGTCGAAGCTAAATATTTAAGGTTTGTAATTAAGTGAGTAGCTATTTAAGTACCTACTTAGAATTATTACGTTTTATGATGAAATTTTGGTTTTGTTTTATTGAAAAATATAAAAATAGATCCCCACCTTTTTGGATGCGAGGTCTGTTAACAGAACTACAGTTTGGCAAGAAAGTGTAGAAAATAAATGATGGCGCCACGATCGTTTTTTAGGTTTTAAATGGCAACACCAAGATGGCTCATAAGACAATGAATATAAGTTTTAAAAAACACTTCGTTCAAAATGCATATTTCATAATGTATTTGTATTCTCAAAAATTTTGCAAAAAAACTATAATTTAATGGAAGTAAAATTACAATTTACTATAAATAAAATAACAAAAAACAAATTATAAGTGGGCTTGTATTTCGTTATAAGGTAGATAATAATACTAATATTAATATAGGATGGGGCACTATAGCATGGGGCGGTATATATACAAATCAAAAACAAACAATTTTCAAAGGTATCACAAAAATTAATTATAAAAACAACAACCTTACTCATATTCGTCAGAACTTTTATTCAAACAATTTAAGGTCAGAAATTTAAGTGCATTATACTTTTATCATGCAACATTAAAAAAATTATAAAGATAATATATTTAAAATATAGTTGAACCCTTTTAAAATAACAGAAATCTTAGGCAAACATCAATACTTCCTACTCCGAAATGTAAAAAAAAACAAAAGGACAGTTAAATCATATATATCTCGGAGTTAATTTTTTTAATTCACTTCCTGAAAAAATCAGAAACAGGAACAGTAATTTAAAAAGATTTAAAACTCAGCTTAAAAATTACAACGAAAATTTGTACTGAACAAAAAAAAATTAAACCAATATAATAACCCCCTCCCCCCCCCCACATACACGAGTCCTACTTATTTATGGGGGTAAATCATCCGTCCGTGCCATTCGTCAAAAAAATCATTTTTATACATAGTACCTACGTAAAGAAGTCCCAAATTTAAGAATTTTACTAACCGTACTCAAAGAAGACATTGGATTTGATGGTAACCGGGAAAATTTACGAAAAATTTTGCATTCCATTGGCTTTGTTTATAAAAAAGTGCAAAACAAACAGAACTGCACTTAATGAAAAAAACAAATATAGCGGCTAAAAGAGAGCATTACTTAAAAATTAATATGAATATCCGAAATTTACCAGAAGAACTGCAAAAAAATATAATTCACTTAGATGAAAGTTATATCCATTCATTCTACAAGCTAAAGAAATGCTGGCAATCTATATATGTGACTGGAGTTCAGCATGATATTTCAAAAGGTAAGCGCTGGATCATGGTTCACGCTGAAAGCCAAATGGATTTTGTCCCTCATGCTTTTTTCCTTGACGATTCATCTTACCGTTGATTCAGATTTACCTGTGTGTGGAAAATATCATTAAAATTATTATTCTATAGAAGGGAGTTTAAAAAAACACACTAGATAATATCCATTTAGAAAGAAAGACTGAGAAAACTAAGAAAAAAGTAACTTTTCTATGAGTTTAAAGAAGTTGCATATTATTATTATTTTTTTGTTAATTGAGTTTGTGATGGGTCAAACCCTTTACTTAGGTTTTAATACCTCTCCTCTCTTGCGTTTCGATCTCCGGACGGTAGATCCTTCTCTCGTACTATTTGATTCGCCAATAAGGTCTTGAATCATGACTCGCTTTTCCCACCCCTGTGACTGAACACAGCAAAAGGCTTTCTCCTTCCGGGAAAACTTTACAATAAACCCTTTCCTTTACGTTGTGTTTTATTTTTGTTTCAAAGGTACTAGAAAATCTAGAATAGGTATTTAATGTCTATATGTGGTAACTTTTTGGTTCTTTTAGATAAGGTGTGGAAGAATTTCTCTGCATCTCTTGAACGTATGAAGGATATTTACTGTCTAAATCTATCCTAAATATATCCCCATTACGTCTCTAATGTTGTACGTTGTTTTAATACTCTCGCAGTACCCCCTGTAATTCTGGGAATCCTATAAAGTTGATCTATGATCGTATACGTCTTAATAGATTTTAAAATACATACCTAGAGTGTTTCATTTAGTTATTTGGCGGATCCTTCGCGCCGCTCTCCATGACTGGACCCTATGCATAATTATGATAATATTCTATTGTTAGTAAACGCAAAATTCGTACCTAAGATGGAAGGGATAAGGGAGGGATGGATATGGATCATGCAGTTTTTGCAATCTAGTATATAAAATTTACATTCAAACGGCGAATTGAGAAGATCCTACCTTTCGATGCGATGTCGCGTACTCTCTGCGGACCTATAAAATGCTATCATGAAAATAATTTGACATTTATGTATATTCTAACAAAAGATTTACACTCAAGCAGTACGGAGTGCAATAATTCTACACTCACAGTTCTAGATGCAGTTTGTTAGTTAGCTAGCTTGTTTTATTTTGTTAATTTGATTCTACGGGTAGGTATTTTGGATTAACATGAGACAGAACATGTGCTGTTTAAATAATTGGACTCCTCCATAGCCCAACTGATAAGGTGATGGTCATAGACCGCCGAATCAGCTTCCAATTCCAACGCCTCCGGAGAATGTTAAGGTCGCAAGCGACGAATGAAAATCGACATGTTTTGCCTTCTGTCGGGAAAGAGTTTGATGTGTGTTTCTGGTTCATAGAGTGGTAATGGGAATAATATCGACCACTACGCCGCCAAATTATAAGTGTGTTGATGATGATGATGAAAGGTCATCTCATACCGTTTGATATGAGGGTCTGCTCCGATTAATGGTGTGATAGCCGATGTCAGGAACTGTTCAGGAAATGTGTGGGTGGCACGAGGTTTTGGAACGTGACATCCTACTCTGGATTGATGATGATGTTGAAGTTCTTCAGCATGCCGATGACTTGAGTTCCATTAACTCCTAAAGCATCGGCATAAACATTAAACCGAAGTTGATTAGACAACCGGCAATGTCAGGAGATCGGTGGGGCCGCTCTCTCCTCTGATCTGGCGATGTATGAATTTAATTAAGGAAGATTTTGATGTCACCGATCCTCGCCTTGGCAGTCACTCATGTCCTCAATAGTCCCGTTCTCCGTCCAGCACGCCGCCTCGAACCAGTAGAAATAATGATTACGTTTTTCCTAGGCACGCTACAGAACATGCGCCAGCCTGCAATCGCGATGGTCATCGGTATTTGATTTGAATGAAAAATACGTCCTCTCGCATAACATACACAAGCGTAACTTGGGACCTTCCCCTATATGTGTTACGGGCATATGCTCTACGATAGGCGTACCCCAAGCTCAAACTCAAACATCAGCTCAAAGAAGGAATGTCAAGCTCGGTTTTCAGGGTGCCGGGTCCAAGAATGAAAGGCACCAGGTCGTGAATCTGGCTTCCTTTCCTTCTATTTCCCCCGCTGCTCTTTCGTCCAGAGTACATTCCCACCCTGATGCTGGATGATCCCTATTCCTAGTGTGAGGGAGTTAAGAAAACTTTTGCTACTTATGTAGGTGGATATAACGCATTACGCTTAAAATATGAATACCTACCGACGGCTTCATTCAACCGACAATGTGAAAGTTTTTGCTAAATCGAATATATCGAATGAAATATACCTACCTAAGCGTAAACCAAAAAGTAGTTAAGAAAACTTATCCGGATTCCAACAAAGAACCGCCGATCGGTTGCCAAACGATTCCATATGTCATGTTCCCTTCGTTCCGCCGACAAGGCAGACCCCACACGAGCGTAACCTAAAAGGTAGTGAAGCCCACGCAAATTTCGTCACTTCGTTTCCCCCATGACGAAGGTAGTCCGGCCAGATCGTAATCTTCGTCCTGCATCAAACTGGCCTCCCGCGACGACAACTTTTATCCGCTGGTACCTCGGAGCGGCGGTAGAGGGAGGGGGAAATGGGTGCACGTCCTTTGTTCTCCTGAAGTCCCCCAATGCCTTAGTGACGTACATACGTCGATATTATGAAATGGCTCCGGCCACGCTTCCAATCCAGTCTAGAGCGGGTACGAGATCCACGTTACCGAGATGTGATCACAAGGGATTCCAATTTGCTCGGACCAGACACGACCATCGCTTACTTCGCCTCCACATTAGAAAAATAGTGTAAGCCCACCTGCATTTCGATCACATCGCCCCCGATAAAGTCGCGTGAGATACTTCCTCATGGTGAAATAGGAAAGCCGGACCCGTTAATCCATTCGACAACCGCCGTCCATTCTCGAGTCGTAACCCGCTCAATTAAGTTTGAAGAAAAAGAGTTTGTTAATTAAGTAGGTGGATATAGCGCATCACGCTAAAATGTGAATACCTACCGACGGCTTCATTCAACCGACAATATGAAAGTTTTTCGCTAAGTCGAAAGAAATATACCTAACCGTGAACCAAAGGTGATTATATGATAAGATATCGAACCAAGTTTATGCAAAGTCCTATGTAATAGACTTGTTGTGATACCTAAAATTTGGAATAAGATATGGGAAATTTTTAGGAGTGGGAATTTAATTATGTCAGATATTGTTAGTAATCAAAAATGCCCATGCTACGCACCCTTCATAAACCGTTATATTACCCAATGCCTTTTCAAAAAAAACCTTCCTGAATATAGTCCCCTAGCTACGTTTAAAAATATTATTACGAAACTCGTAAATAATAATTATCACCTCAAAGGCGCTTTACACATTAATTTATACCTACATTCTATACCTATGTATTTTGGTACCCGTTATGTATTGGAGAATACCCATTAACCTAGTTTTCTAGATCACCAACAAAGCACTTTTAAAGGATTTTATTATTGTTTTGTGGTTTCAAAATCCCGTCTTTTAAATGAAGTCTCTCGTCTAAGATTTATTGCCCGAAAGTGTCTTTTGTGCATCAAATAGTATTTTAGTTCATTGAACCCCAAATTATTATTTTACAACGGTATTGTCTCAAGAATCGTCGCCGGTCAACATCAGGCAGCTCCGGATCGACTTACGGAGGGAACGCTCCTTTTTTTTTTTACGATTACCGATAATTACCCGATAGCTTTTTAAATGTTACCGTTATAATTTTCCGATTAAATCATCCGACTTAGATGACATGGTTCCTTATTAAAGGCCCCATTAAGGTAGCCATAATAATAATACTAATATTTGAACGATCCACATAGCCCCGCTTTTATGGAAAATCACCTCAAGGGCGCTATATAACCTATAATACATGTTTAAATCTAGAAAACTACAAGCTAGACGAACAATTATAAACAATTAAAATACTCGGGGAGTAATAATGATTCTATTGTTTTAACCCTGCTTTGTACGAAATCCAAGCATTAATGTTGTTAATAATTAATTCAATTTTTCAAACTTACCAAATTCGCCATGTTGCACAAAATAATTTCACAAATCAATTCACTACTCTAATATTTAACTCAAACAAGCATTTCTAAACCACAACCCGTCATGCAGTTATTTATTCCAAGATGCAGCCGTCAAACACAATTCTCGCGTCGATTCGTTGTAAAATTTTTCCTGACCCTGATAAACGCCCCGAAAGCACGTCCCGTATTGATAATTGACCGCCTCAATTTACAAATTATATTATTTAACTTCATGAACTCGCAAGCCGCAATCTCTGACTTCCTTATTCGCGTGGACTCTTTTTGTTTAATAAAGACGAACTATTCTTTGTTTAATTAAAATGAAATATCCCCGATTTAGAAGCACCGAGCTGGTCTCCTCGCGACTCTCAGAACTTGACGATCTTAATTCTCAACAGGATCTCCCCCTGACTGTCCTCTAACACTTCCCTGCCCCGACTATCCTGTTCCAACTCTCTGCCCCCTGACTCCCCCCCATCCACCTGTGTGGTTTCAATCACACATTAGCCACTTCTTCAAATCTTAAGTGACAAACACATCTCCCAATATGCATATTTCAATCGTCTTAATAGTGTTCTGTCACATTAGGTCCCAAATTCCAAGAAATCAGTGCAACTTTCATGTTTGCTATTTTTTTGTGTGTAACCTTTAGATAACAGAATACAAACTAATTTTGTCTGCGCCGGAGTCATAAATTATCCCAATAGCGCTTAAAAGAAGAGCTCAGTGGCGTACTTCAATCTAATACTCTTTCTCAATACTTGCGTTGACTATTGGTTATATAATAACATTATATATTCATTGTCCGAACACGCTTTTGTCCTTTCTACGTGCGTCACTATTTAACGAATTCTGCAATCCTATTTCGACAAATATGTCAAATATTTCAACCCGTAATCGGCGCGTCGCGCTCGTATATTTAAATGCACCAACGATCAATCTTTATTGCCTAATTTTTCAACTCCCCACTGCCATAGAAAATTCACCAGACAATTGTTTCACAAATCAATTTGCTCGCGTTAAAGTCAGTCACCACTCGGGCAAATATCCATCGGCCGCCCCTGACTTGATAATGAACCTGAAATATCCATTAGGATTCCTCCTCCAACCAAAGTATTTTGGCACACGTGTTTTTCCTAGTAATGGCCCGGTTTCATAAATCACCCTTAAGAGTTGGAACAGAGAATTGTATTCTGAAACCATACCCTGTTACAAAATTAAATATATTTCTAAATCGATCTCTCAATTTTAAAAGAATTATTTCGTAGGCCTAAAGGCGAGATCATCACAAGTTATTCCCTTTTTCTTGTGGCCTAATATTAACTGTCAAATGTAAATGTCAAATTCGGATTTTTAAACATAACCTCAAATCAGATTGTAATGGTTATAATCGCTCGAAAATTGGCAAAAATCTTGTAATACTAATGAAATTTAAAAAACGATACTACGTACCAGTCATTTCTGTAGTTCGTTTGTAAACATCTTACAAATTAGGCATAGGAGCTTCTTCGCGCGATAATCGGCTAGGCAGCGTTGAAAACCCAGTATATAACTTCTCTTGCACCACTAAGTATTGGTTTGTTCATTTTTATTCAATTCAAACAATGCACAGGCAAAAAATGAAAAAAAAAAACATTAAACGAGTGATTTTCAGCATTCTCTACACTTTTTAAGTCAGTAAAGCCAAGAGCCATACGAAATGTCATTGACAAAATGAGTATTTCGGTGTTACCATAGGAATGAAAAAATTTAGTTCCAAAATAATAAATTTCTAGACTTAATTGCCAAACTATACTAATAATATTAAAAAATATATTGTACGTACTACGGTCACTACGGAGGTCGCGTACAGTCGTCATACGTAGAAGAAAGTACAATTTTATGGTTGAAATTGTACAAGTGATTTAATAGACAAAAGAATATTAAGAATGTCGAATTTCTTATTTTATCTTAACATTAGAATAATAGCACAATAGAAAACATTATTATATTTTATTTCCAATGATATTTGAGAGAGAACGTTTTTTGCTATCACAATAACGACTCGCATTTATTTTATGCAATAAATTTTATTACTTTTTCCCTTTGGCCCCCTTTCCTTTTCCGCATAGATTATTATTTATTGTGTCTTTTTTTGTTGCGCCTCCATATTTCAATATCTTTATATTTTATTTCCAATATTCATCGAACGGAACGATAAAAGTTTCTACAAAATACTTCCTACATAAAAGGTATTATTATTCATTTTGATTCTTTAATCTTACGCTCGTACAAGGGAATTAGTATTGAACTAATAATTTTGTTTAATAAAATAATCACTTTCAACGAAATTTGTTTGCTTTATTTAATTTGGGAGGCGGATATGTGTATTGTCACCCCGGGAACCATTTAATGGATAACCAACGCCTCTGCCGAATGTCACCTCAAGTGGTTCGCCATGTTTGGTGACTTGACAGGGGTGGACGGTTTCATGGGGTGAATTTTTTTTTAGGTCTTGGCGGCGGACGATTCTGCCCACTTACTGCGTGGCCAGACGCATCGGGAGAGACTGGTTGAGGGAGACCATTTGACCTCTCCTGCAGGATTCTCTCGACCCATCCCCTTGCAATGCAGTGGGGGGGGGGTGGATTCATACGGAAATTATTTATTTTCCGAAGGGCCTACTGAGTGGAGTTATCATAAAAAAGACCGTACAGAAAGATGATACAAGCATCATCAGGGTACATAATATTAAACAAGAAAATAACGTTGTGTGTGCTCATATATACATTGAGATAGAAATATTACTTATTATATCCAAATAGAAAAATCGTCAACTGAAGAGGTGATTAAGAAATAATGGGAAATTTTATGTGTTTATGGGAAAAAAATTAAATATTGTGTTGCTCTTTAGTTTAATTAACAGAAATACTTATTTAACACATCTAACAAAAATACAAATATTTTTGTAGCATATTATTGTACTTTTAAATGTAAATTTTTCAGGCTGACGCGACGTGAGGAAAATCTGGAGAGGCCGATAAATCGTCCTCACAATCACACCATAAATGGACGCTCAACCTAAAATAAGTAAGTGGCCAATATAACATTGTTTGCTGTATTTAACCCATCTTTGAGGTTAAATATCAAATTGATATAATTTTTAGAAGTGAAACTTCTTTAGCGCCGTTAGTGATTTGAAATTCGGATGAAACGGAAATGCGTCACAAATTTATTATTAGGCGGCTGTCGGTTCTAATATAATGCGGTAAATTCGCACCTCGGCGCGTGCCTCCCATAGCGCAGTGGGCAAGGCGCCTGACAAGTCTCACCGGCCGGAGAGACAGACATCAAGAGAACGGAGGTTCGAATTCTACGAAATCCAAAAAAATAAACATTTTAATTTTTGTGAAATCAATATCCAATATTCAAACCACTTTAAACAAACAGGCAAAAGAAAGGAAAGCGACATCTAGCAACTTTCTAGTTTCACTTCTACCGCGTGTGACTTAAACACTCTGATTTTTTTCTTGTTATGTTCAATCGTGTTTGTGTTAGGTTAGGTTATGATACAAATGGCCTCGAGACTTTTATCTGTTAAATTATTTATTAAGTAAGTCACTTGGCCCGTAAATTAATTCGTAACTAGATACGGATCGGTCCTGATAATACGTACATAGATATAAACAGGTGTGGCAGCGAAAAGTACTCGTAGGTATGGTACTGATGTATTTTTTTAGAATTTTCTTTGTAAAGAGTCCTAAATATATCATGTTCAGTAACCCTCTCCCGCCGTCAGTGTAATAACAATATCACATTTCAAACAGGGTCCAATTTGTTACCTATAATTTTCCTTTCCAAAATTCATACCTTTTATCATTAATTTCAGATGCCCGCTGTGCACTCCAGCGCGTCTCCCGGCACGCCGGTTCGTGGCACCCCGGCACGCCGGTGGGCGGGCCGCCCTTCCGCTTCCGGCCAACTGACGGGAGTGGAGGTGGGATGCGGTGGGTGGCACCCCCCCATCCACCCCTGCCAATAAATAATCACCATAAAACACTACATCTTTATATCCCACTTCTGGTGTGGTGCGTAACAAAGCAGTACGTCAGTATTTTATTATTATATCACTTTTTTGCCGCTCGTTTTCTTTGAGGGGAGAAAATATTATTGTAGGCTGCATCCGTTTATGGCTTTATTTCGCACAATTTCTCCGAGACAAAGAAGTGAACTTTTTGTATCATTGAACTGAATGAATGACATTTCTAAATCGCAATAGTCTACGGAGTATGATAATTGTGATTAATATAAAAAAACGTGCAGGACTTATAATAATTAAAATCAAATTTCTGATAAAAGATTTATATTCTACTGGCTGACCCGGCGAACTTCGTACTGCTTCAGAATCAATAATTGTTGTGTTAACATGTTAGCTTAATTAAATTCAGTTTTATATAAGTTTAAAATTACACAATGAAGCAATTATCGATGCGCAACTGTCCGTGTTTTATTTTTTTCACTATCAGAGATGACGTTGCGTATGGATTTATTTTTTTTGTTATTTTCTTACTTTTCAACTTACTTGCGGGAATTGAGTTTCATTTTCTATATACGTGTGAGGGAGATTTATTATAATTATTGTATTTTTCCTTAGGAGGGGTGCAGACATTCGGTCACCGTTTGTCTCATTTTCAACTGATGACATTTAGTGGAAATTTGAAGTTTTTATTTTTTTGGAATTCACTCACTATTCAATATTACACTAATATTGCTGCAGCTCTTTCAAACGATGAGAATTCGTTCCGTACAAAATGTATGAGGTAAAGAATTTTCATTTTTTTTCGTTAATTTTTCCGATATTTTAATAGCTATTCTGCTATTTGGGGTGGAGACAAATCCAACAAATCAAAGATCATAAAAATCGGTCCAGCCGTTCTTGGGTTATAAATGGTGTAACTAACCCGACTTTGTTAGTTGGGTATAATTTTGTGGTTAATCAATATAAATAAATTAAACAATATTAGTTTGTTTGAACCACCATATTTGTTTACATATGCCGCGGCCGAACGGTTTCCGAACAACCGTTCCTTCCTCAGGAAAAAATATACTAACTTGACATTACAAAAAATGGCTGAACGTAATATATTACTAAATGTATAATTGGGGATCAAGACGTGACTAAGGATTAGTGAATAGTGGAGGGAGGGAATATATAGCATGGACGGTGAAAGGGAAAATGTCTAAGATAGGACTAAGATAAGGTTTTTTTTTATTGATAGGCTCAATATTATTAAGGGATTTCTTTATTTCAAACGTTTCTAAGTTATCTAAGCACCTTCCTTTATAATCTGTATGAAGAATATTGATTCCTGTATTTATGTTTAGTTAAATTGGAAACTATATAAGTATGAATATACCTTAAAGCTCCGTTCCCGGCCCCCAAAAGAAGAAGACGGAGAGATATAAAATTACGAATGTTAGAAGAGCGCACTAACATTTACAACGATAAAATCGATGCAAAAATCATGAAAATCCTTAATAAAACACGACTCGTTTAAAATAGAGTAAAAATCTCACCATAATTGTCTTAAACAGCATTTAAAAAAACGCTGTGATTTTTTTCATACATATAACTTGTAAAATAACTTAAACAAACGTGTTTATAATAATTTTTGGAGCGTACTTTGCGATTTTTTTCTATCGAGGGAATTTCATATAATTTGCGTTTCGGCGTGGGCAGACATTATCTTAAAAAATAACATATATTTTTTTAAGAGCTTAAAAACTTCAATTGTTTAAGGGAGATGTGTAAGAAATCGTTAGAAATTCGGGTTGCCGAGGCTAATGTCTAAATTATGTTGTTTTCCCTATGTAAAATCAGGAAGAGTCATTAAATTGTGGTCATTATCCTTAGCGTTCCGTAAGAAATTTCCCATATTATTTCTTGTATAAGAAAAATGGCTTTAATGTTAGACGCGAAATAGAGATGAAAGGACCACCATTTTTGTCGTTGTGAGATGATCAGGAAAAAACCAAAACATCTTAATACTGGCGCTAATTTTTAAATTATCCAATTATTATTGTTAATTAATTAATTATTTATATTAAATCTTTTGGTGGGTATGTTTGAAAAATATTTAACAAATTCAAAAAACTGGTATGTTGAAGATTTGTCCTTTCTTTCTCTATTTAGGTATAAAACGGATTATGCCTCGGGAGATTGAAGATTGTTATTGGCCAAACGATGTTATCTAATCTAATGATTGTACGAATATTTTAAAATTATATTATAAATTAGGAGCTATATGTGCAGGTCACAACGACATGCACGTAAAGAGATTGTAAATACGTAAAGAAAATATCTTACGAGAATATCATAATTTTATCTTCGCTCCCGCCACACGTAGGTATTTTTATTACCAATCTGATTTCAAATTTTCCTAAACCTACAATATGGATTGAAATACTCTCGTCGGTGTTAAACATTTCTTGATAAGTTACGTTATCGTCAAATTACGGAAGCCTTCATAATTAAAACATTAAATATTATTCAATGAACAAGCCCGTTCCATGCAAATCTTAATTTCGGATTTGAGATCAAAATACCCAACCAAACTAAAAAAATATTTTTGTAATCAAAAGGTATATTAAATGTCTAGTACCTACGGTGTGAGCTAATTTATTTATTTTTGCTTTAAATTTTAAGATTTAGGACATTAAAGATTTTAGTGTTTTATGATTTTAGAGACAATTTTTACAATTTTTTGTGAGTAATAAAGTGTGAACCTATCTTTTTCTCATTTTTCTGTTTTCAGATTTTGGATTGAATTTCGCTAATATTATATTGATTTTTTAAATATTACAATTAATAAATACATAAAAAAAGTTTCTGGGTTTGAGTCCCAGATGTGACCTTATATTTTTCGGATTTTTCGGTTTTCAGATTTTCGATTGAGATTCGCTATTGTTTTCAATTAATTGGATATTTATTTAGTTTATAGTATTTTGGCCTCAAATCCACAGTCTGCGCAGAAGTTCCTCTTAAATGCACTCAATGCCTGCTTACGTTTAGTGTGTACTTACTAGACCCGTGAAAAATTAATGGATAGGCTGAATTCTTGTTTTTTTTTTTTAAATCAGTTTCAAATTTTTTAAAGAATAAAGTATTGAAAATGACACGTTAAATAATTTATCAATCTTACATTGTGAACCATATTTCACGCAGGTCTAATCAATTCATGCAAAAAACCGAAATTAGAAAGGTTGATTGATTGGTACCGAATTCTTCACCCAGTGATGATGATGATGATTATAATAATGGACTACACTAACAAATCTCTAATCCAAACGTCAACTTGTTAAAATAAGATTATTTTCTATTTTGCCTACGTGATTTGAGATGTTCCGATGGCATATTATTTTATCAGTCGTGACCAGATTCGATTTTTTTGTATACATTTTATTTATCTCAATGCGTCGGAATTCGTAATTTTTTACAAAGATGACGTCAAATTAGAATTGACATGGCTAGTTCGCTTTATATTGGAAATATAAGAAAAAGTTGAGTGATAGAGCAGCCTCGAAAAAAATATTAATGCAGAAATTTTCAGATGTTACTTTCAATGTGCATACACCAGTTACTCTGAATACATGGATAATATCCATTTATCCATTGGATATAGTAAATTATTTTTCGCTTCCAATAAATTGAACTCATTCAAAACGCTTACGTAGGTAAGTTTTCAACGCGCTTAGATATTAGTTATTTGAGGTCCAGGAATACAGAGCATTGCTTTGGTAATTCTAAAGCAATACTCTGTATTTAAATTCGTGCCTAATCCACGCAAGTCTCTTCTTGTTTCCTACACGTTTCAGAACGTATCTGCATAAGTTCCTTCTCATATTTTTATATAACTGCCTTAATAAACCATTGTTTATTGTTGATAAATGAGATAGGGATATGTCCATATTAGGTAATTGAAAATTATTTCAGCTGTCATATTGTGCTGTAGGAATAAAGGCGCTATTGAAGGATTGGTTTTCCCCGCAAGATTAAATCTTTTGATGATCTAATCTTATTTGTTTCTTGGCAACGCTGCAAATTTTTTAATTACGAGTATTATTCATGTCAAAATTGCCTCATCTCTCGATAGCCGGACTGTTATTTGAAAATAGATTATACTATTCTTTTAACTTCGTTTTAATTAGATTATGACTTGCCGGTTCAGCGTTGGTATTTTTTATTTTAGTTTATTAGGGAAACAAACAGTTACGCAGATTCCCCATAAAATTAATTTTATATACAAAAATACATTATTTTCTAAAGAAAAACAAAGAGGATTGGACAGAAAAAGAAAATCAAGTAATAAAAGATAACGTGAAGTTAATGTAAGGACCTACATAAAAATAATACATTTGTACGTGGTAAAATAATATTCAAAGATAAACAAGAAAAATAAAGAAAAACATCACAATTAAAAGAGAAAATTAAGATCTGACAGCAGGGGTAGAGGGTTTGTAATTAACAATTTGATTTTTTTTTACATAGTAAATTGATCTGAAGACAAATGGAAAATATCGGTGTCTGAAAAGATATTATTGCATTTTGTGCATGTCCTTCTGAAAAGTGAATGTTGTGTGTAGTTAGTTTTTGAGTGTGGATGTGAAATAGTTGGCTTGATGATGTATTTCGTAGTGGATAAATTAATGTTTTCTATAAGATGGTCGTTGTCAACAGCGTTGTTGATGATTTTTAATAAAATTTTTGGTCGGCTATATTTCTTCTATCTTATAGTGCCGGTAATTTATGGAATGATAATGAGACTTTTATGTAGGTGTTTGTTGTTCAGAAGGATTTGAAGTCTTAGTATCAATTTGCTTTAATCAAAATGACGAGAATATTCTAAAAATTAAAAATAATAAAAACTCAGTCCTTCCATTTAAACTGTCACTTTACTTTTACCTCGTTAATACCATAAATTAAAAAAAAAATGTGTTTTGCTTTTTATTCCCAAAAAATAACAATATAAACCAACATTTTGAACGCTTGCATATCTTAAAATTTTTATATCTTTAAACCATCTTTACCGACAGGCGTATTAGACATTTATGTTACAAAAAACATCAATTTCATGAAATGCTTATGAAACTAAGGCCATAAAATTCACTTTGAATATTAGTTTAACCTGTAACCTTGTGACATAAGACAAAAGTGGAACTTACAACATTTAATAATTGTATAATTATTTGACTGATTTTTACTAATAGTAAAAATATAACTAATATAATAGTGAATTGGTCATTAGAACATTATACTAGTATAAATCACACATAAAATATCACAAATCAAAACTCATTTTGTCGGGAAGCAGACATGCGCTAGTCTACCAAAATGCAATGTTGCTAGCTCTATCGCAGTTAAAGACACTTTTATTAGTAATAATTCCAAATACAAAATACGCACATTCTTTATACAATGTGTAACTAAAACACTGGAGGTATTGTTTTTATAAGGAAGGCTGTAAGTATTTCAGAACATTTTTTTAAATTCCTTCTAACCTTTCAATACTAACTTTGTATTGGGATTCCAAATCTCTGATTCATATTTATGTAGGTACATACTCTGGTATAGATAAGCCAGTCTTAAGCCCAGTTTGTGGCCGTTTAACCTATCCTTTTGATATGATAGTATGTCAAATTTTTCATTTTTCTAATCTCACGATAAGTAACCCAAACTAGAAGTTAATCAATTGCCCAATGGAGAATTCTTCGTTTCAAGAACCATCAATCCACTGGCATTTATCTGAGCTTTGCGGACCAACTTGCCAAACAAAAGTTATCAAAGGCTTTGCCTCCCTCAATAATGTAAAACAAAACCACGACTAGTTAATTAATGAACCAAATTCCTTGTCAAGAAAAAAAATACGTTTGATATTCTGTGAGTTCAGGGCATGCAATTACAGTAATAGTAACAACAATGCAACGTTAAATTTATTTGTTCGCACGTGCCATTATGACATTGTCTTGAACATAGACAATGCGTTGTTTTTAAGTTGATCTAATTAACCGCGTTAGGAGAACTTCCGGGCTTAACTTTAAATAATAATTCATCACAAAGCCGTCGGATTAGAAGAGATTCGTCGCGGCCGCAATCGTTACCAACTCCACAGATGTTATTATTATTATTTGGTATAAATTGTAGATGAATTCCTAGAATCAAATAGACCGAATATTTCATACAAAAAGTAGTACTTTTCTTGTGAAGGCAGTACTTTTCTTGGATGGAAGATACACATAATTCATCGCTGAAGACCGGCATCAATCGGAACGTGTGTACAATAAATACTATACTTTTCGATTATAGCATTCATAATACGGTTAAATATGGCGACATCGTGGTGAAATGAACCGTGCTAAACTTCATTCACCGAGAGGTAATCTTTTTATACCAAGTGCGTTTCAAGCTTTGGGAATCATACCTACATATTGTGCGATTTGCATTTGGTTTCTATGTATATTTGGGTTGTCATTTTTCGCTTGAAAACTTATTTAGCAGCGTTTTGATTTGAAACTCGATGAAACTAAAAATAGCGACACTAAAAAGCGACAAACACATACATCTATAGCTATAGGATTTAACCTGTGAGAGAATGAGAAAGTGTAATCGGTCTCCTTTTTGTGCGGTGCTTCGTAGCCTTCTCACTCTTGTCTACTTTGGTTTTTTGAAGGTTTCACTTATTTTTTTTCATGTTTCTAGCAACAGTAATTTGTTGAACAAATTTTAATAAAGTCCATTAAAAAATAAATAAACAGGGTGTGTAGTTCATACGCGGTAGAAGTAAAACCTTCAGAAAACTAAACTTGACAAGAGTGGGGAGGCTATGAAGCACCGCACAAAGAGGAGACCGATTATTCTATCTTATTTTCTCACAGGCTAAATCGTATACATAGTTGTATGTATTTGTCTCTTTTTACTGTCGATATTTTTCGTTTCATCGAGTTTCAAATCACAGCGGTGCTAAAAAGTTTTCACTTCAATAATACATATATTACTGATATATATTGTATGCATTTATTTTGCACACACTTAAACATTAAAATTTAAAATCATACTTTTTTCTCGACAGGTATAAATTAAGTAGATTTAATTCGCTCCGTGTATATGAATGAGTTATTACTACCGGTCTCCTCTTTGTGCTGTGCTTCGTAGCCTCCTTATTCTTGTCTACTTTAGCTATCTGAAAGTGTCACTTCTATACCACAATAAATAATTGTATCCTATACCTAAATATTAGCTTTCATCATACACACACAACATACTTTGTTTTATGTTAGGTCTTGTATACACCTAGTATATTATTTAACTATTACAAAACATTTCTTTTGTATTTCTTTTCAATTATATTTTTGTAAAAAAAACTTGTGTGTTAAAAAAAACAACTGTATCACTTCAGCGATATTATTTTTATGTTCTCATTCATTCTTATTTTGTCCGTAATACTACTGTTACCCTCCCGTGCTCCACTGTATACTTATAATCTTATCATTTTAATGTAAAAACCATTTTATGGCGTTAAAATCAAAATAAAAAAATATAAATATCCTTCAAAAATATTTCTGGTTTGATTAATTTTAACAAAAATAGTCGATAAATTTCTAGAATTATCGTAAACGGAATCGGACAGTTCTGATTTTATTTCACACTTCTTATAAAATACGTTAAAGCAACTAATCTCAATGACTCAAGTTATTGGACCGAGGAGAGGTGCTACAAGAAATCCATGAATGTAAAAAATTGCAACTCACGATTTATGTTAAATCAAATCACAATCGGTTTGTTTTTTTTTTCAAAATGAATTATATGCATTAGGAACTCGGTAGATTCAAATTGATTTGGATATGTAAAAATGGTTTTATATCAAAGTTAACGGGATACCTTTTCATTGATAATTGTGACTTGAGAGTATGCGGGCCTTGGATTTTTTTTATTATTTTTGCCTCTGATTCCGAATCGGTAGCTATTTTACACATTGCGATGGTTACTATTCTGAAAATGCAAATCATCTAATATTAATTTCAATTTGGTTGTAGTGAATCGGCGATGCAGGTTCAGACGCTTATCTGTGCCGTCGGGGGCTTCACGTTCGCTACGGTAGATATTACACTGCGTATACATGCACGAACGTGAATGCGAGCGGAGCTATGAATTATGGGAAAGGAATGAAACAACTGCAAGAGGCGCGGCGATTCGCGCCGTTTGCAGAAACTTCGTTGGTTTTCCATAATTCGCGGCTCAGTTCGCGTCCATGTTCGTGCATGTATACGCAGCATTATAATTACTACAAATAACACATTCCTTCGTTGGTTTTCTTTTAACCGTCGGTACAGAATTTTTAAAATTTGTATGAAGTCTTACGAATATAGTTTTTTTGAACTTGAATTTGTATGAAATCTTACGAATATAGTTTTTTTGAACAAGAATTTGTATGAAATCTTACGAATATAGTTTTTTTAACCAGATTTTAATTTTTATGAACTCTGGAACTCTGGATTGAATAAGAGAACGAATTGTCCCAACATTTAGAATTGTTTACATCAAACAAGCTATACAGCAGGTACCAAAACCATTTTATTTTAATTTATTAATCTATATACCTATTCAAAATTAATAAAATACTTATTAATTTTTTCCACATGTTTAATTTATTTTGATTTAAAATGGTGTCACAAAATAAGAAAGTGTTCTATATATATTTGAAATGCTTATTTCTGTTGTTTAAATTTGACAGGTAAGGTAACTTGTAACTTGTAAGGTAACTTTAACAGATAAGGTAACTTTAACAGGTAAGGTAACTTGAATAGAAATATAATAAATAAATAAACTCGTAGGGTAAATTTCTGATCTTCTTTAAAATTGACAATGTACGAGTACCTATATACAATGTAAAATATGGAGGCACTGCAGAAAACTAGCTGCTTTCCAGTAGAAATCCTGAATTGTAGCTGAGCAGTGACCTTTTCATCAATAGAATCAATGATAAAAGAACAAAATGTGTAATATTGTAAACAAAAACTATTGATGAATAAACGTTTTTATTATTACTATTATTATTATGTTTGCTTTTGAAAAGCAATTATCATAATTTTAATAGTACGTTATAAAAATTTTGTTCTGTTTGTAATTAAATTATAATTAAATATTTTTTGAGTTATTCCGAATAAGCTTAGGATAATTCTAATAATTTATTATGGATATAAAAGTCCCATTATTTCTAGAACTCAATAAACATGGTTGTGAAAACTATGTCGAACTTTTCACTATTTTCTATTAAAATATTGGATTCAGCTTAAAAGTTGAAAGTGTATGAACGCACGACTGTTAGAATTGGATCGAATGGCAGTTTCCTTTCACGCAATGACTGGTTCACGAATGCAATCGGTCATCCTCAAATAGGTTTGGTATCGGAATTATTCAAATTACTCCGCTCGATTAATTTATTTTTGTCATCGAACCGAGATTCGATCCGTTTAATGAAAGTTAAATTAAAACGAGGCACAGTATTGCCGTTCGAGCAATTAATCTGCATAAATTCTTCATAATTTTTGTGCTGTGTTTCAATATTAAAAAAAAAGACGATTTCTTAAACATAAGAAGATTTTTTTAAAGGTGAAAACTTCTTTAGCACCGTTGTGATTTAAAACTTGATGAAACGGAAACGAGTGACACTAAAAAGAGACAAATACACACATCGATAGGATTTAGCCTGCGAGAGAATTAGATAGCAATAAAATATTTATTTAATTTACGGGTACTCGGTTCCAATATAATACGATAAATCCACAGTCCCATGCAAGTCTCCTTTGCTGTAGTGGTATAAAGCCCTGACGAACCTCTGCAGACATTTAGCAGACCAAGGATCGAATCCTACGAAATCCATAAAAAATATAATATTTTGATTTTTGTAAAATCAATATCCAATCTTCAAACCACTCCAATATGAACAGGCTAAAGAAAACACAAAATAAAGCGACATCTAGCGACGCTGAAGAAGACATACTAATAAGATGAACAAATGTATAGGAAAAGGTGCACTGGAATTCGAGACGTCAAAAATGTGGAAAAAATCATCGTTCACATTGATTCCTCTTGCCTACTTTACTTTTCTGAAGGTGAAGGTTCTACCGCGTGTGAATTCTACACTCTTCTTCTTCTTCCTTGCGCTATCCCAACTCATTGCCTAGGTAGGCTGTTGGGATCGGATCTTCTCGTTCTCAGGTTGTAGCTTTTTGGGTTCTGAGTATCGCCTTCATCCAGGCCGTTTCTCCGAAGTATTTTCGAGCATTGAGTCATCCAGGAATTTTTTGGTCTTCCTTTGGATGACTTTCGATGAAGCTCCATAGACATTGCCTGCTTCACTGTGCGGTCTGATGGTCTCCGTCTCATGTGCCCATACCATCTCAACTGTCGTTCCTCCAGCTTGCTGTTTATGTCCGTGACACCCAGGCTACCACGAATGCGTGAACTTTTAATCTTATCTTTTAGTGATAGCCGAACATCTAAGCACTCGCATTTCTGTGAATTGTACACTCTGATTTATTTTGATACATTAGTTTACATTTTATAGTATATTTTAATAATGTTGGCCTCAATGGGTGGCTTACCCGTGCTGAGACCCCCGAGTTCAGTTGGTTTTGTTATTAATAGTTATTATAACGCTTGCTAGAATGGCTCTTTTAATTTCAATTTGTTTCTAGGAAATAGTTAACGGTCCGTAAACCCATAATGACGATTTATAAAAATCTAACATCTAATCTGACTAATCCGCTCGGGTTTAAAATTTAAAATATTGCCTGCTTTACATAATTATGTCGAATGTTAAAAGGAAAAAGGAATACGCCAAAGATATCATAAACAATAAGCAATGATAAAAACGTAATAATATATCATTCTGATATGATTTTAGATTTGTAAAGCCAAAAGTTCATTTTTGGATTATTATACCGTGTAGCTCTTCCTCCTGCTTTACTCAATGTTTCGGTACACGTTACAGTTTTGTTTTTGAAGTGAAAACTTATTTAGCACCGTAGTAATTTGAAACTCGATGAAACGAAAAATAGCGACACTAAAAAGAGACAAACTCTGTAGGTTTCGGTAGCATTTATCTTGTGAGAGAATGAGATAGTATAATCGGTCTCCTTATTGTGCGGTGCTTCGTAGCCTCCTCATTCTTGTCTACTTTAGTTTTCTGAAGGTTTCGCTTCTATCGCGTATAAATTGCACACTCTGTTTTTTTTATGTGAATACCGCACAAGACTGCTTCCGTCTGGAGTCAGTGAGACTATGGCATCTCCAATTGGGGCATGTTGTGAGATTGAAGCTAGCGGGAAGGGGAAGGAGTTGGATAAAAGGAAGGTAGGAAGTACCTGGCAATTCAGATCTGTCACAAACACGGCTAAAACCATTACAGGTAATGTTTCAATGCCAGCATTTTCAGCACTGCGATATTGTGAATATCTCCCACTTTGGAACTTGCCGCAAATGTAATATATTTTATTTCTAATTAATTCATTATGAAATAACACAAATAAAATTAATTTGTGCACGACAGGATTTGAGCTCGCGGCCTTCGAAATTCTAGTTCTATGGTAGAGACTTACTCCTCGACCATGGAGGCCGTCAAAAGTCGCAATAGTGTTCATAATCAGAGTACATGTATCGTGTATCAATGACAGGCCTGCTTCTGTCTGAAATGTTGACTAAGGAAAGATGAAACGCGGCACATCGTAATAACCCAAAAATAAATCACGAGTAATAATGGCTTGTGTAAAGAGAAAATTTAAGAAGAATCTCAATGTTTCATCAGGGTCGTCCGCATATATATCTCATTGTTATTTTTATTTACCTGTTTTTCTAATTTTCATATCATCATCATCTTCTTCCCCTTATCCTATTCGGGTCGGGGACCCAATGCTTCGACAATATCCTCCATACGTCTCTGTCTTGTGCGTGAGCGTGTACGCGCGTATCGGCTAAATGACCGAGACATTGTTTTCGAGTGGCAGTGGCGCGAGTGTTTGCAAAATGGAGGAACTCGTTGAAGTTTTTTGAAGCGAAAATTGTTTATACGACGTAAAACACCCAGATTATATGAATACAAAATTAAAGGATTCTATTTGGAAACGAATCGCAGTCCATCTTGCTTCTTTTTCGTCTACGAATGGTAGAGACACTGACTGATGTAGGTACGACTCGTGAAAGCAAATGCGGACACACACGTGTCCACCAATGTCAATGCGACATTGGCGCAGTGTCGTGAACGAGTGCGAGTGTGGGTAATTGCTGCGGGGCTTAGTACGTGCCCAAGCCACCTCAGTTGCGATTTTTCTATGAAGAGTAACAGTGGTTCAAAGCTTAGATCGTCTCGGATCGTCGAGTTTCTTATATAATCCCATTGTGTAACTCCTGCCACTCCTCTCAATGTAATTTTCTTATCATTAAATATTATTCTAATAACAACTGACGTGTATATTATTTCAAAATAATAATTTTTAGTACTGATAAAATCCGCTTTCTGTCGAGAAACAAAAAAAAAAGACACGGTTCGTTTGGTTTTAGATTCGAATTAATTTAACATGAAAAACCATAGTAGGCACCTATCTACCACGCACTGGACGATTCCTATCGGAGATGCATCTTCAACGTTCGTGGTTTCGTTTCCAACTGAAATCATTTGGCAATCAGTTATAGACCTAATGGAGGCCGACAACCTCATTCCAAGATGGAACTGTTAACGTACGTTATTTCAAGTGCACGGTATGGGGGTTTGATTGACACAAGATCAAAGAAATATATACAAAACAATTAATAATCGATGTAAATGTCTATTAAAAGAATTATTAAAATAGACGATTATTATTAAAATAGACAATTATTAAGATGGTCATTTTTTATGTAAGCTCAGTCTTATGCAGGCGGAACAGGGTAATTTCACCAACTAATAATACAATATGTGTGGGAAAGATTTAATTTATTTTTTTTTTTTTTTTTTAATTTTTCTGATTCTGATCATTGCACTGAAAATATGTAATTTTAATAATTTCATTCGTAAATATTGAATTTATAAACTGTATAAAACCGTACATTCCGAAACAATTCCAACTGGCTACAACGTCATTATGACGTAGTAAATGCCACTGGCTGGTAACAAGGCTGTCACCGACGTTGCCTGGCTTGACGTCAACCGCCGTCAACGCCGCCGAATTGACGGCAAATCGATAATGATAAATTTTAATCGTTGTATTCGATTAGAACAAATAATGTGCACCTTTTGTATTTGATCTTTTTTTATTTTGATCGAAGGATGAGCGACCTATGCTTCTTTTTCAAAATTGTAAATTCGGAGCACGATTGTTCCAAACTCCTGAGTCTAAAAAATAATTTGTCAACGTAAAAATAAAATAAAAATACCTTCATTGTTGTAATTTTTTCGAGGATAAAAAAACAGTGAAAATACCATATTCAATAGGTCGGTCGGTCTGACTCCGCGATGCTGAGGCGCCGCATTTATCTGTACTACTTGTTCTATATGTCATATTTATCTGTACTACTCATTCTATACGCCATATTTATCTATACTACTCATTCTATACGCCGTATTTATCTATACTACTCGTTCTATACGCCGCCGTATTCATCTATAGTGACTATACTACTCGTTCGTATTTATCTATTTTGCTGGTCTGCCTTTGGGCCTCTTCACGTTCACACCAGGGACCATACTATAATACTGACATTTAGCATGTACACAATCTTTCCATCTTATCACGAAACCTGTCAAAAAAAGGTGACATGCTTACGTAATAACCATCTATAGGCGATTGTAGAAGCAATACCCAGTTTTTTATTTACATATTTATTTTTAGTTGCATTATCTTACAGATATTCTGCAATTACGACATTCTTTGGGCGTAATGATAATATGATGAAATCGTAATACGTAAATTAATACAATGCAGTTATGTGTATCCTTACTTAGTAATTTAAACTCGCAAGTTTTTTCTTAATATCGTGTGACCTCCCGGGTAAGTATGGTCCTGTACATTTTATGCCTATGCAGAATATAAATAACACAATATATCGATAGCGGAAATATGAAATGCTGTGAAGGACAATAAATCCAAAAATGAATGCTGTATGTTATTTTTTCCTTTTTTTTCTTCTCTTTTGTTCTGCGTTGTCGAAATAGTTCTAGGAAAATAAGTGCGTCTTCTACAACATGCATGTTTAAAGGATTTTTTTCTGAAAAATTAACAGTATTATGAAGATCTATTCAATTTTATTTTATAATAATAAATATTCATTGTTATAGGTCTACAAAAACAGGAGATATGATTTTTTGAAAAAATAAAATATTTTTTAGCTCACCTGAACAATTAACATTTTGTCCTTTACAGCATTTCAAATTTCCGTGATCGAAATAATGACATCGTAATAATTAATACGATGCAGATGCTTTGTCTTTACTCAGTAATTTAAACTCATAAGTTTTTACTTAAGCCGATATCTACTTACATTGGGCATAGATTAAAGGAAACACGGGTTCATGCCGGGTTCCCACCTCATCTATTCAATGATCTGTTTCATAGAAGGAATGTTGAAGTAGATTCCACTTTTTTCTATCGCGTAGATAGCCTGTTCTCACTGATCTATTTCAAAGATTCTATTTATTATATTCTATGGTATTCTATTTATGTATTTACATATTTACACGCCCATTACATTACATCGGGTACTTAAAATGGTTACATTTTTTACACAAGGGTTACGAAAAAAAATGCATATTACAGTTTACATTATTTCATAAAATTTAAAAATATTTACGAAATAATCGACGTTTTAAACATCGAATTTGTCGTGTTAAAAATGTCGTTATCATTTTTTGTACACGTAATTGTTATGTTCAGGCGGCGAGTATAGTTCATAATCTGTTTGTGAACGGTGACATGAAATAGGTCCATATACGTAATGATTCGAGCAGGAACTCCTATTTTGATTAGATGCAGAAGTTCGGAACAGTCGAGTTCCAAGTTTACACTTTTAAAAAAGAAGCACGCCCATCCTTCGATCAAATTTGAAAAAAATATGAAATAAAAAATTGCACATTATTATTTGTTCTAAGAGAATGTTTAACTTAGATTAATTCGTAAATCGTAAATAGATTAGGTAGAAACCCAGCTTATCAGTGAAAGCAAAATTAAACAGAACCTGATTAGGAAGGTTGGGGGGGGGGGGGGAGGAGGAGGTGTTGGCGGTGAGAGGAAATAGCTGGGGGGGCTGTGATTGGCCACAGTTCACGGCTGTCTAGTCTCTCACGGAAGCATTCATCCCAAAATTCACTAAGAATTAAACTAGAGGAAGAATGGGCAACTGAGACAAAGATCTAATAATAACATATTATTATATATATATATATATAAGAAATTAGAATTATGGAACACTTACCGATTTTCCATTTTTTTTTCAAAATTTTGAATGAGTCCCAACTGCTTTCAACCATCTGGAGCCAGTGACCAGCCACTAAGGCATCCGCAATTGGGGTATGTTGTGAGGCTGGATGTAGTGGGTAGGGTAAGGAGAAGAGAAGATTAAGGTGAGGATGCAATAACACATTTAATCAATAAAGCCTTCTGGTTAAGATCAAGACATAGTTAAAAGGCTGATATTATATATTTTGGGTGCTTTCTTTTGATCAACCACAATAAAATTATTGTGAAACGGTTTGTAGGTTAAATTGTTATTTTTTGTTTAATGTGTGATAATCGAAATACCCAGACCTAAAGGCTAACTATGTGTTTTAATCTGTATGAATTACAAATTCGTTTATTTTTTAATTATTAAAATGAATACAATCATCCACGGAAAAAATATATTAATATTTTATTAGGAATTCTCTTTAAATTATTCTTAAATCCGGTTCAAAACAGGATTTGAAGGGTTTACGAATAAATTAACAGGAAGAGGTGGCCTAATAAACGTTAGGAAGCGAATTATCAGGATTTCCTGATAAACTGTTATGAAATTACGAATATTTTATCGTGACGACGAAACGAGTCCTCGAAATTCCTAATAGTTTTGCATTATAATACGAATTTTCATAATGATCAACGGGAAACAACTCACATTTATGAACTCACAGTAATTACTAACCTATCGTTGGATGAATTATACAGAGCCGTTTTTGTGTAAAATCCCTCAATGTATTAATAATAATAATAATAATAACGTAGTATTTATATAGCGCAGTTTTGTGATATTTCACTTCAAGTGCGCTTAATTATAATAATCTTAAAATTAATCCTATAGTGTTCCTTACGAGTCCTTACAAAATTGATTAAATAATGTGAAACGAAGAATATACAGTTATGCAAAGAAATTCCTAAAGAACAATATTAACGACAATAGTGAGTGCTGTTTCGGCACATGGCAATAGATATTGATAAACCATGACGGTGCCATTCAACAAGAATCATTAAAACTAAAATATACTATAGAACGGGAAACAGTAAATAATCTAAGAGGACGTTCTAATAATTTTGGCAGTATTTACAAATACCAGCATTAGATACCTACTTGATATTCATTCATTTACTTACCAAAAATATTTCATTTTATATTCTATCGTCAAATTATATTACAATAAAAACGTTGATAATATCATCCATATCGAGACCGGAGAGATTCATGCAAATATAAATCAAGAGTACTTACGCGTGCCAACCAAAGTTCCTAGCTGTGAACGGAAGTGGCGCCATCTTTTGATATTATTGGCTACTTGCTTTAATTCAGTTCGTCCGTTTTTTTCCCTTAGATATTTCAGGAAAGCAGTATCATGTTATATTAGGAACGACGTCACCATAATATTACACTTTTGTTCGGATAACTTCACACGCATTTACAGAATTTTACAAAAACAAATTATCAGACTTCTTGTTAAATTATAGTGTGTTAGAAAAAACGCAATATTCTGAATTTGGACGTATAAATTGTAAGTTAATTGTAGGAATAAATTATTAATTTCCAAATTTCAAACGTATATAGCGTTAATATAATGTATTTTTCTTTGTAACGTTATGATATATTATCAAGGTAAATCAATAAAACGCCCTGAAATTGATGTTTTATTAATAAGAACTGCCAATTTATCGTGAGGGCCAAAATCGATTTCCTTCCGTGCTATTTTATGTAATTTAATTTTGTATTTTTTTTAATTCGAGATTTATCTGCCATTGTTTATTCCACTACAAAAGTGCTTAAAAAAAATTTAAAGTAGTAAATAATTTGTCCATCTATTTGAAATATATGATTGATTTATTTATTTTTACATTCTAGCCCCATCTGCCCCAGTCTCCCCGGTGTTCGGCATTCAAATGCCACCCAGCGCGGAGGTGATTGTAAATTATCCACGTGACCTCAGAGATGTCCCCCCCCCCCTCTCTCCCCCCGCCACACTCAGCCTCCCGAATGGACCAAATACTATTTATTACGGATTCTTGAGGTAATTCTTCATTCATAAGAAGGGAACAAGAATGTGCTTACTCTCCATGTTGTTGAAAATACAATAGTGTAATATCTATAAAACTCAAATCCCCTGTTCGCATTGGGAATGAAACACTATGCCAGTAAAATAATATTGGACAAAAAGGCAAAGGTGATAAGAACAAATGAAGGGCCATTCTTCTAGTAAATCTCTCTCTTTCTATAATCCTGCATATTTTCCAAGTCAACAGGGCTTTCGGTTAATATCTGTTTTTATTTTATTTTTTATTTTTTATTACATTAGTTACATTTACACAGCAAAATTACATAATAATAATATTTCGAAATAATTGTATATTTTAAAATGTGTACAAGTGTTACTTTGTCTTGTACGTCATAAGTTCCTAGCTAGACAGATTGCCGGTTCTAAGGAACCAAATGCTGGTGAAAAATGCCAAAAATGTATTCTGTAAAAAGAAAAGAAAAAAAAAGTTGTTGTTGTTTTTTTTAGATTAAATATATACTAAGTTTTTACTGATTGTGCCATTAATAGTTAACCATGTATAATTTTAAGTTTTAAGTGACATTATTTAATAATATTTCAAACTCAATCCTACCAATCAAACCATTTAGTTATTATTGTATCCACTTATTTTATTTCAGAGGGCGAAGTCTGTGCAGTTCAATCCACATATTTCTATTGTAATATTGAAAAATTAGGTTTAATCTGTCCTACAATTTGGGAGGCGGGTATGGGTACCGCCGCCCTGGGAACCATTTATTGGATAACCAACACCTCTGCCATAGGTCACCCCAAGTAGTTCGCTACGTTTGGTGACTTAGCAGGGGTGCCCGAGTTTGTGAGGTGTTTGTTTTGTTGAGGTCAGGTTTGTCCAGGTCTTGACGGCGGATGCGTCTGCTGCATCAGCTGCACACCAGGTGCATGGCAGGCCGGATCGGGAGATCCCCCTAACACCCTTTTTCTTACCAGAACTTTCTCTCCTTCCTTTCCTAAAAAGACCCTCCACACAGCATCCTCAAAGATGGCAAAGGCCCTGTGGGGAATTATTTTCCTCAGGGCCTCCAGTGTGGTGCTAATGTAAAAAAAAGAGTTTTTCAGAACAAACAAGATAACTTCAAAGTTGTACATACAGATAGCTTTGCGTAACAAAAATGTATTATTTATTCACACCGTTTTTGGGCTTTTATATTTTATTACATTACATGCGTGAAAGGTAAAACAATAAAACATTCAATTAAAATAATAATACAACTTTTAAAACATATTTTTCGTATTGGGCATATGGTACTTTTCTGAATTATTTATCCATGCGGAATTTAAATCTGCGTTGGTTCCTATATTGTTACAATGGTAAAGTACCTTCTGACGAATTTTGAAACAGTCTTACGAGATGGTTAAACCAGTCTCCAGCCTGTAATAATAATAAATATTTGGATGATTTGTGTAGCGCCGTTTTTGTGAAAAATTACCTCAAGGGTGCTGTACAAACTTACAATATATTTCTACAATCCTACTTCCAACTACAAACTATAACAACAACATAACAACTTATGGCTAAAAATTGCATCCACTGGTTCATCGGTCAAAGATACAAAACTATACCTATGTACAATGATTTGACCAATGAAAGCGATGCTGCGTGAAAATGTACATTTATTGTTTCATTTATATTCTCTCATCATCATCACTCCTGGCTCTACAACCACTGGTGGGTCTTGGCCTCCTCAAGTGTCTTCTTCCACTCATCTCAGTTTAGTACCAGCTCTCTCCAGTTTAGAAGCTCCAAGGTAGATATATCTTTGAAGACGTTGTCGCTCCATCTTAAGCTTGTTCTTCCCAGACTCTTTCGCCCTATCGGTCTTGAGTTCAGCAGGGACTTTGGTGCTCGATGCTCGGTCATTCTCTCTACATGACCCAGCCACCGAAGTCTTCCCAGTTTTATAAATTTTGTGACGTTTAGCTCCTTAAACAGAGTATGTAGCTCATTTATATTCTCTATTGGCAGAAAATATACAGAAATCGAAAATGGAACAGAAAATATACCGTACTTGAACGGTAGATACCTGTAGGCTAAATTCTTCTCTAAAGACTAAAATATGCTAATACCAATCGACATTGAATTAAATATTGAAGTTAACAATGGACATCAGATAATTCGAGCCTTTTATTAAAATATCGACCCTCTCCCAAGTTGTCAGATAAACAACTTCTCACAAATCACTCAAACACTGTATTCATTCATTCTCGATGCTGAACTCGGTAGCAAGTCGGAGCAACCAATCTAAATAACTTTTCTATGATGTAAAAAACATGAAAAGATATCAATCATTCTCAAGATGGAGGTGTGAATAAAAAAGTCCAACTTAATTCGATTATAAATAAGCATGATTAAAGAAGAACGCACAACAATTTGTCCAAATTATTTAAAATTATTTTTGAATTAACTTCACAATGGTATTCAAATTACCACCGAAATATTTAGAATTCACGGTTAGTTTGATACAGTCAGAGTAATTGATAATACGTGTATGGCGGATGAAGCAGTAAAAGCTAAAAGCCTCGAAACACATTAAAAAGTATGGGAAACTTGGGGGAATTAGAAATAATTTGTTTTTACCATAACATATTTTTTGTCGCTTATTTAATGTTACCACGTCAACGTATTAAAATAATTTAAGTTTCACGCCAGGTATAAGCTGCGACGGTTTTCGGTAAATCCTAGTAGCTATCTAACTTGGTAGAACTATAATTATTTTTTTTTATTTTATAATAATAATATTTGGATGATTTGATTTGTATAACCACAGATAGCATCCACCGCACCGGTTAGTCGATCAATAATTCAAAAATATGTATAACATCATAACATGGACTATATGGATTTGACAACGAACGTGATGCTACATTAAAATGTACATATTATTAATTTATATATTACGTATAGACAGATAATATACCTGCAGAACCATAATTACCTGGCAGGTCACTTTAGATGAACACTATTTTGTTTGTTTGTTAAAGAAACTAGCGAGTACCCGGCATGCGTTGCAAAGCCACTCAAAGAAAGAAAGTATTTGTGTTTTAATTCTGTTTATTGAAGTGCTTTCGGAGACACATTTTTTTCAATCAGGTGGTTTTCAGGTGCGTGAGTAGGCCACATACAGCTCTCTGTGTGAGAAGCATGGAATTTCTAAATTTAACCCCTACTATCCCCTAATGCTACTATGTCTCCTTTGCAATCCCTGCCTCTACCCCTCCTCGTCCCCCACCCTTTTACTGAGTATCTTTTCCCTTGCGGTTTTTTACAAATTTCATAACGACTGAGCTCACCATTAGTAATAAAAACCTTCGCGGGCGTGCGCACGCATGATACAGGAAATACCGAGTGACATATTTCATTCATTTTTATACACATAGATTTAAATACAATTATGTTACATTAACAGTTACGTTGTATCATATTTATATTAACTGGAAGCCCTGAGTTCTGCATTTGGGACTATTATGTCATCTTTGGAATGCTATGCAGAGAGATTCCTCGTTTTACATAGAGCGACAGACCAAATGTAGCCACCAAAACTCAATAGTTCAATACACTTTTGGGGATTTATGTTTTATTTGTAGGTTTGTGTAAGGCGTTGAGGCAAAGCGAATAAGTAAGACGTTGGTTCAATACTTACAAGTTTATTAACAATTTACAACAGACAAATAAATCAATCTGCAATTTAAATATTTGCAATAATAATGAATGTGACGGGCGAACAAATACGATAGACAAGTGACTCTTGCCCGAGAGTTAGAGCAGAATCGGTGGTTTTTGATGCAGCGCGAGGAGAGTGGCTTGAGATAAGGCTTGGATCCTATTGGTTCCTATTGGTGCCTAGGGTACCAATCGGGTGGCCAGACGATGCAGATCAGTGTCCTTTGTTCGACCTCTACACACTCATATCGATTAATTATATTTGTACTATAAAAATAATAACTAGCCATTCTATTTATAAAGAATGCATTAATGTTTGGTGATTCGAAGAGTTGTCGACTACATATTAGCTGATTTAATCTCAAATATATAATTACATTTAAGATTTAAAGTGAATTATAGCTTTAAAAATTCAGCTTACCAGCCTGCATTATATGTGTACTTTGTAGTCGTAATTTGTCATGAATATACAAATGTTTAATTTATTTGATTTCAGGAAACCGTGAAAATTGTATTCTGCCCAAGAGGATGTGCGAAGCTTTTCAAAACTAATATTGGTTTGCAAGGACGAAGTGTTGTGCGATACAGATCATATTGGGTTATCATAATCAGTCCTTTTTGCACATTTCTATGTACGTTTTATTTTTAAAAAGAAACCTATAAAATAAATACATAAATAAATAGAAAGCTTATAAAATAAAATTTAAAGAGAGAGTACGAAAACAATGTACAATATTGTTGTGGATCATGAATACTTAGAGCAGGTGGATGAGGATGGTGAATTTTCCATGAAATCAAGCTATATGTCCAAAATGGAGTGCTGGTACCTATACTGATGTGTGGCAGTGAGGTATGGAACTGGCAGAAGAAGTGTGAAAGTTAACTGAATGCTGTAGAAAATAGATCCCTGAGGCGTACCTATGTATGGTAAAACCATTTAAGATCGTATGAGAAATTTGGAAAACAAAGATGGCAAGGCTGCTGTAAATTTAATGAGTAAGATTAAGAAAGAAATGTTCATATGGTTTGGGCATGTAGATCGAATGAATGAAGAAATAGAGTAATGTAAATGTGAATGGTAGAAGAAGTCGGACACACCGAAGGAATACATGGCTCGATCAAGTTAATCAGATACTTGAGTCTGATGTATATGAGGCAAGGAGTGTGTGCCAAAATCAATTTGTTTGGCGGTCCGTCCTCTCTGCCTACCCCTGCGAGGAAACGGCGTGATTATTAATTGGTTAGTTAGTTAGGAAATAATTTACCGGACAGTTTGTTCAATTATCACTTTATTTACATGTTCATAATAATAGACAATCATAAAGACTCCATGCTCCATCACTTTAATACTCGAGCATAATATTATAACTTTATCAATTATAACATAAATACATATGCATATTACTTAACTCTTTCCATTTCACCAGACGACGAACCGGGAACATAACAATACAATTTATGTAATGTATAATATAATGTCATAAATATATTTAAATAATCAGTAGTGAAACAATTACCTATGACATACATACTTTGGATATACGCGAATTGGCTGGGACAAAACTGGCTATTCTGCACGAAAAAATAGTCGATTTCACCACATCTATCTAAAGATGACTTACATTATTATGTTTTACATATTTTTAAAACATCTATAATGCTCTAGAAGAGTCGCCAAGCAGTGGAACTAACTGACCTTGGATATTATTTTTGGATTTTCAAAAATCTTGTAAGCTTGCGCTTTTTTGCTTAAATATTGCTCAAAATTTAGATTGGGTCGAAACTATTCCAAACGAGCAAAAATTTTTACCATGCATGCCTTCATATGTAAAATGTACAATCCAAGAAATTGAGGATGTAATAAATGAACGATTAAAAAATCATGTTGAGACGTGCCGACTGTTATCACAAAATCTTTCATTTTATTTTGATAAAGAAAACAGCATATCACAAGGTCAAACTCAATTAAAATAATTTGAATAAAAAGGACTTTATCAACTGTTCCTGAATATTGCGTAGATAATATCGTTATTCTTACCATATAGTTAATTAAATCCCCGTATAAAAAAGTACATAAAAATAAAAATAACTTTACAAAAGCCAACATTCAATAAACTAACGCGAATCGGTTAATTTATTAATATTTAAACATCACCTCGATGTTCTTCATAAACTCATTACACTTCAAATTATTGATACATTTTGCAAATTGCAGTTTATGCTGTTCGACAGTTATATTATTTTCTTAAATTTGTATCACTATGCGGACTATAAATCTGTATAATAAAAAATGTCAATTTGTGAAGAAATTGGTGAATTAAAGAGATTGCGAGGTTTCGTTTTTAGTAAAAGCATTTTAAATATCCCGCGATCGTTAACAAGTGAATAATACTCGTATATATTTTTTTTAATTCTAGCACTCTCAATTTCACACATTTTATTTGAGTTACAGCATGTGTGAATATATTCTGATTATTTAGAAAGATACGCACCTATTACACACGTTTTTATACTGATTTCAGTAAAGTCTTTGATGCAGTTCCGCTTAAAAATTTTATTTGGAAATTAGGAAAGCTTGGTATACGTGGTAACATATTAGTATGGTTTATGGGCTATCTTACTAGTAGACAACAAATTTTAAAAATAATATCCTTAATATAATGCATTAAGTGGAGTCCCACAGGGTTCACACCTTGGTCCAATCTTATTTATCTTGTTTATAAATGGTGATACAAAAATCTTTTACGATATACCTGTCTTACTATTTGCTGACGACCTCAAATTTTTTGAAATTATTGGTAATATTAACCATTGTAATATTATTGAATATAATACCAACAAATTGTTAATTTGGTGCAATGCAAAGAGTCTACTTAAACATCTCAAAATATTAAATAGACAGAATTTCTGAAAAAATCCAATGATCTATAATCACAATATTGATAATATTCCAGCGCCCTTGAGGTGATTTTTCACGAAAATGGCGCTTTATAAATCAGCCAAATATTATTATTAATGATCTTAAGACATCAAAACAAAATTAAAGACTTGGGTATCATCAGGCAACGATATTACGAGTATAATCCCATATAAAAATGATGGCTTTCTACGGAAATGTGAACACTTTATATTTGTACCCGAGAAGCATACGGATGCAAGTCCAAAAAGGTAAATGTTCAGGAGTGCCAAAAAACTATTTTTTCTCTAACTATGGTCTCATAAATTCTTCGGATAGCTTTGCTGATAGATAAAATTTTTTATTATTAAATCAATTAGTTTTGTTTTAAAAACGATCAAATCAAACGAAATATTTTATAAACATAAATATTTATATCACCTTTAAAAATATTGTTAAAAAAAAAACGCTGACTTCAGTCAAACCAAAACATTCTGTTTCTAAATGAAGTGGAATATTTTGTTATGAAATGTGGTGTATTATGAAAGGGTCAATGTTTAATAATTGTTTACTTCCAAAAATAGCGTAGTAATGTATAATTTGAGTCATAATACTACACAATACGTAGGAATTGAGTCATAAGACAAAATTACGAGAAACAATTTTACTAAAAATTCTGCCTCAATACAGGTTCGCCTAGTGAGGCAGACTATGCACAGCTTAAAATATATATTATGTTACTTCTATATAACAGTTCTTACCTCCATATATTTTTTTTTTATTTTGATACTGCTTTATTGGCATCAATTATTATTATAAAATTATTCTTATAACAATGTTATTAACTTATAGATATTAACTTACTAATGCATCATTTATTACCTTATTTTTTAACTTTGTAAGTAACATGTTATGTCATAAAAATTATGTTTTTATTACTACTGTGTAAAAGAAAAGGAAGAAAATAAAAAGGGAAAATGTACTTAAAATGTAACCAATACCGACTGTAATATGATATTATATTATGTATTCATATATTTTTTGGATGAAATAAATAAATTAATTAATAAAATACTCAAAATGCAATTAAATCATAAAGTTGCACGTCAATGGTACATCCTTTTGCTTCTAAGATAGTTGCATGATGGTAGTTGCATCTGTATGCATTTTTGAAAATGCTATTTTTTCTTCATGATAGGACCAGTATCTTTCTGCCACTGATAAACATGATTATTTACTTTAAGTCTGCATCAAAAACTCTTTTTTTTAAATTTTGGACTTGCATCCGTATGCTTCTCGGATACAGATATATATATATAACCATATATTGTAATATGAATAAATGAAGTGGTTGTTTGGGTAATTGACATAGCTGTACTTGACGTGGCTGTAAACCCAAACAAACATCGACTTAAGCCAGCAGCTTTGCCATTCTTAGTGAAAACTTACCAAGAATGTGATAAATTTTGTATTGTCTGTTATCTTCGTTTGTTCTACTGCCCGCCATGATTACATACTCTATGTTTAATAAAGAAATTCCAACCTTCCTCTTCCCTATATCCTGTCCCCATTTCCTTCAAGCTGTTTTACTTCATCGTTTCTCCTATCTGTTTTTTTATACTAGTACCACTGGCTCCAGAAGAAGTCATGTCAGTCACCTCGTTGGGAGTCATTAGCGGTACCACATAAAAAATAATGCTGCAGCAGACAAAAACTAATTTAGATCGCCTTATGGATTCTGATCGTCTAACTTCAAAACTAAAATGGCACGTGATGGCATTGCTTCATAATAATCATAAATTATTGTTTTATTATGTAACCAAGTTAATCAGTGGAAAAAAGGGAAAACACACCAACTTGACGTCAATCTACATAAATCTATTTTTGAAGAGTTATTACCTAATTAGGTAGGTATTAATCCTAAATATCCACTGTATTATAACTTCATCACAATTCTACAAAGTTTAAAGATCACTCCATACTTGCCTAATCTTTTATAGACATAGTTTCTTATCGCGTACATAAAATTACAAAATATTGATAGCATCGTGAAAAAAAATTATTAGCATACAATGCCGAATTTGGGTTAAACACTTGAGATTGCGAGATTACATGTAAATTTATGCGTTGGTTTTAAAATGTATTAGGTACTCGTGATTAGAATATAATATTGTAATATTAATTACTTGTTGATATCTTCTCCTACGTCACACGTGGACAACTACAGACGGGGAAGACGGAGATTGCAACCTCACACCGGACTGAGATCAGAACATCAAATATACCTATGCACCGCACCGACCTGAAAAAACCTCTAATGTCAATCATGCATTTCAATATGTATGTTGTATTCACCATTTTAAGATGAAACCATACCAAATAATGCAAAATAATACGTTTTTGATTTGAAAATTTGATCGCTTAGAAGTATTATAGATGCTTCAATTAAAAACTGCGTGTAGAACATATCTTACCCTAAAAAATATATCGGTCAAGTCTTTTAATAAGCCTAGAAAAAAATAATTATAAGGTCAATAAAAAACACTTTGAAGTCCAAACTCTCCTATTTATAAACCTATGATATGGTATTATTGTTTAATGTGGCAAATTTAGTTTCTTTTATGATAATCGCAAAAAAATGAAATTTACGCCCGAACCTCACAAAATAAAATATAATATGCATTTTTGCGTTGTTATTTTTGACATCACGGCGACAATACCAAAGTGAACCTTATACCGTCTACCGAAGAACGACTGGCAGCGGCCCCTATTTTCTGTCACTACTCCTTCGGACGGAGCGGATAAATGACGTGTTAGGCTCCGCGCCGCTTGTTTTCGTGAAATCAATTTAAAAATTCCGTTTTATTACCAATGCATAAAAAAGGAATTAATATTCTTTACAGGCCTTTACGAATTCAACATGTAAAAAAAAATCTCAATTATCTTTTCCAATCTTTCCAAAAGCTTTTTTTCAAGTATTTTTAAACTCCTCCCATAAAAAGGGCGTGAATTCCTATTTAGATTTTTTCCTGTACTAGTGGATCGCCTTAAGGCGAAGATTAATCCTAAATCACTATTTTCGATCAATCTTTGCTCCGAATTCATTTACATTATAAATACAAAAATATGCTTTGGATTAATAATTAATTGATGCTTTTCCTATCGTTTCTATTGAGTAGAATTAATATAAAATTGTCAATTACTTACTTCTAAAAAAAATTAACTATAAAAAAATGTTTTTTTTTTCATTAGAAATGTATGAACGCATCTTTTGAAAAATACTATTTTATGAATAAAATTATCTGTGACATCTTCCATTGATTAACGTTATATTTATTATAAAATTATTCACAAAATAATAAAAACCACTTTTGCGCTTAAAATGGTGTCCTCGAGACTTCTTATGCCTATTATCTATGTTCGTGGCGATATAAGGCACACTAAGAACACATATTTTCGACTTGTGAATTCCTCTAAGCCAGTGGTTCCCAACCTTTATTTGACCAGGGTTAAAATTTATTTGTTCTCACAGGGACCACAAGGTAAAATAATGATAAGCTGTTAATCGCGTAATTAAACGCGTCCTTGCAATTACTATAATTTTGCATGTGCTCTTCTTGGACTTCTTCAGCTACCTGTCCATCATTAATACCAAAAGGGTTACTAATCAGCATTTGAATACCTTTTGATTTGATTTTTATAGTAAATGAATAAATGTTTCGTGGACCATATTTTAGATCTCGCGGACCACCTGCGTGGTTCCCGAACCACCGGTTGGGAACTGTCTCGACACAGGTATATCCCAGTGAGACAGGCATCGAAAAACCTAATGTCAACATACGTTATACAGAAAAAAAGTTACTGTTATAAACCTATAAGCCAGGTTGCATTTTAATTTGGATTAGGAAAGATGATTTGAATAGATTTTCCTACAAAAAATACAGAAATGCCACATTAAATTTTCGATCAATTAGGTACTTACGGTTTTTTTTAATAAAAATATAAACAATTCTTTTTTATACATTTATTAAATGCTTATTATTTTTCTAAATACTTATCGTTGGAATGTGTCGGCCTTTGGCACTAGCATTTTCCCAATTTGTAGTAAAACCCTGTAAAATAAAATTTTTAAATTTCATCTGATATTGATTTAGCAAGTTTTTGTGACAGTTAACTGACTACTGGAAAAGAATAGATGAGGTAATAAAAGCGTAGACACTGACTAAATGCTCAATCGCCTATTGATTTATAAGAAACGATTATAAAGGTTGGAATTAAAAAGGTAATACCCGTCTTGAAACAGACTTTGTCTAGTGAGGTGGGTAAAAGAAAACTATGTACATAAATAAAAATAAAATAAACGCCCGGGTTGTCAGCACTGAAACTGTTTGTTCTGTAGTTATAAGGTACCTATTAAAGAAAACAGAAACGGGTATCTTAGAAAACCTCACTGAGCCGAAAAAAATCATCATGTATGTGACCTATTGTTGAATTAAGGTTCGGTCACGGGCAGCGTTAACAGCGCGAGCACTTGAACCTGTTGAACCGCGAGCGCTTATGTGTTGTACCGATAAAATATTTCTTCTTATGGTAGGAGAGGGGGTCAGTTGAATTAGAGAGTGGCCGCGAAATATCATTTCTTTGTATTGGATCTGTAAACTTGACAGCTGTCATCCGCACGTTTACGCAGCTCCGTAATTAAAATTACCCCGTCTCCTGCTTACGGCGGAGAGGGGGTCACATAATTTTTCGAATATCGTGTGAGCAGTGGTTTTGGCGTATAACTTTGAGCTTCCAGCGCATCACCTGCTTAGTGCTTAGGTGTGACAGGAATTTTATGTCGAGCGATATTGTGCGTTCGATTATATTTTATCTTTTATAGCAGTGTGTGACACCTACATTAGGATGCTTCGTGTGTTTTTTTTATTTCGCCAAGAATAATTATTTTCAGTCAGAACGTTTAAAGGTTAGGAATAATATTTTTATATTTTAGAAAAACATGCTATTAGATAATATTGGCAAGTGAGTTTATCACGAATTTTACGGCAGATACCTACCTCAATGGCACCCGATGTAATTATAACATGAAGAGTATAATTGTGAAAAAAAAATTTTTTTAAATTAATAAAATAAAATTTATTTGCCCACGCCGGGATACGATCCCGCGACCTTCAGATTGGGAGTCAAAAGCCTTAGCGCTAGAACACGCCGGCCGTCAAAGGTACTTCCGTATAGCAAGGTACTTCTTAACACTCCTTTTCTCTTCCCACTACCTTCAGTTTCCCAACATAACCCATTTGAGGATGCCTTAGTCCAACTGTCTCCGGACAGTATTATGTAATATTATGATATAAATTGCTATTATAATATTATAAAGCTGGTTTTAGATGGGTTTCCGTGGTCGAGAGATAAGGCTCTGGGTTATCAATCGGAAGTCTTGGAATAAATTTTATTAGAATATTTGGTGTTATTTCAGGATTTATTCACTAAAAATAACATGTACCCAGCATACGGGATGGTATATATTGGATATATGTATATATGGTATATATTATGTATATGTATATATTGGGATGGTCCGATGCTCTGTGGGGAACCCGCTTGCACAGCGCGGGTGCAAACTGTGCGCCCTAAAGTTTTTATATTTTCAGCGCATTCCTTGGTGTGGGAGATACTCTCAGCATCGCTCAGGTGGAAGACCACCATTCAGAATTGTAACGTTGCTTTAAATGACTTTAGCCGTTTTGTGACCAGATCTAAATATTCAACTTCACAATATTACCAATTAGAGATGCCGTAGTCTCATCTGTTCCGAAAGTTTGGGAACAGCTGAAACTGTTATACGTTAAAATGTCAATAACAATTTATAATTTATTCCTGCGTAACATTAAGGTACCTGCTTATACATATACCTTTAAAGTTGGTTGATAGTTAGATAGGTACTTATTGATATCGACAAGTGTTTCTTCACGTTTGTTAGTCACTGGCGCCATGCCTGAAAATGTCTTATCTTCAATTAAGCGAGAAATCTATGAAATACAACAAAAATTAAATTAATTGTCTACTTTATCGGAACGCCTACAAAGTGTACAAAATAAAGATTAGGGATTCTGAAATTAATTCAAATTGAATACATTAATTCTTATCTTTTAGTAGTGAGTTTCTCTCCGTAAACAAATAACCTGCGTTAGATTTTAACGTGGGCTGGTCAAAAATTTCGTATTAAAACGTGGTGCAGAGTTTTCCAAAACTTTTTTTTAGGTTATGTTCTGTGTTGTGCAATAGTTATAATTTTTGAAGTGTTGAAATTTGTGTGCATCACATTGAATAAGGTAGGATTTTTATTTATATCAGGTATTTTGTTACCAATATCGTATTTTACGTTTTCTTCGTTGATTTTTTTTTGTTGAATCCAAGAGGGCGCCAAAAGAAAAATCAGTATAGTTGACTCTGTTTTTCTTGCAGGTAATTTATTTAAATTCACGAGTTTCTGAATATTTCATATGATTATTTAATATAAAACAGTTTGCTGTGTTAAATAGTTTGAAATAATATTTTTTATAGTGTGCTTTTGTAAGTCGCGCAATTGGAGTTGGGGTGAAAGATACATATTGTGTGTATTGGTGTATCTGTAGGTAAACGCTTTCGGCAGCGATACACTTGAGACGCGTTACTGAGAAACAGGGTTTTGTCTTGCTTAAGCCTACCAATTGTTTAAACGGTCACAAAAATAAACATTCGCCGAAATCAATTTCAAGGTACATTCGAAAGTTTTATAGCGTGTCTCTACTTTTTTCAATTTCCCAAAAATTTTCTTTTCTGAAGTGGAACAACATAATTTAAACACGTATGCTGCTGTATACAAGCAATGGATATGTATGAGCACCTACTGTGTTCAACTCAACTCTGATGACTATACCTATCTCTTTGACTGATAAATAAAAATACTAAAGGATCACTAGGTAATAAATTAATGTAATTAATAATGAAGTTTCGCTTAGCAATACTGTGATTGTTAGTTTCCTATGAATGAAGAAATGCCACAAGTTAGATTATGACTTTAATATTTAAATTGATTTACGGTGTTAAAAAAATGATAGACTGATGTTATCAATTATAAAAAGTTATCTCTCCAACGCGACTGTAAACACTCTTCAGACGCCACAAATACCTGCTGGAAATAAGAATAACAATAGTTTTATCTATGTACGTGAAGGTATACACAATCCGACGTAAAAAATTGTAAATAAAATATGAAATTTGTATTACACTTGGTAAAAAAATACTCTTTCGTAATTTCATTCTAAAAGAGGCTTGGCAGAAGGTAAATGACCTATTAATTCTAAAACGATCGATTATTTAGTTATTATATATACAGGGTGTCCGGGGGTAAAGTGCGTTAACTTCGGGAGGTGATTCTACATGATATTATAAGTAAAAAAGACATATGATTTTTTTCGAAATTCTATCTTTTAGGGGTTGTTTTGTGGTAAAAAGATAAAAATAGACTGGCGGGTGCCGCCAGCTTTATTTTTTTCCGCTGTTACGATACGGGCCAGTCACAACCATGATATGTTGCCACAATCGTGCCCGGCAGGCTCCCAGCAAGTAAGATTATACCTCAAACTAAGGATTTTTAGTAGGTACGTCTTTTTGTATGGGAAAGAAAAAGTTGGAATTTCGGAAAAAGTAGTTAATCTTTTTTACTCCTACCATCATGTTGAATCACCTCCCGAAGTTAATGCACTTTACCCCCACACCCTGTATGTTATAAAGAAATAAATAAATTAAGATTGTGTTTGAGAAACAACACCAAAGAAATGATAAAAAAATAATCTTTTCTCAACCTTCTCCGGCGACTGCAAAATACTTTTTGATTGTAGCTTGAAAATTCTCAAAATACAGAAAAGATACGCATCATGCATCACCAATATTTTGAATTTATGAAAATATATATTTAAGGGTTTCTAATTGAGGTAGGTTATATCTATCTCGCCGTAACCATCTGTTAAGTTTTTACACAAAGTTAAAAATAACGAAATTTTGCTATTTTTGCCGATAAAATCAGAGTAAATTATAATAAAAAATAGAAATTTACAATCAAGAATGACATAAAACTTAAAGTTTTAAATGTTTGCAAACGATGGTTTCTGAAAAATAATTAAAGACTTAAAAATTAAGAAGACAAAATTTGAAAGAAGATCGTGGATAAAATACGTTTTAAACGTAATACGTGGATAAGGTGTTTTGATTGGCCTTTTATAAATAAAACACGGTAATAAAAAAACCCTACAAACCTTTACTTGTTAAAAAAAACTTCTGTATAAATTACTACTATTTTTTTAATTCTTTTACAATAACTCCACACAGGAGGCCCTGAATAAAAAAAATCCCTCAGGGCCTATGTCATCTGAAATGCTGTGTGGAGGGTCTTTTTGAGGAGAGGAAGGAATGAACATTGGTCTTGAAGAGACCCATGTTGTAGGAAGTAGGAAACACAGAGACCGGCAAATCGTTCCACAGCCGAGCTGTTGAACACAAAAACGAGTCGAAGAAACGATCCGTTCTCATGCGACAAATGTCAACCGTGTACATATGTATGTTGGGCACGCGTTTGGCGTGTTTCCCGACTATGCACCGATGCCGAAGGGATCAATGACGCTAGTTTCTCAGAGCATCTTCCATTGTAATACCGGTAGAATAAGGTTAGCATTCCCACCCAACGCCTGTGCTCTAAAGCTTGCAATCCGTCTGTTAAGATGGGGGAATCTATCAAACGGACCATTACACAATTTTTAAAATGAAAGAATTGTAAAATTAGATAAGCTTATTATTAAATGATGATAACTCAATTACGGCTTGCAGATGGATGGGTACGACAGTTCTGATATGACCAACTTCAATTACTGATTTTATTATAACAAGTAGTTACGTAAACTCATCAGTAGCAAAATATGTGTGTACATTTAATGTTAGGTAAATTCAGTTATCCTGACTAGTTCTAAATGCGACGATAGTATTTATCAAAGAGATAAATTATTGAAGCTCCTTGTAAACTTTGTCCCGGAAGAATAGCAACATATTTTATGCGGTGATCTGCGGAGTATTGTTATATAGTTGTTTTGGGGGTGAGCGGCATTCTCATAAGGGTTTTTAAAACGCGATGCTATTTCAGAACTTGTATTTGTATGAAATCAGTTATAATAGTTAATTGAGCTTTTTACGTCTTATAAATGAGCTACGTACTTGAGATTGCAGTCAACAACAACATCAATAATAATATAATAATTTGCACCTCTAATCTTAAACCATGACAAGTCAAAAACTTGCATTTTAGAGTTTATAATGCAAACATATCGATAACATTATTAACGCCCGCTCAAAAACTATCACGTCTCTAAACTAACTCTACAAATTTGAAAAACACGTACCACACATATTCTTTGATTTATTTCCAAGAATTGAAACTTTGAATTAAATTATCTCAGAATTATCTAGTATAAGACTATGGGTGCGAAATATTTATTGGTAGTCTTAGATCAACTGACGATTAAAAAAATATATATTATTAAATTTAATTAAGGCATTACTTAATTTCAGCATCACTACGAAATTGTGAATAGTTAAATAATATATATTTTTTACATTAGCTCCACACAGAGGCCCTGAGGAAAATAATTTCCCTAGAGGCCAGTGGCATCTTTTGGGACGATGTGTGGATGGATTTTTTAAGGAAATGAAGGAAAGGAAGTTCTGGATCCGAGTTCTTGGGTGTAGACTGGATACTGGGTGCTACCGGGACGCACGGGTTCTGTCGGAGCTGGACCTCGCAGCCGAACCCGGATAGAACCCGCATAATAACCTGCACAATCTCGGAGGCATTCGGGCTCCGGCTTCAGGTTCACTCCGAGTCCCGGGTTTAGGGTCCGAGTCCTGGACCAGGTTCTCTGAGAATAGTCGATTTGAAAAAGGAGTAGAAGTAGAATCCGCTTCCCGCGAAGAACCCGAATTCAAGAGCCCATCCAGCTGAACCTACACATCGCTACCTCCCACTGCGGTGGAAGGCGAAGCATTGACTGAGTCCTGCTGGATAAGTCAAGAGGTCTCTCGTATTCAGTCCCTACCTAGCCTGCCTTGGGTAGTAGGTGAGCAGACTCACCCGCCGCCAAAACCCACAGAGACAACCCCGACCTCACCCCTGAACCATGAATCCGGGCACCCCTGCTATGTCACTTGAGGTAGACCTATGCAGAAGTATTGGTTATCCAATAAAATCGAAATGTTTGATAACAACCAAAGCGCGCTTGTGGTAAAAACAGGTCGGCGTGAACGACCAGAAATTCAACACCAATACCGTAAAGTATCGCGTCAAACATTTTTCTCCTCGTGTGAAGCCGGCTGCTGAAGGTACCCAGCTTGCTGCCGAGTCTCAGGAATCTTTGCCAAACAAAGCAGTGAATAGCGGTTACAGGAAGGAAATTGTTTTTCCAACAATATACATTTCCGAAAGTCGTTAAGAGGCGGCTTCCGCCATTCTCCTTCAAATATTGTGTATAGCGTTTATTTCAAATAATTTATGGATACACATTTTATGGGCCTTAGAACCTAACAAATATTATTTGGAAGCTTTGGATATTTCCACGGTTCTTATTTTCAGTTTCTTCGAAATGTTTTCAGATTGCTAAATACAATCCAAATCTTCTTATCTATCGTTGAAATTACAAAATCAAAATGTATTAATTCTGAATGAATTTTGAAGTTTGCAAATCTGTAAGGAAGGCACGTCTGATAAAGCCATTTGAAAAATTAACACTAGATATGAAATAAAAATTTCCAGGAATTAAATGCCTGCTTTAATGGAATTTGCCTTAAATAACTTAGAAATCTTCATTCATCACATTCGGGATCTAAAAAGACTAAAAACATTAACAATAATAAAATTGTAATAATAATATGAACGTTTTAAATTGTTTAGTATATTAACGTTTCAGCAAATTACCATTTTTAAAATGTGTTAAAAAAAGTCTCAAAGAAAAAAATATTAAAACTTATTTGATAATAATGGAGTAGAATTGCTACACTATAATGGCAATGGTATCCATTACAATTTAGACGAACATGAGCTTAAAAGTTATAAATAACCAAAAAATATTTTTAAATAACCCGTTATTAATTTTGTTCCCTTTGTAAATTTCGTCTATCCATTGACATCCTTAAGTCTATTATTTTAATTAGTTTTAGATAAACCCTGTTGAAGTAAGCATTACTTACGAAACGTGTTGGTTTTTAAACAAGAAAAGTGATTATTTTATTAATTTTGAGAAACTTTTTAGTTGCATTTTTAATTTTTTAAAACAACTAAATGCAAAACCATTGTAATAATATTTATGACGCAATATTTTTTATACAAAACATTTACAAGTAAAAGCAAAAAAGTTATTATATATACCAACCAAATTAAAAATTGACGCTTCTCTAACAGTCACCTCTGTCCTGATAAAATATTACTCATATTTACGAAACAATAAAAATTAAAATATACATGTAGGTACCTGCTATAACCTGTTCAATAGAATTCAACAGAATTAATTATTATTGTTGATAATAATAGTTCTCCTTTACCCAACTGTTGTTTACCTGAAAGATACCTTATTAAAATAATTTCACACTCTGCATGTCAAAACATTTTGATCAGATAAACAGATATCTTCCCTGTATTTACCTTCGTGCGCATTATACAGAATTATAATATGTGGCCCTAGAGATAAGCCTGTAATATCAACAGAATTTTGTTTTTTTTAGATTTAAATAATCAGAAGCTTCCGGTGTGGTACGTTTATTTATGAAATGGTTGTATCGTTTAATCGAATTAATTATTAATTTTCGCCTAAAACACGGCCTTAACTGGCGATAATTATAAGGTTCTAACCACCGGCCATGGAGAATGATAGGGTTTGTTCTAAATTACCTCTATTAAGTATGTTTAGATGGTGGTACCCTTGTTTTATGAAGCATGAGTAAATAAGGTTACTTCGGGTCCGATATGTCCGGTAAAGATATCTGAAGGCGACCTCCGTAGTAGATCAGCAAACACCTTAGCCCGATTCTCATAGGTAGCATGTACGAAGCCCCGCGTGAAGCAAAAATTATACATTTATTTCTGCGAATTATTTCTCGTATGCTGAGCAGAATTTGAGAAATCATTATATTTTCAAATTTGATCAAAATAAATATGATATTCATTTTCACATTATTAACAAATGAAAAGGAATATGATAATATGAATGGTTAGCTTTACCCAAGGGTGTACCTAAACCTTCTTGTAATCTTTTTAAAACTGTCTAAATATAATATAACTAGCTGAAGTCCTCGGCGTTGCCTGGGTTTTGCACATAGTTTTTGGAATTCAGATGTAGACATGACCTTCATCTTGTTTTGGAGGCCAAATTTTCAAAATCTGATCAAATCGGAATAAAACTGTAGATTTAAATTTTTAAATAAGAAAACACTCCAAAAGAAGAGTGTCCTGGGCGGCAAAGCCATATTTTTATACTAATCTACAATAATATTTGCCAAATTAATGAAATTTTTCACACAAAACAAGAGAAATGTCACTGTTTAAATGAAATTTATAAAAACGCCTTGTGTTTTATAACCCTTAAAGCAGAATTTAGAAACGTGAGAAAATTACTTCTTTCTCAATGTGAGTTTGATTTCCGATATGTAAATTAGAGATGGGCGAGTTTTGCATTTTACCATAGGCCTCCGAGGCGTGGTTCCTCTTAAAAGTTGGTACCTACTCGAGTTTTAGGAGCAGATCCCGGGTCCGAGTTCTTTTGTGCAGACCGGCCGGAGCCGGATCTTGGAGCCGGACCCAGATGGAACCTGCACAAGAACTCGAATCCGGACGGGAACCCTGACGACTCGCGAGACATCGCTAATGTAAATATCAAATATTTCTTCTAATTTACTTTATTACATAAGATCAAGCCCGAACATCCGATTAGTGTCTACGATTAATGCATTTCCTTCGTATCCTTATAATCATTTTCTTTTCAAGTAGACCCGAATTTTTAAGCAATAAAATACAAGAAACAGGAGTGTTGAGGCAAAAAATATTTTATTTTAGGTTTCAACTTTCTGAAATGGATGAAAACCCCTGAAATGCGGACTCACCAACAATACTTACCGACTATACTTACCTATTTCTGAATTTACGAACGAAAAATGATTGTTTCAGAAAATTCTCGTAACCCGTGATGCAGTAGTTTTTGGAAATAGGATAATTTTAACAAATACGCAGTACGGAACAGTCATGACTAAACACGCCATGATTTTAACAGGTATCTATTGAATCTGAAGATAACGCATGTCTCTAAGTAAATAATCTTACAATTGCATTTCAGAAAACATGTTTCCCAGTAAAATGCAAAATACATAAGCATAATACATTTTATGCCAATAAATAAACAAAATAACGAATTCGCACAAAAGTTCATCTGAAAGATAACATAATTTTATTATAAGTTAAGCAAGTAAGTTGAGTACAAAACTGTTTTACGTAATATATTATTAAGTGGGGAGGAAATAATAAAACCAGTACTTGCATATGGTACAAACTGCTAGCACAAAGGTAAGAAATAAAGTTTTTTTTCATTAGCGCTACACAGGAGGCCGCGAGGAAAATAATTTCAGTCACGGCCGATATCATCTTAGGGGATGCTATTTGAAGGGTATTTTTAAAGAAAGGAAGGAGAGGAAGTTTTGGGGAGGAAAAAGGTATAAGGGGTCGATAGGAATCTAAGGGTCAGAATATCCAAGAGTGGCGGACGTATGAGTTATGAATCCATTCCTTCAACCGCGGTGCAAGGCAATGGGTCGAAAGAGTCCGGCTGGAGAGGTCAGAGATCCGCCAACCACGCAGCCGATAGGCAGAAGCTCCGCCGCCGCCAAAAGACCCGGACAAACCTCATCCCATGTACTCGGGATTTATAATATGTAATTATTATTTACTGACTTAAATTTTTCATAAAGGCTGGTCTGAAATGTGGTTGTGAAATAAGTGTACACCCAGAACTACAAAATCAATGGCTGTAAAGTAGGAATTATATAAATATTCAAAAGGTAAGTTAAATTTTCAGAAAAACATATTGTTTAAAGAAGCATTCATCCAGCAGTCCACAATGGAGTGCTGGTACCTACCCTGATTTATATTGGCAGTGAGGCAGGGAACTGGTAGAGGACGAATGAAAGTAGTCCAAATGCTGTAGAAATGAGATCTCTGAGGTACATGTGTGATGAAACCATGTATGATCGGATGAAAAATGTGGAAATTCGCATAAAATATCAGGATGACGAAAGCGTAATGGTTAAGATTAAGAAAGGGACTCGAAGATGGTTAAGGCATGTAGAACGAATGAACGAATACAGGAGTTTAAGGAGAATATATGACGTGAATGCAATGATAGAAGTCTGGAACGCCCGACGAAGACATGGCGCGATCAAGTGAACCAAATACATGAGTTGAGTCACCTCAAGAGTCGGATTAACATAAGGGCACATACGAGACGAATGTGAATGAAGCAAGAAGTGTGTGCCAAGACCGAGTTGTTTGGCGGTCTATCCTCTCTGCCTACCTATATCAAATGTAAATTGAAATACCTAGTATGTAAAATAATTTAATGCAGGTTTTATTTTTGTATTTTGTACGGATCAACATTTGACCAATGTTTTTTTGTGTAAAAGTTTTTCTCATCTCGAATGAACAAAGTGATTCTTCTTTAATAGTGAAAGGACCGTAAAATCCTGTGTTTTATTAATACTTTTTAGATTTCACCCTGCGACCTAACAACTCGAGGTCGGTATAGTTGTTGATCCGGTAATGTATCGGTTCTCACGCGCCGCGCCGCCAGCCGTTTTATCCTAAGTCCTTACCTCCATACTCCTTACCACAACTCACTGTTGGGGTTATTGCGCCCAAAGGACATGCGTTACTCAAATGTATGGCCTATAAAATGGGGAATGAAGTATTTATATTTATGTTCGCGGATTAGTTTAACCTTAACAAAGAGCTCGGTGACAAATTATTTATTGTACGTATGTGAATATGTATGTAGTTTCAATGTATCTCAAAAGATATCGTTATAATAAGTGATTATATGTCCCAATGCGCTTCAACAGAGGTTAGTTAGTTGGATTACATGAGATAGAGACAGCTTTGCACCGATCATATCCGATCTACAGGTGAGTACCCTTAGTGACCATTCTCCCTGCCCCAGATTAACACAGAGCATCCTTACATCCAGTTACATATTCATTGTAAATAAGACGATAATAAAAACGACTCGAAATCTAGATGAACCAAAGTATAATTTGATACTCCCGATCATCATATTGTTTAAGAGAAAAAACAATAGTACGCCATGTTTATCTTGACTCAATAAACACTCATATATCGATTTTCTATAAGTAGATCTACTAGGGTCAGTAAAAAACTAATGCCTCCTATTTTAATCTAATTAAATAAAGTTAGTATGAAAAAATTGAATTTGGCGCTATTCCTCAAACCTTCATCTACAATCTACTGCAATAATAACTTTCTGCGTCAACAGATAGCAGCACTGCAGTCGTTTCCAAAATGGCCGATATCGATGTTCGTATTAGTCAGCGTTCTGTGATTGAATTCTTGAATGCAGAAAGTGAAACGCCTATTCGCATTCATCAAAGACTGACAAATGAGTACGGTGATGCAACTGCACAAAAAATGTAACGGTTTCATGGAACCTGAACCATCAAAAAGGCAGTCAATGGAATGGCATCACATAAATTCAAAACTATGCCACCGGCAGGGTAAGTTATGGCGACAGTGTTCAGGGATGCAGAGGGTTTGATTATGGTTAATTTATTGGAGCAGGGATGCACAATAAATTCTGTCCAATACTTCACAACCCTTAAAAAGCAGCACGTCTCTCGCCAAACAAAAGCTATAATGGATGACCTAAGGAAGCAGGACCGTGCATGCAAGGGTATTTATACCAGAGTTGTATTCATGCCCTTGTTAAAAGATGGACGAAAACTTTGGAAATGGACGGAGATTATTTATTTATTTTGCAGAAACAAACAGTACATAATTACGTGTTAGAAAGTAGTTACAAGTTGTAGAATTAATACAATAATTGGTACCAATGACATGTCGCTGTTATATAATATTTGTTTTTATGTGACAAATTATAAATTAAACCTATATTAAATTAGTAAATTATTGAGAAAGAGGTGTGTGTGTGTGTGTGTGTGTGAGGGTGTGTGTGTGTGTGTGAATATGTGTGTATGAATATTAATTATATTGAAAAGTGAAAAATTAATCAACAATAATGTGGATTTCGACCCAAGTAATTGCATTTTTTATTTCTTGACAGTTAAAGGAGAAAAAAAATAGGAGGCATTGCCTTTTGACTGACCCTCGTATTGACTTCTTTATATTAAAAAGAACATTATATATGGCACAGAACATTAATTTTAAAGGTAGGTATGATGTTTACAAAGTCATGAAGGAATGATTAATTTAGAGCGGTGGGTTGGAATTTTAATAACTTGTAGCAAAATAGAGAATCGTTTTTTAGAGATACATATGTCGAAAATTTATATTTAGATAAACAGGAGAGTTGGTATTATTAAGGATGTTTACAGAAGAGGTAGATTCTCTAATTCTCATTTTATGATGCGATGTCAGTAATCTTATGCGGTGTTTTGAGTTGTTATTGAGTTTGAAAAATGTAAAAATGTTTCGAATAACTACAACCCTTTTTCTCAAAATTAAATATTTACTAATTAAATAACGATTTAAAAATTACATACAATTTTGTTTCTATGGGATGTTTTTTATACCGAATTTCCCAAAAAAAGAAAACAATCGGTTGTCAAGCTTCAGCTACTTATATAAAATTGTGTCTAAAAGAATAAACCCAATAAGATGCATTTTTAGAATCCAACAACCAAAAACTCATGTAATATCTATTTGCGACACGTAATCGTGTCAGTTTGTGGACTAACATACTCAATCCTAGTTTAAATACCTTATTATTTATTTTCGTGTCTTTTCGACGATCAAATCAATGCATTTTATAATTAAATACATATTTCTGACTCATTATCTAATCAAAAGCTTTACGTGAAATACTATCAGAATAATAGAAAGTTGTATTACGCATGGGTGTAATGTGAATGCCAATTAATAATAATTTTCTTCTTGTTATACGGATTTGGTAGATAGATACCGCTCATAGAAGTGAATCACTCTAAACTGATTATCAATCTAATTTAATTTGACTTAAGGCGCGTATCTCTGCACACAAAGAAGAAGATGGAGAGATATGTAATTACGAATGTTGGAGAGAGTGCGCTAATATTTAAAACAGTAAAATTGAAGTGAAATTTGTGAAAATTTTTAATAAAACAGGATTCGTTTAAAATATGGCAAAAATCTCTATGGGGTTGTCTAAAACAGCATTTAAGGACACACTGTGACTTTTTTCATACATATAACTGGTAAAATAACTGAATCAGATTTTGGGAGCATAGTTTCCGATTTTTTTCTCTTGAGGGAATTTCATATAATTTGCGTTTCGGTTGAGGAATGTATAGATATTATCTTAAAAAATAACATGTATTTTTTAAAAACTTCAAATGTTTAAGGGGGATATGTAAGAAATCGGTAGAAATTCGGGTGGCGGCGGCTTGCAAACTCCGTGGCGAAGTAACAAAATACTTGAATTTGAACCCAAGTTTCGCGACACAATGTCAAATATAAATGTTGTGTAATTGAAGTACAAACTTCTTTAGCACATTTGTGTTTTGAAACTCGATAAAACGGAAGCGAACAATACTAAAAAGAGACAAACGCTTACATCTATAGGATTTAGAAAGGAATGATAAAGGAATAAAATATTTATTTATTTCACGGATACTCGGTTCGAATATAATACGATAACTCCACGGTCCCTCGCAATTCTCCTTTAGTCTAGTCTAAAGGTATAAAACGCCTGATGAACCTTAGCGGCTGAACATTCAGCGGACCAAAGGTCAAATCCTACAAAATCCAAAAAAAATATATATTTGTAAAATCAATATCCAATCTTCAAACCACTCCAAAATAAACAGGCTAAGAAAAGACTCCGAAGAAGAAAACACAAATACTAATAAGATGACCAAATGTGTATGAAAGGTGCACTGGAATTCGACCATAAAATATGGAAAAAATCATCCTTCACATTGATAAAAAAAAGTGCTTTCTAGTCTCCCCACTCTTGCCGACTTTAGTTTTCTGAAGGTTTCACTTCTGCCGCGTGTGAATTGCACACCCTGTTTGTTTTAAACACCGCAAAAGAGTCACAACGGCCAGGAGTCGACACATTTAGTCGGCTATGTTGCGAGGAAAAAGGAGCTGGAGGGAAAACCGATGGAGATGAGTTAGGCAGATATGGTTAACACAAATATGTTTACCCAGACAAAATTTCGTGATTTAAAAAATATTAATAACGAATTGCCCACTCCGTTTTTTTAATTATACATTTCTACGCCATTCAGGAGTACTACACATACAGAAGCTACGATATAACGTGATATCCATTTATTATAATATTATAAATTCGCTAAGTGGAAAATTATTCTCGATAGCTGAAAGCTTCCTCACACGTTCGCTTCTGGTTAAATATGCGGTGGGGGTACAAGGAACAAGGAACGGTTCGTGTCTCGGATAATCATGGAAGCTTCCGTCTATTGTCGCAAGGCGCCACGCCGCTAATACAGGTTTTCATTTGACCGTAGAGATCTATTCTCATTGGAATACACTTATATATTGCAACAATTTAAAAATAGATTGTTGATATATAATAATTAGTTGTATATTATCAATCCTAACAAACATAAAATTGATCCGACTAACCTGATTCATTATTTACGATTTACGATTTTTTTAAACCTTCGAGTAAGAACATAATTATTCACTACAAAGGTGTGATATAACGGCTGTAGTAAAAACAAAAACTCTGCAACTAGAAGATTCTCGAAAAATATATTTAACTTTCTGCTAGGCATGGAATTTTTTAAATTGAAATTTATTAGCATTCATGCACTCGACTTAACAAAACTAATAATATTCCGAGTACCAAATCGGGACACGAGACTTCCAGGGCTATTCTTTGTTTATCCGTCAAAAACTAACTATTTCATTAACTCCTTAATCCAAAGACTACATAGACTTGGAAAAAAATTCTGTTCCGTTGATATTTTCATGTAAAATTTGTACCAAAATTTATATCAGAAATTTCTAAAATTCTGATATAAATTTTATTATTATTATTCTTTTATTGTTTTTGTTGTTATTTCTTTTTTAATTATGTTTCCTTTCTATTAGTTAATAATATAAAATATTTGGTATTTTATTGTTTCTATTTCTATTATTACTATGTTACACGATTGATGTAAATGCTCCAAGGGCGTAAATAAATAAATAAATAATATATAATGGATCACTTTGTTTAAACCACTATATTATAAACAATATCTACATATTTTGATAACAATGATATCTTCATCAGGATATGTTAATTATATGTTAACTAACATATCCTGAAGATAACATTGTTATCGAAACATGTAGCTATTATTTATAATATAGTGGTTTAAACAAAGTGATTTATTATTCATTATATAATTAATGATGCCACAAAGTAATTTTGCGAAGTTTGAAGAAGTAATAAATAATATTGCCGAAAGTCTACAAAAGTCGGTATTTTTTTAACGTGAGTACCGCACAAGTGTACCAACTGCTCCCGTCTGGAGCCATTCCCAAATTGGGGTATCTATGTTGTGAGGCTGAAATAAACTTTATATTCTTCTCAAGTAATTAATTGCGACATAACACAAATAAATTAAATATAATTTATTTTTCGCACGCCGGGATTTGACCCCGCGACCTTCGGATTGCAAGTCAAGAACCTTACCCCTCGACCACGGAGGCCTTTAGAACAAGGCATTTCTTGTTCATGGTTTACCACAGAACAAGAAATGCCTTGTGGACGTGTTTCGTGATCCAAATATTTGCCCAAATGGGTAATGCTCAATCAATTTCTAATACAACACTGTGTTTACGAAATTCAAGAGTTTACGAAAAGGTAGGAGATATACGACGTCAGGCGAGTTTAAGTGAGACAGAGCGCTGGGCTGTTGGGGTAAAAGGAACTTATATTTCCAGTCAAATTTGTGTTGAAGGCACTTTTAGTTTTCTTCTTTGTCCTATAGTATAAAACAGTGCGCACCATTATTATAATTTCACAGCCCATTTAGTCCGTTTTATTTTTACTTATCTTACTTTTGATGCCAATTAGGAAATACTTACAGTGCAATAATTGTTATTCAATCCCCTGAGCATTTAGCAGTGGCTTTAACAGGTCACACAAGGCGCCCCTGGGGAATGCCGAGCGCCGTAAGCCATAAAGCACGTGAGCTGAGCCCGTTTTACACCTGCTTTTTGCATAATTGTGATAAATAGCTCCTACTTTATATTTAATTTTAAGGGTAAATCTTCTAAGTATCGTTACTTCATCAGAATATTGAGTAATATGTTAACAATGAACATAGTAAATAAAGCATTCTTGATTTTAATAACTATTGGTATAATTATATCTTAATGTGTAATACTACATTTGGACATAAAAGGATTAAACTTTTAGCTCTAATGTTATATATCAAACAAGTTAAAACAAAACTACATTAAAACATCAAATCTCGGCTTGAGGAATTACCGGAAAAAGATCTGACTAGTATTTTTAAAACATCATTTATAGAACTTACCGAAAAAGCCCACCCAAACAATGAAGTTATACCAAACAAGTCGCTAAAAACCCTCTATCCAAAAATCTACTCCTCAGCACAGGCTCTCTTAGTGAGGAGGGCTAAGAATATATCCTAGATCTCCTTATTTTTATTTATATTGATTTAGGAAACAAACAGTCGTACATTAAAATAAACAACAAACATTTATGTGTTCTGTACCAATTAAGTTCTATTACGTTACATTTTGATATAGTTTTTGTACCTACACAACATGTTACAAGAGACAAAAAGAAAAAAAATAAACATTTTAAAGAAATACGTAAAATTATAAAACAATAACGAAATACAGATTTCGCGTGATTGTACTATTCAAAACAATAAAATAAACTAAGGATAATGAGAGTATAATTTTCATTCAAATAAAAGTATTTTAAGTTATCAATTTGGTGAGCTGAGATAATTTTTTTATGTATGTCTTCTATAAATGTAAAAATTATGATTTATTAGGTGCAAATAAATAAAGAAATTTAACTATCTTTATTTAAGCTAAGTTTAAATTTCATTCCAATCAGAAAAAAAAATTACAGTTAAGTATCCTATTTTGTCTTCTATATTATTTACGTAATATGTGCCCCTACGATGAACCCAAAAGCCAGAAGAAGGTATTATGATGGTACCATTTTTTTATCCTGTTATAAATCATTAATCCATTTCCTTGATTATTTTTCTAACCCGACATTTGCACAAAGACAATATCTTAGGCTTGAAAAATAACTGTTGATGATCAATAAAATGAATTTTCTTCAACAACTATAGAAGGACATCGAGGCTTGGTGCGCTAGTGTTAAAGGGCGTGAGTGCAATTTAATGGATGTATGTGCGTGTGTAGGTGAGTTGGATAACCGTGGGAAAATACAACAAAAAGATAGACGAGGAAACAAGAGCGTTTCCTCGAAGCTGTCATAAAGCCAGCTAGCAGAATATCATGTTATTCTCGATAAACTGTCGTTGGCATATTTTAATAAATTGTTATGACTGCATTAATTACTCTTTATATCTGATTCACCATTCATTGTTGTGAAGACAAATAGTCTTCAGGTGAAGGAAAATATAACCTAATTGTTTAACATCAACTTGATTTGGCTTTCAGTGACGTATATATTGGAGAAAACAACGTCGAAAAAGTCACGTTTATAGATCAGAAAGACATTTACCATTTAAAGCCTTACAAACATGTTTTAAATTTTACACAACCATTTATGGATGGTAAACGATTGTTTATCAGTTGTGTAAAATTTAAAAAAGTTTATTAATTTATTTCTTCAAACTTCGCAAAATTACTTTGTGACATCATTAATTATATAATAAATAACAGATCACTTTGTATAAACCACTATATTATAAACAATATCTACATGTTTCGATAATAATGTTATCTTCATCAGGATATGAAGATAACATTGTTATATTAACATATCCTGATGAAGATAACATTGTTATCGAAACATGTAGATATTGTTTATAATATAGTGGTTTATACAAAGTGATCTGTTATTCATTATATATTAATTTATTGTTCCGTTCTTTGTAAAACTATTTTCCCTAAAGCACTAACATTAATTACGTTAACGAATTAAAAAGAGGTATAGAGTAGTTTTACTATTTTTAGACATGTGTCAAAAGAGAGTTGCTGAACTGTCTGTAAGTGTCGTCGAAAATATCGATGGTCAATACAGAATCGTTAAGTAGTTCTTAGTTTCATCCTATCTATTGGCACATTCTAATAGGCAGAAGTCCTCGCTTTTGGAGAATAAAAAAGTTGTTACACATAAAAATAAATTAAAGTGTCTGGGATCTCCCACGAGTACACCTACTTGTTAGAGACATACCATATAAGGTAACCTCTTTAAAAAGAGGTGAATTGAGTATATTTCCAGATATTAAATTTAAAAAAATGTCTACGTAAATATATTTTTCAGCGGGCTTCTAAGGTGTTGAAATCGAGAATTTCTATTAAGGACAAGGACGGATTCAGGAATTGATAGTATATAGTATGTATATTGTGTATTTGTACTTTATCTATTTCGAGGATATGGTTTTGTTCAGAAGGGGCCCAAATAATGGAGCCATATTCCAGGATGCTACGAAAGAGTGCTGCATAATGTTCTCCGTACTGCGATTCCATTAGTAAACGATCACAAACCTTCGTTGGCGCGGGAGACATTAAGATTAAGGCAATGAAATTAATGAGAGCTTTAATATTTAATGTAAACATACCACGCAAGAGTTCCGTCTGATTGTTGCAAGCTCTATGGCAACCCTATTCAGAAAATGTTGTGTGGCAGAATGAAGAATGTAAGGAGCAGTACCTAATCGTTTATATTGTGTTTATTTCGCAGAACTCCATGTAACTTTTATTTAAGATTTAAAATAAATCAAATTTAATAATTGTATTGAATTTAATACAGTTTAAGTTTTGGTACAAGCAAATTGAATGTATAGTTTTTCTTAATAATTGGATTATACATATATTTTGCTAATAATAATGTTGACAACCAGGTTGAAAGTTCGATAAAAATGCGTTCAAAGTTTTGCTGAAGGATAATTCAACATATAAACCGTTTCAAATGGTAATTGACGGAGATACAGCATTCTATGTAAACATAGAATGCTGTATCTCCGTCAATTTCACGGATTTCTTTTAAAAAATTGGCTAGAGCATTCTTACAAATGAAATTAATGAAATTAAAAAATTAAATTGAAAAATGTTAATTTTTTTTCAGTGGACTGGTGCCTTAAAATACCTTTGAAAATTTCCGAAATTCTAAATCAAGTATATACAACACATAAACAACAACCTTTTGCTGTATAAGCAACGTATATATCCTTACATGAACTATTTTTTGTGAATTTCTAATTAGTAAGATTTTCACATACACGGTCGTTTATAAATTGAATAAAGTATTCTCGTTTTTTAGTAAGGCTGATAGTGTTTAAGGGAATTATGTTGGAAATCGGTAAAATTCGGAATGCGGAGTCTTAATGTACCTATAGTTTATTTTTGTCTGGTTTTAATTTTGGGTCTTAATTTTGTCTGGTTTTTCTAATGGGTACTGTAAATTCAATTCGTTGAATATTTCCGGGCAGTCTTTCATAGAGTTGGCTATTTTATTGTCTGCGGAATTTCTGCCAAATTTTGTTAATTTTTTATATATTGTATGTTTTAAAATTATTAACACACACGATGATGTGAGCTAACTGAATAAATACATATTATTAAATTTTATATAGTACCCGCTTGACTAAACAGATCTAGTTACCAAACTCTGCTAAAGTAAATTAAAGCAAAGCTTAAATTCTGAATGTCGATCTCTCACAGGGAAAGTATTTACTAAACTAAACACTAGACGGAAGTCGAAGCAGAGTTTTCAATTAGAACCAATACATTTCGTTTTTTTATGAATGGGGATGGGAGTACCTAAATGCATTATTTTTATAAACATTGCAATTGTTTTAAAAAAACCTACCCGTGCTACGATTGTATGTGGTATGGTATCGTTTGATTTTCAATATATAGCAATCTTCGTAGTGATGTTTGTCAGTAAAAAAAATGGCTAATTTATATCTTTTAACATATATAAAAGCTCCGGAAAAATCGTATTAATATTTTTTCACCGTATTGAGTAACTCATTATTTGAATTATATGTCGACTCAAACGCTCATTCTTATACAGTTACCAATAAATACCCGGCTGCGGGAACCAGTTTCACTGGAACCAGTTAACACCAGCGATGAAATAACTAGAAATATTATGTGCATCATTTGCTTTCAGGGAAAACGTTTTAAGTTTTAAATATAATTCCAGTACTACCGTTTTATTGTGGCAATACTAGGACCACGTCTCATTTCAATATGCCACTATACAGAATTTAAAACTTAGGCAATTCGATACTTCAAAACTTGGCAATTCAAAACTTAGGCAATTCGCACATAGATGTATGGAATATGTCTTTGTTAAAATATAAGCATGAAATAATTAATCATTTATCCTCTTTAAGTTAGGTTATTTGCATATATTATATATAAATATATTTTTTCATTGTTACAATATTGTAATATTTAAATATCATAGCAGTTATTTTCGTTGAGTCATCTGAACATCTACACATGTCTTTCTCAACTGTTTCTTACTGTTTTACAAACTCATTAGAGCTGTATTTTTCATGTTGTTGCTATACATTATGTTTTATTATGTAAAAGCCGAAAGGCCGAGCACACGACACAACCACAATACAAATAGTTATAATATAATAAAATCACAATTATTTCGCTTAATTTATATTTATGTAACCGGTTTCAGCTATCATCTTCTGATTACGGCCATCTTCAGATTGGTGGTGGCTTTAACTAGCTGAAACTAAAACTAATGGAATTCCACCACGAATTATTGGTATTGAAAAGCACAATATAGGTACATGCATAGTTCCACCGCGATACCTCGAGGTAATTATAGCCACAACAAAACGGATGAGTATAAAACGGTATTACGTTATTCCGAGAATGTAAAATTGCTCCTTTTTACGTAAAAACGAGATTGTGTACAAAAAAATACATCTTGCTACCAAGGTGGTTCCAAACCTTTTTCTGTCTTGAAAACAAATGCACTCAAAATTTCACTATTTTTGTTGCTATCGTTTAAATTCCAAATACTTTTCCAGCAAGGTGATGGTTAAGGGGAGGTAGGAACCGGATAAACGACATCCTTGAAGGAACTAAGCCTATTCTCATTTCAAAACCAAAAATCTATTGTTGCCTACTTTCTGACGAATATGTCAAGTTATTAGTAGATGTTTTAAGGTAGGTAATTATGAATAACCCTACGAAACAGCAAGGTTCTATTCAACCTATAGGATCAAGCTTAAGCACTTATGATCTAGTAAAACATGGTATTCCTCAAGGAACTGTCTTAGGACCACTACTCTTTCTAATCTACATCAATGACCTATGCAATATTGTGATACCAGGTAAAATTCTCTCTTTTGCCGACGACACTGCAGTCACAGTATAAGGTAAAACGTGGGAAGATACAATCAGTAAAGCCAATAAATGCATTGCAACAGTCAAAGATTGGCTAGATAGAAATCTTCTCAGCCTAAATTCAAAAACTGTAAATAAACTGAGATACTTAATTTACATATTCAAACGTATGAGCAATATCGTCAGTACAAGAACCATGAAACTTGTTTACGACGCATTGGTGCTTTCGTCCATTTCCTATGGAATAATCGCATGGGGTGGAACATACAATAACCATGTAAAACCATTAGAAATTGCTCAGAAGTCCATCATTAAGGTAATGTACCAAAAGCCCAAGACTTATTTCAAGAAACCGAAATTATGGAACTAAGGCGGATCTACTGTATCCAATGTCTCAAATATATATATTTACTCGTCCTAACAATTTCACTAAAAACACAAATCGCTCTAGCCAGAGACATAACACGTGCGTGTTCACAGTGCCTCACTGCAAAACCAGGCTGGCCCAAAGACACATTAATTATATTGCCCGAAAATGGTTCAATTCCCTACCTCACTCCACCAACATGTGTCAAAATTTGAACGAATATTAAAAAAATATTAAAATATGGGTAAAAAATAATTTGGAACTGAGAAATTTTTTTCTGTAATTCAAACTAACAGCTTCCAAATTGCTAAAATATTCCATGTCTATCTGAATATTTAGAATAAAAAAAGGAAATGTAAATGATGTAAAAGTAAATGTATTTTTGTAAGGGTGTAAATATGCGATATAAATTTTTTAAATATTTTATTTTTGAAATATGTATATATCCAAATTTAAAAAAAAAATTAAACTCCAGTAAAATCAATCATGTTGATTGATCTCTATAGCCTCTATACATATATATTTTTTAAATTTTATTTTAACTACCACTGTTATCCACATAATATAATACCCACACACAGGCTTCGCCTACGTGGGATTTTTTTGTTACTTATATATATTTATATATTTTTTTTGTTGTTATTATGTATTTACCGGTTAAATGTACCAACCAAATTGCTAAAAAAAAACAAAACCGAAAAGTATATTTTTGTACCATTCAGAAGTCAGAAGTGTAGCTTACTTGTAGTTCTAGTTTAAAAGCTACATTGTAGATCTGAACCACCACGCTTTTATGATCTGAAGTTAGAGCTAACTACATTAGTAATTCTTCTTCTTTGCGACATCACACAACCTTAAGGAAATTTATTCCGTGGTCAGTTAAATGCAGAGGATAGACACTGATGTTTAAAAAATATATATGTTGAACTTAAAAGAGATCATCTGGCTGTTGTTAAGCAAGGGTAGGTACTATTTTGTCACCTTATTAGAGGTGAGACGAAAAATGTAACGATTGAATAAGACCAATTAAATCAATTTAAATAAATTAGGAAATGTGTTCCGTGCAATTCTTTCGAGATCTTATTATTTTTGAAGATGAATTAATCTTGAATTCTTTATATGGCAATTAACTCACTCTGTCTTGGAATGGTTTACCTGAATAATGAAAAGTTATCGCCAAACTGACATTTCCGCTAAAGTTTGTGCTCGTATGTTGCGATTTTGACAATTCCAACGATTTGAATTGTTTTTTCAAAGTTCGGTTGTAATATAGCAGAGGCTTATAGTTACAGTTTTTAAATTTTTAAAGTTTCTACCATAAAAATATTCCAAACTGATTCATTAATGAGGCAAAAGCATAAAGTTTTAAAAAGATGCCACTTAATGCCATCTGAGAAATGCATTGAATGTGATGTGTCAAAAGAAAAAAATGAAGCTATGTACTTCAAAAATAATAATAACCCTCTATTTTAATTAGCCAACTTTTGTATTTTATTAGTGTGGTCAATAGATATAAGTGGTTGCAAAATGTAACTTTAGGTTTTCAGAAAGATGTATTTGCTTAAAATGACAAAATCAATAATGAAGTTGTGTATATTCATATATTAAAATGAAAGCTTAATATTACCTTTATTGATAGGTACCCTCTCCAGTCCTGTCCAACCGATTTAAAAACTTTGTTTTTGCTCTACTGTAAAATTATGTCAACAGCAGATATCCCTTTGTCAAATCGCTACGGAGTATTGGAAATGAGTGTATTTTTAACAGGAAAATTTATTACTTTATTTTATTAGTCAGTTAAATACAAAAGGTTGAAACTTTATATATTTTTAATCAATTACTTAGAACCTGTAGTGCAATTACAGAAAAAAAGTCGGATTTTTTAGGTAGGTATAATAAATTTGTGGTGTCAATAGCTTATCTTTACATAGTAGATATAAAGCAAAGTCGCTCCCGCTGTCTGTGCGCTTAAATCTTCTAAACTACGCAACGGATTTTCACGCGGTTTTCACCAGGAAGTGATTCATGGGGAAGGTTTAGGTGTTTAATTTTTTAATTGTGAAAAATTCCTTGAAATATATAAGGCTGGCAAGCGGGTGGTGTGGATTTGATATGTATTCAAATTAACAGATGGCGTTGGTTATAAAAGTTGGGCAATGTCGTTGTGTTTTGTTTGCCACACCAACGTGTGGCCGGGTCTGCTAGTATAACTTATTTTTTTGGATTTTTTTTTTTCACTATTTCTGAAATCGAATCTGTTACTACGTTAATGTGTTAATTGAGGCATATTTTAGGGTCTTTTACATCGGAATAGTTAATAGTTTAGTTTGAATGGCAAGAGACCTTATTTGTCCCAACGCACATAGGTCTCGTATAAAACGATGTAACTCTCTTACTATCGTAGTGAGAAATATGTTCTAAACGGTGTTAGAAAGGGAAAACATAGAGCCACAAAAAGTTAGATTACAATATGTGTTTGTTATACGTTTGTCTAATAAAATATGTATGTGTTTTTTTTAATTTTTAATATCAGTAACTTAAGTTGTAAGCCATTTTTAAAACTTTTTTATGTTTGAAAGCAAAAATTTTATAATTAAAAAAATATGTGTTTATTTCGAATTTTGAAATTTGAAAGCGTATTTCGTCACCTTTCTAAAAAAGTTTTTAGTTTATGAATGTGCTCAGAAATATTCCAAATATTTGCATTTTATTGTAAAGCGAAAATATTTTGACCATCTGAAAAAAATGCCAAATTTTTGAAGGGAAGCAATTAAACGATTTTATACAGACTTTTTATCCATACCAAACTGAACTGTCCCACCAAAAATATTTTTAAATAAGCGGTAAATTGTTGAGGATGTCCACTGACTCTGCATAATTATTACCCTCCAATAATATTCTGGGCAATGAGGACTTCATATTATGGTAGTTAGTTTTAGAATTTCTGCATTAAAAAAAAATCCCGAAAAAAATTACTAGTAATATGGTATTAGTCGCAGTGGAATGTAAAAGTATCGGAAATAGATTGATTAAAAATATGTAGGTACAAAACTAATTAATTATGGGTTGTTTGGTTTCCCCGCCTATTCTTTTGACGCAGCGCGCGTTATGGAGAAATTCTTAGGATTTTTTTTGAAATGGCCAGTGTTCCATATCCCCCACAGTTACTCCGCACGCGGTTTATTCCCTGTCGATATTCTCCTTTTTATAATTTCCCAGTATTGTCGCTAGAGGAATTTATACATTTATTTTATGCAAATCCTTCCAGATAAAAACACAGCGTATCCTGCACTGATCGGAGGGGAAAGATGTTGACGTCATTACTAGGATAATATTTGTACAGTTTGCTGAGGAACGTGTTATATAGCTCTGCCTATTCCTGCGGGGTTTCGGTTTCTCGCCAGGTTTCAGCTAATTGGAATATTTTATCTAAACAGTTTTTTTTCCTGGAGCCAACATCGAGTTTTTCTTCGGAAGAGAACTCAAAGGAATTCTCTTTTCATACAAATGCAGCTGTATTTTATTTCACCTGCTCAGACATTATTATCATTAACTAGCTAGAAAATTATTATTTATACATATATATTTTTAAATACAAATATTTACTTTTATAATATGTGTATTTGTGTATGTTGTTGGTACGCTAACGCGTTTATGATTATTTTATTTGTAGTTGTAACTAATCTGCGGAACTAATCTCCTGCTGTAAAGCTACTTGCAGTAGCTTAGCGGGTAAGAAATTACAATTGTATGCAATTTTTTATACAAGAATAAAAAATAAATAAAAAATGTGACTTGCAACTAAATACTATCACCATGCAATAATTGTTCATAACAAAAACCAAGTGGAAATTAATACCAAATCATATTTCTGTGCTCCTGGTATTTTTTTCTTATGGTCAGGTTCAAGTTGTGTCGTTTATTTTCATGTATGTGACACTAGCGCCACTGCGGAAATAACACAAATTAATTACCCTACGACATTTCGGCGCTCCTGGGTGAATTGTTCCTGGATTGTTACTGTCAGCAGGTTCACATTTTGACTTATAATGATTTATAAAATAGCTAGAAAGAACTCATAAAATATCACTGGATATTACAATTTCAATTTTCAAAAGACAATAGCTAAGTACCTATCCTACCGCTTGACTGAATTTTTCACACAATCAGTTCCATTTCTGAAAATGTCATTTAAATTAAAAGCAAATCGAGTTGAAGCAATGAACTGCAGTTACCATTTTTGATAGTAAAAAACTTGTTAGAACTTTAAGAAACAGTTGTACTATATTTTCAATTTGGGAGGTGGGTATGGGTACCGCCGAACTGGGAACCATTTATTGGATAACCAACACCCCTGCAATGGGTCACCCCAGGTGGTTCTTTACGTTTAGTGACTTGGCAGGGGTACCCGGGTTCAAGGGGTGAGGTTTGTCTAGGTCTTGGCGGCACATGCGTTTGCACACCTGCATGGCGGACCGGATCAAGAGAGACTGGTTGAGGGAGACCTTTTTATCTCTCCAGCCGGACTCTCTCGATCCATCACTTCGCACCGCAGTGGGAGGGATGGCTTCATACGACTGTCATTTTTGGACACCTTGACCCCCAGATTCATACCCACCCCTCATACCTTTTCCTTCCCAAAAATTCCTCTCCTTCCTTCCCCTAATAGCGTAGGCCTAAATGGAAATTATATCACTTTTTTTTTTTTTTTTGAAAATTAATTGGACTTAACTGAATTTTAGGTCGACATTTTAATCTTAAGCAACGTATTTATTTATATATTTATCTATTATAAAAACATTACTCGTTTCGGTGAATCACAAATTGATTCTTGTTTATCACTTCAGGTTAGCTTAATCCTACAATGGTGTATGTCAACAAGCATCTAAAATGAGATAATAAAGTGTAAAACCGCGAAGTGATTGCTTTCTATGAAAATATATAATAAATCATAATCTATATTGGTAATTACAAGAATATTATAAATTTTATAAATACATACCAACTAACACAAATCAAGTCTTATAAGGATGCAAAACATAGGCGGGTAATCATATTTCAAATCAATATATTAAATTTAATACATACTCCTAGATAACTACATTGATTTCAGCTTGTTGGGAATTTCCTGCTGAGAATAAAAACTTGAAATTAAATGCTTGGAATCATTAAATGCACATGATACATTATTACCATAGCATATACGCAGGCGCAGGTACTATTGGTAGTTACTAGATACCTACCTGACATAAAGAAATACTCGTATCTGCGACTGGACATATTATTATTATAGCTTGAATTCTAGCGAAACTATTTATTATAAAGAATAGTTTTCCATATTTTTAAATAACTCGAATGAAAATGTCTAGGCACTTTGCTAAAAACTTGCACTGAACGTGTCTCAGTCAGGGAAGGAAAACTTTTGGACATTGAGCAATATGACTTTAATGAATTATTTTTTTTCCGTCTCAAAGTGGCTTAGCCTCAGTTTTAAAATAGTTTTGCAAGCCGAAACAGCTCTCACACTAATCTACTACACTATATAAAGATGTAATATTTGTTTGTTTGTTTGTGTGTTTGTTTGCATCGAATAGGCTCCGAAACTACTGAACCGATTTAAAATTCTTTCGCTGTTGGGAAGCTACACTACCCCTGGGTGACATAGGCTATATTATATTTTTAAATAAAATAGGCATCCTTACTAAAACTTCAATAATGTAACCCAGGGTGTAAAAAAATTACCTAAAATATTCTTTAAATCGCGTGCGCTGCGAAAACTATTGATGATATAATAAAATAACATACTACGACTTTATAGAACACATCATTATTTACAAAAAAGGTCGCGACAGCATATGTGTAACTATTATGGTTATGCCACAATAAGTATTATTTTATTTGTATCTTGGTTTTAATCCTTATCAAAATAAATTACTTCATATTCAAGACAGCTTCAATACCTTTATTTAAATTTTTGAATTTTTCAATTCAGATATTTAATTTGAAAGATATCACGAGTTTAAAATTGTTAGTATTAGAAAAAAGTTTCGGCTACGGGCCGGGCGGGAGTCAAGAAATGCAGTGCCAGGGGGGTTGGCGGGACGGGGGAGCGGGAGAGCGGTGGCGGGGAAGGTGGAAGTGGAACGCTGGAGGGGAACGCACGGGAAAGGACATGTAAGGAGTAACATTTTATTTATTTGAATATGGCATATATTATAAAAGAAAGTCCAAAAAAACGTGCAGCTCGCAAAAACTCAGAAACGAGTCCCGGTTCGATCAAGGGAGTTATATGGTGTGGTAGATCTCTATCCCCCCTAGGGAATAAGGGTATCCGTTTTTACCTAAAGGGCGTGCTTTTAAAGATATAAGGGCTGAAAATTTCGCCCTCTTGAAATTTCTAGAACAGTCTTCCGGAAAGTTCTAGAAGGTTTCATAGAGCTGGAGAAAGTTGTGGAAGGAGTGGCGGAGTATGTCGTGGAATGATCAGGAATAGGAAATCGGGAACATCACTGTGCAACATTCCAGAACACTATTTTATTGTCCTGAGCGAAGCTGGGTAACCCAGCTAGTAAAAAAATAAAATACTCGCAGAACTTAATAAAAGCATTATAATTTTTTTTTAGATCTAATTTATTATTATTTTTAATTAAACGAAGTTCTAGAAATTAAGCACAAAACTATCAATAAAATTAATTAATGAAGACTGCCCATTTTGGACGCGACATCTACTGTTCACCGAAATGTTAGTATTTGTTCAAGTAATTTTTTTATTTTAGGGTTTTCAGATACCAATATTTACATTTAATTTGAACGAAGTTTCTAAATTTTATTTAAGGGAGTGGACTAGTAGGTTTTTTTTTCATAAACTCCACACAGGAGGCCCAGAGGAAAATAATTTCACACAGGGCCTATGTCATCTGTGAAGATGCTGTGTGGAGGGTATGTTTTTTGAGAAAAGGAAGGAGTGAACACGGGTCTTGAAGAGACCTCAAGAGACTCAAGAACGAGTCGTAGAAGCGACCCGTCCTCGTGTGATAAATGTCAACCGTCTACACACGATGGGCGTGCTTTGTTTCCTGCGTATTTCCCGACTATGCAGATACCATTGCCGAAGGGATTAATGATGTTCCTCGGAGCAACTTTTATTGTAATATCGGTAAAACAAGGACGGCATACTTTCCTGACCCCAGAGATTGCAATCCGCTTGTTAAGGTAGGGAAATCTAACAAACGTGCCGCCCATTTGTCCCCAAGTTTTTTTTTCAGGTATTTTTGGGTTCCAAATTCAACAGTGTGGCGAACATGGTTAACATTTGTGTACTATTCAAGTATCTTCGGACTTAACTTAACTCTGGCTTTGATGGAGCCCCTGTACCAGAGCTGGTCACTTAGAGTTACACCAAGCATTTCAACGGAAGGCTTGTTCGAAAGATTGCTTCCGTTGAAAGATAATAGATTTTCATTTCGATCCATTTTAGCCGTAATCAGACATGATTGTGTTTTTAAATTAGTAAATTCATCATATATCTCGACGTTAGGGCGTTCGCGGGCCAAAATGTATGTACCCCTGCTAATTATTAGTTGATACGGTACCCGCTTTTGACCAACATGCGTGGGAAAAGAAACTGTAACCTTACTAAGACTTGTATTTAAATGTATGAGAATTAATAATCTTACGTAAGCATTTAAGTGCATTTTCTAGATCAAATTATACCACAACAACATGGCTACATCCATTTTAGAACTATAATGTAAAATCTATTAATTAAAAAAAATTCCTTGTTATCATTTCCTTCTTACTCCAAATATGGAGATATGATTATATTTATCTGTACCTTAAAGGATAAACCACGCAAGTCCATAGCAATTGCCATAGGATAAACCACCTTAGTCCATAGCAATTGATATGGGCTTAAGTTATTTATCCTATAGCAATTGCTATGGACTTAAGTGGTTTATCCTTTAAGGTTTAAGGTACAGTTATATATTTGATATATTTAGTCTTTGTGAGGACGTGTATTATTTATAATATGATTTGTGGATTAACGTGTTCAACCATCAATCTTACATAAATGTAGACTTGACAAGAAACATAACTATATGGATTTCATGATGTTATTTACATCACTGAAAACTCTTCAAAAATTTGTGGTGTAGATAATACGACCAAAGTCCACGGACTTTCCTCACGACATAACTGCTGTCAATATGTCTAAGTACTAAAGAAAATGTGAGAAACATTATAAAGATATTTTATTACGATCCTCGCTACGAATCTAATTAATATGTGTTGTTTCACAATTCATTCACTAAAAATAATATATAGTATATTTGCTGCATGTTCCAGAGTGGTCGATGCGTTCAGTATCGTTCTGGTGAATGACGACCATCCAGAATCGAATTGTTGCTTAAGAGTGAATAACCAGCACATGACAACTTCGATTCCGACACTAGCGCTAACACATCAGGGCTCGCGAGCCGGCGTTTTCAGAACTAAATTTCGTTCCGCGGCAATCCGAGTTTTGAGGGTTTTGTTCACGCGAGCTAGGGCTGCCCGCTACTATTACTACTTTATATTACTATTCTCGCTTCCAGAATTTTAATTAGTAGTAGTTATTTGTAATTTGTATATCGAAGTGCATAAATATAAATAGATTCAAGTGAAATGCGTAAACACAGTAGGTATTAAGTAGATACCTACATGAATAAACAATTTGTTATATTATTTTTAATATTTTGGTTTTTTGTTTTTTAATTGTATTTTACGGCCATTAGAGTGGAAGATACTCTCAGTATCGCCCTGGTGTAAGACCACCATTAAGAATTGAAACGTTGCTTGAAATGGCTTTAGCCGTGTTTATTGGCCAGATCTGAATAGCCAGATACTTCCCCACCTTCTTCTTCCCTATATCCTTCCCCTCCCCACTACCTTCAGTCTTACAACATACCCCAAATTGGGGATGCAATAGTCCCACTGGCTCCAGACGAGAACGAGTAGTATTCAGTTGGATTGTAAAAAATGTCGCATTTTAAAATATTTATTTGTGTGCATAATTAATAATAAGCACTTCAACAAACAGAATTAAAGCGCACAAACCCTTTCTTTCTTTGAGTGGCCTTTCAACGCATGCCGGGTACCCGCTGTATATAATGTTATATAGTGCAGGCGCTTGCATTATAATTCCCGTGACTTGTGATGGAACCATAACAGTTTAGTTGACCGCGAGGTTACAGTGCCCTTGAAACGCATGCCGGGTACCCGCTGTTTATAATTTATTTATTTATTTATGGACAAATAGTCCATTAACAATATAACAATAACACGAAAAACAAGCGTGCGTAAAGGCCCGACCCGCCGAGCAATCGATCACCGTTCGCATTGATTACCGTTCGCATGTCATTTTTCGTAACAATCACCACTTTTCGTAACCCATTCACCAGTTTACCCTCAAGTGTCGAGCGTGCGTAAAAAAGATTTACCCCAAAAAATATTTTGGAGCAGTTGGGACTCTTGTGCGGTATTCACACAAGAATAATTTAAAATAAAAAAAATATTCGAAATTATAAAAATTTTTGCATAAAAATATTCAATGAACATGAAAAATTGCATTCGGGCAACCCTGTAGATTTAACAAACGTGAATCAAGGAATTCGTGTTTATTTCAAATTTCGTTTTCAAATTTCATTTCCAAATATTATTATTCAAAGCGTCGCGAAGACGTGCTCTCCTGGCCGCGTTTGGGCCCGTAATGAAATCTGAAATTTGTGTTTACGGGCTGCGATAAAAATGGTGAAATGCGATGTTCAAAATTATTTAAAATTAAATACTTCCTGAAATTATTTTACGATCAAATTATTTATGATTTGTCAATAACGTCTTAGCAAAATAAGTATGTAAAAAAATCCGAAATATATTTGTTTGTAAGTGCACAAATAAATGCACAAACCGACCAATTTTCGTCAAGAAACACATGTCCGTATATATTTTTTAATAATTTTATTTAAACTAAAATTAAAATTCTGAAAAATAGGTTTACCAGCTAATGTATTGATTTATTTTACTGCATGATTATATGATTTGAAATGGGTGTTGTATAATAAATGTACTTTTTTGAAAATTGAACAAATCTGCGAACGACCTATGGTATAACCTTATTATTCTAAAAATAAACATTTTTTCTCAAAATCTAAAAGATACGTTTACTAGATAAAAGAACAATCTTTTGAAATCCATTTATAGTTTTTTGTGGAAAAGAGTCAATACGTCTAACCACTGATTTAAAAATGACATATTTCTGGTTTCTCTGCTTATACACTCTTAATATTGGTTTTGCCGTATTTGGTGACCAAATCTGAATAAGATACTTCTTCATCTTCATCCTCCTCTTCCGAATTCCTTCCCCGTTCGTTTCAAAACATACACCAATTGAGGATGCCACAGTTTCGTTGGCTTCAGATGGTTGGTAGCACTTAAGACTCTTGTGCGATACCCACATAAAAATATTCCTATTATATTTTACTGATAATTATAGTCCAGTCAAAATAGACGAAAAAAAGTGCTGAGTTCCCGTTAATTCCGTAAAAGCTGAATTTTTGTACAGGTCTTGAATATGGCATTAGATACAAATGTTATGTCAAAATTTCCCATCGATTTAGCATCTGCGTTGTTTTTTATCCGAGGTCAAAGATCATAATTTTTTGTTTTTTTTTTTAATATCTCTGAAACGATTCAGCTTTTACGGAATTAATGCTAACAGAGGAATGTCTATTTTGTCTGGACTATTATAACTTAGCCAAAAGAGTGACTAACTTACGGTCTCGTCAACGAATTGCAAAAAAAAATTTAATTAATAGATACTAGAAAACACGTTTTTTCGTCCAAAAATTTGAAAATTTAAGATGAAAGATGTGGAACAGGAAAAACTGGCAGAAGAAGACCAGGTCGAGGACACATAAAAGGGAAATAGGTAGATTGGTGATACAGAAGGTAGGTAGATTGGTGCTAGTGCAGATACATTGAGTTGTTCCGGCCTGCTGTCTACAGTGTCTACAGAGTGAACTAAGCCCGACGATGGACAATGTCTGATTAAGGAAAATGTTTTTTTTTTGTGACGTTAACTTGTATAATATTATTTGATTAAAAGACCGGCTAAAAATTCCATGAAACGTGTCTTGGATTCCAGCAAATATGACATCAAGCCTCGCAACTCGCCACAAAAAGCTGTAGTACCAAAACGGACGGTTTTCCTGCGATTCTCCAACGCCTTCAGAAGACCGCGGGCGATTCGCGGCAAAAAGCTCCACAACCCGAATAAATAAGATATCGCGAAGCCGAACATTTTCAATCCTTGCTTCTCAGTTATTTAAACTTAAATATAATGATTGTACTCGTAATTTGTAGACCCAAAAACACTTCCATATTTATCTCCATTGTAGATGTTTCTTTGAATCATGGCGTAGAAAAACTGTTTGACTGGAGGATGGGGAAAGCTGTACGATTGGTCGCTAAGCACTATCAATTCTCATAAGTTTATTTTGAAGATAGTTTTCGGTACATTCTTAAAGATTTTCATCTATAACAAATTACAAAGGCATTAAGCGTCGTATACATAAAATTATTATTTTTATTAGGTGTTTCCTTTTTTTCTCTCATCAGTTGCGAAAAAAAATCGTATTTATTATTTTATTTTGTAATAATTTACTAAAAATTCGTACATAAGAATATTACGACATGCTACCTACCACACCCCGTAATTTATTTTATACAAATCATTCAAAATCTGCATACACGAAAATATATTTGGGTTTGAATACGGGTGCTCTCAAAATGCAGTCTAATGCTCTACCACGAAGCTATATCTCCGCGTGGCTCATTTTCTCACACTTCAAACAAAGAATAGAGATTTTGACGATAAACAAAACAACTGGAGTAAATTACAAAGTCAGTGCTGTCGCTAAGTAAATTTAAGTATTTGAATAATAGTTTAATCACTCTGTTTATTTAATATGCTTAAAACAACACACAAATCAGCAGTAACAACGAGCATCAACAACAATCGCTGCCATTTTCAAACTATCGTTGCTCGATGGCACTAACTTGATCACGTGAGATTTCAAAATCAAAATCGACGTTTATTTAGTTTTGGAATATTTCGTAATCTAAAAAAATCGATGAATTTCTAAAATGTCGAATAATTTGTAATATTTAAAAAAAAATACAGATTTGATTTCTCAGCAACCACCTCGTCAATTTTTGGTTTAATTTGTCTGTTAAAGTTAGCAAACATTATTAAATTAATGAATATCCATAGTTAGATCTTCGCAAGAGTTGGTGGTGTATGAATGTCGGTAGAGGAATTAGTATTGAGTACAAGGTATTTTATTACAATCTTGGTCATTTATTAATTCAGCTTTGCTGAAATGAACAAACGCCGTTAATAAAAAAACATTTTCACAAGTCTTATGAAATATTGCGCGCATGGTGGGTGGTGCGAAATAAACTGTCCAGAACGATTCGAGAAACATTATTAGCGTAATATACTTTTTTAATGTATTTAAAGAAAATTTAAAGTTACGATAATTCAAGATTTCAAAAACCACCAATAATTTTCTATTCCCACCCTTAAAGCAGAATTTTGATGCATCGTGATAAAATTTTGTACAGTAGACCTTTAAAATAAGAGGAAAATTACTACAGTAATTTATTTTAGAGGTATATTTCAGCCTTCTTTAGCCACAAGTTAGGAAAATTATTATCTACACCCGATTTCTGCGTAGTGTCCGGGCAACTTAGGGAACTTCAACTAGGATGTAAAGTAGAGATTTTGGGTGAAAATCGTGCACTACGTTGGACGTGCGGATAAACCTAATGTAAAGTATTTCTTGAAAGAAACGAATGTTTACAAAACCTAAACAATATAACGCACTTAAATGAGTTATAGCAGTAACGTAATTATAAAACTATTAAGAAAACCTTAACATTTAGTCCGGGCACAACAGATTCCGAAATATACCACATAAGTGTCTTTTGTCTCAATTAGTTTCTCAACAAATTGGTTTAACGGGTAATAAATCAATTTAGACACCTTCAAATATTGACCTGTAAAATCTTATAAATAAGTCGACTCATAGTCGTTTAACCATAGTTTGATAAAGGCCTTGTAAACTGAAACGAAACTTGATAATAAGTATATTGAATTGAACAGACCAGTTAGACAAGCATACAAAGAAAACTTAAAAATTCCGACGGTAAATACAAGCTTTGGACAAAGACACTACAAATATAATGCTATAAAAGCATTCAACAGTCTAACACTTGAAAATAAAATAGAGGGAAACAAAAATAAATTCTGACACAAAATTACAAAATGGATTAAAGACCAAAATAGACAATACTACCAAAATATCGTAGCATAAAATAATAAAACATACAAGTAACTCACAAAACCAATATAAAACACAATCACCCACAAACACACAACACTTATTAAAAATATCGTTTTTAACCTTATATAATATTATTTATTTTTAATTTTATGTTAATTTTAAATCTCTAATTTTTAAGTTTTATTTATCTTAATCGTATGTTTGTTATTTATTTATTTTTATTTTTTTCTCCAATATTATATATATTTATATGTATTGTGTATAATTTTGTATATGAAATTAAGGCCTTAGCACGGGTAAACCACCCAGTGAGGCCAACGTCATTGAATTGTGTATAAAATGTAAATATATTGCATCAAATAAATAAATTTAAATTAATAATTTTAAAATTATGTGGAGTTCTTCGAATTAAACACCAATACAATTAATGCAATTTTTTTAATCAATATATCAACCCACCAGGTCATCGATTCCTTGTGGAATGATGAGGGCCTTCGGGCTAAGAGGGCCTTCGTCCAGTCGTGTATGGCTGATAGGGACATCTGTGAATAAAGCAAAGAAACAAGACTCAATTACGTCTAATTTTCTTTGCTTATGAAGTAAAAAAAAAAATGTTGTAAATTGGATACCTACACATTTTCACACTCAGTACGATACAATGTATGCAAATCTTTACAGTATTCTCAAGTGTAGTTCTAGTAGAGTCACTAACCAGCATAACAATAAGTTATTCATGTTTATTTATTCGAATGAACAATGTTGAATCGCCTATAACATGACTAATTTGTATTCACGAATACAGCGGGTCGCCCAAGGGATGAATATTCCCTTGTATATTGTGTAATAAACAAATTATTAATGACATGATCACATACATAGTCAACGAATAATTTGTTAAGGTTTATAATGCATGAACATGTTAAGCAGTCAATGATTTGCATAAAATTGTTGATATCAAATGGACGAGTATGGATATTCAAATACTTAAAAAATAAGTAAGTGCCTACAACTTTTTATCACTAATATTTATAAAAGAGTTTTTATCTTTTCTTTTTTTCCGTATTTATATTTAGACTGCAAATTATCAAGACATTATGTTTCCTACCAGAAAATACCATCTTTATATGACTACACGGTTATGAAACTATTCGTTGTGGAAATTAATTTAATTATGTATTATCAGCTGAAGTCCCCGGTCCGAGCTTCAAATGTACCCAGTAATTTTCCTCTTATTTAGAACGCCAAGATCAGCTAAATTTCTCCAAGAATTATCAAGATTATAATTTAAAGGGTGGTAGAAAGGGAAAGTTTTGTTTTTCGATAACGCATATCAACAATAACTTTCCTCTTGTTTTGAAGAATAATTGTTCAAAATTTCATCAATCGTCAGAATAAAACAGTAGATTTGTATAAAAAACAAAGCCACCCACCCACAGACACTATCTTCGTCTGTAGGCTGCTGCTGTACCGAGACCGAGTGCGTATCACATGACGCTTTAAGCTTTACCCAATGGCGACGTGTGATGGAAAAATATGTATTTTTGTTTTTAATTAAAATATGCTAAGAAATTGCTGTTAAAATCCTTTGGTACGGATTGATACACCCTGTGTATGATCTATATCTAGATAGATAGATTTACGTGAAAAAAAACATAAGACTTGGTTCAACTTTCGATTTCATTATTTATGTTTCATCACAAGATGCAGAGAAAAATTGGTCTTTGTTGAAACTTAACTAAATTAGATTATTTATAATTCCTGTCTCCTTATAGATCATCCTCAAAATCATTTCTGTCTTAATTTTAACGGCACAAAGCACTCTTTGTAGGGTAATTTACGTATTTAAAAAAGGTTTTTTAGATATAAACTGTTTGCTAAGTACATCTAGCTAAAAAGCTCTGAGCGTGAAGCGTCTCTCTTTATTTTATTTTCTCTCACAACCTTTTGAACTTATTGTCCATTCAATCATTTTTCCGAAGAAATGTTACAGAAGAAATAATATTAAATTTGTTAAGGACTTTATTGCTCTATAAAAAGCGTTATCGTTGAATATCCACGATTTCATTGTTTGTTCGATTACTTCAAGTTCTCGGATTGAAGTCGTCAATAGAATATTTGGAATTACAGTCGGGATGAAAGCTTGGCGAATCAGCTTGAGTGTTTTAGCTCCATCTGAGAAATACATTAAACGCTCTAGTTCCTTCAATTTAATTGCGAGAATATGAGAAGGTACCTCTGCCTTTAATGATATATTATGTAATGTTCCATATATAATATAATATTAATAGCGAAATACGCAGAATTAATGGTGTGTACGACAGAGTCGGTATTGGCACACGCTCCGTCCTCATTCACATTCGTACAACTAGTCCTAGATACTCTGGTATCTGGTTCAGTTGATCGTGAATGTCTTCCTCGGGCGACTCCGACTTTTTTTAATTTTTTTATATGAATACCTCACAAAAGTCTCAGCTGCCCCCGTCTGGAGCCATTGAGACTATGGAATCCCCAATTGGGGTGTTGTAAGAGTGAAGGTATTGAGAAGTGGAAGGAGATGGGGAACAAGAAGGTGGGGAAGTACCTGGCTATTCAAATCTGGTCACCAAACACGGCTAAAGCCATTTCAACCAACGTTTCAATTCTGAATGATGGTCTTACACAAGGGCGATACTGAGAGTATCTTCCATTCTGGAACTTCTTCTATCTTTCACATTCGCGTCCCTACACTCCTTCCTTGGTTCATTCTCTTTACCTGCCAAAACCGTCTTAGCGTCTACTAATTATCCTTACATAAGCCTAGCATTCTTTGCTAATCTCGAAATTTCTCACACCCTCGTAAATGGCTTTACAACACATTCGCCTCAGGGATCTCATTTCTACAGCATTCTGTCTACTTTCATCCTTCGGCTTCATGCCTCACTACCATACATCAGAATAGGTACCAGCACTCCGTATTAGACTGCTAGCTCACTTATTTTGACATTTTTTTCGTTCAGTCCGTTCAGTCCTTTTTGACGGAGTATCATAATATGAATCCTCGTTTAAAAATCTCTATCTGCCTTTCAACCGGTCAGTGGTTGAGTGGGCATAGCGCTTGGGTCCCACCCGGGCGTCGCATGTTCGATTCCTCGGCTGGCTAAGTCCTCCATCACAACACAAGCAACATTTTCGGCTTTCTGTGGTGGTAGTAGAAGATTTTCAAACATTGTTGGGTTATTCGTAAACCGGGAATGTTTGTTTTTCTTTAAAAAAAAAAAATCTTCTTAGAAACGCAGACTCATTCACCTGCTCCAAGTGTTCATCATTCACAACTATACACGGTTTGGGAAGCGGATATGGGATATGATACGCTAAGGTAACCAGTTATTGGGTAACCGACACCCCTGCAATAGGGTTTCGAGGTCTTGGTAGCGGAAGCGTTGGCCGACCTACTGTGTGGCGGGCCGGATCTGATTGAGAGAGACCTTTTGATTTTGACCCCTCCAATCGAACTCTTTCGACTCATCGCCTGGCACCACAATGGGAGAAATGAATTCATACTTTCGTCGCTCCTGGACCTTGACCCTCAGATTCCTACACAGCTCTCATACCTTTTTCATTCTCAGAACTTCCTCTACTTTTTTTTCCATAAAAAGACCCTCACCAAAGAGGACAAAGCCCTTGGGGGGTTTTTCTACATGTTTTTATATCTATTTTTAAATATTTCATACCGTTTTCGTCCTCTCTATTTCAAACACCGTGACCCTAGAGTCATTTACAGACATCATCCTTACATCAGCCGTTTTCTTGATTTGAACTTATGGGTGTATGTTTCCAAATTATCCAAAAAATTTTATGGTCCATGTTTAAAGCTAATCGAGTAAATGACAATCTTTTCACAGTTCTTATTCATAATAACTATGTCTTCTCGGGATAGCAAATCTGTGAGTATTTAGTAGGTAGTACGTAGTCGTAATATGTTGTGTCATTTAACAATGTGCTTCGGGAGTAATATGTAGTATATTTCGGGCGCCAAATTGCTCCCCTTTGCTTCGCGCGTGTTCAGGGAGCACTAACTCAAACATTTCACTGCTTCTGACAGTCGCATCATCGTGTCCTGTCATCTCTTGTCCAGCGGGATCATATCGGGAGACGGGACGGGATGGGATGGTGCGGGTAACGGGAGACAGGAGGATGACCAGAGATGCGCGGAGCCCCCATACATAAACATTTGCGACTACACGCATCCTGGCTGCCTGGCTCGGCGGCAACCAGGCAATACTGATGATTCAAAAATGGAGCCGTGCAAGAACGCGGGCGCGGCAAAAAACCGCCACTTGCTAACAAGATGCTAATCAGTCCACTTTAAAGCGTCGGCGTCGATCAAAGAGCACTCGCCTCCTTGTCCCGCTAGAGTCGCATCCGTCACTCCGTCCCGCTCCGGCATTTGATGCGACTATGAGGCGGACTGGCCGCCGGTCGCTCGGTGTTGTTTTCGTCTTTGTGCGGAATTAAAATTGACCGCATTGTAGTTTGTAGTACGTAATCCACGGAGGAGCAATGCTGTCAAGGCATCTGCCGGCTGCGTCTGGCTTACCTCTACCTCTTCCTGCGCTCCTGTACTTGTGTGATCTACCTCTGCTGGTGAACTCTCCTCAGGGGGGCGTTAATTATGCACCGTGATTCTTCAAACGCTTTGTTTTTCTAATTACATCAGATTTCCAACAGAGCGTGTTTATGTTCTCGTCAATAAAACAAGCGGTATTCATCGAAATATTTACAAAGATTAAAGAATTTCTCTAGAGAAGTAGATAAATAGTGTGAATTAGGGCGCGAGCAAGCAACAGGGGGGAACACCAGGCAAATATTTGACAAAACAATAATTATGAATCCGATAATTTTTCGAAGAGCCACATACATTTTTATTGTAAAAATGTTGTCATTTTTACATAATTTTTGTCCAGAATAGTCAATTGCCTTTTTACGTTCCCATCCTTTGTCGAAAAAACCCCACGTAATAATATGAGTTTTTTACGAAAATAAATAAATTAGAAGGACATCGTTTGCCAATTGGATATTATGAATGAAAAAATAGTTAAATAATGCTAAACTTCGATATCACCTGTGATGGATGTGTAATTTTCCTTTCCAATTCTATTTTTTGTTCCTGTACATAACGTAGCTACAATTCTGACACATGCGTCCTTTACACGAACCAAAATATTAGATTCACTGGACGCCAGTCCAAGGGAAAAGCCGTGAGAAAAGGAACAAAGGATTTGCATTAGTTCATTTCCCTTCTTTCCTTGGTTTGTGAATTCATATAAATACACTTAACGATATGCATACCTCCCGTACTACATACTGCTGCCATTGCAGTTGGTGCGGTGCGGTGAAACAGTTGGAGTTTTTTTTTCAAAGAGCATTTTTACATTAACAGTTTTTACAGTACGTTCACAAGAAGACTTCATTACTTCTATTTATGGCGATAATGGGGTAACAATGTGGCTTAATTAATATCACTTACACATGAGGCAGAATATACTGCCAACATATGACTAAGTTAATTCAAGTGACGTAAACTGTACTTCAATGGTGTCACTGTGACATCATGACATTCACCCCTAATTTTCGCATTCAAATATTATGACTGTAGGTATATGCAAATGGATGAATTGAGCTTTTGACAAAAATAAAGCACCTTTATCAAGTTTTCAACTATTTGTACCTATATTATCTACAGTCTGCAGTCTGCAATTCAGCATAATCTTCCTAAACGAAAGCTGCGGGCCGCAACAAGGTTGGAACGAATGTAATATTATAAGTTAGTACTTTTTTGTTTTTTTTTAAGAGTTTTACTTTCCTCTGTACATTTGTTGCTAAAATTTTATTTTTTCTAGTACCGGTTTCGACAAATCCGTGTCATTCACTAGTAAACTTAAAACTTAAGTTATTACTTATCTACGTTCGTATTATGTTTACCCTGCTGCAGCAACAAACATTATATAAAATGCAAATAACCGTAATTTCGACTCCATTTGATTCTCAAAACCTTAATTCAAAATAATTCTCTTTCAAACCGTAATGGCTCATCATGTTTTCCCTTTAAGACAGCGATTTATTTTTGAAGTGAAACTTCTTTAGCACCGTTGTGATTTGAAATTCGATGAAACGAAAAAGTGACACTAAAAACAGACAAACACATACATATATAGGATTTAGCCAGCGAGAAATGAGATGAAACGAGAATAAAACCTTACCTACGTACTGTACCTGCGAAGTGCGCACATTGGCCGCTTTGATTATGAGCTCACTTTTCAAGGCTACTATTTGTTGAGATTGTGTGGGTGAAGGTTTCATTTCTACCGCGTGTGAACTGCCCTCGGTTTTTTAAATTATATTATCTTCATTATTTATTTTGTTAATTTGCCAGATACCTGAATATCAAGTCATCTACCGCACCGCACCAGATTCCTTAATGCTTCTATTGATTATTAAATATTACTTTTTTTTAATACAGCATCACGCAGAAGTATGTACAAAAAATGTTTTTTCTTAATTTTTCATTGAAGGTTCATTGACGTATTTATATATTTATGTATTTTTATAAGACGCAGTTAGTCTTGTTTTATAAGCATGTACCACTATGTTGTGAAATTCAGATTGATATGAGTGCTGAATCATAAGTTTAAGCCACAATGTAGCAACAATAGAAAAAAAATCTTAATTTTTAATAATGATCTTAATTTCTTAATTTTTCTTAACCGTAATGATTAAGGTTCATTATATATTTGTTTCTATTCAGCTGTGTTTAAGTAATTTGGCTACGGAATATTGTAAATTTTTAACTAAATTAAGATTTATTTTGCGAAATGTCCCCGGGTAGTTATTCCATATTCATGAAAGTCACTTTCAAATAATAGTCACATTTTCAGCTATAACAAAATTAAACTTTTTTTATTTCATTCTTAGAATTTTCGCACGTACACAAGTGACTAGGCGCCGACCGTCATAAAACCGTCTCAGTTGTTTGAATGGCATTCCAATCTGCCTCTGCCTCGGTGCATTTTAAATCTACTTATTAGCGAAGCCTGCATCTGGAGGAGTCCGCCCCGTCCTCCCCCTCCCGCCCAGAGAGCTGACTCCCGCCCAGGGCCGCCACCAGGCCCCACTGACCTGGGCGGGGCTCTCTGACAGGGTACTCAACATTCGTCTGAAGGTTAATGACGCTCAAATCATATTATTTGCTCTGCCAACTGGTATTCATCCTTTCAGCCCCGCACGCCCTAATAATTCCACACATCCACCTTTAACTTGTAAGGCACGGGTTCAAATCAGGTTAAAGGGATCCACGGCGCTCGTACATGTGTAATAATAAAATTATCTAGCACTGTTTTTGAGGAATATCTCCTCGATGGTCATTACAACATTTTATAAAAGTAGAAAATATTTTATAACTCTTGTAAAAATTGCAATAAAAATAATTAATTTTACAAAATTTCTATGAGATCTTAAGAAAATTGGTATTTACATTTTGCACATTTGCACACGTTGCAAGCGATGTGAAATAAACTTTTTATATTTTTATACATATATATATTTTAAATTATATAGACTATTCTTAAATCTTTTATTAATTTATAGGAGCATTTAACAGTGTGATAACAAATAATACATATTGATAGATATAAAAAAGTACTTGAGGTCTTCAATCCATTCACATAATGTTCTCATGGTGTGTTGAGTATTGAATAAAAAAATTCTCATGCGTTGAGTATTCGATACAAAATATTCTCATCATACGTTGAGTATTCGATACAAAATGTTCTCATCATGCGTTGAGCATTAAATACGAATTTTCTCATCATCCGTTAGTATTGAACCCAAAATATTCGTAGCAAGCATTGCGTATTGAATACATGAATAATATTTTATTGAATGTTGCTACAACTTTGTATTTGTCTGAAAAAACATAATGGTTTAAACCAAGCCATATTGTTTCATTTAACGAAAATAAAGATTTTATATTATTACCTGCACTATAAAGTGGAGAAAAAAGAAAAAAATATTAACAAATGTCAATTGAAAGATAACTATGAAACTAACCATTATACCGTTTCACTTTAAAGGTAGACAGAAAGGACAGACCGCCCAACAACTCGGTATTGGCACTCACTCATTGCCTCGTTCACATTCATACATCATCGCAAACATACTCTTCTACTATTCTGACGCTTGACATGGCCCGAGTCAAGTATTTAGTTTACTTGGTCCTGCCGTGTATTTCTCAGGCATCCCCGACTCCAAATTCAAAGATTTTCACGAATTGTTAAAAAGTACACTTATCAATTTTTATTTTTATTTTAACTTTATGAGTAAAACCTCAAATTGTAATATTTAATTAAATGAAGATAATATACGTGAAACTCAATAGAATATCTGGAAACAGAAAAATCAGAAAAAGGTATTGGAACCTCTGGGACTCGAACCAATCAATTTAATTAAACAATCCACCATAAAGAGAGTGCTTTGTGCCGATAAAGTTGAGAAAGATAGTTATAAATTTGAGGTTAATCTAAAAGATGGTAGGACAAATCAAATATTGAAGTCATTCAAGTCTATGAACTTATATAGAACTGAAAAAAACGCGAGAATTATTGGGAGACAGCAAATACGGAATACTGAGGAGAGAATGTTGGGTGATTTTAATATTCAAACGATACATGCTTTTGAAGGAAGAGTGGTTTTTACAATTGAAGAAGACATGGTCAAGAGTCTCCTCCTCGACACCGTACTGGCAGAGTGGACTATCGAGGGCTCGGATTTTACAAATGCGCTGCAATAGAGCAGTGACCAATTTTCATTCTCGAAATGAAGGAAATATATCTTTTGCATTTTTTTGCCGTGAAACCAAGGTTTACTTGGCATATGATTTTGAATTCCAGCATAAAGGATCCAGTTCGGGTTTTCGTATCTAATATTTCGTGTCCAATTTTCTGCCAGGAACGAGACATATTGGATTTAAGAACAGAGAAGACATCAGAGATAGGAAAATTAATAAGATATTTATATCTAATGCACCTCTGTCTCCACAAAACTAACACCGCACATGACGTTGCGCCGTTTCCTGGACCAATATGATGTTGGGGAATGCGCATTATTATACAAGCAGGAGGCAGCGGGCAGCATCGATCGTCCTATAATTAAATCACAAAGTGTACCATCAGCCATTATGTAAATCGTGGCCACGACTCGCCTGTAATTAGCTGGGGGGGCTGCGGGGACTGAGGGGACTGCGGAGGAGGCTCATTGTTCCTTTCCCTGACCGCTGCTGCAGGAACATTAGACACAAGGCATGTCGATACTTTTTCCACCAAATGACTTCATGCTCCATCGGCCGCTTAACTTTAAATAACTCATCTAATTATTTTTTGTACTGAAGTCAAATTACATAACTTTTTTCGGCTTACAATTTTACGTCGTATTCTGTTAATCAATCTGGAATTGCAATATTACGCAAGTACGATCTGAAAATATAACTTATTTTTCGTAAAAGTTTTTACTCTGATTTCATTCATCGCGAAATACGTACGATAATGTACTCACATCACAAAACCTTTTATGCAGTAAAATTTTTTGGGCAAGTAAATCGAGTGAACGAAAAAAAAGTGTAGGGAAAAAATATTACTAAAATGTGAATTGTAGAACATGTCGGAAACGCCCAAGGGAGACATGACACGTTCAAGTGAATCAGATACTTGAGTCGGGCCATGTTAAGAGTCAGAATAATAGAAGAGTATATATGAATGTGAATGAAGCAAGTAGTGTGTGCCACGACCGAGTTGTTTTGCGATTCTTGCTCTCTGCCTACTAAACGGCGTGATAGTTATTAAGAAAAAATAATTATTTCGAGCAAATCAATCATCGTCGAAAATACTTATTTCGTCTTCAATCTTTGCAAATTCACTTTGTGGAGTAATTTTTAATTAAATGAAATAAATAAATTTGTAAAAACATCACCATTTAATTAAAATTATCAACATTATTTGAAACCGAAGGTTTCTTCGTCAGGATAATAATAATAATGGTGCAACAAAGTTATATGTTTTCATTTAATTAATACTAATTTCGGTTTATATGGTTGTAACTCTGTTCAATTAACCCGGAATTGTATTAAATGTGTATTTACTAACATTGGAACTGATGTGTTCAGAATTCAGTCATAATTTGATAACTTACATAATTGATCAAGAATAAATATTCACGAAAGAGTTGCTGCTGTTAATATTTTTTCATTAACTTTTCCCTCCATCATTCTGCAGCAATTGTAATTATTCTAATGTGTTCTTTACACAAACTTTCAGATTTACAAATCCTATAAATATAAATTCCTATTTTACGAATGAAACACAAATTTGATTGATTAAAAATGTAATTATTTAAAGCCAATAGAAAAATAACTTAAACATAATGTATTAAGCAGCTAAAGATTAAAGATAAATTCATTTGGGGCAAAGATTTCTTCCACGTACATGAATTTATTAATTATGCTGTTCCATTGACGTCAACAAGAATATATACAAAACAACAATAGGGCAATAACTTAAAGGGAGGACATTATTAATTTAAGCGAAACACAGGTGGATCCGAATACCCAAGCCACAGGACAGGTAGGTACCGCGAGTTTCTTATTTCCTAGCCAGCAAAGTCTTTATTTATTTGTACTAGTTTTTTGCGCAAGGAAGAATTTATTATTTCCACGGGTTGCGGTTTGAACGCGCGGGGAGCAGGAATCGGTAGATATCTCGGGAACATAAACGATCATGCGCGTTCATAAATAAATACTGCAGCATCCCGTCGACTTTTTGCCCGGAACACTTAATAAAACCAGATCCTGTTTAATTATACGCAGCAAATTATTTTCAACTTCTTGCGCATTTAATCCATTGTTTCCCATACGACATCAACACAAACAAAACGTGAATAATTGCGAGCGACGCCGTGCACAAGGGGCCGGTGGTATTCAAAAACTCCCAAACTGGGGCATTAACTCTTAGAACCGCGGACCTCCGCGGAGACTCGTAAAGCAACTCCGCGGACAGATTGGTGCGGACAGTGACCACATTTGCTTTAGCCGGCGAGACGGAATTAGGTACTAAATACCATTGCCCGATGCCCCTGCACTGTATGGACATCACTCGCACTCATGACATACATATTGTATCTTTTAATAATTCTATAAGTCTCGATAATAATTGTTAAACCCTCAGGCTAATTTGTTCGGTTTTCGGAACAACTCATATAGGTCCTACTAAAGATATTCTAATACAAGAGATATGCTACGGCGGATTACTTCCTAATGGGAATAGTTTAATACGGAAGGTAGTTGATTTTTTAAGGTGTACAGTAGTAGATATTGGTTAACAATGTAGTTTGTATACGGAAATAATTCGTTCATTTAGTTGATTTTTTGAAGGTTTACAGTAGTATTTGGTTATCAATATCGGTGACACCAGGAAGCACAGTCCCACCCAGTAAAAACTGCGGATAGCACATCTCTTATATTTCAATATCTTTGGGTCCCATAGAAATCGTTGTCATCCTTACTATCATGGTTAGAAATATGATCTAAATCTAAACGATATTAGAAAGAGAAAACAGAATGATTTAGATACATTTTATTTATTTAATCATTGCTTCTTCACAATTTAAATACATATTTAGCATTGAATTATTAACCCCACTACCCCACTAGAGTTTGCCTGTATCGGGGTTAAATGCAAAATAATTAAATTGTACACCTTTATGAGACCAAAGTTGCCGACCGCAATTTGAAAAAAAATTATTATACTTTCTATACTATCTAAAAATTTTTTTTTTTTACATAAACACCAAAAAGGAAGTTGACGATAATTCATAATATATATTGCCTAATAAAATATTTGTGTGTTTTTCGTTATCAGTAATTTTAGTTAAAAAAACGTCCGGTGAGCAGTTTAAAATCTTTATTATGTTTCCATTAAAAAATGTTACATTTGAAAAAATATGCCTTATTTCGAGTTTAAAATTTTAAAGCGTGTTTCATCACTTATTAAAAAAGGTTTTTGGTTTTCGAATTCGTTCAGAAATATTAAATTTATTTGGATTTTATTGCAAAGCGGAAATATTTTGACCTTCCTACAAAATGCGCAAATGAGTCCTGAGGTTAGGGAGACGCAACGCAGACCAGTGAAAAATCACGGGATATTCTAATTGTAGGATTGATAATCGCTTCTAAGTTAAAAATGGCAGACAGCTTGAAAAATCCAGAAATCTCACTTGACAATAATGTCAATATCAAATATAGACAAAAAATAATTTTCTGGAAAAAATATTATATCATACATAGGTACTCTATGGCTAGTCTAAATTATAGACGCCAATTCCAATATTGAAAATGACAATAAACATAATTTTATGTTAAAATATTACATTGTAGATACGTACTTTATTGTTAGTCTGAATTTTTGACAAAATCAGTTCCAATTTCAAAACCGTATTAAAATTCAAAACAAATCACAGACACACAACCGAAATTAGTATCTTTGACTATAATACATGCATACACACACAGGGAGCTGTCATTTTACACTATCGGTTGTCTGAATTCTTGGCACAATCATATCAAATTTTTAAACTGTACATAAATTCAAAACAAATGTGAGATCATTGAACCAGAGTTACAATCACTCACAGACAAACATACAACCGAAATAATATGTTTGTTGATAATATGGTGTGGTCATTTTCTAATTATGTTCAACAGTATAACAAAATTCAAACGTAACTATTTTGTATGACAAATACCAATCAGTCACAAATATCTCAGAAATGTAGAAGGCTACAAGGATTATGAAATGTTTACTGATCGGTGTCAATATTTTTATAGCGTAATTTCCAACTTGTTTACATTTATGATTTCAAACAGATAAATAAATAGTGTTTTTCTCGATTTTTCAATGAAAAAACACGTCGCCTCGCAGTCAATGAACTCCAATTTCAGATAAGTCAAGCATAAGGAGTTAAATAGTTCACTCTCCAACCAAACTACTTAATTTTATATTTTTAATAGTGATAAAAGATACATTAATCAATTAAAGATATCCCATAGCACGATTAGTACAGGTCTATTAAGCATCCCACTTCTAAAAGAGCCATTATATATTTCCGACTTGTTTTTTAGGAATGTTTTTCTTAATAGATATACTTACTATAAATGTTTACAGTGCTTAATTTGCTGATGCAAAGGACACCATAATGAAGTTTAAAAAAATCCTTATTAATCCTTGACTAAAGGGACCAATAAATATTTTTAAAGCCGTTTTACACTAACCCAAAATAATTTCCCCATGGCCTATGTCATGTTTGGGAAAACTATGTGAAGGGTCTTTTTAATGAATGGATGGAAATGAAGGGTTCTGGAAAGGAAAAGGTATGAGAGGTGGGTAGTAATCTAGGGGTCACTGTGTCCGGGAGTGACGGACATATGAATCCATCCCTCCCTCTGTGGTGCAAGACAATGGGTCGAGAGAGACCAATCCGAGAGGTCAAAGGGTCTTCGTAAATCGGCCCCTCCCGATCCAGCCTGCTATTTAGCTGGTGGGTAGGCGCATCCGTCGCCAAGGCTTGAACGTACCTCACCCGTTAAACCCGTGCACCCCTGCTAAACCAAACGTAGCGAATCTCTCAGGTTGACAAACTTGCATTCAAAACTATAAATTGAGGTCGAAAATACAATGACATATGATAATTATCTATGACAGATTCCCGTGATAATTTTATTTTTCTTTCTGATGAAACTATTCACAAAATAAATAAAAAGCACTTTTGGGCTTAAATCGACCGCTTCTAGACTCCGTTTATTGCGCTACGATTTTATAGTCCACTACTTATATTCTTATATTTTTGGCCTATGTATTCCTCTTAAAAGACTGCTGAATCTTATATCTTCAATTTAATTGAAAAAATGTTAATGTGCTTGTACAAAAGGGATCGAAAATAATTATATAATTTTATTTTAGTACATAAGTTTTTATTAACCAGCAAAACTGGGAGAATAGTGTAATCCCAGTCCGCCATTTAAAGAGGAAAAAATAAAACTATTTTAAAAACGTAATCTTATAGATATTATAAAGGCGAAATTTTGTATGGATGTGTGTTCGTTACTCTTTCGCGCAATAAATACCGAATGGAATTTAAAAATTATTTCACTAATCGAAAGATACATTATTTGCCATAGCTAATAGGCTACAAACATTGGTAATATCTTTCGTTATGAATAAGCTTTGGCGTTATGAAATTATTTATTATACTTTTATTGGCAAAGCGTGTTGCTAAGTAAATGTTTGACGTTGGCTGTCATTTTGTTATTTGTTTAGGTTACTGTGGAGATTTCTTTGATAGCGAAAATTCAAATACGAGAATTCTAATAGTGTAAAAATATAAAATAGGTACTAATCTACATTTTGACCTACTATTATGAATTCGAAACGGCGCGAATTTTATTGTTAATTTATTTTTGGAAGGGGGGGGTGGAGTGGGAGGGGGGTTGTGGGTTGGGGGGGATGGAGGGGGGGGGGGCGAGTATGCGAGCGAAGCCGGGGGCAAAAGCTAGTAAATAATATAAAATAAAACATCATATAAATAATGCACTGGTAGGATCGCTCTGTAGCATTGTACTTTGTCAAGTTCATTACTCCACGAGACCTGACACCTGCCTTTTACAATTTTCAAGGTATTATTCAGTATTTGTGAAATTTTTGTAGAGCCATGCAATACAATTAAACCACCGGATCCGTAATTATGATATATGGTACATTCCAAAACTAATTAAATATCATAATGAGGTGATGGAAAATAAAATTAAAAGAATACCCAATTTGGCCTTCTGCTCCGCTTTTATCGATTTAATTTATCAAAATTAAATGCGTTTTAAAAATGCATTATTATTACCATGAACCACGTTTTTAACAAATTATAAAATTCATGTGATAATCTATTTTACAAATCTATAGTAATATATTGTGAAGAAATGCCGATAACACTATCGATATTTAATAATCATTAAAGGCGCGACTAGACTTAATGTAAACTTGTTTAGATTAATATTATTTGTCTATCCACCTTGCTCATTGCTTATCGGCAGGATGTTTACCTTCTTATTTCACTAAACTATTGTAATTAACACTTTGCAAATCTGTGTCAATGTTAAAAAAACCCTTTTCAACTCAGAAGCAACTAAAATTCAATAAACCGAGCTTACACTGCACCATTTGGAACGTGCAGTGTTTTTTAAATTAATGTTCTTACTGTAAAAATAAACCTTCATTAAAGATTTAACTTGATTATTTAATTAGCTTCACAATGTACTAGGGCTGTTCAAAAAGTAACCTGAAATTTTAAATTTCGCTGGTTTGGAGAGTCCGATTTTTTTATTGTTATCTTGGTATACATGCCCTTGAAATATGATAAATTTTTCAGCTGGGTTCAATGTTTAGTTTGTCTGTGGCAACCGCTAAGGTGTTTTTAAGAGATCGGCGATTTTTGTTTTTTTTTTAAATGGATCAAAGGATTTGTATCAAATTTTGCGTAAAAAATGAAATAAAGTGTAACAAAGTGTGTGAAATGTTACCAAGACCTATGGTGAGTCTGGTATGAATAAATCAAATGGTTTACGAGTGGTATAAGCGTTTAAAAAAAAACAAAAATCGCTGAGCTCATAAAAACACGTCTAACCTTAGCGGCTGCCACAGAAAAACTAAACAGCGAATATAGCTGAAAATTTTATAATATTTCAGGGGCATGTATACCAACATAACAATAAAAAAAATCGGACTATCCAAATCAGCGAAATTTAAAAATTCCCGCTACATTTTGAACAGCCGACGTATATTGGGTTCAATGACAACTCAGGATCATGAAATTTTTGTTGAAAAGTCATTAATGAAAAAAAAAAAATAATAATGTAAAAGGAGATGTTGAAGTTTCATGATTCTGAGTTATCCGGTTACCATATATTACACATATTGTTGGGTTCTGTTGTTTTATCTGATGAACAATACAGCTTGGATGATCGGAAGTTTCAATGATACTTCGGGGCGTCTGGTTGTGAGCCGTGTTTATTATCGTGTCTTATTTACAGTGAATATTTCACTGGACTTAACTTCCGTTCTAAAGGATGTTTTTTGTTATTCCGTGACAAGGGAAACGATCACTGAAGGTGCCCACCAGTTGATCGGATATCATCGGCTATCTTCGTATTCGGCTACCGGTTGATTGACCCGAACTGGTGACAGTTGTATATCTCGTATGGCACAACTTTATTGACCTCTGTTGAGACACATTAAAATAACATGAAACTACCTATACTAACGACATCTGTTGGGAGACATTGAAACTACATGCGTATACAAAAATACATATACATATTGTTATGGTCACCGATGTTGGCTACTCAAACCAACACCAGCTCCGGGGCCAAGGGGGCCCTAACATGTCCCAGGCTAGCTCTCAGCGGGAACAATGATACTCTCTATTCAGAGAGCAAGTCGCTCAAAGCTATGGAATTTCTCCCTACCTTCCGACGTCCAACGGGATACACTCTGGTCAATAATCCTCCTGCCGTAGCAGAATAATAACAAGATTAAATCAATAGGTCATGTATTGTAAATTCAAACACAGTACATAGGCTTCTACAGTACAATTCAATACAAGAAATGCAATTTACACAAACCTAGCTAAAGTGTTTAACTCTCATTATCTCTCTCTGAAGCGAAACTCTCCGAGTGGTGATTTTCGCGGGGCCCTACATTTCACTGATTACGGACACATTTAAAAGAGGAAATCAATGATACAGCTTACATGTGGATTCGCAGGGTCCTCGCCTCCTTGGAAGTTTCAACCAGGGCATTTTCTTAGTTCGAACAAACCAAAATTATTACAGCACGGCGTAAGCCGGCCCCAGCCCGTAAGTTACTTCAACAAACATCGCGGGCTACATTTGAATTTGGTCCGCTCGCCCGAAAGCGGGCCGCGTGCGTGTGTCCTCTAGGGTGCCCAAATCTCGTCTGGTGGCAGCCGGCCGAATCGGCGGGTGGCAGGGCGAGCGGAAGGGAGCGGCGGAGCAGGAAACAGGGGGGGAAGAGGGGAGACTGAGTTGTGTGGACTTGCTGCGTTCTCGTTGCCGTTCTGGTATCTGAATCTACTCGCTACAGGGCGTATCGTAACACTTCCCCCCGCGCTTGGAAAAAAAGCGACGTGGCAATGGAGCTGTAGGAAAAAAAAATCCTCTTATGCTTCCATCGGGGTTTTTGAGAGATTCGTTGCTTGAGAGATGCCTAGCTAGAACATACAGTTTATGTTATAGTTTGGGTCACAATGTTTGTAGGGAATGGGTGGGGGGTACATATAATGTTTGGAAAAGACAATCTTGGGAAAAGTACATGGTGTGAAACAACATACAAGGTTATGCAGTTGAGAAATAACAATACATGGTTATGCAATCGAAAAAATAACAATACATGGTTATGCAATTGAAAAAATAACAAAACATGGTTATGCAATTGAAAAAATAACAATACATGGTTATGCACAAGAGAAGGACAAAAAGCAAAAACAAAAAATGCCTGTGTGATTCTAAGGTTTCATTGGTCTGGGAGCTAAGTTTGCGAAGCGTGGATTTGTTTGGTTTCGGAGAATTTCGAAGAAAAGGCCGTGGTTTCACAGATTCTAAGGATTACATTATCACTGTAATCAGACCCATTTGAGATAACACTCAGGAGTACACTTAGGCCTTAGAAAACACTTGGTTTTGTCGAAGACGTCGAAGTTCACGAAGTGGAGACTGTGGTTGCTGTGCCGCGACTATGGTTACAGAGGTCATTGAAGAGGAGAATCCAGTGTCTGCAGACATGCCAGTACGAATCCTAAGTGTTATTATGGTAAACACGGATCGTATATAATGGTTATTGAAGCATAATGTAGCTCAAAATAACTTGTATTGGTACGCATTCAGCGAATACTGGAGGTCAAGGTAATGATGGTTTACACATGACGATATATGCGTCACTGCATGACAGCGCAAGAGACGACATGGTTGGCATTGATAGCAAGAGTAAGAACAAACCTAGGAGCTAGCGTGCCCAAAAGGTGGTTCAGAGTGTTATAATGTATAGTGGGACAACTCAACTTGCTGTGGCACGACAAAACAACATACATATGAGCGGTATGGTCTGTGCTTTCAGGAACAAATGCGTAGAAAAAATGGCAGCAGGAGGGACCTAGTAACCACAGCGCGTGCTGTCAGGAAGTGAAGCTCAGCTTGGCTGTTGGTGATGACATCCGCCTGGGCTTCTTTTTAAATCCGGGAGAAATTATTATTAGAGCAAAATTCTTGAAGTTTACCTGCCTAGGGACCAATGAAGAAAAGGTTTGGAGAGAAACAAAATGTGTCCAGATAATGAAATAAACGAAATTTTAACCACCGACCCAGAGAGTGACGAAGAGAGAGATTTCTAACTAAATTGTGATTACATGAACATTTTCCTTTACCAGGATGACTTGGCGTTTGCCGAGTGACAATATGTCTTGGTTAAAAAACAACCGGCCCTCTATGGCCTATGTTAACATAAAGTGGTAACATTTTTGTAGAATTTCAAAGAACAAGACAAAGAATCGTGAGCGAGTCACGGCAAAGGGAAACCAATTCATGAATAAAGGTTGTCAAAAGGAGACAGACGGTACGCCAAGTGCATATCGTACATATCCAACATTCATGAATGTGTTTCGTAAAATTGAGAAAAGAGAACAAAAGGTGAGACATATGCAGAGAGTGAGGGAGAAAGCCTGCTGATTATTGGTCAATTTACCGATTCGCACTCCCAGTGAGGGCGAATTATGGTCAACAACAGATTTTCCTCTTCATAACATATACCTGAGAACATGATGGTGAGGAGAAAGGAAAGGAAAAGGAAGGGAGTTGAGTGATGAAACTTGCTAGAGACTGGACTAATTTCCACTTCAAACTCCATGTGAGAATGAAACATGATCTACCAGCAGATTTCCTGACTCTTTACATTTATCAAAAAGGATGAGGAGAAATTTGAATACACATTATCACAGAGACTAATCTTTTGCGTGTATTGGGCAAAAGATTGGGGGTCATTTTAAAAACTTCTACATGATTGTGAGAAAAGACAGACCCTTGCTCCAATTTCACAAACCTGGGGGTTTTCTTATTCGTTCCCCAGACAACGAGTTATGTACAAAAAGCACAAATTGCATCATAAAAGATGACACACGATATTGTATCGTTCGCACGAATTACGGTGAGTATTTTCACGTCTTCACGTATGGCGTACAGAGTATACAAGTACACACAAGATATAACTCAATTATAGACAGAAGTCAAGAGTTTATACAATGCATCTTAAAGAAGATAGCAAGGCCGATATTATGTCGTTCACACGAATCACGGTAAGTGTTTTAACGTCTCCACGTATAGTGTACAAAATATGTAAGTACATACAAGATAAAACTCAATTATAGACAGAAGTCAAGAGTTTATACAATGCCTCTTAAAGAAGATGGCAAGGCCGATATTATGTCGTTCGCACGAATCACGGTAAGTGTTTTAACGTCTCCACGTATAGTGTACAAAACATGTAAGTACATACAAGATAAAACTCAATTATAGACAGAAGTCAAGAGTTTATACAATGCCTCTTAAAGAAGATGGCAAGGCCGATATTATGTCGTTCGCACGAATCACGGTAAGTATTGTTATTACGTCTCCACGTCTCGTGTACAAGGTTGTACACAATTATACACACAAGCGGTACTCATGACAAATTAATGACACACGACCAAAATACAAAAGCGGTACTCATGACAAATTAATGACACACGACCAAAATACAAAAGCGGTACTCATGACAAATGAATGACACACGACCAAAATAGATTGTACAAAACGGTGCTCATGACAAATATGTCACACGACCAACTCAATAACATTTAGCTATGAGCAAAAGTGATTATGACGAACTTCTCGTATCGTGGCAGGTATTTTAAGGATCCCTCCTATAATGGTGGATGTTCTAAGGATCTCTCCTATAATGGTGGATGTTCTAAGGATCTCTCCTATAATGGTGGATGTTCTAAGGATCTCTCCTATAATGGTGGATGTTCTAAGGATCTCTCCTATAATGTAACAGGGTGACGTTTAAATACAACACAATAAACGTTAAAGATGCTTGTTTTAACACATAATATGAAGATTTGTTAGATTAACTAACTCCGTAGCCCAAGAGCGTACGATAGAATAACAGAGAAGATAGACAATTTGATGTTACTTCATGTGTTACAAAGTACAAGGGTGATGGCAGAGTATAATTCTACTTACACCAAGTATTTAAAACAAAGGCAGACCTACAATGGTTTTACATACTGCCTATTGTAGCAACCTTTAGTGAGGAAAACAAGAGGACCGATTGTGGTTTTACATACCTTTTGTATAGCTACAAACGTACCGTGTGATGTACAATTTTTAAGTTGTAAACACTTGGTTAAATGAACACCTAAAAGTTGTGATGATGTTCTCGTATTTGCTTAAAAGGCCATCAGTTATGACTGGTAATAGTTCAGCTTCCGAAACAGGATGTGAAAGCTTGATGTTGATGGACTCAGCCCTTTCTATGAATGTTGCCACAGGTTCATCTACTAGTTGTTTAATAGATAGTAAAGATAATTTGATCCGGTGCTGGGCCTCCTTTTTTTCAAAGCTAGAGATTAGGGCAGATCTGAGTTTATTCCAATCCTTGCATTTAGTCTTTTGGATGCGGTGCCACGGTATTAATTCTGGGGCGATGAGTTCTATAAAGTTTCTTCGTAGAATCTCGAATGGGATATTTTTGATTGTAGCCGTTTCTTCAATACGGTCAATGAAATCCAGCACATCGGAGACGCCATTATATTTGACTTTCCAAGAGGATAAATCGTAAGTTTTATCTTGTGTCAAGATGGGTGCGACGTCCTGTTTTATCATTACATGCGGCATAGGTCCTTTGTCAAGATTATCCAAAACTTGCGTAGCCGAACGTGAATTATTTTCGCTGGAGGGAGCGAGGTTTATTCTCCTAATGTACTTTTTGTTGAATAAAAGTGCATATGCCTTTAGTGTAGATTTAGATTTGCTTGATGGCGAGAGTCCTCTATCCCTTAAAGCAGCTTGTAAGTGGGCTTTGGATAAACTGTGCACGTTGGGAATAGTACCCAAGTTGGATGGTGTAATGCTTGATTGTCCTCCATTGTGAGTTTCCTGGGTGGTGAGAAAAAAAATTGGCCAGGGGTTTCCTTTAGTAAGCGCAAAATTAATTTTTGTGAGGCACTTTTCACTTGGTAATCACTTGTTGGCACTTCCAAAATATGGTTATAGAAATTCCATATTACAATTTGGTATATATGACACCAGAATTTTGTCAAAGGAAGGAAGAAGAAAAAAAAATTTTGCGTGGAAAGACCTTAGTAGTAAAGGTTTTTGTGTTTCACTGACCACTTTTGCGAAAAACTGTGAAATTCACAAGTATTTATTTATTTTTGAAAAATTTTGCCAGGACTGACCTTTAGAAAAAGGGTTTTTATTTTTCACAAATCACTTTTGCACTGAGAAAGGCACTAAAATTCCCAATAGGCACTTTTCTGGCAAATAAAGGACAAACTTCCGGATGAAAATAACTGAATATGGGATTCATTAAGTCAACCACATTAAAATTATTTTATTTATTCATGGAACCAATCATGGGCTTTATTATTATTTCACTTTTCACTTATGTAAGGGAAAAATCACAATTTACTTTCACTTATGTTGAAAAGAAAAAATATACGGTACCTATAACATAGAATGGGGAAAGAAAATCATTATTTTGTCCATTTGGTGGAGTATAAGTTGTATTAATTTCACAGACACAACAAGTGGGCCTATTGGTGTATTGTGCAGGAAAAAACGTAAGTGTGAGATTTTTTTTTAATTAAAGAATCCACAAAATAATTGGGGTTCCAGAACCAAATTCATAATGGTAATCTTCATTGTTATTCGATTCAGTCATAAAAGGCGATTTCGATTACAAATGCTGCATGGTAACAGGCAATTTATTCGCTTCACTCCAACGGGTTTTTTTCGTTGGGTTTTGGCGCGAGGCAATGCACTTGCGTGCGCAACTCAGAGAATAGGTATTTACATCGCGTGAAATATTTGCCGTTGAGATTGGCGCGAATGACCGTTGCTTGGTTTTGGGCACGCCTGCGCAGTTAAATTCTCGGTCAAAGGTTGGCGTTTTGGGTATCCAAAATGGCTGTCGTTTCAACTGCGATGCAATTCATAGTTTCAATCAGATCTGTGTTATGGATCCAATTTGCAAATAGATTTCTGTGGTTTTTTCTCACAGAATTAATTGTTCACTGGGTGCAGAACATCAAGGTATAATTAATGTTTACAAAACAGTTCCTATGCGGGGAGGGTTTCGACAAGTAATGTCCCGCAAAGCGACCGGGATAGAAAAAAAATTCCAAGCCTCACGTTATAGCGCCAGTTGTTATGGTCACCGATGTTGGCTACTCAAACCAACACCAGCTCCGGGGCCAAGGGGGCCCTAACATGTCCCAGGCTAGCTCTCAGCGGGAACAATGATACTCTCTATTCAGGGAGCAAGTCGCTCAAAGCTATGGAATTTCTCCCTACCTTCCGGCGTCCAACGGGATACACTCTGGTCAATAATCCTCCTGCCGTAGCAGAATAATAACAAGATTAAATCAATAGGTCATGTATTGTAAATTCAAACACAGTACATAGGCTTCTACAGTACAATTCAATACAAGAAATGCAATTTACACAAACCTAGCTAAAGTGTTTAACTCTCATTATCTCTCTCTGAAGCGAAACTCTCCGAGTGGTGATTTTCGCGGGGCCCTACATTTCACTGATTACGGACACATTTAAAAGAGGAAATCAATGATACAGCTTACATGTGGATTCGCAGGGTCCTCGCCTCCTTGGAAGTTTCAACCAGGGCACTTTCTTAGTTCGAACAAACCAAAATTATTACAGCACGGCGTAAGCCGGCCCCAGCCCGTAAGTTACTTCAACAAACATCGCGGGCTACATTTGAATTTGGTCCGCTCGCCCGAAAGCGGGCCGCGTGCGTGTGTCCTCTAGGGTGCCCAAATCTCGTCTGGTGGCGGCCGGCCGAATCGGCGGGTGGCAGGGCGAGCGGAAGGGAGCGGCGGAGCAGGAAACAGGGAGGGAAGAGGGGAGACCGAGTTGTGTGGACTTGCTGCGTTCTCGTTGTCGTTCTGGTATCTGAATCTACTCGCTACAGGGCGTATCGTAACAATATGCATGCATATACATCTACAACATTCAAAAACTTTATGCAAAAATATTTTATTTAAAATTAAAAAAAACATATCAGAATACTCCACTGTCCAACATAGATACACAACCAGGGCAATAAACCAAAATATTCTAGCTACAGCCAGTTTGAAAACATCTTTTGGACAAAGAAATATGAAATAAATAAATTTAAAACAAAAGTAAAAATATGGTTGAGAGAACAAAGTGAAAATGAACTATCAAACATACTGAAGACCATGTAAAGACAACTGGATACTAAATACAAATGTGGAAAAACTACAGGCCGCCTCAGAACAGGAAACCCTAGTGAGGAGGACTGTAAAAAAAAAACATGTACTTTATAATACCTAAAAAAAAATAATGTACCTTATAATACCTTAATATAATATAATTTATGAATACATTATGTACAAATTTTGCTATAGATACTAATAAAAAAATTATTTAAAAAAAAAAAAAAAATGAAAATACACTACATATATGAAAATTTATTGTTTACGGATCTTCACTTATTAACGTTTTTTTATTATTTTTTTTTTTAGAAAATTATTACATAACATTCATAATACATTATTTCAGAAATGAGTTTCATAAAAAACTCATTTCGTGAAGGACAGCATTATATATCTAAAGGAAAATTGTTTTACACTAGAACACGAAGATCGATAAACAGTACATAGATTTTTAAATGGACTAAACACACTTTTTTTTTAATTATTTCCAACAAAAACACAAATTACATAAATATATAATTTAGAAAATTTATCGGTAGTCCCGCAAAGCTGCCACATGGCTGCTTGTCTGCAGGTTAATTTTAATTTGATACAGGTAATTGAAGAATATACAAGAGTTACAAAGGAAGACAGCTAGATTCGTCATAACATTATTCCCAATATGTTTAATAAAACTCATTTCGGGAAGGACAACATTATACATCTAAAGGAAAATTATTTTTACACAAGAATACATTATTTTTACAATGAACAGTACATAGATTTTCAAATGGACTAGACACACTTGATGCAGGTAATTGAAGAATATTAAAGTTAATAAAGTTGCTGAGAAAATATCCTTTTAGAGCGTTTGCCAATATTTTTTTATTTGATGCTGGAAATTTTAGGACATTAGGTAATGCATTGTATTGAGTATGTGCGACGTATTGTAAGGAGTTAATTCCAAATTTAGTTGTGTGAGTAGATGACGATAGGTGTATTTGATTTTGTGATCGTGTTTTGTGCTAGTGTGTATCGGAATTAAAGGCTGGTTTAGTGTTGGTGTGTGAGGAGTGGTGAAATATTTGTAGGATGGCAGTGATAATACTATATTTTGGCAGAAGGTAAAGGGAAGTATTTGTGTCAGTAAGTATATATCTTTGACATGTGTATCCCATGGTAAATGTTATATATTTCTCATGGCTCTATTTTGGATTACTTGTATTTCGGATATTTGTTTCTTATCGGTGCCTCAGATACTAACCAGATAACTTAGGTGAGAGTGGATCAGAGCATAATATTTGGCACACAGTAGAGCTATGGGGAGCTCATCTTGAAGTCGATAGAGTACACCTGTTATCGGAGAAATTTTGGATTTTACATATTCAACATGGGAGTTCCACGACAAGTTAGAATCTATGAATAACCCCAAATATTTCGTAACTTGTACATTTTGGAGCTTTTCATTTAGCTTCTCATCCAAGAGTATTCATGCTCATGTAATATTTTTTCCCAAAAGTGAGATAGTGGGTTTTTTGACATTGAGGCTTAATTTATTTATTCGCAGCCATTTAGTTAGCTTTTCGAGATCTTTATTCATTAGAGATTCAAGTTCCCTCAGATTTTTGCAATGATAGTAAATCACCTATCATCAGCGTAAATTTGAAGTTTTCCCGAGATTCCGCATTTAGTTATATCATTGATGTATAGTAAGAAAAGTAGGGGTCCTAGAATTGAGCCCTGTGGCACTCCACATGTAATTTTTCCAAAGCCGCTCAGGTTCCTTTCGATGTGGACAAGGCAATATCTATCAGATAGTTAACTTCGGAGGAGCTTTAAAGATTTCCCGACTTTACCCAAATGTTCCATTTTCTGTAAGAGTATTTCATGATCTACTGTATCACAGGCTTTTTTTGATCTATAAAAATAGCTGCTACGTATTCGCCCTGGTCTATGTACTGCTGAATGTTCGAGATGAAATCGAAGGTGGCACATTGGGTACTGGAGTTTGTGATGGGTCGAGCCCTTACTTGGGTTTTAATACCTCTCCTCTCTCGCGTTTCGATCTCCGGACGGTAGACCCTTCTCTCGTTCTGTATGATTCACCAATAATGTCTTGAATCATGACTCGCTTTTCCCACCCCTGTGACTGAACACAGCAAAAGGCTTTCTCCTTCCGGGAAAACTTTACAATAAACCCTTTCCTTTACGTTGTGTTTTTTTTGTTTCAAAGGTTCTAGAAAATCTAGAATAGGTATTTAATGTCTATATGTGGTAACTTTTGGTTCTTTTAGGTAAGGTGTGGAAGAATTTCTCTGTATCTCTTGAACGCATGAAGGATACTTATTGTCTAAATCTATTCTAAATATGTCCCCATTACGTCCCTAATGATGTACGCTACTTTAATACTCTCGCCGTACCCCCTGTAGTTCTTGGAAGTCTATAAAGGTAATTTTTGACCCTAATAGACGTCCTAATAGATTTTAAAATACGTACCTAGAATATTTCATTTAGTTATTTGGCGGCTCCTTTGCATCGCTCTCCATGGCTGGACCCTATACATAATTGTGATAATATTATATTGTTAGTAAACGCAAAATTCGTACCTAAGATGGAAAGGATAAGGGAGGGATGGGATGGATCATGCATTTTTTGCAATCTAGTACTGGCTCCTCCACTTGACCAAATTGACCAGGTGGTCGGCTATCCGGACACGACCTCCCGACCAAAGCATGTCAAGGCTATACCCATGGCACCCAGAAGATCTCTTGACGACCAACCAGATACCCGGACCCTTCCATAACCAAGGAAGGACGGCATGCCTTCAAACCTTTCCCGATCAACCCCAGTATCGAACACCTCCGGGACTACGTTACTGGCTCTAGAAGGGGTAATCCAATTCGTCCCTTGTCAAGGCTCTATTCGCGAAAATGTGGCTACAGCTTGTGATAGACAGATCCATCCTCCTGCGTGACCGGTCCAGCATGTAAAAACCACCTCTAGTAGCGAACATACAACTTAAGTATTGTCTAAGCGCTATGTTTGTTTCTAGGTCGATAGGATTAAAAAATGTGCAGGCGCTGCAGGGTTGTTTCCACAAAATGAACTGCTTATGCTCCTCCCACACTACCTTGCCGGTAACCCGAGATGCTTTTGGCCAAGACGCCTCCGTCAGCGAACCGCGTCCTTACATACCGTTTGGCAACTCATTTCATATCCGTCTCGTCACGCCCATTCTCTCGACACGGTTCCGCGAAAGGGAATTGCTTCCAGCATCTCGCGTGACCCGATCAGTCTATGGTGAGCATCCCCTCCTAACAGGACAATGTGGGAAGACCCTTACCGATGGACCACACATTGACACATATGTATAGCCTCGGTGTCATCGTCACATTGTTCAACCATAAAGTTTAAAAGGCGCAATTCAACAAATAGGAATTCAAAGGAGTACCTGTTAGTTTTAAATTTACGTTTCACTCTCCAAGTGTTTAGTTTATAGACAGCTGCTTTCCATTTGGTATGTCGTATACCCCGATGGACTCCCCATTTGGTTGAGGGTACAACATTCGTTCATTTTTTGATCCCCCCGCCCGTGCCATCAGCTGTCTGAAAGAAAAGGTCACTGTCCTTGGTGATAACACCGTTGAACATATCCTGAAATAATATTATAAAATTTATTTAAATCTTCAGTTTCCCGGGGCAGCTTCGGTTCTGTCATCTCTGCGTCACGTTCCGGGATGGCCTGGGAATTTAAATTAGGTATAACAACTTACCGAGTACGTAATTGCTAAAAATCCCGGTCGGAGATATACACGACCAATTGTCTTAATTACGTATGCCGTAGACCTGTGGAGAAAACAAAACTTCCTACGAATTTCATAACTCTACACTATCAATTGTCTGACCTAAAATTAAATTAGTGGTTAAGTTTGTGCTTGCTGTATCTTTATCTAGGAACCCGAATCGTTGTATGTTTTATTTTTAAACTCACTTTCATTTCAATTTGCAACTAATCATGCTTTTATTTGTAAACTAAAGACGGTAAATCACGGCTCGACGCCGTTGGTGTGAGCTTTCACAAATTGAAAGTTTTCGAAGATTACAATGTTCTAACTATTGAAATTTAAATATATCAAATTCGATATCATTCCTGACTCCCGAACCCTTGCTGAGATTATTTAAATCTAGTTAAGTTTATTATTAATTTCGTTCTTTCGAGGTCTATCACGACATTTTTATAAAAGGAATGAAATTTATTTTTGCAAAGCTGGGGCCATTATTGTAAACCTAGTACGACTGTTTATTCGTTATTTACTTTAAATTAAGTTTGTTAAGTCCCTCTCCATCCGAATTAGCACCATTTATTATTATTATTAAAATTCAAGGCCGATATTTTTATTTAGGGTAAATATTTATAGATATCTTTACTCTCTCTACATAATAAATGATAACAATCGCGAACTTTTACCGACTTTTATTTCGTCCGATGGATTGGTTAATTATTATTATTAGAATTTATTGATTTAATTTATAACCCCTTTTAATCGATTAACACTTTTCACCACTGACTCGTGAACTAAGTCATGTATTTTCCACTGAATCTAATTCACTAACACTTGCAAAGCATAATCAACAAAGTTAATCCAACACTGCACAGTCTCGATTTTGCTAAGGCCAGCAATCACTTTCCAACACTTTCGGATTCGCGCACGATTTTTTTCAGCCCTTCCTTTCCCGAAATCTAGCACCGAACTCCCCCCTCCCCGACCTATCTATCGTCTTTAATACCACGTTTCTCCCATCAATCAAATTTAAATTTTGCAATTCACAACCTTAGGAACGCGTAATATCGTCCTTTTTCCATACCATTATCCTATCCCGCCGGTTATTCCTTTTCCTCCCAACGTGCTGTTCCAACCGACCCGCCTTCTACCGACGTAACTCCTCTGTTGCAATCGATCAGGGGCGTATTTGGGTCTAAACATCTGATTCCCACACGAATCTCCGCATGATTAGTCAATATAATCTACCTTTTATCATGTGACTAATTAATTCAACTTTTCTCTAAAATCTATAGTGTCCGTTCTACTCCTTTTTAATTTGCTTCCAAATACGGTGTATCCTGAATATTCGATATAACTGCCCTACTTTCTTGGCTTAACCCAAATCCAATTTCAACTCTTTAACCTACAACATATCCCGACAGTTATCTATTAAGCATTCATTGTTATAAATTTCTCCCAACACGTCACTGCCTAGATATTCCAACGTTTTAACATTTGGCTATGGATTTTCTAATAAATTTGTGACTGAATATCCTTTATCGAACGTACCGCTAGTGTGCACACTCAGCTGTGTCCGTTTCTGGCCATATGTCGCCTTTCTTGTGTTCGTATACAATTTTAATATTTCTCGCGTTTGCAAATGCTCATGTGCAAACTCTAATTACTTGGTCACCTTCCAGCAAAGTCGTGATGCTCGTAGGACCTTATTTTATAATAATCTAAACTTTTATGACCTCGATTCTCCTTTCTCACGGGCTATAACCACTGCCAAGATCCCATTCCAATCCTGCCTTCGAACGTTTTTTTTCCCTTTTTCCTAGTTCCTCCTACATATTACATCCCTCTCTGGCACCAAAACCGATAAATCTCCCGTAATTACTCGTCTAGTGATCAAGAAAATACTTGAGTTTTCAAATAATTTAAAATCCTGACAGATCGTTAAATTTTATGCCTTTTCACTAATTTCTTTCTCCTATCATCTGTATGTAAAATCAAGTGGTGAATTCAGCTTAATGCGTACCTTAGAGACCCAAAATCATGTCAGATGTTTCGCACTCGAGACCCACTTAGAGAACAAGAGATCGTAAACCTTCCCTCCCCTCTAAACTAACGGACAAAAATCCAATACAAAATCTTAGACTTCATATGGTCACTAACATGAATTGATTTCCCTCGACTACCTCGAAGAGATCGGCTCCTGTGGGTTTTCCACGTCTAACACTTTCCCCCATCGTCTACCTTCAGAATCTGTTAGATATTTGTCTGGAAAAAAGCGTTAATGACCTTCAATGTCTACTCCCGTTTCACGATTACTAAGTAATCGAGATCGCTTGCTACTTTAGTTAATCAGTGCATGATCTTTGTCCTTTTGAATTTTCCGCCACCGAGATCCCCGCAAAACTTCCCGATTCCAGACGTGAAATCAACTGTTGCCGATTTCCTCCTGCTCCCATAAAAATGCGATTTATGACCAAGTTAGAAGTGGTTCTATCCCCTTAAAATATCTGCCCGACCAAACCGTGAGATAATCTTGGAATCTTAATTTTGCAAATCCCTCATCCCACGCCCCCAGCCTGTGATTGGTTTAAGACGCACCTACTGTCCTCATCTCTATTCTGATTGGATAGTCGGTTTTTTTCCTAACTGCTTACACCCCTTCGTGGCAAGGAAACCCCAAAAGTTTAAAAAAGATTCCTTTAATATTGATTTTAAAACCACCCGAAAGATGTCGATAGTGTGATCATATTCTATATTTAAAAAAAAATTTTACCCACTTATACCGGAGTGAAACAGGTTCATCACAAGTTTTTTCGAAAGCCATGTTGTTGTGGTGTTAGGATATTGTTGTTAGAGATATATTTAGAAGTCTATCCTTGATAATAGTCTCCAACACCTTTTAAAATACTGATAAAACCGATATTGGGCGATAGTTAGAAATACATTTTTTGCAGTATTCTTTATAAATTTGTATTTTTTTTTTAACTTGACTTGACCATTTCCAACGGATCTATTGGGAGATGAATGTCAAATTAGCGTTACCAATATCTAATCATTGTAGAAGAATATAATACAAAAAATAATTATTAACGAAATATGAAACAGACACGTAAAATAAAAAAGTAACGGTTGCATCTGGGAATCAAACCCAGAATTTTATAAACCGGGACAACCACTCGGTACATTGATCACTTATCCAGGTGAGACAGATCCTGGATTCGAGTCCCCCTTTTTTTAATTTTATGTGTCTTGTTTCGATAAGATTATTTATAATTACTCTTTTTTTCTGTAATGTTTTTGAAAGAAAATATATTTTTTCAATAAAATTAAATATTTTAGTATTATTTCGGGATAAATCAAATCGGGTAAGAAAGGCTTAACTATATTTTGCCTGAAAAGGTAACTTAACCAGCGACCAACCTACTAGCAGAATGTTTTAAAAATTGTACTTATAAATATGTAATCATCATTGTAATCGATATACTCATATTAACACTATTTTCCTTTTCTGGGTGCCAAATAACATTCTATCGACCCGATGAAAATAGTTAAGCAATATAGTGCGCTACCAATAGTAGTTGTTGAGTTATCCCATTACATTTTCTAAGTTTTCACAGAGAAATGCCAAATCAAAAACATTATATATAACACAGAGTGTTATGAGACGTGTATTACTTACTTTAACCAGTGATTCCTGAAGTTATTTGCAGTAAACACTAAATATAGAAGTAGCTTAACAAACGGATGTCAATATTTGGAGCACAGGCGTCAGATGGAAATACTGTCCTTGTTGGCCTTGGGGGGATTATTTTTCTAAGGGCCTCCTGTGTGGAGTTAGTGTTTAAAAAAAACGTATAAAATGACATTTTGGTGGCTGGTGACTTTTTTCTTTCAACCAAAAACTTTAATAAATCAGTAGGCACTTAACAATATGAGTCAGAGAGGGGAATTATATGGATATTCGGCTGAGTGACCAGTGCAAGTTTATTTAAAAAGATTTTAAAAAAACGCAAAGAAAAATGTCACCCGAAACGAAATTTTTAATTTAAATATTTTTGCTCAAAATATTGTCAAGAATCACTGATTAAAAAAGGTCTGTACATATATGTAACAACCTGTACATATCTAGCCAATATTTATATCCATTACATGTATAAAAACCTGTAATAATGTATATAAATATTGAATGGAGTCGGCGGAACGATTATAAACCCATTTTTAAATGTAATCTCCACTTATAATAAATTAAAGTCCTCCGCCGCGTCTGTCAGTCTGTCTGTTCTCAAAAACTTAAAAACCACTGAACGAATTTTCATGCGGTTTTCACCATTAGATATAGATGATTCATGAGGATGGTTTTGGTATATAATTTGTCAAGGTTTTCTGTAAATTCGTAGAAATATATTATATATTAAGGAGAATGTCTGAATGTGGTAGACGAGCGGGCTGGAAAGCGGGCGGTGTGGATTTGATTTGTATGCAAATGTACAGTTTTATGCCGAGGTTGATGAAATTTTGCACAAGTGACCTTCGAAACAAGAGGTTACTGCCTATATTTGATTTCTAATACTCTGTGTAAAGCCCGGACATCGCCGGAGACTTCAGCTAGATATTAATAAAAACCGCCCAAGTGTGGCGGGTATTTGGTAGAGCTCCCCCGCATTGTATTTAGAAATTAGGTTATTAGTGACTAGTTATTAGTGATTATGTCTGCTTGCGTAATATCCAGACATTTCTATAAATTAAACAACTCGATTAAAAAGATAAAAATACATGCCTCTACTTAGTCTCCTTGCGCAATAACTGTAAGTAATCGTTCTTTTAATATTATTACAATTTGTTAAGCAATCAGTTATAATATTATCATTACGAATGGGTAAATACAAAATATGGCTTACGTAATTTGCCAGAGTAGATGTTGAAGTGTTGATTTAACTAAGTAATTTTTTATTCAAATAAAATTTAATAAAGTTAGTATATTAAATAAATGCCTACCTACCAAATGTTGGGTGGAAAACCAAAAACGTTGTGGCCACGATCCATTGTTTTGAAAACATTTGGTCTCTGGAGGATAGTGAGCGCTCTAAAAGTAGAAGGAGAGATATGTAAATATGAATTAATATTAAAAACTAGCTGGTTTCCGGCATGCGTCGCTATGCCATTTCATAAAGAATTTTTTTCTCACTGCGTGTCCTTTCCCATTCTTCCCGTTCCCCTTCCCTCTCCCCTTCCTCTCCCGCGTCCGTTTCCCCTCTCGCGTTCCCTCTCCGCCTTCTCCACTTTCCCTCTCCCCACTCCACTCCCCTCTTCCCCGTTACGCGAACCCTCTCTTGAATTACCCTCCCCTCTCCAGCATTCCAGTCATTCATACCCGGTACATTCAGTTTTCAAACAGCTCCGTGCCCCCTCTTGCAATTTTTTTTACAAAGTTCATAATGCCAGAGCTCACCAGTAGTTTTATACAATCCTTGTCCGGACAATAACGAACACAAAAAAAAAGAATTATCCAATTTGGTGCAGTCATTCGGAAGTTATGCGCGTACATACATTTCGGCGATTTCATTTTTATTTATAAAGACTATAATATTTAAGCGAAAATTGTGAAAAAAATACGACTCGTTTAAAGTAGAGCGAAAATCTCGCGGGGAATGTCTTAAAAAGTATTTAAAGAAACATTGCATTTTTGATACATATTAATTGTAAAATAACAGAAAAAAACTTCTTTTTAATAATTTTCGGACCATACTTTGCGATTTTTTTCTATCCAGGGAAATTCGTATAACTATCCTTTCGGCGTGGCAAATGTGTAGATATATTATCTTTAAAAATGACATATTTTAAAATTTAAAGTGTTCAAGAGAAGTATGTTATAAAACTGTAGAAATTCGGAATACTGCGGCTTAAGGTGATGTAATACTAATAAGAGCAAAATCTTGTGTTTTTGGTTTGAAAATTAGATTGCTTAGAAATGTTTTCAATGCTTCTATTAAGATGAAGCCATACTAAATAATGCAAAATCATACAAAATTGAATGTTTTTGTTTTGAAAATTTGACCGCTTAGAAGTATTACAGATGCTTCAATTAAATACTGCATGTAGAACATACCTTGGCCTTTAAAAGTGTCGGTCATTTTTTTAATAAGTTTTTTAATAAGCTTAGAAAAAAATAAAGCATTAGGTCTATAAAAAACATTTATAAGTGTAAACTCTCCTACTAATAAACACTTTTTCGGATATTGTTTTATTGCATAATGTGGCAAATTCAGTTTGTTATATAATTATTGCAAAAAAAATTGAAATTTACGCCCGAACCTCACAAAATAAAATATAATATGCATTTTCGCGTTGGTATTTTTGACATCACGGTGACAATACGGCAGTCGACGAATTTGATATATCAAAGTGAACCTTATACCTTCCACCGAAGAACGACTGGCAGCCGCCCCATTCTTCCGTCATTACTCCTCCGGACGGAGCGGAGAAACAACGTGTTAGGGTCCACGCTGCTTGTTTTCGTGAAATCAATTTAAAAATTCCGTTTTATTACAATAAACAATGCATAAAAAAGGAATTAATGTTCTTTACAGGCCTTTACGAAATCAACATGTAAAAAAAAAACTCAAATATCTTTTCCAACCTTTCCAAAAGCTTTTTCTCAAGTATTTTTAAACTCCTCCCATAAAAGGGCGTGAATTCCGATTTCGATTTTTTCCTGTACTAGTGGATCGCCTTAAATACTGCAAGTAGAACACATATTTGCATTTGAAATAATCAAATATTCTTTTGGTTAGAATTTTTTGAAGTCCCGTAATAATCATCATGCCTACAAAATCTGCTTTAAAGTTAAAAATATTCTGCGTACAAACACCTTTTAGGTTGTGGTTTTATTGAATGAAAGTCTTTAGAAAATTATCGTAAAGCATTTAAATATTTGTGTCTGAACTTCTCAAAATAAAATAAAATACGCTTTTTGGCGATGCTTTTTTTTCTTGAATAAACTAAAACAGGATTATATTTAGTAATCAAAATAGTATTATACGGGAATTTAAACATTATCGCCATCTGCAGAATGAGTGTTATTGTTAGCGGTCTGATCTCTAATTTTACACGACTTGGTGCATCGCCTTAACACAAACATTCTTCCTCTAAAATAATTTATAATAGGTGTTTTTATATTAGGGTCTATGTCATCTTTGGGGATGCTGTGTGGTGGGTATTGTTAGGAAAGAGAAGAGAGGAAGTTCTGGGAAGGAAAAGGGTATGAGGGGTGGGTAGGAATCTGGGGGTCAGTGTGTCCAGGAGTGACGGACGTACGAATCCATCCCTCCCACTGCGGTGCAAGGCGATATTCCGAGAGAGTACGGCTGGAGAAGTCAAAGGGACTCCCTCAACCATTCTCTCTCGATCCAGCCTGCCATGCAGCTGGTGGGCAGACGCATCCGCTGCCAAGACCCGGAAAAACCTCACCCTATGAACCCGGGCACCCCTGCTAAGTCACCAAACGTAGCAAACCACTTGGGGTGACTTATGGCAGAGGTGTCGGTTATCCAATAAATGGTTCCCGGAATCTTCAGATTATGTCAAAAAAAATTTTAATGACAAGCTCATATTATTATTTTTTTCGAGTTTTTATTTGAAAAGAAAAATAAATAGATTATTCGTTTTAAAAACACTCCTATAATTTTCGCGGATTAAATTGACTATGGTTCATGTCAATGAGAACTCGAATCATGAAGTATATACACAATTATACGAAATTTCTAATTCAAGTGAAATTATTAGATTTTTTTTGCTGTGGAACTTTGAATTCATTCCTGATTCATTAACAAAAGATAATAAATAATTTTGTTAGTTTTATATTATTAGATAAAACAAAAATCTGTCGAAAAGTGGAGAAGTTATAAATCTAGAGCATTTTATAAAACAGGTCATTTTCATTGCTTTTCTCTCGATGTTTAATTGTTTTATTTTGAACGTCTGAATTTCACAAAGGATCTCTGGAAGGCATTTAATGTTGAGTATAGGTACCGACTGTAACTCCATTTTATTGTGTTTTCTTAGTTTTGTCATTTATTTTCAATAATTCTCTAAAGACAAGTCAATAATATAATAATAACATCATCTCTGTAAAAAGCGAACGAAATACACCGCGATAGAATTATTATAAAAAGCCTTCTCCTCTCGTCTACAGATGGACAGATTTGTGTGGCCTTTCTTCTCGTGTAAAGCCTATGGTTAAATATAATTAGAAAGCAAAATTAGTCAGAATCGGTGGGCCGATCAGTATTGATCGTATTGATCACAGATGTGGGGCAAACAGTATCGCTTTATTTTTACTGTTGTAAAGTTTTAATTTGTCCGAGCCACGATCCTCGAGATATTATTATTAAATTGGTCTCCGCTCGTTGCTATCTATTGTTATTATTTTAAATTGTAGATCAAATCAAAATTAACTGCTTCCTCCTCCTGTTACTTTGGATTGCATGGCGGATATTGAATTATTGTTTGCTTTTCAAAATGTAGCGATCTTTGGGAGGCATTTCACGTGTAATTTAGTACGCACCTATATCTTGTATAAAGCAATACGTTACTTTATATCACGTATTGGAAACTATTATTATTATACAATTTATGTTTGGGTTGGTCGATTTTTATTAAAGTAAAGCTTTAAGAAGTTATCTAACAAACATAATCCTGTGCATAAGGAACTCTGGCAGAATCTCATAATAATATTGATTGAGATTATGATTCCATTTACTTTTCATAAAGCGAGATTTCTATTGAAGCGCAGCCAATTTCTGCAAGTGAAGTGCCGGCTTGAATAACGATCACACAATCCCGGTATTTCTTCATAAAACTGAAACCCTACACAATAGTGCACATCCTCCGCTCATTCCTTGATTGGCCCAGCCCCCCCCCCCCCCCCCCCCCCTCTGCCCCTTCTACCTCCCCCTTCCCCCGCCACCCCAGCGCTAATATAAGGGGGAGAGCGCGATATGTTTAAGCTAGACGTTAAAACTCCTCAGGTAGGAAAGCTTGGAAAGGGGAGGTGGGAGTGATATGGCGCCCGATAATAATGAGTTATATACGTGATCCAATTATTTTGGCACGCCGTGCTCATTATAACAACGCGCTAAGTGTGAATTATTACTCTCCTACTCCCCTCCCCCCGCAACTCCCCACCCCCCACCACCCATACCCCTGTGGAGAACCACATTTGCTCTATTATCAGGCATGTACGCGCTATAACTTTCCCTAGATAAGAGGAAGGAATCATTTTGACACACAATCCCTTATGAAGGAAATTGCCAGAAAGAATAAGATAATATCCGGCCATTTTACTTTCCGAAATGATGGTAATTTTTCAGAAAAATTCACAATATAAAACAATATTCAATTTCTTAAAACTCTAATAATTTATACGAAGATTATAAGCCGAGAATGCCTTGATATTAGTCGTATTTAACAATATTGCTCCTTGAAAATCTCTCTCGCAATCTCCATCTATAAAACTAAAGCATAAACCAGAAACATTACCTGGACGCTTGTACTCTACGCGCAAAACAATACAATTAAATTGAAACTAAGAAGTCCTGAAACATAAATATCAAAATAATATTATGTTGATAATACGAGACGGGTAACATTAAATCAAAACCATTCGAGAGAAAAGACAGACCCGAGCTATCCGCAACCCACGGATACTGCTCCACCACTCCCGTTCTTCTGTACTCCTGTTCTCAGTTCCCAGTCTCTGCTCGCCAACAATTACAATTGTGCTATTCTTCAAATAAATGTATTTTAATGACTTCTTTCAGAAAAAAGTCGATGGGCATTTTAATAATAAAGGATTGCACGTTTCTGCGAGGGCAATGTTTCAGACGTCGTGATCTTCTTATCGTTACTATTACTTCTAAGGAAGCGAAGTATGGATTAAACATCGTGGCTCAAAAGTCAGTGGGGTACCTCAGGGGCCTGGGCTTGGTGCCTGGTGTTTACTACCTACTGTTGGGAAGCTCGCACTAATAGCAGACTGCTGCCAAAGATGCTGAATCTGTACCGTAAGATTTATCTAACTTATGATTACCTACACGAGTATATTATACTTGATGATTTAGTTACAGGGATTAAAACTTACTCAAATTGAGTCCATGCAATAAAAATGAGAAAGATTGATATTAAAACTTTTCAATAGGTGTTTTTTTTTTAATTATATTTTTTACATAACAATTGAAGAAGCTTTAATAAAATCGGTATTTAGGAATAAAGTTTTGTTTGTATTAATATATCTACCATTAGGTTCGAAATACATCTTGAAGTATCGTTTTCAAGTACGTGATAGATTAATTAAAAAATCATGCTAATAAATTAATTGTGTCATGTCAATCAACGTCTAAGAAAAATGCTATTAATTATTATCGTGCTTTAATGGAATCAGAGATTTGACTCGGGGAATTCGATTCATACAATTCTAGACTACATAATTAGTAGGGACTTAAAAGTTTTGAGTTTTTTTTGGTGAGAATCGCAAAATTTTAAACATAATTTGCGTGATTTTTTGTAGGATTTAAGGCAGAAGCGCTGTTATTTAAAAAGCTGTTTATTTTGAGTTTAAATAAGTGATGTTACGAGGATTGAACGAATGTCCGTCAAGAATGGATAAGTTTTGAAATACAATCGTTAGCCTTAGCCCTCAATTAGTTGTTAGCCTTTCTAAAGCCTGCCAAAGCCATAGACAAGATAACTTACTTTATTATTTTTAAATACTTAAAACTCGTTTTTTGCCCGAAAATTGAGAATTTCGCGTTATTCTCGTGAAAATGTTTACTTTTGCGTTTTTTGCGCAAAAATGTCGAATTTGGAATAAAAATTCAAAAATTTTTAGTCTCTACTAATTAATCAGCCAAATAATAATAATTTCAGTAACCATTATTACATATGTCAATGAAAATATGCACGGTCCCTTGAAAAGACGAAAAGATCACGGAGTCCAGGCACACTACATACTTGGAGCGTGTAGCCCACGATGTATGGCCGCTGAGAGTCGAACAATTCAGAGATTGCCTCGTGCATATGAATGTGTTTAATAACGCGGTGCACAAGGTTAGCTAGTGCAAAAAAATAAATCATGTAAGATGGCTGACACATAACTACGCATCATGACGATGCGTCAATACAAATGTAGTTGAAATATGTCCCGAGTCGACTTGTTAATACAAATAGCGCTGGTCGATACAGACGATTCGTAATTAAAAGCAGCCACATTGCCGTTCATAAATCAGAAGGCCGCATTTTTATGCTAAAGTGAAGCCGGCCACCGCGGAGATGGGGAATGAATCCAAGCTTTTTGCTGCAAAACCCTTCGATGAGTTCCTCGGCCCTCCTGAACTACCAGGAGCACAGGACATGCAGAGGGCCTCTGAATCCTGAAGCAAAAACCTTCGGGACAGTGAGATATTACCCGCACACGCAACCCTTTCCCCATTCCTCTTCTCACTACCCTTTCCACCCTCTGAACCCCGCGGAGTTAGGTATATTTAAAAGATTCCATTACGGCCCGGTGACATATTCGACAGATGTCAACTGGCAACTCCTTTATACGCAACGCAATATCAATGACAGAAAAATCTCATCTATTTGCAAAGTACACGCTTTGATCGGCGTAATGTGATTTATTCATCAGGGTACGATTATGCACCTGAGGGAGGTTGCGAAATGATTTAGAATTTATAATTTCTTACAATTTATCATGAAAATAATTTTTAATCCACAAATGGGTGGCGAGATCAATATGCAGCACGACTATTTCGATGGAATTCAATTGCTAATAATAATAGTATTCAATTGAAGGCTCTCAAGTTGGTATGCTCGTTCAATGTATGAAATATGATGTTGTTATAAATGGGTTAGAATTGATGGAATTCTCATAAAATTCCATAATTTTATGCATTAAATATCACACGAGTGCATATATGATTTAATTAAACGCTTAGTTTTAATAAATTGCTGAAAGTACAAGCTTAGAATATCAATTAAAAAATATATATTTTTAAATAATTGCAAGGCAACTTTGTATTAGTTAGCTAGAGCTTATGTTAAAAACCTTTTAATGTGATAAACTATCGTGAATTCATGGCCTAAAATTTTAAAAAAAGATCCAGAATAAAAAAGCCATCGTACGTAAACATGTGAACTACCTTTGCTTTGATAATCTTATTTTTCATTTGAATCATTTTATTCGGTACCGCACGTTTTCATCCCGCGACAAAATATCCTCCGAAAAAATATTCCCCGACATAATATCCTAAGAAAAAAATATCCTATGGACAAAACATCCCCCGATAAGGAAGGAAGGAGACAGAGCAAGGAACTTACTTACTTTGGCGCTGAAAGGTTTTGTTGGGTTAGGTTAGGTTAGATTTTTTGGGTTAGGTTAGGTTAGGAATTTTTTTCGGGGATATTTTCTCGGGGGATGTTATGTTCATAGGATATTTCGTCGGGGATATTTTGTCGCGGGATGAAAAGTCGCGCAACTTATTTATTCTGCCAATGGAAATAATAAAGTTTAGGATGAAGTTACAATAAAATGCAAAGTGTTATCACCTTATTCGTCAAGGTAAATAATCGCTGCGCTCCCGCTTCTTGACAAAATGGAATAATTACTAATTAATGGGAATGCAACACGGATATGATTTACTGAACTGCATCGTGTTTCCTGCTCATTTTAAATTCCATCACTCAACAAAATATATGAAGTTATTTCAATGAATATGCATTCAAGATAATGGTTGTTATATTGATTAAATTTTCTAAGTAGATATTGAAACACGATCTTGAAAACATATTACTGGTTTGCAAGTCAATTTTCAGAAGCTTCAATATTCTAACCGTACGCGAATTTATCCCTTTGCAGATAATAAATTAATCCCAATTTTTTATTTAATTTTATACAATTTGGGAGGCGGGTACAGGAACCGCTGCTCCAGGAACAATTTATTGGATAACCACCACGTCTGCGATAGTCACTCCCAAGTGGTTCACTGCGTTTGGAGTCTTAGCAGTAAGATTTAATAATTGGATTACATCTGTAGCGCCATTTTCGTGAGAAAATCACATCAAAAGCACTTTAAAAATTCATTTATACATTTAATCTATACCTACATATATATTACTAGCTGTTTCCCGGCATGCGTTGCAATGCCATATTCAAATAAATAAAATGTTACTCCTTGCATGTCTTTTCCCGTGCGTTCCCCTCCAGCGTTCCACTTCCACCTTCCCCGCCACCGCTCTCCTGCTCCCCCGTCCCGCCAACCCCCCTGGCACTTCATTTCCTGACTCTTCTCCCGCCCGGCCCGTAGCCGAAACTTTTTTCTAATACTAACATTATTAAACTCGTGATATCTTTCGAATGGGATCTCCGAATTGAAAAATTTAAAAAGTTAAATAAAGGTATTGAAGCTGTCTTGAATATGAAGTAATTTATTTTGATAAGTATTAACACCAAGATACAAATAAAGAGCCTTTTCAAGCGGCGACATATTAATTAAATTTTTAAAATAAAAGAATACTTATTGTGGCATAACCATAATAGTTAGACATATGCTGTGGCGACCTTTTTTGTAAATAATGATGTGTTCTACAAAGTCGTAGTATATTATTTTATTCTATCATCAATATTTTTCGCAGCGCACGCGATGTAAAGAATATTTTAGGTAATTTTTTAACACCTTGGTTTGCATTATTGGAGTTTTAGTAAGGATCCCTAATTTTTTTGAAAATATAATATAGCCTTTGTCACCCAGGGATAGTGTGGCTTCCCAACAGTGGAAGAATTTTTCAAATCGGTTCAGTAGTTTCGGAGCCTATTCAATGCAAACAAACAAACAAATCTTACCTCTTTATATAGTGTAGTAGATAGTAGACAAATGGCTTATAACTAAGATTGATAACTAAGACTTATATCACTATGAGTTTTACTATCACCGAGTTTGTACTTGCAAGTCATAATACGAACAGAGCAGTATTGTAACTGCTCTCTTCGTATCATGACTTTCAACAGTCTTACAATTGGATAAGTTTTTAGATTTTCATGGCCAAAAGCATTTTCGTTGTTAGTTTTTGGGGTGTTATGCCGTGTTGCGCTCTTTCCCTTTTCCCTTTCTCCTGAAATACCTACCAGCTCGTAGTGGATTGAAGCTGGCGACACGGTATCGCTTCCAAGTAAATTAATCACACACTCTACACTAACAATTACACATCGTCGGATCTGCCCTGATGATGGACACTGCAACGCTGTCCGAAACGTCGGCTATAGTAGGAGGTAGCGCAACACGGCATAACACCCCAAAAACTAACAACGAAAAAGTCTAGTTATTTATGACTAACATACTTATTTACATTTATAACCACATATTGTAATGGTTACTGCCATAATAAGAATTATTGTTACTGCTTCATTCGTATTGTGACTTGCAACTGTCTTAAAATTAGTTATTTACGATTTACATTTATAAACACATATTAATATGGTTACTGCCCGTGCTGTAGTATAAGTCATGAAAAATATTACAAAAAAAATATTTTTAGATTTATCCATGTCTCGGCGGCGAATCCGTTTGCTCACCTACTGCCCTGGTTGAGAAAAACCTTTTGATCTCTCCAGCCGAACTCTCTCGACCCATCGCCTTGCACCGCAGTGGGAGGAATGGATTTATATTTTCATCACTCCTGAACACACTGACCCCCAATTCCTATCCACCCTCAAAACTTTTTTCTATTACAGAACTTCAACTCCTCCCTTTTTCCAAAAAGACCCTCTGCACCGCATTTCCACAGACCCACCCAAAGATGATATAGGCACTAAGAGAAATTATTTTCCTCAGGACCTCCTCAGTTACTTTCGATAGTTCGGTATTTAGACTTAGGCTCGCCTTTACCTATCAATTTTGAATTAACGATTTTTACATATTATGACTGTTACTGCATTTTTCAGACTAAAAAATATTTCTGTTTGGTAAATAACACATGGAAATACGGAAAACAGAAAGTTTATTCCTAACTTATAGATAAAATTAATCAAATACTTTTTTGAAAGTTTGAACTGTTCAACAGTTTCGCAGGCACCTTTTAAAATCATTTGAGTGCCGATTGTCATCCGGGTGACAATATTTCAAGCATATGCGGCCACATTCGGCACACAACAAGAATTAATTACAAATGTTAAACTCACAGGAAAATACGAAAGAATTAGTATCCATTGTATAGGTAAAAATACTATTACCACTTTATTTCACCCATCTATATATATATTTCATCTATTACCACTTTATTTCACCCATCTATATATATATTTCATCTATTACCACTTTATTTCACCCATCTATATATATATTTCATCATCATTATCATTACATAGTATAAGAAATCGCTCAAAATGGATATGCGCTAAGATCTTTCATGCGGTTTTCACCAATAGATAGAGTGATTCAAGAGGAAGGTTTATATGTATTACGTGCTTATTATAGTAGAGAAAAGCCGAGAAACTCAAAAATTCATCATTTGTATATTCATCATAGTATGAAAGAAGTCGCTCAAAATGTTTTTGCGCTTAGATCTTTTAAACTACGTAACGGATTTTCATGCAGTTTTCACCAATAGATAGAGTGATTCAAGAGGAAGGTTAATATGTATACAAAAGTGCTTATTATAGCAGAGAAAAGCCGAGAAATTCAAATATAGCGAAAGCAAGCGGGTGGTGTGGATTTTTTAAAGGTTGGGTAATGGCGTTGTGTTTCGTTAGCCACAGCAACGTGTGGCCGGGTCTGCTGGTATTTGTATAAAAAAGAGTGTCTGTGATGGGTGGCATGGATTTGAATATTTTACAGATTCATTCCGAGTGATTTCGAGATTGATAAAATATTGTACACTTGACCTTCAAAACAAGACGATCGTTGCTGCCTACATGAGATTTCATAAAACCACCCCATTCCATTTTCATACCCCATAAAACAGAATTTTGATGTTTTTGATAAAATATTGTACACCTGACCTTCTAAACAAGACGATCGTTGCTGTCTACATGAGATTTCAAAAAACCACCCCATCCCATTTTCATACCCCATAAAACAGAATTTTGATGTTTTTTGATGAAATTTTGGGAACGCGACGCTCAAAATATGGATAAAAACACTATTTTTTTAATTAAATGAAGACAATAATAGCGAAACTAAATCGAAAAACTGAAAACAGAAAAATCAGAAAAATATGCGATCACAACCAGGCCTTGAACCCTGGGCCTACGCCTTGCTGGGGCGGAGCTCTACCAACTGAGCTAATGTGTCCTTATCCGATTCGGTTACATGGGTACTAAGAATTATGAATATTATCATAGCGCATGTTTTTATTGGCTGCCATCCTTATTTATGACTGCAAGATTCAAACCCGAACTAAATCCTATGTAGACAGTATCTTGAATAAATTTTTATTTTTAATGTGCGACACATATTGAATTTTCTGTAAGTCTTGGTGAATATTTATTATTATTTTTAAGTTAATGAATAAAATAGTGACCGGCTAACTCAAAATGTAACCTACTCAGAACCACCTCAGAAAGGTTATTAAGAGTGATGATAAAAAAATTGGTTAAATAGGTTAAGTTAGATTAGGTTACCGGCTGAATTAAAATTAATTTTTATAGCTTTTAATTACCTTTCTGAGGTGGTTTTGAGTTTGTTTCATTCTTAGTTGGCATGGAACCAAATAAAACTTCAAATTGTGATATTTAATTAAATGAAGACAATATTAACGAAACTGAATAAGATACGGTAAAATCTAGGACTCGAATCCAGGCCCCACACCTTGCCGTACCGGGCTATTTAGATCCGGTCACTAAGCTAAACACGGCTAAAGCCATTTCAAGAAACATTTCTATTCTATATGGTGGTCTTACACCAGAGTGATACCGAGAGTATCTTCCTCTCTGAAACGTACCATAAACATACTAATTATGAAATAACACAAATGTTAATAAAATTTATTTGCGAGTTTTATGAAGCCCGCGATCTTCGGATTGCTATAATATAATGCTGATATAAACTTGCACTACGAAATCGGTTTAGCATCCAAATCCCTAGCCATATATTTAGTTACCAGTGATTCTTTATAATTCATTTGGTGAATCAAGCGAATCAGAAGTTAGGTCAGGAGTGTTTCATTCATTAATCCACACTAACAAGTAATAATGGATGAGTTGACAATGAGCTTATTGTCCATTCAGAACAGCGGGAGTGACGTGTATAAAATACTTCCCGATATGCTGTGTGTAAGTATTGTATATGGCGTCTGTCCGGGGTTTAGACTATTACGTGTTATGACCAAAAGTAGTCATCCGTAAACGGTAGTCGCTAATTTGTCACATGCCGAACGTGAACACCGAACAGTTAAAACGCAGGTGGGACCCGACACCGACACCCCTTCCGCCTTCGATCCTGACTTCACTCACACTCACTTGTTAAAAGTAATATCTTTTGAATCAGGTGAACTATGGATTTTTTCTCTTAGTAGTCCAGTCAATTAAGCTAAAAAAGGGGGATAATCCCCAAATGAAACGGAATAAGCTGAAAATTTGTAAAAACCTTTATTTTGGTATTCTACATGTTGCCTCAAAAGTCTCATAAGGTCAAGTGTGCGCGTCTTTGGATATTCAAGGTCAAAGGTCACAAAAATCAGTTTTTTGGAAATATCTCGCTTCCTATGCCTCAAATCGTATTTGCGTTCAAGATAAAAGTTATAGAGTATAATATTCTCTACAAATTTTGTTTGAAGTATTTTTTTATACGGTTAACCGTTTTTAAGATAAAGCCCGAAGAGTGTGGAGCGCTCAGCCGTATATGCCGTAGCGCGAGGTCGATAGCGAATCCCAGTTAATCGAACGGTTTTTTAACTTAATTATTCGTTAAATATTTGTTTATTAACTATTTAATATATTTTATTTATATAATATTTCTTATAAATCTTTAATTTATTAATTATTTTATTTATAAATATTTCTTATAAGTCATTTAATATTACTTGCCTTTTTCAAATAAACAATAAAGTAATTTTTTTAATGCTTCCGATTTTATGTCTGGGTTAAATCTTACCCCACAGGAAAAACTAAACCCTTCCACACACTTTTCCACAAAGGATCATCTAGTCAATCCACGCTATGTAAGTGCATTATATAAGTATAATAAATACAAAACAATACAAGAACAACATGTCAATCTACCAGAGACCAAATGGGAAAATAATTCACCGACTCAAGATATTTTCATATCAGAGGGTTCGGCTCGGTAATTTATTTATTTTTAATATTATATTTTAGTTATAATCTCATAAGAACAAGTAGGAAAGAAAATAGGAATACATTTTTTAATAATATTTTTATTTAGCAATCATCTATCTATCAATAAATTTGTACAATCCAAGTTGAAGTTTTTAATGGGAAGATTTTTTCTTACTTTAATTATTAGTTAGCCGGTATGGGAGTTCGTTTTCTTCTTCTTCCGGTCGCTCAAAGTCATTATCATCATCCTCCTCGTTATCAATGACATCCATCTCCAAACCTTAAAAAACTTCAGGGTCATATGCGATTTCTTCATCGAGATCATTTTGATACGATGAAGCGTTGAGACATGCATGTCCATTACATTGGCCACAAGCTAACGAACATTGCAACCCTATTATATCAGTTAAATACTTCTGTTGTAGTTTTAATTTTTTTGTCTGATCACTTGGTACATACTCCGTAGGGACTGGGAATCTTCATGATTTTCTATATAGTCAAAAATCTTTTTCATTGATTGTGTGACTTGACCATCTTGGCGAGGCTTTCTTATTAGATATGGTACTGGCTTTAAGAAATTACTGTAGCAAACGGCGTGGTATTTTGCTTCAGCAGCTATCAAGTCATGCTCATAAGATACACGATATTTTACTAACTCTCCTAAACAATCGCTTCGTTCTGCTGCTCTTTTAATAACATTGTCTTTGAATTCGAGAGTGCTTACTTTACTAATAGTGCGTTTGTACTTCCTGTGTTTTTTCACCTCTGCTCCTTCATCAGCTGCTTCGCCACAAAATAAGCACAATTCTTTGAAATCAAACACTTCAATTCTTTTCTTGCGAGGTACACTTGACGACGTTGAAGGTTCACTCTCTTCGAGGCGTTTTTTCGATGCTCTGATTGAATTTTTACTAATGTACACTTTTCGACACTCGGTATGAACATTCACAGAAGTTAAAGTGTTTAAATAGTTTATGTGTCCATCATTTCTTTCAACGCTTGCTGATTTTATGGTCTGTATACCGCGCACAACATTTACAACATTACCATCAGAAAGTGACTTATTACATATAAAACACAAATCAGCCATGATAACTCTTATAATCTTACGTCCGTCGTTGCCAAGATGCACTTTAAAACTAACGAATAAATTTGGTAGAAAGTGGTTCCATCAGAAAGAAAACGGTCTTATTTATACAAACAATGGAAAATTTGATGATGCATCTTGCAATTATAAAAAAGGTCGTTAAGTAGGAGTATGTTTTTCCAGGAATACTCTGTATTTCCAGATATACTCTTAATGTGTACGTAGACTCGGGTCTATGTACACATTTAAAACCAAAATGCCTTATTTCTTTCCTAAAATACCATTTTCTTTCTTAAAATACAATCATTCTTAATGAGATTATAACTACAATATGTTTCCAATAATTCACATAATTATTATTTGAAATAGGTAAGTAATATTAAATGACTATTTGATTTATAAGTAACATTTATAAATAAAATATTAAATAGTTAATTTATAATATTTAACGAATATAGTTTAAAAAAACCGCACCATGAACTTAAATTCACCATTGACCTTGCGCCATGGCATGTACGGCTGTGCGCTCCGCTCTCTTCGCGCTCAATCTTAGAAACGGTTAACCGTATAAAAAAATTATGAAGACAATATTTGTAGAGAATTTTATACTCTACAACTTTTGTATGAATGCAAATACGATTCAAGGCAAAGGAAGCGAGATATTTACAAAAAACTGATTTTGGTGACCTTTGACCTTGAATATCCAAAGACGCGCACACTTGACCTTATGAAACTTTTGAGGCAACATGTAGAATACCATAATAAAGGTTTATACAAAGTTTCAGCTTATTCCGTTACATTTAGGAGTGAAATCCTTATTTGACTGGACTATAGTACAAAGAAATATTAAGAAAACATGACAGAAAAAAATTACATTTGAGCCCTTGCCAGGAATAATGTTGTATCCAACATAACTATAAGGCTAGGGACTCACGGAGCGATTTTTACCCGCGCCCGCCGCGGTTGCGGGATGGAGTTTTATTTTCAAAACTCACGAGACCGGAGTTTTTTGCGGGCCCGCAGCCGCCGCGGTTGCGGTTATCGATCGCAAACTTGGCGGTTGATTATCGCAAGACGGGCGGTTGCAAGACGGGCAGTAAACGATCAGTTGAGTTCCAGACCGCCATGGACACACACCAGAAACAAGCTGTAGCGTTATACTTACTTCACAGAAGAATTAAAAAAAGAAGGCCTAAAAGGTTCTGGATACATCCACTGATTGCGGAAAGAGATCTTTATGGATTATTTGTTACTCTCATAAATGAGTTAAAGAAGGATGAAGAAAAGTCGCCCGCCAACCGATCGCAGAGCGCGCGGGAGCAACCCGCCGCGGTTGCGGGACCGCGCCCGCGCCCGCCGGTACAAGATGACCGCCGGTGCAGCGGGACCCGCAAACAATCGCACACGCCGCGGGCGTAAAACGCGTCGTGAAATGTGCTTTAATTTTTTACATAAATATCTGCATTCTACAAAGGCTGCGGGCCCGCAACCGCGGCGGGCGCGGGTAAAAATCGCTCCGTGAGTCCCTAGCCTTAGGCTAAATGTTGAGTTATTGATGCAGTAATGTTGGGCACATTACGTATCTTTCATAGTAGTGATAATGGCAATGAAATTTTTTTAGGCCTGTGGCAGAATTTTAAAGTTTGGTTTTTGGAATAACGTTGTATAATGTCATTTATTGAAATCACGGCGGTTTAATTCATGGAATTAAATGGAGGAAACTAACGTCTTATTGCTTCAACTAGAAAGACTTCAAATCCAAGAAGCTGAAGAATGCAGGAAGGTATATTTTTCAAAACAAATTCAGCATAAATTCTAGTAATAAAGTCTAATTTAATTCAAAATAAATTGTCTTTCTGGACGACTTTTCATTTAAAACTCTTCAGAAATATATGTTTTATGCATTTTAAATGTTAAATATAATGTAACAGGATTCGTTTTTTCAATTTTTCTCGAAACTAGAATATTTTTGGATACAACATTTTTCCGGGCAATTTAAGGTTTAAGGTTTTTGGCCACTCTAACAATTTTTATGAGAATTTCAATGTCAGTAAAAACTATGAATTCTTATATGTGTGCGGAAACAATGATTTGATTAAATTGATTGATTTAAAATCCGGTAAATTTAAATGTGATCCAAAGTTTCTTGTTCCAACTTGTGGTCCTGGAGCATATAACAGGGGCACCCAAAAACGTTCAGAAAGTTAAAATTTATATTTACGAAATGTGTTTTCTTAATAAAAATCGGTCAATCAAATATAGCAAAACCTGTGCTCATGGTTTTATATTTCGCAACGTATATTATCTTCCTTCATTTAAATATGAGAAAATAAGTTTTTTTTAAATAATTATGTGATTCCAATTCGTGGTTGCTGGTATCTTAAGTTGCTTAAACTTGTTGATTTACCTATGAGAAATTATGCCTTCTTTAACTGATATATTCCTGAGACTCTTCTTGTCGTTTGTATTTCACGATAAAGTGTCGTCTGACCTGCGAACAAACTAGTGGTTTGTGTTGTAGACATTTTTTGAAAAATCAAGTCAAACCGCTCTACAAAAAATATTTTTTAAAAAATGAAACCCAAACTCTTTTAAATGTTCTAAAACTATTGAATCTGTGCAAAAAAAAATCCTAAGATTAGATTATCATTACTATCGTTATCAAACTTGGGTGTAAATGTCTTACTGCTATCTTATAAGGAACGAGTCGCATACATTATTATTACTATTTTAGAAAAAAAATAAGACAAATTTACGCAAACTTATTCGCAACAAATTTGAAATTATTCATTGTCTTAGCAATATTCATATTAAAGATAATATACTGTATGTAATTTTTTGAGTCGTCATACTTTTCATTTTGAATTATGTAATAATAATATTACCCACTTCAATCCACTATCTCCAATACCTCATTTGTACTGAATAAAAAGTATTTTGTTTTATGATGAATTTGACAGTATTCAAATCCAAACAAACAGTCTCATCTTTTTTTTTAAGTAAGTTAGTAGAAATTTTGTAATAGGTTGTGCATCTTTTCTTCTCTTTTCATATTTTATATTATGCTGTGTTATTTTTCTTATATCTCTTTTTTATTTAGCTAAACCATAATCTATGCATCCTGTGAATTTCTAAAACGTCTCTCTACCTACTTACCTAAGAAGAATAGTGTCTGTGGCGGGCGGCAGGCGGCAGGCGGCTTGACCCTGTTTTTTTTAAATAAAAATATACTGTTTATTCCTTATTTTATTTATATTTTGCACACTTGACCTTCAATACAAGAGGAGGTTACTGTATACAGGATTCGAAATATCACCCTTTCCTCACCATTTAAAGCGAAATTTTGACTTGACGTCCCAAATAATAGGAAAAATACCTTGTTTTATTTACTAGATTCTTATGTTTCTTAAAGAGATGAATCATTTAAATTTACTGAATTTAAAGTTAATTTTCTTTATATAAATAGAACGGCATCATTTGCGCCTTGCAAATTTTACCTCGTATGATGTTGAAAAACTCTGCGTAAGAAAAACTTCAGCGAGTTAATAAATAAATTCCCGTATGCGTGTGTGTGTGGTGTTAATTAATACATTGTTCAACTCTCATCTCTGCATAATAATATCAACATTTATTTTCAATAATATCCAGTATGTAACGGTGGTTTTTTTCCAGACCTAATAGTTTTAGAGACATCTTGCAAAACAGATCCGACCCTGCCGCTGGAGGTATTCTGCATGAGGCAGAGATTTTTTCCCCGGCTGTGGCCACTAGCAGAGGGCACTGGGCGCTGGGCAGGCAACAAGCCCGTTCGTCTCTCGGCCCTGTTCGCTGTTGGCTGTTGCTTGTTCGTTGCCCGGATTGTTTGTTATGCGAAAATTCCAAATATGAGCTGCAATGATATTTAAATGATCGACTGCCGCGGCCCTCATTTGAATTCTAGTCCCTTTGAGTTGCGACCGCGGGATATTCTAACATACCTAAAACCGTTCAGTATTCTGCTCTTGGACTTGGACTACTTCTTTGTAGCTGTAGCCATTTCATTCTCCAGACGCGCGTTATTGACTTTGCACCAAAAACTGAACTATTGAGAATACTAAATATTTACCACACAAAGTCAAAATGTGATTTTAAAGTGGAATTTTTCTTATTTGCCATTCTAAAGCTAAACATGCATTAGGTGCGCCGGCTACTGATATTTTACATTAAAAAAATATTTTTGAGTAGTTTCACAAAACATTGTGTACTGAGGGCGGCTAACTTACTTGTTTGTTTATGATAATTTTATCTTAATAACCGCCCGGGTTGCCGGCAATTAAATTAAATTTTAATTAAATTAACGAATGACATGACTTTTAAACAAAATCTTAGTATTTTTTTTGAAGTAATTGGTAAATTGATCAAAATATCACGAGTATACGCACACATACACACACTGTACAAGACAACACAATAGCATACATTTAAACACCATTCACACTATATGGCAAGCAATCCATTGGTTACGTGGGGCAATTTATTTAATATTGTCTTCCAAAAGATAATAAGAAAAAAATTGTCAATTTTTTTAAAAAGTTCTTTCTGAAATTAAATTAAAAAAAATAATTGAGGGTGTCCGCAGACGAGAGACCTTAGTAGAGGCGACATGAACATTTGGAAAACTATTCCAAAATTAACTCAAAAAAAGTCTCCCATGTACATGTACAACCGCCATATACCATAATGGATTTTTATGTCCCGAACTAAATTCTCTGCGGGTGCCCTAAGATCTATAATATTGTTGTTATGTATTTTATTTTGGAAAACATTCTAGTTAATAAGTAAATATATGGTTTTCTCTTTCTGGAATAAAATAAAATGTTACATGAATTTCTATGAGAGATAAAACGAATGCATTTTGAAATATTTAAATTGTAAAAAATGCCTTTAAAAAATTACCTAAATAAAAATATATATTTTAGTCTGACGAATTATAGAACCTTAGTACAATGACATACCTTGGAGATATTTTGTATAATTTAGCAAAATTATGAATGTTTAATGTAATACTAGCGCAGACCCATTAATAATCACTTGATAGTCTGAAATCTTGAAAAATCAGTTTCAATTTTGAAAATGACAATTAAAATTATGTTCTGTTTAAATATTACATTATAGGTAGGTGCCTTAACGCTTGTTTGAATTCTTCAAACAGTCGCAGTCGGTTCCAATTTTGAAAATTAAAAATTACTCTTATATTCAAAAGAAATTCGAGTTCATCGAACCAGAGTTACAATCATTCACAGACAGACTCACAACTGAAAGTAATATTTATTGTAATTTTAATGAGGAAAACATAATATTTCATTAATTATTCAATATTATTAATGAAAAACTGTAACAGAAAAATCAGAAAAAGATAGGTCACATATAGGAAGATAGTAGTCAATAAAAATATGATTTAAGAAAATGAATGTTGCTAGTTCTTAGTTGAAGTATGATACAGCTAAATATGACCTGATCGGGTAGGGTCACATTGGCTCAGTGGTAGAGCTACGCCCCGGCATGGCAAAAATCCTGGGTTCATTTCCTAGAGATGACCGTACCTTTTTCTGATTTTCGCCTGAGTGTCGCTAATACTGTTTTAATTGATGAAATGAATATGTTTGATGGGAATATATTTTCGTTTAAATATCTTTTGGAAATAACGAACTGTAAAATTATACAAATATGTTGCTAAACAAAAAAAGCAAGCGACATAAAGAATCTCTGAAAAGAATTCCTCTCTGGCTTCAAGATGATGACTGTGGCGTTTATGTTAATTACAAATAATTGAAATTGTACTCAGTGCGTATGTATGTAAGGGTAAGGAGATACTTGTTAAATGAAGGCAGTTTATTTATAAATTCAGACTACTCATCAATAATCTCGCTTCCAATCTGCCAAAATGTATTTTCTATCCAAAATTATTCCATTGAAGATTTTAAGTGGGCCATTGTTTTTTTGGCCCAATCCGACCAATGTCCTTGCTCGTGCCGGGGATTTGAATGTATTTTTTCTCACATTCCGCATTTAAAAATCCCTCGCCGCAACATGCAAATTTCTCCTTCGAGGAAAAATTTGAGCAAAACAAAAGTGACATTCCGATTTCAAAATTTTAAAAGCTAGACCGCTGCTTGGTCAGGGCGGACTGGGCAGCGGGAAGAGTGGCCGCTCTGGTCGACTGGTCAGTCAGTCAGTACAGATGTACAGAACTCTGGTAAGAGGCAGAAGCAGCCCTGGTTCGGCCCGTCCGCTGGTCGGCTCGCCGCTCAAGGAGCTTGTCACCAATCAATCAATGGGTGAAACCACTTTTTGCCGCCAAACCTTCCCCTCATATTCCCCCACCCGCTCCCCTCTCCTACTGCGCAGAGTATGACTTAACAAGCACCGACCCTCCAACGGACAAATCTACACACAGTCCAAAGAAACTGCTTTATAAATTTATTTTTTTGCGCTCCCGCATTTTTAGGTGTCAGTTTGTGATTTTTTTAGGCCATTGCTATAAAAGAAAAGTGCTTCTTCTTGCGCATCGGAAGGACGTAATTGCTGAATCAGGCGACAAAAAATGGTCTAACCGAAGAAATGCAACTGCGTGCGGATTTTGAGCAAAGAATTTCAAATACATTTGTTGGCTTCTGTATAGTAATTCCGCTTTTTCATACGAACAAACCCCTTATTAAAAAAGACAATAAGATGGTTTCGTTTTGAGTTTATAAAAACTTTAAAGTTCTATTGTGTCATTTCTGGTGTTCTCTTTTCGTGTTTCTGATACATGTAATTTTATTCCTATTTTGTACAATTTCTGACCACGTTGAACATACAGTGCCAATGTGCTCAAAATCAGATACAACAAGTGTTAAACATAATTTACGTTATGAAAACAATTATAATATATAATAAAAGTAATATTCTGCACCTACTTGCTTCAGAGGCAAACTACATTACAATGAAAACTTCCACGCACACCATTCAACACAAAAATGAAACAACATTTGAATCAAAGAATAAAGAATAACACATGAAGAGTTTTGTGGGCGTGTTTTGTGATCCAAATATTAGCCCAATTTGGGCTTATATTTCGAAACAAATTGTGTTACTGAAATTCAAATGGGATGGAGATCTATGATTTTAGGCAAGTGTAAGTGAGATGGAACACTGGGCAATTGGACTAAATGGAATATTTGTTTCCATTCGGATTTGTATGAAAAGCACTTCTTGTGTTATATTCTTTATTCTACGGTTTGAACAAGTCAAAAACGCGGAATTTTTTACTGTATACTGGCGTCCAAATAGCTTAGTTCCTAGTGAAATAACAAATGTAACTGGAATGAACATATTTAACCACTCAGACCTCGACCATATTTTGTCCGAAGGTCAAAATATTTTGGCATTGCAATAAAAATCCAAATAAATGGAATATTAAAATTAAAAACTGCTTTTGAAAGGTGATAAAATACGCTTTCAAATTTTATTATTAGAAATAAGAATGTAATTTTTTAATGCAGACTTCAAAAAGTTTTAAGAATGGCTCACCTCACGTTTTTTCTAACTGAAATTACTAGTAGAGAAAAAAAAATAAAACACACATATTTTATTAGACAATAGTTTTGTAAACGTTACCATCAACTCACTTTTTTGGAGTTTATCATAAAAATAATTAATACAAAATTCACAAAGTAATTTTTTTTTAAATTGTGGTCGGAAATTTTGGTTTCGTAAAAGTGAACACTTTAATTATTTTGTGGTTAACTATTAAATTTAAATATATCGCATGGTATTTGCTCTTTCCAATACCGTTAAAATCATATTTCTCACCTATTCCGAAAAGCGAACAAATTAGTCTGATGAATTTATTTTTTAGAAATGAGGTAAGTGTAATTTAAAATGGAAAAATTTATATCATATTTATATGAGACCACAAATCGGGTCTATTGTAAGATACGTTTTAAGATTTTCACGGCCAACAGCATTACACGCATCTGTCGGATGTGCCGGATCTGCCCTGATGATGGACCCTGCAACGCTGCCCGAAACGTTGGCCAGAGCAACACGGTATAATACCCCAAAAACAAATAAAAAAGGGTCTATTGTAAGTTTAATAAATAAAATAAAATAAAATTTTACATTATTTAAATGAACTACTTGAATGGAGGATTGTTAGCGGGTGTTGCCATATTGTTATGCGATCGCGTCGTGCAAATTATATTCGGTTCTAACTTTTTGTAGTCGACAACCGTAAAAGTATTTGAATGATTTCCAATTGACTGTGACTAAACGGAAACAAAGATGAAAAACGATCAAGATTTTTTGAGAAATATTATTTTTCTATTGTGGACAGTTAATTAATACCGATTTTAGATTGATCGTGCGTTTGTACACCATGAAGGATTGCAGACACCAACAGACAGCAAATCAAAACGGGAATATTGTTATTATTTCCTCTGGCGTTTGAATTAGCCTCTGTATTTACCAGTGACGTTTGATACGATTTACCATAAGTTTCGATTTGTATTTTAATGTATGAAAAAAATGTAACTACTAGCCGTTGGTATGCTTGACATTGTTGAAGTTTTTTGTGGTTACTTGATTTGCAGTAGGTATCTACATAAAAAGAGGTAAGTATAACGGGTTATTGAAGAGAAACTTGAACAGTCTACTTAAAGAAAAGTTACATAGTTTATTGATTGTAGTTTTTAATATTAATATTGCACTTATATTTTTAATCCCACACTTCAAACTTTTCCGTTTTGTTTTAATTTTTACTCTGATTTTTTCCCTTTAATATTTGTACCGTGCAAATCTGATTGTGGGGTACGTCCCCAATCGGGGTATGTTGTGAGGCTGACGGTAAGTAGGTAAGTTAGGGGGTGGGGAAGATGAGAATGGGGAAGTACCTGGCAAATCAGATCTAGTCACCAAACACGGTTAAAGCCATTTCAAGGAATGTTTCAACTCTCATGGTGGTCTTACACCAGAGCAATACTGAGAGTATCTTCCCCTCTGGAATGTGCGCAAATATGCCTTATAATAAAATCAATCGAATAAAATTTATTTGAACCCGTGACCTTCTGAACGCTAGTTGAGAGCCTTACCCCTCGACCACGGGGGCCATCGGATGTAGATGTCTGTTGAAACCGTCTGATCTCATTTGAGCCAATCGAAACCTGCTGATAATTTGTTTTTAGTAAATTAGTGGTCAGTGAAGTAGGCGTCCTGGTGTGGTCTCAGGAAGTCTCCGGTCAGGTCGTAAGGCTGACGCTGTGTTTTTGACTTCTTTTGTTTCAACGCCAGGATGGGCGTACTGGGAGGGAGATTGTTGAGGTTATCCTTAAAACACTTGTGTTTTTGGATATAATTGTAACTTTATTAGAGAACTTTACAATTGAGATGACTGGCAATTAGTCGGTTAATTGAGTCGGTAAGAGAGAGTTTTATAGATAATCTTTAGAGAGAATCTTTAGAGAGAGAATCTTTAGAGAGAGAATGACTTTGCAAAACAAATGCACTCGTATTTATCAACAAATCAAGACTTGACGTAACCACAGAGAAAGGACAATATAGATGAGAATTAATGACAATATTACACTATGAAGTAGCATAAACAAAAATATTTGAAGTAAGAGGTGGCATAGACATAAAAAGTTAAAAATAAAGGACTGTACACATCGAGATAGATACTGAGAATGAATTTAAATATGAAATAGGACACTCACAACACAGAGGACACGACAGTCAGGTGTATCTAAACATGATTAATTTAGAATTTTCAATTTACCGAAGGGTTCAAAATCTGAGAAAATATGAAAATACTTTCATAGTATGACTAAGCAAAATAAGTATCTATCTATCTCTAAAATTCTCACAATACGAAACCTTGCAGAATACTAAAATATTTAACAAAAAATAAAGAGGTACATTGAAGCTTTGGAGAGTGAACAAGTGAAGCTTTGGAGAGTGTAAAAAACATCAAATATCTAGGCGTTATTATAGACAATCATCTTAAGTGGAAATTTCACATCGACAAACTTTCAATAAGGGTAAGAAAATTGATTCATGTATTCTTTGTATTACGAAACATAATCAAACAACAAGACTTAAGAAAAATATATTTCGGATTATGCAACCCCATCTTAACGTATGGTTGTATTGGTTGGGGAGCGTCAGGTAGAACAATTTTAGATCCATTAGTGAAGGCCCAGAAATCCATAATTAGAGTTATTATGCGTAAACCCTATAGGTTTTCTAGCGATCAGCTCTACAAAAAATTTTATGTACTTGATGTTCGTCAAAACTATATAAAAAAGGTTATTATCCACGTACACAAAAATGTAGAAAATCTTAAGCAAATTGACCATAAATATATAACAAGAAGTCACACCAGAAAGGATCTCGTGGTCCCAGGGAGCAATTCGGCAAAGTTTCAAAAGACATATACATATCTGGGACCGAAATTGTATAATAAAATCCCCCCAGAATTAAATATTAAAACATGTAAAATGGCATGCATCGGTACAATAATAACTAAATGGTTGATAGACTTTGGTAGGATTGAGTCTGAAAAATTATTAAATAATGTCATTTAAAACTTAAATTACACATGGCTAACTATGGCACAATCAGTAAAAACTTAGTATAGTATATTTAAACTTAGTATATGTATATTTAATCTACAAAAAAAAAAAAAAAATATTTTGTTTTTTTCTTTTTTTTTACAGATGACATTTTTGGCATTTTTCACCAGCATTTGGTTCCTTAGAACAGGCAATCTGCCTAGCTAGGAACTAATAACGTACAAGACATAATAACACTTGTACACATTTTAATATCTACAGTTATTTGAAATATTATTATTATTATGTTATTTTGCTGTATAAATGTAACTAATGTAATAAAAAAAAAATAAAAAAAAAATTGAAATTTGCAACCCGCGCCCATTTCTCTTTCCTTGTTTTAGTTATCTGTTGAAGCATTTAAATTATTATTCTAGTGGCTCCAAAGTTGCCCCATCATTACACTCTATTACCTGTAATAATCGATTAATTATGGATAAAGGGAATACAGAGAATTATAACAAAAGATATGTTCGCCGAGAGCACGACCCGCTAAAGGTAAACACCACTTTTTATGGACAAGAACCCGACCACAGCGGAAATATTTCACGTAATAATAATTGTAAGATTATTTATGTAGCGCCGTTTCCAAAGGGAAAATCACCCCAAATCAACAACTTAATTTATTTAACCTATAACTAAACACTTAAACTGAACTTATAACTAATAACTTAAAGTTAAGATTTATTGCTAGTTACTCCAACTAAGATTTATGAGATAGTGATTTAAAACTAAGGCATATAACTGGTGACTTAAAACTAATACATATTCTATCTATATACCAAGGGGGACTTAATACCTCTTATATCTTAAATCATTATCAAATGTTTTTTTTAAAATAAAGTTCATTTATAAAATAAAAATTCACAATTCTGCTATATAAATATTTATATATATTTTTTTTAATTCAGAAAAAGATACATAAATTACAATAAATTCAATATAATAATTAATTATATTATATGTGTACATATTTGATTTATCCCCATAAATAAACAGGGCTTGTGTGTATGGGGATTACTAACATGGTTTAATGAATTATGACCTAAAACTATAAACGTAAAACTAGGTATAAATTCAAATTTATGTTAACAAAATAATAAATGTTGGCAATTTTAGGGGGGGGGTGCATTGTTGTTTATTCGGTGATCTACAGTTGATCTCTCGACAGTTGGCCCCACAAAATTATAATAATTATATTTTTCTTCAAACGTGGCAAATATACTTTGTTGTATCATTTTTAATTAAATTTAAAAAAATAACTTAATAACTATAAAAACAACCATATAATCAATATTATCAATGGGTTTCAAAAACCAAGTTTTCTTCGTCGGGATAAGATTAACCCGTTGAATGGCACCCTTTGTGAAACCAAAATTTCAAATAAAATGTTTAAAAAAATTGAAACTTTGTGAATTGAGAATTTTTTATTAATTGTATTCATGTGAAAAAAAAAAACAAAAAAAATAGGTGACTATAACATTTAATAAAAAATTTATATGTTTTTTTTTCGAAATTTTAGTTGGAAAAAACGTGGGTGAGCCATTTTAAAACTTGTTTATGTTAGCATGCAAAAATTTTGTAATAAAAAAGTACATTTTTATTTTGAATTATAAAATTTGAAAGGGTATTTCATCAGCTTTCAAAGACAGTTTTTAGTTTTGGGATATGTTCAGAAGTATTTCATTTATTTGCATTTATTTTTATAGCGGAAAATATTTGACTATCTGAAAAATAAAAATAACATAAGAAAAACAAGTATACACAAATATGAACTATATACAAAATATTAAAGGGGGAGGTGATTAATTACATAAAAATATCATAAAAAACATTTATATAAAATGAAAAATAAAATTATTTTAGAATGCTCCGATTATTTTAGAAACCGCCCGTCATGTCACAAATAAAGCATGCGGTTTTCGTTCAGGTTCCAATGTCCTAATAATAACTCTTGAACAATGCAAAGACAGTTAGTATTAATTCACGATTAAAATAATGTTGAAATAAATTTAAATAATGCTGTGGTCAAAATCAGAGTCTTCTCCCTTTAGTTGAGCAATAGCGGTCTCAGGTTCCCGGTCCTCGGACTCCGAACTCCGGACTGTCTGTTTTCTTGCTACGGTCTCCGGCTGTGAGCGGACGAAGAGGTTGCAATTGGAACGGAAATCGTGAATATTTAATCGTGCCCCGTAAATTTGTAAAAGGTGAAAAATGCTTTAGACTGGGTTACCGAACAAGTACCACAACTTAACCTCCAGGCGTATACAACATTTTTGTTAATACAAAAAAAACTTTTTAAAAATCAGCCAAATATACAATATCTACATATCCACAACCACATTTGTTTACAATTGTAGTGAATGATGTTACGATGTGTACAGTCGCGCTTTAGAAATCTAAAAGTGGCAATCCAAAATCAATTCAATTGTAATGTTTTCGATATCGTAGTTTTATTACTAAATATTAGTAAAAAATTTAGTCGTACGCTACCTCTAAGTAAATTGCACGAAAAAAGTGTCAAAATGCTCCCGTGTAATGAAAAAATGTTTTCATTACACCAAAATTTCATTCCAAATACTAGCAAATGACAAGAAATAACATTTCATTTGTAAACACAAGCAATTTTTTTTTTCACTTGAATACTGCACAAGAGTCCCAACTGCTCGTTTGGTCTAAGTGAGACTATGGCATCACCAAATTCAGAATCTCTTCTCTAGGATGCCGTCTTGCCGTTTTAGAGCAAGGAAAGCTCTCCGACAGTTTGGAAATGGCAGGTGTGGAGTTGCGGCCGGGAGAAGAAGCCACGGAAGCCGTACTTCGCGTAGCCAGCTCACTGGGACCGCCCCTGCAACAACAAGACGTACGCATGGTGACCAGAACTCAAGATCGAAGACAGAATACCCCGGACAAAGTCCACATCACCTTCTATAGCCAAAAGTCTAGAGAATCTTTGCTCTCTTTAAAAAATGCGGCCAAATCCTTAGACTCATTATCCCCAATTTTTCTTAGTGAAGTGTTGTCACCATATTTTAAGGAACTTTTATGGAAAACAAAACGAACGGCTTGTCCGCAAAGCAACTGGGGAAAAAATCATTCAAATCTCTCATGAAAATGACCTGAAAAAAATGGGGAAGCAAACGTAGATGACTTATATAACCCTAAACTAAATTTCATGTATTGCAACTAATTTAATATGGCCGAATTACTAAACACAATGAACTTAGCTAGCACTCACCTACATTATTCTACCAATGATACAAAACAATGTGATTCTATCTTTAGCAACCCAGGCACCCTAACTCTATTCAACCAAAATATAAGATCCCTCAACAATAACTATGACGAACTAGACATACCCTTGTCCACCTTCAAATTAGACTTCATAATTATTATACTAACGGAATGTTGGATCTCGACCGCTTTTACTGTAAAACAAAAAAAAACTATTCCACATATATCACAACGAAAAACCAAAATCAAAATGATGGAGTTGTTGTTTACATAAAAGATAGTCTTAACGCCTCTGTCTCAGAAATCGCTTTAGAAAACACTAACTGCTTACAAATAATCGCCGACCCCGTTACATGTATACTCGCCATTTACACATCTCGATCCAGACACAACATCGCGTCCTTTATAATAGCTCTCGATACTCATATAAAAAATTACCCACTTCAAAAACATCATCATAGGTGGGAATCTAAACATAAATATACTTCCACAAGGCCACCCCCAAAATATCGAAAATCAACTGATGCTCCTGGAACATGGCATAATAAGCGCCATCAATACTCCAACCAGAGTTACCAGAGACTCAGAATCATGTTTAGATCACTTGATGGTCAAATCCAAAAGCAAATTTTGTAGCGTAGTATTCGAATCAACAATCACAGATCACTACACTACAATGATAGGCCTGACTCCACAGGCTTTGAACCCAACAATTCAAAATAATAGCATAAAATTTGAAACTGACTACGTTAACCTAAAAAATTGTCTAGAAAAACAAATGTGGGAACATCTAAAAAAAATTAACATGACAGGAGAAGCCTGGAATCACTTTATAGCATACCTTCAAACGCTCATCACTCAAAACACCACAACAACATTCAGCTCTATCACGCACCGTAAAAAAAGACTTAAAAATGGATTACCCAAAGCATACTAAATAGCATAAAAAAACGGGACAAACTGCACAAACAAGTTAAACACAACCCAAATGATACTTTTCTTTACTCTTACTATAAAAGATACAGAAATATTTGTTCTCTAATTATACGCAAAGCCAAAGAATTATATTACAGAAACAAACTGATAACTGCAAACTTTGACCCGAAAAGTGTTTGGTCAATTCTGAGAGAAAGTACACATACACAAAAAAACACAGATGATAAAATCAAAAAGTTAATTATTAATGACGAAGATGTAGACTTCCACGAAAATCCTACACTTATTCTTAACTACATAAACAGACATTACACAAGTATCGGAGCCAGCCTAGCCGAAAATATAAAAAAATTACATCTGGAAATGACAATCAATAACCTCGAAATAATATGACTCAGTGCTCTAATATAAACAATGACAGACATTTCAAACTACAAAAAGTAACTCTGGAAGACACCAAACAAATAATACAATCCCTAAAGGATAACACAACATCGGGACCTGACGGAATAGACTCTAAAACAATAATAACACTAAGCCAACAACTGTTTATACCACGAACGTACGTAATTAATCTTAGTCTTAAAGAAGGAATTTTCCCGAGCATTCTAAAAGAAGGTCTGATTATTCCTATTTATAAATCAGGATCAAAAAACAATGTAAACAACTACAGACCCATTACATTATTAAACAATATGTCAAAAATTCTTGAAAAAGGAATAAAAGTTCAGCTACAACATTATCTGGAAAACATGCAATTACTTTCAATAAACCAACATGGCTTTAGAAAAAATAGGAACACATAAAACGCAATTTCCACTGTAACTGAGTTTATTATACATAACCTAGATGCTAAAAAAAAGTTATATCAATTTATTTAGACTTATGTAAGGCTTTTGATACAATTTCTCACGAAAAACTCTTTAAAAAACTAAAAATCTTCTGAGTTAGTGGCATAGAACTAAACTTACTGAAAAGCTTCATGTCGGGTAGAATGCAACAGGTTAAAACCAACAACATGGTAAGCGAGCCACTTCTATCTAGATACGGAGTACCACAGGGAAGCGTTCTTGGTCCCCTAATGTTCCTTATTTACATAAACGACCTGTGCGACATTGATATCGATGGTAAAATTGTAACATTTGCTGACGATACAGTACTTCTCTGCCAGGCAGAAATATCGAATGAGGTATATATGATAGCCGAAAAAAGGCTATCTGTGGTAAAAAATTGGCTAAACAACAACATTCTTACCCTAAATACAACAAAAACCAATTATATTACACACAGCATCACACAAAGAGGCCAACCTTCACCGCACATAGACCTTATCTTACACGACTGCGGACAAACTTCTCGCACATGTCAATGCGAGCGTATTGAAAGGGTTGACCACACAAAATATCTAGGAGTTATAATAGACGCCAACTTACGCTGGACTGACCACATAACTTATATCACAAACAAACTGAAACGAGTCATGCATCTGATAAAGACAATTAAAATATATTTCCAAGAACAATCCTCAGAACCATATTCTTTGCACTTTGCCAATCCATTAATAATAATAATATAATAATATTTGGATGACTTTTATAGCGCTGTTTTTGTGAAAAATCACCTCAAGGGCGCTGTACAAATTTATAAAACGTTTATACAATCTTATTTTAAACTATATACAACAACATCTTATGGCTAAAAATTGCATCCATCGGTTCATCGATCACCGATACGAAACTATATGTGCAATGATTTGACCAATGAACACGATGCTGCTGTAAAAATGCACTGTTCAGGCAGAAAATATATACAAGACCATACTTACCTGGAGGGTCACTAGAGATTAACACTGTTATTGTTTATTTAGAGCAATTAAGACACAGTTCGCACGCAGAGGACATAATTGGGAACTATAATTATAATATATAAAATGTTCTGTAATGAGCGTATTTTGAAAACAAAAGCAACATTTTATGATACTCCGATAGGTATTTTTATTTAAGGGTATGAGAGCCCAAAAAGGTACGTTTTTAATTTGGACCTAAATTCTGTTGGGCTTGTTATGCATCTAAGTTCCGGTGGGAGTTTATTCCAAGCCTTAGGTCCAGACACTCCGAAAGCGCGATCTCCAAATTTCGTATTTGGCTTGCGTTTAGGTTCCATTAGTCTGCCTATAGCTGATGATGTTGCTGATCTAAGGGTTGACTGCCTCAGACCAGTATTTTCTGGGACACATAGTTCAGAGATGTAAGATGGGGCCATTTCATTAATTGATTTAAACACCATCCAGCACAATTTGTACTGGATTCTTTGAGGGCACTTGAGCCAGTGAAGATTACGAAGGTGTTCTGAAATATGTGAATATTTAGAGACTCCGGTTATGAGTCGAGCGGCTGCATTAAACACGGATTGAAGTTTGTCAGTTTGATATTTTGGAAGGCTAGCGTAGATACCGTTACAGTAGTCGAGCCGTGAGACTACGTAGGAGTTTACAAGTAGTTTTGTTGCTTCTATAGGAAGATTTCTTCGGACTGACTTGAGTTGTCTTAGGTGAAAGAAACCATTGCTTACAGTCGTATTTATTTGCTTTTTGAGCGAAAAGTTTGAATCCAGATTAACGCCAAGAAGTTTGACTGTTGTCTTTGGAATAATATCGCTTCCGGAAATGGAAATAGGTGAATTGTCTATGAAATGTTGGCGTTTGTTTGTGGCCGCCCAGAGAAACTCAGTCTTAGATGGGTTCAGTTTTAGCTTGTTTGAAGACATCCAACGAGTTATTGCTTCTAGGCACTCAGCTACACGGATTTTGAGACTGTCGACTTCATTTGGAGTGCAGAAAAAATAAACTTGCTGATCGTCAGCGTAGCAGTGGGATAAGAGACCAAATGGCTCGATTATTTTGGCGACATCATTTGTAAAAAGGATGAAAAGAAGTGGACCTAAAACGGATCCTTGGGGTACTCCTGAAGAAAGTGTTGCGAAGTTAGAGAGTTTATTCCCAACCTTCACGGCTTGTAAGCGATTGGATAGATATGACGCCAGCCAATTTTTAGTGTCTGAAATCAAACCAAATGTTTCCTCCAATCTCTTAATGAGGAAGTCGTGATCAATCGTATCAAACGCTGCGCTCATGTCTAAGAGTGAGATAAGTGCTAACTTACCCGACTCTATGGCTAGAGTTATATCTGATAGCATACGAAGAAGTCCGGTTTCTGTTGAATGAAACCTTCTATATGCGGATTGTCGATTTGTTAATAATTTATTTGTATTCAAGTGACTGGTAATTTGGGCAGCAGCAATTTTTTTCCATTATTACATATGGCATACTTGCTTGGGAAGTGCAACAAATATAGCAATAGATCCATTAGAAAAAAATCAAAAGGCAACAATTAAAGTAATCCTCCAAGTTCCTCGCTACACATCCTCGAATGTAATTTACGAAACACTAGACGTCATGACAATAAGACAACCCTAGGCCAAATCTGTACTGCTATACTTCTTCCAACATAAACTTCACATTAAAATGCAACCCCAATTAGCAATAAAAACCAGGGCCTCTACAAAAAAAAACACTTAACATACCGATAACTCGTACCTCACATGGGCAAAGACACTTTAAATATTACGCAATTAAATTATATAACCACATTCCCACCACACTGAAACAACTACTAACTACAAATTCATATACAATTCTTCACAAAAAACACATCAAAGACTGAATCAAACAACAAGGTATTCAATTTACTAAAAAAATCATAACACCTAACCAAACATAACCAAAAGCAATTATTAAAAAAATAGTAGGTAATTATAACTTTGTTTTAAGACAAAAAAAATAATATCACAATATTATTCATACCATTGGCGTGTGGTCCCTAGAATAATATACCTACCTATTTATCAAAACTATTATTTATCTTGTACATAAACTAGATGCTATGAATAACTGTATATATATATCCTAACTGCAACTGATCTTTTATTCTATGTATACGATACTGCCGCCATGGGTCGACCCACAGTCTCCTTCTTGACAATATCAAGGAGGATACGGTGTTTCTACTTTTGTCGCCAGAATTTCATTTATTACAAAACATGGGAACACCTCAGCACAGGTTCGCCTAGTGAGGTGTTCTCAAAATCCTACTAGGTACTTACCCATATACAGTTACGGACGAGTAACATTTTTTTCCTTATTACTAAACTTAATATCTATTTATACCAATGTAATTATCTGTAATCTGTGTGTAGATATGTTAAAGAATAGAAATAAATAAATAAATAAAAATAAATAATGGGGTAGTGGGAGAGGAAAGAGATGGGGGAGATGAAGGCGGGAAGGTACCTGGCTATTCAGATCTGGTCACCAAACACGGCTAATGCCATTTCAAGCAACGTTTCAATGAATGGTGGTCTTTTACCAGGGCCATTCTGAGAGTATATTCTACTCTGAAAGATACTCTCAGTAATTAATATTATCATAAATAATTAGTTTTTAGAGAATGCAAGGCCTACTAGAGTACATGGTCTGGGCGCGTAACAGCCATATTACTAAGTCAGTGCTGTCGCTAAGTAAACTTAACTGTTTAAAATAGTCTAATCTGTTTGTTTATTTATATATTTGCAGTAAAGCAACACACAAATCAAAAATAACAACAAGTACAACAAAATCACCACCATTTGCAAATGCAAACTGCTGTTGCACTACTATAGATTAATCGCTGACACCTTAAAATCCGTGACTCGCCCAGGTCCTACTCCTCCTACTCTAAACGGCCTTGAGGAAGTATTTGACGGAACTTTTGAATACAAAGCGCCGCACAGTGGTTCCAAATACCCCAAAAGTCGGAATCAATTCACAGAGAGGGTTTACAGGAAAAAAAATGTGATATTTTATTTCGGTATGGGTTAAAAAATATAAATATTCGGTTTTAGTAAGTTTTACTGCGATTTCTGTATTTTATTAACAAAAATATAAAATTAAAAATAATAAATAAAATTTTAAAAAATTTATGTCCATATGTATGCAAAAATAACGGCCGAGTAAAGTTTAATTTTGCTTTTTAACCTTTTCCACTCCGACCATTTTTTCTCAAAACTGTTTAGCTACTCCGACCAAAAATGTGTATTATATTTTATATTTGAAATGAAATTTTTGGTTACTTATTTTTGCGGCACCCTATCGGATAATTCGTGTGACCATTAGTTGTTTGGTATATTTTGTATAAAATACTTGTTAAATCACACATTTTGTAACTAAAAGATAATACATTTGATTTCAACGTGTTTTATTTGCATTATATCTTTTATTGCATAGCAATAATTTGTATAATACGGGTAAAATATGCAGACAATCCAAGGTAAATTCTTGGAGAAATTTCTTTCTAATTGTCCTGTACCGCACAACGGCTGACCAGTGGCTACCTGGCCCTGATTGGCTTAGGTTTTATGGGTAGTGTATGATTTCTTATTTTGCATTGGTTACTTTATTTTAGGTTTCGACCCTCTTTTAGGAAACAAAAGATAGACCAGCCCACAAAACATAAAATAGATAATAAGTTTGGCAAACATTCTACACGGTGTTTACAAGTTAGAGTATTGTACATAATATAATACTGTCACATTTTGAGTACATTTATCTCACATTTACTATTACAAAAATCTCACGATTCGGTCCAATGTTATCCCACATGAAGTGCAAGTTTGTTTTCACAACTTTTACAGTGGTATATTGTTCATTTTATTTGCCCTCCTTTTCTATCATAAATTAGAACCACAAACGATTTTTTTTTACATTAGCTCCACACAGGAGGCCCTGAGAAAAATAAATTCTCAGGGCCTATGTCATCTTTGGGGTTGCTTTGTGGAGGGTCTTTTGAAGGAAAGGAAAAAAGGATGGGAAGGAAAATGGTATGAGTGGGTAGGAATCTGGGGGTTAGGTTGTCCAAGAGAGGCGATGCGTGAATTCAACCCTCTCACTGCGTTTTAAGGCAATGGTTCGATAGAGTCCGGCTGGAGAGATCAAAAGATCTCCCTCAACCAGTCTTTCCCGATTTGGTCCACCACGCAGTAAATGGGCAGACGCATCCCCACGAACCCGGGCACCCATGCAAAGTCACCAAACGTAGCGAACCACTTGGGGTGACCTGTGGCAGAGATGTTGGTTATCCAATAAATGGTTCCCGGGGCAGCGGTACCCATTCCTGCCTCCCAAATTGAAAACGATGTAATCCCTAATACTTTTTCTGCATATTAGGCATTATTACATGTAGATTGACGTGATTTGACCGCTGTTCTAGATCTACCGAATGGCTTCCTTTTCTAGTTTTTACACCTTCTCTATAATTTCCAACCAGCTGAATAATTAGCCTATCCACAAATTGAAGATGACTCATTGGTATTTCCAATAGAAAAAAATATTTGTTGTTGTAGTGTATTTGGTGTATTAATAGACATTCAATTCCTTTTTTTTTCTGAATCAGAAAAGCTTGACGGTGTGGGATTGATGGATGTTGAAGGTTTTTGCAGAATTAAATTATTTTCTACATCACTATCTTTACTGAAATAAGCGCGTCTCCTTCTTTTGGGCGGGATAATATCACTTCCACTATCTATATCACTTGGATTATTACCGACTTCTTCACCATCGCTTCGAAGTAAAACTATCATTATTTTCTGTGACGGTTAATTCACTATATTTATAGAATACGTAAATTCTTTTACTTTTAATTACTAATATCAACAATAATAGTTCCACAAAACGAAAAAATATGGTCACAAAAAGTGGGAGTAACTGCGGAGAACCGTCATAAACGCAGGATAACGACTCATTGTTCCGAAAATATTTGAAGAAAAAAATTATTTCGTGTGTTAAAATGATGCATCTATTTTTACATGAATATATCTAATTAACGGTAAATTTAAATGAATAAATGTTGGTTTATCCAATATGTTGCGCCGATTCTTTGTAATAATCGGAAATAATAGTTCGTAGAATGTACTTAGGAAGATAGAAATTGGTGATTAAACTTACACCTGCGCCGGGCCAGGACCTCTGGCCGACGGAGCTGCCTACCAAAATCGTTTGGGCCAGAATGTGTGGCCTACGGAGTGGAAAAGGTTTTAATATTTGATACGGACGATAAACAATCATCATCATCGTCGGTGTTATTAAATCAAAAACTTCCTTAGAATAACGATTTAATTGTTTTTTGGAAGTTGCCTGTAACTAGTTATGACAGGGTCAGATGTAAATAACATTACATTAAAAAATCCTCATTTAATTTTTCACGAGAACATTTTCTATAATATTTAAAAAATAAAAATTTTTAAATCTCTGTTTCATTGTTACTTCTGTAGATGCAGGAGTGATTGTTATATTTTCTTTTTTTGGATAGAATGCCTTTTTTGCCTCAAGAACTATATTGTATGGTGGAAACTTTTCTGGATCTTTCGATCTCATGACATTGTACTGGTGCTTCGTAAGCTTGGATTCCACCATGGTTCAGAGGGCTTCCTCCTCTTGAAAGATTATAATCAAATACCTTGTACGCTTTTCTGTACATAGATGCACGCCTAGGTGAACGAATAATATTTCCTCCCAATTTTCATGCAATCGGTTGTCCAGATGGTCCAGAGGTTTTCGTTGCAAACGCCAAATGAGAAAAAGGTGAACTTTTCCGAAGTGTTCAAATTGTATTTACTGGCGACCGTGACCGTGCTGTTTTTCAGGAGAAATCTCATATAATATAAAACCAATCGGAGTCTCAAGCCATTTTTTATTTTCCATCAAAAATCTAGTTTCATTTCGATAAGCAATTTTCCATCATGTTTTAAAGCAAAATTTGAAGCCCGCAATCTTTTAACAGCCTTCTTTGGGGCAATTTATAAGTTTATAAGTTTTTTTTTCAATATAAAAATCGTTTTTTTCATCTGTTGATACTTTCAGTTCATCACTATATCAAATAACTCCTTTTTTATTAAGAATAAATCCTTTGAAACCGAACCTGTGTCAAAAATAATATTTATGAAGAACTCAAATTTTACAGGAAGTAAATTATGTAAAAATTACTAAAATAGTTAAGCTATAAAAATACATTAGCACATTTACGAAATATTATGAAACATCAAACTAAAACCATAACTATTCCAAAAATCATCGTATTTTTTTTTAACATTCGCGAGATGTTTTTAAATAAATATTTCCCATTTTTGTTACATTAGAAAATGAAGAAAAAAAACTTAACATCTTTAGTACACACCTGAAGGTATTGGATACATGTAGAAAAAAGTTTACCAGCAAGTGGTGTAAATAGTAATCAGTCCCTAAATGTTATATAATAAACGTCGCATTTTCACACAAACGTACTGACTGCTCGGGATGTCAATCTTTGCTGACGTGTTACGCAGCGACGAAACGTTTTGCAGAGTTCGGTGGTATAGGGGAAGATGCGCTGGTATGTGGTGTCAAGATATAGAAACTAGATTTTGTGGTCCCTGCAATTTGAAATTTCGATTTAATTCCGACGCTCCCATACTAGTAAAACCATTGTGCGCCGCCCGGTCCTGTCGTTTATTTCGTTCATACACACTTATTCTTTGAATGCCTTTGATCAACATTTGAATTAAGAATTTACTGGAAACATAAGGTTTTTTTTTACTTGCCACGATTTATCTTGAGTTTGGAAGACAATAGACGATCATTGGTTGTACTAAAGTTTTGTGCAAATGTAGGTATAGTGTTCCTTACTTAAAAACTAAAAACTTTAACCCTATGAAAGCTCGAGAATTTAACTTCTAGTGGGAATTCTAATTTTTTTTATTTTTTATTTTTTTTTATTTATTACATTAGTTACATTTATACAGCAAAATAACATAATAATAATAATATTTCAAATAACTGTAGATATTAAAAAGTGTACAAGTGTTATTATATTATGTCTTGTACGTTATTAGTTCCTAGCTAGGCAGATTGCCTGTTCTAAGGAACCAAATGCTGGTGAAAAATGCCAAAAATGTCTTCTGTAAAAAGAAAGAAAAAAACAAAATATTGTTTTTTTTTTTTTTTTTAGATTAAATATACATACACTAAGTTTAAATATACTATACTAAGTTTTTACTGATTGTGCCATTAATAGTTAGCCAAGTTTTAAATGACATTATTTAATAATTTTTCAGACTCAATCCTACCTAAGTCTATCAACCATTTAGTTATTATTGTACCGATGCATGCCATTTTACATGTTTTAATATTTAATTCTGGGGGGATTTTATTATACAATAATATTAGAAATAAGTTTAATTTAACATTAATCTAGTAAAATGCAGGTACTATGGCTAAGAGGAAAAAGTGTTTCTCTTCGGAGTTGTACGCTAAAATGTTTTATTATTATTTTGCAACTTTAATATGACGCGACATTTTCCCTTCTATTTCTAACAACACTAATTTAGTTCGCCTACCAATGCTAACGTCTCCTGCCTATTGACTTGGTACTGGGAGAGAATGCTACAGATTTATCGCTGGACCGAAAAACGAAGAACTTTGTTTCATTTGCTTCTACAACTGAACTAATAAATTGGATAGCTCACTGTTATTGCTGTGGCAACTGGCAACTGGCAACTAACAACTAGCAAATAGCAACCGGCTGGTTGTAATTCGTGGCTTCACTTGATCATGATTATGGAGAGTTCACATACTTTATGACTTTTTTAGAGGTTTTGAATTTTCTTGCTATTTCAAAGGCAGATGTATACAGGTAGACCTCTTATTCTGAAGTTCAAATGTGCAACACTTCATCAATTTCGGAATAAAACCGTAGATTTGTATAAAAAATCAAATCCGCCCACCACAGACACTCTTCTTTGGCTTTATATAGCTGAAATCCCCACACGGGTTTACACATGGTTTTTCAAAATCAGATATTGTGACTTTGGAGGTCTAGTGTGCTAAATTTCTTTATTCTCGGAATAAAACTATAGATTTGTAACAAAACAAAACCCTACTGGGATACTTCTTCAAAAATATATAGAGTTGTATCTATAGGTGAAGTCCCAGAGTTTTTCGAAATCAGATGGAAAAGGTAATTTTCTTTTTATTTTAAATGTCTAATATTCAAATAATATAATGGGGGTGGTTTTGTCATTTGACCATTCAAACCATCTGGAACCAGTGAAACTATGGCATCCCCGATTGGAATATGTTGTGAGGCTGAAGGGAATGGGGAGGGAAGGAAATGAGGAAGGGAAGGGTGGGGAAGTGTCTGGTAAGCCACAGCCATGAAAACTGTAAATACGTGTAAACTGTATTTTTTAACATTAGCTCCACACAGGTAGCCCTGAGAAAAATAATTTTCCTTGGGGCCCATGTCATCTTGGGGATGCTGTGTGGAGGCATAAGAAAGGGAAGAAGAGGAAGTTATGTGAAAGAAAAAGTTAAGAGGGATGGGTAAGAATCTAACCACCAGAGAAACCTGTTCAGTATGTCTAGGTCATCTGCCGCCAAATCCAAAACAACCTCACCCCGTGAATCCGGGCACCCCTGCTAAGTCACCAAACGTAGCGATTTGGGATGACCTACGGCAGAGGTGTTGGTTACGAAATAAATGGTTCCCGGGCGGGGGTACCCATTCCCGCCTCCCAAATTACGAGAATAGACATAAATAAATTATTTAAACTGAATACAATCGTCAGTTTCTGTTTTTCTTGTCATTTTCATTGTTGTTTGTTTTAAAGTAGTGTCTTATCCGTAAACAGTAATTTCTTAGATTATCTGCCGAGATGATAGTTGGAGAACAGATCAGAGTGAGAAAGAGAGAGCGAGAGAGAGAGGGAGTGAGGGCGAGGAGACCATTAAACAGGTGCAAATGACCTGTTACCATTTTTCACATAAACAAAGCAGGAAGGCATCTGAGGCTGCGCACGATTTCCGTTTAACTTTGAGATACTATTAATGCTTTCAGTATAATATAGTGGGAGTTCATTCAGTCAACATTCCTCTACACCTACACAAATAAAGTTATATTATAAATTATTATAAGTAAAGCGCATCATTACAATTTAAATTATAATATATTTTTTAAATAATATATTTTTGAAATTGAGTATTGAGTTTGAGTTTTTCAAATATTTACTGCACTAGTCGGATGACTGATACGTTTGTACGTCCAGTGCATGGTGTAAAAAATGTCACACGACTTTTTGTGAAAAAATAAAACTCAGTTTAAATAAAACTCAGTTTAAGTAAAACTCAGTTTTAAATATACCTACTTTTTTACCACGCTGGATATCTTATTCACAAAACCGCCATTTCAGTCACGACGTCTGTAACAGAGTAGCGTTTGTTGTTCAAAATTATTTACAAATGTATACTATAAAGATTAGCTTTTGTTTGTGCTAACCTAATCTAACCTACAGCCTACAGGCTGCATTAGACTAGAACTTGCTATTATAATGTATTTTACAATCTCATTATATCTTGAAATCCCTGCATTGTGTACATGTGAAAATATTGTATTGGTTAAAGAATATGTTTATTTAGGTGTTATTATTGGCTGCCTTTTCAAATGGGATTTACGAAAAAATAAAGTCTGTGAACGACTGAGATCTATTGATAGTAGATTATATAAATTTTAATTCTATATTCTAATATGCATACTTCGAATAATGTATTTATCATTAGCTGAATCTATTACAAGGTACGGAATTACAGCTTGGGGACTTTCTTGTAGAACAAATTTGAATCATGTTCAATCAGTTCAAAATTCGTTAGCTAAATTATTAGCTCATAAAAGTTTATACGAAAAAATGCATAATGTTCTGTACTTTTACCAGAATCTGAAAATTCTCCTAGTAAGAGCATAAATATATAATAAATAATTAATTATTTATAAAATTATATTTTAACATATGAATAGCCCTTTGTACTAAATAGACTGGACCACACTAACAATACTCGTTTTACTTAAACGAAGGACTAATCGTACCAAAACATTAAAAAACTACATGATACCTAATTGCACCTACCTACATGTTATGTTACCTTGTTTTTTTTGGTAGAACGCAGTAACTTTGTGATTTGACATATTAATTGAAATAAAACAATCACTTTGTTTGTAACCACGATTTAAAATTTATTTTTTCAATGCCGACCGGTTTCGCTTACTATAATCATCTTCAGGGTTCACTGTTCAGTTTAATTATGTTAAGCGAAACCGGTCGGTATTGAAAAAATTAAATAATTTAAATCGTGGTTACAAATAAAGTGATTGTTTTATGTCAATTATTTAAAAGTAGTTTTTTGAGATTTTTCTTTTTTCCTATCATAATATTAAATTAATCTATCTTTTTAAAAATAAAAAATTTATATTAATAAAATAATATATAATAACTGAAACGGTACAGGCTTTGTAATTATAAACGATTTTAAAAAAAATAGAGCTACCCTATTATAGTCGTCACGGTGACTGAAATGGCTCTTTTTAGGATTAACTATGTAAAATATACATACATCCTACTTGTGTATGAATGCCATTAGATGTTTGTTGAGAAACGATTATGAAAAACAAAAAAAAAAATTACAGAATAATTCTCAGGATACTTACTGTAGAAGAAAAGGGAATTATTCAACAATGTGTCTAATTGCAATTCCATTTCCCTAGATTCAAAGAATAAGTGTTTGCATTATCAGTTCACTGCCTAGATGGTACAAAGTATTACAAAACAAAGTTTTCAACCCATATAAGGATTCAAATTGGAAATGTGGTTGTATTCGTGAAAATTTGAATTAGAAAAGATACAGATATTTTACACCTTAACGGTTGTCTCCTTCAGATTCGTGTGGAAGGTGAACAGAAGGAAAGCGATGAGCCTATGGAGAGTGTAATGCACGTTCTTCTCTACAAACCTGTAGAGTCATGCGCATGCATAACAAGAATTGATTGATTTCCGAGCCAGACAATAATATCTCTTATTTTGCTAAAGCGTGAAAGCTTTTTTTTATTGTCAGTCGATTTAAGAGAGAATAGCCAGACAAAACCGGAAATATGTCATTTTTAAATCGAATTTTCGACGTTTTGACTCTTTTTCATCAAAAATTATAAATTAATTTCGAAAGACTGTTCTTTTATCTAGTAAAGCTTTGTTTTAAATTTTGAGAAAATATGTTTGTTTTTAGTACAATAAGGTTACACCGTAGGTTGTTGACAGATTTGTTAAATTTTCAAACATAATTTTGCATCATACAACACACATTGCAAATCATATAATCATGCAGTATAATAAATCAATAAATTATCTGGGAAAGCTATGTTTCAGAATTTTAATTTTAGTTTAAATATAATCATTTAAAAAAAGATCCGAGCATGTTTTGTGACGAAAATACTTCAGTTCGTCTATTTATTTACGGTCATACAAACTAATATATTTAAAAAAAATTTCATTCTTATTTTGCTTAGACATTATTGAAAAATTATTAATTCCTTAGATAAAAAAATAAATACAAAAAGAACATAATTTCATAGTTTTTCATCACGCCTTTCAGCATTTTTGAATGTAGGTATAAATTAAAGCCAATTTTGAATGAAATAAAATCGATATTTAGTTATTATTTAAAATAGTTGGAACGGAGAATAATTAATCTTTCTCATTGGAACCGCCCTGTACGATTGTAAGAACATCTTTCAACAAAATATGAATTCTCGGCCTCCGGCTGGTTAATGGCCCTTAACTATGTTCATATAATCTTAAGGTAATAAATTATGAATTTTTCTATTCTTGGAGTCAAATATATTGTGTATTTGACAAATATTCTGTAATTTTGTGTAACTAAATTCAGTTCTCTCAAAAAAACATGTTTGCCTTTTTATGTGTTTCCACATAAACGTCTAATCTGTCCAGAACCAAAAGAATGAGAAATTTTATTAAGTTTATATAGAAGTATAAATGGAGGGGGGGGGGGGTATATATGTATATAAATATCTTACTACGAGTATTAAGATGCGGCCTTGCAGACAAAGATCATGTTCCATTCGGTATATGGAAAAATACATTTTACATTATTGTAGAAAACAATCACTTTGTGGTGCGACACATTTAATAAGAATAAAGCACTTGTTTTGTAAAAAAAACACGAGTTTTAATTAATTTATTTCCCGACCGGTTTCGCTTTACTCGAGCATCATCTGGGTACAAATTAATATGGAAGAAATACATAGTGTGCGCTTATATATAAATACAGAGGGAGACAACAAGATATAACAAACAAATTTAACATTGTTATAAAAAATATAACAAACAGTAAGGATAACAAACATCAGTACAAAAGAAACGGGAAAAACCGACAGACGATTGGGTTATATTAATATATCGACATCATACCCCGATAGCATAGCGAAACCGGTCGGTAAATAAATTTTATTAAAGCTAGTGGTTTTACACAAAATTTTATTAAATACATTTTATTTTATCCTTGAAGGAGTTTTAAAACCGCGTACTATATAATATTTAGATTAAATAAATAAATGGTGTTTTTTTGCTCAAGTTAACTTGTTGTGGCTGTGCACCTGATCAAGTATTCAGCGTGTCTCTGCGTGAGTAGCGCAAATCAGCCACACCAACATACTGCCACCTCACCAACACACCCCCAATACGGCAGTGGGTGCGTATACCACCTGCACTCACACATGCACAGTAATAGGCAGGATCCTGTTTCCAGTGGGAAATGGTTTAAAGTCGGGACTACATGACACCAGAAAATGAATGGAACATTTTATGACATACAGGAATATTAGAATTTGCGCGAAAAAATTATGAAAATAATTTTTTGCATCAAAGATAAATAAGGCTAAACCAACATTCATCTACCCTCATCCACTCTTCCTCATTTCCTTCAATTTTACAAATTAATCAAAGTTCCTCCAAATTACGAAAATATATTCTAAAAATAGAGCTAAGCGAAACAAAGGTTAAACTAGTCCCAGCGAGAGATCGTAATTGAAGTCGTCGTTCTAGTATTTTCTGTCTTTTTTAAATTCTTCATTTACGGTACCTACAAGATTTCTTAATTTGACATTTGGGAAGATAGGTTATTTAAAAAGCATTTACTGTATTTCAGGAGTCATTCAATAGCTGCATTCCTCGTGTCATGTTATGTTGTGCTAGAAAACATGTTCTGCCATTTGGTATCTTGAACAATTCGTGACATCGACTAGGGCTGATGTTTTCAGGCACGTATACGCCATAGAATTCCAAAAGGAATGGGCCATCAACAACTAAGTATTGCAAGATTTGCAGAACGTCCGGTTGCTAGGCTAAAACTATTCTTTGCCTCAACTAAGTCCATATTAGGTACTATGGTGTGTGAACTTCGGATAGGTTCCATGTGTCCGCGTATATTCTTGAGAATCTTTTTTCTGGATTTGTTCCAGCATATTTATGTAATTAGTTTGATGCAAAGTCCGTACTACGTTAGCATACTCAAGAACTTTTTTTATACCGTGCTGCATGTGAACGCAAGGTTGGTAAAGATTGCGTCGTGCTTCATTGCTATTCTGGATTTACGAGTATTAGGTCAGGTACCTACCTAGGTGTCGTTTATTAGAACTACTAAGTTAAGCCTTAGATTAAGTAACTTTATTTGTTATATTATATCGTCTTTAAAGTTTCAGCTTTCTATATTCAAGGTAAAATAAACACAGAGTTCAGATATCCAAAGTTTAAAAAAAACACAAATTTCAGATATCCAAGGTAAAATAAACCCATATATCAGATATTCAAGGTAAAATAAACACAGATTTCACACATCCAAGCTAAAAAAAAACACAGATTCAGATTTTCAAGGTAATAATAAACCCAGATTTCAGATTATCCAAGGTAAAATAATAACAAATTCGACTTTTTTAAATGTACTTTCATTCATCTATTACAACTGTTTTTAAGTGGGAATTAAACTTTTGATTTTATTCACAATTATAGGAAAAAACTGCACTTGGTGACTTTTTGCAAATATCATGTACTAACAACGAGTGGTAGTATTTTTTCACTTGCAAGAAGTGACCTAAATGTTTTAGTGATTTTTAAGGATCATTTTTAGGCGTCATTCAAAAGTCATTAAAACATTTGTTGTATTAACAATTAATGGTTTGATGTGCACTTGTGACTGTAAGATACTCTATTAGTTGTTATGCACAATGTGTTATTCGACATATTTTTTTTTTTATATTTGCTACATGAAAAATGAAAATGTTAAAGGGTGGGAAGTAATTTGGGAATATTACTCCAACTGCCGTGCAAGGGGGTGGGCAGACTCATCCACCGCCAACACCTAGACAAACATCACCACATGAATCTGGGCAATCCTGAAAATCCTTCTAAGTCACCAAATGTAAAGAACCATTCCAGGTGACTTATGGCAGAGGTGTTTGTTATCCAATAAATAGTTTCCGGGGGCAGCGGTACGCATATCCGCCTCCCACGAATTTGTACTGCATAAAGCGTGACATAATAGGTAGATAACTAACTAACTAACCATCATGGGTAGGCAAAGGACGGGCCGCCAAACAACTCGGTCTTGACACACACTCTTTGCCTCACTCACATCCATACATGCTCTTCTATTATTCATTTTACTCTTGACATGTCCCGGCTCAAGTATATGATTCACTTAGTCGTGACATGTCTTCCTCGGGCATCTCCGACCTATTCTACCATTCACATTTGTATCTTATACTCTCCTTACACTGCTTTCCTCGTTCATCTGCTCCAAATGCCCAAACCATCCAAGCGGTAATTTTCTTAATCTTACTCATTACGCTTACATCAGCCTTGCATATTTTTAGGATCTCCAGACTTCTCACACGATCGTACATGGTTTTATTCCACATAAACCTCATGATCTCATTTCTACAGCATTTAGTCTACTTTCATCCTCCTCTGCCAATTCCAAAATAGGTAGACTGTGACTTCTAATTTATATGTAAAGGTAAAATGTCACTAAATGACTTCTGACAGGGATATATCATGTGTGATGGAAGATGAATGAGTTGAGACGTGCGCGCAGAGATTCACAAAACAAGAAGTGTTATGTAAATGTTCTCCCCCACACAGCGACAGAGCTGCATACGGATTCATCTGACGCACACCGCCAATACCGCCTCTACTCGCATCCGTGCTAGTGCTAGCTCGCTGCTAGCGCTGGACCAATGGCGGGGCCGTATGCAAAGTGGGCGTGCATGCACTCAAGGCAAATCTACATATTATCAATGCCTTCGCCTCAGCCTGCCACCCACCACCCTCCACCCACTCGCCGTACGTCTGCTGGAAATCTTAGTTCTTAACTCTTAACTCCGATACTTGTATCTTTTAGTTATGAAGAAACTCCAATATACAATGTAGGTATTTTGTATACAAATAGCCATAGCCTTTGGCTCGGTAAAATTGTCGAAGTCCGCTTCACAGGCTTAAGGGGCCGCAACTCGAATTTCTACTGATTTCTTACATATCTCCCTTAAACATTTGAAGTTTTTAAGCTCTTAAAAAAATATATGTTATTTTTCAAGATAATGTCTAGATGCTGCCCAAGCCGAAACGCAAATTATATGAAATTCCCTCAATAGAAAAAAATCGCAAAGTATGCTCAAAAAATTATTAAAAACAAGTCTGTTTCTATTATCTTATAAATTATATTTGTGTAGAAATTGACAATAATTTTTTTTTTTTTTTTTAAAGATAGACCAACATTCCCGGGTTACGAATAACCCTACGATGTTTGAAAATCTCCTACTACCACCACAGATTGCCGAAAATGTTGCTTGTGTTGTGATGGAGGACTTAGCCAGCCGAGGAATCGAATATGCGACGCGCGGGTGGGACCCAAGCGCTGTGCCCACTCAACCACTAACCGGACAATGTTTCTTTAAATGATACTTAAGATGCTTCCCAAGAGATTATTTCTCTATTTTAAACGAGTCGTGTTTCATTAAACATTTTCGCAATTTTCGCATCGATTTTGGCGCTGTAAATGTTAGCGCTCTCCTCTAACATCACTTAATTTCGTATCTCTCCATCTTCTTCTTTTCGATCCCGATTGTGGAGCCCTAAGAATTATTTATTTTTTTAAATATTTTGATTTAGTTTCATTATTACTAAAAGCCCCTATTAATGTTGAGTAACCTAACCCAAATAAACTAACCTAATCTAACGTAAACATACCTAACCTAACCTTACTTACCTAACTCATTTCATATGATGACCATGAACTTTTCTATTTTAAATTATTATTTTGATTTTACTAGTGTTTCTCTTCAAGACTAGTGATGTGCAATGGTCACCCGGGAATGTTCCCGGGGTGATCCTCAGAACCTTAAAACTTTATCACTTTTGAAAATTCATTAAAAGTGATGAATAAAATATGTACAAAATCGGTTAAATACGTTACTTAGGTTGTGGACTATTTTTCAATTATTTTTTTCATATCTTTTGATGACTTTTGGTGTTGAAATTGCATGATTCTGAGTTATCGTGGAATTGTTCACGGATCTAATATTTTATAAATTTTAGATTTTTTTATATTAAGAAAGTTAATATAAAAGATTATGAACCCTTTTAAGATTTTTTATTTGGATGATAATGTATTCAATGTTTCCAAAAATGACAAGATATGAGCATTCCGAAGATAATCAAATCTGTATCTTTGGTTGTCGACTATTTTTCAATTATTTTTTTCATATCTTTTGATGACTTTTGGTGTTGAAATTGCATGATTCTGAGTTATCATGGAATTGTTCACGGATCTAATATTTTATAAATTTTAGATTTTTTTATATTAAGAAAGTTATTATAAATGATTATGACCCCTTTTGAGATTTTTTATTTGGATGATAATGTATTCAATGTTTTCAAAAATGACAAGTTATGAGCATTCCGAAGATAATGAAATCTGTATCTTTGGAGCATTCAAAGTGTTCATGGGTAAAACGTCAAACGTATCTCGTGACGTTACACAACTCATAATTCGAATGACAGTGCTGCAGTAAGCACCTACTTCCCTGCGACAGTCCATTGTAGAATGTAGCTACCGTGAAATCACGCGCTTTTCGGCCGGGCGCAAATATTAACATTATTTTTTTTTTTAATATTCCGTCCTCAGCATGCTGCAATTAATATTATGATGCTTTACGATAAGTTGTTTCGTGAAATTTGAGAAGCTTATCAAATTTTCCTTTTTTTCTCAATTGTGAAAGTCCTATTTAAGTTCTGTTACTATACGAGAACTGAGGAACAACTGGCTCATGACGAAATAATAAAATAACTTGATTGGAAATTGAACAGAATTTGAATTGTAACGTGCATTTCGTTCGACGAAACAACCTCACTGGTTGGATTGAAATTCCCGCAGTATTCCCCGGTTCGAGAAATTTCACCGGAACATTCCTCTTAAATCAATTCCTGGGAATTTACACATTACTAAAAAGACGCCACATTCAAAGACGTTAGGACTATGCCACCCCCAACGCTTGAAAATATAGTGAAACGCTTGGAAATTAATTCCTTATTTTCTAGTGCACTCCTAGTTGGTTATCATCAGGAATCTTCAGCCTGCTAACGAAAACCCATAACATCTGAACAAATTGCATTCTTGTCACGTAGGTTTCAAAGCCTCGAGGAAGTGCGTCTCTCTTCAATATGTCCCTTGATAATCGGTTGGGAAATCTTGTATAAATGAGGAATTGTGAGAGAATAGGTAAACTGAATATGATCCCAATCAGGGTCTCGACTCTCCGATGTCACATGGTTAAGTTCGCGCACGCGATGTATAGTATATAGCTAGCTACACATTCTTCGACAAAAACCTACAAAAACTTGTAACTATTTTAATACAATATGGGAGTCTATATCCACCGCATTAAGATTTGTTAATACGTAGGAACCTACAACAGCATGCTCTACCTCCCATTAGAGAATTTAATGTGGATGCATATCAAACTAAACCTCACCGACAAAAAAATGATAAGTGGACAAAATTCAATGAACGCTTTTATTATTACTGTGACGATACACGGTTACGGTACCGTGACGGCAAAAAGGCAATAAACGTTCCTTATCGCTATAATGCTGAAGCTCTTTCAAAATTTAATAATTATCTTGATGCAATAAATTTCTTCAAAATTGATGCATTGAGTGTACGCAGACAATTCTCAGATGCGATGTTGCTATATAAAATCGTAAATAATATAACCGACTGTCCTGAATTATTGAACAGAATAGATTTTAACGTACCTACACGGCACACACGTTCGTGTAATATTTTTAAGGAAAAACACTGTAAAACAAATTCAAACCAAAATGCTTGCCTCATTAGACTGTGTTCAACATATAATAACATTTTCTCTGATATAGATATCTTCAATTGTAACGAAAATAAATATAAAAATTCTATCAAAAGTGTATTAAAATGAATTAAATGACTACAAAATTCATAAATGTAATGATATATTATGTACTACCTTCGACCTGTTATACCTATGTAATATCTTTTAATGTACTATCTTTTAATTTTTTAAGATTACTGTTTAATTTCTAGACACACAATGTAATAGTATAATGAGGAAATCTATAATTGGTTTCTCAGTTAGGTACATGTTCATGTATAAATTAATCATTATTGTAAACTGTTGATTTCCCTAAAATAAAAATAAATAAAAGATGAGATACACAATGTAAGTAGGTCTGTTTCCTCCAAAGGAAAAAAAGTGATCATTTTATTGCATCTCTCTCACACACCGCACGTGACGTCTCCTTAGACCACTACAATACTACTAGCCGTAACGATAGTTTTTAAAGTATGGAATATAGTTACAAGGATAATATTGAGGTGGGAGTGAATTTAAAAAAAAATCAAAACCGTCGAATGTCAATACGACACAGGTATATCCTAGTGAGTCAGGCATCGAAACACCCAATGTAAATATACTTTTTACTTTTTATAGATAAATAAATAAAATGAAAACTGCCCTGATGAATTTGTTTTCTACATATATCTAATGCTGCAGTTTTTTCTTACACACTAAATAACAACAGTCGAAAATGAGACAAATGGTGAACGTATGTCTGCACTCCCCCAAAGGAAACATAAATTCCTCATTATCATCCATCCCCCCCACACGTTTAAAGAAAATGAAAAACAAGGAAAAAGTAGTACAGTCACGCGTATTTTGGGTGTCTCATCTTTTGTCTCACCATTATTTAATGTGTAAGAACGAGCTGCAGCATTATAGCAATAAGGAACGTAAATATCATAAAACATTCCCTAACAAAATATCTACCAAAACTTAACCTAACCCAACCTAATAAAAATGGGACAAAAATAATAAAGACATCCTGTAAAGACAATACATTATTGTTCAAAAATTGTAAATTGGAACAAAAAAACAAAAATAATACAGACAACAATAATTTATTGTCTTTACAGGATGTCTGTATTATTTTTGTCCCATTTTTTTGTTATGTTAGGTAAGGTTAGGTTTTATTAGATTTTTTTTGGGGGGTGTTTTGTTCGTATGATATTTTATCGGAGGATATTTTTTCGGGATTATCTTGTCGCGGGATGAAAAGTCGCGGAACCAATCTATTGTGCACACTTTTATGTAAACTATGAGAATACCTTGAATATGCAAAGATTAAGAACACTGGCACACCATATTAAATTGCGTATGTAACAACATTAAAATTTATACTGAAGTTGAAGAATACATTACATGTTTCTGTTTAGGATTTACAAAAGATAATTATACTGCCACGACCTTATACATAACATCATTAGCAAATCATTCTGAATAGAATGGTTCAACTGATGTGGTGAATAATAATGATTGTACTTGCAAAGGCATTGGCTCTTCGTATAATTAATAAATTATTTAATGTCGATACGTGTACGCCATCAACAAATTGTGCAGCATCGAGCCATTTGATAGGTTAGGTAAGCTATTACACGTCAAAGAAAATTTGGTACGCTCATTAAAAGTTATGCTATCGCTCATCGGCCAATCATGGCAGGGTATTGTGGATATATTACGACACCCATTGTGCTATTTTTGATTCCATCAATATAACGAACAAATTAGCAAGTGCTTGTCTTTGTTAGATTATTCAGAGCCTTCTATTGGTGCCGTATGCCGATACTACCAAGTAACCATCGGTTAACAGTGATAATATACGGATGTCACAATATGCTAAACGTCATATAATAGAAATAGGTTTTAGTTTTTGTAAAATAGTTATGCCACCAAAAATAAATTATTTAAACACAATTTGTATAACTATCATTTTAAGTATTATCACTTTCAAAAAGGTACAATTTTTTTTATTTTTGTTATAGAGGGCCTCACTATAAACAATCGGATGAAACCGCAATTGCTATAAGATTATTATGTAATTGCTAAACAAAAACCTTCGCACACCAGAACGTTATTTCAAATTTGGGAATAAACATAAATCCTTATTTTTAAATATACTATCCATCTCCCTCACGAATTTCCTACTTTTAAAAGATTTGTGATAATAATAAATAAAAATATTTGGATGATTTGCTTACCGCCGTTTTTTGAAAAAATCACTTCAAAGGCGCTGTGGGTGTTGTTCTTGTTTGACAGATTATTACTTTTTTGGTTGATTAGATTGCTTCATTGGAAATGTGAATCCATTTCAACAAATTAGTTTGTTACTCCCTTGTCAATCTTGCCTGAATTTTCAAAAGCCTCATGTCATTTTCCCACACAAGCGTACCAATCCACTGTTTACGGAACATTCCACCAGTATCACAAGAGACCATCACCTGTGACTACTAACCACAAGGATTGACGAACTCCAAACAATGTTAATTATTGCACTCTGCACACGAGATTGTCACGCTATGCAAATTTAATAAGAGAGCGAATATATCTTCTCTCGGTTTATAATGAACATTACGTTATGCACCGTGATCTTATTCTTGTAAAACCCACGTAGAACATTAATTCAGAGGAGGATTCGCATTTGATATAAAGATAATCCAAAAGGTTTAGCAATTAAGGTTGGTTACTCGTGCATCCAGCTCAGAGCGGCGAGAAAATCATCCCATCTATACCTTCCTTGATTCATAAATCTTCCATAAAAGCACTAATATCTGAATTAGCAATTGTTATATACGAATATACGCAATATTGTATGCTCGAAACAATTTATTTATAGCATAACGATTTATATTGTATCAAACGCGAAAGTATGCATGGATGTATGTGTGTTTGTTACTGTTTCACGCAAAAACTACTGAATGGATTTTAATAAAACTTTACAATAATATAGCTCATACATCAGAATAACATTTAGGCTATAATGGTAAGCTCTGGCGTCATGAAATTTTTATAAATGAAAATGTGTGTATTTCACAAATTTTAGCGGCAAGGAGGAAAGGCAGGGGGAAGCGGAACAGGGGAGCTGTGAATGTTGAGAAGACGCGGGAGGGGGAAGGCGGGGAAGGTGGAAGGGAATGGGGACGCACGGGAAAGAACATGAAGGGAGAATCAATGTATTTCTTTGAATGGCATTGCAACGCATGCCGGGGACCAGCTAGTACCTATATATAAATATAAAGTGCTAATGGTGAAAAGTCAATTACGACAATGAATACAGTGCTTTTAAAAAAATCTGGTCCATAGATCCCATAGAATATTTTGCAATAATATTAAAATTATGACAGGAAAATTCTATTGAGTTCATATTTTGGCAATAAGAGGTCTCGTGGTTATGTTCATACCATTCATATGGAAATTATCGTGATATATTTTTATGTTATTATGCCGTGATGCGCTTCCTTGTTCTTTAGCCAAGGTTTGGCAATGAGAGGTCTCGTGGTTATGTTCATACCATTCATATGGAAATAATCGTGATATATTTTTATGTTATTATGCCGTGATGCGCTTCCTTGTTCTTTAGCCAAGGTTTGGCAATGAGAGGTCTCGTGGTTATGTTCATACCATTCATATGGAAATTATCGTGATATATTTTTATGTTATTATGCCGTGATGCGCTTCCTTGTTCTTTAGCCAAGGTTTGGCAATGAGAGGTCTCGTGGTTATGTTCATACCATTCATATGGAAATTATCGTGATATATTTTTATGTTATTATGCCGTGATGCGCTTCCTTGTTCTTTAGCCAAGGTTTGGCAATGAGAGGTCTCGTGGTTATGTTCATACCATTCATATGGAAATTATCGTGATATATTTTTATGTTATTATGCCGTGATGCGCTTCCTTGTTCTTTAGCCAAGGTTTGGCAATGAGAGGTCTCGTGGTTATGTTCATACCATTCATATGGAAATAATCGTGATATATTTTTATGTTATTATGCCGTGATGCGCTTCCTTGTTCTTTAGCCAAGGTTTGGCAATAAGAGGTCTCGTGGTTATGTTCATACCATTCATATGGAAATTATCGTGATATATTTTTATGTTATTATGCCGTGATGCGCTTCCTTGTTCTTTAGCCAAGGTTTGGCAATGAGAGGTCTCGTGGTTATGTTCATACCATTCATATGGAAATTATCGTGATATATTTTTATGTTATTATGCCGTGATGCGCTTCCTTGTTCTTTAGCCAAGGTTTGGCAATGAGAGGTCTCGTGGTTATGTTCATACCATTCATATGGAAATTATCGTGATATATTTTTATGTTATTATGCCGTGATGCGCTTCCTTGTTCTTTAGCCAAGGTTTGGCAATGAGAGGTCTCGTGGTTATGTTCATACCATTCATATGGAAATAATCGTGATATATTTTTATGTTATTATGCCGTGATGCGCTTCCTTGTTCTTTAGCCAAGGTTTGGCAATGAGAGGTCTCGTGGTTATGTTCATACCATTCATATGGAAATTATCGTGATATATTTTTATGTTATTATGCCGTGATGCGCTTCCTTGTTCTTTAGCCAAGGTTTCGGACAATGTAATAGTGTCCATCTTCAGGGCAGATGTGTAGATTGTGTTGAAGAGTGTGTTTATGTTTGTAAAGGAGGGCCGGTATTTCAGTATAACAATTAGTAAAATTATAGTCATTTTGATGTTTTTTTTTCTGGGACTCGAACCCAGAACTGATGAGGATGATCTAATTAGGCTACTACCACCTCTTATAGTTGCGACTGTTATCTTTTTATTTTTCTGTGTTTTGTTTTTTTTTTTAAATATTTTCGGTTAGATTATAAGTGTTATTTTCTTATTATTTATGGGAATGACCTTCAAAAGTTTTTTTTTTTTTACTTAATACCTATTTGTATATTTTTACAATAATTATAATTTTGAAATGTAATCATTTTACCCGTATTTCTTTGAAAGTTTGTAGTATTGAATATTTTTTTATGTACATTGTCTATTGTAGATACTTTGAATATTGAAATGATTTTTTTAGTAAAAAATGTAGATGGTTTTTTCAGGATAATCTTAATTTAATCTTTGAACTATTTTGAGAAGATTTAAAATAACATCATATGTTCCTCCCATACTATAAAACCGTATTGTAATATAGATTGAACAATTGCATTTAGTTATAAAAAGAAAGTTTTTATAATAAACATTAATTAATAATTGGAGTTCTGATAGAAATTTTAAAATTTCTGTGTAAAGCTTAAATTTGATGACCGGTAGAAAAGTGAATAATTTGCAATGAAACCTGGATAAGGTAATGTAGAACAAGTTGGTGCAACTGCAATAGTAGCGCGAGGTAAAAAAAGTCAGCGAGGTAGAACGTTGCGTCGCGCTGCGCTTATTAAAACGCATTGTCACGCCGCTCTAAACAATTATTTATGGAAATTAATTGCTTATAATAAACAGCGACGATCAGATGCGAGTATTGTAAATTATTGCCATTACACATGACAGAAATTTCTATGAAAATCACGCACCGATGTGAACTTGAGTAGTGTTACCTTCTCCTAACATACTCACGAAGAAAACACAAATTTATTGTCGGAATCTGGAATCAGATTATTTAGAAAAAGATTTATTTTTATCGATTCATGTTCTGAAATGAAAATATATTTATTAATTAAAATGAACGACTTTGGATGTAAAAACATGTCAAGACATCACGAAGGTAGGGCAAGTTTTATGTTGGCCTACGGATGGATAATATGTGATTTAATTAATGGGACATTCATATTTTCACGTTCTTGCAATACGCGACCTTCCTGAAATGGCCTATAATAATATTAATTATAATTGGATGATTTTGAAAGCGCTGGTTTTGTGAAAAAAAAGGGTGATGTACAAATATTACTTGCCAAGTCTTTGTCTTTTTATGAACATATAAAAAACAGATACAGAAACGTACTTTCCTGGAACGTCACTTTCATTAGAATTTCTGTTTTTGATAGTGGCATTTCATCAAAACGAATTTAAACTTTTTGCACCTATTTTATTTTTTACCTTCAGCGGTTTCAGCCTATTAAGGTCAATGTAATGTAATGTAATTGTAAAGTAATTATAATGTAATTCTGAATGTAATGTTGCATCCAAAACTGCTTACTAATTACAGCTTCAGATTCACTTACAGTGGACTATAAGTAATAACGAAATGGTGTTTGCAGGAATTGGGTGATAATATGTGTAGGAAAAACAAGGTATGTACGGAAAAAAGGATAACCAATCACTTACTACTGTATCTCTGAGAAGGAGCACACGACACAATACCAATATAGTTATGTAGTCCGAGGTAATTATCGACACAACAAAACGAATTAGTACAAAACGATATTACATATGTATTTCTGAGATGGTCAAAGATGGTCTCCATTTTATTAAAATCCAGATTGTGTACACGAAAAATATCAACAACTTACTTCAAATGTGGTTCCAAATCTTCTTCGATTTTCAAAACAAATGCACTCGACCTATCACTATTTTTCTTGCCTTTTTTCCAATTTTCAAATACTTTTCCAGAAAGGTGATGGTTAGGATAAATAGGATCTGGATAAATGACTTCCCGATAGGAACTAAGTATAATCTTATTTCAAAATCAAACAAATCGGCACAAATATCATTTTTTAAACTATTATTTATAAACGAAATATTTGGGGGAGCAGTGTTAATAGGGAAGGTATACAATGATTTTATTATAAATATAGGGATTTTGAACGAAGATGGGAAAATTTATATATGTAATTTTAATGTAACCATTGTATACCACTCCTGTTAACCTCCTTCCTGCAAATGTCGTGTATTTAAACTATAGTTTGAGGAATAATTGTACCAGTCTATATATGGCGTTAATAGACAGAAATATGGCGTTAATAGACAGAAACAATATTGTTTTAAAATTTTTAGTCTGGGAAGGACACAATATTAAAGCCTGCACCTTGAATGATATTGCCATTTTAATCTTATTTATTATCGACATCAAATTATAAGAAGGTAAGTGGCCACAAAGAGGTGTGAAAATAAAAATGCACATTTTCCAACTTCCATCCGCCACTCAATGTTCTCTAAAATAGGGTTGGCTTGGTCAAATTCGGCCTCAGACTCTGGCCAGATAGCAACCTCGATTCCTCACTTGATTGGGTGGGAAATTTTTAAAAGAAGAAGATAAATATTAATTAAGGAGTGGTCCCGACACGTATCATTTCACACTGCAATTTAAGACAATGGCGCTAAGAAAATGCTTGTTAAAATAATTACAGACTGTAGTTTGCTGTTCCATCTCGATTGAATCAAAGATTATACCAGAGGCAAATTCAAGGACATTTCAAATAAGTAGTGAAAAAGATGTGTATATATAAATATATGTAGCAATTAAATAGTTTATTTTAATTCCACTCAAGCGAACCGAGAGAAAAAGCTTTCATTTATTTTTTTAGCATATTTTTTGGTATTCATAATGTGAAATTTATTTGTAATAAAGATTAACCGAAAATAGTAATTTCTCTAATAGCTTTACATAAAAATATTTTTTTCAAAATTTATAAGTTCGTTCAGCAAAATAGTGCGGCACTTTAAAATAAATGTTTTTAAATAATAAATGTAAAACCAGACATCGAAGACATCTGAGCATATGTTGTATCTATCAATTTTTGAAATAATGAAGCAAGAAGTAAATAAGAATAATAGAAAGTTATCATAGTAGTAAGTGTGTTATATCAATTTGTATTCTATTCCCTACTGTATCTAAATTAAGGATCTTTATATTGTACTTCAGAATCAAACCCCGTAAGGTATTTAAGAACTTCAACCAATACAAAAATGAGCAGTCAATTAAGTTGAGGAATCAATAAAAATGAAAAGCTCAAACGTGCTCCTCGGTCTGGTTAAAAAGCTATAAGGCTTCTATCGCCAGTCCGGGTCTGAATCGAAGTGACATTCAAGAAACAGTTTTTTCAGGGTCTCCGTGATAGCGCATTAACGAGTCCACCGCCCTCTCTGCACTCTACACTCTACCTCTACACTGCACCACTTCACTGTACTCTGCAGTTTGCACTACCAACCTACCAACACTTAACTAGACACTGTATGGGTTTGTGTGCCTCACACCTTCTAACTGGGAGCTTTCACATGGCCCTGACTTCTCTGCGGCGCTTTATTAAGCTCCTCGTCGGCTCCATCATTTCATCAGACGACATCTCTGGTTGGGATGGCCTGAGATTGGAAGCCATGGGATTAAATACTGCAGACTTAAATGAGCCGAGCTCCCTACAAGGCTAATGAAGGTATGCAATAATATATCGTTAATCAAGAGCCAACTAAGAGCAAAACTTCGCGGAATGTAGCGTGGGACGCCATCGGGAGGTGATCGACAAATAAATGGCGTACGAATTGTTATCAAAGAAATGCTATATTTCAAAGTGGACACAATTTAAAAATATATATCTGTGGAAATCCTTTGTGCACGAAAAAATAGGCTTCATTCGATATACCTGACAAACACAAAATTACAAGTAAATGGAAAAAAAAAACAGGAAAAGAACTATTATAAGTTCAACTGCGTTTTGCAACCCTTCGGGACGGCATCAGCAAGAAAAAAATTCTAAAATATGTCAATTCTTATTGTTTCTTATATGTATAACCTTGAAATTGGTTAAAAGGCATAAAAACCGCTTGACATATGAAGTCTAGAAATGGTCGATTTAACCGCAAAGGTGTTTTTTTAAAGTAAATAATTTTATAGGAAAGAAAAAAGTTAATCATAAATGCATAATTAAATGGATATCCCTATATATGAAATCGTTTTAATATGTCAGGTATGCCTCGTACGTCATACATATGTCTGGTAATGTTATATTAACGTGAAAACAAGCTTATTGGTACGAGTGGTTAAGGAACGCAAATTTACCTCGAAATTTAGTTTATTAAATGAAAAGTTATTTGGAAATTAAATTATAACATGAGAAAACGTGTGATAAACATAAATTAAAATTAATTTAGAGCTTTCGACAAATCGAAATAATAGCAAACATTTTAAAGTCGTTATAAAACGGTATTGAATAGGGGGGGTGGACATTGTAAAAAATTTTTTTAAACATTTTCTGGAAATCTCAAAAAAAAAATTGGTTAATTTAGAGGAAAATTATTTTTCAAAAACAATCTTAGCCTTTGAGCTTAAGATTAATTAATCAGAACTAAATAATTACGAAATTACGTCGTTTTTTCATTGAAAAGATTGAACCAATTATATGTATAATAAGCGGTAGGTACATTTGATGAAAATATCTCTATCTTTCGAAAATTTTAATTTTAAGTAAAATTTGGTTCTGCCTTGGGAAATATTACCTAACTTTTATAGTACAAATAATTGTTTTTATTAAAAAGATAGACAAACATTCCCTGGTTAGGAATAACCCGACAATATTTGAAAATCTCCTACTACCACCACAGTAAGCCGTAAATTTTGTGTTGTGACGGAGGACTTAGCCAGCCGAGGAATCGAACACGCAACGCCTGGGTGGGACCCAAACGTGATGCCCATTCAACCACTGACCGGTCAAATGGATTGCCTTTTATCATACCTATTGTTGGATACTAAATTCAAACTTGCTTGCGAGCAAAACAATGCTAAAGTATTTTTTATTTATATTTCTATTATATTTTGTCATGTTAACTTAGTTGTACTAAACTCTTTTTGTTCTCCTCTTCTATTCTTTTTCTTGATAGTTTTATTATATTCAATGATTATACATAGGTTGTTGTTACTATATCACGATTATGTTCAATCGAAGGAACATAACATTTATATGTAAGTACCGTACTGCAAATTCTGAAATAAATATAAACAGACTTGCAAAATGTTCATGAAGCCCGTTATTATAATTTAACTAATTAATAACTCATCAAGAGGACAAATTGATATAAAGATCATTATCGTTCGTTTGCAAAATAGGTGCCTTTATAAGAAGTATGCACATGTTCCCAATATTAATTCGGGTGAAAGCATTTATTAAGAATTAATATTTTACATTGTTCTACCGCTTTGATAAATTCCCTTAAATGAAAGGTTTTTCGTAAAAAAATACTGTATTATTATGCCTCCATTAATTAAGCGGATATGACTTACAGTTGAGTAACCGTGAACTTACCATCGTTAATGCCATCAGACCAATTAATATTGTGAAACTTTTTTGTGAATTTGTATCAAAGATAAACAGAACTTGCTTCGAAAATGAACTTTTTGCCTTTTGCAACTATCGCAGATCTAAAAGCATTTTAATATTATTTACTGTGGGAGTTATGTTTAAAATGCAATTCATAACTATTTATATTTTTATCAAGATCATTATATAAGTGCCTGCTATCAAATGGTAAATCCTATTACGATGGTATTATGAACTATTGTAATTCTAAATCACCCGGGTAACCACATCATGAAATATCTTTAAAATTAGATTTTATCCGAATAACAAAAATTATAATGACGTACGAATAATTAAAAGTAAGCTTGCATATAATTAGTTTCTTAGAACAGGAATGTTGACTGGGCACATTCACAGGTATGCATTGCAGCTTATTCTCGATGCATACATAGGTACTCGTCCATATTATTATACACAGCCGTATCTAAATTATTTGGCTTAATTGTGTATAATTTTTTTGTATCAAATGTATTTAATAAGTAAACTGCAGTATAGTCTGAAATATTATAAAGTTGCCCAATAAAAACGCAATAGTATTGTATTATTCCAAGCTGATATTATACTAAAAAACAATGACTTTTGAGATAATAAGCCATGTTGCATTTAGGTACACCTGAGTCCAATTTCCGACAGCCGTGCAATATATACTCGTACATCACAGGGCAGATGGTTCTGAGTTACCACAAAAGTAAAACGAATGCAACTATTGGCGGTGAACCGTCGTAATCATAAAAACTAAGTGTTTATATTTCAATTACTTTTAAGCATCTCATTATTCCATTTGAACTTTATCGAAGTCTCTTTGGGTTTCTGGAAAAAAAGCGGAACAGCAATCATTATTTACGTTTCTTTTTAAAAGACGTCAAGTTCAATAATTTCCAATGACATTGGCTTGGAATTGTGGCTCGGCAATTACGTAGGGAATAGTTTGGGAGAGGAGCTTTCCCGAGCTTTGCCGTGACAATGCTCGAGGCAGGGGTAGGATGGGGGGGGGGGCAGGCGCGAGCAAAAAACTCCAGACGATGTCATAAATATCCCAAACCCCTCCCCGCCCCCCGCGCCGCCCCGCCCCGCCCCGTGTGGGCTGCCGGCGCGGGGTGCACTGGGGAGAGGGAAATTCTTATCAATTAGGGAGGAGGAAAAAAAAAAATTATTTATAAGAGTTAAATCTGCAGCCAGTTAGAAAGTTACTCATTTATTACGATTTTGATTTAATTTCATGAAATTTTATGATTTCAAGTTATTTTTTTCCAATACATGACGATATTTTTTTCATGTAACCAAAAGTGGCTTACAATATTGGCATAGGCATATTACCTATATGGCCTGTTTCTAAACGAAAAAAAGTCGAAAAAAGCTGATTTTTGGTAAATGATGCAATTTCTATATGAATTTCAATAGAGAATCAACTGAAATATTGTCTAGTTTTGCAGGAAAAGCACATAATGCGCACATACAAAAATTTATGAAAATGAGTTAAAAAAGTGATTTTTTTATTTTCATTACAATATAAGAGAATCACAAGTACGCAATGATAACATGATTCATAAAATTTCAAAAAATCTGTGTTAAATGTCACTACGTGTTGCTCACTTGATCCATTTGCGCTAGAGTGAAATTTTATTTTTTAAATTTTGATACCTCATTTTCAGAAATGTCTCTCTCTATAGAAATAAAAACAGTAAATAATAAATAGTAAGTAGTAAATAGTACAGAAATAGTATAGAAGCACAGAATCCCCATGCGAGTTTCAAGTACGATTCTGTTTTTTAAACGACTTCGAAAAGGAGGAGGTTATCAATTCGACCGTATTTTTTATGTTTGTTACCTCAGAATTTTTGATTGGGTAAACCGATATTGATGATTCTTTATTTATTAGAAAGCTGGTCTTTCCGTGTGGTCACATTTTAATTTGGTCCAGTTCTGACAATGGGATCCACGAGAAAACCATATATGTCTTAAATTTGCAATAAGTATGTGCGCGACAAATGGACGAATAACTCAATATTACGCCAACAGATTTCGATTATCTATTTTTGAAGTAAAACTTCTTTACGCACGCTCGTTACTAAAAATAAAAAAAATAAACAAAAAATTTAAGAAAACAAAAAACGACTTAAAAAAATGCACTAAAAAGTAAAAAATTAATTTCGTACGATTGTTATTTTTGGAGTCGGTGTCAGCCAAGATCTCCACATCTACCTATGCATGTAGTTACCTTGGCTGATACCGACTCCAAAAATAAAAAAAAACGTACGAAATTATTTTTTTACTTTTTAGTACATTTTTTTTAAGTCATTTTTAGATTTGTTAAAATTTTTGTTTATTTTTTATTACCAATGAAAGCAGAAAAATTGTTTACACAAAACATCCGAACATCCTCGGCTTTGCCTAGTGGTTGTTCACAAAACATTACTAATTAACCATTTAGATAAAGTTACTGGTTATTTTACACTATAAGTACTACCATGTTTTATTTTAGGATTTTATTTACTGGCACTTATCATAATAAATATGTGGTTGCGAACCTCATGTAATAGGACAAATCATGATGTAACTGGATCTTTTGAGTACTAATAGTGTAATCTTAGATCCAAATTACAAATAACTGGGAGATACAGCAGGAGTAAAAACAAAGAAAAATACTTGTGAATATTCTTAGAACAAATATTTCCCTTTAATATTCCTTCACGGAACCATTATTCTAAAACATATCATACCAGATATAAATAATTAAATAATGTAAATCAGTATTTCTCTTATTGAACATCATTATACTGCAAAGTATGGGTCGTGATATATAATGATTTCAAAGTAAAGCATGGATTATGGTAATAGATCAGAAGAGCATCCATAGAAACCCATAAACTCCGGCTGTGTTGAATGCTCTGCCGACAAACAGTAACACCAAGAATAATAATTAGCTCCTCTAATTAAATATATAAAATTCCACAATGTGATATGCGTAGTTAGTATACTTTTATTTTTACAGTGTCTGCTGCGTGCTGCTGGCGTTCTTACCAATTTACATATTACAGAGTCTATGTCCAGCTTTAACCGTTAATTCGTGAAGGGGTTATATTGTAATACCAGCTGAACTGACAGTTTTTCAAAAACAGAATTAGACAGTGACGTTTATCTTATTTTGAAGATCAAGTGTATAAAATTTCATCAATATCGGAATGAAATTGTAGATTTGTAACTGAAGTGAACCCGGCGTTGCGCTGGGTTGTGAATGGTTTGGAGTAAAGTTTTGGGTTTGTGAATTCTAGTAATGGATGCGGTTTTGAGATGAAGATAATAATATTTTTAATAATTTAAAAGTAATTTTTTTAAAGTATTTGATTTACTTCATCGTTCCATCTCTTCCTCCTGATGTTCCTCTAATTTTAAAAGTAAAGTATGCGAAATTTCAATAACCAACAACCGTGGAATAAAACTGAAGATTTGTATGCAAATCGAATCCACGCCGCCCCCCACTAAGCCACAGTCACTCTGCTTTATATATTAGATTTTGGTTCAAATGCCTAATAATTTTGTTCCACTTCTGTTGCATTATATAATCGCTCACATTATAACACCGGGTATATCATTTTACATAAGTTTTTAGGAGGAACAAAAAACGGTTTCGTTTATTAAATAAAAATAGCACAACTTTGATTGAAGGATCAGTTAATTAAAGAAGTAATGTTTTTTTCATTAAAAATATTGTTATGTTAGGTTACTTTAAATGATATTCACGGTTTAACATACAAAAATGATAATAAATAATGAGATGTGCGTTGTTCTTGGGTGATAAATATATAATAAATGTTATTCAACTTTCGTTATGATTCAACAAAAATAAATACAAGTGATTTAAAAAAATATAATAATTACTACTCTAAATTAATGATATCTACTTTTGTACTTAATTATTTCGTTACAAAACTTTGTATAAAAGGACAGGGGAACATTTGTTTGTCGATTCAAACTATAGCGCATGCGTAATTTTAAAAGAAATTCGAAAAAAAATCATATTTTTTGAGATACACGATTTTATAACGTAAGCGGTGATATGAAACATGTTCCTGTCAGTTCAGAATCAATTATTTTCCCGGTTTAATAAGCAAAAACTACCAAATTCTTTAAATTATCTTAAATGAAACCTTTTTGGTCAATTTATTTTTTGTTATTCGGTTTTTGATAAAATAGAGTCTTACTCTAATTCGGCCCTGGAGATGTTTGAATAGAAAATAAACATATTATTAGGATGGAGTGAAAAGCAGAGACGGCTCCATAAAGGGCAGCAGAATGTATCATAGTAGGTACTGTTATTATTCATTCAAAATAATGTTCAAGACTTGTGAACTGTTCTCAGTAACTTTTACCAACTGCCTACTCGTTTCGGCATTTCTATTCTCCTTAAAAAACTAATTTTGTACGATTGAAATCGTATTCTAACTAAATGCTTAATATTATTCAAGTTGAATGAACTTTTAATTTTTAAATTTGATACTGATCATATGAGTTAATCGATCAAATAGGTATGAATTTAAAAAAAACTATAATGGTTTATTTGAAATGTGTATTTCTTTGTCTAATAGTTTGACAGATATATTTTTTACATTAACTCTACGCAGGAGGTACTGAGGAAAACAATTTCCCTCCGGGCCTATGTAATATTTGGGGATGCTGTGTGAAAAAGGAAGGAGAGGAAGATATGAGGGGTAGAGGAAGGAAAAGGGTATGAGGGGTCGGTAGGAATCTGAGAGTCAGTGTGCCCAGGAGTGACGGACGTATGAATCTATTCCTCCCACTGCTGTATAATACGATGGGTCGAGAGAGTCCGGCTGGGGAAGTCAAAAGGTCTCCCGCTACCAGTCTCTCTCAATCCGCCCCTCCCCGACAACCTAGACAACCATCACCCCACGAACTCGGGCACCCTTGCTAAGTCACCAAACGTATCGAACTACTTGGGGTGACCTATTGCAGGGGTGTTAGTTATCCAATAAATGGTTCCCAGGGCGCCCATACCCGCCTCCCAAATTGTATATGAATCTGAATCCTAATGATTTTTAAAGTTTAAGTAATAACGGTTTTCTGGTCGTAAAGACAAAATATAATGACATTACGAAGGAATTTATTAATAATATTTGTTTTAGACTGGCAATGATTGTGAGGCGAATATTTTATAAATAGTTTCAGCTTTCCTAATTCTACCATAATTACAACATCCCGTGATTTTTCACGGTTTTGCGCTTATAAATTTATTAACCTTTTTATGCACGAAATATTCCCAACGGTGACAACGGAAAGACGATATTTCACTTGAATTATTTAGTATCTAATTAAAATTTTAATCTTACCTCTGGATCGCGTTAATTTGCCTGTGTGACAGTAATAATTATTTCAGTATACCCCTGAGAAGGAATTTTCACACACTTTGTACTCGGAATCCGAAGAATATTTTTTGTACTCAATTTTATAGTGCACAGGTTGGTACGTGTACTGCAAAACATGTTTCCTTTCTTCATCTTCGTGATTTAAATTAAAGCCTCCTTTTCATCCCCTTTACATGGGATTCAACAATTCATTTACATATATCATGTGGTAGATATGCCAACGTATATGGTGGCATTTGAAAAATTCCGATGAGATTTGCAGGAAAAAGTCATCACAATCTGCAGGATTTGAGCAAAGAAAATACCTTAAGAGGGAATAACCAGACAAAACCGGAAATATGTCATTTTGAAATAAAATTTTAGCCGTGTTGACTCTTTTCCACAAAAAAGTAAAAATCGATTTCGAAAGATTGTTCTTTTATCTGGTAAAGTTATTTTTAAATAATGAGAAAATATGTTTATTTTTAGCATAATAAGGTTAAAGTCCGATACACCGTAGGTCGTTGGCAGATTTATTAAATTTTCAAACACAATTTTGTATTATACAACACACATTTCAAATCATATAATCATGTAGTAAAATAAGTCAATAAATTATCTGGGAAAGCTATGTTTCAGAATTCAATTTTAGTTTGGTTAAATAAAATCATTAAAAAAAGATCCGCGCAAGTGTTTTGTGACCAAAATACTTCTTACAAACTAATATATTAATTTTTTTTGTCTTACATTCTTATTTTGCTTAGAAATTATTGAAAAATAGTTTATACTATGATGAAAAAATAATTTTAAAAGTTCACAATGTTAATAGTTTTCTCATGACGCCTTTCATCATTTGTTAATGTAGGTATAAATCAAACTTTGAATGAAATAACGTCAATATTGAGTTATTACTTAAAAAATCTTTTTCATTGGAACCGCTCTGTACGATTGTAAGAACGTCTTTCGACGAAATTTGAATTCTTGGCCGCTGACTGGTTAATGGCACTTAAATAATTTTTAAAAATTACCAATGATTATTTATTAAAACCTATAAATTCAATAGTGTTTCTCTGTGTGACTCCAGGATTTGGATTTGAGAACTGGGATTTGCTTTGATTTTCAAAATTGGAATCCAGAATAAAGAAGAAAACTAGACGGGCCCTCCATTCAAATTTGGGTGGAAACAAAAGTTCCATTTAGCACGCGCTCTTTTTCACTGACACTCACCGGACATCGTAAATCTCCAACCCATTTGAATTCTGTTATAAGTTTTGTATTTTAATTTAAGCCCCGATTGGGCAAATATTTGGTTCACGTAACTCGTCCAAAATTGATTTCTTGTGTCTTTCTTTATTCTATGATTGGAACTGATTTTAGGAATGATTCAAACGAGCGATAATACAGGTATCAAAATTATTTTGTTAATTAATATTTATGTATTTTAAATGTGTATTTAATGTCGTCAAATTTTTGAAAGATGTTGTAGTTTTTTGAAGTTTACTCGTTAGAATTCGTCATTCGAAAGATTTACGAGTACCATCTGATTGTATTTTGAGAAGCAACGATGTTGCTGAGACAAATAGTTTTTTAAATTAACTTATTGAATTAACTTATTTACCACCGTTGTGATTTGAAACTCGATGAAACAAAAAGGTACACTGAAAAAAGGCAAACACATACATCTGTAAGATTTGGCCTGCGAGAGAATGAGATAGACTAATCGGTCTCCTCTTTGTGCGGTGCTTCGTAGTCTACCGGTCTCCTCTTTTTGCGGTGCTTTGTAGCTTCCTCACTCTTGTCTAATTTAGTTTCCGAAGGTTTCACTCCTAACTCGAGTGAACTGCATTTTTTTTTATACTTTCAATTTCACAAATCCAATAATTATAATATTCCAAAATTTTTCACGGATCTGCGCTAGTGTAATATGATAAAATTAAAGAATCTCTCCTCAAAAGTTGACTAATCACACAGACTCACCTGAACAGCATCAAGCCCCTTACAGCTGTCACCATCATTTAGCAAAAAATCGAATCTCTATTAAATCTCGGTTCGATGTCCCCTTCTGACAAGGTGGGCGGCAGTGGGGCCCGGAGCCCGGGGGGCGGTGGCGGGGGCGGTCGGGCGGGGGGCACATAACTGCACACGCGCCCCCCTCGCCTCCGCCCCCCGAGGCAGCTGAATGTCAACTTTTTGCCACCAAACCACTTCATATAAATACGCGTTGCCGGCCAGTGAATGCGTTAAGCCAGATGTGACAAACTATCTAAGGTTGATTGTTTATTCGATGTTGCACTACAAAAACATAGCTGAAAATTGCCTCAAAGGGTTGTCCCGGGATGTTAGAGCAAAACAATGGAAATTTCTTAGTTTGATTCATCCCAAGCTGCGAGAAATATCGAAGGGACCACCCCACTTTTTTACAAATACAATCTGCAACCTTATTTTTTTTTGCTTAGTCTGAAATCACTTCGCTACTATTATAGAATAACGTAATAGTCGGAGAAGAGCCTTATTGACTGTGCCTAGCGAATTAATTTATTTTGTTTGTCTTTAAAAAATTTTATACGTTGCGTTTCGGTTTCAAGGTGGTGGCCGTTTTAATGGTTCTTCAGTAAACATTCTTTTTCAATTGTGAAAAAGTCAAGTTTATTTGCCTGCCTGAAGAATATTTGAAAATGAATCGTTATTGAGATGGTTAGGTTACATATATTTGCACAAATTATTGTATAATTCCTTATTTGAAATAAAAAAGTTACATAAGAGATGTGGTTTATGATGTAGGTATGTATTTCAGTATCCACCTACCAACGAATCTTATGAATTCCGTGGAAATTTCGTTTCAATTTTTTATTTTTATTTTGTTTAAACAAGACAATTTGGGAGACGGACATTGGTGCCGCCGTCCAGGGAACTACTTATTGGATAACCAACACCTCTGCCATAGGCTACGCCAAGTGTTTCACTATGTTTGGTTACTTAGTAGGGGTACCCTTGTTAAAGGGGGGTGATTTGTACAGGTCTTGGCGGCGAACACGTCGGGCCGGATCGTGAGAGACTGTTCTTATCAACCCCTCATACCTTTTTCCTTCACAGAACTTCCTTTCCATAAAAAGACCTTCCACAAAGCACCCCAAAAGATGACATAGGTCCTAGTGGAAATTATTTTCCTAGGGGCCTTCTGTGTGGGGCTAATTTAAAAAAATACAGAATTCAAAGCATACTTTTTTGGATGCGGGGTTCACTATTCACTGAATGTACAGCGCCCTTGAGATGATTTTTCACAAAAACGGCCCTATACAAATCATCCAAATGTTATTTTTTTTAACTACCAATGGTTTCATCCCAAACAAAATAACTTACGTAGGTACATCAGTATGCATTTTATTGAACTGAATTTGTTATAGGGTGTGAAAATGCTTAGGTATGAGGTGTCTAAAACTAACTCAGAAAAGCAGTGAAAAATATTTGCTACTACTTTCTTTGATTATAATCAAAGAAAGTAGCAAATATTTTTGATATTTCAACTGACTTCATGCAAATAATTATTTGCATGAAGTCAGTTTATCCTACTGGTTGCTTCCCCCTTAACACCTCTGTCTACCGGTCAAAGAAGAAGTTGACAGTGGTGACGAGTTTGAGTTATTCAACTGCAGCAGGTTTGTGTGCATAACTACTCGTTTGTAATGAGCTCTTTACAGATACAGACTCAGACGATTTTGCCCCCCTTCAAAATCTCTTCAAGAAAATTAGTATTTTCGGAAACTGTTGCTAACTCTGACAGACCTTTTCAACATCATGGTACCTACCTGCCTGAAGAAAATTGGAAGAAAGAATTATCATTAAGATCTATAGTAACTTTTAGACAAGTTGCATAGAAAATAAAATACTATATGATTTATAATTGAGTAATTAGGTATAAAATAAAACAATATCAGCCTTACTAATAATAAAAAAACACTAAACGATCGTTAAACAGACTGTTCTGTTCGGCGACCGTTAAACGGTATTTCTGCAACATTACTAATAATAATATTTTTATGTTGGCTGCATTAAAGTTTGCTAGATTTGCGCAAGCGCGGCGGCCATATTATGGTTTCATTAATTCGCTGGGAAATTTATTTTGTGACGTTGTTACGCGTAGTTCATTTTATGTTTTTGAATAATACGATTTCCGTTAAAATAATGATGAATTCACTATTAAATAAGTATAATTGAATATAATTACAATCATGTGCTTTATTTTTATCAATAATGTCATATTGTTACTATAATTTTGTTAACAAGTCAACATAAAAATATAGTTTATTTCGGAAAAATTATTTTTTATCCGCTTGAGTTTAATAAAAACGTCATAAAAGTAATGTTATTTAATAACGTTTACCGACCTACAAATAAAACGACATTTGGACAAAGAAATATGCAGTACTTCCCAGTAAAATTATTTAATTTACTCCCTCTTACAATAAAAACAACTAAAAAAATAAACGACTTCAAAAGAAACATAAAAATATGGATTATGGACATGGGAAGGAAGAAGATAGATGCAATTTTGCAACCGAACAGATATTAATGTATTGTACTTTCTTTTGGATTCAACTTATAATTTTCATCTGTAATATTTTAACATAGGTATATATACCTACTTATATTCAAACAAAAAAACTTGTACAATGTGTCCTTAGAACGGGGTACCCCAGTAAGGACACATTTTTCTCTGAAAAAATGTAAAACAAAGAAAAAATAACAAGTAAAAAAAACGTAAAAAATTATAGTGCTATTTTTTTTAATTTTCCACAATTTGTCGACGTTCTAATAGAATATGTTCACGGTAAACTTTGTTTCAACTTTTTTCATGTTTCACAGAACTATAAGGATGGGTTGTTTCAAAATTTGATGACTTCATTAAAGATTTGATGTTAAATTTAACGTTCTATTCAAGTTCTGTGATTATTTCCATTTCATGCAGTAACTGGCCTATAATGATATAATAACAGAACCTCCACATAACATGAAAATTAACTTCAAATATTTGATGAAATCATAAAAAAAATTTTAACACCCCGTCCTTAGTGTAGTATGGTTTTTTTACAGAATTTAAACAATTCATCTAGTTACTATTCAAGTTCCGTGAAATTCGGATACAAGATTTGTTATTATTTCATCACAGGCTGGTTATTTGAAAGTACTTGGATAATAACAAAACTTTCACAGAACTTGAATATTATCTTTGAAATTTGAAGAATTGTTCAAATTTAGAGAAACAACCCGTCCATTGTTCATTATACGGCCCTGCCTAGGAGCAGTGTTCACATAACGCATGTACGTTGCTTTGCTAAGCACAGCAATAAGCGCGGTAGAGTTATTCCAGCGGCAAGTCGGCGGCTCCTAGAATGGGCAGTAATCGGCTGCTGGGACTAGTATAAGCAAATAACGCATCCAGCATCCAACCATCTCAACGGGAAATATTCTCATCTGTAATACTATAATTATTGATAATGATTGTCTTCTGAGAAGGAGGTGAACTTTTAGAGAAGGAATGCGTGTACAGAGGTCTATTACATAACACGGACAAGTGCGCCGATTAAATTGTCTCAAAGGGATACATTTGTTGTGCTACAAAAAATGGAATATGTTGTATTCTTTGATTTAAAATAAATTACTCTATAAAACACAAAACAGAAATGGATATTATTTGTTTATACGACTTTTACTATTTACCAACGCAGACCAATGAAATATCACAGGATATTATAATAGTTGTGAGATTTGTGAAGCTAAAATATTTGCCTCTGGATCATTGCCATTCAAAAACATATATTTTTTAATTTTCTTTGTAATAATGCAATAATTACATTTTTTGCTGTAAAATTAGAGGGACGTCTGAAATTTAAATTTTCAAAAATCACGAATTCTGTCAATAATTTAAACACATGAGACTCTCATGTGAAATACAGAATTAATAAAAATTAATTAAAATTTAATAATTTTCTGAATATCACTTCATACCTACTTGTCTAAATTTTTATTCGAACAATCTGTTCCAATTTTGAAAACGTGAATAATTTCATAATGAACGAAAACAGAAAACTGAAATTAGTATGTTTGATTGGAATTTTAGTATCTAAACTTTTGTAACCGAACTGAACTGTTTTTAAATGGAGTCTATTTCCAACTCCCTTTCATCTTAAAGCTGAAGTTTTCAATGAATGTTCATGTTAAATCTTGGACAAATAAAATACTCCATTGTAAAAAGGCGTAGCAAATAAAAAGTAATTATACTGGAAAGTCGTGAAAAAGTCAAAGCACGTCGCTGTTGCTTCGGAAAATATTAAAATTTAGTCCCAGAAAAAAATTGTATGAAAATGAAATAAGTCAGGATAAAATCACTCTAAGTGACAGATATTGTTTCTCAATTGTAATTTTCTTTAGTTGTCTTCACAGGGGTCCTACTGAGATAAGGTGAACTAGGATTTGCTTTTTATGTCGCTGTTCAAGGGGCGTACCTTTGGAATATCTTCATCTGTTGCTAATGGTTTAATTATTTTTCAGTTCCTTTTATGTAATGCGATTGAAAGCATAATGAAAAACGAGATATATATTTTTTTTTGTAAGAAAAACTTTCTTTTACTTTTGAAGGTTATACAATTCTTATAATGTAAATCCTTTAATTTAATTTCCGATAAAAACGGTAGTTGCCCGTAAAATGGAAAAAAAATTATTGAAGAAAAAATATTGTTATTTATTTATAACTTTATGAGTAAAACCTCAAATTGTAATATTTTATTAAATGAAGATAATATTAGCGAAATTCATTCGAAAATCTGGAGACAGAAAAAGATTTTGGTTCCTCTGGGACTCATATATAAAGATAGATAATATGTGCGTTAAAAAGTTCAAGTCCCAGATGTGTCAATATTTTTTTCTGATTTTTCTGTCTCCAGATTTTCGATTGATTTTCGCTATTATTGTCTTCATGTAATTAAATCATATTATTAATTCTAAAATTTTAAATATGACATTGACAAATATGACGGTTTGACAGAAGATGGAAATAGCGAAATTGGTTAACGCGCACGTCCCGGTTAGACGAGAGGTCTGGGTTCGAGTCCCAGTTGCGACCATTGTCTTTTTCTGTTTTTCTGTGTCTTGTTCTCTTTCATAATTTAGTTTAGATTATTTTTGTTATCTTCTTCTTCAATGATATGCTCCGTATTTAACTTGAGAGTACCAAAATAAGTTATTTTTAAGTCAGTTCTTTTGTGCAATAATTATTACGCATGACAGCTATTTCGCATTCTAAAGGCAATATCAAAAGCTATTGTCCTCAGAAGCCTTCCAAATGCGATACAGCTGCCACGCGTAATAATAATGATACAGCAAAACTTATTTATAAATGAATCATTTATATATATTTACTAATAATGTTATTGAAAAATATTTAAAAGAAAAACTTTAAATAAAATGAAGTTGTACAAATTAAATTTATTTAAATCTTATTTTGAAAACGTAAACTTTCCACGGGTATAAAATAACTTATAGCTAAGTAAAGTGTAGATCGGATATGATCGCAAACTTCGTAACCGTTCGGGTATTTGATCCAAACGTCCAACAATTGTCTCGCTCACCAATGATATCTACTGACACATCTTAAAACTGTATATAACTACATCTGCTAACGACATCTGTTGAGAGACATTGAAACTAAGCTAAGCTAAGAAAGTATATGATACTGCTTACAAATGCTGCGAAAAGCAATGCACTTTTTGCGCCAAAATGCCTCCTCGCTTCTTAGAAAAGGAGAGCTTATAATTACTCAGTTAATAATTTTTATCATGTTAAAACAAATTCAGCATCGTAAATATGTCTCTCGGCCGCCAATAGGGGGTTTAGGGGGGGGGCGGCTGCTGAAGTATGAATGTGAAAGTACGGATCCCGATTTAATTAGAGGATTACTTGTGCGTGCGTGGCCCGCGGTACTAACTCAACTTAGCTTTGCAAAACATCAACTGGCTGGTTTTTCAAACTGCTGCAACCAGGATTGGGTCACTGTAAGCAGTCAAGGTATGAAAAACTCATTTGATAAGCATTTCCTAAATGAACGACCTTTTCACATATAATTTCATTAATTTTCAATATTTTATTTCAATTTCCGGAAGACATTATATTTATTTATTTAGATACTAGTATACACAGTACATTTTATTACAATTAATCAGGTAGCTATATAAAAGTTTTCTTAATTAAAGTATCTAATTATCTAAAATGTACTTCCGTACTTAATGGTTGCTTCGGTATTCAGAACGGTTTTTAATTTTAATTTTAACAGGTTTTTAATTTTAACTAAGGGTATGTGTTAAAATACTTAAAAAATATTAAAATATAAAAGTGTATGGAGAGACGAAGAGAAATTTTGAAATCAAGGATTATATGCCTACGAATTGGATTAAACACTAATAAAATTTTATAAAATATTAAGTGCAAGTTGTTCTAAATTAATTTGTGAAAAGCCAATTTTAATAAAAAAAAAATTATTTTCCTTTTATACCAAAGCTTCACGAACAGTGTCTAAGTGTTGTATTTTTTTGGAGTGAGTCTATGTTGTTATCGCGCGAGTAATTTATAAGTTATTTGTTGCATTAGTTTTTTTGACTTTTACATGAAGAAGCATAGTGTGCCTGGCACGCCTCATTCCAACATTCAAACTAATGACGGACGCAATTCACATAATAACTATGTTCATATTAGAGTTCTTGTCACACGACTCCCCCAGAGCCTATGTTAGCATATATTAATTTTTTAACATAAAATAGAGTAAAAGTTTGTTTATTGTATTCTGTACACTAATATTAACATAATTCAGTCGTATTTTGGTACAAACTAGAACTAATAATGCAATATCTTATCGCACTTGCCAGTCTCCTGTATTGGTTTTCCCCATTTTCTTCTGAACGATGAATCGAAAAATTTCCCTGTAAATATACAATAGAATTATGTTTGATAGCCAGTGATCCTGCTTGTCTTAGCTGGTTTTCAAAATGTCTATCAAGGGTTCCATGCCAAGTTACACCTACTAGAATAGTGGAGCATCTCACTCGATTGCATAGTGTGATTTCTTTCATGAATCAAAAAATCTTATTTCGGCAGCAATTTCTTGTTAATCATCTAGAAATGATGCAGCATCCACAAGGAAGGGCTTTCTATTTTCCCTACCAAACTGCGTAAAGAAATAAGCATTATATTTACTGCACCTATTCTACAACGATTTCTTCGGTTAAAAACTGGGAAAACCCTCTTTGAAAAACGTGATTAGTTTCCCGATCCGTGGATAATTCAAGTCTACGTGCATTGAAAATCTGTTGAAAGTTACACGAAACCTTCAACGAAATAAAATAATGAAGTAACTCAAAATAAAGATAGGTAAAGTGTAATTAGATACATGTTTAATTGATAATTACCTCCTTCTGAATTTTTTAATTGCATTTTTATGAAACCGTATTTCTACATTACTAATTCTTTAATTTTTTGCATTAAAAATCAACGGTTGCATAAAGATAAATAAATTTACCGTGAAATAAAAAAAAAATGTTATCATATTTTCTGAAAATAGAGTTTCTTATACGTCTGTCGCATCGTAATGTTAAGATACAAGAAAATTAAATCAATTTCCGTTAAATTAACTTTAACCCCGTATTTTAAAGTTTATGTAACGTGTTTTAATTTTGAAATTTGTAGCATCTCAAAAATGTGTGTTATGGTTTGGTGACTTTTGCCTGAAGAGGGACGAAAAATTTGGTGAAATTAAAAAAAATATATTTTGCCTAGCTGTCATAAGTTTATAGATATTACACCCTGGAGGTGATTTTAGGCAAAAGCGGCACAATATAAATAATTCAATTATTAATTAAAGAAAATCAAATTTAATAATGTAATTTTTTAAGTTCTGCAAAGTATTTTGGTTAGTACATTTTATGCAAATTGTCTAAATGCGGCAAAATCACAGATTGATAATGAATGGCCTTGAACACCGAAACAGCTGTCAGAATAATAAAAACTAAAATACTTCTAGAACTTAATAATAATATTATTGAGTAAGCGTAAGCCATTTGAAATTTCGTATGTTTGTAAATTTGTTTGTTACGTTCCGGTTCCGGTTTCAAGATGATGGCCGTTTTACGTCCAGTAAATATTATTTTTCAAATGTAAAATCGTCGTGTTTATTAATTACGTAGGTGGATTAAGAACCCACTTACATAATCTTATGATTTCAGAGGAAAATTAGTTTTGGTTTAAAATAAAAGAAAATAACAAACGTAGTTTTTAGTATTTTTGTGATTTATTTGTGGAGTAGGTATCATGCAGTGTTGCGCTACCTCTTTCTTTAGCCAACCTTTCGAACAGCATTACAGTGCTTAATATCGGGGCAGATGTGTAATCTTCGATATATTATTATTTTAGATATATTCTAACCGTAACCTGACCAAGAGGAACAGTGACAAAATAGAACACCTTTAAAAAGCTATATATAAAGTCATTAAAAGTGATGGGGAAAAAAAGATAGGTTAACGAGGTTATGTTTGATTTTATTCAACCCTTTTATCGACTATGTTACTTCAAAAGGGTTCTGTTTAGCCATGGAACCACAGGTAGTTCTTTTTTTTGTGAATACTTCACCAGAGTTACTCCCTTCTGGAGCCAGTGAGACTAAGGCATCCCCAATTGGTATGTTGTGAGGCTGAATGTGACGGGGAGGGGAAGGAGATGGGGGAGAGGAAGGTGGGGAAATTCAGATCTAATCTAAACACGGCTTAAGCCATTTCAAGCAACGTTTCAATTCTGAATGATGGTCTTATACCAGGGCAATACTGAGAGTATCTTCCACTCTGAAACGTGCCACAAATACAATATAAATTATTTTTAAATTAATTAATTGTGAAACACCATAAATTAATAAAATAAAATTTATTTGCCCACGCCGGGATTCGATCCCGCGACCTTCGGAATACGAGTCAAGAGCCTTACCCCTCGACCACGGAGGCCGTCTAATAATGGTTTAAAAAAAAGTTAAAATTTGAATTTGAAATTTGCCACTTCACTGATTGTTTCTACAACACATGAAACACATGAAGATTATACATAGCAGTGATCAGAATTTGGAATGCAGTACATGCAGTATAGGTAATGCAGAAGCCGTATAGGACAAGTAAATAGGTTTAGCAGCGGCGGCCATCAGACATCAGCCGTCAGCCGTGGTACGAGTCCAAGCAACCGCCTTCTTATAAAAAATAAACGTATGAAAAAGCAGGAACATAAAAAGCTTCCCAACTATTAAGGACCTGAGCGCTAGCGCTGGTACACGGACAAAAGGTCCACGGGCCTGAAGCAAGTCTACATGAAATGTTTAATAATAGAGATTGGATAGTTTCTATTTCGCCTTTTTTTAAGAAAATCACCTCAAGGATGCTTTATAATTTCATTTATTTAACCCAAAACTTATCATTTCCACTAATAACTAATATCTTACAGCTAACATTTATAACTAGTGACTTACAACTAAGATTTATAACTGGTGGCTTACAACTGAGATTTAAAGTTACCAACTAACTAGTATGACTTACAACGTACTAAGATTTATAACTTGTCACTTACAACTAAGATTTATAACTGGAGACTTACAACTGAGATTTAAAGTTAGCAACTAACTAGTATGACTTACAACGTATAAGATTTATAACTAGTGACTTACAACTAAGATTTATAACTGGTGACTTATAACTGATATTTATAGTTAACAACTAACTAGTATGACTTGTTATTACTAAGATTTATAACTAGTGATCTAAAACTAACACGCATTTATCACCGAGACAGTGGTTATATTACTGAACATGACGACTTACGAATTAACCTAAATATTTACGTTTACAATTACATGGATATGATTGTTGTTGTGTTGTCAGCGCTAAAGTATAAATACTTGATGTGTAAGGGATTATTGTAGCAAATGCAAGTACCTTATCAAGGAGAAAATTAATTGGTATGATATATATGCACGCTTATTTATATATATAATGTATAATAAAATCCCACGAAAATACCACCCCAGTTCAGTACCAATTATATATTTTTAGTGTTCAACGATGTTCAATAACGGGTAATTATAAAAAAACCTCTTAATATCATTAAAACGACTAAATACCTTATTCTTTCTGTACCCACTCCTATCGGGGTTAGGTGTTACGTAGTTATCGTTAGTCACTACGAATGGTGTGCTGAAAATGTTGAAGTTTTCTTCCTTGTACGTTAGGTAGAATGTAGGTATACAGTTTAATTTCGCAATATTTGTTCCCTCAATGAAGAACTTCTAAATTAGTAACCACATTTGTCTTTGAAGATACGCTTATTCACATGCATTTCACAGTAAACACATATCTGGCAATTACAATGATTGTTGCATAACTCTTTGGAATGCATCGGAAATGAAGAAGCGAGTTAATTTCAATAGACGTCTCACGGGCTGAGAGCAATGCGAGTATTGTCACTCGTCACGATCAGAAAAAACTCGCCCGGCCTTATATCGAGCGGCCAGCCAGCCAGTCAGCCGCTGCATAGATTCCCAGCCCGACCGCTACTCACTTTGACCATTGACATTCTCATATCCAACCGAACTGGACTTATTTCAGATCGAACAACTTTTTCGACAATATTGGAAATTATTAAGATAATTTTATGTGCATAGCTTACTGATCTTCCGTCGTATGGGCAGCGGCTGGGTGGTATTGCACGGAGTCCGAAAACTGGAGAAATGTGTTTAATGGTATTTCCTTGGAAAGGAGATTTTTTTACAGTAACTAATCAGTTCTTATAATCATACTACGGTAAATCATCTTTATGTAGTTTGTTGAGGTATTATGATTTTAATCATACATCATTCTATCTTTATTGGGACAAAGAGAGACTTGATTTTTAAAAGAAGAACCACTCGATTAGCAAAAAACTCGGACTTTTGGAAGACTACTTTTTTGTGCGGTGTTCACAAGGTACGGTGCTTGGAGCCAGACGTGTGACTATGCCACACCAATTGTAATGTTAGAAATTGGAAGAAAACTAACGAATGGAGGCAGACAGGGAGAGCAAAAATTGAAATAATATATCGTTTCAATTCAGTGCTGAAAAGTGCTATTTCTCCATGGCGACTTTCGAAAGCGCGTTACAAATGAAATGTGATGATTAATACGAGGATTGTCTAAGAATTAAAGACCTTTCCTATTTTTCGGCGACGCGGATATCATTCCTTAAAATATGGTGGCATTAGCGTGTAGCTCAAACTTTTCCTTTAAAAATGCGAGGTGATCCGGCATCAGTGCGATATTTGCGTCCATTTGAGATGGAAGCTCCGCTGTTGAATCCACCGCCGCCTCAGTGAGAGGGAGTCCGCCCTGTTGAAGTTCGTAAGTTCGCAATTTTTATCCCAGACGTCAGTAAGCCTACCACACAAACGATTTTCAGAGGAAAACGGCGTATGAAAATGCTGAAGAACAAAATCGTGTAGAGAATACTCGGGTCTCTACAAACCGTTTTTTCAACCAAGACGAGGCTTTTTGGGTTGAAACAAGGGTTCACCACTTAACCCCGTTCACAAAAAGGCAATCAATGACATGATTTGCATCTTTTTCTTCACCTGAAGCAACATTTGGTCGAAAAACCTTTGAAAACCGACTAGGACGCGAAGAGAGAGGTGATTGTATTTTTGGCGGCGTAGTTCTATCATAAGGGAATCATGGACCTAGTGCAACGGCTCACCAAGTGCATCGATCGTAACGGGGACTATTCAAAATATAGTGGGGATATGTACCTAAAATGTCGTATTGTTTTTTGTAAATATAAATTTTTCTGGATTTTTAAAACTAGAACGCTATTTAATTCTTGGACAACCCTGGTATCAATCGTTAAAAACTGTGAAACATTGAAAGATGATTTTTAAAATAAAATTTCGCGAAATATGTACATTTGAAATGATTTCGTAAACAATGATATAATGTGAGCGATTTCGTGAAGCAGGCTGAACCTGTTTTATAAAAAACAACCACTCTCTGTCATCGATATGCTTTCAACTTCAGCGATGCTTGTCAGTTTTTTCTGCGCACATTCAAATTCGTTTTGGTTTTCTGTTCCCAAAGGGTTTTTGAGGAGTCCGGTGACATCTGTGAGGAGGTGGTCGGTGGGGCGGTGGGGAGGCGGGGGGAGGTGTTTGGTACTCGCGGTGCAGTGAGTGCATAATGATGTCTCTTCTCGAGAAGACGGAGCCACGCCCTCTCCTCTCGATCCCACGCAGCGATTGGCTGCATTAAATCCACATCTCTTGGATGCATTCAACAATGATCTCTTGCATATAAACGAGCTGCGGCTGTACACCGCACACAAGTCTCTACTACTCCACTACAACACATACTGCAATATACAACATGTACGTCAACTCTAAAACACTCACTCCCCACAAATCAGAGATGCTGGTTTATGTATCAACAAGATTTCTTAACTGGAACTAAAATAATGTGAATCTATGAAAAGGCATTGAAAATACAATAGAATTATTATTGCCTTATGCATTATTTTGACTAATACAGAGTTATTTAAAGCCAAAAGGGAAGAAAAATTAAAATCAGTAGACAAGAGTGGGGAGGCTACAAAGCACCACACAAAGAGGTGACCGATTATACAATCTCATTCTCTCGCAGACTAAATTCTATAGATGTTTGTATTTGGTTATTTTTAGTGTCGCTACTTTTCGTTTCATCGAGTTTCAAATCACACCGGTACTAAAGAAGTTTTCACTTCAATAAGGTGGAAATGAAAAATCTGCGTTTCATCATCATTATGAAATTAAAATGAGAAGGCGATTTACGATGTCAGGCAAGTGTAAGAGAAAGAACACACGCTAAATGCGCTAAACTATTTAAATGCGCTTAAATCAGTGGCTTCATTGGTTTCCATTCTAATTTACATGGAAGGCATTTTAATTTTGGTTATCGCCGCCCCGGGAACCATTTATTGGAAATAACACCCCTACCACAGGTACCCCAAGTACCCCAAGGTATGAAGTTTGGTGACTTAGGAGGGGTGCCCGTATTCATTCATGTTCGGGAGAGACTGGTTGAGGAAGACCTAAAATAGACCTCTCCTGCCGGACTCTCTGGGCATATCGTCTTACACCGCAATGGTAGGGATTGATTCATGAGAAAATCACTCCTGGACAAATTGACCTTCAAATTTTTACCCACCCCTTATTCATTTTTCCTTCCCAGAACTTCCTCTCCATAAGACATTCAACATTTTTTCTTCAGGGCCTCGTGGGTGGAGCTATCGTAAAAGAATCTAATTTACATTTTCATATCATTTCAGTGGGACGAAACCACAAAGTGTACATGTAATATTTTAGGTGGTGAGTCTGCGATCAGCGTTAACCAGTTCTTCGGTGTTCAGACTGTTAATGTAAAGCTCTTGAAATTCCTGAATAATTCGAAGTATAACAAGTTTAAGTTTTCTCGAATAACTGAATGCCTGCGCGGACAGAACAAGTCCAACGAATCGTTGAAATCGTTAACAGTGGCCCGGCAGTCTGAACAGCAATACCGGCCATGCGACCAGAGCATCCCAGCTATGTGCTCCAACTTGAAACAGTGAACCATCGAATTCTTGCAGGTTATGAAAATGTTTAAGTCATATTGGTAAAGCATTCCGTTGTCCTTCATTGGGAATTGGATACGATGAAAACGGAGCACTCTTATTTTCTTAGGTTAAATCATTCACGAATTTTTCATTCAAGTCTTCTTTTAAGTTTTGCGGATGTTTACCGAGCTCTCATCTATCAAAATGGGAGAATTAATAATGTTCTATCTGGTGGATCGAATTTTTCAAGTTTTGTCTGGATTTGAGCCTTGCATCATCCACAACTAGAAAAAGACTGCCGAAAATTACTTCTTCTAATTACTTAAAACTCTGGTGCTCCCCAAAAACTACATCCAGATTTATTGCATGCAAATTTTATACTTGTGGGAAGCCTTGCTTTAACTGGAATGTTTTGCAATTTCGTCTGTCTTTAGATTTGTTTGTGTGTTATGTGAAATCATCGTTTTTATTTGGATTCTTCTTCGCATTCTTCCAATATTAATTTAACTGCATTTTTATGTGTATACCGCACAAAAAAGTCCCAATTGCTCCCGTCTGTGAGTGAGACTAAGGTATTCCCAATTTGGGTATGTTGTGAGGCTGAAGGCATTGAGGGGGGAGAGAGATGGGGAAGTAAGGTGGGAGGCACCTGGCTATTCAGATCCAGTCACCTACTCGGCTAAAGCCATTTCAACCAACGTTTCATTTCTGAATGATGGTCGTACGCCAGGATGATACTGAGAGTATCTCCCACTCTAAAACGTACCGCAAGTATACTATACCTATTATTTTTAATGAATTAATTACTGTAAATTAACACTAATTATTCAAATAAAAATTATTTGTGCACACCGGTATTGGTTCCCCCGACCTTCGGATTGCTAGTCGAGAGCCTTACCTCTCTACCAGGAAGGCCGTCAAAGAAGCATGGAGAAAGTACCTATGATAAAAGCATTGTCACTGAGACAGTGGGATTTCTTTGGACAAATTGCATGACCGGTCAGTGGTTGAGTGGGCATCACGTTTGGGTGCCACCCAGGTGTTCCGTGTTCGATTCCTCGGCTGGCCAAGTCCTCCATCACGATTCAAGCAACATAATTGTGCATAAGGAAATGGATGAAGGTTGAATTTGTTAGATATGCAAAATTTTGTATACAGTATTTTAACAAAAATGTAGGTAAATTGGGCTTACTTATGTTTTGAGCTGAATTTATTATTATAACATAATGAACCACAAGCCTAACCAAAAGCTTGATAAAATGTCTATATTTTTAATTAGTGTGACTTTCAGATCTGTCCATTATTTCGATTGAGTATAAATTGACAAATTTGTGTGAGCTTTCTGTAATTCCCGGAAATATGTCACAACCCCTATTTAAATAATCAATTTTGTTCACTTTATGGTTTACCAGGGGAGCATATTCCATCAAGATAAGTAAACTGCAGAGATCCATTTTGTAATTTTACACATTACCGTTGAATGCGTTCAGCATAGGGGCTTTTTGTACCTCCGATATTATACTTTAGGCATATATATCCCACGGATGATTCGAAACTTTTTCCATTTAGATTCACCCAAAAATTTGTGGTTAACAGTAATGTTCTTCAATCGCTATGATTGAGATTACTTAATATATGTATAATCTTCGATAAAGATTAGTGAGATTGCCGAGATTACTAGTTACTTTACTTGTGTAATTGTGTTGTTTACAATAAATATTTAATTGGACCAAACGTCCGTTCTATCGATTGTTCCGTGTAATTCTGAAGCAAGATAACTCGACACTGAAAGTTCACACCTATATCACCGGCTATTTCCGTAACCGTTCGGGTATTAGACACAAATGTACTCTACTAAAATACTACTTAAATGACATCTGTTGAGACACGTCGAAACTACATATCTCTTAAAATACATTGATACTGCATACATAATACAATACACCACACTAACATAATAGGGTATTCTACAATAAAAAACAAAAATTTTAAAATATTTTTTGTTGTTGATAATAAGCAAACTTCCGAAAGCAATGTCCAACAATATTTAGAAAGAAACTACCATTATAAAAATATGAGAGGCAATGTTCAAAAATAAAAAAAATCAGAGTGTGTAATTCACCTTTAGGAAAATAAAGTAGATAAGGGTGGGGACGCTATGAAGCACCGCATGAAGAGGAGACCGATTATACTATCACATTCTGTCGCAAGCTAAATCCTATAGATGCATGTGTTTGTCTCTTTCAAAAGATGTTTTCGCTTAAAAATATAATTCTGGTACAACACGTTTTACAATGATTCCAAATAAACACAGTTGAATTCTAAATCACAGTGTTTTATTTCATATCATTTACATAATAAGTCAATTTGATATGCGCAGGCACCTAATTAAATGGAATCTTAAACCTGCAAAGGTATAAAATATAATTATTAAGTAATAATGTGTTACTTTGCATAGCCAACATTAATCGAAAAATTACGGAGATTGTAAAAAGCATTCAACAGAAAGTAATTAAAATTATACTCGTAGTATAATAAACAATTTATTTCCGCCAAAGATAATTTATTTGACACGATTATTTAATTACCTAATTTGATTGCCTGGCTGCCCCCGAATACAGAACCATATTACAAAAAACCATAAGGATTAACTTTCTTTAATGATTTATATATCATCGTTTGTGATTAGCATTGTGGTTTATGGTTATGTTAGTCATTTTAATAAAAGTGCTGAACATAATTATAATTGGTTGCTTTACTTTCATTATTTATTTTTGTGGTGTTATGCCTCCTCCTTTAGCCAACGTTTCGGACAGCGTTACAGTGTCCGTCTTCAGGGGATATGTGATGATGGATACTTTAATGTTGATACTTTTGGCCGTGAAAATCTAAAATCATATCTCGTCCGATTAAAAACATCGACTTTTTGTTTGCCTAAAAATCGACCTATACTTTCATGTAGAGAATACATTAATTGATAATAGCATTAAATTACAACAATTAATTAATAACATTAAAATCAACCTTTCAATTTAGTTAGGAGAAGTGCAGGTAGGCCGGAAAGCGAAGCGACCATTATCGAAGCGATTATAGCCAACTTGAAAAACCACGTTTTTCAAGTTGGCTGTAATCGTATTCCTATCTCTTTGAATTTTCATCCGATTCACTTATTTCAAAGTTTAAATTAAAGAAAATTACATTTTTAAGCGGATGAATTTCATCTTTTGAAAAATTATTATCTATATAGGTCAAAGTTATTGCATATTTTTTCCTTCAATTTTTATTTCATGTTCGCCATTTTTGCAATCAACACCTTTTTTTCAAACTGTGGTTCATGCGCATTCTACATTCATGCTTTAATGATTTTTTTTTATAATAATAATAATAATAATAATCTTTATTTGATAATGATGAAAAATAATAAGCATGCAAAAGCCCAGCTGGGCATGAATTTAAAAAATAAATGAATAATTAAATAAGCCTACCCCAAAGCAGAATTTTGAAACCTTTAAATAAAATTTTGAACATATGACGTTAAAGTTATTATTGTCAACAATATCTAACTTCTAACAAGTCTGCGTAAAGCCCGGGTAACGCCAGGGACTTCAACTGTACAGAATATAGGAAAAATTGCTTGCAACGTGCTTAACGAAATATACCATTGTTTAAATTCCAAATCAAAACCATTGACTAAGTTTACGATTATTTATTGTGAAAGCTGTACAATGTCTCATTGCTGTGCAATAAATAACATATTATTATTGAGTGAATTATTTTATTGTTATTGATTTATGGAGAAATAATGTACCTATTTCTGTTTATCAACCGACGGATTAAACATATCTGTAAATAATGGTGCGATGGCGGTGGTCGGTACACAATCCAGCGCCGAACCGTCCTTCATAGGGGTCTAATCAGACTAATGTACGAATGTGTGTTTAAATTGTACATTATTACTGTATTGCTATACTAAGCCAGAAAAGCATTAGAATTGCATATGGGCAGCGCCGCTCCGAGGACCGTTCTTTGGAAAGTCAACACCTCTGCTATGGTTCGAGTCCTAGATGTGACCGTAAATTTTTAAGGTTTTCATATTTCAGATCTTCGATTGAGTTTCGCTAATATTATCTGCATTCATTAAACAAAAAGTCATCTGTACTTGAGAGTTCGTCAAACAAACCACACAATTCCACGGTTAGAATCGTGATTTTTCAATTCGAAGATTCATTATTAATTTATCTTATTTTTATTTCAGGTAAGCATTTAGAAGAATCCTAATACATTACCGCTCAACTTCTCCACCTCATTTACTAGGCCGTGGTGTGAAGGGAAAAGGTACGTATGACAATCATTAAAAATCACGCATCATTATATTCATTTTTAATATATCTTTCTACTACTTTGGTATATATCCAAAATGTCTGTTTATCTTTTATACTAGTCCATACTTGTAAAAATTTATAAGAAAATTTTAAAAACATGTTCATACATACATGTATCTATCTATAATTTTTGTAAGTAATTTTTTTTCCTCATTATGTGATTTTTTAAAACTACTGCAACTGAGCAATTTATACGTGTTTATAATAATAACTTAATGGAAATATCCAATCATGTTTCTGTTCTCCTGATATTTTGGTCGTATAACAATAATAGGCCACTTGCATCACATTTTTTAATTTTTTTTTTGGTTTAGGCAAATATTCTATGACATTCTGTTTTTTTTTTCGTATTTTTGAAACCCTGGCGATTTTTTTTAAATTTCAATCCGAAAAATCAGATCATTTTTTATAAACCGGAAAGAAGGGACATAATTTTATGGGTGCGAAAAAACGATAATTACATAGCCGAAAATCATTTTAAAAAAAAGAACGTTTCTACACGAATAGCAATAAATTGTACGGGGTTCTCTTCGTAACATCTGTAAAAACACCGCCACCTTTATCAAAAAATCAAACCAAAAGATAAGTTCGCATAGAACAAACAATAAATCTAGTGAATGAAATCAAAGTGTTGCCATATAAAAAAAAATTAATCAGTGTGGAATTTTACAAAATTAAAGGAACATAATCGGAGACGGGACATTTTCATGTAGTGATGTCATTAGCTCATATAATGGATTTATTTATTTAAAAACTTTACATTTCTAAAAAATTTTACTAATGTTTTCGTAATCTTAGTAAAAAAATCTATCCACCCGATTTTTTCCAAGTCATTATGAAATCCATGCAAGTGGCCTATTATTGTTGGCTAATTTAAATCACCTTAAGGGCGCTGTACAAACAAATATTTAAAGGAATTATTATAACAATGGCTTATAAATAAGATGTACCTAAGTACAGATTTTTTATTAGACAGGTTCACGTTTCGACGTGTATATTTTGTTTATTACGTGTAATGGTGACGTTGGTGCCACTTTTTGTTGTTGTTTTTTTTACATTAACCCCGCATAGGAGGCCCTGAGAGAAAATAATTTAACTCAGGGCCTATGTCATCTATGGGGATTCTGTGCGGAGAGTAGTTTGAAGGGAATGAAGTAGATAAAATTCTGGGAAGGAAAAAGGAATGAGGGGTGGATAGGAATCTAAGGGCTGAATACACCGAACCCGATGAACCCCGTCACCCCTCCTAAGTTACCATTTTTTTTCCTGTCAACAGGTCCACGTTTTGACGAAGTTTATTGCATATACCTAAGATAAAATTCCATAGACTGGGTTCTCAACAAATCGGTTCCAATTTTGAAAATGGCAAATCAAATATTTTTCTGTTATATTTTTTTAATGTTATGGGTAACACTAAACAGACCCTCCACACAGTATTCCCAAATATGACATAGGCCCTCAGGGGAATTATTTTCCCAAGGGTCTCATATTAGGAGCTAATTTAAAAAAAGTGTACTTTATCAGTTATCTGAACTCTCCGAACAAACATTTCCAATTTTGAAATAATGAATGATGACATGTAATTCAAAGCAAAAGTTCCTGAGTTCATTGAACCGGAGTTACAGACAGAGTCATAACTACTGATACTATTTAGTATTTTTAATAAGTTTCATTATATTACAAATATTTAAATTCATGTGCATTGAATATAACACTACCAGTATAACTACACTTCCAATACTACCAAGCGCACAAATTCAACCCTTATTAAAATATATGCCATGTTTGTGTCACAGAAAGTAGATGGATTAAAGTGATTGGTTCGGTAACACATAGCGGAGTAAACAGTCGCTTTAATTATATCTGGATTTATGAGCTGGGCTGTGGGCTGTGGGCACAGGCCAGGGGGCACAGGACGGGGGCCCGGGGCTCGGGACGGAGGCCCAGGAACCCGGCGGGGCCCATGCCGGGCCCATATCGTCCGATCTCTGATCTCGCGATACTTGCGAACCAACAACAGCCAGCATCTCATAAATGGGCCCTATCGATATGAAACCCACGGGCCTTCATTGCCTTATTTATGGCGTTTTTATCAATCTAATGATATCTAATTATTATTTTTTAATTGATAAACTAACGTTTAAACAAGATTTTTATGCATAGCACAAAGGGTAGATAACAAATATTATAATCAATAATTATCAGCCTGAAACACTCATCTACATTGAAAAAATCTTCCGAGAAAAGATACTGGCCGCCAACGGGAATTGAACCCGTGACCTTCTGATTGCCGGTCAGGTGCTCTTGACCACTGAGCTATGGCGGCTTATCTAATACCCGCCAAATAATTCAATATATACTAGTGTTTCATTCGACAATTACTCATTATTACATTTTTCCAACTGAAAACAACCAACTTTATTTTTGTGAGAGAGGTATTGTTAATACTAAATCTCCCGCTAGGTGGCGTCGAGACTAATTATGTCTGCATTTATTGCTGAAATACTTTAACTTGTCAAATATTAATTATTATTTTTTAATTGATAAACTAACGTTTAAACAAGATTTTTATGCATAGCACAAAGGGTAGATAACAAATATTATAATCAATAATTATCAGCCTGAAACACTCATCTACATTGAAAAAATCTTCCGAGAAAAGATACTGGCCGCCAACGGGAATTGAACCCGTGACCTTCTGATTGCCGGTCAGGTGCTCTTGACCACTGAGCTATGGCGGCTTATCTAATACCCGCCAAATAATTCAATATATACTAGTGTTTCATTCGACAATTACTCATTATTACATTTTTCCAACTGAAAACAACCAACTTTATTTTTGTGAGAGAGGTATTGTTAATACTAAATCTCCCGCTAGGTGGCGTCGAGACTAATTATGTCTGCATTTATTGCTGAAATACTTTAACTTGTCAAATATTAATTATTATTTTTTAATTGATAAACTAACGTTTAAACAAGATTTTTATGCATAGCACAAAGGGTAGATAACAAATATTATAATCAATAATTATCAGCCTGAAACACTCATCTACATTGAAAAAATCTTCCGAGAAAAGATACTGGCCGCCAACGGGAATTGAACCCGTGACCTTCTGATTGCCGGTCAGGTGCTCTTGACCACTGAGCTATGGCGGCTTATCTAATACCCGCCAAATAATTCTTATAAGAATAATTCTCGGAAGATTTTTTCAATGTAGATGAGTGTTTCAGGCTGATAATTATTGATTATAATATTTGTTATCTACCCTTTGTGCTATGCATAAAAATCTTGTTTAAACGTTAGTTTATCAATTAAAAAATAATAATTAATATTTGACAAGTTAAAGTATTTCAGCAATAAATGCAGACATAATTAGTCTCGACGCCACCTAGCGGGAGATTTAGTATTAACAATACCTCTCTCACAAAAATAAAGTTGGTTGTTTTCAGTTGGAAAAATGTAATAATGAGTAATTGTCGAATGAAACACTAGTATATATTGAATTATTTGGCGGGTATTAGATAAGCCGCCATAGCTCAGTGGTCAAGAGCACCTGACCGGCAATCAGAAGGTCACGGGTTCAATTCCCGTTGGCGGCCAGTATCTTTTCTCGGAAGATTTTTTCAATGTAGATGAGTGTTTCAGGCTGATAATTATTGATTATAATATTTGTTATCTAATGATATCTCATAACTTATTAGTTTATCGTTTTATTTATTTGATTAAAATTTTAAAATGTGTTTTCTACTCAATATGAATCAATATACTCCCATTGTGTATTATTATTATTATTTTTTTTACATTAACTCCACACAGGAGGCCCTGAGGAAAATAATTTCCCTCGGGGCCTATGTCATCTTTGAGTATGATTGCAGACCCGTGAAAAATAGTGGGATATTATAATTATAGAATTTGTGAAGCTGAAAGTACGAAGGATGTTCAGAAAGTAAGTGTACTGAATTTTTTTTTTTTAAAGAGTATTAAAAAAAATTACAGGATATTGTTGATACACTTGTTGACTGTTTTTCCAAATAATTGCCAACCCGTTCAATGCATGTGGTGAGCCGTGGCAAAATTTTCATTATGCCCTCCTAGAAGAATTCTCCCGCCAGCTCCTTCCCCCACTTCAGGACCACTTTCTGCACCTGCTCTTCGGTTGAAAATTAATTTTCATCTATACATGCCTTCAAGAAGGTGAAAAGATGATAAACTGAAGACGACAAGTCAGGGGATTACGGCTAGAGGTTCAAAACATCCCAATCAAATGAATCCATGATCGTATTGGTGGCTAAGGCAGTGTGAGGACGGACGTTTTTCGTGAAAAAATGCACACTTCGATGGACAGTATACCCCTCCTTTTGATTTGAATGCTCCTTGAGTACTGAGGATACACAATATTGTAGTGCATTGATGGTCTCAACCTGAGGCCGAAATTCGACCAAAATGATGCCCTTTCGGTCCCAAAACACTGAGGCCATGTTTTTTTTTGCCGGAAATTGTAGTTTTGAATTTCTTGACACATGGGGAATTGATGTGAGCCACTTTGCCGACTGTTTTTTTTCCAGGCATGTAATGAGTCACCCAATATCATCTCCAGTCACAATAGAGCTCAGAATTCCTCACCTTTTTTCTTGTAGGTGTTATTCCTTCCGTGAGTAAAAAGCGGATCGCAGCACTTGGCGGGATTTTTAACAGACATCATTCACGCGACTTGCCACTACAACGTGAGTCCACGTACTGCGGTCACTGCGGTGTTCCTGCGAAGCTTGCTCTGTTAAGAAGACCCCCTTATGCTATGGTCACAGTACACTTAATTTCTGAACATCCCTAGTATTGATAAAAAAATATATTTATTTGCCTCGGGATCATTTCTTTTGAAAAGAAGAACTTTCCCTATTCTAAAAATTACGACATATATTCAATTACTTAAAAACAATACAATTTACTTTATATTCATACTATTAGAAGAAAAAATGTTGCACTGCTAATGAATGGGACAGTCATTTAAAGAATTGTGTGAACGAAGGAAATAGCTATATGAACGGCCCGCTAAAAAATGTCTACTGGACCTAGTTTACTGAAACTACGCGTGCTTTCCCAGTATATATGTGAAAATAAATGTTTTTTATAGCCATTTTATATCGGCTACTGCGGCACACGACAGTTAATTCATATAACCTGTCAAACATCTAAAGAAAAGAAATACACATTTCGAATAAAGAATTGCTTATTAAATAAATAATTATTTTGTCACCTAGTTTATCGAGTTTCTGATATGCTAGGTAGTTCCAATTTTGAATATAAAGTTCACTGAATTTGAAAAATGTTACGCATTACGCAGGAATATTTCGCATTAATTACGAACTTACCCATGTACCAAAAACCGAATTAATATCTATTCTATTTTGAAAATACCCTAAATACTAGTATCTATGTTTAATTTTAAAATACCATAAATATTAGTAATTCTGTTTAATTACAAATTACCCTAGAAATTAGCATCTATGTTTAATTTCAAAATACCCTAGAAATTGGTATCTAACTAAATAACTAACTAACTAACCATCACGCCGTTTCTCCGCAGGGGTAGGCAGAGAGGACGGACCGCCACATAACTCGATCTCGGCACACACTCCTCGCCTCGGTCACATTCATACATCGTCTCATACATGCTCTTCTATTATTCCGACTCTTCACATGGCCCGACTCAAGTATCTGATTCACTTGGTCGTGCCATGTCTTTTTCGGGCGTCCCCGACTTCTTCTACCATTCATATTTGCGTCATATATTCTCATTACACTCCTTTCCTCGTTCATCCGCTCTACATGCCCAAACCATCGGAGAATCCTTTTCTTAATCTTACACATCACGCTTACATCAGCCTTGCATTCTTTGCGGATCTCCACGTTTCTCTCACGATCGTACATGGTTTTATCACACATTCGCATCAGGGATCTCATTTCTACAGCATATAACATAGAAATTAATACCTATGTTCAATTTTAAAATATCCTAGAAATTAGTATCTGTGTTTTATTTCAAAATACCCAAGAACTTTATGATTAATTTCAAAATACCCTAGAAATTAGTATTTACGTTCAAAATACCCCACAATTATGATGGTGATTAAGGAAGGGAGACTCCGATGGTTCGGGCATGTAGAGCGAATGAACGAGGAAAGGAGTGTAAGGAGAATATATGATGCAAATGTGAATGGTAGAAGAAGTCGGGGACGCCCGAGGAAGACATGGCACGACCAAGTGAATCAGATACTTGAGTCGGGCCATGTGAAGAGTCGGAATAATAGAAGAGCATGTATGAGACGATGTATGAATGTGAACGAGGCAAAGAGTGTGTGCCAAGATCGAGTTGTGTGGCGGTCCGTCCTCTCTGCCTACCCCTGCGGGGAAACGGCGTGATGGTTAGTTAGTTAGTTTGTTTATACCCCACAAATTAATATCTATGTTTAACATTTTACTTTCAAACACCCCAGAAACGAGTATTAATATATAAATTGATTTTTTTTTTAAATTATGAACACTTTCAGCGGTAACTTTTTCCAATTTCATTGATTTCAAGATTGATTACCTTTTCACCCGATAGTCTTTTTTATATATTTTTTCGCAAGTAAATTATGAAATGCTTGCGTATAAAGATCAATATTAAAGAGGTATGTACCTACCTATCTAAAGGCATTTAAAATACAATTTTAAATGCGTAAGGTCACTATTTAGTTTATGAACATATTATAATTTTCGCGGCCCTTCATAAAATAGTGCTCGTTGGTTCTAGTATTGCGTTATTCAAAGAATTCCTCGTTAAACGGACCTACCTGTATCATATTCCTTAAGAAATAGTCGGAACAAACAATCATAATCTTCCCTGCGGCGTATTTAATTACAAAGGTAAGGTGGAATTAATAGGTGGTTGGAAGCGATATTAAGATCGCGTTAAGCACTCGTTTATCTTCCCTTGATATGTCTGACAAACAAACAAACATTAGCCGTACTGTGTAGACTGAGGGCCTTCTCATTCCTTACTCAGTACTCGGTACCTACTCAGTATCCATGTCTTCACACTGATCCAAGGGATCCAAGCTTTCAAGCGGGGTTGAAGAGTGGGAAGGCACAAACATTTTAAAGTAAGCATAATGTATACCTACACCCACCTATACCTAGAAAAAAAAGGGGGGGGGGGGGTGAAAAAATCATGAAATTCGTGTGACTTAATTTAAGGATGGCTTAGATTTTAATAGCCAGCCGAGCTATTCCCTAATTTTTGTGAGATCTTAAGATAACGTGCGATATCTCCTGTCAAATGAGTATCAGATTTGGGTGGTAGAGTTGGCAACGCTGCCTGTCATAAACTCAGATATGGGTGATTTTCTATGGCTGTTATTTGCTTTTTCTATGGATATCAGCCAGCTTCACCGTTTTTAAATAGTTTTAAACACGAAATACTGTAAATATACATGATTATTTATCCACTTAAAGTATGTTTAAAGTTGTATACCGTGGATTTGACATTTGCGAAATTTCTGAATGAATTACTTAGTTTATCAAAATTAATCAAATTATATTTCACTCGTATTTGTTTGAGAGAATCAAGTTTGTTTATTCTCTTTAGTTGCTGAATGTATAATTGTTAGTGGCAGATAATGCCGGAAAAACACTTTATTTAGAAGAAATCTAACCACAGGCGAAGTACAATCGTCGCAATAGTGACTTTAGAACTTCAAACTTGTATTACTTGAACGTATGTCAGTTAACTAGATGACAGCCAAACGTCAGTATGAAATTCGAATGTTCGACATCTCCACCCGTTGCTTTTTTTATTTAATAACTTTGTCGTGCAAATTACCACAGTATGCAATTAAAAACGTAAAATAAATAATCACGCATTCATAAAATATGTGACAGCTATGAAAGCCAGCGTTGCCAACTCTACAATCTGACACTCATTTGACAGGAGATCTCGGACGTTATCGATCTCACAAAAATTAGGGAATAGCTCGGCAGGTTTTTTTTCTATTTTCCGCTTCTTCGTCTCTTTCCCCTCCTCACTACCTTCATCCCACTCGGGATGCCATAGTCTCTTGAGAGAGAAGCCGATGGGACTCTTGTGCGGTGAATACCTAAAACAACGACAAAATAGTCCCACTGACCCATTGATGGTTTAGGACACTTGGGATTCTTGTGAGTTACTCTCATATAAAACATACATAAATACGATAAAATTAATTAATTTTTATTTTTGAGTAATAAATACTTGCTTAGTCATTCTTATTTGGCGTATTTTTTTATTACAGATGCACCACTACGTGTTCGTTCATAGACGTAAAATGAATGTCAAGTAGGTACCTACGTCTGAAAAACCCATGAACATGAAAAAAAAATATTCCCCAAGACTAAAACAAGAAAATAAATTTGTTTTATTTGCCTTAATGCTATACCTAAGTCAACTAATTGACTCGTTATAATACGAAAATTAATAATTAGATAATACTTATGATTTCATGAATATAATCATTTTAAAATACATTATTCCAAAATCTACGTTGGTAAGTACATTGTTGTTCAAATATGGTGGCCAATGATGCGCTTGTGTTTTAGAACAATGGACAATCGCTTTATAATTAACCACAAATGATACGTATTGATTTTCAATTACGATACATTAGTGAAATGATTAAGCCTCAGTCCTTGTTAATTTATTTGAGCAACAGCAAGTTAACCAGCGCTTATCTGCTCGGCCTTCTGAGCGACACTAATCATTATTAGGTCCGATGGCACCCTGGGAACACCTAATCATACAATAAAACTACATCTGCTGGGATCATCTATTATTCTTCATCAAAACATTGATACATGACGACTGTGTTTAGAAAAAAGGCAGTATCTCTCAAAATCAAAATTTGTGAGTTTTTCACAAGAATTAAAAAAATATATGTGATAGTGAAATTAAGGTCTTATGGTTCAGAATTTAGAATTTTTTGCATCTTAATTCAATAATGATAAGGTCCTGAAATTATTTTCAAAAAAAATATCTGTGGTATGAACTGTTTTTCCTTGCCAAATTATCACACCCATTCTCCTAATTCAGTTATATTTATTTATTTAGTACAAGATTATACATAATTTATAAAATCTTTTGACTGCCCAAATAGGAGAATTGCCGTTTAAGGGCAGTCAAATTAGGATGAGTATGAACATACGGAACATGTTTTGTACAAACAAAAGAAAATGGAGGAAATAAAAAAATAAAGAATTTAAAAAATAGATAATTTAAAACATGGTAACTGTTGTTTGTTTAGCGTAGTTATAAAAACAACTGTTATAGGTATACCTATATATGTACTCAATAACAGAGGATTAAAACTCATATTTCGGTGTGTGCAATGCATATTGTATGTATTTTTATATTAAAATTTAATATTTCTTTCGTAAAATGTGCCTAAAAATGACAATGGATGATGGGGAAAATCGAAGGAATCTAATATGAAAATGAAAAAATTGTCTGTTTAAAACCACTTTATTTTATTTATACATTCCACCCGGTTTCTAGTCTGATTCCAACCTTCATCAAAATAATAAACATAATATAAACTACGAAAAAATAACTTTTTACATGTGCATAATGTCAAGTCACAAAGTGTTTTACTATATTTTATTTTTTTTATTAATGAAACCTTTTACAAAAAAATCGGATTATACAATTAGTTATTTTATATCTCTAGACTTATACAACTCTTTCAGAAGTATTTGATTGTGGATGCACGAGGAGTATTATTAATCTTTTTTTTTTTCTAGAACAGTTTTGATTGACAAGATGTCATTCGTTTTAAAATTAGAAATAAAAAAATGAAATTTCGACAAAATATACACGAATTTAGTATATCCACTAATAACGGATGATAAATGAATGATTTTAAGAACAGAATAGGCTTACTAACTATGTTTTATTCTGTAAAATTACAATTTGAGTTGATGAATGCTTTATCAAAAATCTTGTTATTAATTTAATAAAACCTTTAATTTTTTTACCAGAAACTTCAACCCCTCTAATCCACATTTTTTATTAGTAACAAATAGATACATAAAATACAAATAAATTTTATACAGTAATTAATTACATGGTAGATATATATTTGATGTACCCCCATAAGTAAGCAGGGCTTGTGTGTATGGGGGGGTAGTTGAAATATCTTTGATGGTTCATCTCCAAGAAATTTTTTAAATTTAATAATTGATTTTAAGGTTACAAAAAATAATTCTGGGTAAATCACAAGCGGAATTGTGACACTAGCAGTTTGATGAGGCCTGTTCGTAATTGCAATCCGTTAGTGGATAGTTTCTGCCGCTGGGAGCAGTATATGACGGAGATGTGAGTACATTTCTGGTAGAAGGTGGTTGACTACCTTTTTCCTTTCCGTAAAATGAAATATTAAACTAATAATTGAGGCATAAATGTGGGTAAAGACTTTTTCCTTTACTTATATTTTAAATAACCTTGGATTCACTTAGATAAAAAAAAATTTTGCCCGATTCGTTTCGTCAGGATTAGTAAGTAAAGATAATAATTTTGTAAAATACAGTAACGTTCACAAAATTTAAGGGTTGCTGCCTTTTTCTTAAACAAAGTCGATAGGAATAGATATTCTCTGTTGAGAAAATTCTGTTTCTATTTAGGTTTAATTGGTATTATCCACATCTCCTTGTGTATATTTTTACATTGTGTAATATTTTCTCTCCATAATTTGCGATTTCAACAAAAAGCTCAAACAAACTCAAATACCTAACTGAATGCTTTAGGATTCTAAAATGTAAAAGTTAACTTACGATAATGCCCTCATTATGGGTAAAGGAAAGAAATATTATGTTTATCTCTGCGAATAATAATAACTGTTACTGTATTGAGTTATTGTATTGAGTTGAGCGCAGAAATAGAAGGCTTTATGCTTGCCATTCAAGATAGAGTCATTAATACTAAAAATTATAGGAAGCATATCATCAAAGATGCAAATCAAATTGATGATTTATGTAGAAAATGTTTTGCTTTTCCGGAAACTATAAGACATATTATATCGGGATGTTCTGTATTAGCGCCGTCCGAGTATACTTTTAGGCACAATCAAGTTTTAAAAATAATTCACCAAAGTTTGGTAATTAAACATAACTTGATTGACTGCCTTAATGTACCATATTATGAATATGAACCAAATTCATTTTTAGAAAATGAATTTTATAAAATTTATTATGATAAAACTATTCTAACAGACAGAACAAATAGTCATAATAGACCCGATATAGTTTTACATGACAAAAATAAAAAAATAACTTATATCATCTTTTCCGAATTCTTGTAATATTCAGAAAACTGTTTCTGAAAAAATAAGAAAATATACAGATTTAGGAAATGAGATTAAAAGAATTTGGCATTCTCAGACTATAAAAATATTACCATTTGTTATTTCGGCTACTGGCATTATACCTAGCTCTCTCATTCAAAATTTAGGCGTATTAGATTTGTCTAAAAATTTGTACATAAAAATGCAAAAGTCGGTCATTTTAAATACATGTAGGATTACGAAAGATTTTTTAAATATTTATATTGAGGGATCAGTAGGATTTATCGGACCAGTTAGGATTTCATCAGAGCCGAACCCTCTGATATGAAAATATCTGGAGTCGGTGAAATATTTTCCCATTATGTTTCTGATGGATTGACGTATTGTTCTTGTATTGTTTTGTATTTATTATACTTATATAGTGCACTTACATTGCGTGAATTTACTAGATATTCATTTGTGGAAAAGTGTGTGGAAGGGTTTAGTCTTTCATTTGGGAAAGATTCAACCCGGACATAAAATCTGGAGTACTGTATTATTCGGTTTCATGATTCATTAAGATTTATTAAAATTTTCTTCTTAAATTATTAAATACTAGCTTTTGCCCCCAGCTTCTCACGCGCCACTCCCCCCACAACGTAACTATCAAACACGCGCTGTAAATCTTGACTGTCAAAGGGATATCCATAGCAACCTAAACAAAATTACAGCTCATGTCAAACAATTAGGTAGCAACGCTTTGCTTTTTGTCTGGACAATAAACGTATAATTGTATACAAATTACATAATGTCAGAGCTCTAAGTTATAGCCTATAGACTATTCTAATGTATGAGCTACATTACTGTAAGGTTTCATTAAAATCCGTTCAGTATTTATTGCGTGAAAGAGTAACAAACATCCATACATCCATCCATACATCCATCCATTCATCCATCCATACACCCTTACAAACTTTCGCCTTTATAATATTAGTAGGATTACATTGATGTGTATAACATTTAAAAGTTATTCCAATAAATTGTATTTATCAAATTACGCACGTCCTACAAAAAGTCTTAGGTATATATAAACGGACCTCGAAACGGACTAAAGTTCATAATAAGCACTCTCCTGATGACTCTAGTAAAGCGTATTTCCCGCCTATTGTGAAGAAAAACTTCCCTTGTTGGATTCATTTGGTAAATATGAATTGATAGACGTAACAATATTAGCTGCAAACTTTTCCATTACGGCGAGCCACCGACTAGTTCTGCCATTTTCTTTCTGTTTAATATGACGCAGGATAGATTAGGAGGATGCGCAATTGGGAGAAAATAATACTTCATACATTGCACCTTCTCAAAGTTGGTGCAACAAACGTGTTAAACTTTTTCGATTTTCCGTATATTAATTTGAACGAAGTCGCTATTTAATTGCATATTTATTTTATTTCCAGTAAAAAAAAATTCTTATGATACTCGTAAGTAACTTGTGTCATTTTTGAAAGTACACAATACATACCTAAAACAAAATGTGGGAACATTTTAATACGTAATTAAAATTAGCAATACATTATTTTATTTCATCAATAATAGCCAAATCACCTTTTTTTAAATTATGGTGAAAACTAATTTTGTTATTATATTTAATATAAATTAACATTATCATTGCTTATAGAAGTCTCTATCACAGCAATGTTAATCTTTAAGGATTAACGATTATTTTGTAGTTATCCAAAATAGGGCAACGCGAATAATACTTGGCCTTAGGCGAAATACATTTTTAAAAATTACTAACATGTACAAAGAACTGAATTGGCTAACAGTGAAACAGAAGCTGACCTTGAGCGCGGCATAGACAACACTAGGAACTGCAATGATATCAGACTATCAAAAAGGACGAAGCCAGTACGCAAAACTCAAGAAAAGGGGTGAAATATTATAATGCGAAATTATAAAGTCTGCACCGATTGGTAGATTCAAGATGGATTCTGGGAGCCGGATAAAGCAAGAAAAAAATTAATAGCGTGTAAACTAGTAAAATGAAGAAACGTTTTTAGATTTTCACGGCCAAAAGTATTTTCGTTTTTTGTTTTTGGGGTGTTATGCCGTGTTGCGCTGCCTCCTTCTTTAGCCGACGGATCAGACATCGTTACAGTGTCCTAGTTGCAGTCTAAGGAAGGAGGTAGTGCAACACGGCATAACACCCCAAAAACTAGTAAAATAAATTTTTTAAACTTGAAAAAAAAAAATCTTTCAGAAAATAAAATTGAACCATCCACTGCATCTTTGAGACCTTACATTAGCTTTCATATTTAATCTTATGTAATTAATTATTATTAGGTGTATATCTAAACTATTTTTTAAAAAGATTATTGTCTATATTTTGCTGTTTTTGGTAAATATGCGTTTTATAACTTGTCACGTTAATAAAACTTTATAATTAATGCTAATGAATAATCATACTTTTTCTGTTTGGTTTTCACTTTTATGTGCACACATTTCCCTCTCGCAACTCGCAATTTTCGCAAAAGTGAAAACAATTTTTTGAATCTTCAATTTATTTGACAGGCAGGAAGAAACAAGGTAGAATTTTTATGATGTAATAAATATAAATATATTATATTCATTGAAAGGCACAGCCTGCCGCGAATATAAATTATACCGATATAAATAAAAATCATCAATTTAACATTATTCCATTACGGAAGGACTGCAATCCCGGACGATTATGATTCTAACAATTAAAATGAAAATATATCGTTGTTTACGAGTCACATTTATTAATAAGGCATAAAAAATATTTCAAAAAAGCGTGAAATTTTTAACTTATTTGTATTAAAAATTCTCATATCAGTTGCGCAAATTAACAATGATGGTAATCTTATTAACAAAATTAATGTAATATTAATGTGACTCGTAAACAACGATATATTTTCATTTTAATTGTTGACCGCCCGGTTTGATCGATGTTGCGGCAGCCCTGACTTCATAATTAATTAGTAATAACCGAATTCATAAATAATCGGGCATTATTAGTCCATTAGTTGCGAACAGTGGGATAAGGGATCATCGTGCGGAACGGATCAAATACACCAATTACATCGGGAGTCGACCGAGTGTTACTAAATTATCAATTCTCGGTGACTTTTCGTCCAGCATAAAAGGTTGTTACAAATTTTTAATTGGGAACAGGTGGACGAAATTTCGGCTCGCAAAGGTCCTTCTTGTGATGGAAATGTACTTCAGTGTGATGTTTGAGCATCCCTATAATTGGTGCAAGGATTAATAGTTGCCATAAAAGCAAAAGGTATTTTCAATTTGCATAAATGTACTACTGTAACTATGCACTTAGATTTTTTTACATTAGCTCCACATAGGAGGCCCTGAGAAATTCATTCCCCTCGGGGCCTATGTCATCTTTGGGGTTGCTGTATGGAGGGTCTTTTTAGGACAGGAAGGAGAGGAAGTTCCTGAAAGGAAAATGGTATTACGGGTGGGTGGGAATCTGGGGTAAGTGCATCCAGGAGATGTATGAAAGTATGAATCCATTCCTCCGACTGCGGCGTAAGGCGAGAGGTCAAAGGGACTCCCTCAATCATTTTCTCCCGATCCGGCTTGCCATACAGCTGGTGGGCACACCCCATGAACCCAGGCACCCCGGTTAAGTCACCAAACGTAGCGAACCACTTGGGGTGACCTATGGCAGAGTTGTTGGTTATCCAATAAATGGTTCCCGGAGTGGCGGTACCCAAACCCGGCTCCCAAATTGTGATAAGAAATAAAAAGTTTTCGTCACAGTGGCATAAAAGTGATATTATTAATTTAGTGATTATCTTTGTACCCTTAGTTTAATTTGGGAGCCGTGCATGGGTACCGCCGCCCCGGAAATCATTTATTTGGTGTAAGAAAAAACTTGTATTAAAAATCAATTTTTTTACACAAAACATATCTATTATAACATACAATCTTAGTAAGAATCGTCGCTCCCTTATCAGGCACAAAAGCTCCTCTTTTCTGTTAAGATATTGATGACCTTAAATATAATATTTTGTAAAATATATATTTTTTTTTTACGCTTCCGATTTTGTATCCGGGTTAAATCTTTCCCACTGGAAAAACTAAACACTTCCACACACTTTTCCAATAAATTATTATCTAGGCAATCCACGCTATGTAAAGGCACTATATAAAATAAGTATAATAAATTCAAAACAATACAATAACAACATGTCAAACTACCAGAGACCAATTGGGAAAATAATTCACCGACTCCAGATATTTTCATATCAGAAGGTTTGGCTCGGTAGAACTCCTAACTGGACCGATAAATCCTACTGAAACCTTAATATAAAAATTTTAAAAAAATAAAATATTTATATATAGCATTAGTATTTGTAAAATATTTACGAATATTATTAGGTATAATATTTTGTAAAGTATATGCGTATAAATGTAACTCATATTTTTTTAAATTACAATAAAAAAATATATACCTACATAATTATATACACAAATTTCGACTACCATAATACGGACATGTGCCTAGTGTGGTAGTCGAAAAGCAAGTAAAAAACTTAATACAAACCTTGTTTTATGAATAAAGAGAAGAAAAAAAGCCAAAATTGCATTCAAAACAAGTGCCCTTTTGCTTTAGGGAGGCGGAATATTTGGGCAATTTCCTGCGTTTCGTTGCAGGCTGTAAAGAAAGTTCATTTCGTGCCATTCTTCCATTCAACTTGATGTCCATAAATTCACTTGTCCTTTTTGCAAAGACGACGTAACTTATCAAAAGAGAATAATCTTTCCGTGTTTACTTTTTCTTACGAATATTTTTCATAAAGTTATATTTCAGCTTTTAATTTCAGATTTTATCGACTCATCAACGTCACATTATACTCCGAGACGGGTATCTATAATATATCATTTCAGTAAGCAACTTGTACGGACCGTGTCTAACTTCTGCAAATTAACTTGGAGTAGGTACTAGGTACTGAGTACAAGGTACGCCAGTCAGAATAATTTATGTTTTTTAGTGTTGGGAATGCGTCGTCTCATTTCAATCATTGTTAATGAATATGGCTGAATTGTACAGAAGAATAGAGTAAATAATGAAAAATAAGTCATAAATATGTAAATATTATTAAACAAAGCTCAAAACTAAAGTTTTTGAATGGAAAAAAATCATTTCTTGTGAAACTTTTCATCAAACTGACGATAATTTATGATTGCCTTCTCTGAGGCACAAAAATAGGTGAAAGGTTTATAAATTAACAAACAAACTTCTGTTCATAATATCTACCTTAAATCTTAAAAATCATAAGATTAATATAAAGGTATAACTCAATTTGAGAGGCGGGTGTTGTTAACGCCGCCCCGGCAACCATTTATTGGGTAGCTAAAACCTCCAATGTGCTCAGGAGTGAGGTCTAAGTTCGGTCTCCTTCAACCATTCTCTCCTGATCCTGCCCGTCATGCAGTACGTGGATAAATGCATTCGCCACCAAATCTAGACCTAGATCTCACCCCATGAACCCGGGCACCCCCACTCAGTCACCAAACGTAGCGAACCACTTAGAGTGACCTATGGCAGGGAATTGGTTATCCAATAAATGGTTTCCAGGGAAGCGCCTTCCGTGCAAATTTAAATGGAAACCATGGTTTTTTTTTACAATAAATCCACACAAGAGGCCCTGAGGAAAATAATTTCCCTCAGGGCCTATGTCATCTTTGATTATGCTTTGTGGAAGGTCTTTTTGAGGAGAGGAAGTAGTTAACACGGATCTTGAAGACACCCATATACATATGTTGGTGTACGTGTACTTACACTTAAATTTTCATCTCATCCCATTTTAAATTCTTAAACACGGTTTTGAATGGAAATATAGGCCCTAATTGGGCCTGTATTTGGATCTTGAAACACACCCACAAGGCACTTCTTGTCTTTTATAGTAAGGCGACCAAATTATGAAATTGTGTTCAAAATAACTTCTTACTAAGCCAGTGAAGAGAATTTTAAAATAATAATACAGCAAACTAAAAAACTTTGATTGTTATTAAAATAAATTATTATTCAAGTTACGTAGTTTTTTATCGGTTAAGATATTAGAATAATTAAACACGCTCGGGGTGATAAACACTGATTTGCGCTATAAAAGTGAATTTTTAATCGTTTTATATTTCATACCTTCATCAAAGTGAAATTATACCTTTTTTTAACTGTGGCTTTGTTTATCGTGTAAACATAAAGCAACAACTTACATAACATTATGATCCTGGCATGCCACAGTACTGGGTACTAAGTACTAAGCACTGAGCACTGGGCACTCGGCACGCGGGGATTATTAAGACATCAATTACAGAAAATTGCAATGATGGCAGCGCACATCCTCACAGTGTAATCTCCCTATACTCGTATTGTACCTGCAATATTTACTTTATTATACCCATATACCTAGTTGTACGCGCTGCTCTCCTGTTCGCTTCAATTTAATAATGCACCGATTCGCCGTTGAACGATATTCGAGGCCATTTTTTTCCAAATTACGCAGTTAACCCATTGCTAAAAAATATTGTGACAAATTTCTGGTAAAATGCACTCGATTACAGTTAGAAAATGTCGATCATTTGTTTCAGATGTGTGTTTAAAATGATCTGTTTTTAAACTATTTATTATGTACTATCGGTTACCCGACACGTATTGCAATGCCAAATAAAGAAATAGTTTAATCTTATCTTCAACCCGTCCCGCGTCCCTCCGTCCTTTTGTCCCATAAACCCCCTCCTCTTCCACTTCCGCTGCCTTTTCCAATCCCGAGAACCCCGCTCCTTCCCTCCCTGCCACTAAACTATATGAAATACACATATTGTCAAATTTTAATGCAAATTTCATAATATCGGATCTCACTGGTATACTTACGTTAATACAGAAACCTTCGCGGGCGTGCACACAACAACTTACCAAAATTTCATCGCAATCGGTTGAATGGTTTAGAACGCATAAGGGAAAAACAAAGAAAATTTCATTTTTATTTTAAGATTTTATAACATCCCTGCCATAGGTCACCCAAAGTGGTTCGCCACGTTTGTTGACTTAGCAAAGGTTTCCTGGGTTCAGGTTTGTTTAGGTCTTGGCGTCGAATACCTTTGCTCACTTACTGCGTGGCGGGCCAATTCGGGAGAAAATGGCTGAGGGAGACCTAACCATGACCTCTCCATCCGGACTCTCTTGTGAGCTCTGGCATCCAGAAAATTGCTTTTTTGTCCTATTTTCAATATCATCGAAATTTTTTATTTTCTTTGCTTAGAAATTTCTGTGAAAAAATATTAAAACTTAAGCAAAGTCAAGTAATAAAGCCAGCGTAAATATAATTTTCTTAATACAATAAGTTAAGACACATTGAATGTTTTCTTTTAAATCCAAATTGTTTGACTGTAGTCCTCAATTAAAAGTTACACCAAAACCATAATCACACGTGATATAATTCTAATTACTATGAGTAGAAGGTGTGTATTATCTATTCCGTTGGTATAACAGTAGAGCACCATCTTAAGATCTTAAACTAGCGAACATTTCCCATTTCAAATTACTAAACGCGGATCTTACCTGTTTATAGGAAAATATCCATTTAGCATAATAATATTGTTTATATAAATTACCGGCAGCATCCAACCTGCAAAGGCCGCTTACTGGAAGAATATACTGAAGCAACTCTCTTGCAGTTCGCGAGATTAACATCGTGAATGTATATCGCATTATTTCATTATATCCACAATACGAATTAAACGTTTTAATCGCTTTCATCGATAACCTACCAGCGGATCAATAATGATAGCAGTTTGGTCCGAGAGATGTTATTACGGAGTTAGCACAATGAGATTACTGGCCGTAACCGCGGACTCCGGGGATCCCAACGGTAAACCGCGGCTTGAATAAATCCTTCGGTAATTATTCCGAGTAACTCACTGTCCGCTGTATGCATTTACAGGAAAGGTGATGTATGGCCCAGGCGAAACATTGTATTATTTCCAATTATACTGGATCACCCGATACTCAGCGAGCTTCCAAGACGCTATAAAAAGTTAAGCCGGAGCGTAGCCTCATGTCGTCCTTAAAGCTCGGTGCAAAGTATTTACCTACATACAAACTATGTAATCGTATTGTATAGCTGCCATAGATTACTTTCCCTCACTAAAATATTGGTAATGTCAGGAAGAGTTAGTCAGGAAAAAAAATAAAACAATTATACATAGTTTGCAAAACATGGATCGATTTCTTGTGAGAGATCATCATCCAGTTTTAAATTACCTTATATCCTTTTCCTTTCTCTCTCCCACTTTTAAAACCTTCGCCAAATGTGGGTGTCGTAGTTCCACGGAAAGGCAGCTGGTAATTTTTGTGGATAACATAAAAACAATCAGTATTTTCTTCAATGGAGAAGTTTCACCAACCATGATTAATAATAATAAAAAAAACACGTATTTGTCAATAGATAATTGGCTTATTACACATCATTTGTAACAAATTTAATAAATTTATTTTTTTTGTTATATAAAGAATGTGAGTTTATACATATATATTTTACAAAATATTATATTTAAGGTCATCATTGGTCATGTATACCTTATCAGAAAAGAGGAGCTCTTGTGCCTGATAAGGGAGTTGAGTTGAGTTGATAAATGAGTTGCCACATTATATTTGACTTGACAATATTTACAAAAAGGTTACTGCTCAGCTGTACATTCCACATCCGGAAAGCAGTTGGTTTTCGGAAATGCCTCTAATATCATTCAAAATTTGGTTTGAAGATTTAAAGATTATCTTTCTGATTCTGATATTTTTTCTACAAACCTGTAAATTTAATATTTTCATTCCTAATATTTATTGATTTTAAAAACCATCTAAAACCGCACACCCGCATCGGTTTTAACTGGCTACAACGTCATTATGACGTAGAAAATTCTGCTGGTTCTTAAGACTGCTGCTAACGACGACGTTGGCCCATGTGCGTCAAGAACGCGTCATTTAGGAGGACTCCTGTCCAGGTGCGACCGGTACACCAGAGGACACCGATTCATTAGGACTTGAACACGTAATCTGCGGATGAAAAGGAGGTTGGATTTCAATCAACCTGTGTACATGGCAACCTAATAAGCCAACATTGGAATTTAGGATGGGTAGGAATAATAAAAATGCCAAAACTATCGCAATTTTTTTCGAGTATAAAAAAAACAGTGAAAATACCCTTCTCTGATAAGGTTAGAAAATGAATTGATACTATTTTTACCTTTACACTCAGGTACCATGTATAATACCCATCTATGTTAGTTTTCTTAGGTAAACCTTTAACACTGATTTTGATACCTAAATGCATTAAATCATAAAAATGTAAAAAAGTGTAAAAGCCCAAGCAGGGCGTTGATGATTATTAAATAAATAAATTAAAATTTTTAATTTATACTGACCCATATATGTCTATGTATGTTTCCATTATATTATCCATATCTTCTAGATGCGATATCGGTGCTGCGAAACAGACATTCTTAATCAAATTCTGTGCCTTTTTTGACATTTGAAAAGTTTCCTTTAAATGCCGATTATACGTCCGTTTCAGCTTTTGAACACACAATAATAATATTTCTAATTTTGAATCTATTCGTGATGGAATTCTATCATGATCTTCCGACAAGTTCGTTATAAAATTAGAAACACCTGAGCAAGAGCAGTGCAGTGCAGGAGTGCAGGGCAGGTTATCTTGCATCTAAATTGTTCCATGCAAATAATTATATTCTGCTCCTCGGGGCAATTTGGCGCCCACTCATCCGATAGTCTATTACTTCTGATGAGTTCTATTGCCTACTTAATATAATGAGTGTTGCGAACAATCGATAAAATGGGGTATGTAAAATGAAGCTGTTACTTCAACGGGAAAGAGGTCTCATTATACAGTAAAGAGTAAGAGACGTGGCTGACTTACTTTAACCAGTGATTATTGCCATTATTAGAAGTAAAAATGAGCAAGAAATTTTGAATCTCCCGTGACATAATTGATTACTTTTTTTCTTCTTTTTTGTTTGTTTTTTTAAACCCAAAGTTTCACTGGTTACTCAGCCGAGCTGCCGCCTTTCTACGAGCTAACTATTCAATACTTAATAGAAAACCCAGTTGCCGATAAAATTGTATATTTTTTACAACTGGGTCGATTTTAAAGATTTTTTTACCAACTGCATAAGAAGAAAATATTTTATGTTTTACGTTTTGCTTTTTAAAAAATACATTGTCTAGTTTGTATATTGAAAGTCGTTGATGGCGTTTTAATCAGGCAATTTTAACGATATTTTAAGATTCCCAAATCCTACAAGAAGTAACCTTTTCTGGTGGTGATATACTGGTGGTCGATATCTACATAATATTTTTTTAAATTGTTTGTATGGACAAAATGCTGCCCGATTTCTTCTTAATGATGTGCATATTTTTAATTTAAAAAATTTTCCTTCTAAACTCACCGGAGATTAAAGTATCATCTATATTTACATTTTTTAAATGAATGGTTAAAGTGACATGTACCTTTACACCCTACACACGACGTATGGAAATTCGTAGTACAAACGAGAAATTGGTGAATTTACATCAAATAGTGACCTCAAAAACAACTGAAAATTTCGGTTTTTAATTTTTTTATACTTTTTTTATTCTTTTAGTTGATATCAACCCCCCAATGACCGACTTTTTTTCAAATTTACAATGAAAGCTCAAATCAAAAAAGTTGTAACACAAAATCGAGTCATCACTAAGGTGATTCACCAATTAGACCGCTTGTACCGCGGTCATTGTGAATAATGTAGGGGGTAATGTTAAATATCTTAACTATTGATTATTTTTTTTTAAATGATAGGTCCCAAGTTCATTCACGACTCTCTTTATTTCGAATTACATCTCGGTTTCTCTCCCATTGACGCCCTTGTCTTAAAAAAACATGATTTCAAAGGTATTTCTGATAAATTAACTTAAAATAGACTCAAGAATTTCACATTAACAGTACACGATCCTATATTATTATCAAGATCTTATTACAATGACACGACTCTCCAAGTTGTTAAAACACTTCACTACGCACAGACGCAGTAATATCGTTTTCAACGGGAAAACTAATTAACTGGAGTAATTAGTCATTAAAGAGTTAATCACTTAAATCATTAAATGATCACACGTTGTTAAGAATAATGGATTGTGCCAACTTGCATGAGAAACCTCTGAACGTAGCCATCATCACGAGCTGATATATCTCCCTCCTAACTCCTGACCTTTCATTTCAAAACCGACAACATTTTATTAATTTGTTATCGTTGTAATACCTACTCGTACTTAGCACCGGGAAATTTTGGCTAACTCAGATCGCTCTTTTACAAATTAGAATCTATCTCTTTAGCGTTTCTCTACTTCCTTTTTCTTTATGTCCTTTACTTTATCTATTTTTTTGATTCTCTAGTTCATAAATACATCGAAATTAAAAATAAATTTTCATGGAGTGGTCGAAAAGCATACATGTTTATAAATTTTGTGTTTCTTTTTGAATTTTTTTTTTATTTCTCTTCTCTTTGTTTATGTTGTTTACATTCTTTTTTAAATATATAATTATATTCATAAGCAACCTCTTGTACATACCAACAAAACTTTAATATTTTATTCATCAAGTATACCTAATATCTGACTAAAAGTCAATATAATAGACAAAACAATACTTCATGTAATAAAACTGCTCATTCTGACTGGACAGCCAAAGACATGTAGACAAAAGTAATGTGTAATGTTTTTTAAAAAATAAATAAATAAAAAATCTGCAACCTGCAAGGGAGTTATTTTTCTTTTTCTGGTGGCCTCTCCTAGCGGAGGTTGACTGATATCAGGAAAATCTGCACGCTTCGTACTCTCGATGGGTCTTCTGATTCAACTTGATTAAGAAACTTCTAGACTTTTTTTTAATTGTAAATTTGGAACTCGATTAGAACAAACTCCTGAGTCTAGTCAATTAAGAGTGCCTACTCGACTAGATATTACTTTTTTTTGCATTAGCCTACACAGGTGACCCAGAGGAAAAAAATCTCTCAGGGTCTACGTCATATTTGGGGATGCTTTTTGGAGAGTCTTTTTAGGAAACGAAGGAGATGAGAAGATCTGGGAAGGAATAAGGTATGGGTGGGTAGGAATTTGGGGTTCTATGTGTCCAGGAATGACGGACGTATGGATCCATCCCTCCCACTGAGGTGCAAGGTGATGGGTCGAGAGAGTCCGAATGGAGAGGTCACAAAGTCTCCCTCAACCAGTCTCTCCTGATCCTGCCTGTCACGCATTAGGTGGGCAAACACGGCCTAGACAAATCTCACCCCATGAAAACCTCTGTTAAGTCACCAAACGTAGTGAAGCACTTAATGTTACTCAATGTATTGTTCTCAATGTACAATGTACTCAATTTACAAACGAATAAAGAAAACTTTAAAAAACTTCAAAAAACTCTACAACTATTCTTCAAAGTCAATCAAGTACGAGATGTCATTTCACTGTAGAGCCTCAAATTTTTAAACGGAAGAAAAATAATAAAACCACTATCATGTTGAATCTACCCTCAACAGTACATCTCCACTAGCTATTAAACTTGCAATGATTTGTTTGGCAATGATTTGCTACTATTTTAAGGACAATTAACAATTAGGTAGACAATTTGCCGATGAGTCCAGCCCTTATGATGCATATTATAGCAGCCCATTACACCTGGTATCAGGTTACGCCGGATAAACGGCATCAAAAAACAACACTATAATCTGAACACTGTTTTCAACAACGCGATTTGATTGCCTGCATGATTTCCTTGATACATTATTCATAATACTTTTATCATTGTTCATGATCCCTCGTTTGCGAATATGGTTTGCACTTTTCTGCTTTTTGCTGAAGAAAACTAAAGAATTGATATTATAAGGGCGTTATTTGCAGTTAATAGAAAAGTAATTAATTCTGATTATTCTGAAATTGATATCAAAACAACAGACTTTGATTTGATCAGTTTATTTACAATCTGACACTGCCTTCTAACGGAAGAGTGGCGTAACCCACTAAAATTATTGAAAAAATGAATGAGTCTTCATTGTAAGGGGTTTAATAATAATATTTGATACATATTTATACTTCATCAAAAAAATATTTTACCCAAAAATATTAATTTCACTGATAGACCCATAGTTCGTTTAGTAAATTAATCTGTGAGCATTTTTTGACGTATTTGGGCAAGCGTAATTTCTGCGTTGACAAAACCATATTTTTATTAGCAGTGTCACAAACCATTCATAACAGAAAACTATTCTCTAATTAGCAACAAGTTTAAATTATTATGAGAATACCCATCAATGTAAGATATCTTCTTCTTCAATAAATTGAATATTAATTTAGAAGTTTACAAAAAAGTCAATAGGTATTCTATATAAATAAAATCGGATATATTTAGCCGATACACTATCTACGTTACAAACCAGTTCTTCGATCGATTGTTTCCAATGAAAAAGGTAGTTGCCTATAATATGAAAAAAGTTAGTCGCCAATAATATTGTTATTTCCGAAATTTTGAAATACGAGATTAACAAATATGATGGTTTAATAAAAGGTGGCAGTGGCCTAATTGGATAAGGCTTTCATCCCAGTAAGACGAGAGGGTCTGGGTTCGAGTCCCAGTTGCGACCGGTTTCATTTATTTTTCTGTGTCTTGTTTTCTTTCGTATTTTCGTTTAGATTATTAGCGTTATCTTCTTCTTCAATGATACCTAAAAGTAATCCACTTTATCTCTATTTTGATATGAATAAAAAAACAAACACACTACACAGACAACAATCCTTTAAATTTACCTACTAGTATTGATTGATATGAAATGAGAAATTTTATTTACGTGCTCCTTGGTTTAGTATTCCCGGGGGCATATGATCAGCTTTATATTAGTTTCTCCAGCAATGCCAATGCTATTATAAACCACACGTATAAGATGGTGAGAATACACATACAAACATACATCCATACGATTATATTCCAAGGGGCGTGTTTTAATCGTAGCTGATATTAATTTAGCAAGAAGAATAAACATATTTTTTACTCTAATTTGATAATGCCGATTGTACAGTTTGATGATATTTATTATCTTAGATGTATAATTAGAAGTCAATTCAAATTAAACAAACAAATACAAGTAGTGTAGTGAGCTGGGGAGCTGCATACAAAACAAATCTACTCCCTGTTGAAATTGTGAAACGTCTAAATATAAAAATTATATTGAAAAAACCAAGAGATTTTCCAACACACCTTATTTTTGAAGAATTTAAAGTATTAAAATGTATTGATCTAGTTCCAAAAAATATAATAATTCAAATAATAAAAGAAAAACAAAATCATAGCTTTTTAACTGAAAGTCGTACTCGTCAAAAACATATATTTCCAACACAAAAATGAAACACCACATTTGCACAACATCATTACACATATCTAGGAAAAAAATACTTCAATAGCCTACCTGAAAAGATAAGAACAATCGAAGACGATAAATGCCCACTAAAAGCAATTATTAAAGAGCAATTCAAAATAAAAACAACAATTTGATAAAATTATCTTCATTACTTACATAACTTTTTAATTTGTTTTTTTTTTAAGTTTAAATTATAAGATACAAAATATATTTTGTAAATATATTTTAAATATATTTTCATCCCGATGCTCGTCCCTCTTCTAATCACAAGCGTCTGCTTCCATAGAAGAGAAATATCATTTAAAAAAATAATCAGTGAAAATTTATTTTTTAAAAAAAAGAAGTTATTTTGAAATATAAATATTGTGTTATTTTTGCTGTATAAATAATGTATCTTATGTAATAAATAAATAATAAAAAAAAATTTAAAAAAATGTGTTTTATAATTTGAATTAAACGACGACGGTTGAAATTTTGGGATGATATGCTACGTATCCATTAAATGATTCACTGACTTAGCGCAAATTAAATGTCTTGTTTAGCTTTTTATCACATTAGACAACCAACACGAGATCATACTCAGTCTGTTATGCACTTGGAGCTTAATCTAAGAGAACTAAATATACATTAAGTATTATACATTTCCCCGCATTTCCGCGAAAAACTTTTCACCCAGCGATTTATTTAACTTCTCAAACTCGTGAGAATAAAAAGCTCGGCGAGAAAAACTACAATATAAGGAGATTCCTTCATTCGTAAGCCGTTCCAGCACAGGTGAGGGGGAGGGGGGAAGTGCATGCGCCTGAATTATGTGCTGAAAAGAGATAGCTCAAAGAAAATGCAAGGGTGTAGTTTGGATAAGGGAGAAGGAGGTAGTTTTTCTTCATTTCATATAATATCAGGACCGTGGGTGGTAAGTTGGGTTTAGGTTGTGGGGGTTGGGGGATGGGGGGATGGGGGGAGGGATGGGGAGGCATAACTTTGTAAGTCCGCACAGCGTGGCTCGGCATACTGATTAATATATAATAAGAGCGTTGTCCAGCCTACCTACATACCGTTGGTCCTGCACTGCCTATACTACCTACACCCATTTCAGCATATACACTGGGCTTGAACGCTGATATTATTATTTTGATGAACTGCGTTGTTTGAAGAAATCTCCTTCAATCCAAAATTTATTCGGTCATTTTTCTAAGTTATTTTCAAATTACCTCCTATCGTACCTAAATAGTGACAGGGACTGACTTTACTTTTCAGCGGTTGTAAGCAATGAAGATCTATTCTAAGTTACTTAAATAGAGGATTTTCATCACGCCTGATATATTTCAACTTATTTAGAAGAATCTTTAAAAAATGTACTTACATATTCAATTACGAAAATGATCTTTCTGCCACGCTTCTTGAGTAATATTTTTCATAAACGAAAAATGCCGACTGAATTAATTAAAGTTTGCGTTAGCAATTAATATTTTCCACACATTGCGAGTGAGTCCAGTTTCAAATCTAAGAAAAGCGTAGATATAAATAGAATTTGCACATAAATCGCGTTATTCTCAGCAATATTGATATCTACAGTTTACAAAGCATAGATTTATCTCTAAATCTAAAATATTACCAAAGGATTTGGACAAAAAACACTTGTTATTATTTTTATTTTTAACTTTATTAGTAAAACATTAAATTGTAATATTTAAATAAATTAAGACAATATTAGCGAAACTCTATCGAAAATCTGGAGAGAGTCAGAAAAAGTTATTGACACCTCTGAGACAGCCGCTGTAGCTGTGGCCCGGAAAGTCGAAGGTCCTGGGTTCGTGTTTCAGTTGAGTTTTTTTTTTTTACAAATTACAAATCTCTTCCATACATACCAAAGTTTAGGTTTCAGTGAAAAACATTTGGATCCTTGATCATGTTAATCATCTAATTGTCTCCGTATCAAATTTGATGATTGTAGAGTGATATTTTCAACATCTAATATCCAGACGCCCTGAAGTGGTAATATTCATTTTATGGATATTTAAGCATTTTACATGACAGCTTAATTCCCATTAGAGGCTCTTTTACAAAACGCTGTCTAGTCTAGAACGATTAAATAACGTACCATTTTCACTTAATTTTAATTAAATTGATTAATTAACCAGTTAAATTCAAATAATCTTAATTGATAGCTCCAATTTGGATACTGGGAGTCAACAGAATAAGAGGTGCTCCACAACTCTAGAAAATTTAATTTATTTTTTGTAAAATATCTTTTAATTTATTGTGGTATTTTATGTGATAAAAAAATAATAAAATTCGTTGAAAATATGACGATAATTTGTATATTAAAACAGTTTTAACTTATTTTATTTTTACCGTTATCGGTTTCAGCCTATTAAGGCCATCTTTAGACTTCAGGTTTCAGAAGTCTTAATAGGTAACCAAAAAAATATAATATGTGGCTAAAATTTTAAAACGCGTATATAATATTATTGTAGTGGATTCCATCACGAATTGCCTATATTAAAGAAATATTTATATGACAATATATAATATCTAAAATAATATATATTTTTGCGAATTTTTTAACTTGAGGGAAATATGTAGACGACGAGAAAAATATACCCTAGCCTAGTGTTTAAACGGTTTAATATAGTCTTTTAACGCAACTAAAATCAGTTCTAGTAACACTTTTTTTATTCTAAATTTTGGTCAGTGCAACGCAGGGAGAATTTCTCCAGGGCAACGCAGGGAGAATTTCTCCAGGGCAACGCAGGGAGAATTTCTCCAGGGCAACGCAGGGAGTATATCTCCAGGGCAACGCAGGGAGTATTTCTCCAGGGCAACGCAGGGAGTATTTCTCCATGGCAACGCAGCGAGTATTTCTCCAGGGCAACGCAGGGAGTATTTCTCCATGGCAAAGCAGCGAGTATTCTCCAGGGCAACGCCGGGAGAATTTTTCCACTCTTTAACAAAGCTCAAACAAACTTTTTTTCTGCACGGGAATAAAAATTGAATGCCAATTTTTTAATGGAAATAAAGTTTAATAAAAACATTTTTGAAGTAAAACTTGTTTACGCACGCTTGACTTGGGGGGTAAGCTGGCGAATGCGTGACAAGAGCGTTACGAAAGGTGAGGCGAACGCTTCGTATATTTCTGTAGGGGCCATAGAGAGGTGCGAGCACACATTTTCTTTCTCTCATAGCCAGTTACGTTACACAGTGCAGGTCTATTGTCTGTATCACACTGTAGGAGCAAGAGAGAGTAGTGCGCGCGCACATTTCCTTCTCTCTTCCTTTCATATAGATGGAGCAGAAGTTTTCCTTCAGTTGTGTGGTCTAAAGCACACTCGTTTTTTTAAACCTTATGTTACTTTCATCAGAGATAATTTCTATCGAAGATAATTAAAAATGTAATAAAATTTTAAAAATTTTGTTTTATTACAGGTACTTAATAATCATTAAATATTCGATAATTATTTCTTTTACCAGCGTCTAGTTTTAACTTCCTGAAATTTATCCTGGGTTCAGTTTTAACGAGCTTGAGACGAAATTCAATGGTCGGCAAGAACAGATTTATTTATTAAGTTCCATTACTTGGTTTAAACTGATTTAATTACATTGTTAAAAGCTATGCACATCCCAATAGCACTTTCATTAATATAATAATTGTTAACACTCTGCAAATGTTTCAAGCAATTAATAAATAAATAAAAAATGATTATTTAACAATTTTATTAACATTATATTTAACTAAATATAATGTTAATAAATGAAGAGAATGAGTGTGCATAACTATGCACACTCATTCTCTTCATAAACTTTTTACGCGTCCAGGCATCTATAACAGAACTAAAAAGTACCTACCTGCTTTTGTATTTGCGATTAAGTTTTTTTTTTATTGTTTCATTAGTGTTTACATCTTACAGTTTAGCCATTTTTTTAAACTACCGTACTAGGTTATTGCTCGTATTGTGGTAGCCATGAGAATGTAGTGAATGATTTGTTTAGATACTTAATATTAAACCAAAGATAACGAAACTAAATTTGTTGGTTCAATTAGATATACAAATACGTCTACTATAAAACATAAAATCGTTAAATTTAAGCATCTCTGGAACAGTGATGGTGGTAAATAGTAGAGTATTTGATCAGGGTCCTCAGTCCTCAGTAGTTGTGAGTTCTCACAGTGACAGTGACAGGTCGCGGCGCAAGTGTCCCATAATTACGCAATTTCAAATAATTTCCCAAGATGTTAATTGCAGCTTTGTTTCCACCTATAAGTAAGTAATGGCTGGGAATCAAGTGAAGCGAACACTTAAGAGCTTAATTTATGGGAACTGTCACTTACAAATTAGTTCTTCACTGACGCCGATGATCGCGGTGATCTATTAGCTCTCCTCCTACTTGCCCTCCCCCTTTCCCTTCACCACTCCCCGCCAAGTTAACTCTTCACTCCAGTCTCCAGTCGAGAGAGATCAAGCGCCGGTATTATTATTTTTGTATTCATATTTATAATTGTTTTTTAAGCACGAATTTACGAGCAACTTGAAAGATGGATTTAGATGCTGGGTCATACTCGCTTACCTACAAGCTGACGTACACATTTCTTAAATATTTCATACATGATGTTAATATATAGAATATTTTATATGCGATGACAACAGACAAGAATCTGAATTTAATAAAAATTTACATAAAAATGTTGTATTTGATGACAATAGACAAGAATCTGCATTTAATATTTTGTATATGATGACAATAAACAAAAATTTATATTACATATTTTATATCTGACGACAACAGAAAAGAATCTACATTAAATATTTTGTATGTGATTCCATCACACAAGAATTTAGATTAATTTTTTTATATGTAATGACAATAGACAAGAATATACATCAAATATTTTATATGTGATGACAATAGAAAAAGAATCTACACCAAGTATTTTTTTTATATGTGGTACAACAGACAAGAATCTACAATAAATAATATTTTGTCAGGTATCTAACAAGAAAGCTATCAAAACATCGGTGTGGTCAAGAGATGGTAATAAACGCGTTTTGAGTAAATCTTATAAAATTAGCCTTCAGTTGCAAATAAAGGTAAATATTTTTAATTTTATTGAAGCACAGGATATGGGTAATTAATGTTATGATACAGTTCAGTTTTTTTTTAATATGTCAAGGACAAAGGGTTGAGTGTAGCCATTTTATTCAGGCAAAAAATTTCTCATCTTTATTTCACATATCTAACTCCTGTCTTCAAATACATATGTTGTGATTTTTGTGCGTTTTTTTTCGGTAAACAATGTTTAACATTGTATTACATTTTAAAAAAAAATGAATATATTCTTACTACTACTAAGAAGAAATAATTATTTTTATATTCAATCAAATAAGTTAACAATGTTAATAAATTAAATTGGGTCAATATTACATCAGGAGTTCCACAAGGATCAATTTTGGGTCCTCTCCTGTTTAATATCTATATTAATGACATTACGAGTTGTTTTAAACACTGCAAGGCAATTTTATATGCAGATGATATGAAACTATACCTTCCAATCGATGATATCGCGTGCTGCTTAAAAATACAGGAGGACCTTAATAATCTCAGCGAATATTGCAAAATTAACTGCTTGTTCCTAAACATAGATAAATGTTACTCAATATCATTTACGAGAAATAGGACCAAAATAATATTTAAATATTCAATAAACAATGTCGATATTAAAAGAAAAGAATCAGTTCGGGACCTGGGTGTTACCTTAGATTCCAAACTTACATTCCAATTACATATTAATAACATTGTCACTAAAGCCACCCAAATGTTAGGATTTATACTACGAACATCAAAACTATTTTATTTTCTCGATACATTTATTTTGCTTTATTATACCTATGTTCGTCCGCACCTAGAACACGCCTCACAAATTTGGAATCCAAGATATATAACATATGTTCATAGAATCGAACGTGTTCAGGAAAAATTTCTCTCCTACATAAATTTTCGGTCGTTTTATGCATTCCAATCAAATGAAGATATTCGTCAATTCTTTAAAATCCCGAAATTAAATTGTAGGAGAATTATTTCTGATCAATTGTTTTTGTACAGAATCCTAAATAATACGATATCTTCCCCGTATCTTTTACAAAAAATAGATATTAGAGTTCCTGGTCGCAATGGCAGAAACGTATCCCTTTTTTATAACAGCCGCTCCAACACCAACTACTTACAAAATGAATTCATACATCGAGCCTGCCACTATCATAACACACACCTCACATATACAGACATCTTCAATATAACTTTCAACAAATTCAAAGCAACACTATCAGATAAATGTAATGCATCACAACACACCACTTAACATCCATATTTATATTTATTTATTATATTATTAATCAGATTCCTTTTCCTAATTTGCAATATATTTTCATATTCCCTAATTACATAAAAATCATCCATATACTCCTATAAGATCATAAGCTTACCCTTTATTGTGTTTTTCTATATTTTATCATGCATTATTTAAGTATTTAGCTTCTCCTTACTATTTTTTTTTCTTAGTTTTTCTTTATGTTTAATTTAGCTTCTCTTAACTATTTTTTTCTTAGTTTTTCTTTATGTTTTTCTTGTCAGCGAAAAAAAAAACAAATTTTATCAGCGAAAACATGTTTTTAGGCTTACTGTTTTATTTTAGCACTCTTTATTTTTATGCATCTTTGTAAAGCTGTTTGTTTTCCAAATAAAGATTATTATTATAACACTGGTACTCGTTGGGTCACGGTGCATTCTGTCGGTGCAGATAATTAGTTTAGATAATAAATACATTGTACAGAAATAAAAAAATACTTTTTTGTTAAACGAGAATAATTAGATATCAGATCCATAACGCAACAAAATTCCAACCTCTAAACGTTTATGAAATTATAAACCGATTTGGTTGGATTTAATATAATCTATTCGGGGTATTCCTCCTTGGCGTGGCCGTGGGTCACCTGATAGGGATAGAGACCTAATTTTGGCATAATAGGTAAAATTCATAAGGCCATCAATCACCCCCTGTACTTTACACGACAGTGAGCAGGTAAGGTCCGGACCTTATTTCACCACTAATTATAATTGTTATGCCCAGCTTTGTCTGGCGCCCAACGCCCAACAATAAGGAACGGACCCATTACGTTTTTTTACTAATCTAGAGCGTTTTCTTCTCATTTGAAATTACCTTATTGGGTAGGTACTAGGAACTTGGTTTCTAATAAGCAGGCTGTGTTATTTATTGCTAATCTGATAGCTTTGATTTTTACATAATTACATAGGCAAATAATAAAATTAATTTATCTACGTCTAGAAAAGATTTTAAGGAAGGTAGGTACATATTTGTTGTTTAAATACCTACTACATCTTTTATTTCACAAATAAACTTGTAGAAGATTGTCGTAATCTAGGCTAATATTCACACTAGCACGAGACATTTATGTTCTGAGAATAAGTTACAACTTTAGTTTTAGTAGGTACTATAGGTACCCTGAACGCTAATTGGTAGGTACTAGACATTATTTGAAAGGCATAAACAAATCATTGTTGACATACAGAAATAATGCAGTATGTACCTACATTATGTTATTTTCATTAAATCACAGCATTATATACACGCAAGAGATTTAGGACGGGTTGTTTAAAAAAATTTGACGAATTCCTCAAATATTTGGAGTCAATTTCTAAGTTCTAATCAAGTTCTGCTATTACATCATTATAGGCCGGTTGATTCATTAATCTGAAATTATCACAGAACTTACACAGAACGTGAAAATTAACTCGTAAATTTTTTTGAAACAACCCATCCATCTGGTCTTACTGCTGCCCTGTGACAACTATGACGACTGAGCTATGCTGCTAACCATCAAACCTACCATATTCCTATAAAGTTTATTAAAATTTTGTAAGATTTTCAAACGAATTTTTACATAATTTCTTCCCGTTTTGTTGTAGACAGTAAAAAGCCCTTTTTTGTTTGGGGCATGTGAGGCTGAAGTTAGTAGGAAGGGGAAGAAGATGGGGAAAAGAATCGTAGGGAAGTACCTGGCTGTTCAGACCTCATCACCAAACACAGCTAAAGACATTTAAAACAACTCTGTAATCTCCTTCATCTTCTTTTTGAACTCTTACTATGGAGTATGGAGCCTTAAATGTAACTAAATCATATCTAGCATCCTCCTCGTTAATACCCGATACGGAAAATACTGTCCCGTGTCCCTCTGTGGTGTGTGATATGTGGTATGTGTAGTATGTGTGGTGTGTATTGGTTCGTAGTTTGTTCGGCAGTCTGCTCACGCGCCGGGAACATGTTCGCTCGGTTAAGCAATAATTATAGTCGGGAACTACTGCAGCTCTGCAAGGGTTACGACCCTGCTTTACATCGCGTCCTAGGACCACCACACTCACATCCCTCCCCACTAGAACAGGGTTGCCAAAAGTGGAACGATCCTAAAATATTTAACACAATTGCTAATAAAATTTACGTTATATAATATTATATTATTTCGCAACCACCTATGGTCTGGATTCTTAAAATACCTGAATAAAAACCCTCGACTCTGTGGAGGAATGGGAGGTCCGTTTGGTAGATTCTCCAATATTAACGAACGGATTGCTATCTTGAGAACTCGGGTGTCTGGTGAGTTTGCTATCCCTGCTCTGCCGGTATTTCAATGGAAGTTGCTCCGAGGAACTAGTGTCATCTATTCCTTCGGCACCGGAACACGGTCGGTCTACGGTCGGGAAACACACCAAACGCGGGCCAAACGTTTGTAGGCAGTCACATGAAAAAGTTTTTTTCCTCAGGGCCTCCTGTGTAGAGTCAATGTAAAAATATATATAGAGTGCATTTCATACGCGGTAGAAGTGAAACTTCACCCACACAATCTCAATCAATAGGAGATTTGAAAAGTGAGCTCATAATCAAAGCGGGTAGGTACCTGGTGTAGTAGGTAATCTCATTGTTATCTCATCCTCTCGCAGGCTAAATCCCATAGATACTCGTATATGTGTGTTGTCTCTTTTTACAGTCATTTCCGTTTCACAACTGTGCTGAAGAAGTTTCACTTCAAAAAGTACTTACGTATAATACGCACTAACGAAATGATTTTTATAAGTCTTGGGTAAAGTTTTTTTCTCAAACGTTGATACGTTGACGTATCATTTTTAGTAGATCGTTGCATTACCCACATCTCTGCAATTTCAAAATGAAATTTCAATGGTATTTTAAAACGCTCTACTAATGGCCTACGTGTATGCAGTGGACGAATATTTGCAATTTGTGACTCCTGAGTATCAAGCACGATCGATCTATAAAGGATATATAGATACTGTCGATAACTTACCTACAAACCACAGTTCACGTAGAATAAACCAAGAAGTAGACTAGAAGGAGAAGACTTTGAGAGTCGTCGTGAACTGTTGTTTGTTCGTTGACGATTTGCAGTCATGCTCGCTAACAATGATGATTTACCGAAATTGTCTATTCGTTGTTAGATACCCTGGTAATCACATTACATTTGTTCTGAGGTATTATTATGAAGGTAAGGTATGGTTTGGTTTATAAATTCCTATTAAGTGTTTTTATAATGTCTAAAAATGCAATCTTTAATAAGATAAAGTCAGCGAAAAATTATATTTTTACAGTTTAATGCTAATAACACAATAATGTCTATGATGTTAAAAATGGTGCATTTTTATCACAAATCAATACATCTTTTACTCAGGTGAATTAAACGTTGTTATTTCATTAGTTTCAATCAAATCAGTAAATAATAAAGGTATTGAAGATCTACATGAATGGAAGGTAGCTACTGAAGCCTTTTGTACCAAAACTGTGGGTTTATGTGAATACCGCACAAACGTCCTAACTACTCCTCGACCGTCTGGAGTCAGACTGTTGCATCCCCAATAGGGTATATTGTTAGGTTGAAGGTAGTGAGGAGGGGAAGACCATAGTTGCCAGAAATACACTATATTACATTATTATTTTAACTTATAAATTGTGAAGTAACACAAATGAATCAAATATAATTTACTTACGCAAGCCGGGATTTGAACCCGCGACCGCGATTCATTGTTAAGATGAAGCCATACAAAGTAATGCAAAATCATACAAAATTATATGTTTTTGTTTTGAAAATTTGATCGCTTAGAAGTATTATAGATGCTTGAATTTTTTTTACTGTCCTAAAACGGGAATCCTTCTAGTTGGGCAGTCAAAACATTTCTTAAATAATATATACTATAAATGTATAATCCTTTACGAAATAAATTTTAAAAAAAAAACAGTTTAGATTATTATTGTTAACTTATTCTAATATAAAATAAAAATAAAAAAATACTGCGTATAGAGCATGTCTTGGTCCTTAAAAATATCGGTCATTTTTTTTATAAGTCTTTCAATAAGCCAAAAAAAAATAAAGTATAAGGTCTATAAAAAACACTTTCAAGTCCAAACTCTCCTATTTATAAACCTCTTTTCGGATATAGTTTTATTGTTTAATGTGGCAAATTCAGTTTCTTTTATGATAATCGCGAAAAAAATTAAATTTACTTCCGAACCTTACAAAATAAAATACAATATGCATTTTCGCGTTGTTATTTTTGACATCACGGGGACAATACGGCAATCGAATTTCAAATTGAACCTTATACCGTCCACCGAAGAACTACCAACTAGCCACAACTTTTTTCACGTGTATTCACGGGCGGGAGTTGCCACCCCTGGCTAAGGCTAAACCGCTGTAACCTCTCGCACGGCTGGTCGGGAGCTGAAGGCGGTCCATCAGTGGCTCATCATGTCCGCAAGCTGTCTGCGAACTGGCAGTCACCGAGATATGTATCTGCCCTGTACCTTGTACCCTTTAACTACCCTATGCACAGGAGAAAGTTAGGTCGACACGGTACACAGGACATAGAACGAATGGCATTCCTTGTTATAAATAGTGACTTGACTTGACAATAGTGTCAGGCCCTTTCCCCGAACTAACTGTAAAGAGAAGAATTTGTCGAAACCCTTTGATATCTAAAACAAGATTTTTCGTTTGCGAATCAATCAACACTTTGAGGTTTGAGTTCACTACTGCAGCGGAATACTTTATTTATTTCTATTCGTATACATACCTACAGTTTACAGATTACATAGATGTATATATATACAGCTTACAGATTACATAGCTAATATGATACAGACGACCTCCGTAGTCCATTGACTAAGACTCTTGACTCACAATCCGGAGGTCGCGGGTTCGAACCCGGCGTGCGAAAATAAATTTTATTTGATTAACTTGTGTTATTTCACAATTTATTCATTTAAAATAATATATAGGTAGTATATTTGCGGCACGTTCCATAGTGGAAGAGATACTATCAGTATCGCCCTGGTGTTAAGACCGCCATTCAGAATTGAAACGTTGCTTGAAAATGGCTTTAGCCGTGTTTGGTGTCCAGATCTGAATAGCTAGGTACTTCCCAACCTTCCTCTTCCCCACCTCCTTCCCCTCCTCACAACCTTTCAGCATCACAACATACCCCAATTGGGGATGCCATAGTCTCACTGGCTCCAGACGGGAGCAGTTGAGATTCTTGTGCGGTATTAACTGTAAAAAAAAAAAAAGATTACATAGATAATAAGTACCAGTGTTAATAATCAGTAACTCGTGTAAATGGGTTAGTACCTAGTAGTGTTTTGTGAACGCCTCACTAGGAGAACCTGTGCTGAGGTGTTAACATGTTTTAGATAATGTTATTCTGCCTCATCGTTATACTTGGTCGATGTTCTGCCATCATAAGTAAAAATACACCACCGTCCTTGAGACTCCAAAGAGAGTACTGTGGCTCTACCCATGGCAGCAGTATTGTATATTAGGCTAGCAGCAGACAAAGTCGGTACATCGTAATATTATACAGACACAATGTATTGAAAAGAGAAGAAAGGATACAACCTAATTAAAGTTTGTTGAAAAACAAATGTCACAATTCAAAATTCAAACGATGTTTTAAATTGCTTTAGTCGTGTTTGGTGACTAGATCTGAAGAGCCAGATTTTCCCTACCTTTCTCCACCCTATCTCCTTTCCTTCCCACTATCTTCACCCTCACAACACACCTCAATTGGGTATGACATAGTCTTAATGGCTCCAGACGGTTGGGAGCAGTTAATACGTACAAAAAAACAGTAGGCACGATAACTTCAAGAAGCTTTTTGTGTTTTAGTTTACTGCTATTTAAATTTTTAACCACACTCACTTAAAATCGCGTTCAAATAATATACGATCTCAATGGCTAAAACTAAAATACATGAAATTGAAACAAGAAAGAAAAGACTTTAAAAAACGTCAACACTTTTTTTTGTACTATAAAGAGATCGTTTCCTTTTTAGGTTGTGCCTTTGAATTCATGAAACCGGCATGTCGGTCTGTTTGGGTAAGGTCCAATTATACGTTTAACAGTTTTTGGTTACCGGTTCGTCCCTAAAGCGCCACGAAATTCCCCTTTACGTGAATCATAGCAATTTCGTCCGGGAATTATCATTTACGGTCTCACAGATAAAATAATTATAGAGTCTGGTGATTGATGCCGGTAGCTGCCCACTGCCCGCTGCCTTCAGCCTTTGCTCGCCGCCATTCTGGACCCGAAAGGCCGCGGCGTTCTAGGTATTCCAATTTTAAATATTTGGAAAAAACGTCGATTTTGGCTCATTATAATTAAAACGTTTGACCCGTGCGGCAGAAAATAAAAAAAACAGTAATCATGCAAAGATTTAATGCGGTTTGGGTAAAAAGGCGGAAATATTAAAGAAACAGAAGACGATACAAAAGCTGCACTTGATTCCAAATTCATTTTTACTTATAAATAAGAGCTTTATTTTTGTGAAACAGTGCCATTTTTGGGGAACGTGATTTATTATTTATTTTAATCAATTATTAACACTCTTTTTAGGGGCTTTTGTACGGATATACTAAATATGATATAACTCTTATGAACATAGAAAACGTGCGAATTTATTTGGCATTCTATCATTAGCTTTGTAGGTTCAAGACGGAGAATCAAGTTGCCTTCTAACTAAGTCAAAAGAAAATTTAAAAAATATGCTTATGAAAGTAAAAGATGGGAAGGAGAATTGAAAGAGGAAGATTGGGAAATTGCTATCTCCTTAGATCTGGTTGATCTTTAGACCTAAAACAGCTACTTAAAGAAACGTTTCGATTCTGAATGGTGGTCCCTCACCAGGCGATATTAATAGTGTTTTTGTTAGCAAAATCTATATAACGCACAAGACTCCCAGCCACTAGTCCAAGAGTTACTGAGCCTTTGGGATCGCCCATGCGGGGAATTTTGTGAAGCTAGTGGGAAAAGGGACGATATGAGAAAGAGGAAGGTGGGGAAGCATCTGGCGATCTGGCTATTAAAGTCTGGTCACCAAACACGGCCAAAGCCGTTTCAAGCAACGTTTCGATTTTGAATGGTGGTCGTTCACCAGGGCAATAGTGAATGAATCTACCACTATGAAAAAACAGGAAAAATCATTCAGTACGAGGCAAAATAATGAATACATCATGCGCGTATAATTATTATTGCACTTAAAACCTACATAGAGGTATTCGTGAAATGCGTGATCCCTAAAACTAGAACCACTTTCACCAACGACAATTTTGGTTCATCGTTTCTAAAATATACAGTGCTTTTAGCAACGATATAAAATCAAATAATGCTATAGCCCTTTTTACTGTCGTATACGTGACCAGCGTTGGATACTTGAAAAGGGGCGAATTTTCTTGAAGGAATACAAGAGTTTCTAATGATGTTAAACATTAAAAAAATACTAATATAACAAACATAAAAATTAAAAAAATAAAAAATAAAAATAATTTTAAAAAATACCGTCGAATTGATAACCTCTTCCTTTTCGAAGTCGTTTAAAAATAATATTATTTTCAAATTTCTGTCATATTATCTATATTAAATTCAAATGTGACCATAAACATCTACTAATCAAGATAAGTACCTAACAAGATTAACCTGCGTTAAAATTTTTATATCATAGAAAATAATTGGTGTAAACTTACACTTATTCTAATCTTACTTTTTAATATATTTTATTGTTTCTATTTCTTGGGCATCTATGTAAACATTTCAAGACATTTTGTTTTGAAGGGTTTTATTTCGCGTATTTTTTTTTATGAATACCGCACAAGAGTCCCAACTGCTCCCGTCTGAAGCCAGTGAGACTATGGCATCCCCAATTGGGGTATGTTGTGAGGCTGAAGGTAGTGGGGAGGGGAAGGAGATAGGGAAGAGGAAAGTGGGAAAGTACCTAGCCATTCAGATCTGGTCACCAAACACGGCTCATGCCATTTCAAGAAACGTTTCAATTCTGAACGGTGGTCTTACACCAGGGCGATACTGATAGTATCTTCCACTATGGAACGTGCCGCAAATATATACTATATATTATTTCAAATGAATAAATTATGAAATAACACAAATTAATCCAATAAAATTTATTTGCCACGCCGGGATTCGATCCCGCGACCTTCGATGTGCGAGTCAAGAGCTTTACCGGTGGACTACGCCGGCCGAATACATTTGTTACTTAATTTTTCTCTACCTTGTTTTAAGATTGCTAGTGAATGACACCGATGGGTTGAAGTAGGAAAAAAATTGTTATTCAGTATCTTTTTAATTCATATATGTACCTATATTTTATTTTATTTTCCAGTGTGTTTTTTTCTTGTCTTGTTTCTTATGTTTTCAACAAAATATTATTTTTCTAGTTCTTCCATTACAATTTAAATCGTGTATGACTACCATAATTCAGGCATGAGCCTAAAGTACTATCGAGTACTTAGAATTTATGAAATATTTTTAAATAAAAAATATTTACGTGTATATATAGGTACTGGTGTAACCAGGCATTGCAAATTATCTCTGCTATGATGCCTTACGCATACGTTAGCCAAATTATTTGTACTGTCTTTATTAACTGCTTAGCTTGCTCGTTGTTTTAACTAAATGTGTAATTTTTCTATTTTTGAAACTGATAATTCGTGGTGGAAGTCCATTATAATAGATTATAATAAAACAAATAAAAAACTTTATTCCACTTAATTTTATTTGACCGTAGGTTAGAATTAATTTTTGAATGCTGCCTTTTCTTATACATATAGTATCGTTCTGCTACTTATTATTCTTCTTGTAAGATATTTGTCCATAATTATTTAGGGCGAGGCTTCATCGCTATAAGGCCCTTGGATTCCACACTCAATATTAAAATCCAATCAAAGCTTCGCTAAGAGACATGCAACCAAACGATTACCGATCGGAACCTTATTATAAATAGATAACCTACTTTTAATAATCACCATTGTGTGTATCCAAATTACTACAAAGAAAGGTCAGAATAATGATTGATTCATCCAAATAATGGATCAGTACATAATAATAATTATTATTATTATTGGATGATTTTTATAGCGCCATTTTCGTGAGAAAATCACCTCAAGGGCGCTTTATAAATTAATTTATACATTTAATCTATACCTATATACTACAAGTGGCTTATATTATAACTAAGATTGATAACTAATGACTTACAACTAAGACTTCTATGACTAGTGATTTAGAACTATACTTATTTTTATAACCGAGTTTGTACATGTAATTGCAAGCCATAATACAATACGAAACAATCAGAGCAGTATTGTTACTGCTCTATTTGCATTATGATTTGCAACTGTCTTAAAATTAGTTATTTACGACTAACATACTTATTTACGTTTATAAACACATGTTGTTATGTACATATTACTTATCTACCTCTTTAGGCAGTTAAGGTAACTTGATAAGGCTTTTATTTAAAGCTTCAATAAAATTAAACCAAATGAGGTTTCTTAGAACTTTCATTTAATTCAAAAGAGCCACCCACATGTGTGAAAATTACCTTTTTAGTTAATCCGGTCGGTGTAATTTGTTCTCTTTTCGGAACATCTCCTACAGCTCTCATAGAAATCGTTGTCTCCGTTACTATCATAGTGAGAAATATGATATAATCGGTGGTAGAAAGAGAAAATACCACGCTTTATATTCAAATATAAAAGTTAACAACAGAATAAGTAAAATATAGTCCTTTATGAAATCAAATTTTCCAACCGCAAAAGAAAATTATGAAACTTTGGAATTTTTTTATTATTTATTTTTACACGGAACGACAAAAAAATGAGGTGACAATTAAGTTTATAATACATTTATAGAATAAAATATGTATGTGTTTTTTTTTCCGTTATCAGTATCTTTAGTTAGAAAAGACGTAAGGTGAACTATTTCTAAAACTTTTTTATTGTACGCAAAAATTTTGAATTTCAAACATTATATGCGTATTTTAAAACTAACTAAGCAGAGAAGATGGACCGCCAAACAACTCGGTTTTGGCAAACACTCTTTGCCTCAATCACATTCATACATCGTCTCATACATACTCTTCTATTATTCTGACTTTTGACATAGCCCGACTCAAGTATCTGATTCACTTAATGTGCCATGTTTTCCTCAGGCGTCCCCGACTTCTTCTACCATTCGCATTTGCGTCATATATTCTTCTTACACTACTTTCTTCGTTTATTCGCTTCGTACCCAAACCATCTTAGGTCCCTTTCTTAATCTTACACATGTGTATTTTTTTTTTTTTTATATTTATTAATTTCATCGCCCTTCCACGAATAGTGTAAAATGAAGAGACACAGTTTAAATAAAAAAGCTGAACATAAAGAAATAAGCATCATATGAATAGTAGGTATAAATATACGAGTATTTAATTTTGATTTATAAAATTTTAAAGTGTATTTTATCACCTTTTTAAAAACAGCTTTTAGCCTTCGGAGACGTTCAAAAATATTCCATTTATTTGGATTTTGTTGTAAAGCTGAAATATTTTGACTCTCTGACAAAATAAATGAGAAAATTTTAATGGGTCGTACTTGCGGGAGGTTTACAGATTTGTATGGATATTAGACTTTTATATTTAATTATTATATTTTATATTTATATTAGACGCTCGTGAGGAAAATTATTATATTCCTGTATTATCAATCTCAGTACGTGTGTACCTTTAAGGAAAACGCTGATTTTGATAGAAAACTAAATTGGATCTAAAATCTGAATAACATGTTATGAAACTCACATGGTAGTTTTATTATTTGGTTGCAAAACCAGTTCCGGAGATGCTATAGGAACTTGTATTTCATTCACACCAGCATTGTTGGGCGTTCACGGGACCGCAGGCGCAGACAGTGTGCTGGATGCTATGCTGCAGGCTGTATGTTGGGGATTGCACGCTATGGGCTGTAGGCTGTGGGCTATGGACCGTACTGTCCGCAACAGATAAGAGGTGTGAGGTCAGCGAGTCTCGGGCACAGAACCGCGGGAGCTTTATTTGGCCTAATAGGAATATATATGCACAATCTTGGCGCTATCGGCGGCAATAAATCGTGAATATAATAAGAAATACCTCGCCGCTTCGCGCATATATTCGATGCGAATTCCGAAACGGGGCGCACTTCTCCACTGAACGAAGGATGATAAAATACAATAGTCCCCTTTGTTTGCGTAAAAATATTTTGAAACATTTAGTATTTTTCTCACAAATTTCTAATTTCTGAATTATCTTGCAAATGTATGTAAATTGTGTTGTGTTTTGACACTATAAGAAAACTTTTAAACGTTGAAAACGTAACAATTATTATGTATTAGCATTTGTAGTATATTAGATACATCCTTAACAACGGTGCATGGCCGGGCGATCTTCAAAATGCATGCCCAACATTTTCACATGATTGACATTTTACCACAAGAACTCGGATTATTCTCATGACTTGCGCATTATGACTGTGTATTATGACTATGTATATCTGCGTTTCCTTCATCTAAAATATGGGTTCACAAGATCGCTCCATCCTTTCCACGGACCTCCAACAGCATCTTTCAAATAACACCAAAGGTGATATGGGCTATGAAATTTCCCTCGTGCATTTTATTTACACGTTGGTATAGGTTAAGTAAACATTACAGCATTATTAATGAAAGTGGTGAGAATTTCATTCAATTAATAAACAAACGTAAAACATAAAAACCTTACTAATAAAAAAGTAAAACATAAACTGATGTGAAATAGTTCATGGAAAGATATACGCATTATTTATACAGCCAAAGAGGGTTATTTATCTATTGTAGAAACTTTAAATTTCTATTTGTTTACAGTTATTTTAATTGTTCTATGAATTTCTTCTGAAGATGACGTAAAAACAAATACCATTTTATAAACTAGACAAAATTACCTTTTGAATTATTATATTGGAAATATACTAATATTTATATTTTAGAATATTTAAGAATGATTTATTTTTTTACATATTTTTACGTCGAAAGTCGAAAAATTGGAGAAAGTACGATATTTTGAAAACACGCTCATTATATTTAGGGAATCTGCAAGAAAATTATTATTTCACTTGTCATCTCGCTTGTAGAATAAAAAAATATATAATCAATGGCCATACGTCTATTAAATTCCTAAGAAAAATTGATAAACAACAAATCAAACATACACACGAGACGAGGAAAGGAAATTAACTAAGACTCCCCTTCAGGAAAAAAACACAGTCAAAAGTCATTAATGTACGGAGCATTGAAGATATTTGGAGAATTACGAGAAGAAATAAAATTGGAAGAGAGCATAAAGGCATTTAAAATTAAATTGCGAAGATGTGTGATTGCTTTGGTATAGATGTGTTATTTTAAGTGTATGTATATATAAGGATTGTATTAGGACATAGATAACTATGTACCTATTTAAAATACCGCAATAAACAATAAACAATAATAGTTCACGAAACAAAAAAAACTTTTACATTTTGGATTCATTGATTTATAGGACTTATATTTATCTACACAAGCATAAGACATTTATGTTATTAAAAAAACATCATTTTCTTAGAACTATTAGTTTTCCACTTCTAGTGGTAACAGTCAAATAAAAAAATAATACGTCCAAAATATTCTCACTTTTTCAATACGGGAATTTCGGGTTTCAGACTGCAGAAATGCAATGTAACCAGCTCTTTCGGAACACAGTTAAAAACATTTTTTATTAGTGCCAAGTCGAATCTGAGCTTGTATAGCTTTTATAGTCCAGGAGCCCGTGACGATCAGACCTTCTTTATTTTATAAAACCTGAAAGTTTCTTTGTGTATGTCTCTAATATAGGTAAAGACGATCCTCGACTATAAAGTTTGGATCAATGTGGCTTTGAAAGATATTATATTAATTAATTATAAAGATATTATATTATTAAAGTATAAAAGCTGAATTTTATATATGTTACTTGAGGAACTATCGACATATGTTTTCTCAGTAATCAGACAGTTTCGATGGTTCCTTCACCTTGTCAGACATATTAATAGTTTCTGTATGTGCAAGCGCAATATATACGTGCAAGCGGGTGGGAATGAAATAGTGCGATATTTCGACGCTAGCAGACTACTAGGTTATTTGTAAAAGTGCGAGCAAAATGCTCTTGAAATTGTGGTGCAATTGTATATACCTTTGCAATCTGCTATCTTTCAAGGCCACCGTGTTCCAAACTTCATAGTCGGGGATCGTCTTTACCTGTATTAGGGTCATACCTACTCAGAGAAACTTACAGGTTTTACAAAATAATGAAGGTCTGATCGTCACGGGCTCTTGCTCTATTATTTCTGTGTAACTAACACCGTTTAACGGTTGGGAAGTGTATTTTTATTAGGCATTTAAAATTGTAGTAAGTATATTTTTAAAAAGCTGTATTCACTAGTAAGCTCTGTATGGATAACTAGATCGAGTTAGTAGTAAAAAAAAATTTAACGTAGGTATTTGACAATCCTTTGTTCATCCATTGTGTTATTTTAAATAAATCCAAATGGAAAATACGCTGCATGATTATGCGTAAGATTGTCACGTAAGGTTATCATAACGGAGTTGGTCCCGTGTCCATATCGAATAAACCACATTGTATCGTTGTAGGCACGTCACTTCGTTTCGACTGGCTATTTCTCAAAGGAATAATGGAATATCGATTGTTGGTTATTGTATGGAAATATCTTGTTAGTGTAGCCGAGGCCGAGAGGTGTCCGGTGTCCGGCGCTGGGGCACAACTCGCAGCAGCTACTTCAGCAGATCATCATCGCTAAACAATATTCACAAACCGTATTGTTCTCTATGGAAAGTGCTGCCCACTTACCAGAGGGCTACAGAGCGTCTGATACAATCAAATATATCCGCCCACAAATATTTAATATGATAGGACGTAACAAGGATGTCATTATAAATAATTTATTTTATTTTGTCAGAATCAAACAGCTTACATTAATACAAAGATACATTAAATTAATTTTTCTAACACAACTTCTTCTGAAACTTTATCACTTTGTGATTGCACTATTAATTTGATTAAAAATACTAATAACTTAGTTTTCATATTTGTTGTTAACATAATTAGTAATAAAATTATTGGTACTATTCAATCGGCATTTTATACGAATAATATATTAAAGAAATACACCCTTAAGGCCCCGCCTCCCGCATTTCTTCCGATTTATTACATATTTTCCTTAATACTTTAAGTTAAAGATCTTAAAAAAATATGTGTTATTTTTGAAGATAGATAATATCTATAGGTACATTCCCCACGCCGAAATGGCAATTATATGAAATTCCCTCGCTAGAAAAAAATTGCAACGTATGCTCCGAAAATTGTTATAAACACGTTTTTTCAGATATTTCACGTATAGAAGTTATATATATGAAAAAATTCACAGTGTTTCTTCAAATGCTATTTTAGACAATCCCCACGAGATTTTTACTCTATTTTAAACGAGTCGTGTTTTATTAAACATTTTCACAATTTTCGCAAAAATATTATCGTTTTTAACATTAGCGCGCGTCTAACATTCAACATACATTACATAACATTCGCGTCTAACATCAAATCTAACATTCGTATTAACCATCTCTCCATCTTCTTCTTTTGGAGCGGGTATACCGCGCCTTAACAACAAAGATAGAGATTTTTTAAGAACGTCTACCGTTCTAACTTTTATTCTACATGTGGGCAAACGAAAATATAACGAATATATTCTTAAACACTAATTCTCAAAAATATTATTAGGTTTTTTTTCGCGCATTCAAAATTTAATTATTTTTGCTGACTTCTTCTTTCTTGATTTATGCTTTCCTCACGGGAATAATTGTGCAATCGTACGCCACGCGTATAATTTACTCTGCCAAAAAAAAAATAGTAATTTCTTACAGCTAGTTTTCTATTCTAATCTAAAACGTATTTCGTTTAATCAAACTTTTCCTCAAGACTGACTTAATAATGTCAACTAATATTCTAATACTGGTAGGTACCCACTTACTTAGATTAAATTATTTAATTATGAAAGAAAATTCGCAACACTTTTTTATTATAAATGGGTTCCTATTTTGATAAAAACTGATCATCACAACACATTATTCCAAAAAGATGATGGATATCTCACATCACTCCTTCTCCCTCGTCCCTTGCTTGACGACCTGATTCACTTATTCGCTTGATCTTGCCATGACTTCATGTGCGTCATATTCTCCTGACTTACGACCATGACCATGTATACCTTATCAGAAAAGGGGAGCTTTTGTGCCTGATAAGGGAGCCACGATTCTTACTTAGGTTGTAAATTATAATATGTTTTGTATAAAATATTTACTTTTTACTGTAAGTTTTTTTCGAAAAATTGCTAATTTTTTTTTTTTTTGATTGATTGATGGAACAGCGTAATTCAGAAGGGAGGTTATTATAGTTATATTTATATTGTTTGGAAGTGATCACAAAAAATTACGATGATTAGAGCATTTTTATTTTATTTTTATGTTGACGAATAAATTTTCTACAGCGAGTCAAAGTTTCACATTTTTGAATAACCGCTAAAACGATATTTTGGGCGGGGCTATCATGTGACGTCATGAGCGTGGAAGCTCACTGACAGTGTTTATTTATGCTGGCACACTCCGTTTGGCCCCACGACGCGACGCGATGTCTCAATCCGTTTTGCCAACCACGGGCCGTTTTGATTTTGTCAGTTTTAGAACGTTTTTAAAATCTATAATATTGAATAAAAACATAAAAAACAATGCATTTTAGTAGGATGATTAAAATCAGAAAAATGATCTTTAAATAGTCCTTACATTTTCAAAAGAATCCCTCGTCTGCGGAAATATTCCATTATAAAAATGTGATTTTTCAAAATATTTTGAAATTTTAGTGAGTGTTTTTTTAAATATTTCTTCTCTCTCTATTTGAATATAGCTTTTTTTCACTCACCTCGAAAAGCTTTATAATGAAACCAAATTTATGTGTATTTAATATAGTTAGCAAGTCGAGTTGGTTCAGTAGCTAGCAGCTAGCAGGAGAGTATCAGGAGAGCAGGAACAGCAGAAGATGGTATCGGCCATGTGAGGGTAGATTGCAGATATTGTCAGGCAGTATCGCGACCTTCCATCGAACAGCAGCTATAACGCCAGCCATGCACGTCGCACGATGTCATATATCAAAATATTGCCTTAAATTATCAGCTAATGTATTATTATACAGAATATTTCGATCACACACGCGGTGTTACGTACCTTATTTTCTATTGATTGCCTATATTGAATTTATGCGAAGCATTTATTTATTGAAATATTTTTTTTAGTTATAAAGTTTACAAATGACTAATTAATAATCAAATAACCATTTACACGCTATCGCACTTTATTTTGTCTAATGTGGATCAATCCATTTTTATTTATTAAATTGCGTGAGTTTTATGGTTTCCGGCGGCGCATTATAACATTTAGTCCCTTTGTGAAAAAAACCGTTTTGGGTGTTCAATTTGTCCATTTTTGTAAGTAGTCTGATTTCACAGCACGTTCTAGTTTTATGTCTGTGATTTTTTTTAATGAATACTACACAAGAGTCCCAACTGCTCCCGCCTGTAGACAATGGCATCCCCAATTGGGGTATGTTGTGAAGATGAAAGAGGTGGGAATGTGAAGGAGATGGGAAAGAGGAACCTGATCACTAAACTCGGCCAAAGCCATTTCAAGCAACGTTTCAATCGTAAATGTTTGTCTTATACCAGGGCGGTACTGTAAGTATCTTCCGCTCTGGAACGTGCCGTAAATATACTATTATTTTTCAATGAATTAATTGCGAAGTAACATAAATTAATGAAATAAATTTTTAATTGCGCCCGCTAGGATTTGAACCTTGACCATGGAGGCCATCAAATGTCCCTGTTGTGGGTAAAGTGGGTAAATAACTTTGTTTGAAAATTATTTTGGTAACAAGTTCATGCAAAAAATAACATCGCGTTCAAGGTCATCATTTTTTTCACTGTTACTCATTTTTAAAATCCATTTTACCTAAACCTAAGTATTATTCTCGTTGATTTTTAAGGAGAATTTGCAACTTATGTTGTTCTCAGTCATTACACTAGAAAATAATCATTGCTCAGTTGTTAAAATGTGGAGAAATATAATGGAGTTGTACATAATGATAAATATTTTGTCGAATTCGTCCCAAAAAAGAGAACTTTTTCCAAATTTTCTTGAGATTTTTTAATAATAAATATAAACATTTCCAAGTTACAAATAACCTAACAATATTTGATATTATGTTGCTTGAGTGATGATTCATAACTTTCTAGAGGATCGAACCCGCATCACCGGAAGTGAAAACGATGCTTTGAGCCACTCGGCTACAATCAAATCGAAAAATTGGCTACACCATGATTGTTTTTCATCATTTACTTTATATTAGGGTTCATATTTTCGGGAGCTAAAAAATTAAAACAAAATATATTTGATTTTTTTGACCGCACAAAAGTCCCAACTACTCCCGCCTGAAGCCAGCGAGACTAAGGCATCCCCAATTCGGATTTGTTGTGAGGCTGAAGGTAGTGGAGAGAGGAAGGAGATGTTGAAGAGGAAGGTGGGGAAGCACCTGGCACTTCCAATCTGGTCACCAAACACGACAAATCCATTTCAAGCAACGTTTCAATTCTGAATGGTGGTCTTATACCAGGGCGGTACTGTAAGTATCTTCCACTCTGGAACATACCGCAAATATACCATTTATTAAAAATAATATAAATTCATAAAATAAAGTTTATTTGTGCCGGAATTCGATCCCGCAACCTTCGGATTGCAAGTCTAAAGCGTTACCGCTCGACCACGGATATCTGTTTAACATAATATGTACACGGTGTCCGGAAATTGGTGGTACAACCGGAAAACTGGTGAATCTGCATCACAAAGAGAGTCCAATAAACAAACATCGAAAAATCTATCGCATATACAACTTAACTTAAGGGTTAAAAAACGCTTTTGGAGGTGGGTCTACGCTTCGAAGTATTTTAAGACATTTAACAGCTGATACTAAAGCCCTAGTTTTTTTTTTTTTAAATTTGATTTTCAAATTTCAATCCTCGGACACGATTTACTCGAAAACAAAAGCTTAAATCAAAAAAATTATGCCACAAATTGACTGCTAATGTGAAAGTTGAGGTATTTATTTATTAAAACATGGAAGGTTGTTTATTTGCAAACCTAAATCGCCAGTAAATATATTAAAAATGGATTATGAAGAATCGCGTGAGATATGAATACCGATTGGTATCAATTAACGATAAAGAATCGCTACGGAATCTCGACAAGTCGGATTCGTAATATAAAGTATCGCGCATTAAAGGTATTGAGCCTATATTGGCTATATCGCGGCGATCAAACTGCAAATAAAGATAAACAAGCGTCGTGACCGCATTGCATCATAAATCGTCCTCAACCCCTCCTGGCTGAAGATGCTCGCTGGATGCTGGATGCTGGTTGCTGGCTGTAATCATTATGCCTCTCGCACATGTCTACCACCCTGGACCAACCACTGGACCACTGGACTACTGCACCAACCTGCTGCCAAACCAAATTAAACTCATTTGCGATGAGATGGCTAAGAACCGTTGGCTATTGGAGAATGTGTTCGGATCGTGATTCATCCATCAATTTGATTCAACGCAGTAAAATCAACAGTATGTTTTTTGATTGAGCACGGAAAGTCCTGTATTTTAACTAGACCATTTTGCAATTCATTTGTCTATAAATCTGTGTGTTCGTTTCGTTACCGGTTTATGGTGGTAGCCGTTTGAATGGTTTAGTAAAGCCTTTTTTAAGTGAAAACTTCTTTAGCACTGTTATGATTTGAAACTCGATGAAGCGAAAAATAGGAACACTAAAAATACATCTATAGGATTTAGCCTGTGAGAGAATGAGATAATATAATCGATCACCTATTTGTGCGGTGCTTCGTAGCCTATCGATCTCCTCTTTTTTCGGCGTATGAACTGCACTAGTTTTTTTTTTTTAATCTGAGATCTTCGCGATTACTTGAACTTTCTTAATCACATTTTTTTTCGTTATCATGGTATCTACCTGACTGAAGAAAGTTTGAAAAAGAATTATCATTGAGATAGTCACGTTTCTTTGGACAAATTGTATAATTACTTATTAGAAAATTTAAAAATGTTAAAATAAGAAGTAAATGAGTAGGTAGGTATTTTAGTAGATCTGTATTTTACATACATACAAATCTTATGATTGCGTTCAGTAGAAAAAAATGATTTTTTAAAACAAGAGAAAATTATAAACATGAAAAAGAGGTATAGAACTACTGGTTTACAGAACTACTGGTTTAATTGTATTATCAACGATTCATTTCTAGAAGAAGATTTCAGTATTTGTAGTACAAAATAGGTATACAAAATGTTTTAAGGTTGTTCAGAGTAACTAAATATATCTTATGTTTTAAAAATTTCATTTAATTAAACCATTCCTCTTCTCTAGAAGGTGCTAGAATATCTTTTCTGACGTGTGATATTTTGAAGAAGTCGTTGTGACGACCACGGCTTTTTTTAACTTTAGTTTTCACTGCTATAGTTTTACATTAAAGCAATAACATTCCAAGAGGAATGGTCCATCTATAGTTTTTAAACGTAAGTATTGCAAGATTTGTAGAACATCCGATTTTTATACTAAATCTATTCGCTGCCTCAAGTAAGTTCATATTCTTATGATGCATCAATATGGTGCAGATAAGTTTCATGGGTCCCCATATTATATCATAGAATAAATAAGAACACAATAAATGCCTTTTGGACGTGTTTCTTGATACAAATATTTGGTCAATCGGGTCTTAAATTTCCAATATAAAACTGTGTTCACCATGATTACGAAATTCAAATGGGATAGAGATCTACGATATCAGATAAGTGTAAGTGAATGCGTGTTAAATGGAATATTTATTTTCATTCTATTTTGTTTTAAAGAATGAAGAGATCTAGTTTTATTTTTATTATATAGCATTTGTAAACCTGAGGATTATTGTTTATTTGTTTCAGAATATTTATGTAATTATTTAATTTGGTGCGGAGTCCTTACATCACTAACATATCCAGCTGGTTTCTCATAATGCCATCGAACTGGCTATCATTGCATCTGGGCTTTACATTTATATTCTCTTGTAATGTGTAAGTTTTGTTATTCATTTTTTATTGAAAGCTTAAAAAAACAGTTGAATTTTTTTTTCTTAGGTATACTAGACACTAGATATTTATTATATCTATTCTGAGATTATAATATGGTATAAATATGCCTATAGTATGTTGTATGTCTTTGAATAGGTTGCCTTTGTTACATCTATGTATTTTGTGTTTGTCACCCTGTGTTATCCAATGTTATCCTTCTTTATCAATTTTATAAATAATTTTTCTGTTTTCTGTATAATATTGTTAAATTGACCTGCTGACTAACTGCTTTGGCAGTTTAGCGGATGCTTATAATGTAAAATAAAAAATAATTAAAAAAAATAGTGTGGAAATCTCACTAGGGAAACCATTATAGAGGCGTTCTAATAAGGTATATTGGAATGGTGCAATTGTTTATTAACAAATTCGAAAATGCACTCAAAGAGCAGTGACGACTGGATTGAAGATTGAAGACAATATTTTATGACATAGTTATTTGGAGTTTTCTCGTTACCATTTCGCTTTCTTGATTTCTACGACCTACGGTATCTCTCTCCATCTAATCTGTGGACACTTTAAAGTTTCAGCTAAGTCCTGAGTTTTGTACAATTTCTAAAAATATATACATAATAGATTTTCATAGGTTATTCGATGATTTCGATTCTTTTAACTCGACAAAAATGTTGTATTGATAATTTTGGTATGTAGGTTAAATATTTATCTACGAGTATACAGTACATCGACGATATTACGACAATCATCTAAATACGTAAGTTTTTAATTTGGGTATATTTTATGACTGTTTACAAGGTAATACCGGTATTGTAATAATTTTTAATGAGTTGGTAAAAGAGCGTGTGTCGAGTTCCCGAACACTGCATATTAACGGATCCCACAGTACACAGATTATATATTACAGTACCTCTCTGAGGTCGGTGCCAGTTAATCTGCTGCGCCGGATCAGTGAGTGTTGAGGAGAAAAAAGCAGCAGGATCGCACAGGGACGAGGAGGTGGCCGGTGAGAGTCGTTATACGTTCATAATTATTATAAACAATAGTGCGCGAGGAATATAGCGTTTAGCGGGCACGTGAACTGGTGGTGGGTATGTTCAGTACATTGTTAGCGCAGCAGGGTGGGCCAGTGCCAGCGAAGCCACCGCGTGCACCAAATAACTCAGCGATGCGATGTTCCGAGATGAGGGAGGACGATATAGGAGTAGATAGAGTACGGCCCACGGATGCGGGATATGCCTCTGCCGACACGAACATCGTGGCCTGATTTGAATACCATCCTAACAATCTCATGTTACACCATTTTCCTGTTCATAACGGCTTATAATCTGCAGCTTGCTGCTAACCACTTTGCTATTAACATTCCAGAGGTGAGGCAAAAATTAGGATCTAATAAGTAAATGGCTAGAGATAATAAGTTACTTATCTACCTTTAGAAGCGTATTTTGTCAGAAGGTAAAAATATTTCCACTTTGCAATAAAATCCAAATAAATGCAATATTTGTGACGTATCCAAAAACTACGGTGATGAAATAAGCTTTCAAATCTTATTATTATAAATAATAGCCGTGTAATTTTTTTGAATATAATTTTTTTTAATGCAAACTTTTAAAAATGCCTCAACTAACGTTTTTTTAACTGAAATTACTGATAATGAAAAAAATAAAAAACAGGCATTTTTTATTAGAAGATTTTTTATTATAAATATTTAACAATTATTATAAGCAATAATTATTAGCCTAAAACACTCATCAACATTGAAAAAATCTCCCGAGAAAAGATAAATGCCGCCGACGGGACTTGAACCCGCGTCCTTCTGATATCCCGTCAACTGCTCTACCAACTGAGCTACGTCGGCTTATCTCCCACCCGCCAAATAATTCAATATGTACTAGTGTTTCATTCATCAAAAATCTTGTCTTAAACATTAGTTTACTAATTAAAAATAATAATTATAAATATTTAATTCACCTCACTTTTTTATGGTTTCATGTAAAAATAATTCTTAAGAATTCACTTTTTTTTCATTTTACGGTCAAAAGCTTTGGTTTAAAAGGTGTACATTTTCATTATTTTGTGGTTATAGATTTGAATATATAGCGCGTGGTTTTCTCTTTACAATACCGTTTTGATTATATTTCTCACTATGATAGTAAGGGAGACACAACGATCTCTATGAGACCTACGTGAGCTGGGATAAATATGGTCTCCTGTGATTAAACGAGAAGTTTTCTCTTTTTAAAATGATTTGTGTTTTAAACTATCCCATTATTATATTTATTTTATTGTATCACTAGCTGCAGTCCTGGGCGTTCCCGGGCTTTACGCAGATTTTTTCGAAATCATATTATGTAGACAGTGATCTTGCTCCTGTTTTGAAGGTCACGTTCGCAAAATTTCATCGATCTCAGAAAAGACTGTAAATGTGTATAAAAAACAAAGCCAACTTTATACATCGTTGATAGAGAGATGGTTTTAATTGTGGCAAGCTCTAAAGCAGAGCTGAAAGACCCTTACAATGGCCGCAGTGGTAGCTGGTTCAAATCCCGGTCAGATCAAGCGTTTACATTTATTTTATATCTTTTTCGCATGTCAAATTAATTAGATACTGTTAGGTAGGAACCTATATCAGTATCCTTTTATCCACCGTTGAGAATCCAAACGTTCATAAAATCATCAGTAATTCCAATCTCCCTCTCCACTTCACTCTGCCATTCAACCTTTTCCTAATTGAGGATCCCATTGTTTCATTGACTTTGCTCTGCACAAAACAAAGAATAGAACTAAAACGACGTCACTACTGCACGAGAGTTTCTTCTATGTCAGAATTATTGGAGAATAATTAGTTCAGATCTGTCATTCGTCTATCAATTTGGTTCAACGTGGTAACATCACCAGTATTTAAAGATAATCATATATTATTTTAGATGCCTACTGTCTAAGATTACCACGTGGATAAAATTATTAGGTCATTGAAGAAGAAGATAACACTACTAATCTAAACGAAAATATGAAAGAGAACAAGAAATAGAAAAAAAATAATGATCGCAACTGGGACAGTTGTCCGCTGTTGTTTTCATTGTTGTTTTATTTTGTCCCAGTTGCGACCGTTATCTTTTTATTTTTGTGTGGCTTGTTCTCTTTCATATTTTCGTTTAGATTTTTAGTGTTATCTTCTTCTTCGGAAACCATCTAATGGATAACCAACACTCCTGCCAAATGCTTAGATTACCCAAAGTGGTTCGCTACGTTTGGTGTAAGTCACAAGCTTCGTCTAGGTCTTTGAGGAGAATACGTTTACCCACCTACTGCATGGCGGGCCGGATTGGGAGAGACAGGTTGAGGGACACCTAACCTAGACCTCTCCAGTCGAACTCTCATGACCCATCGTCTTGCACTGCAGTGGAAGGGATGGATTCATACGTCCGTCACTCCTGGACACATTGACCCCAGATTCCTACCAACCTCTCATACCTTTTTTCTTCCCAGAACTTCCTCTCCTTCCTTTCTCCTAAAAATACTCCCTACACAGCATCCCCAAAGATGACACAGGCCTTTGTTTTTTTTCTCAGGGCCTCCTGAGAGCTAACGTAAAAAAGTATTATATTTACATAATATATTTTCTTTCAATACAGTAAACTTATTATGTGCATTCATTTTAATAAAGAAAAAATTCAACACTTGGTTTTAACAAGTTTTACTGTTTAAAAATAACCGACATGTTTCGTAAGCAATGCTCACTTCTTCTGGGTGTACTTATAACTCAAGTTTAACATGAGCTTTAAGTTAATTCTGAATATGTAAGCTATTGCTTCTATTAGTAAGTTATTGCTCTCGAAACATGTTGACTGTTCTCAAACAATAAAAATGGCAAAAACTAAGTGTTGATTACTTTTAATTGATAGTAGCCACCTCTGGTCTAGAGCCCCAAAATACATTAAAAAACCCTCGACTCTGTGCAGAAACGGGCGATCCGTTTGATAGATTCTCCTAACTTAACAAACGGATTGCAATCTTTGGAGTAGGTACAGGTTTCGCGACGTGTCGGGTGGGAATGCTATCATTAGTCTACTGGTATTTCAATGGCAGATGCTCCGAGGGTCTAGCATCATTGATCCCTTCGGCACTGGTCGGGAAACACGCCAAATGCGCGTCAAGCATGTACACGGTTGACATTTGTCACATGAGAACATCTTCGATTCGTTTTTGTGTTCAACAGCTCGACGGTGGAACAATTTGCCGGTCTCCGTGTTTCCTCTTTCCTACATGGGTCTCTTCATGATGTTCATTCCTTCCTGTCCTCAAAAAAATCCTCCACACAGTATCTCAGATGACATAGGCCCTGAGGAAAAATTATATATATTAAAAAAAAGTGATTATTTGATCGATGGATATTGCTTAAATTTCAGCCCAAATCTACCAGGGACGCATAAAATCAGAGCGGTTCGCTCACATCATAACTGTAGCTCAGTCCCGTGCAAATAACATACTGCGAGGGAATCTACTAATCAAAGAGCAGGCATTAGCGGCAGTGAGCGGTGTGTCCGTGTTAGGCTGTGTGACAATGCCCTCTGCTGAGCACTGCGCCCCTGTCACACCGCTGCAATATTTGTATTACAATAATTATTATAAGAACCCGATGGCTATCAGCGCTCTTCATTATGCGGCATTATTATAAATTAACGATAGCAGTTCTCATAGTAAAAGCCGGGACATAATGCGGTTCATTGTCTGCGTTTGGAATCGCACTTGGAAATTTTTTGATCTTCAGACGCGATTTAATCTAAATAGGCAATTTAAATGTTCTGAGAGCACCGGTAAAAAGGATTGTCTTTGCTAAAATTATACTATTAACTCTTGCAGGTCGTAACTACAAACAACACGAAAAATTATATTAAATTATAAACGTGATGCCACTGGGATGTCTGCTAACATCAAGTATGACAGTATCACGAATGAGGTGACCAGAAAATGAAGCCAGCAAGTGTTGCTTCCAATACTGCTTACGAATTACAACTTCAGATGCACTTAAAAATTAACTGTTAATAGTTAAAAAAAGGAATGGTTTTTGCTGGAATTGGGTGATAGTTTATGTAGGAAAATTCAAGGTATGCAAAGAAAAAGGAATGACCGATCTCTTACCACTGTATCTCTGCGAAGAAGCACATGACACAATCACAATATATGTAGTTATACAGTTTCACCGCTATACCTCAAGGTAATTATCGCCACAAATTACGTTCTTACGTATGTGCTTCCGAGATCGTCAATTTCATTATTTTTACTTAAAAATGAGATTGTGTGTACGAAAAACAACAACTTGCTTTCAAGTTAGTTCAAATCTTCTTGTGTTTCTTTTCCAACAAGGTGACGGTTAGGAAGAGGTAGGAACTGGATAAATCAAACAGCAATATAATAATAATAATACTTGGCTAATTTATATAGAGCCGTTTTTGTGAGAAATCACCTCAAGTGCGCTGTACAAGTAAACATATAATAAAATTGATATAACTAAGATTTGTAATTATAACTAGTGACTTATATCTAAGACTTGTAGCTAGTGGCTTATATCTAAGACTTATAGCTAGTGACTTATGATAGTTGTAAGCTAAGCACGTATGTAAGCTAATTGAAAAATATTTAGAAAGAGTCATTTGTAAATTATTTGGACAAATAGAGGTCATGGAAGAACATAGAATTGTGGTGATTGTTTTATGACTTGAAAGTGTATGAAAGAAGAAGTCACGGACGCCCCAGGAAGTATGGCACAGTCACGTGAATCAAATGCTCGAGTGAACTGATTGGTGATTCACCCGGTGCGGTAAAATGGTGGGATGGTTAGTTCTTTATAATACTCTTACAAAATTATATTTGGGCGACACATCTACTATTTTAAGCGTTTCACAGAAGAAAAAAAATTTCTTGGGTCTTTAAAGAGTACCGTCGTGAATAAATGAAGATTTGAAATACATAAGTATCTACTTACAATCAGCCTAAAACACGTACATTTTATTTTTTACATTAACTACACATGGACTATAGGAACATCAGGACATCTTTTTGAGGAGAGTAGGAGGTGAACATGGTTCTTGAAGATACTAAGATTGTAGGAGGAGGGAGACATGGAGGCCGGCAAATAGTTCTACAGCCAAGATGTTGACTTCATGAACGAGTCGAAGAAACGACCCGATCTCGTCAACCGTGTACCTACAAATACAAGTACTAATCATAATGTTCGAGCTCATGGGCTTACGATTTGTAGTTCATACTACATACAAAAATTATGTCGACAAAAAGGGGATAAAATGAATAAATAACGTATTCAAATGGTCATGCCTAATTTAAAATGAAAAAAACATAAAATATGAAAGCTGTGTTCTAATATTCCTTACTTGATATTTAGTAATGTAAAACATTAAATATGATACGGAAAACAACAATTAAGCCTAAAATAATAACAATAATGGCCATTACGTATTGTATGGGCTCAGGTTCACTTTAATTAGCTCCTACTTGCCTACTACCAGTGGCGTGCACTTCATAGAGGCTGAAAATCTGTGTCTTCCCTCAGAAAAACCAATAAATAAAACACAATAGATACTTTAAATCAAAATAAAAATTTTATGCTAAATTTGTGAATATTCTTTATGTCACAGTCGTTCTAAATTAATAATTTTATTATTTCCATATAAATATGACAAATTTACACTTTTCACTGAGAAAATAAATGGACTTTTTCAAATATTCAGTGCTCAGTTAGATTAAATTTCTGCAACCTCGGAACAGGCTTAGCCTCCGAGGACTCTTTGACGGCCTCCGTTGTCAAGGGGTAAGGCGCTTGAATCCTAATCTGAAGGTCGCGGGATCGAATCCCGGCGAACGCAAATATATTTTGTTTGATAAATTTATGTTGATTCACAATTAATTCATTTAAAATAATAAAAAGTATATTTATAGCATGTTCCAGAGTGGAAGATATTCTCAGTATCGTCCTGGTGTAAGACCACCATTCAGAATTCAACTTCACAAATTCACTTAAACGGTTTTAATCGTGTTTGGTGACCAGATCTGAATAGTTAGGTAGGTAATAATAATATTTGGATGACTTGTATAGCGCCGTTTTTGTGAAAAATCACCTCAAGGGCGCTGTACTTCTCCACCTTCTTATTCCCGATCTCCTTCCCCTCTGCCTTCCCTAAAATTCCCTAATTGGAGATGCCGTAATCTCACTGGTTCCTAGGAGCAGTTGGGAATCTTGTGAGATATTCCCATAAAAAAATCCTAGTGAAGTGATAAATACCGAAAAATGTATTTATCTTGGTTAATTTGTTTAATGTATTATTTTGAATTTGATTTTTTTTTTACTTCTTCAATCTTGGCAAAATAACTTTGTGGCATTATTTATATTTAATTAATAACAGATAACTTTGTATAAACTACTTTTTAATAAACAATATCGACATGTTTCAATAACAATGTTATCTTCTATTAATGTTAATATTATTAATTATGTTTAATATTAACATTAATAGAAGATAACAATATTAAACATAATTAATAATATTTATGTTGTAATTAATATTATTAATTATCTTATTATTAATATTAATAATTATTAACATATCCTGAAGAAGATAACATTGTTATTGAAACATGTCGATATTGTTTATTAAAAAGTGGTTTATACAAAGTTATCTGTTATTAATTAAAAAAAAAATTTAAATATTATTAACGTATTTGTAAAAGCATTTAATGTGGTTTAACGTAATTATATTATAAACACATACAATATACACTTAAACAACTTTATTTACACGTCTCTACCGATTTCAGAAACGCCCTTCCTTCATCAGAAAAAATATTCTGACACTACACCGGTAAAGGCGTGTTATAATAAAGTGGTTTAAAACAAGTTTATATGTTTGTATGGTAATAATAATTATTTTTACCCGAACTAAAAAAACTATACCCAGTCTACCTTTGTTCATAGATCAATGCACGCCACTGCCTACTAGTACTAGGTACTGCAAGTAATATATTATTTATTTATTTAACAGGGTAACCGTGATAAGAAGGCCTGCGTGATACAGAGAATGGATGACATCAATTCCACAAAAACGCTGTATTTGAGGTTCTTTGAAAAACTTCCCTAAAGGCTCCGCAACCGAGCTCAAAAAGAAGAAGATGGAGAAATATTAGAGGAGCGCACTAATATTTGATGCGATAAAATCGATGCGAAAATTGCGAAAGTATTTAATAAAATACGACTCGTTTAGAATAGAACAAACATCTCGTGGAACGTGAAACATTGTTAATTTTTTCACAACTATAACTTGTAAAATAACTGAATCAAACGTGTTTATAATAATTTTCAGAGCATACTTTGCGATTTTTTTCTATCGAGGGAATTTTATATAATTTGCGTTTCGGCGTGGAACGCGTCTATATATTATCTTAAAAAATAACATATATATTTAAAAACTTCAAATGTTAAAGGGAGATATGTAAGAAATCAGTAGAAATTCGGGTAGCGGAGGCTTATATATTTTGTGGCGTATCGTGACTTTTGTAATAACTTTATATCGGATTTTTTTTGTTTCCGTCACTCCGCAAGTATATCTAACATGCTTCTTTCAGTCTTTCGCCACCATTGTCATTTGAAAACAGTTAAGGTTTTTATTTAACGTTTGATTTGATAAACCTGATAAAAAATAAAACCCCTCGAGCCTATGAAAGTCATTTTTATGTTACACCCCCCCCCCCCCCCCCCTCCCCCATACACACAAGCTTACATATGGCGGTGCATTAAATATATTATCTAACATGTAATTAATTACTGTATAAAATTTATTTGTAATTTATATATCTATGTGTTACTAATAAAAAAATTAAATAAATCTTTCTTCTATCATGCGGAAATGCTTAGTTTTATCGGCGTAAGAAAGAGAAATAAACAAAAATTTTAACAAAACAAAAAACGATTTAAAAAAATGCACTGAAAAGTAAAAAAATAATTTCGTACGATTGTTATTTTTGGAGTCAGTGTCAGCCAAGGTAACTACATACATAGGTAGTTATAGGTGAGATGTGGAGATCTTGGCTGACACCGACTCCAAAAATAACAATCGTACGAAATTATTTTTTTACTTTATAGTGCATTTTTTGAAGTGGTTTTTTGTTTTGTTAAAATTTTTGTTTATTTTTTGATTTTTATTGACGAGCGTGCGTAAAGAAGATTTACTCTAAAAAAAGAATCATCGAAATCTGTTGGCGTAATATTGAGTTATTCGTCCATTTGTCGCGCACATACTTATTGCAAATTTAAGACACATATGGTTTTCTCATGGATCCTATTGTCAAAACTGAACCAAATTAAAATGGGACCATACGGGAAGCACCAGCTTTCTAATAAAAAAAGAATCATCAATATCGGTTCACCCAATCGAAAGTTCTGAGGTAACAAACATAAAAAAAATAATTTAAAAATAATTTTTAAAAACCGTCGAATTGACAACCTCCTCCTTTTCGAAGTCGTTTAAAAATAAGTCACATTTCGTATATACCATTAACATAACATTCGCTTTATTAAGGACCATTAACCAGCCAGCGGCCGAGAATTTATATTGTTAAAAGATGATCTTATGATCGTACAAGGCGGTTCCATTGGGAAAGATTAATTATTCTCCGTACCAGCTTTTTAAAATAATAACTCAATATCGATTTTATTCCATTCAAAATTGGCTGTAATTTATACCTACATTCAAAAATGCTGAAAAGTGTGATGATAAATCTATTAAAATTGTGTACTTTTTAATTTATTTTTTGATCATAAGTATTTATAATTTTTCAAATTTGTCTAAGCAAAATACGAATGTAAAAAAATCTTAATTCCTTGTAAGGCCGTAAATAGACAAGCTGAAGTATTTTCGTCACAACAGACGTGCGCGGATCTTTTTTAAATGATTTTATTTTAACTAAAATTAAAATTCTGAAACATACGACTAGCTTTCCCAGATAATTTATTGATTTATTTTACTGTATGATTATATGATTTGAAAAGTGTGTTGTATAATACAAAATTTTGTTTGAAAATTTAACAAATCTGCCAACGACCTACGGTAAAACCTTATCGTACTAAAAATAAACACATTTTCCCAAAATTTTAAACATAGCTTTACTAGATTTTTATCTAAACAGTCTTTGGAATCAATTTATATTTTTTTGCAGAAAATAGTCAATACGTCTAAAATTCGATTTAAAAATGACATATTTCCGGTGTCTGGTTATTCCCTCTTAAAAAATGTTAAAATTTAGCGGGCTGTGTATATATATATTTTTTTGTTATGTTGGTACATATATCTCCAAATATGTTGAAATTGTCTGCCATTTTGCATTTTTAGTTTCTTTTTGACAGTTATATAAAGGTTAGACGTGTTTTGGTGTTCTTGGCGATTTCTTGCTTTCGAAAAAATGGACCAAATATTCTGTGTTAAATTTCGTGTGAAAAATAAAATTAAGTATTTTTCCTGAGTTTTTTTTATTAACTTTAATATTAAAGCTTTATTTTTTTATTGTTTAAACGGTATAAAAGGTGAAGTTACAATTTTCTTACAAAATTCACAAAAAAAAAAATTAAATTATTAGAAATATTGTGTTCTGTCGATTTTCTCTACATTCGGAGTAAAAATTGAAGTCAAAATCTGGTTAGTGTTTTGACAACGCTTTTCATCAATGTTTGATATTAAAATATTATTATTTAGTTACATAGTTGCGTAGAAAATTTCAATTGCATCGGAATCATTGAAAAACTAGGCAAAATATCGATATGCCTAAGGGGTTAAGTTTGATAAAATTGTAGATAAAGGCGTCTTCTTTTTAATAGAGAACTCCAGTAAAATTCTTTAATGAATAATAACCTTCTAACTTAAATAACTGCATTTTTTTAGAGTTATTTTTGATAGTTAAAATAATTGATTATAATAAATAATTGATAGTTAAAATAATTAATAATTAATAATAATTAATAATGACTCTGTGCAGAAACGGGCGGTCCGTTTGATAGATTCTCCCATCTTAACAGACGGATTGCAATCTTTAGAGCATAGGCGTCAGGTGGGAATGCTGTCCTTGTTCTACCGGTATTACAATGGAAGATGCTCCGAGGAACTAGCGTCATTGATCCCCTCGGCACCGGTGCATAGTCGGGAAACACGCCAAACACGCGCCCAACATTTGTACACGGTTGATATTAGTCACATGAGAACGGGTCGTTTTTACGATTTGTTCTTGAGTTCAACAGCTCGGCTGTGGAACGTTTGCCGGCCTCTGTGTTTCCTCCCTCCTACAACATGAGTCTCTTCAAGACCCATGTCAACTCCTTCCTTTCCTCAAAAACACCCTCCACACAGCATCCCCAAAGATGACATAGGCCCTGAGGGAAATTATTTTCCTCAGGGCCTCCTGTGTGGAGTTAATGTCAAAAAAAAATAAAAAATTGTCAAAGTTTTAATTTTTTAAGATCCCCGAAAACCATTTCTGGTGGATCGTGTGACTTCATCAATCACGAAAAGTTATTTTTATTTTCAACAGGTGTTGTCATTTTATATGACAGTATATATTTACCAAACCACCCACTATGACAGTTATATGGAAGAAAGTATGATACTATTCGATAAATTAAAACATTATTTAGGTGGAATTATTTATTAATTATATTATTATATTTTTCAATATTATTACGGGAGATTGATATTAAAATTGTATGAAATTATTATTTTTTTGGCTTTTAAGAATCGAAATCAATATTAATGGAATCCGAAGCACCGAACTAACCGTAGTAGTAAATTAGAGGAGCCCAAGCGGGGATTTACTAAATCCAATAGATCCCCACAACGATCGAGTAACTACCCATTTAGCGTCTTGGGCTCCCCTACTATAAGATCGCGCAATCAGCTGTTCGACTCGCCGCCATTTTGAAATTCGGAGTTCGAAGGAATCTCCCTAGAAGTAGCATTACTAATTTTTTTGAACAGTAGTTTTTTAATAGTTTCGATAATAGAGATAAACTAATAAGAGATACCTTTATTTTAGAAACTTAATTCTTTGGGCCTAAATAATGTTTCAATAAACACAACAACTAAATCTCTATAAAAAGTACGTAAATAAATGTTGAATACGATGGCTTGTGTCATACCTACATTCCCATACAATGCCTTTACGGTGATCAGTTACGTCACCACTAAACATTTTAGGAATACATGACATTAGGAATACTTGACTGCGTGTTTCAATGATACTATTAAAAAGGGACTTTTTAATATATTTTTTAAATTGTACGTTTAATATTATTTAATGAAAATTATATATTCAGAATCAGCGTTTATCGGTCTATATGAACATAGGGTAAGGTTGCGATCATTGGACCGGCTCTTTCTTTGGACCGCTTTGATTTCTCGGAACCGAAGAACTTTAAAAATCAACCGTTTGCCCGAAACGCTAGCTGTTTGAACTTGTACCACCCCCGCTTCCGCCAGTCCGCCATCCGCCAGTCTCGCCGTGAGCTCCGTTAGGGAAGGACGTGTGTCGCAGTATTTCGCGCGCTCCCGATGTAATTATCTCGTGACACAGTTTACCAGGTAAGTGCAGTTTAATAAAGGTTTTTATTATTTTTTTTGTGAATCGCACGCCTTATTTAGTTATTCAAGTAGATTTGTAATTATTTTTTGATATAATTCACAGATTTTTATGTATTAATTTTTTTGTCTTTCTGCTACAAATTGCCATCAATGGACCAGTAAGTTTCTCTTTAATTGGACTGGTCCAATTATAGCAACTTTTAAAATTGAAATTTTAATTGATTATTTTTTTTATTTTAGCATGGCAAAACGAGGGGAATACTATGCGTGGAACGAAGAAAGCATGAAATTGGCCCCTGCAAGCTTTAAGTAAACAAGAAGTTGGACTTAATGAGGCAAGCAGGACATATGGTGTACCGAAAGCGTAAAGGAAAGGCATAAAGAAATGTTTTTGTCCGTCATGTCACTGATTGACCTCATAAACCAAAAAAATATGTTATTTTAGTACCCATTCTATTCTTTATGTTTGCTGAGATTTGTTTTAAGACATACATTTTGAGTTATTTTACTTTCATTTGCTGAAAAACGTTTAAAACGTGTTTTGTTTAATGTAACTTTAAGTTAATTTTTTGTTTGTTTTTGATTCTAAGGGTCATGTAACCTGCATATTTTCTTACAAATTTAGGTGAAGAATATTTAGTTAATGTTTCTGTGACATTTTATTTTATAAAACGTTTACTGATTATAGAATTAAAAATTGATTGTTATTTTATTGTCTTTTATTTATTTGAATTCTCATGGTTCCGTCGAAAACTGCAGAAAATTTCCTAAGTCCAATGATAGCAACTCACTGGTCCAATTTAAGAAACAGTGGTCCAAAGAAAGCAACCATGGCAAAACAGTTTTTTTTCTATTTTCTCTCTTTATGGTTAATGCTAAAAATCATAAATGACACATGCAAGTTCTTATATGTAAGGCTTATTAAAATATTGAATCACGATTTTCCTATCTATCACAATTCCGCTGTTACGTCATTTTAAAGTTAAGTGGTCCAATAGTAGCAACCTTACCCTAATTTTTAAAGCCGTAATATTTTTCACTGGAGTTCCTTATTTTAGTTTCTTTATACTAGGTAGGTGGTACCTTCTGAATTTATTCAACCTAAACAATTTCGATTATTTAAAGTCATCGCCCATTACTAGATGAAAATTCACTATTTTAACGTAATACATACCTACCTTGCCAAAAAAGAAGATACTCGCCCATCACCTCCTCGATATATACTATCAACAATAGCGGCTTCCTTAGCTTCATGGCTTCTCATAACACGGGACTATAATATAACATTTTGTAACTGGCTTAATTTAAATAGTTTGTCAAAGATTACAGAATGTTAAGGCAACCAGAATAATGAATGCCATTTAACTGTGAGTAGGTCCCCGCTGCATACTTGTTACTACTTACCTCATTACCTCGCGTTTAGGGCTCATTCGTAACGGTTATAAACCTTCCTCTTCCTCTACCCAACTAGTATTCATCATTAATAGTCACATTCAGTCTTAATATTACTAAAACATCGCTTGTTTTTTTTTACTTAACAAGCTGGAATCAACATTTCAAATGATTATTAAAAATAATGACGTCCATTGGAGAAATTCCTATATGATGGTAACTAGATGTATTTGCATAGAATTGATGTGTAACTCTGTTCACACGTCAGCTGTCAAGGAATAATGTTTACTAAACATTGCTATTAAAATTATTTACGCACTGAATAAAAAAACTTTCTGAGTGGTAAGATATTGCAGGTGTCATATTTATTATATACCTTCTTACTACTTTCGCTACTCCTGTACTCTTACTATAGAAATGAAAGTAGGTAATTAAAAATCAATTTTTAATTTTCAGAAATAAAGTTATAAACCTTTATTACCTACGTAGGTATCTTGTCTTATTTATTTTTGCAAGCAATGACACCCGGCCCTATGGAAAACTTGTATTCAATAGTCTTAATGGTGACCCTGCAGTTGGTCCACTAAAATTATAATTATTGTAAACTAGCTGGTACCCGGCATGCGTTGTTATGCCATTTAATAAAGAAATTAAAGTTTGTCCCTGCGTGTCTTTTCCTATTCGTCCCGTTCCCCTTCCGCCTCTCATTCCTCTCCCGCGTCCCCTTCCCCTCTCGCGTTCCCACTCCGCCTCCTCCACCTTTCCTCTCCCCACTCCCCCCTTCCCGTCCCACAAATCCCCCTCCCGAGGTCCCCTCGACTCGAACTCCCTCCCGCATTCCATAGATTCAGTCCCGATACATTCAGTTTTCAAACAGCACGCGTGCCACCTATTGCAAATTTCATAAAGCGAGAACTCTCCAGTAGTTTTATACAAACCTTGTCCTGACAATAACGAATACAAAAAAAAAGAATTATCCAATTTGGTGCGGTCATTCGGAAGTTATGCGCGTACATTCATTTCGGCGATTCATTTTTATTTATATAGGTAGATAGATATATAAATTATAATTGTTTTTGTATTATTTACCAATTGCAACCCTAAAATCGAATTCAAAAACACCTGGTAATAAATAAGTTGGTATGGATGATGGATGCAAGGGCGGATTTAGGGGGGGGGGCACGGGGGCACGTGCCCCCCCACGACGGTATTTTTGTGTCCTGTGGAGATTCCATCACAGTACATACTTAGAAGCTATTCAAATTATCAGAGTTGTTAAAATATATGAATAAAATAACAGAAAGCACATGAGTCAAACTCTTGTCTATTTCTGGCTGGATTTGCGATATTTGTTTGTTGCATCCCATTCATGCACTTGCAAATGAAAGATGATAATCAGCGTTCGCGAGAGCGGTACGGTCGGGGGAAAGCGCGGTCGGAAAAGCCCCTCCCCCCCCCCCCCCCCCCCCCCCATTAAAGTTGACAAACACAAATTTCGACTTCATAAAAATTGGTCCGTCCTGGGTGGGGGGGAATTGTGCTTTTGAGGGGCACCCCCCCATCGGGGTGGCACCGGGGCGGGCCGCTGGATCCGCCCTTGGATGGATGTATGGTGAAACGAATTATAAATAGTGTTTTTTTCGGAGGTGTAAATGTCGCAGGACATATACATATATATTATATTGACAAGTCATTATATCCTTGATGCATTTAGATGAAAGTATGTTTTTTTTACTTTTGTTATTCGCTGGTGCATCCTCTCTGCACACCCCTATGAAGACACTTAGTTATACGTTGTGTAAGTAAGTATGTCGCATTTTTCCTAAACCGACTATAATATATTGTATATAAGTATGCCGGTGCTAATTGTCGTGGGATTAACTGTCGTGGAAGAAAATAATTCATAGAAGGAATTTCGTGTTACATCTATTTGTTACATCTTTGGGGATGCTGTTTGAAGGGTATTTTTAGGAAAGAAGGGAGAGAACGTTCTGGGAAGGAAAAGGGTATTAGGGGTGGATAGGAATCTGGGGATCAGTGTGTCCAGAAATGACGAACATCCAACTTCCCACTGCGGTGCTAGGCGTTGTTGCGAGAGAGTACGACTGAAGAAATCAAAGGGACTTTCTCGACCATTCTCTCCCGTTCCGGCCTGCCATGCCGCTGGTGTGCAGATGCATACGTTTTGTGACTTATCCCAGGTCCATGGGGTGAGACGCGTCTGCCCACCTACTGTGTGGCTGGCCAGATCGAGAGAGAATGGTTGAGGGAAGCATTTTTACCTCTCCAGCCGGACTCTCGACCCAGCGCCTCGCACCGCAGTTGGATGGATGGATTTATACGTCCCTCACCTCAGATTCCTAACCAACTGTCATATCTTTTTCCTTATCAGAACTTTCTCTGGTTCCTTCCGTTAAAAAAAACTCACCCACTCCTAAAATGACATAGGCCTGGATGGGAAATTATTATTTTTCTCAGGGCCTCCTGTGTGGAAATAATGTAAAAAAAATAATAATAATAAATCAACTGACGTGAAGTAAATTCTGGAACCAAGAATTTAGAAAATGATTCCAACGAAGAAACAAATAATAGTGTAATATGTACTAGGAACAGTAGCGGTACAAGAATCAGCCCACATGTGACACGATGTCAACTAAATTATTAAAATACATGGTAATGACTTATTTCATTCTACGCTCCAGAGATCAACGCTAACGATTAGGACCGCAGCTCAGTGGCGTAGGAATCAGACAATAATATTAAAGAAATATATTGTTACTCTTCGGGCCTTATTCTGTTGTTTTTATTTCACGGTTTCACGGTCCTGTTAGCCTGAGTTATTTTTTGTTTGATTATCATAATCTGAAAACATTGAAGATTTTTATCATAACTAACTGGCATTTTCATTTCAAAATAGCAATGGCTTGTTTTATAACATCCGCACAAAGCGCTAATGAATAATCAAAATTTTAACCATGTTTCTTTAAGATTCCCAATTAGGTAGGCATAATAAATGTTCTCAATTCAACTTGTATTTTTATGATGACAGCCTGTCAATAATAACAAACTAAAATTATAATCTTATTCAACTAATCCTTGACCAAAAATTCGTGATATAACGTAGATTAATTTTTTAAGTAAAACTTCTTTACGCACGCTTGACTTGGGGAGTAAGCTGTTGAATGCGTGACGAGAGCGTTACTAAAAGTGTGATCGGGCGAGGCGAACGGAAGTTGAGAGGGCGATATAAGTTAGTGAAGATAGAAAGAGAGAGAGTTATTTTTCGTACATTACTGTAGGGGCAAGAGAGAGAGGTGTGAGCACAGATTTTCTTTCTCTCACAGCCAGTTACGTTTAGTATATCTAAGACGCAGTGCAGGCCTATTTTCTGTATCACACTGTAGGAGAAAGAGAGAGCAGTGCGCGTGCACATTTTCTTTCTCTCTTCTTTTATTTGTTAGTGAAAGCACACTCGTTTTTTTTAACGTTCAATTTGGAGCACCGTATTTTTTGTTCCGTGTTTATTTTTAACCTTTGGTTTAGGTTATTTTGTGTTATTTCAAAATTTTATTCATTTAAAAAAATGTATGACGTATGAGTTGAACGTATTCTCAGTATCGCCCTGGTGTAAGACCATCATTCAGAATTGAAAGGTTGCTTGAAATGGCTTTATTCGAGTATGGTGGCCAGATCTGAATAGCCAGGTACTTCCCCACCTTCCTCTTCCTACAGAATTCCTCTGCCCATTACCTTAAGGCGCCGCAACCGGGCTCAAAACGAAGAAGATACGAAATTCCTTATGTTAGAGGAGCGCGAATATTTAATAAAACACGCCTCGTTTAAAATAGAGCAAAATCTCGCGGGCGTTGTCTTAAAAAGCATTTAAAGAAACACTGAAATATTTCATACATATAACTTGTAAAATAACTGAAACAAACGTGTTTTTAATGTGGAGCATACTTTGCGATTTTTTTCTATTGAGGGAATTTTATATAATTTGCATTTCGGCGCGGGAAATGTCTAGATATTATCTTCAATAATAACTTATAGATTTTTAAGAGCTTTAAAACTTTACGTGTTTAAGGGAGATATTTAAGAAATCGGTAGAAATTCGGGTAGCGGCGGCTTAAGCCTCACAAAATACCACAATTATTAATGCCATAGTCTCACTAGATCGAGACGGGAGCAGTTGGTTTTTATACAGAACATTGAAGTGGCGAGTTCATTTTATTAGTAATGTGTAGGATCAATTTGTAATGTGATTAAAGTTAAGTCCTGAAAATGTCACAGGACTGGCTAACCCCTAGTTGATCATAATAATGAAAAAACCTACTATACTAAAATTTTATCGATATTGATATTGATAGCAACGAATTTACCTGGCAGTACCAATCAACTAATAATTAACGACATGTGGTTTGTCATGATAATTCAATAAATTTCATCTTTACAAGGTGTGGGGAAGTAAAATAGTTTTAAAAATATATGGTATTGAAATTGGAGTCGGTTACACCAGCTGTTTTTAGCCTAGAACGTGTTATAGCAAGTGTCCAGTTGGAGTAATTGATTGTGTCGCAGTGACCTATTATAGTAGTCCATAGTTCTATAGCTTGTAGGGTGTAGTATGGAGTGTGGTGTATTTGTAGACCACGGCGGATAATTGGTTGTATGCTAAGTGGCGTGATAAGAAGGCCATCGCGTGTCAGGACTCAGGACTCGACCAAAATTAGCGCTTCCTCGCCTCGTTCTTCCCATTAACCCTCCACTCGTCATGTTGTCAGCTGTCATCGCCACGCGGGGAGTTGCTCCATACTTATGTTCTTCAGTCTCAGAGCTGCTGAGGGGTCAACGGAAGGGTAATAATAACGTCTTGTATTTGCATTAAACCTGTTGTGCTGACAGGCTTAAGTTTCCGCTGCTATCAATAGGAAAATAAAATAAAATATTTACGTATAAATTCGTTTAACAGGTTATACACAGAGAACTGTATAATTTTATAATAATTGCTTAGTAGAATCTTATTAGCATCGGATATTATGTAAGATGCTCGTGACCATTATAATAAGGTCGGTTGATTTTTGTGGTGAAAAGCTTATTAGGCGATGGGTTGTAACTGCTTGGTACCCGGCTTTTAAAGATTACTCTTGCTAACGTTAAAGAGAATTGACAATGAAAAAAAATTGATTTCTACATATGCTCGGCCTTCTGCTATTAAGCACTGTAAGGCTCGCAGAAACATTGACTGAAAAGGCTAAAGGAAAAACAACATAAACTTCATGTAATTAGAGAATTCTGGTGTCAAATTTTGGACCTAGATTACCAGACCCTGAACCGATTATTGTCGTGATTTTAAACATATTCCTAAAGGCATGAGCGTGGAGGGTGGCGTCATTTTATTATATGCATCGGAAATCTGGATTGCTTGAAAAACTTAAAGTTCTCTGAACGGTGACTTCAACCTATCGCCTCGTTCGGTTGAGAATTTGTATTGATAAATAATTTATGACTGATGTTACAAAGTAAGATAATCTAAAAAACCTTTCAATTGACATAATATGGCAAGCAATTGTGATCGGAAAATGTTGAAATATATGTTTAACGATACACTTGGTGAATTTCTGTGGTCCTATTCGCGATAACACGCGAGTTCAGGCATTCAAGCAATAAGTATGAGTAGTGCAAATATATATATTTTTATTTTATTTCGAAAACTGTCGCCACTTGAGGAACCACGTACCCCTGAAAGATCTTCCCGTCGTGCATGCCAAACGTTCTGGTCCTTCAGTCGTAGATTTCAGTTACATTTGAGAATTCTGTTCGAGTCCTTGTTCCTTTCCACGATTCGATGGGCGAATTGAGTCTATTTTTTGTAAAAAAAATATGGTTTCCAAAGAATAAAGAAGTTTTAAAAAGTATAAAAATTACATAATGTTTTAACTTTTCTCTTGAAACTCTGATTTCGTTAATATTTTCTATTTAGAACAAAAATAGTAGAATTTAATTAAATGATGACAATATTAGCGAAACTCAATCGAAAATCTTTAGATAGAAAAATCAGAAAAAGATATAGGTTCCACTGGGACTCGAACCCAGGGCCCTTTGTTGACATGACAAGAGCTCTACCAACTGAGCAATGGAACCCATTTCTAATTCGGTCACTTTTTAACTTTATCGTACTTCGACTAAGAACTACCAACATTATCTTCATTTTCTTAACACACATATTATTGGCTGCTATCTTTACACATGATTGCAAGATTCAACAAGAACTAAATGCTATCTAGATAGTGTCTGGATAAATATGTATCCATTTTATTTTTAATACGCGACACCTATTGACTTTTTCTGCAAGTCTAGGATGAATATTTTTATTTTTAACTTTTATGAGTAAAATCTCAAATTATAATATTTAATTAAATGAAGACAATATTAGCGAAACTAGGTTCGAGTCCCAGTGGAACCAATACCTTTTTCTGATTTTTCTATCTCCAGATTTTCGATTGAGTTTCGCTAATATTGTCTTTATTTAATTAAATATTATAATTTGAGATTTTACTCATAAAAGTTAAAAATAAAAATGAAATAGTAGAATTGTTGGGGTATTTATTAAATTAAAATGATTCTTTTTACATATAAAGCAACTCGAGAATTCCATTGGTGAGACCAAGGCATCCATGACAAAAACGATGAAGGGGAGAATATATAACTTGAAAAACTTGCACCGTGCAAGATGCACGTCATTTTAGAATGCATAACAAACAGGTATGTCAGATATTTGAGCTTGTAAGCAGTGTAAACATTCGTTCACAATATAATATCAATTCCGTGACCTATTCAACACGAGAAATGCAGCCATTTCATGAATAACAAATAGGTGTGCGCTTTATTTCACGAAGTTCAATTTGACAAGATGTAAATAATGAACGAGCGGTGAACTATCACGAAAAGACATAAGTAATATTATTTGTCCTGAAATGGCTCGGGAAACAATTATTCTAGAAGTGAAGACAGATAGCTCAACACCTGCAGCAGTCGTGAATTAATTAACCACCGATAATATTCACTCACGATTACCATCTTATTATTGTGATGAATCCGAATTACATATAGTTCGGGGCAGAGATCGGGTACCTGAGGTTGGTAGTCCTACTAAAGTCTTCATTTGAATTGTGATCAGCAGAGCAATTCCCTGCTAACTGTCGGAGATAGTGTCACCTTAAATATAGTTTTTTTTTCTCCATGCCCATATTTCCCATGGTTCCTGATATTGATGCATTTTGCGGTAGTGGGGAGAGTTTCTTTTGATTCTTGGACGAATCTCACCCTACTAACGCGAGCTTCGTAGTTTTTTTTCTCAAACCCACAACTTCAAAGCATAGATTGTTGTCCAACATTTGTTGAAAAGGTCGCAATTTTATGTTGTTACTGTTTAAGAATATTTAAATTTCGTTATGAAATGTGTACTTAAAATGGAGTGCCTACATATTTTTAACGCTGTATTTTTTCTGCTGGTGTGTATCGCTCGAAAGAACATTTTTGTAAAATTTTTCAATTAATTAAACTGCGGTATCATTTTCTGAATACCTTTCAGAAGATGATTGATAGAAATTATAATTGACGACCCCTTTATGAAAAGGCCGGCTGATGAAATTCCGGTCACGTGTCCGAGACGGTCCGGAAGATGTCCGCTGGTGATACGGGAGGGTATACCTCCGCAGTATGATACCTACCTGTGTATGGAGGTCCTTGAAATGGCCACAGGCCACAGGTGCACCGCCGCAGCCAGCCCAGGTGTCCACTTCCTAGACTTAGTATGCAACTGAGATATTCTTCATAATTATGTCCAGGGTTGCCTGCCTCCTATTCCCGGCACTGAACACTTGATCTGAAGATTCGGGGCTTAAAGCATGTGTTCATATTTGGCCCGTGCCAAATTTTTGTGCTAAAACTTCTAATTGTATTAATAAATTATCATTTTGATGTACTCAAATCCAAATAAAAAGAGGGTCAAGATTCGATTACACCCAATGTTGACTCCTTACGAAACAAAGATAAAAGGAAGTCATAGAATAATATCATGTAGCTACTTATTCCGATTTCTATTGGTGTTTTAATATGTTGGTTGTTATCTCTCTGGTTTATTAGATTCAGGAGATGAAGAAGAATTATTTACAATTGCTTCGGCAGTTTTGGATAATTTTTCAAATCAAATTATTTAATGCCAAATCCGTTTGTAATCTGTAATACACACCCATTGGCCTAGTTTAGTACGAGTCTAATTTTCTAATGAATTGATAATAAGAAAATTTTTCTCGAACCCTACATTTTGCTCCATGAAATAATATTATTTTACTCTGAACAAGCCGCCAGAATGCCATCAGTCTCGGTTGTTTGGCGGTCCATCCTCTCTGCCTACCCTGTGGCTAAACGACGTGATTGTTAGTTAGTTAGTTAGAAGGCAAATTTTAAAATCAAATTTTAAAATCAAATTTTAAAATCAAATTTTAAAATCAAATTTTAAAATCAAATTTTAAAATCAAATTTTAAAGATGAAAAAAAGGATAAATATTGCATTATAGGTAGATACCTACTTTATCATTTGTCTGAATTATTCTTCACATTAGCAGTTTCAATTTTTAAAATGACACTTAAATTCAAACCAAATATGAGTTCACTGAATGTGAATAATTTCACACATTAATTAGTATGTTTGATGGTGAGAATTTCAAAAAATATAGTGGTGCTGAATGCCCATACTTCATTTCGGAGCCACCAAAATTACGCACTTGTGGCAACCCTGACAGAATCTTATTATTCATTACCTGCCCAAAGTCTTTACACGGAGGAAGTGATGAATACAATGATCCATTCGGCGTTAATTACAGCTCGGATGTGTTATTCGTTATTTACATTCCTCTAAGTACAGCGCTTACTAATTATAATTAGTGTATACTCCTAGTGGGTAGGTACTTGTAATTAGCAACTTTTAAACCAAGCGCTATCTAACGGGCGTGGCTGAATTATTTGAATGCGGTCGTTGAAAACTGATTTTTCAGTTTGTACGTGCTTCGGACTTGTCTAAAAAGTAATATATTATTACGTCATTCGTCAACCACCATTTTCAGTTTTTGTAGAGTTGTTATTAAATTTATCGTTGAAGAAGAAAATAGTACTAATAATCTAAACAAAAAAGGGAAATTATTATTATTTTCCACAATTTTCAGACTCACATTTAAGTTAATAAAGGTATAAAGAAAAAATGGTTTCATACAGACATATTAAAAAAAACTCACTTCAATATATGTCTCCCCTCGAATAATCGGCTGTATTTTTATTAAAATGCATGGTAGGTTTGGGTATAGGTAGGGTTGCCATCTCCAAACTTTGAAATCCAGGATTTGAAGGTAGAAAAATCAGGACACTTCGGTATAAAACCAGGACTATATATGTATTAGAGCAATACCTAATTTTTATAATTATATTGCACTGAAAAAAAAAGTCAACTTCACACACGCGGCGCAAGTACAATGACAAAACGATTGGAGAGAATAGTGGCGCGCGAATTTTAAAACATAATTCCTCAACAGGACTCTTTAAAAACTCAGGACGATGCTTAAAAACTATCCAGGACAGCCCAGGACACCCCAAAAAACAGGACATGTCCTGGAAAAACAGGACGGTTGTCAACCCTAGGTATAGGTAATCATAAAATTTTTGTGTAATCTTGTCTTGATCTATCTTCTGTTTTCTGAATGAGAGGATTATCTATCAAATAGTTATTGTCCATAAATGGATTCCATTAATACGATAAAATGTGCATGTTTATAATCATTCATTATTTTATACTTTCTGTAGGGACTGGGTATTATAAATAATCAGACAATTCGTTTCTTTTCGTGGCTACGATTTTAAATTAAAAACGATTATATGCGATTAATTTAATTTATATATATCGCAATGGGTGGCTTATGCACCTACAGAAATATTCGTTTAAGGCGATCCAATAGTCCAGGAAAAAATCGAAATCGGAATTCACGCCCCTATACGGGAAGTGTTTAAAAATACTTGAGAAAAAGCTTTTGGAAAGGTTAGAAAAGGTATTTGAGATTTTTTTACAGATTCTGATTTCTTGAGGGCCACGCAGAACCTAACGTCTGTTCTCCGCTCCGACCGTGGCTGGACTGATGGAAAATGGGTGTGGCAAGTCAGTAGTTCTTGGATGAACGGCATAAGGTTCGCTTTTAAAATCCAAATTCGTCGATTGATATATTGTCCTCGTGATGTCGAAAATAACAACGCGAAAATGCATATTGTATTTTATTTTGTGAGGTTCGGGCGTAAATATCGTTTTTTTGCAAAAGAAACTGAATTCAATAACACCGTATCCGAAAAGGGGTTTATAAGTAGGAGATGTTGCACTTGAAAGTAATTTTTTATAATCCTAATACTTTATTTTTTTCTAGGCTTATTAAAAGACTTTAAAGGGCCAAGGTATTTTCTACAAGCAGTATTTAATTGAAGTCTCTATAGTACTTCTAAACGATTAAATTTTCAAAACAAAAACATATGGTTTTGTATGATATTCCATAATTTAGTATGGCTTCATCTTAAAACTTATTCTTACATGCACATTCATTAGAAACAATGAAGACTTCACATCAAAATTCCTGGCAAATATTTATAGTGTTCTAGTTAGAAAATAGTTAGAATAGTTCTACTTCCAAGTCCATGCGAAATAATGCAAAATCATACAAAATCATGTATTTCTGGTTTGAAAATTTGATCGCTTAGAAACATTATAGAAGCTTCAATGAAATATTCAGAATAAAACACATCAAGGCTTTGGAAATAATCGAGTATTTTTTTAATAAATATTTTGTAAGTCAAAAAATAAATAAAATAAAAGGCCTATAAAAAATACTTACAAGTGCAAAATCTCCTTGTAATGAACCCCAATTAGTACAAAGTTTTATTGTGTAATGTGGCAAATTAAGTTCTTCAGAAAATGATCCCAATGCATTTCAATATTTATGCCAGAATTTAACAAAATAAAACGTTGCAATTTCGCGCTTTTTTTCGGCATGAATCAAAATGGGCCGCATTCAACGAAAACCTTATGTGGTCCGGCATAAATACTATATACATTTTTGTGCCTCATTACGGTGGCGAACGGACGTTCCTAGACTTAACGCGTCGCTTGGTTGCGTGGATAGGAAAGTAGTCCTTTACGAAATCAACCTGTAAAAAACAACTCTCTAATACTTATCCAACCTTTCCAAAAGAGTCTTCTAATGCCTACAAAACACGACATCTTTTTTCAGCCTGATTCCAATTAGAGACCAAAGTCAACATTTTTCGCTTTAGGATGTCTATTTTCATATCTTCGATTTCAGTTGGCATCACAGCAAAAAGCGTGGTTCATGTGTTGTTTTCAGTAATAACAATTGAAATCGTAGATATATTTTTGGAGGCCCTGAGGAAAATAATTTCCCTGGCCTATGTCATCTTTGGGGATGCTGTGTGGAGGGTTTTTTAGGGAAAGGAAGAAGAGGAGAGTTATGGGAAGGAAAAGGGTTTAAGGGGTGGGTTAAAAATCTGGGTTACAGTGTATCCGTGTCATCCGCCTCCAAGACCTAGACAAACCTCACCCCATGAACCCAGGCACCCCTGCTAAATCACCAAACGTAGCGAATCACTTGGGGTGACCTATGGCAGAGGTGTTGGTTATCCATTAAAGGGTCCTGTGCGGCGGTATCCATTCCCGCCTCCCAAATTGCAATATGAAAATAGCGATCGCGTAAAGCGAAAAATGTTGACTTTGGTCTCTAATTGGAATCGGGCTGAAAAAAGATGTCGTGTATTGTAGCCATTGGTACTTTTTAACCCGTTTCCAGGATTAGCACTCTCCACTATATCGACAATTCGTGAACAACATCTAGTTTCCTTCTAACATCGAGTTGCTACTTAGACCAGTGTAATTAAACACCATTGCTTACAAAATAAGGAAATAAACATTACAATTGGTAGTTATTTGATTCTACGACTGCTTTTTCTCGTACAGTTGGTGCCATAAAGATTAAAGATGGCTAGATAAGATGGGACGTCAGTAAGTAATGATCATATTTTAACCAAAAGTAAATTATTACGACAAATTAACGACTAATTATTACTGCACGAGATTTTCATCTAAGTTTTTATTTTGTCTATGGTTATTATGTACAGTTTTGGAGGCGAGTGTGGTACTGCCCGTGAGCCGGGAACCATTTATTGGATAAAAAACACACCTGACATAGGTCACTCCAAGTGGTTTGCTACGTTTGGTGCCCTAGCAGGGGTTACCGTGTTCATGAGGTGAGGTTTACCTACTGCGTGGCGGGCCGGATCGGGAGAAACTGGCTGAGGGAAACCTTTTGAACTCACCAGCCCGACTCTCGACCCATCGCCTTGCACGGCAGTGGGAGTAATGGATTGGTCACTCCTAGACACTCACTGACCCACAGATTCACTACCCGCCTCTCAAACCCTTTTCCTTCCAACTTCCTCTCTTTCCTTTCTCTAAAAAGACCCTCCACAGAGCATCCCCAAAGATGACATAGGACCTGAGGATTTTTTTTACTCGGGGCATATGTAAGTACTTAGTAAATTTAGGTACCTTGTATAATATCTATATGTAGGTACCTAGTTGTATTTATCAGGAAATTAATTTACAGTGATCATTATACGAGTATGTACCTACTTATGTGTTGTATTACTTTTTTCGAGTTCGGCCTCATTGACTCGATTTTCACCAGCGATTTTTTCCTATTTAAAATTAGTAAGTCTTTGTAATCGGTTTTCGTACTTTTACATCTCGTATAATATTTCTTATACATAGGTATTAATCTTATTTGTTTGTGATGTATGAGGAATTAAATTATTTTTTTGTACCTTCGAGTTCTCCAATGTCATCCATGTGGAATTAACATTAGATATATTCTTATTTATTATATTGAGTATATGCTTTATTTGTATAAGTATTTTGTAATATTTTTATTTATGTTATACTGTTGTTATAAATGAAATTTATTTAATATGTAAAAGCCCAACAGGGCGTCAATAAATAAATAAATAAATGACTGTGGTCCGGTAAGGATCAGCTGAATGCTACAAACATAAAAAAAATAAGCGTTCAAGACCTGGTAACTTCTTTTTTCCACCTTTTCCCAAATCTGGCAAGTTGGGGTCAAATTAATGTGTTTTATAACAAAATATTTTACCCACATAATGTTTGCTGAAGCGGCGATAACACTCAAACAGTGATATTTGGCATCATTGAAAAAGTATTGCTTTTCTCTTCTTAATTTCTAGGTCGACTCAACATGTTCAAGTCATTTTCAGGTCAATGAATTATGGAGATTTTGAATATCCTACAAAATATTTTTCTTAATGTTTTTCTATTTTTATATACAAGAACGAATGTTTCATTTTTTGTCTCGCACGTGTTCTTATACCATTTATCCGATTGCTATGAAACTTTTGTGAGTTGTTGTACGCACGCCCACAAAGATTTCTATATATAAGGGTGAGCACTGGCTTAATGATCTGACTTAAACAAATGTTTGCATTTCATATAGTTAAGCAGCAGGAAGGCAAGGAGGAAGAGAGGTAGAGGGTAACGAAGGAGGGGGGGGTAGCGAATTACCAAAATACCTAAATTTCATAGTAAAAAATTATTTGAAAAGTCATTCTGCAATTTTGGGTTTCCATATTGGAGGGTGGACGAGGGAGGGAGGAAGGCGAAGGGGGAATGCGTAAAGGGGGGGGGGGGGGAGGAGAATGCGGGATGAGAGGAAGGCGGAGAGGTGGAAGGGAAACGGATGAGGAAAGGGGACGCGGGAGGGCAACAGGGCGTTCGAAAATATTGTGAATCCTTTAGCACTTCAATAAACATTATTTATACTGTATTTCTTTGACAAAGTTTGCCGGGTACTCGCTAGTTACTTAATAAGAACCAAGTAGAGTAGTAGCTCCTAGTACCTATCTATCTGATAATGCCACGCATTAATCAAAATATTATGTTTATAAATGTGTAAAGTTTATCTTCCTAAGATTGAAAACCTATAGTTTATAGATTACAAACGTTTTATTCACACACTCTCTACTTATGGCTCCAGTTTCTTCTAGATTCCAAGAGTAACTGTTAAAATTATAGTTTGGATGTCGTCACACGGACCAGTTGAATATAATGGTATTAATATGGAGTTCGCGTGTCTCAGCAGATGTATGACACAACTCTAATACGAACTGGCCAGTTCCTAGGAAAGATGAGTCGGGAAACAATCACGTATCACGTGCAATGGCCGGACATCATCAACAGAGGAACGTACATTTAAATTTCACATTCGTTATAAAAAAAAATGTCAATTCTCTTCTAAGGTATATTTTATTTTCACAATGGAAACAATGTCAATAGCGGGAACTTTACCGAATTATGATGATGACACAATATCTACCTTATTGCTCATTATGAAGAAACAATCAGTTTGTTTGTCAGAAGCAGTAAAAACCAAAAACTCTCCAACTGTAGTTGAAGTTCCATCAAGATATTTTCACAATTTTTTAGTGTCGATTATAAATGTTAATAGAACGCAAATATGTTCAGCTTACTATCATAAGTTGGGATAAAATATGTTTTGTCGTGTAATTTATCGAGGATTCTGACTTTTGCTTCATATGTTTTAAAATTACAATATTAACACACTGTCATTATGACGTATAATGTTATTTAAAGGCACCCAGTTCTTTAGATAAAAATTCGCTTTAAAATATTTTCCAATTTACATGTCATAACAAATTGAATGCATCTTGATATGACATTGAGCGCAACTGAACCTATTATATGTTGAACTTACGATGAGTTATCAATATTTTTGATTATATTGTCAATATTAAAAATTAAGGCAAAATACCTGATTGTTGCCATGTAATATAACTTGTAAAGTGACAATTAGTTTTAAACAACTTTACTATCGATTATTAATCGTGTTTGTGTTTAATTCGTTGAACTGCATTTTTTTTTAATTTAATAATTTTACTATCAAGTTCTGCAAGTATTTTAGTTTTTATTTTGGTTACAGCTGTTTCGGCTTACAAGGTCATTTTCAAACTTGTAATCCGAACACAAAAAAAAATTAAAATGCTTACAGAACTTGATAATAACATTATTAAATTTACTATCGATTATCAACCTCGGTCATTATTGTAAAGGAATGATTAATAGTTGGTAATATATTTGGAAAACTCTAAGACCCACCGAATGAAGGAGTCCACATCGTCCGACGTCCGACTCGACAACTTTAGTATTTTTATTCAGAACTAGCGAGTACCCGGCATGCGCAGCAATGCCTCATAAAGAAAGAAATTGTTTCCCCTTGCGCGCGGGTCCTTTCTCATTCATCCCCCTTTCGTCTCCCCTTCCCCTCCTGTGTTCCCATTACATCTTTCCCACTTTTCCCTTTCCCTTCTTCCGCTTCCACACGTCCCAAGAAACCCCCCCCCCCCCCCTTCCACTCCCTCGTTTCCTCTACAATAAACCATTCCCCCTCCTCATTCCCCACCCCTCCCTCCTTCACTCTCTGCTCCTAAACTACATGAAATCTACTACATTCATCGCAATTGGGTGAATGGTTTAGAAACGCATAAGGGACAAACAAAGAAACATTCATTTTGATGTTGCAACAGCTCTTAGGAAAATTTAAAGGACTTCTGATTTTCTCATGTTTTGAGGGAACGGTTTTGAGAATCATTTGACGAACTTTCAAATATTCGTCAAAAATCAAGCAACCACAATATACACGGATATTGTTTTCTGTAATTAAAGAGATTGTTAATTTTTTATTTAAAAAAATCGTCTGGATCCAGTGGACTTTATGGCATACCCAATTGGGGTATGTTGTGAGGCTGAAGGTAGTGGCGAGGGGAAGGAGATAGGTAAAGTGAACCTGCCTATTTACCAGGTCACAAAACATGGCTAAAGCCATTTCAAGCAACGGTTCAATTCTGAATGTTGGTCTTTTACCAGGGCGATACTGAGAGCATCTTCCACTCTCACTTGCATCACATACCTAAACCTAAGCAATATTTGTAAATTCAAGAGGATCTTCTAAAATAAGTTACTAAATCAATAAATCCTTTGTTGTGAGCTTTCGGTTTTACTTACAACTTACAAGAGTGTTGAACTCAGTATGATTTTCAAGGCCGATAATTTTAGGTCCGTATGGGAAAAAAATCCAAATATTCTTATGGTTGCCACAGTTTTTGCAGAGTGCGAAGGCCATTACGATTATTAATCACTTTATTTAAATTTAGTTGACGTGCCGCCACTGGCCGTGTGAGGCAGATCACTAGATCTAGATCAGTACAGTAATGTGTGCGGCGCGCGGCGGCTTCAGGAGGATAATTCCCAGCCTCGCTCCTTTCATGTCCGCCGATTGTAATTAGCTCTTTAGCATCTCTGAATATTTTAGAAGACTTGTCGCACTTGGCCGACTACTAACTCCGTCATCTCACTCACTTAGGTATATAGTATGGAATGATTGAGCATTGTTTGCTTTGTTGACGCGTACAATTATTCCAAATGGAAACAGAATACTGATTATTTTCCTCTTTATCGGAATATTTTAGATTGATTCTGTTGGGTCAAATAATCTAAATGGATTTTTTTAATAAGGGAGAGAGCCGGCAGATCGTTCCATAGCCGAGTTATCGAACTCAATAACGAGTCGTGGAAACGATCCGTTCTTATATGACCAAAATGTCAATCGTGCGGGAACGTTATTTAGAGTCAACAGTTTTGTACTATTAAAGTATCTGTTGCCCTGCGCACTGCACAATACGCCCACCGTCTGATAGATTATTGACGAATAACTACTATAATAGCTAAGTTACACCGTTTTCCCGCAGGGGTAGGCAGAGAGGACGGACCGCCAAACAACTCGGTCTTGACAAACACTCCTTTCCTCTTTCACATTCATACATCTTATCATACGTACTATTCTATTATCCTGACTCAAGTATCTGATTCACTTAATCGTACCATGTCTTCCTCGGTCGTCCCCAACTTCTTCTACCATTCACATTTGTGTCATACATTCTCCTCACACTCCTTTCTTCGTTCATTCTCTCTACATGCCCAAACTATCTGAGCGTCCCTTTCTTAATCTTACTCATTATGTTTATTAGCATTCTTTGCCGTTCTCCACATTTGTCACACAATCATACATGGTTTTACCACACGTACGCCTCGAGGATCTTATTTCTACAGCAGTCTCCTTTCATCTCTGCCAATTCCATGCCTCACTATCATACATCGGGGTAGATAACAGCACTCCACTGTGGACTGCAAGCTTCACTTCGTTGGACAGTTTTTTATTAGCGCCAACCCCGTTTAGTCTTCCATTAATGGAGTTACCTGCATTTACCCTTACTTCAATATCTCTATCAGCCTGCCCATCACTCGTAAACACACTTTTCAAATACATAATCTCATCAACCTGCTCCAACCATCATTCACAACCATATTGAATACTGTTATCGTACTCTCTTTAAAACACCATGACTATAGACTTACTTACATTAATCATTAACTCATTCTTCATACATACTTCGTTCATCCTAGGCACGACATACTGTAGATCAACCACGCGTTGGAAATCTGCTGCGTATCATCAGTATACGACAAGCAACAAAATTTCAGACGAATGACGACATTTTTTCGTACTATTCAATCATCGGACAGTTATATACTAACATTTAACCAGATAAGTACTGCGTGTACGCTACTTTTACTCGACCATAGCTATAAGAGAATTTTCATTCCGGGAGTAACCAAAAGTCTGATTGAATATGACCATTGACAATATTACGATAGTGGATATATATATTTTTTTTTATATATGAATACCGCACAAGGATCCCAACTGCTCCCGTCTGAAGCCAGTGAGACTATGGCATCCCCAATTGGGGTATGTAATATGGGACAATTCACGGGAAGGGGAGGGGTGTGAAGTGGGGTAACCCTAAATCCCCGTGACAAGGTCAACCCACATAGACACTAACAATACATTTGCAGTGTATCGATGACGTTCCACACAAAACCATTATAACGAAGGACTTATTTTCATAATTTATTAGGAAATTTAGACAATAAAACAATTATATTTTTATTCAATTTATTTTACCTACGTCACAAACTGATATGCATTTTAGAAATTATTAGATTTACAAATATTTAAAGCTCGTAGAACAAAAATGTCATGATACGGGATACGGAGTAGGCAGGTACTCGGATTACCGCTGTTTTGAAGGGTAATTAACAGTAAGTGCGATTGTTTGACAATTAGTAAAAAGATGCCTACATATATGCCCATATATCTCCATTGTGGACTGTTAGTTTCACTTCTTTGGACAGTTTTTTGTTAGCGCCAACCGCGTTCAATCCTGTATTAATTGAGTTACTTGTATTTACCCTTATTCCAATATCTCTATCAGCTTTCTCATCTCTCGTAACCATACTTCCCAAATTTGAGAAGAAAACAATACAAGAATTAATTTAAAAACACGTGCTCATTTTGTTTCAGTTAAAGTTTCCTAATAACACACAATTCCTCCAAATATTCAAATAATTATTTATTAAGTAGGTAGAACTAAAAGCTCCTATGGAGTTATCACATCATTTGAATAAATTTACCAAATTTTATTCATCGTTATTTAAATTCCCTGAAATTACCAACAATCCAGTTTCTAATTGCTCTTAAAATCCTGTTTCAAATGCTAATAACGCCACTTTGCATTTTCGGCACAACGCCGTAACTCTGAATGCTTGGTAGTCTCAATGGACTGAAGAAATAAGAACTATTTTGGCGTGTTTGAAATGGGAGTTGATCAGTATCGAGTATGAGAAGTTGTATGGGGGCGGCAGATGCGCGCAATTACAGAGGTCGCGTGCCGATTTCGTTTTAAAAACAGAACGCCGTTATTGTGAAGAAATGAAAGGTTTAGCTTGAAATCCAAAACCGAAGTTAACCCTCATCTCGACACACCGACGTTTTTTGCGGTACAGTTTGCAGGTTTGGGCGCAGGTCTGCGGTGCGGGTTTGCTTTCGCGATTTGCAACTTATGGTCGGAGATTTAGAATTTAGTGAATTTAGAGCATTTATAAGGGGAATGGGATAGTTGGTTTGTTGGCAGGGTTATTGGTATCTGTTGGTTGGCATTGTTGGCAACTGACCGCGTACGGGGGATGGTCACGTGGTCACGGCGCGGAACAACCGATATCCTTTATCTGTCTTTTGTCAAGGATTATTATTACTTTATTTAATTGGCAATGCTTATAAAGGCTATATGAATGATAAAAAACAGTACCCAATGATATTTTTGACATATAAAATTTACTAAATGTCGTTAGATCTCTATGTACCTGCCTCACTTTATTTGATAAAGTTATACCAACCGGTTTCGCACTGCCGTAATTTTGTTAAGGCAGATGTTTATTGTGATATATGTAGGTATATATCTACCAACACAGTTGCACCGTTTTTGTAACAAAGTTACATTTATTTGCAAATATTATCTACCGAAGTGAAGCTATTGCGTACTTATATCACTTCATTATTATCATGCGGTAGCAGTGCGCGGGGACCGGATTCGGTAGATTCCGGACGTTCTGCGTTAAAGCTTTGAAGGTCAAATTATACTAATTAGAGGTAAAAAAGTGGAACCATTTTCTTCGCTTCGTGTCTCATTTAATAATGTAATATATGCATCAATTGGATTGTATGAATTTCCCACAAATCAGTTCTAGTTTTTAAAATGGCAATTCAAATTACTTTATTGAATTATCAAAACAAAAACATCCAATTTTGAAAATGAAACTAAAATTCAAAAGTTCTGAAGTTCGTTGAACCGGAGATACGAGTATATATCTACACTCTCACAAGACATCTTTTTTTAACTAAGTAAAACCTAAAATTGTAATATTTTAATTAATTAAGACAATATTACCGAAACTCAATCGAAAATATGAAACAGAAAATTCAGAAATAGATACGGCCACATCTAGGACCCGAACCCAGGACCTGCGCCTTGCCGAAGCGGAGCTCTACCTACTGAGCTAATGTGACCCTATCCGATTCGGTCATATTTAACTGTATCATCCTTCGACTGAGAACTACCAACATCTTCATTTTCGCTAATATTGTCTTCATTAATTAGAATATTACAATTTTGGTATGGTCATCCATAACCAAGCCACATAATATATGTGTTAAACCTTTAAGGTCAAGGGTCTCTTTTCTTCACGTTGTAATGCAAACACAGTCCCCGCAACCCGCCCTCTCCACACTCGACACCGGAACTGACTCTACAGTCATTAAAACATCCACCGACCAGACAACAGTCCCTTATGCGGTCCATAAACCATTCATCCGATTGCAATGAATATTTGGTGAGTTGTTGTGCGCACGCCCGCGATGGTTTCTAAATAAAGTGGTGAGCTCTGGCGTTATGAAATTATTTCCTACACTATTCATCCGATTGTAATTAATATTTGGTGAGTTGTTGTGCGCACGCCCACAATATTATTATTATTATTCTATATATTAACTGGTGAGCTCTGGCATTTTGAAATTTACATAAAAAATTGCAATAGGTTCCACGCGAGCTGTTTGAAAACTGAATGTACCGGGACTGGATGACTGGAACGTGGTAGGGAGGAGGGGAACGCTTGAGGAGAAGTGGATACGGGAAGGGAAGGGAAGGCGGAAGGGGAGCGGATTGAATGGGAAAGGACACGCAGAAAGAAACAATTTCTTTATTAAGTGGCATTACAACGCATGCTGAAAACTGGCTAATAATTAAATAAATGATTCAAATTAAATAAAAATATTATTAAAATTCAAAATAAGTAATACCATCACCAACCTAAGTAGGTATCCCTTTCATTATAAATGCTATCAATAATGATCATGTGCGGTTGACTGTGCAGTCAGCAACTATTCGCCATGGAGCTACTTGAAGCACTGCAACGATGTCGATATTCGAATAGAGAGTACATAGTATTTCATTCCAAAGTTTTGATGATGAATAGTTGAATAATACATACTATATTATTATAATACCCTCAAATAGAGCAGTTTTTCGGAGAATGAGTAAATGGTCTATTTAGCGTGTATGTACTGTGTGCACTAGTGTCACGGCACCACTGCAGTCTGTCAAACAGATAGGCAGAGACCTTCGAATTCATCCAATTGTATTTCTTCTGTTCGACATATTCGAGGTAAGGCGAAATTCTAAAACAGCTGTCACGCAACTTGCAAGGCTCAGATCGACATAGCAGAGTTGAAAATTATACGTACGAGAATATTAAGAGGAAACTCGGTCGCCGAGAAATTTTAACAATATGTATTTTACCAAATTGTTGCTATCACTGTCACTAATCAGTACAAAATTCTATGATTAAGTTATTAGTTAAAAAAATATTTTTTCACAGAGACGAAACATTTCATTGTCGTATCGGAATGTAACAATATTACCGGTGCAGGCCTTATTATGGTATAAAATATTGATTCAGCATGTATCTGAGTCTGATTATAAGAAGAAAGTGGAACATGAGCATAATACGAGGTTCACAAAGAATGAAGGAATGCTTGTTCCAAAATATAATAATAACTACGGACGGGCGAACCCTGGAATTTACCGTGCCAAAAATATTTAACATGTTACCAATTAATATAATAAATTGCGACTCTACAAATAGATTAGGATATATGCTGAAACAATGGTTACTAGATAGAGATTGTTTATATTAATTAATGTGTGTTAATTGTGACAATTTGTACAGTTATAGTAATAATAATATGTATGTATTCAATTAATAATATGTATTAAATTGTAATTGAACATTAACATCCCGTTGGCACACTGCTTTATTGCGCTTTAACGGGATTGTATCTAGAAAACAATAAAAATAAAAAATAATAATAATACTACCCCGAATACTGTGCGAAAGGGACAACTGCACCTCAGGCTGATAATATCTATATAAAATCGTCAAAATCGAGGTTTTATATTCTCTATATTAATTTAACTCGCCTAAAACTGGACCGATTTTTAAGAATCTTTTACTAAATGTTTAAGAACAAAATACTTATACATCTGTACGTTTTGTTTTTTTTTTTAAATACAATGTCTAGTTTAAATACTGAACGTATATTAATGGTTTTCAAAACAAACAATTTTAACGTATGAGAAGTAACTTATCAAAAAAATTATATATGTACTTTAAATTTTTAAATTAAATTTTACATGAGCTCCACACAGGAGGTTCTGAGGAAAATAATTTCCCTCGGGGCGTATATCATCTTTGGGGATGCTGTGTGGAGGGTTTTTTTAAGGAGAGGGGGGAGAGTAGAGTTCTGGGAAGGAAAAGGGTTTAAGGGCGGATAGGAATTTGGGGTTCACTGTGTCCTGGTCATCCGCCTCCAAGACCTACCACTTGGGGTGACCTATGGTAGAGGTGTTGGTTATCTAATCAAAGTTCCCGGTGCGGCGGTAACCATTCCCGCCTCCCAAATTATTTAAAACGTATATTTTTATTAGTGTGAGAATCCACAGAGGAATGTGTTTGTGTGAACAAAACGGCGACCTGTTTCCTCTCAAGTGTTTGAAAAAACTAAGTAGGGTTATTATAGTTTATAAACGACACAAAAAATATTGATTGGCAGGTACATGCCACAACTTGTTAGCGGAATGCAAATCTTGTGGTCAAAACTTTAACACCTTTTCAAAAGAAATAAATTTAAGTATTTTTTGCATTTTATAGGATCATTCGGCTGCCCCCATTACAAAGATATCAATATTACGGCGTTAAAGTTAACTGTCAACAGAAAACGTTAAGAATGGCCGCTGAGAATTGACACAACGTCATTAAATAAATGTACAGAAACGCGTTACGATACTCGTATGGATTTCGCATATACGAGTATGTAAATTTATTCAAAAGGGTATGGCATATTATTATTTTGAACGTTCAAGTGAATATCTTTCAAGAAATGAAGAATGCACGAGGGCTGCGATGTCGGTTTTAATTATGTGCTTATAGCTCGTAACATTAAAGCATCAATATGTTCTGCATCTATAAGTAATAGTTCAGCAGCCAGGATAAAAATACTCCCAAGCTGGAAGCATTGTTGAAAAGTTAAAAACATTGTTTTAGCTACCTTATTTTGGAAGCATGTTAAAAATAAAAATGATTAAACGTAGATTTTTACAGTTTTCAAAGGTACCTTTATAATTTTATTTAATTTACTAGCTGGGGTACCCGACTTCACTCAGGGAGTTGATATGGGATTGAACTGATGTTCGAACCCACGACGGATTTTGCTTTGTAAACCGCTACCAATATGGGTAGACCCATTCATACGAAAAAGGTTCAGAATAGTCCACAATGTTTCAGACCATTCCACAACATTCAAGTGTGTTCTGGAATGTTACACAATGATCTGGGATATTCCCGAACCTTCGAGACTATTTCCGAACATTCCAGAATGTTCCAGGGTGTTCTGGAACGTTGTGGAATGCTCTTGAATACTTTCTAGAGGGCGAAAATTCCAGCCCTTATATCTTTAAGCGTACGCCCTTCGGGTAAAAACGGGATCCTTCTTCTTGGATGGGGTATGGTATGGATTGGAGAAAGATACCACAGCATATAACTTCCTTGATCATACCGAGACTCATTTCCGAGTTTTAGCGGTAAGCATATTTTACACTTACTTTTATAATACATATTGATTCGTACCTACAATCAGGTGCCGTTTTTCTTTTTTTTTACATTAGGGCCTATATCATCTTTGGGGATTTTGGAAAGAAAGAAGGGGAAGATCAGGAGAGAGAAAAGGTATGAGGGATGCATAGGAATCTGGGGATCAATGTGTTCAGGTTCAGGAGTGACGGACGTATGAATCCATCCCTCTGCGGTAGAGGTCTAGATTAGGTCTCCCTCAACCCGTCTCTCCTACTTGGGGTAATCATGGCAATGGGTTCCTGATTAATATCTTCTTCATTTTCTTCACAAATTTACTTACTTGCTCTCACCTTCTTCCTTATTTGCGTATTCCTATACTCATACAAAGTAAATAAATTGATAACTCCAAGTAAATACAATGTTATAAAACATGACAGAAGAGTGTAAAATAATCACTAACTGTATCTACCTACATATGTTAACGGTTAAGTAGTAATGATTTGTGAACACCTCACTAGGAAAACCTGTGCTAAGGTGTAGGTACGAATGTTTTAGATAAAGTGTTACTGTAAGTTGCATAATATATATTTTTTTATGTTCTCATTAAAGTTCTGTGTACATTTAAATATTCTCTTACTACCGGAATATTTAGTACATTTTTTGATTATTTTTTCAACAAGTCAGTAATACTATTTTTACCAATGGTACCTCTTTAATTACTATTCAAAAATTTCCTATCCCACATAAAAAAATGACGTGCTGAATATTTGATTTTACAGGTACCCCGATGCGACTCGATGAGGATTGTAGTCAACGAGACCTCCCTGCATATAGAGATACCAAGATGATGGTGTATAGAAGAAACAAAGGACCTAGAGGTAAGAAACTAAAGTATTTGAGATATTTTTAACCGAACATAGTTTACTTAATAATAAATCAAAAAAAATCATAAATTAAAAATTTTTAAAATCAATAATTTAAAAATATTAAAATTTAAAAAAATAAAATTTTTAAAAATCAATAAATCAACTGTGGTAGTTTCATGAATTTATCACTGTTCTATATGAACCATTATGATACGTGGTTTGTGAGGTCTGTCAAACTCAATATCACTTCAGCTACTGACAAAACTCATAAAAGTGATATATTTAAACGTCCATTACAATAAATTATGCGCCGCGGTGGGAATCGAGCCTACAACCTCCCACCTCAAAGTCATATTATAAGTTTACTCTAGCGCTTGGGAGGCCGTCATTTATTTCTACAATGAATAATGCGCGTATATCTCATGGCTTCGATGTCTTTAGAATATCAATAAGATCACTAAAAGGTCAAGTAAATATTCATCATATAGAAATCGATAATGTTTATTTTGCATGGTTATTTAGAGCGACTGATAATTGTTTATTCAACTGCATTTATAACCAGCTCAAGCTGTGGCTATCTGATGCATATATCACTTCTACATCCCACTTAAGGAACTCATTATGTCCGATGTACCGCGTATGAGATCTTAATCGTACGCATTAAACACACTTTTATTTTCCATACATAATTAGACTTTTTCATTATATTTAGTTTGGGTTTAATGGCTAGAAAATAGTGCGGCTTTCACAACTCCCGTCGCGCACCGTAATAAGCTACGCGCCGAACTAATAACTAATACGATTGGGCTGCAATTCTCCAATTACGATCAAGAATTTAAGCATCATCTACGAATGAAAAATTACTCGTCGTCTCGACGAACTTTGTTAATTGTTTCATTTTTACGTATTCTTCAATGTCGAAGCCCTGTGAATATTGTCTATGTTTCTGATGTTTTTGACCTTTCTATGGTGTACATTTGAAATTACGAGCGCACTTTCTTCGAAATGACTGGCGGGTATATTACTCAAAACCAAAAACAGTTGGTAACTACCGCGGAAAAGATATGTAATGCTACTCACACATGCAAAACGACAGTACAACAGATTAACATTATGAAGTTAATTTTCATGTATTAACTATCTACCCTCCGGCGAAATATTTTTGTTGGTCTCAAAGCATCTGTTTCAGTTTGCCCTACCATAATGTTTGATTTTATTTTATTTTTTTAACCATTTTTTTCTTATTCTATATAGATACTTACTAGATTTTTTAAACTTAAAATCTGTTGTGTAAAGTATAACTATATGGGACGTGTGGGATTGCGCTATTCCTCCACACCCTGGAATAGAACATTATTATTATTATGTATTGCATCCAATATCGCCGATAAATAAGCCACTTTAATGAACCTTAAAACGACTTTGTAAAAATATACGATCCCTGTCAGTGTGCGCGCGGGCAATTGTCTTAGGTTAGGATACAATACTACTGGATTTCGACAGTTATCGACTAGTTTGACCCACTGTTCGAGTGGAATGACTTTTGACGTTTCGCGTCTAAGTATGTACCTTCGACGAAAGTCGAGAATAACAAAGTTGATCAATGTACTTACTTTCGACGGAGATTGCGAGTAGCTTCGACTGGAGAATGGATTCCTGTTCCCTGAACACCGTGCGCCACGCGCTCTAATACGCATTGCGCCGTGCACCACGCCATACGCCACGCCAAGGCCTGTGTGCCACCGAGCAACGCCGGGCTACTAAAGGTTAATTAATATGCAATAAACGAATTTGAATTGTTATTATGTTGTTTGTAAACATGCACTCTATGATGATGATCTGCTCTATGGTAATTTTGATAGGAATTGTATTTAAATTGGACGAGTTTCAAAGCAACACGCGTATGAAAATTCAATTTTAAATTCTTACACTCGGGTGAGTAATGAAGAGTTCTGCGTTTTGACTTTTGCTGTATAATTACATGAGCATAAGACAACTTAATTAATTTTTAGTGTTATGCTTATAAACAAGATGTTAATCATCGGCAGGAATCCACCGCATTCAATCATACGATTTCTGTACCGCTATGTGTACCTACTTTGAATAGAAATTGTTTCATTTAAATTAATTTATTACATAATTTCTACGTTAAACACCAAACTGGACCTATAATACTCTTACCAAAATAATATTTACCCCTCTATTTTATAAGAGGGTCAAATAAATGGAATATTTCCGAACCTAACCGAAAACTAAAACTGGTTTTTTAAGGTGCTCTCAAATTTTATAATTGTAAAAAAACATGTAATTTTTTAAAAACACTTTTTTTTTTAAATGGCTCACCTTACGTTTTTTCTAACTAAAATTATTTATAACGAAAAAATATATAAAAACACTTACAAATATTTTATTAGACAAATGTACTATAAACGTTATTGTCACGTCTCTTTCTGTCTTTACATGTAAAAATAATTAATAAAAAATATTAAAAATTTATTCATTCTTTTTTAAAATTGCGATCCAAAACTTTGGTTTCATGAAGGTCTACAGTTTACGTCTTTATGGTAATTTTTAGATTTGAATATAAATCGTGGTATTTTTTCTTCCTAACACCGTTTAGATCATTTTTCTCACTGTGATAGTAAGGGACGCACAACGTTTTCTGCGAGTTATTCCGAAAAGCGAACAAATTAGCCTGAAAGGTTAAAACACTGACTTTATTCTTACCTGTAGACCTGGCTAGGTTAATACACACATTGGTACCCATATATTATGGAAAAAAACATTGGAAGCAAATACTCTTAACCTAATTAAATATTTACATTGATAACATGAATGATTTCCATTGAAACTTCGATACGAATATTTATTTGTAAGCATTGCCTGATGTATGGCAGAGAGGCATGGAACTGGTATAGGAAGGAAGAAAGTAGACTGCATACTCTAGAAATCAGATCCCTGAGGCGTGTGTAAATCAAAACCGATCAAAGTCAAATGTATGATGAAGAATATGCCAAGACTGATGCAAGCGGACGCTTAGATGGTTTGCACATGTAGAGCGAATGAAAGAAGAAAGGAGTGTAAGATAAATATGTGACACGAATTTGAATGGTCTAAGAAGTCGAGGATCCCCGAGGAAGACACGGTACGATCAAGTGAGAATTTTCAATTTGGGAACCCTGCCGCCCCGGGAACCATTTATTGGATAACCAACATCCCTGCCATAGTTTGCCCCAAATGATTATTATTTTTAATGAACAAATTGTGAAAAGCAAAAAATTATCAAATAAAATGCGCATGCGACCTTCTGATTGCTTGTCGAAAGCCTTATCCCTCGACCAAGGAGGTTTTTAAATATTTAACACAACATAATTATCACAAGTCATAATCATATACTAAATTTGCATTAATAGGAACTAAATAAAATAAAATACCGTGATAAAATTTAAAAAAATACTTGAGTTGCATCATGGCAAGAGTTATATTAACAGAAGGGTAAGAAAAATGTATGATATTATGTATGAATGTGAATGAAGAAAGGGTATGATGCCAAGTCTGAGTTTTCATACCCCTTCATACTCCTGCGAGAAAACAGCATAATGAATAATTAGTTATTATTGCCAAATTGATAAAGTCTACGTTTAATTTGAACAGGTAAACTGAACCCCTAGAGTTTGTGAACATGGCTCCATTTAGTGCGGGAGTTATCATAAACATCCCCCGCTGTTATTATATTGACATTTGGCTGCACCCACCTCCGATCTACCCGCCCTCCCCCTCCGCCCTCCGCCCTCTGCCACCTGCCTACAGTGCCTGTCTCAGCTATTAGGTTGTAGGCATAAATATACAATGGTTGTAGGTCTACCTACACCCTACACCTACCAGCAGTCGTAGACCAGATATTATTCAGCTCAACGACCCAGCCGCAAACTGCAGCTGAGATTTTGATGGTGCAATTATTATTGTTAAGAAAAACAAAATAGCAGACACTATATTTTTTATGTGACTCATCACTAGAGTTTCCCTAGCTCCTGTATGTATGTATTGAGTAAGGTAAATGGCTGTATCGTCACCAATCTGAGGAGTTTTATGAAAACTTCTAAGGGTAGATATTTAATCTGTGTGGGTCTTAAAGAAATCCGGATTGATTGTAAGATGAAACACGAATGCCGTTCTCTACAGTGCAGTTTTACAAACGAATGAGACGCTGAAATACGTAACGTTCTCGTGCTATTAATACAATAGTTTCGCTTGTATTCGCCGAATTTCTCGCTGGTTTATTAGAGCCCATGCAATTTAACTTAAGATGAAGCCATACTAAATAATGCAAAATCATAAAAAATCATATTTTTTTTGTTTTGAAAATTTGATCACTTAAAAGTATTACAGATGCTTCAATTAAATACTGCGTGTAGAACATACCTTGGTCCTTAAAAATATTGGTGATTTTTTTTATAAGTCTTTTAATAAGCCTAGAAATAAATAAAGTATTAGGTCTTTAAAAAACACTTTCCAGTGCAAACTCTCCTATTTATAAACCCCTTTTCGGACATGGTTTTACTGTTTAATGTGGAAAATTCAGTTTCTTTTATAATAATCGAGAAAAAAATGATATTTACGCCCGAACTTCACAAAATAAAATAAAACATGCATTTTCTCGTTATTTTTGACATTTGGATCTTAAAGTGTGACTCTTATGGTATGGGCCCAAGAACCATGCACTGGACACTAGTAGTGTTCAATATCGGTACTTTTACTACCCGTCGGTATCCGTTACTTTCACAAAAAGTAATCGTTACTATGTAATCGTTACTTGATTACTTTGATTACTTTCGGGTAGTAACTACTACAAGTATCAAATCGTAACTGAATGCTTTGATTACTTTCGGGTAGTAACGACTACTAGTATCAATTCGTTACTGAATGCTTTGATTACATTTGACTACTTTCGGTTCCGGATACCGACGGATATTTTTTAATAGATACAAATCGTTACTGGTTACATTTTGACGTTTGTGTATTTCGTTAGCGTGAATAGCGTGTACTTTGGTTATGAATTTTTAGGTTTCTACATTCTACGTTAGATATTTACAGGTACTTTGAATGTTTTGAAGAATTTTGTGTTTAGATTTTTTTAACATTATCTTTGATTTTATACAAACAATTAAAATACCGGAGAAAATATTTTATATGGAATACAGCTACATAATATATTATGTTTATGTGTAGGTACAAACAAAAATATTGCAGCATCTCTCACCAGTCGTGGTTGGATAATATTAAACTTATCTTCACAGTCGCAGTCATCGGATATATTATTGTTATTGTTATTTTATCGAAAAAAAATAACACCAAATAATTTCGATCACATAATCACTCACTTATAAATCACAAAAACCAGAAAAAACGCAAAGTGTTAGAAGTTTCAACGATCACAAACGGCCCAAACACAAAAATTTATAAAAAAAAATTATGAACACACAGATTAAATATATTATTACGTAAAAACAAAGTCAAAGGTTGTAATAAAAACTGACGCAAATTCGTAAACAACGAACTAAAAGTTAACATGCTAATATAGCCGTCGGCAAAGCTATACGACCGAAGAACTGACGAACTTCACTATTTTCCATTTAATCAACGAACAAAACAATTTTATTTTCAGTCATTAATTTGGGTCCCGTCACGAAAACAAGTGTGAAAGCATTAGTATCGCACCACTAACAATAACAGCTTTATTACAATAATATAAACAATTTGAAATGGAATCCATTCCCCGGAGTTACAACAAGATCCCAGTTTTTTTTTGTTTACGTAGGCAATTTTGATCGAAAATTACATATTAACACACTGGATTGACGTGTTATTTTCCTTTGAAATACGAAACGTAATTTTACATGCGAGTTTTGATTTTTGTTTTTCTAGCTTTGGGATAAGTTAATAAAACACTATTTTAGGCTGGTGGTAATTTTTTATACCTTTTATTTATTATTTATTTACATCTCAAATAATATCTTATTACCTATACCTATGGTAATAGATGTTAGGCGGGTTTATTACTTGGCGGAAATTTCTACCAACCAAATTCATCTTTATAATCATAAAATGAATCAATCAAGCGCATATTGTATTTTTTTTTCTGCTTTTTTCACCTGCTGCGTGACGGGCCAGATCGAAAGAGACTGGTTGATTCCTATCCACCCCACATACCTTTTTCCTTCGCAGAACTTCATATCCTTCCCTTACTTAAAAAGACCCTCCACGCAGCATCCTCTAAGATGACATAGGCCCTGAGGAAAATAATGTACCTGAGGGCCTCCTGTGTGGAGCTAATGTAAAAAAGGACTTCTTTGTATGTACCGACCATCTTAAAATTTTGCTTTTAATTATGTCCTCTGCGTGCGAACTGTACCTAAATTTCTCTAAATAAACAATAAACTTTGTTTATCTCAATTGACTTACAAGGTAAGTATGGTCCTGTATATTTTCTGCCTTTACAGATTATATATGGATAAATGAAACAATAAATATACATTTAATGGATAACCAACCCCTCTGCCACAGGGGCGTGCACAGAAATTTTAGTACGTTTTGTGACTTAGCAGGGATGCCCGGGCTCATGGGGTGAGGGTTGTCCAGGTCTTGGCGGCGAATGCGTCTGTCCACCTGATGCGTGGCGGGCCGGACCGAGAGCGAATGGTTGAGGGAGTCTCTTTGACTTCTCCAGCCGTACTCTCTCAGAACATCGCCTTGCACCGGTGACTGGACAACTTAGAATGTAACCAACTGATAACCTCCTTTGAAAAGTCATTAAAAATGATTAAATAGGTTACGTTAGGTTAGGGTTATGTGATATCTTAAATTATTTTTTCATAGCTTTTAACGACTTTTCAAAGAGGTGTTGAGTTGACTTGATTCTGAGTTGGCATGGAACCCCTTGCACCGCAGTGGGAGGGATGGATTCGTACGTCCGTCACTCCTGGACATACTGATCCCCAGATTCCTACCCACCTCTTATAACCTTTTCCTTCCCAGAACTTCCTCTCCTTCCTTTCCTAAAAAGAGCCTCCAGATAGCATCCCCAACGATGACATTGACCATGAGGGTAATTATTTTCTTTTGGGCCTCCTGTGTGAAGCTAATGTAAAAAAAAAATCTTCGGATTTATATCTGAAAGCTTCCCTTAGGTCACTGTGGGGTGCAAAATAATCGATAAAATGCGATATATTATTATTTTTTACGGTTAAACATAAAAAATGATTAGTGTTTGCAAATCCTTGAAATTGTAAGATAATAATGCGTTGAGAAAACAATCCTAGAACTCTGAAAGCAGAAAGTACCCTTGAAACTTCACCAAGGGGAAATATTTATAAAGTTCGTTGTTCCATCGTTATCCGTTTCGGCTTTGTATGTAAATAGAGATGGGGAAAAAAAACACAAACAATGAAAAAAATGCCTTTTTACGCAAAAGAAAGAAATGCAAAAATGTGTCACATGTAAAAAAGTAATTTATTTTATTACGTAGGCAAAACTGTTAAAAAACGAACAATAACCATAAACGGATTGTCATATCATAATAGAGGAATGGACAAAGAAAGATGACTCTCTTTTTGTATTTTGTGTTTTTTACCTTCCAGGAATATTCTGTTTTGACTATTTAATGTGTTTTTTTTCCGAAATTCCCGGCTTTTTAGGATTTATGAAGCCTTGTTAGGGAATATTATTCATAATTGATGTTGGGTGAGTGAGAAGGTGCGCGTTATTGGGGTGGAATCTTATTTTCTCACCGAATTTGCATCCCCTATTATAATTGTAGGGAGATATTCACATTTTACATCCGCTGAGAGATGATGAATCAGCACAATGCAGAAAGGGTCGCTACTATTAGGTTTTAGGGAGAAGCAAACAGGAATAATAATTGTCATCCAGGGAAGGGAACATTCTAAAATAAAGAAATAAATAATAATGATTTTATAATAATAACTTAATGCCGCCGTTCGTAAAATAATTGCTGGGGTAATAAATGATTGGCATATATGCCATCCAAGTAGTTAAGCCGCCGCTACACGAATTTCTACTGATTTCTTACATTTGATGTTTGTAAGCTCTTAAGAAAATATATATTACTTTTGAAGATTATATCTAGACATTCCCCACGCCGAAACGCAAATTATATACAATTCCCTCTATAGAAAAAAATCGCAAAGATCTCTTATGCTCCGAAAATCATTATTTTCACGTCTGTTTCAGCTATTTTACAAGTTATATGTATGAAAAAATTCACAGTGTTTCTTTAAATGCTGTTTTAGACAGCCCTCAAAAGATTTTTGCACTATTTTTAACGGGTCGTGTTTTATTAAACATTTTCACAACTTTCGCTTTAATTTTACAGTTTTAAATATTAGCGCACTCTCTCCAACATTCGTAATTACATATCTCTCCATCTTCTTCGTTTTGAGCGGGGATTCTGGGCGGTGGTTTTATTTTTATTTATGCATGTACAAAGAATGAGTTAATGATGAATGTGGGTAAGTCTATAGTAATGGTGTTTGAAAGAGAGAGTTCTGAATGATGAATACTTCGAGCAGGTGGATGAGTTTCTGTTTCTGGGTTGTGTTTGTGTTTACGAGAGATGGAATGGCTGATAGAGATATTGAAAGAAGTGTAGGTAAATGCAGTTAACTCCATTATTGGAGGACTGAATGCCATTGGCGCTAATACAAAACTGTCAAAAGAAGCGGAGCTGGCAGCCCACAATGGAGTGCTGGTACCTACCCTGATGTATTGCAGTGAGGCATTGAACTGGCAGAGGAAGGATGAAAGTAGACTGAATGCTATTGAAATGAGAACCCTTAGGCGTATGTGTGGTAAAACCGTAATGTGGAAATCCGCAAAGAATGCAAGGCTGATTTACCTAAGCGTAATGAGTAATGAGTAAGATTAAGAAAGGGACCCTCAGATGGTTTGGGCATGTAGAGCGAATGAATGAAGAAAGGAGTGTAAGATGAAGATTATGACGCAAATGTGAATGTTAGAAGAAGTAGGGGACGCCCGAGGAAGAATTGGTACGATCAAGTGGCATATCAGATACTTGAGTCGGACCATGTCAAGAGTCAGAATAATAGAAGAGTATATGTGAATGTGACTGAGGCAAAGAGTGTGTGCCAAGACCGAATCGTTTGGCGGTCCGTCCTCTCTGCCTACCACTGCGGAGAAACGGCGTGATGGTAAGTTTAATTTTTAATACCTTTCTATTGTTATTGAATTTAAAATGGTTTAAAATGAAATAAAAATATTAAAAGATGAGTAGAAGAGGACGGTTGAAAAATAAATATTTGTTATTTTAAAAATAAATAAAAGATATGGTTGTGAAAAAGAGCGCCATTTCAAGGTGTCGATGAATCTGGATCAACGAACTCTGAGATGAATGAATGAATGATTGATGAACTCTGGCTCAAAAAACCTTCTTTTTAGAAATAAGAACAACGTCGTAAAATTTAAACCACATATTTTGGCATGTCGCATCTGGTTTAGAAACCGCCGTCACTGCATTTTGTTTGTGAAACTTCTAGCTCCCCTATCATTGTGCATTTTCGGGGTAAATATGTAAACAGCCTACATTTAAGTCGTTTGCATATGTGTGTGTGAGGATGGTTTCGTTGTTAGAAAAATTTATTACAATATGATATTCGGTAGGTATCGATGAATTTGCACATTATGCCAATAACAAAAACAAATACAAAACATCAACATTTTTGCTAAACATTTTTCATACATGCAAAATGTGTTCATTATTATTTTTTATTTTTATGGCGCCGTTGTAATGTTGAAAAACACCACCTCACTTTAAATTACTTGCAAAGTCTTATAATATGATTTCACTTGAATACAAGCATGATCACTATTTTAAAGGGTAAGAATCTGAACATTTTACGAATACAAATTAGTATTCTTGTTCTAAATTTTACATGGTGTCCGGACTCATAGGATGAATACACCACATTTTTAATTTTTTTTTTTAAATTTATGTATTTGGCAATAATGATTTAAAACACATATAAAATTACATCGGTTAGGTACATAAGTTTTTAACAATAAGAAAATCGCATTTCCTCACCATAAAGAGACAATCCTCTTGTGTTTGTTGAGGGAATTCTAGCTCAATTAGTAATAATAATAATATTTGGCTGATTTATAAAGGGCCGTTTTCGTGAAAAATCACCTCAAGGGCGCTGTACATATAAGTATACAATAAAATAAAATTAATACGATAGGCTTACAACTAAGATTCAATATTATAACTAGATACTTACATTTAAGACTTATATATTATTGTGTACATAGCTAGTGACTTACGACTTAAGACTTATTACTACTGACTGAAAACTAGTGGCATACATATATATTTACAAATGTGATTAAAATTAGAGATTTACAATTAAAATAGGTGTTTACATATAACAATAAATATTTTTTAGTTTTGCGAGGTGTCTAATATTACCAAGTGATCAACAAAACTCTACCGATATAGGTACAGACAGAGAAGAAAGTTATTGCTGCAAGTCGAAGCAGTTTGATGATTTTATATATACATGGATACATACATACATATTTTATTCTACACATTTTACAAATTATTTTATACCCTTTTTTAATATTAATATTGTTAGCGCCAGAAGAAGAAGGAAGTTCGTATTTTATAACACGGTTTTGAAAATGATTTTAATGGGTTAACTGTATTTAAAGGAAAGCATAGGTATCTTAAATGAATGAATGAATTTAATCGTCGATCTCAACCGCAATAAGATAATTCATCGCTCAACAACAGATTGGATAGCAATATTTGAATGGAATAGCGAATTTATGGAAATGAGTGTTTAAATAGGTGAGTTTTAAGTTTGGATCTAAAATCTGTTGGGCTGGTTATTTAATTCCATAGGAAGTTTATTCCAAGCCTCAGGGCCGGATACTCCGAATGCACGATCACCAAAATTAGTGTTTGGATTTCGCTTAGGTTCTCTCAACCTTCTGATTGCAGATGATGTCGCTGATCTAAGAGTTGACTGCCTTAGACCAATATTTTCCCGGAATGCACAATTCAGAGATATAGGGTGGAGCCATTTCATTGAGAGCTTTAAACACCATCCAGCATAACTTGTATTGGATCCTTTCAGGACACTTCAGCCAGTGAAGATTTCGAAGTAAATAGTAAATTGAAAGATCGCTTAAGTTAGTAATAACGGCTATTGTAAATAATAAGTAAAGTTAGAAAATCATGTATAAATTTAAAAATAAAAATCATAATAAATTTAAAATAAAAATCACAATATAAATAAAAAAAAAAATTTTCGATCTCAGCATTTCAAGTTTTTATAATTTTTTATTTTTCTTTTTCGGCGACTAAATACACTTCAAAGCAATTTAAAATACTTTAAATAGTTGAAAATAACCCTCTAATGACGGATTTTTTTTTCAAATATGACTTTAAAGTTCCAACTTCACTTTAATTTAAAGCTTTATTTTAAGTAATTTCAATATGGTTAAAAAAAAACAGTTTTTGATCAAAGTTCACACCTTGAATAAGTCGCAAGTACTCCCGTCTGGAGCCGGTGAGACTATGGCATCCCCAATTGGGGTATGTTGTGAGGCTGAAGGTAGTGGGGATGGGAAGGAGATGGGGGAGAGGATGGTAGGGAAATACCTGGCTATTCAGATCAGGTCACCAAACAAGGCTAAAGCCATGTCAAGTAACGTTACAATTCTGAATGGTGGTGTTATGCCAGGGAGATACTGGAAGTATCTTCCATTCTGGAACTTGCCGCAAATATACTTTAAATATATTATTTCTAATTAATCAATTGTGAAATACCTCGAATTAATTACGGGTTCAAACCTCGGATTGGGAGTCGAGGGTATTACCCCTGGAACACGGAGACTCTCATCCTAAAGCATTCACCTCGGTTTCAGCTGTTAGCTATACATCATTGATAGAGTACTCATAAAGGAATGGATTTTTTATTCTATGAAATCTTATAATTAGATTTATTTTAAAACGAAAGCTCAAATCAAAAAAGTTGTACCTCAAAATCGACTCCATATGTGATGTAAAGATTCACCAGTTTCCCGTTTGTACTACACCCTTCAGCTTCACAACATACCCTAATTGGCGATGCCATAGTCTCACTGGCTCCAGACGAGAGCAGTTGGGACTCTTGTGAGGTATTCACATAAATATTTACCGAAATACCACATTTTTTTCAAAAGAATATTTCGTTCTGTGCTCAAACAAAGTGTTTCAGTATTCTTCTGATTATGAGATAATTCGCGGAGGAACTTGAAGAACGGACTATATCAAATTGAAAAACACCGATCCTTTGATAATATTTTTCATTGCTGAAGTTACTAATTACTTGCGAGAACGACCAATGGATACCATCAGTAACTACCTTCTCAGATTTCAACATATACCAGATAATCAGTCAGGTAATTCAAATATGTCATTCTAGTTTCCAATCTATCTTTCATTTTAATTACTTTTTATTTGTAAATACCTGCATGTTTAAAGTCATTGTAGGAATTAGGAAATACCTATATTTTTACAATAGCTACACAGGAGGCCTTGAGGAAAATCTTGAGGGCCTTTGTCATCTTTTAGGATGCTGTATGGGTGTTGGGGTCTTCTTATTGAGGAGAAGAAGGGTCTTGTAGAAGCATAGATGTTGTAGAAGGGGGGATGGCGTAGAAACGACCCGTTCTCTTGTGACAAATGCGCCCTCAAAGTGATTTTTCTAAGTTGAATCATCCAAATCTTAATATATTTTTATGAAAAGTGAATGTCTCTTATTTGTCACTTGTTGAATGCGATGAAACTTTGGTGATTTATTGTTCGCGAATACATAGTGGTGAACTCTGGCGTTATGAATTTGCATGTAAAAAAGGCAGCAGGTGCCGCGCGAGTTGTATATTTCATAAAGTTTAGCGGCAGGGAGGTAAAGAGGGATGCAGAGGGAATCCTAAGAAAACATACAAGAAGAACGCGGGAGGGTATGGAAGGTGGAAGAGGAACGCGGGTGGAAAAGAGTACGCCGCAGGGGAACAGGGGCAGGAACGGGGATGCATGGGAAAGGACACGCAATTGGAAAAGATTTATTTTTTATGTGGCATTGCAACGCATGCCATTATTTTTTTTTTAAGTTCGCACAGGAAGCCTTGAGAAAAATAATTTCCCTCAGGGCCTATGTTATCTGGGATGCTGTGTGGAGGGTCTTTTTGAGGAGAGGAAGGAATGAACATTGGTCTTGAAGAGACCCATGTTGTAGGAAGGAGGAAACACAGAGGCCGGCAAATCATTCCACAGCCGAGCAGTTGAACACAAGAACGTGTCGAAGAAGCGATCCGTTCTCATGCGACAAATGTCAACTGTGCAAATGTTGGGTTAGTATTATTATAATTACGTCAAATGTGTAAAAATTTGGGTGCGCATTTGGCGAGTTTCCCGACTATGCACCGGTGTCGAATGGTTTAATGACGTTAGTTCCTCAGAGCATCCTCCATTGAATTACCGGTAGAACAAGGACATCATTCCCATCCGACGCCTGTCTTGCAATCTGTAGTATTATTTAGAAGTATTTTAATGAATTAACGAAATAAATGCCAACGCTCCCATAACAATTTATCTAATAATATAATAATAATATTCAGAAAACTGTTTCTGAAAAAATAAGAAAATATACAGATTTAGGAAATTAAATTAAAAGAATTTGGCATTCTCAGACTATAAAAATATTACCATTTGTTATTTCGGCTACTGGCATTATACCTAGCTCTCTCATTCAAAATTTAAGCGTATTAGATTTGTCAAAAAAATTTTACATAAAAATGCAAAAGTCGGTCATTTTAAATACATGTAGGATTACAAAAGATTTTTTAAATATTTATATTGAGGGATCAGTAGGATTTATCGGACCAGTTAGGATTTCATCAGAGCCGAACCCTCTGATATGAAAATATCTGGAGTCGGTGAAATATTTTCCCATTATGTTTCTGGTGGATTGACGTATTGTTCTTGTATTGTTTTATTCTTATATAGTGCACTTACATTGCGTTAATTTACTAGATATTCATTTGTGGAAAAGTGTGTGGAAGGGTTTAGTCTTTCATTTGGGAAAGATTCAACCCGGACATAAAATCTGGAGCACCGTATATTTGGACGATTTATATAGCGCCGTTTTTTTGAAAAATCACCTCAAGGGCGCTGTACAAACTTACCATACATGCCAAAAATCTAGAAAGACTACAGGCTAGACAAACAATTAAAAACAACTTATGGCTAAAAATTGCATACACCGGTTCATTGATCACCGATACGAAAATATATGTACAATATTTTGACCAATGAACGCGATGCTGCCTAAAAATGAATTAATACAGGACCATACTTACCTGGGAGGTCGCTTGAAATTAACACTGTTTATTGTCTATTTAAAGAAATTTAGATAGAGTTCGCACGCAGAGGACATAATTGTGAACGCTGATATGCACGTAGATACTTAATTAATCCGGTAGTCAAATAAGGTCCCGCAGTACTAATATTAGAACAATTGTCTTGTGAAACAAAAGTCATGGTATTTTCTTTAACAACCGTCAAAATCATTAATTGATTATTAGATTCAAATGAACTAAATAATTCTAATTACGCTGCCATGATTTTAGAATATGGTGGACACTTTCACTGGAGTGCACCTTTGTAAAACAAAATAAAAAAGGAGTAAATTGGTTTTAACGATCGATTAAAAAACATTGAGAATGATTTCATTGAGAACCTGCGACAACTCGTGTCACGTGTCACGAGTCACGTGCTCACAGCGCACTTTTTCCGGATTTTGTGGTTGGGAAAAGATTTTTGATAAGTCTCTGATTAATCAATTGTTAAAACAAAATCATCAATTCACAATTTGGAAGGCGGGTATGTATATAAACCATTTATTATTTTATAAATATTTTGTAATGATCTCGTAAGGAACACTGTAGGATTATTTTTAAATTTATTATAGTTAAGCACACTTGAAGTGAAATGACACAAAACTGCGCTATATAAATATTACGTTATTATTATTATTATTATTATTGGATAACCTACATTCCTGGTGGTTCGCTAAGTTTGGTGATTTAACAGGGATGCCCGGCTTCATGGGGTGAGGTTTGTCTAGGTCTTGGCGGAGATTGAGTTTACTGACCTACTGCGTGGCAGGCCGGATTGAGAGAGACTGGTTGAGAGAGACCAAACCTAGACCTCTCCTGCTGGACTCTCTCGACCCATCGCCTTTCACCGCAGTGGGAGGAATCGATGCATGCGTCCGTCACTCCTGGACACATTGACTCCCAGATTCCTACCCACCCTTCATACTTTTTTCCTTCCCAGAACTTCCTCTCCTTCCTTTCAGCAAAAAAGACCCTCCACACTGAAGTAGGCGTCCTGGCGAGGTCTCGGGAAGTCTCCGGTCAGGTTGTAAGACTGACGCTGCGTTTTTGACCTCTTTCGTTTCAACGCCAAGATGGGCGTACTGGGAGGATGAGAGTTTGAGGTAATCCATAAAACACTTATGTTCTGGATTAATTGTAACTTTATTTTAATAACTTTATTATATATTTAACGATATTGACTGGCAATTACTTAGAGCTTAATTGAGTCGGTAAGAGATTAGAGAGAGAGAGTGGAGAATTCGAGAATATATTAAAGAGAATCAGAGAGAGAATGAATTTGCAAAACATTGACCCGAGTAACAACAACGAAAAACAATTGACGTGACCATAGAGAAAAAACAATATAGATGATGAATTGATGACAATATTTCACTATGAAGTAGCATAAAGATTTAAAGTAAAGGACTGTACACATCCAGATAAATACTGAGAATGAAAAGTGTTTAGAAAAGAACGATTTCAAATATGAAATATGTAGGACAATCACAACACAGAAGACAAAACACACACAGCATCTCCAAATATGACATAGCCCCTGGGGGATTTTTTTTTTCTCTTTGACTCCTGTGTGGATTAATGTAAAAAAAATATATCGATTTAATCGTCCTACATATCTTGGTGAAGATTTTTTTTCAGTTTTACCGTGACTAAAATTTATTTCCGATCAATGCGTGATTCGTGAATAGTTCCCTCCCTAAATCATGTTTGTAGGTCACAGTTTTGACTAAGAAGTAAGCTGAACCTTTTTAAACGTAAAAGAATCTAATGAATGTGTCCATTATTCGGTCCGTTGATAAATTTAGTAAAAAATATCCCACGCTGTCTTTTTGGCGATATTATCGACTAAAAGGGAAAAAAAGTATCTCCGCCGAGTGTAAAAAGGTTTACATTCACACGGCAACAAAAAACTCGTCAATCAGGTAAACGTGCATAAAATCTGACCTAAAAAATATTCTTATTTTATTCGCTTACATTATTATATGTATTCAATTTGTTTTTATCCCCCGGAGTAGATACCTGAAAGGGATAAGATCCCCTTTTTACTTTGAAAAAAAAGGACGTGTGAAATATGCGGTTCCTTGACGTTTTACCAACGTCCTAATTCGTCTATTCAAATTTGATATTTCTGAAATTAAAAAACACAGATTTTATGATACGCAAATAAAATAGACATCAAGTTGACGAGTTCGTTGAACCGGAGTTTCCAGAAATAAAATGGTAGATGTTGTTGTGATGTCCTAATTTTCATTATTTCAATATTTATCCGTTAAATAATAATAAATTATGACGCTTGTATTTTGTAACGGTTCTAGAGTGGAAGATACTTACAGTATCGCCCTGGTGTAAGACCACCATTCAGATTTGAAATGTTGCTTCTGAAACACCAGATTTGAATAGAGAGGTACCTTCATCTTCTACATCTCCTTACCCTCCCTACCATCTTCAGTCTCACAACACACCCCAATTTGGGATGCCGTAATCTTATTGGCTCCAGATGGGAGCTGCTGGGACTATTGTGAGGTATTCACATTAAAAATACAAATAAAAACCGTGGTTAGAAGTTATTTTCAGGCATCATTAAATTGTATGTAAATCGCTCTTTAATTGACATTAAACACAAATGACACTAAAAAATTTAGCCAAATATATGATTATATATATATATATATATATATATATATATATATATATATATATGCGCGGACCCGTGAAAAATCACGGGATACAATAATTGTAAAATTTGTGAAACTGAAAGCTTTATGTAAATAACACACATCAGAACAATGAAAATTGCTGCAGAACGACCGATAAAAAAATATTTACAACAACACTTTAATATGATAATTACATTTTAAATAATTTTTAGGCACTTCGATTGAAATTCTTGACGGAATCAGTTACAAATTTGATAACGACACTAATATAAATATGAGTTATTTGATTCAAAGATACAATCACTCCCAAATCCGCAACCGAAATAAATGTTGGTTGAATTGATTATTACCAGTCCAGTAGTAGAAATGTTTTGCTGAAAAGCATCGCACGTTTTTATTAAATCTCTTTTAAAGTAACTCGCAGAAAAGTTTTTAAAAATCCCGAACACCGAATGAAATTCACGGGCGCCGGGATAAGGTAGGAGGGCGATACCTAAATATAGGGCACCCGAAATAAATTACCCGAATGGCAGCGAAGGGTTGAAGGAAGTTTATGTGCATGTAAAGGGTAAAGGGTTGTCGAGGAAGGGTAAGGGGAAGGTACTCAGTGGCACGTGGTGCGCATTAACTTTTTTCCATAATAAAGAAGCGGATTGGGTCGCTAACACGCTTAGGTCGCATTTTAAAACGCAAATGGGGTCCTCTGAATACACAATTTACATAAGGCCGGGGATTTAAATTTTACGGTCGTTAAAGGGTTGATTCGGTTTTAAAACGGTATACTACATAATAAAGCATAAAAAGGGGTGGTTTGGAAAAAATATATATACCTACTTCCTATACCACAATTCGGTCGAATATCGGTTACCTACCTATTCCTATATATCAATAGATTCAAACGAAAAATATACGGTCCTTGGAGGAAATATATACAATACGCCACATAGGGTAGCTACCCGGATTTGCCCGAGATTTAAACAAAAAAAATTTTCACTTCTTCTAAAACAGCAAACTTATTTTGTGGCACCATTTAAATTCAAATTACTAAATTACTTTGTTTTTACCACTATACCTAATTGATTATATAAATGGAGAAAAATTATGTATTTTAACAATAAAATTTCTAATTCCTTGACAAAAATTGACCCTAATGAAATTTTTCCCATATTTTATGCAAATAACAAACTTCAAAATTACATATTAAATAATAAAGATAGAGATTCAAAATTGAAAAAATCTGGAATCTATAAATTGAAATGTAATCATTGTGGTTTCTTTTATATAGGTAAAACTTCGAGAAACTTTTAAATAAGGATTAAAGAGCATAAGAAATCTTTAAACAATAACAATTTCTCTGGGTTTGCAAACCATTTGTTGGAAACTAGTCATACCTTTAACTTCAACAGTGGAATAAAATTAATGCATTGTAATGCCAATGGTATTCATTTGGATAAACTTGAAATTTTAGAGATCAGAAAGAGTGTGAATGCGATTTTGAAAATTATTAATAATCAAAAATTATTTTTAAAAGATCCAATATTAAACTTATTTCCTTTGTAAATTGTTCCATATTGTCCCTACCCATTCTAATTTTTTTCCGTTGTTACCATTGTCTATGTTTATTATTTGTCTATGTTTGTTATTTTTTCTTTGACACTACGTTCTATATCTATGTTTAAAAATTAGTAGATATTATTAAAACCCTGATGAAGTAGCTTGGCTTACGAAACATGTCGGTTTTTTATAATCAATTATAATGGTAAAAACAAAGTAATTTATTAATTTGAATTTTTTTTTTTACTTTTTTTCCGTTGGACAATTCCATAATTTTGATCCAGCAATATCAGTCTTACTATGATTTATTTTTGGATGTATGACGTTGCGCTACCTTCTCTTTCGGACAGCGGTACAGTTTCCATCATCATCATCATGAAAAATCACGGGATATTATCATGTCAAAGAAGATGTGTAATGGATGTTAAAAATAGCGCAACACGACATAATACCCCAAAAATAAATCACGATAATACTTACATAGAGCCGTGAAAATCTCAAACTAATGTTTAGATATTTCCAATCTCTATAGCTCTTCGTGACAATGATGCTGTGATTTGAAAACAGTTTTTAGGAAAAAACTGCCTTTTCATGCAATTTTGACGACACAAAGCTGAATGTGTTTTGCTGCTTCAGACAAACTGATTTATTTATTATTAATTTAATAATAATTAACTAAAACAACTCGGTCCCGGCTCACACTCTTTGCCTCATTCACATTCATTCATAGTCTTCTATTATTCTGACTCTTGACACGGCCTGACTCAAGTATCTGATTCACTTAATCGTGTCATGTTTTCCTCGGGTGTCCGAGATGTGTTCTTCTACCATTCGCATTTGCGTCATACATTCTTCTTTTACTACTTTCTTCGTTTATTCGCTCTACACGATCATTATGCCGATAATTGTTTTATTGTAAAATACTACAATACTTACACTTGAAAATATTCACAGCACCATAATAAATTTAAAATAGAAGATATGATTTATGAATTCATACAAACTTCCTGCTTCTGGTAAAGAGAAAAAAATCCAATAAAAAACGGTCCCCTTTTTTTTAAATTGCATCCTTCGAAATAAATACTAATAATGAAAAAAGTAACCCTTTCTCGCCCATGCCCGCCGATATCCGTAAGGAAAGTGTTATAAATCACTCCGCCCCCAAAAAGGGTTTTCGTCAAACAATTTCACTTTTAATATAGCCTACCTAATATGATTTTTGACCGACACAATAACTTATTCTGATGACTTTTACCATCCTAAGTTTGCTTCCGTACGCTTTTTTTGTTTAACATATTTATTGAACAAGGTGGGTCGTATAATATAAAATTGTAAAGAAGTTTTATTTTTTTTACAATTTGGTAAGATGGTAGTTATTGTTTTCGATCGTTTTCCATAAAAATTACGTAAACAACATTCATAAAATAAAACAGTAAAAAAAAATCATCATAAGTATCAACAAATTTCGGATGCTACAAATTGTATCTGTGTTCAATAAATTATAGAAATCAGATTTGCTTTGAATTAAAGTGTCATTCTCAAAATTGCAAATAATTTAATATTTAGATTTTTTTTTTCAAAATTGGATACGCAAAATTATAATACATACTAAATATATACTAAAAAAATATGAAGAAGTTTCATTTTAAATAATTTTATGACAAGAAACTTCAATAATACAAAGAATTCTAATAATATGGTACTTGTTGTCTTTAAATCATTTTGTTAAAAATCAATTTGGGAAGCGGATATAGGTACCACCGCCCCAGGAACCATTATTTGATAACCAACACCTCTGCCATAGGTCCCCTTATTTGATATTTTTGAAGACTTAGCGGGAGTGCCTGGGTTCATATGGATTCATATGTCCGTCACTCCTGGATACACTGACCCCCAGATTACTACCCAACCCTCATACCTTTTCCTTCACAGAACTTCCTCTCCTTCCTTTCCTTGCAAATACCTTCCACACAGCATCTCCAAAGCCTCATCCAAAGAAAAATTATTTTCCTCGGGGCCTCCTGTGTGGGGTTAATATAAAAAAAAATCATGTCCTGTTTATGTAATTCACTTTGTAGATATCATAAAAACGAAGACCTATGCATTTTTGATAAATTACAAAGTTACTTGAGAGTCTAGTTCCTTGGTTCTGGACATCAGGACATCGCCAGTTGGATAGCCTCACACATTCATTTATAGAACACAAATTATGCCGTACATATGTTTGTACCCCGTTCAAGAATGTAAGATAATCTTCAGGTATATATATTTTTTGTAGTAATATCTCACAAGTCCCAGCTGTTCCCGTCTGGAGCCAGTGAGACTATGGCATCCCCGATTGGGGTATGTTGTGAGGCTGAAGGTAGTGGGGAGGGGAAGGAGATGGGAAAGAGGAAGGTCGTGAAGTACCTGGCTATTCAGATTTGGTCACCAAACACGGTTAGTGCCATTTCAACCAATGCTTTAATTCTGAATGGTTACATTGAACCAGGGCGATACTGATAGTATCTTCCACTCTGGAACGTTCCGCAAATATACTATACATTATTTTAAATAAATTATTTGTGAAATAACACAAATTATTAAAATAAAATTTATTTGCCCACGCCGGGATTCGATCCCGCAACCTTCGGGTTGCGAGTCAGGTGCCTTACCGCTAGATCACAACATCACCATTCGAAATCGAAACGTTACCTGAAATTGTTTAGTGATCAGATTTGATTATCCAGGTCCTCCCAATCTTCTGCTTCTCTGTTCTTCAACGTTCACTAACATCCCAATATTAAGCCAAATTATGATGCCACAGTTCCACTTGCTCCGAGCAGTTGAAATTCATAAAAAAACAAAAATCTCTGAAAATTCGAAGATCCCAGGTAAGGAGAATGTACAAATTATTAACAGCCCACGTAGCCCGTGGAACCAACACATAGAACCGACTCCCATATCCCTCCACTTCTGAGATTTCCATCCCTCTCTGGCTTTATAATATATTCATATTTGGATGAAAGCCTCGCCCCTCCCTGAATTTAACATAGGGAAAATACGACGCGCGCAATAACTTTGCTATGTATTCTAAACGCGTCTCGCTTGTACGGAAAACGTATTTTCGTGTGAGTGTTTTGAAGTTTCAAGTCGACCAATAACGTGTTGGGAAATATGAGTTTGAGAGGTGAGTTTTCCGGTGTGAGGGACCCGGAAAGGGGATAATTTCACACACACAAAGGTGAAAACACATACATTTTACAACTTCGCACAAAATCTCCCACTCGCCAAAAATTATCTTTGTTAGAATTATGATTTTTCTCTGAAGTGCCATTATTTTAGAATGATGTGATATTGTACAACTTTGCCAAAAAGGTTCGTCGAATATCAGAGTTCCACAAAGCAAGAATTGCTAGCATTGTATTTTTGTCTAAGTGCTACAATTTTCTAAACTTGCCGTTTATTCAGGAAATTTTCAGAGCAGGCCATGAACATAATCGGGAGGTCGCCACACGTCAAATCTAATGCCCAAAATGTCGTGTGAAAATTAGGAACACTAAATTAAATTACTGAATTAGCAGGGGGAGAATTCTCTCTTCACCACTGAAAAGGCTCTAGTAAATGACAAGACATTTTGATGAAATTGAGTTCCTAGAACTTGAGAGTTGTTCACCGGGACTTGCCTCGCCGTCATGCTCGCCAATGGCTGTTTTGCGAGCAAAGAGTTTAACGGATTTAAAGTTTGCTTCTTATTGTCCACGCCTTTAGAAGATGAGCCAAACTATTTAGTTTATATTTCCGTTGATTTCCAGAAAAATTGTCGTCTGTAACTTACCTCGGAAAATAGAGCGCTTATTGTATTTAGTGTCTTGGAATTGAAACAAAAGACTACCTAAGTTCGATATTTTGATACGAGGCTAAATTCAAACAACGACACTACACACTGGCAAGTAGGTAATTCTACTGAATTAAAAAGCAAAATATTTTTAGCGCACAATATTTTTTTTTTATTACTGTTAAAAAAAAAAATAAAAAATAAAAAAAAATTTCCCCTACTACCCTACTACCCTAAATCCCCTACTACCACCACAGAAAGCCGAAAACGTTGCTTGTGTTGTGATGGAGGACTTAGCCAGCCGAGGAATCGAACATGCGACGCCCGGGTGGGACCCAAGCGCTATGCCCACTCAACCACTGACCGGTCATATTCATTCGCTCTTTGACCTAGCTGTTAACGCCATATGGATTCTATTCAAATTTGTGGCAACTTTAAAATTAATGCTTTTTGCATAAAGTTTGCACTTCTGATATTTTTTTAAACAAACTGAATGTATTTTAAATGTATTCTATTTCATTAACATATTACCTAAAAAAAATTTGTTAGGTTAGGTTTTAGTAGATATTTTGTTGGGGGATGTTTTGTCCGTAGGATATTTTGTCGGAGGATGTTTTGTCGGGGGTATTTTGTCGCGGGATGAAAAGTCGCGGAACCTAACCGCAGCGGATTGGGTAGTGACTAGGTATATCTCTGGACAAATTATTGCCAAACTTGTGGGGGAAAAAAAATCTGTCAATAAATATTGGATAATTTTATCCAGGACAAATGCGTTGATCTACTGCTATACTCTGTACAGAAAGCTTAAATAAATTTAAAGAAAAGTCCCTGACAAAAAGTCAGAAATTTTTCACAGTCTGCGACCATTGCAAATAATTAGATGTGTAAACGAAGAGAATTATTATTGATAATTATGTTAATTTGAGTATTAAATATTTTTCTATGTCTGTTTGTACATATTAAACAAGACCGACGCTATATGAATTATCCAACCGTTGTCATTATTATTATTAGAAAAATTGTCAAAAATGTTGTTAAGCTGCACCTTTATATCCACGATTATTATTTATCTAACAAAAAACCAAAAGATTTGTGAATGGAAAGTCATGGAAAGTTAATGAATGGTAAATTAGAAAACGGAGTATAAAAAGTAGTAGGTATATTTAATATAGCATTGCTTAATAATAATAGGTAATAATAATTTGATAATTTGTAGATCGCCATTTTTGGGTGCTTTACAATTTATTTATTACGAATTCTTAGGATCTATCTAATTTTATTATTTACAAACAGATACAGACACATACTTTATTACCTTTATTTGGTAGGTCACTTCCGTTAAACACACTTTATTAGAAAGTTTATGCTTGGGGAAGATACGACTTTGCACGTGGAGGACATTATATTTAAAACACTGAACATTGCATGACTCTACCTTTGCTACCATTTTACCTTTATAAGAAGATTAATGTCAAAGCTTGCTCGTAACAAACACTTCAACAAAATAATGTTATAATATAACATTTGGTTTTCGCAATACAGAATATCGCTAATATGGTTAACTTTTTATATGCAAGTAACACATAAGAATCCCAACTGATCCTATACTTATGTGGCCGGCATCGCCAATTGGAGTGTTTTGTGAGATTGAAGGTAGTGGGGAGGGGAAGGAGATGGGTAGAGGAAGGTGGGGGAAGTACCTACCTGGCTATGGTCCCCAAACACGGCTAAAACCATTTTAAGCAACGTTGGGACTTTGAATGGTGGTCTTTCTACAGTGCATTACTGAAAGTTGTAACTCTGGAACGTAACGCAAATATACTTACTACATACATACACGTTGTGTTTACTGAATAAATTTTGAAATAACACAAATTAATCAAACTAATCGCGTGGCGCGATTTGAACTCGGAATCTACGGATTCGTAGCCGAGGATCGTAAACGTCGTTTCTTTTATAATCTAGTTTTATTTTTTATTTTTTTTTATTTTATTTGTTTATCTTATAAATTTTTCAGTTATTACTAGATATCTTCAGTTCGTGAGCTAAACGGCGCCTGGCGCTTGTAAAAACCACAAGGGCACTACATAAGTTGTTAGGTATCTGCGCCTTGGCTCCTCAACTACTTGGCTCCAGGAGCGGACCGCTCCATTTGCGCCTGTGGTGGCACTGTAAACTGCAACATCTTTATAATAGAGTTTTTAAAAGTTTTGGTTTGGGCATGTAGAACGAATGAACAAAGAAAGTAATGTAAGAAGTATATGACGCAAATGTGAATGGTCGAAGAAGTCGGGGACGCCCGAGGAAGACATGGCACGATCAAGTGAATGAGATACTTGAGTCGGGCCATGTCAAAAGTCAGAATAATAGAAGAGTGCGTATGAGACGATGTCTGAATGTGAATGAGGCACAATGTATGTGCCAAGACCGAGGGTTTGGCGGTCCGTCTTCTCTGCCTACCACTGCGGTGAAACGGCGTGATGGTTAGTTATTTAGTTAGACTACAAGCCCATGATCGATATTACTCCATAAAGGCTTATGTTTGAGCTAGAGCTATAAATGTATGCCGAAGTTTAGATGTCCAGCGAGATTTAAATGCTTTCATTAGCGTAGCGAGGGGGACCCTTAGTTCTGTGGGGGGCGGGAGTAGAACCTGTGGGGTGGGGGGAGGGGGGGTCTACAGGGGAGAGATTTATAGGCTACTTGACCGGGGGTGGACATGGGTCACGAGGATAAAGGGAAATTCACAATTATACTTTGGCACGGGCCATATTGATTGGTTTATTTAAAATATCTCCGCCATTTATTATCGTGTCCCCTAAGAAATCTTTATTATATTAGACACAGACACTTTAATAATAATAATAATAAAATTTGGCGTTCTCAGACTATAAAAATATTACCATTTGGCATCATACTGGCACTACACCTAGCTCTCTCGTTCGAAATTTAGGAGTATTAGATTTGTCAAAGAATTTATATATATAAAAATGCAAAAGGCAGTCATTTTAATTACATGTAAGATTACGAAATATTTTTTAAATATTTATATTGAGGGATCAGTAGGATTTATCGGACCAGTTAGGATTTCATCAGACCCGAAACCTCTGATATGAAAATATCTGGAGTCGGTGATATATTTTTCCATTATGTTTCTGGTGGATTGACTTGTTCTTGTGTTGTTTTGTATTTATTATACTTGTATAGTGCACTTACGTTGCGTGAATTTACTAGATAATCATTTGTGGAAAAGGATGTGGAAGGGTTTAGTCTTTCATTTGGGAAAGATTTAACCCGGACATAAAATCTGGAGCACCGTAAAAAATATTAATTAATTAGTAATTATTGCTTTCTTAGTAACATGTAGAGATGATAATATCTTCACTGGGATCTCCCGTGCTGAGGATTTTATTTAGGTACATACCTATTATAATTTAATTATAAGAAATTAATATGAATAAGTTATAAACATATATCATGTAGTATTTTTTATAAATAATTATAAAATAAATAAGATCGAGTTTTTTTTAATTCAGTTCAGTTCAACTTGGATTCTGCTTATTTATTTACTGATATAACTTTTTTTCTAAAAGTTTTTTGTAAATTACAATCATCCTTTTTCGCATTATTCTCTAAGTATTTACCTACTAACGCTCAAATTGATCATTATTTATATTTTTTTATTTTTTTTGTTTTTGTTGCAAAGGAAACATTAGTAAAATAAGCTTTGACTGTCCAACTAGGAGTCTCTTGTTCTAGGACAGTCAAATTGACAGAAAAATTTTGATAGGCGTAAATTTAATTTACAAATGACCGATTTATATTGGGACACAAATCAAAAAAATCACCGCCAAAAAACTTTATCTTACTTACTGAAGCTCAAGCAACAAATATTTAATTATTTATAATTAACGGCACTAGTATCATTTAAGTACATCCTTTTTTCTATGTAGAAAGAAGAAAGAAATGTAAAATTATTAGATTATTTGTAAATAAACCAAAAGAAAAATAATACATGTTAATACAAAGTTAGTGAAAAATTATGAAATACTTCTTCAAACTTAACAAAATTACTTTGTGGTATTACAAAATTACTTTGTGTATTAATATAATGACAAATAAATAACTTCGTTTAAACCACTTTATATTTATAATATAACTTAACATTTTTGTCAGTAGGTACAGCATGCGTATTCATGTGTAGCGCATACAAGTGTACAAGTGAAGTTAACTAAAGGGCGCATAGCAGAACCGAAATATTAAAAAATATAAAATTATTTAAAAAAGTAGGGGAGATAATATAGCCCTAAATAACCCATTATCCCAATTACGAAGACCTTAAGGTGATCCACTTGTCCTTGAAAAATTCGTCATCGGAATCCCCGCCTCTTTTTGGGAGGGATTTAAAAATAATTGAGAAGACGTTTTTGAAAGATTGGAGAAGGTATTTGAGAGTTGTTTTTCACAGGTTGATTTCGTAAAGGCCTATAAAAAGCATTAAATACTTTCTTATTCATTGTTTATTATAATAGCAAGGAAATTTTAAATCGATTTCACGACACCAAGCGACGCAAAGCACAGGGACGTCTATCCGCCACCGCAGGCGGGGCATAACTGATACAAAATGCACATAGTCTTTATGCGGACGGCATTCGGGCATTAGGTTTAATTCTCAATTTCAAATTCGTAGAACACCGCTCATTTGGATTAATGCCGAAAGAAACGGTGTGAAATTGCATTGTTTTGTTTTATTTTGTGAAATTCAGGCACAATAATTAAAATATTTTCCGATTATTTTCCACAAAACTTAATTTTCCGCATTATATAATTTAATTTTATCCGAAAATGGATTCATTAGTAGAAGATTTATCACTTGAAAGTATTTTGATGGGCCTGATACACATATTTTTTTCCAGACATACAAAATGACTTATTAAAAAAATAAACGATTAATTCCAGGGTGTTATACTCGGAGTATTTAATTGAAGCATCTATAATATTTCTGAGCGATCAAATTTTCAAACAAAAAACATTTTGGGATTGCATTATTTTGCCTTATTTCGCCTAGCTTCATCTTAAGTTCTTTGTGTAAATTTTCTATGAAAGCATCCAGTATTTATTTTCGAGGTAAATAAAAAATCTTTGATTCGCTGAAGAAGGTAAATAAACAAATTCGAGGAAAGATGTTAGAATAAAAAAATCTAATAATATCGACGGTTAGATTGATGATATTGCGCAACATTTTTTGTAATCATTGACACGAATGCATTTGTTCAGCGCATCGCCACCAGTAGGATATATTGCCTATTGTGAAATACACAACCAGCAGCTTATCAGTTATTGAACCTCGTCTACTGCCTTATCGGTCAAACGGTGTTCAAAGTGCTCCAAGATCCGATCAAAGGTGCTACCTGCAACCTGCCGGGGAGCCTCTGCTTACTACCACTGATCAGGTGACATCTACCGACATAATCTCTGCTAGGAATTAGATACGTAAGTAGGAAGTACTAACTTATCGCCTATCTAAGGTTTAATATGTTCTAAAAGTAAAGTTCTATCTTCACAGTAGGTATAAAAATTGAATAAAAGCCTATGCTGCGATATACTTCGATTTTTGGTGCTGCAGATTTTATGTCTGGGTTAAATCTTCCCCAAAGGAAAAACTAAACCCTTCCACACACTTTTCCACAAATGATCATCTAGTCAATCCACGCTATGTAAGTGCACTATATAAGTATAATAAATACAAAACAATACAAGAGCAACATGTCAATCTACCAGAGACCAAATGGGAAAATAATTCACCGATTCCAGATATTTTCATATCAGAGGGTTCTGCTCGGTAGAACTCCTAACTGGACCGATAAATCCTACTGATCCCTCAATATAAATGTTAAAAAAATCTTTCTTAATCATACATGTATTTAAAATTGAATAAACGTATAGGTTATTCGATAAAAATGAATTTTATTAATATCGATGTTTTTAATATTGAAATCCAATCCCATTCAGTTAAGCCCGCCATTATGTTGGCAAATTATTCCCGTTTCCATAGAAATTTCCACTGTTTATGGGAAAAGTTTGGAGTGTTTATTTATCCGACCCTCGGAGGCCTGAGATTAACGTTCACCAAAGCGAACAAAAGAATTCGAATGTGAAATATTCGCGCGCATAATTCGCGAAGCAGAAGGCCGCCGTAAAAAAGAGACGAAAACCCTTTATTAAATGGGGAAGCAAAAGTGCGCGCGAGATAATATGGACGGAGAAAAAGTACCCGCGGAATAAGAAAAGCTAAAATTCATATAAAACGGATAAAAAAGGAGACGCGGGGAAGATAGGAGCGATTTATAGAGCGCGCGGGGAAGTGTGCGTGGTCGCTCTCATTGGTCGGGCGGGCTGGCCCCTCCCCCTGGTACCCCGCCCCGCCCCCTCCGCGCCCCGGGCGGCCCTCGCGCCCCTCGTCACCCGCCACCCGCGCCAGTTCTCACCGGACACCCGTCGTCGTCTGACCGCTGTCCGTGCCAGTGTCCAGTGTCCGTATCCGTATCAGTATCAATCCGTAATCCGCATGACCGCGCGACTGCAGCTCGCAGACAGTACACAGCCAGCTCCGAGATCCGCACCGGCCCCGACACGCTGCAGCTGCTGGTAGGCGGCGCCGCAGCGATCCTGGCCGAGTTGGAGCCGTGGGCCCCCGGGGCTGCGCCCCCCGACAACAACAACCTGCCGCTGAGTGCCGGCGAGTGGCTCAAGGGGGGCTACTACGACAAGGCGCGCTTCCTGCAGCAAGGAGGGGACATGCCCATGGTGCTGGGGCGCAGAGGGGCGCTCGAGGGCGAGCAGCCACTGGACTTTACCGTGTCCAAGTTCAGTCACCAGGGCCGCCTGCTGGGGGGCCTCTTCCGTCTGGCCGGCCCCGCCAGCCCACCCCCAGGTCTGCAAGCACCTCCTGTCACTGCGCAACCTTACTATTACCAGCCAACCAGTGTCAGCACGGTGCTACCACCGGCCCCTCTCAGTGGATGTGTTTACCTTTTACCTTGTATATGTGATAACTGATAACGGCCAACCCCGTCATCCCCCTTGTGATTCACAGCCCGCGGTCGTCTTGGTAATATGTAATTTTGTGCAGTGACAGTACCTATTTTATTTAGTTTTATAACCAATGTTCTGTGTACAGGTAAGTTTTTATTTACTTTACCCTTTCAGTGAGTTTTCGTTTGATTTTTCTTTTCAAAAATTGCTTTCCTAGTTTGATTTGGTTTAGCTACTTGCTAGATTTGTTTTCCATTTATATTTTTTTCCCACAACCGACCTGTCAAAAAATTCTGATAAGATTGGAGTCCAGTCTATTAATTCATTTTATGATTTAAAATTACCCCTTTCACATCAGAATCTGTTCCGATCAGAATTATGTTATAGTGGTTTAAACTTTTAGCAATCATCATTATTAGACACGTTTACAACTTAACCATGAATTCCATTTTATATTTGGTAAAAATAGGTACTTTCCATTAGTAATTTTAAAATATTTAAATACGCTAATTAAAATAATTTTACTGCATTCATTAATTATATTTTCAATTATATATTCAGGGATACCTATAGGTGCCTTTTCGTGCAATTTGAAATTAGGTTAGAATATCTAATGAACGATCAGGTTCAATATTAATTTGGAAGATGTTCATTCATACTTGTATGTACTTACCGGTGACCAGACAACTCGGAATCATCCAACCTCCTTTGAAAAGTCATGAAAATTGATGAAATTTTTTTTGTTAAAATGGGTTACGTTATGTTATGGACTATTTTTCACATTTTTTTTCATAACTTTTAATGACTCTCACAACGGGGTGTCGAAGTTGCATTATTTTGAGTTGTCATGAAACCGTACTTCATCACCGATGCACCTCGTAAAGTTATAAATGATATCACCAGTTTCGCAGAAAGCAGCCAAATATTTATTAGATTCACTGCACGCGTTCGGCCCTTCGCCTTTTCACCCAACAATTAAACAAATTATATTTTTCCGTAATTTATTCTCTCCTTTTATCGCTTTTTAATTGCCGCAGACCGGAGCCCATAAAACAAGAGAATTGTTTATTAAATTAGGTCTGGGATTTCAGAGTCAAAGATTGCCGCTGGCGTCAAATCTGTATTGATGCTCAAACGGCCTATATTAAATATTGGTTTCATAGCTTCGAACATCATCATTAGCTCCCGTATTGAAAACCATCCCGGTATTGGTTTAAATATCTGCGTTCTTGTTATTTTATTAGCTCTTGGCTTATTAAATTAAATTACTCTAAAACCGATGGCAATTTTACTGTTCTGAAAGTGATAACACGACTGTTCCTTCGGCGTGTTCTTCAGATTAATTATAACAAGGGTAGTAGTATCCAGTGGCGTGCCCTGCTTTCGACCAAAGGTGGGCTGTGTCACTGTGTGATTTTTCAAGTTATGGTATAATAAATATGAATATGGTTCATATCGTTTGCAATGACGCAAACCCCTATTCAGGAATCCCGCGGGATTTTAGCAATAGTTGATACCGCCGATTTATAGGATATTCATGTGCGGAATTTTCGGGATTGCGAAGTTGAAAAAAATACTAAATTTACACGCAAGGGGGTCTTTGTTTTCTACGATCTATTTTTTTAAACGGTTTTCCATGTATTTTTGTTTAATTTTATTAGTACCAAAGATGATTCTTTACAAATTGCTGTTATGTTGTAATATTTTTTGCGATCTTTTTTTATTAAAGTATTCTTAAAATACTTATTATGTTACCATTTCAATATCTTTTTATAATATTTCCAGTACGGAAGGTGATTTTCGAAATGACTTATGTTACCTTTTCAGAGACTTTTTTACAATGCACAAAAATTAAAGATAATTGATACCCAATAATGAAAAAATTTTTGCACAATTTCAATTTAATGCTTATTAATAAAAAGGGATCCCGCGGGATTTCTAAATTCTATCCCGCAATCCCGCGGGATTAAAAAAAGGTGTGGGATTTGCACATCCTAATGTGCAGTAAATATTTGAAATTGCAATTGTATCATCAACTTCCACTGTTATTTAATTTAAAAAATATTTATAAACAAGTTTTGCTGTGTTATTATTATTATGAGCGACAGCTGTTTCGCCTTCTGAATTATCAAACTGTGACAGAAGGAGAAACAGCTGTCATGCGTAGGTAGTAATAATAATTACATAGAATTAATTTACAGAAGTTGTTTATTAATAAATAAAAAATTATAAATTCAATAATAATATTACCGAACATATAAAAGAAAAACTTTAAATTACAATTGAAGTCTACAAATTTATCTTGATAACAATAAAATATTTTTCGCTGCTTAGTGTGGATATTGAATAAATGATCATACAAGGTCCTTACCAAATTCATATAAAAAATACATTTGAGTCATGTATTAGTTGCATTTTTTCATAAAGTTAGTTTTTCTTAGCGTTGGCACAGCTTTTCATCCATTGTGAGCTGCACGCCACTGGCAGTGCCTACATACCCATGAGTTGACCATTGTCAGACGATAAATTTAACCGATTTAAAAAATTATAATTATTAGGTAGGTACCGTAAAAATGAAATACTTTTTTTGGACTAACCAGATACCGATCTTCCCCGCTCGGTTAATAAATGAATTTCGCAAACTTTGATGTTACAATGTTAGTTATAACTTTAACAAAATTAAATTGATTAAGCGCGTAGTATTATCAGATTGTGCAGACGTTAATTTAATTCACAGTCGGGTCGTCCATCTTCTAGAAGTTTCCTAGAGACTATTCAGTGCAGAAAATTTTAATGATAACAATACGCGTGCGGGAGCACGGCCATAACTCACCCAACTCACCTAACTCACCTGGTACTCGTACTGCCGCGGCCGTGGCCATTTCTGGCTGCATTCAGCGCAACAAATGCACATTGCACATTAGCCCATTGTCAGGGTGGCTCCCTTAGAATAGATCAATACTCAATGCAGGGTGGACCGGACACTGGAGAGTCTAGCTGGTCTATACAGAAGCACTTCGGAGCACCTTTTCATTGAATACACTTTTCAAATTACTACTTACTAGTAGTTTAAAATAATTGGTAAATTCTAAAATAAAGGTAATAAAAATGAAAACTTGCATAAAGTGCGACATCTCAAATTATAAACGTTTTGCGTAATTGCCTGTTTTATGTATTAATATAAAATAATTAGAATACATCTCGGCAGGTGTCGCTGTATTTTTAAAAAGAAAAACAAAACTAAATTTTTGCATAAAACGCATGGATGTGGAAGGAGCAAGGATCGTGTGCCAGGATAAAGTCATAGAGTGCTCTATCCTCTCTAGTCAGGAGTCAAAATCCAACTGAGAAATGATGTTTTGAGAAATGTGTATTTAGGTGAGTACTTTATAATTTGAGTCCTCGTTATATGAAATGTTAACATTTTAAAACAGCCGATCTTAAATAATAATAATAGTAATAATTGGATAATTTGTAGAGCGCCGTTTTTTGTGAAAAATCACCTCAAGGGCACTGTACAGTTTATTAAGAATTCTTAGGTTCTATCTAATTCTTCTATTTACAAATGGATACAGAAACATACTTACCTGGCAGGTCACTTTCGATAAATACACTTTTATTGGAAATTAAATACCTACCATTCGTTAACCTACGGGGTATTTCACAATCCTCTTGATAGCTTATCCACAGGATAACGAGTTTTTGATTTTCTATTTATTCATGAAGTCCGAGATTACTATTCGATATTCAAACCTGTAAATAGTGACTATAATATGTATATTGTATCGAGTCGAGTTTTCCACCTATTCCTAGTATTTTTTTAAATTATATTAATTTCCGTTATTTTGTGGATAAGCTATCAATAGGATGTGAATTAACCCCAGAATATAAAACTTTGAATATATTTTTGTATTTTACGTGATTCAGTTTTGATAGTTGGTGATAAGGTCATAATTTGCTAAGTTGTTTTGAGTAGTGCAATAATAGTCGTTGCCGACCCGAGGGCCGGGGGTATCAAGTTCTCTCGTCGCGGGAGATTGATGGTCCGCTTGGCAACGTATCCATTAGTTGGCGGGGGTCAACTCGATTGAGCCCCGGCACCCGACACCCGGCACCCGTGTCGTGTGCCCGGTGTCCGGTGGTCGGTGGCGAGCGCTGGCCCCACTGTTTATTGTTTAGCATGTGCCGTGTGTCAAAATGCGACAACACTACGGGGGTGGGGGAGAAGGACGAACGAATTTATCGTTTGGAGGTCTTTTTAAATTAACGATGTGCTCCAAATTCTGGAAAATTAAAAAATTAAACCCTTTACCACGCAATAAATCGCCAACTAAATATAGCGCCGTTTTTGTGAAATATCACTTCAATGTCCTCTACGTGCGAACTGCATCTAAATATATCTAAATAAACAATAACAGTGTTAATCTCTAGTGACCTCCCAGGTAAGAATGGTCCTGTATAAATTTTCTGCCTGTACAGTACATTTTTACAGCAGCATCGCGTTCATTGGTCAAATCATTGTATCTACATAAAGTTTCATATCGGTGATCGATGAACCGGTGGATGTAATTTTTAGAAATAAGTTGTCATAGTGGTTTGTTTAGTTTGTAGTTAGAAGTAAGATATTAGAAATGTATTATAAGTTTGTACAGCGCCCTTGAGGTGATATTTCACAAAAAGAGCGCTATACCAGTCATCCAAATATTATTATTATTATTAAGGGTGCTCTACAAATATGATCCCCTAGGATCTATCTAATTATGCACAAACAGATACATACTTACCTGGCATCACAAACACAACCTAAGTGTGTTTAGTTTATGCTTGATTATAAATGCAGAAGACTATTTACAATGTAAAAAATATATAGCAACGCCTTTTTTCCAATTTTTGATCATTTAATATGTCTTATAAAAATATATATAGGTACTTTAATTCCACGTACGTTAGTAGCAAAACAATAATATTTATTGGGTATTTTTCCATCAATCTACTTACTAAATAGGTATTGTTTACTATCCGCGTCTACACCGTTAACATTCCGAAAATGGTTAGAACTTAATTTATCAACAACACGAGAAAATGAGCAAAATATTTTTTCTACGCAAATCCCTACTGGTAAAAGGGTATTTACAAAAACTCCCGCCAAATGCCACAACGAACAATAATCTCAACATTTCTACCCTTAATAATTATTTAGTTGATCTTTCTCTCGTGGCCGAGATTTGCCCCACGCCCCGTCCCTCTCAGATCGCCACCCCCTGTAGGGGAGGCTGCGGGCAGGTGGGGTGGGGGAGTGGGTGGAAGGCCGCTAGGAGCAGTAGCAATAAGCGTGTCCGCTGGCTTCACAGACTTGACTATACATTTGCACGGACAATGACATTCTCTGTGAAAAGAAATCGGTAATAATAAATGACGTGTCAACCCCGAGCCGTGTAGAATAATAATATACGGATGGAAAGGTGCATAATACCAAAGCTCCTTGCCAATTCTATTAAATGCAATTTCCTGAAATTACCTTTTGTAAAATCAAGAAGTAATATATTGCCATTCGGCTACCGTCTTAATATTATATCTACCCACCGTTTATTCTCGCTTCAGTGGAACGGTCATAAATATATCAAGTCAATCAAATTTATTGATAATAAACTCTGTGTTTTTAGAGCAATGTAAATCATTTTTCGTTAGACAACAAAATCTACATGAAAACAAGAAATATCTGCTTATTTATCTTAGCAACATTCAAATCGGTGGATATCTATAATAACTAAATTTATTTGGGTGCTAACCATATTTAACCATATTTTATAAGTGATGTTAGGAAATTTTTTTAAATAATAATAATTCGATAAGAGCGCAGTACAAATATGACTTCCTGTGATTTATCAAAACAATTTAAATCAATCTAATTGTGTACAGATACAAACAACATACTTACCTGGAAAGTCACTTCGGATAAATATAATTTTATTACGTTTATTTTATTACAATTTTGCAGACAAAACACAATACTAAAAGCACTGCATTTTGTAGTACCTACTTTGCAGTTGCTTATAATTCTTCACTATTATTTATATTACATTTATTAGAATATTAATGACAAAAATTAAGTTGATGTTTATTTAGAAGAACCCGGAATTCACAAATCTATTTTTTTTTAATTTTATGTTTACTCGCGAAGAAGAAAAAGGCCAACAAATTAATTGAACGTATTGCAATTTTCCTTTGGAAACAGGCAAATATGTTGCGTATTATATAAATCTGAACATACCTATTTCTATTTTAATTTTTCATAACTTAAGGCGATCCACTAGTACAGGAAAAAATCGAAATCGGAATTCACGCCCTTTTATGGGAGGAGTTTAAAAATACTTGAGAAAAAGCTTTTGGAAAGGTTGGAAAAGATATTTGAGTTTTTTTTTTACATGTTGATTTCGTAAAGGCCTGTAAAAAACATTAATTCCTTTTTTATGCATTGTTTATTTTAATAAAACGGAATTTTTAAATTGATTTCACGAAAATAAGCGGCGCGGAGCATAACACGTCTTCTCTCCGCTCCGTTCGGAGGAGTAATGACAGAAAATCGGGGCGGCTGCCAGTCGTTCTTCGGTGGACGGTATAAGGTTCACTTTGATATAAAAAATTCGTCGACTGCCGTATTGTCGCCGTGATGTCAAAAATATCAACGCGAAAATGCATATTATATTTTATTTTGTGAGGTTCGGGCGTAAATATCATTTTTTTTCGCGATAATTATATAAGAAACTGAATTTGCCACATTATGCAATAAAACCATATCTGAAAAAGTGTTTATAAGTAGGAGAGTTTTCAGTTAAAAATGTTTTTATAGACCTAATACTTTATTTTTTTCTAAGCTTATTAAAAGACTTATTAAAAAAATGACCGATATTTTTAAGGACCAAGGTATGTTCTACATCACGTAGTATTTAATTGAAGCATCTATAATACTTCTAAGCGGTCAAATTTTCAAAACTAAAACATACGATTTTGTATGATTTTGCATTATTTAGTATGGCTTCATCTTAAGGCTTATATTATTGGTATTAAAGCTATTACCGGATCACAGAAACTTTATTTATTATGATGTACTAGTAGATACTATAGAATTAAAGATGCAAAGTACTGGAGACAGTGTAAATTCCTCTCAGAAAGAACACCAAACACATCAATCTCTGTACATCCATTCCTCACTTTGATTCCTTCTCAGTTACATATATTATATGTAAATATTTTATACAGGTAGGCATGTAAGAAAGGTCGATCTAGATACAAGGGTTTTTCTTCTAACGTTTTAATATCAGTAATGTACATCTTTGTTTAAGAAACATCCATTTATGATTATATTTATTGGCTTCTCATACGCGTTACGTGAATTCAAGAAATGAACATCATGAAAATTAAGCCTTGCATTTTCAATCAGGAGTTTGAGTATTCGATTGAAATAATAAAGTATATTAATGTCGGATTCAAAATAGAAGTTGCCAATACACCCAATCATAAAATTTTTTAAATTAACAATGTATTATAATATTAACATTATTTTATATTGAACTTATCCTGCAGAAGAAAACATAATTTTCGTAACATTTTGATAATATTGATTATATAGTGGTTTATACATAAAGTTATTTGTTATCATTTAATTAAAAATGAAACCAAAAAGTAGGTTTGCGAAGTTTGAGGAAGAAATTTAAAATTTCATTCGGTTATTGAAACTTCACTAAGCTGTAAGCTAAAAGTGACAAAATCTTTCGGTGAAGAAATTATTAGTAATCTCCGAAAAGGATAATTTTTTCAGAATTATGAGGCTGAGCTTATAATTAATTCGTTTGGAATGACTACATATTTCTGTACAAACCGTGGAATTTTTTTTTTTGCCCACATACCTATATTTTAACCTAAGAGAGGTCAACATCTTTAATGATATCTTATTATCTTTTATCACTACTTTACCTACCGAGCACCATAAAATAGTAGTTAGTAGATACTTACATTTCAAGTAGGTAAGTTCTACCTGTTTACCTACCGAGGGATTATAATCATGCGTTCTCTGAAGTAGAGTAAGGTACCTACCTGATGATATAATATTTGTTAACACAATCGGCGTACGCCAAATTTGTTGAGACACTTTCTTAAGCCAGGGGTGCTGTGGATTTATCGCGTGCCCAATAAACCTCCCCAGTACCTACTCGGGGACAATAGCTGTCAAAACCCACAACTAGCTGGCGGCTCCTGGTTACCAACACGGACTCGGTGAAAGGGTTCACAACCAACACACAAACACCTTGTTTGACGATTTAAGAAGAGGCCCTATGAATGGCAGATCAAATTGAGATACAACACAGCCTCAAGCTACCTATTGTTAAAATATTCCTCTACATACAATTTGAAAAACCTGTAAAAGATTCATCAATCAGATCAATTGCTGGCAGAATGTTCACATCAAATTTTATCGTATCAATTGAAACACTAAAAATAATTTATATGTCACTGGCAGAATCTCTTATAAGATATGGATTAACAATATGGGGAAATACTACCTTTAACCAATCTGAAACAAGTCCAAGTTATACAAAATGCAATTTTAAAATTATTAGTTGTCCCTAATAATTTCAAACAGAGACATCATACACCATTGCTGTTTCAGAGTGCCAAAATTTTACCTGTTACGGCAATAGCAATACTATGGCACAAAATTATAATTCAGCATATATTTACCCAGCAGCATAAAGAGAAATTAGAACATAAATGCAGCGAAATTTAATAATAAGTACGGACAGAGAACGTTTGAATACAACATACCGAAGATATTTAATTTAATACCTGAACCGTGAAAAATTTGCTATCGGAAAAAAAAATATTTATATTGATATCTATGTATAAAAAAATGTTGAATCTGTAGATATAAGATGTAAATTATAACTTTTAAAATATATATGTAACTAAACTATAAGTAGGTACCTTTTGACAAGCCAATTCAATTGGCTTAGCAGGACTTCTTTGTTGATATGTATTAACCATTATTTCAATAAAATATTTAAAAAGAAAAAAAAGTTAAAGCCACGCGCTAAAGTCGATTGTTCACACCTTTGTGTAATCTACTTTTATTTTGATTGTTTTATTAATTTATTATTCATACTGCTTGCAGAATGTCTCACGAAGCTTTGTTAGCGCTCAAGCATCCTGAACCGATCCACTTTTATAAGCGGTCGATTAGTTTTACCATATTAATTTGAAACGTTTTTCACACGTTAAGCAATAAGTAGGTACGGCTTGCATGTGTTTTATAACCCACGAGAAGAAAATAAAAATAATTGTCTTATTTATAAAATTGCTCCGCTTATAAATCAGCGAGTAGATTGTTGCAATATCTCCTTTACGAGATACACAGCGGCTTAAAAGCAAAGTTCCAGGGAACGGGGCAAAAAACGCTGACAATCAGTCAAGTTAATAATCGTTATTAAATCGATTCATATCATTCTTAAAGTGATATCAAAATCACGAATTACTGAATGGTGTATTAAGCTTATCTACGGAATAACTATTACTTAACCAATGGAATAACTAGTTTTAGAGCAGGTCATAAATCATAATAAACATGTTTGTGTATCTCCGGCGCATGTGTTTGAGGCGGTCCATTTGATCCTAATGTGTTACACGGTTGTAATTAATGTAGTGATGAAAAGATGTTACGGATCACATCTAAAGATCTGATCACCCTTTTATCAAACACATCCACGTGGGAATTAACTTTATAACCATTTAAATTTATTTATTTTTTATCGAAGAAAGCAAATACTTTGGGGTGTGACATTATATTATTTTTTTTTTCATTCATTATTATTCAGCTTGCCTTTTCTTTTCTAATAATAAATAGTTGTATATTTGTACTTATCTTAAGGCTGCAATTTGCAATGCAAGGTTGTACATTCCCAAAACTTTTACAAAGTATCAATCGAGTTTTTTTTAAGTGTAAACTTCTTTAGCACCGTTGTGATTTAATACTCTATGAAACGGAAGCCAGCGACACTAAAAATAGACAAGCACATACATCTATAGGATTTAGCCTGCGAGAGAATGAGATAGCTATAAAATATTTATTTATCGCATGGATACCGGTTCCAATATAATACGATAAATCCACGGTCTCACGCGGGTCCCCCCACGCGAAGAAGAAAACACAAATACTAACTAACAAGATGACCAAATGTATGGGAAAAGGTGCACTGGAATTCGACGACAAAAATATGGAAAAAATCATCCTTCACATTGATAAAAAAAGTACTTCGTAGTCTCCCCACTCTTATCTACTATAGTTTTCTGAAGATTTCACTTCTACCGTGTGTGAATTGCACACTCTGATTTATTTAATTAAATTACATAACCACTGATAAGTTTTTAGATTTTCACGGCCAAAAGCATTTTCGTTGTTAGTTTTGGGGTTTTATGCCGTGTTGCGCTACCTCCTTCTATAGCCGACGTTTCGTACAGCGTTGCAGTGTCCATCATCAGGGCAGACCCGGTATAATCACACACTATAATCACACACTCTACACTAACAATTACACATCGTCGGATCTACCGGATCTGCCCTGATGATGGACACTGCAATGCTGTCCGAAACGTCGGCTATAGAAGGAGGTAGCGCAACACGGCATAACACCCCAAAAACTAACAACGAAAAATACATAACAATCGTTTGTGTAGCGCCATGTTTGTGAAAAATCATCCCTAGGGAGCTGTGCAAATATTACTTTCTCGGATTTAAACTTAATTTAAAACACCAATTTGAAAGGCAGACACGACACAATCAAGTCGGTGTAAGACAATAGTCAGGGCCGTATTTTCGCGCAGGCTTTAAAGGCTGCAGCCTATGGGCTCGCACCGCAAAGGGGTGTTCACCACAAATTGATCAAAATTAAGTAATATGTAACTTCAGCAGAATAAATTTAACCAATTTAACCAATTAGTCACTAAGCTATTTCCAAGTTCTGCTATATGTAATTCCTAGAATTTCGTATCAATGCGTCAGCACGGGCAACGTACTGCAACGTATCATAATATGATAATATGTTCTTCACTTGGTACTTTGCCCAAACTGAGACCCCTGTTTTACAATTTAAGGCTCAGTTCCCGGCCCCAAAAAGAAGAAGTTGGAGATATATGAAATAACGAATGTTAAAAGAGCGCGCTAACATTTACCGCGATAAAATTGATGCAAAAATCATGAAAATCTTTAATAAAACACGACTCGTTTAAAATAGAGCAAAAATCTCGCGATAATTGTCTTTAATTTTATTTAAAGAAACGCTGTGAATTTTTTCATACATATAACTTGTAAAATAACCGAAACAAACGTGTTTATAATCATTTTTGGAGCATACTTTGCGATTTTTTTCCATCGAGGGAATTTTATATAATTTGCATTTCGGCGCGATAAATGTCTAGATATTATCTTCAAGAATAATATGTATTTTTTTAAGAGCTTAAAAACTTCAAGGGAGGTTTGCAAGAAATCGGTTGAAATTCGGAGAACCGCCTCTCAATGAAATTATTTTATTATGTACAATATTTGAAAATACATAATATTATTATATCAATAAAAATAAATATGGTATATATCACTAGCTATGTACGTATAAGAATTAAATGTAAGTCCCTAGTTATAATTTTGAATCTTAGTTGTAAGCCTATCGTATTATTTTTATTTTATTTTATGCTTATATGTACAGCGCCCTTGATGTGATTTTTCACGTAAACGGCTTTATAAATCAGCCAAATATTATTATTATTTTTATATATATATATATGGTAATAAATATACTGGTAGTTATTAATTGCAATGTTAATAAATTGGGTTGAATTAAATTAAATCGTCTTGATTTCAAATCTTTTAGTTAAAAAATTGCTCTAAAATGCGATTTTGCAGAATCAACCCCCCGGTAGGGCGGGACCACAGCTTTAGCCTCGGGTCTACTTATCCTAAATACGGCCCTGACGTCTATCATAAGACGATGTACTAATAATGAACCTAATAGTGTGTGTACCTACACACTTATATGTGGCATTCTGTCCTATCTGTCTACCCTGCACTTGATTAGTTACTCAGTTCAGAAGCGTTCCGTAAATAATACCAATGTTTTTCTACGACATGGTTCCAACAGCCTGTGAGCTTCACCTAATAACCATGATCTGAGTATATCTATTCTGTACCTGCCGGACAAATTCACAACTTCTGAAATGAGAATGTCCTGTGCGCTATAATAGTCTCGCCGCGAGGGCTTCCTGTGAATTCACCTTGTTTCTCCTCCGATTCGTAGAAGGCGCCACGATCGACGTTTTAGGACCTTCTAATTTAAATTTGGAACATTCGGATGCCGAATTAGGTTCCTGGTAATGCCGCAATGAATTGGGATTGTCAGATGATTTCCGAATATATAATAAGATTGGTTACCATAAAACCAAAATATTTTCCTTGTAAACTGCAATAAATCTCGTTTTTTCACAATTAGCTCCCAAACATAAATTGATCATTTTGTAAGAATACACAATTAGATATTATTAAAATATATTTTTATAATCGTCAACATGCTTTTGGCTTCAAATCATAGTAAATATCTATAGCACAAAATTGGAAAAGTATAATTTGTCTATGGGTCGAATTTAATTAAGGCTGACACAATTTACGTGAGCTTTCAAAAATATATCCACCACAAACTTTCTAGATTACGTTTCACAATTTTTCATAAGATGTTAAATTTGGGAGGCGTGTATGGGTACAGCCGGCCCGGGAAGTATTTATTGAAAAACTAACACCCCTGCCATAGGTAACCCCAAGTGTTTGGTATCTTGACATGAGAACCATGAAGGCATGAGAACCCGGGTTTGCAGGGTAAGATTTTTCTTGCCTGGTCTTGGCGGCGGATGCATTTGCCCGCCTACTGAGATTCTGGTTGGGGGAGACCAGCTGCACTTTCTCGCCTTGCACCACAGTGGGAGAAATGGATTCATATGTCCGTCAATCTCGAACACACTGGCCCCCAGATTCCGACCCACCCACTATGCCCTTTTCCTTCCCAGAACTTCCTCTCTTTCCTTTCCCTAAAAAGACCCTGCACACGGTAATGTACAAAAAAATAGAAATCCAAACAAACATTCCCACGTACTTAGCAGTGTTATATCCAGCAAAGCTCGGCTCCTGTCTGGTTAGTCAGCATCCTATAAGTAAATGGAATTACCATAGCTCACATCATTCCGAAGAATGACACACAAGAAATAACACCGCACTGAGACTGAGTGGTTCACTAACAATTTTTGATACCTGCACGGAAAAACTTAACTATGGGAAAAAGACAATACGTCTCGAACCAATATTGCGCCGGCGCCACCGAATCAACTCGGGAACCTAGCAAAGGTAAACGACCGCACAGAAATGGACACAGCGAGAGAGGTCTCGTTATTTCGGGTGCAATGCTCGAGAACGAACTGCTTCTCGGGGCTCCCGATACCTACCTCTACCTGGACTGGCAATAAGTCGGCGACGCGCTCACGGCCTAAGTGGGTTACTCCACCCTTTCATCTTAATAATCTCATCTTGTCAAGTCATCCAGGAATTACGGCATGTTTATCTACCGTGCGACCTTCTGCTATTTCATCACTGACCAAAGTCCTGGAGACGATGGACACTGGACCATTTTAAATAGCCGTGTAATTCCACGCTTTGTTTCAGCTCCGCGTCGCTTATAAAATCTGTTATTGCGGAGGAATACACATTACACAAGTCAAAAATGTGTGTACATTCTTAGCGTGCCTTATATCACCGCTAAAGTAGATAATAGGCATAAAATTTGCTTGGCAAACGTAGTCCAGAAACGTTGTTTTAATTTATTTTGTGTAGGTACTATTTTATACAAAAGGCAAAAGCTAATCAAGGGAAACTGTCAAAGATAATTTAACCACAACATTATTTTTAAAGTTGTTTATTATACGCGTTCATACATTTCTAATGAAAAAATAATATTTTTAAGTATCTAGTTTATACGCATATATTTTTTTAAACTAAAGTAATTAACAATTTATGTCAATTCTACTCAAGCGAAACGATAGAAAAAGCTTCAATTTACCGGAAGCATATTTTTTGGTGTTAATAATGTAAACTGGTTTCTTGTAAAGATTAATCGAAATTAGTGATTTCACGTTAAGCTTCGCCATATTACTTACGCGCTTGTTCCTTCATAAAGGCTTTATTTGAATGATTCAGTCTTACGAAAGGAATAATGGTCAAACCGAAAAAAACTCATACCTATTTAAGTTGTCTTAATGTAACAACTACGATTAACTACTCTTTAAATACACCCAATCTACATCAGTATCTTCTTTATTTACCATTTTAATATCAAAAACGTTTCTAACATAAATCACGTCGGTAGTGTGTAAAATAATAAGTAACTACATTTAACCCATGCTGAGGTGTTCGCATGTATATATAAAGTATTATTGTATACTTGGTTGGTAGCTTAGAGCTTTATATTATAATATACTACGTATTAAGAGCTTTCATTATAAGCTCTCTAAATAAAATAAAAAAATAAAAATAAAATAAATAAATAAAAAAAAATAAATAAAAAAATCGCAAACCAATCCCAGGATTGAAACCAGAGAGAGAGAAATAAAAAATACTGCTACAATACTAATAAACACCTAAATTCTGAAGCCACACAAACACAACGTTCGTAATACCAACATTTTCCGAGACCTATGCTGATTTATACTTGCATACATACATTTTCTTCAAGCAGTATTTTCAACGACTGAAATAAGAAACACTAACATAAAGTTCTCATAAAATAAATCTAACATTAAAAACTACCAACGATGTCAGTGCAACACAACTTAATGTGTTTATTTTATCCTTCCTCTCCGGCCGCGGAGGCTTTAGTTTGATATTTAATAGGCTTTAATTCCTGGATCTGTCCATTGTTTTACTTGTGATACCTTTTCGTTTGATCTCGTACGATCATGGTCGTAGCTAATTTCCAAGATATAACCCCCTGACCTCCGTGGGAGATGTTGAACAAGACGAATCGTCGGCTCGAATGTGTTGACACGGCTCTCAGGAATTTTATTGCCGCATCTTTATCAGTTTATTCTACCCAAAGAAAATTAATTCTCGGTATTTTCATGATATCGATTTATTTTTCACGTAGATATAACACTGTTACTAACTTCTTAATTGTGGGTAGGTCTACTGTGATTTCTTTGCTTATTTGGGTTCAACGGTTTGATATCACAACAAAAAACATTACGCAGGACTTTACTTACTTTAACAAGTGATTCCTGTTAGGAGTAAAAAACTTAAACGAAACTTTTTTTTAAATTTTATTTCTTCGAAATCAAACTATTTTTGATGTCATCAATGGTCACTCTGCCTAAAAACCGCCCAACCCCTCACCCCGACCCTACCTGTCTAATACCTACTGGTTTTTATGTTCGGAGTTGAAAAAAACATCAATAATGATCACCGGAGACCAAAATTTCGTTTACATTTTTTACTGCAAATAATGTCAGAAATCACTGAAAAAAGAAAGTCATGTTTGTTTTAAATGATAAAAGGGTGGGATTGTATTCAAAAGGCTTTTTTCTAGGAAAGTTAAGAAATATCAGCGTATTTAGTGTAGATAGATACTCGTTCACTATAATAATAAACACCCAATCGATTCACCTTTTCCTCACTAACGCGATCACCCAGCCGCCACTGTTCCAGTCATATTAAATTAATCGAACAATCAAAAATACAAAACATCGCGTGTTGCCCAACGAAATTACACAAAACATAATGTCAAAGTATGCTCAAGAAAAATAATTGATAGTAGCCGTAATAATGATAAATAAATATATACAGTGGTAGGTAGACACTGTCTCTTTCTATCGGCATCTATCAAACAAGTGAATGGGAGACGAACGGGGTCCAGTGTAATGTAATATGAAATAACAGTCGGTTGAATCGAAAGACGGACAATAATACACCCTCCCCTCCTGATTCATTAAAAATAATGTGTCTTTTCCGGAACACCAATAACCTATTTTATTTTCATTGGGAAAGATTTCACAAGGTGCTTCTTCAAATAAAGCCGCGAGAGCTGTCCAATTAAATTGTTGGGAGCACTGATCATCTTTTTATCTTGATTAGTGACACCAGTCTTACCTGCAAACCTACCAGAAAGATCTATAAAGGATTCTAGTAAGCTAAGTAGTAATTATTATCTGCATGATAGATCGGCAAACGTAGATCAGATCAAATTATTAATATTTTACCCCAAAAATCTAAGAGCTATGTATATAATCTTTTCAAGAGTGCTCTGCATGTTTTAAGCATCCTAATCATCTGTATGTTTATTGCCTTTACAAACAATCTAACGTGCAACTTTATTATTGGTATCCATGCAATATTTGGTATACGCAGGGTGTAAGAGCACGGACCCGAGGCGACTTCTGATCATATTAGTAGTGAAAAATGTAGACGTCATTTTGCTTTCCGATGATATTTTTGTTTAATTAAAAACAATAAAAAAATCTTCCATTTACACGCGTCGCTACGCGAGTCGGGTATAGCCTAGCGGCGGGTCACTCGATGAGCACTCCATCTCGTTCCAGCAGCACGGTAATTCACGAAACAGCGAGCGTATCACTTGATCACGTCGCGACGCGTATGAGTGGGATCAGTGATGACGAATGATTGATTTTTTTTTTTGTTTTTAATAGAAAAAAATATAATCGGACAGCAAAACATATACGACATAGAAGACCTCCGTAGTCCAGTGGCTAAGATTCTTAACTCACAATCCGGAGGTCGCGGGTTCGAACCCGGCGTGCGCAAATAAATTTTATTTGATTAATTTGTGTTATTTCACAATTAATTAATTAAAAATAATATATAGTATATTTGCGGCACGTTCCAGAGTGGAAGATACTATCAGTATCGCCCTGGTGTAAGACCACCATTCAGAATTGAAACGTTGCTTGAAAATGTCTCTAGCCGTGTTTGGTGACCAGATCTGAATAGCCAGGTACTTCTCAACCCTCCTCTTCCCCACCTCCTTCCCCTCCCCACTACCTTTCAGCCTCACAACATACCCCAATTGGGGATGCTATAGTCTCACTGGCTCCAGACGGGAGCAGTTGAGATTCTTGTGCGGTATTAGATAACTGTAAAAAAATATATACAAATATATATATATACTTTTTGTACTCCAAATCTGCTCAGGAATGGTTGGTTAAAATTCTTAAAAGGTACGTCCTGTAACATCCTGTATATTGTACCTACCTACCTGTATTTTGATCAAATGTATTGCATTAATAGATATTTTTCAAATGTGTTCAAACTGTTACTACTAACGTAATCCGACTCAGAACAGATATAGTCCGTAACGTACTTGCTTACGCCCTGGTTTCTGGCAATTAATGAAAAAAATATTTGTGCATGCCTTAAAAAAGGCACGGTACCAAAAATATGAAAAAAATAGTAATTTCGAAATTGGAGTTAATTTCTATCACAAAATCTTTGCTTTCTATAATCAAAAAAATTACCAACCAATCCTGGCTAATTAAATCTGTATTAAACTAGTATCATATGATGCGTGATGCGGATGTTATCCTGTGTTTGTTGTCTGTGTTAAGTATAGCTATAAGACCGGCATAAAGAGATTATTAACTCCTGACACAGGTGTTGTTTGATCAGTAAAAAAGCGTGGCTGTATAGTAATAGGTAATGGCCGATAGTAAATAATGCCACGAACATAATATGCAAAAGATACTTAGATCGGAATCGGGCTCGTTGGTGAACGCCGCGGCTGACTTGATAAATGGGAGATAAGGTCCGCGGAATCAATCAGATACAAAAAAAATCACGTTTTATATTAAAAGCTCACCGGGCGGGGCCGGGTGAACTTTCCAATGTTGCAAAAGCCGTAATTTCAAACTTCTCATTCCATGTTCACTTTACCGTTTTCGTTGTGTGAATCAAATAATATTGTATTATAATAATATAACGACCGCATCCAGTTAAAATTCGACCAGTATGAAGTATGCAAATTTATTTAGGATCTTTTTCAATCGTGCGAGAAATACGTTTTTGTTAAATTCCTTGTTCTTCCTCAGCTCGTCAAATATGCTAGACATTTCCGGGGGAAAAAATAACTATCTTTATTGCTGAGATATAATTTAATGCATAAATTATTTTTTTAAATTGGTGATTGAAGATTGGTATTATTGTAAATTTCAATCACGATACCGAATATGGTCAATATTGGTATAAGTGTAAATAGGAACCCCGGTTCAGCTGTAGAGAAGATTGGTGAGTAATACAACTTTGCGATTATAAAAAAAAAACACTTTTTTCTTCTGTATATTGTGATCGGTCGTAACAGCATGGATGTTTTAAATATCATATTTTAGAGGAACTCGTGTGAAGATGGTCAAATTATGCGGCCCTGGACACCAGACTACTTTTAAAAAAAGTGTTTTTTTTTTTCATTTTCTGAAAGATGGATTTCTTAAGAATGCTCTAACCAAATGTTTTAAACAAATTCTTAAAATTAACGGATATACAGCATTTCATGTGAAACCGTTTGGAACAGTTTGTATGTTGAATCCTTCGGCAAAACTTTGAACGTGTATTTCTCGAAACTATGTTTTTCAACATGGTTGGCAACATATTAAAAAAACTTTACATCAGATTTGCATACTCCAAGTCTTAAACTGTTCGAAAATCCAGTCTCTATTGCACCACGTAGGGGTTTTTTTATAAAAGATCCCCTTCTATTTTTTTTGATGAACGATAAAATTTTTTCATAAAAACTGGAAAAAAATTGACTAGTCCGCCATTCTTTTTTTATATAATATATTTCCCCTACGAGACTGGATTTCCGAATAGTTTAAGACTTAGTGCATGCAAATCAGATATATAGTTTCTTTAATATATTGTCAACCAGGTTGAAAAACATAGTTTTGAGAAAAGTTTTGCTGAAGGATAATTCAACGTTCACTTAAAATGCTGTATCTAATTATTTTTACAGTGGGCATTAAAATAAATAAGGCAAATAAGTTATTTTGAACACAATATCATAACTATACAAAAAAAATTTTTTAAAAAATTAAAAAACATTGACCACACATTATTTTTTTGTAAATCGTAATTACCCACCCCTGCTTCACACGGGTTTGGCATAATAAATAAATTATTCATTGACACATTTCGTACATAAAGTTAGCTATTTGCATCGAGACCCATTTACCTTTACAAGTTCCAAAGCGAAATCAGGTAAATTCCCAAACTGCACGTCCTCTATTCTTCTCGTGGCACAGTGGCCTCAAATCCATTATCGGTTCTTTATTGAATCTCAGGATGCAGAATACAGAATGCACATGGACCCCTATTATTTCGCTAGCCTCTTTTTTTCTGCATGCCCATTTATTACTTCTTTTGGGACGATGAATATTCATACCCTCCAATAATAATAGGTATTTTTTGTTATGCATATCGGCGGTCACCGGTCAGGTAGGATGGTAAAATGGGTAGGATGGATGAAGTAAGCCCCGTAAGCTCGTAGCAGGGATTGCATGCATCTTATTATGTGTAATTTCGCAGTTGTATTATTTTTTATATCTCGATCTCGTCCAATTCTTATTATTAACATTTCGGTCCGAGAGACACGTCATTTTATATCCATCCTCGCGATTAAAGTGGTACTTGTATTTCTTCGAACTATTGATTGGCCTTAAAACAACTCTGTAAACATCATGAATTACTGCTTGTTTACCTACCTACATAGATAAAAATATTATTTGATAAGATCTAAGCATTTATTTATCTTTTTTAATAGTTATAATTATATCGGATTTTGCTCCTAAGGGAAAATCTCTTTTATTATACACTAGCTGACCCGGGGAACTTTGTACTGCCTCACAATCAATAACTGTTGTGTTAACTTATTAGCTGAATTAAGTTTTTTATTAGATAAGTTTAAAATTCCTTGATGAAGCAATTATCGAAACCCAACTGCCCGTGTTTTTTTTTTGTCAGTATAGAAGATGGCGTTGTTTACGGATTTTCTTATTTTTCCACTTACGTACGAGAATTGCGTTTCATTTTTCTTTGTACGTGTGAGGGAGATTTATTATAATTATTATATTTTTCCTATGTAGGGGTGCAGACATACGTTCACCGTTTGTCTCATTTTCAACTGTTGACATTTAGTGTGTAAGAAAGAGTGTCAGCATTAGACATTTGACGTTTTTGAATTTTTGGTGTTCACCCACTATTCAATATTATACTTGTCACAATATTGTTGCAGTTTTTTCAAAAGATGAGAATTTGTTCCATACAAAATGTACGAGGAAAAGAATTTTCTTGATAACTTTTTTAGTCATGAATTTTTCCGATGATTAAATAACTCTTCTGCTATTCGGAGCGGAGACAAATCCAAAAAGTCAAAGACCATAAAAATCAGTTCAGCCGTTTTTTAGTTATAAATGGTGTAACTAACCGACTTTAATGTACATATTAAAGAGTATATATGAAGTTATAGGATGCCGACGAACAATTATTATTAACACTTATAATAATATTATGGTAGATATCTACCACCTAAATTTCTTCATAATATAATTTTTATCGCTTTTTCGGCTAAAATTTGATTTTCCTTTTTGGAAGAATGACATCCTAAAGCAATTTTAATTTATCACGCTTTGCCTTTTTTCAGCGTAAAATCCACGAAATTGGTAGAATTTAATTCATAAATCGTCTCAGATGCTCTATAAGTGTTTTTTTGCTAACGTGACCGATTCTCTCAGCTTCCAACTTCTATCGGAGGCCGCCATTACCTGGATCACATCGTAGGCGCCAAATATTATCATATAATTGTATAGAAAACAGCATCATGATCAATGGACAACATCCCGCCTTCTTACTCTGAACCTTGAACGCCTTAATCGGTATATGTTCATCAGTATAATAGGACTTCAGGACATTTCAACCAAGCCCATATTGAAATAATCAAACGAATTTAAAGTTTTTTTTTTAAATCTCACAAGCTAAACCGAATTACACCGAATCCACTCAATTTCACAACTTCAACGCCCCTCAGGAACATTTAATTTTTGTTATTCTAAATTCTAAATAATGGCCTGAACTCGCCTGAGCTCGCCAAATTAATAAAATTCATGTACCATCATGATCAACACGAGAAAATGATTTCTTTCATTTGCCGACATGCAGAATCAACATTAGAAAAAATTCCATCAATTCCCCACATATATCCTCAATGTTTTACAATGTAGATATTCTGATCAACAACCTATGAACCTACCGAATATATCGGGAGCATCTCCTATCCTTATCCTATATACCTCTTCCTGTCTCCTTTACTTACTTATTAGTTATAAGACTTTAGCGTAATAAACTTTATTCGTTAGCTTTAACTATAAGCTGTTATTTGTCAATAAGCGTAATAAGTATTAAGAAATTTTATTGTAAATCTATTTTTCACTATACAATGGTAGAATGTTGGGTGATTGGCTGGAATCTATCAAACAACGTTGGGAACAGGTCAGTGGCCAAATGCTTGATGCTATTCTTTCGTCATTACCTACTACGTATTGCACAATAACGTATGAACAGTAAAACGCCACTGCAAAAGGTAAATAATGTGTTCTTGGAAGCACTCTGAATATATAAGTTAGGTTACCTAAATTTATGTAATTGTTGAGTAGGTAACGTATATCTGGAAGTTTACGTTAACCCACCAAAAAGCTGTGATAAATTTAATGCCAACGTTTTTTTTAAATATTGTATTTATTTAGTGTTTTTTTTTACAATACTTGTTATCTACCCCTGTGCTAACATACTCAAATATTTATTTATAATACACAAAATATTTTCTAGTATATCACGTATATTTCAATAGAAGCCAATGATAAGGAATACAAAAGTTATTACGTAATGATGGAAGACAATATTAGCAACTCTCAAACAAACATTTGAAACCGAAAAGTCAGAAAAATGCCTTCCACTGAGCTAAATTGACCTTACCTCCTTCGCTCATATTTAATTGTATCATACTTCTACTAAGAACTACCAACATTATCTTCATTTTTTAAACGTATCTCTTTTATTGGCTGCTATATTTATGTATGTCTCCAAGGTTCTACCCGAACTAAATGCGACCTAGATGGGACCGAATCTTTTTCTGATTTTTCTGTTTCAAATGTTTGTTTGAGAGTCGCTAATATTGTGTCTTTAATTGTTTACGATTTGAGGTTTTACTCATTAAAATATTCCAAAAATAGAAGTTATTACTGTTTGTCTATCGTCTTTTAACGTGGATGAAGGTATTTGAGACGGCATTTTGGAGGTAATTGTGCTATGTTGATCGTGACGCTCGTAATTAAAATACGTAGGTATATCAAAATTCATAACTCATAACTGTATCATTTCAGGGGTCTCATTACTATAATATGGTTTATTTACCTCCAATTATTTCATTATTGTAGGCCGTGAAATCATTGACTATAATTTCCAAGAATTCACCTGGTGAATGCTATTCCTTTACAATCAATCGTGACACGCTGCGTAGTCAAAGTTCGAGGGCGGGGGTATTTTATTCGTCCGCCCTTTGATTGTTTTAGTGTTCCACGTTTTGTAGTGATTCCGTCATCTTTAGATCTCATAGACACGTGCTTATTCTTATCCGATTATAATTATTCTCATTCTTAAGACGCACGTACCGAAATGCAAATTAATTATGGGCAAACACTAGTCTCGGAAATAGTCTTAAATTATGAATACTAAGTAATTTAAATACAGGATACGGTATGTAGCTTCTGTTAACGGTCAAACTTCGCGATTTTCAAACTAATTTTACCGCTCATAAAGTTGCGTAGATGCTCTGGATATAACATGCTACTAGCATATTATCTAATAATAAATACAAGCGAGTTGTTTTAATAGCATTCTTTAAGTACTTAAATAAGATAAAGCGCACATTTGCCTACACTCTGTGTGTTTTCTAAAACTAAATCTACTATTCCAAAACATTTTGGGAGTATTTTACATAATATATTTGATCTCTCAATATAAGTTTTTTGCTTCAGCAGGAGATTGAAAGTTCTGAGAAGATTCGCGTATCTTCTTGTTATTTCAGTACGGCTTTAAAGGTCGTATTGATAATTTTATGTGTTATTGGTAATGAATATGATTTGGGCGGATCACATCTCGCAGCCTCCGGACATTCTGCGAACTAATATCAGAATGAATACCAACGTTTCTCAAGCAGTTAGTTTAATGGTAGATATCTACAATACATTTACAATGTCATCTACAATGTCTAGTAGATATCTACAATGTCATCGTATCTTCTTAGTAGGAAGGGAGGATAGAGTGACGAACTACATCTCCGTAATTAACTCTAATGCGCCAATATCGTAAAATCTTTTCATACTAGCACTAAGCAGTTTAGGAGACGGGTACGGGTATTTATTTGATAACCCAACACCTCTGTCATAGGTCACCCCAAGTGTTTCGCTACATTTGGTGACTTAGCAGGGGTGCCTTGGTTCATGGGGTGAGGTTTGTCCAGGTCTTGGCGGCGGATTCATCTGCCCATCGTGGCGGACCGGATCGAAAGAGATTGATTGAGGGAGGCTTTTTGACGTTTCCAGCCGAACTCTCTTGATCCGCCGCCTTGCACCGCAATCGGAGGGATGGATTCATAAGGCCGTCACTCCAGAACACACTGAACCGCAGATTCCTACCCACCCGTCATACGTTTTTCATTCCCAGGACTCATGGCCTCCTGTGTGGAGTTAATAATAATAATAATCAATGCTATTATGAGAAAAGCCTTTAAAAAATGGGTATTTTCTCAAATCATGAATACCGTTAAAGATAAAGATTTAAATTTTATGTTTCTGATTTTAATATTTAAACTAAAACTGTGTAATCATTCTTAATTATTGTTTTTAAAAATATTCCAAAACAGTTCCAACTGGCTACAACATCATTATGACGTAGAAAACGCTACTTGCTATTCTAGCTAATAAGACCGCTGTCACCGACATTAACCAGTCTGACGTTAACATCGCCATATTCGTGTACAAAAATGAAATTATCGTTTTGGTGGTAAATCAAAAATTGCAAATTTTAAACGTAAATGCTTTCACCGTCTTGTGTTTTTCAGAGAATAAAAACACAGTTAAAATACCCTATTTGTGGCCGGGTTTCGCTCTCGTTTACCAACGTAATTAAGTATTTTCCCCACAGATGTAGGAATATAGATCCATGACTTGTGAATGAAACCACATTGGGTGCTTATGTAAATATTTAACATTATTTGAGCGTTGCAAATTCATTCAGAATTTTGGAATAGAAAAGTATTTCCGGTAGATGTGAAGGTTGCTCCTAGCGGACCGTAAATGATGGGATTTGTGAACGTGTTTTTTATATTTGTTTCGTAAATCCGAAAAAGTTGCTGCTCTGTAATTAGTTTGGTGTTTATGCCAATTCTGTATCGCGCAGACTTAATCTTTGTTTCGAAAAACAGTTTTAATATTTAAAATGTGATATGAACTCATTACTTCACCGTAAAAATAATGAGCCTAATTAAATTTTATGGCCACGTACCTCCATCATTTTCTACGCATCCAATCGTTCATTTGTAACCGACAAGTACACCACCGCGAGACAAGTCCTTTACCTCTTATATACCACATGTACAATTAACAACGAGTTAGTTAATTGTGCTTTGTATAAACTACCTTATTATAATATTTTGATTTATACGAAGCTGCTACCTGCCCACATTCTGTGTATATACATTTACAAACATTGCACACTACATGAAATCTGGCAAGTTATTAATAAGCACGCCACATATTAATGACCTCACTACTTCTAAATTATTCTCTTCTCTGATACAACACCTACCTGGTAGCCCTTTAACCTAATAAGGGAAGACAGAGATGGCTAAAATGTATTGCGAAATAGTATAGCTATGTAGTATGACTTCTTAGGTTCTAACTAATTATGTATAAACAGTTTTCTAAATTCAAATAAACACACTTTTATCTTTTATTAGATAGTTTAAAGCTTGGAGAAGAAACAGTTTTGCACACGGTGGACATAATATTGAAAACACTGCATATTTTATGATATACAGTTAGTAGTTTATTATTCTTTACCATTGATATTACATGTATTAGAAAATTTGTGGTAAAAGTAAATTTGATATTTTATTGTTCAATTTTAGGACTGGATAATTCCTTCAAAATGTTCTTAAAAAGCTTAAAGTTTTACTTAACCGGTCAAAAGTCGATCGTATTTATAGCAGATTAAAATATTTCCGCTTTGTAATAAAATCAAAATTAATGAAATATTTCTGAACATATCCGAAAACTAAATACTGATTTTGAAAGGTGATGAAAAACGTTTACAAATGTAATTATTAGAAAAAAATATATAATTTTTGATATATTAAAACAAGTTTTAAAAATGGCTCACCTTACGTTTTTTTTAAAATCTAAAATTACTGATAAACCAAAAAAAAGAAAAAAAAACCCAAATTTTTCATTATGAAAATGCATTATAAACGTTATTATCACCTCACATTTCTGCCATTTCATAAAATAATAATGAATAAAAAAATCTCTAATTGCTATCGAAAACTTAGGTTTCATAATGCACATTCAAATTTTTCTATGATAAAATTCTAGATCTGCATATAAAGCGTGGAGTTTTCTCTTTCTAACATCATTTAAGAGTCATGACACTAAGGGAGATACAACGATATACGAGTATATGAGACTTATATGAGCTGGGACAAATTTGGTCTCCTGTGATTGGTTAAGTTAAACAATAAAATTTTTTGATAACTATTAAAATTGTATACAACAAAAAGAGCCTTATCATAAATAAACTAATGGTTTGTTTTATTTGCAGATATGTACGAAACGACAATGATGAGAGATAAGCAGTTTGGTGAGTACGAAATTTATATATAGGTATTTTTAATATCTTTTACATAACCAAATTGTATTCACGTGCCGTATAATTAATTCTGAAAACATTTTTTATGATTTCCACGGCGTTTTGGCAAACAAATATTCCTATTTTACTGTACTATTGTATTCAAATAAATATGCAAAACAAAACAACGAAAAAAGCGGCATGTTTGTGATTTTTTTACGCGAGTATGAAAAAAATGGCAGCTTTCTTTTGCGTGCTCCAAGGGGCCGCCGTTTAGTTAAAAAGAGGCTGTAAAAAAATTGCGCAACAGCTATTATAATTTGGGATAAGGGTTGCCTGCACATAAAACCATTAACGGTACCGGAGAAAGGAAGCCAATAGGCAGAAGCACCATAAAACGTTTGGCAGCCCTAAAACCTTGAATTCCTAGAAAACTTATGTCGTAAAACATTGCAATGGCATTACCGGGACTTTGCGTATTTTTGCTTTACGATATTTTTTCGCATAATTCTAAAACTGATAGAGCTGAAATTCTTAGGAAACAAAGCCTTTTTTATACTGATGGCTAAAAGCAAACATATCTTCCTACAAAGAATCTCTTCGGTTCAGTGGAAAAAATCTATGAAATAATAACGAAATCGTGTTTTTTTTACATTAGCTCCATACAGGGGGCCCTGGGAAAAATAATTTCCTTCAGGCCTATGTCATCTTTGGGGATGCTGTGTGGAGGGTTTTTTTTAAGATAAGGAAAGGAAAGAGAGGAAGTTCTGGGAAGGAAAAAGGTGTGAGGGATGGATATTAATCTAGGGTTCAGTGTGTGCAGGTCATCCGCCGCTAGATCCTGACAAACCGCATCCTATTAACCCGGACACCCCTGCTAAGTAACCAAACGTAGCGAACCACTATGTGACCTATGGCAGATATCTTATCCAATAAATGGTTCCCGGGGCGGTGGTAGATTGAGATGTGTGGTTGCTCTTCTTCTCAGTGGACATAATGCCCTTACTCCATTACGCCTTGATCTTGTAGCTCTTGTCGTTTCGTAGATTTGTCTTTTTATTTGTCCTATAAAGAATCAATACTTTCTAAATTTCTCCTATTAGGAATAGTCATCATAACTTGTTATAATTTAGGTACATTTGCTTTTTAATGCGTTAAATTTACATTCAATAGAAACTTGCTTTTTACTGCACTCCCTAATTGTCAATAGCAAGCATCGGTTATTTTAAAGCATACAATACGAATCATAAAAACATAACTAACCAAGAAGACAACCCTACTATATTTCACCCCATTTGCAACAGCCACTCTTGTGAATGCACGGAAACGTTAAAAAATGATTTTTCAAGGTCTTTTCACTTTATTACCGACATTATTCAATGTTCATTTTTTAGCTTTCTCTCGAGTACAAAATACTAAACAAATTGCTCGCCGAAGGGTACGCCACCCCATTTACATTCTTTACTCGGGGAGGGAAATGACTTTCACCCCCTGCAGTGGAATTTCGTCCTGAAGTGAAGGGATTTTTTACGAGTCTTTCGGAATATGATTTTGCATTGTTTTCGCATTCGATTCGTACATGAACACGCCCGAAAAATTGCTGGAATTGTAGTGATTGAGCAAAAAAAGGGTTTTTTACGTAATTTTTAACTTATTTCCTTAAATTAACAGATGTGAGTTTTTTTAGACCACACGACTGAAGTAAAACTTCACTAATTTATGCCGTCCATTAACAATATAACAATAACAGGAATAAAAATATCCCCATCCCCTCAAAATCCCCATCAACTCAACTCAACTCTCAACTGTCAACTCTCAACTCTCAACTCTCAACTCTCAACTCTCAACTCTCAACTCTCAACTCTCAACTCTCAACTCTCAACTCTCAACTCTCAACTCTCAACTCTCAACTCTCAACTCTCAACTCTCAACTCTCGACTCTCGACTCTCGACTCTCGACTCTCGACTCTCAACTCTCAGCTCTCAGCTCTCAAAACTCAACTCAACTCATATCATTGATTAGCGTTTCACATTGATAAGCGTTTCATATTGATTAGCGTTTCACATTTTTTCGTAACCTGTCACATTTTTTCGTAACGTGTCACATTTTTTCGTAACGTTTCATAACGTATTCATCATTTTACCCCCAAGTGTCGAGCGTGCGTAAAGAAGTTTTACTTCAAAAACGAGTGCGCTTTAGACCACACGACTGAAGTAAAACTTCACTAACTTATGCCGTCCCCATCAACTCAACTCAACTCAACTCAACTCAACTCAACTCAACTCAACTCGACTCGACTCGACTCAGCTCAACTCAACTCAACTCATATCGATTAGCGTTTTACTTTCATTAGCGTTCGCTTTAATTAGCGTTCGCATCGATTAGCGTTTCACATTGATTAGCGTTTCATATTTTTTCGTAACGTATTCATGATCTTACCCCCCAAGTGTTGAGCGTGCGTAAAGAAGTTTTACTTCAAAAATATAAGTAGATACCCATGGAAAAACGAGAAAGTTAGTATAGCGGTTTAGGTAGGCACCTTCCTATATAATATTATTATTAGTCTTCTACTTTACCTTGATGTTTGGCATTTAGGCATGGAACTAGCAGAGGAAGGATGAAAATAGGCTGAATGCTATAGAAATGGGATTCCTGAGGCTAATGCGTAGTATGACCGTGTGCAAAATATGCAATTCGTAAGTACTTATAACATTGATATTAGGAAAAATTATAAAAAATATATATTAAAAAAGGGACGCTTGGGAATGCTGAAAAGAATAATGAAGATAGAAGTATGAAGTATGTAGTGTTATTTCTTAAAAAAATATTATAATAATTGGATAATTTATAGAGCGCCGTTTTTGTGAAAAATCACCTCAAGGGCGCTGTACAATTTATTCAGAATTCTTAGGTTCTATCTAATTTTAATATTTACAAATGGATACAGAAACATACCTACCTGCAGGTCACTTCCGATAAACACTTTAATTAGAAAGTTTGTGCTTGGAGAAGCGGCTTTGCACGCGTAGGACATTATTTAAAACACTGGACATTGCATGATTTTACATTTGCTACCCCCATCACTTTAAGTATTACATTTTAAAAGATTAGTGGCAAAAGTGGAGTTAATAATATTAAAATATGTATTTTAAAAGACTGGAGAATTTAGGACTCGGGCTGGAGAATTTTACTGAAATGACCTTTAAAAACACTTACAGATAGTTATTTTTTACTTTTTTTTTTTTTTTTTTTTTTTTTTCTCAGGTATATTTACATAGAATACATCAATGTATGTACCTAAATAGTGTTTTTAGTTAATTTGAGTGGTTTCGGTTTTCGTCTGTATGTAGATTCGGTTTTAGTCTATATGGTTTGTATCCAGCTTTTTATTTGAGATTTAAAGGTTATAATGTTATTGTGATTTTTTACTGGCACTTGTATTTAGTTGCAGAGTTTAGAACCATAATATAAGAAGCTTTTTGCCCAAATGTTAAATTTGTAGTTAGATACTTGTTGGAAGTGTTTTTGACCCAGTGTTTCGAATATACAGGTTGTTTTTTATTCCCTCTGTTTTGTATAGGAGTAGAGGACTATTGTTTTAAATAGGATTGTTTAAATGACTTGTAGAAGATTTCTTCGGTGCTAGTTCTAACAGGGATTATATATTATACTCAGGTGAGGCATAATAAAATGAACCTGAACCTACAACAAACAGAATGGCATCTCACGACAATTTGACAAAACAATGGGCGATGAAAGGCCACCTGCACCATCTTCAATCGGAAATGAAATCATTTCCACTTGCCACTCTTTACTCTTTGCTCGCCACTCGCCGGTGTCATCAGGTATTGCTAGTTTGTAATAATAATAATAATTGAATAGAGTTAAGTGCAAGAGCCATGTTGATCAGATAGGTAATGGCTTATTCAAATAATAACCGGCCGTCTTTTGTTTGCGACTAGCGAGATCAGATGCCCGATTGGCTCGGGCCTGGCCAGGTGTGAGGAAGCGATCGCCAACCAGCACGCAACTATCCCATTTATTAATTAAATGTATTTAAATACCTTGGGGTCGAATTCTTCAGCGATGCTCCAAAGATTCTCCAAAGATGGCAGTGTTTAAAACGGTATACCCCCCGACGCTCACTTACGGCCACCAGACATGGATGCTAAATGAACGAACATGCTCCAGAGTCCAAGCTGCCGAAATGAGGTACTTGAGAGGAGTGGTAGGGGTTACGAAATGGGATCAAATAAGAAACTCGAAGATTCGAGATGATCTAAACATTGAACCACTGCTACTCTTCATAGAAAAATCGCAACTGAGGTAGCTTGGGCATGTACTAAGAATGTCTGATGACCGAATTCCGAGGAAGACTGAGTGCGAATCCAGAGGGTAGACGTCCAGTGGGCCGCCCCAGACACAGTTGGGCGAGGCAACTCTAGAAACTGTGTGAGGAGAGGATGGGTCTACCATGGACGGAGGCAGAACAATCAGCACAAGACAGGGACGTATTGAAGAGACTTGTCGATGCGATGGGTCCCCGACCCGAATAGGACAAAGGGAAGAAAATGATAATTTAAATATTCTGTAGGTATGTCGTCTTTTTGTGATAACAAAAGAAAATTATAGTAATAAGCATATGTTAAGTAAGTGAAGTGAAGTATGTTATGTACGAAATCAGTTATTTTGGCTATATGGTGTTTGATCATTTTCAACAGTGTTTTTATATTGCATTTTTCTCGTTTCCCACATTTTAATTTTTTTATATAAACTTTTTATCGTATTACAGAATATTGAAAGGTTTAATATTTTTAACAAGCAAATGGTTTTATTTACTTTATTTAGTAGTAAATATAACAACCGAACCTCTACATATTTTTATCAGTTACCCATCCTCTACATACAATTACAATTTGGAAGGCGGGTATGCCGCACCGGGAACCGTTTATTTCATCAAACGTAACGAACCACTTGGGGTGACCCATGGGTCACCCCAAGTGGTTCGTTGCGTTTGGTGACTTAGCTGGGGTGCCTGGGTTCATTGTCCTGGTCTTGCTGCGTGGCAGGCCCTATTGAGAACATGGAGGTATAATATATCAAAGATTGAGAGAGACTTGAGGGAAACCTTTCGACCGCAGTGAGAAGGGTGGATTCATACGATCGTCACTCCTGGACACTGTCCCTCAGATTCCTACCCACCCCTCATATATTTTTCCTTCCCAGAACTTCGTCTCCTTCTTTCCTAAAATAAGCAGTCTGATTTCGTAATTAATTTTATGTTTTTTGATTCATAAATAGCTTAAAAATAGGTACAATAGGTATATATTTTTGGGTATGATACAGTTTTTACGTAAATTTTTAGTAAATAAATAAAAAAATCACTTTAACATTATTGAAAATTAACTGAATGACTTTAGTGAAAATTTTCAAGTAGATACAATCGTCGGTCTGTAAATCAAAGCTCTTTTTATTTTTATTTTTCGTCAATTGTCGATTCTACCCGGTTTTGAAGAATTTTGTCCAAACGTGTTATATATAAATACTCCAAGCATTCTGTCGAAAAAGCAAACCATTTATATCCGCTCCCTCTTTCTCACAAAGCTATCAGCTAGCATACATAACCTTAATCATACCGCGAACATAGTATTAAAATATTTTCAATTTATTTAAAATACTGAAAAGGTTTCGTATCGCTTGTGAAATGTTTTCCCATTGAATCCAATTACGGGGTAATCGTTAGGCTGAAGGTTAATTTTAGTTTCGATAATATGGAGATGATCTCGCCAAATGTCTACCAGTCTCCGTTACCTTCCTTCCTACCTTCCCCTTCCTCCTCTCCCCTCCCCCGCCCTACCACCGCGCTCCAACTAATATATTCCTCCTTCACCAGCCAGGTTATTCCAAGATTAATGAACGCGAAGGCCGTACTTAGGGTAGGTGAGTACCCAACACTTGGACATTTGCGTCAGTTTTTTAAAAATTTAATATCATTAAAGGTACATACATAATATTTTTTTTTTTAATATTGCCATTTTCACTTTGATTAATTTGATAAAAACTGAAATGTCGCGAAACATTATATATTTTTATAAGATTTGTAAAGCTGAAAGTATTTATAAAATAGCTTCAAAATCCACGCCTTTCAAAAACAAAAGACCGGTCAGTTACTGAGTCAGCATCGAGTTCCCACCCAGGCGTCGTGTGTTCAATTCCTCGGCTAGCTAATCCATCAGGACACAAGCAACATTTTCCGCTTTTTAGTGGTGATGGAAGGAGGTTTTCAAATATTGTCAGGTTATTCGAAGGTACTTCAGGAATATTATGCCGTGTTGAGCTACCTCCTTCTGTAGCCTACTTTTCGTATAGCGTTACAGTGTACATCATCAGGGCAGATATATAATTAGGTGTGTAAATTAAATGTGTAGAGTACACATCTGACTTGATGTTGGACACTGTCACACTGTCTGAAATGTTGGCTGAAGAAGGAAGAAGCGCAACACGGCATTGTACCCCGAAAATATATCACGATAATACTTTTGGCCGTGAGAATCTTAAATCATATCTTATAATTAAAAAAAGAAATCTAAACAAAATACACGCTTCTAATATCGTAAATAATCCTTCACAAACTAATTTCCGATTTCGAAAAGCATAAACTTAAATTCAAATCAAATCGGAGTTCATTGAACCGGAGTTACACAGAAAATTTAAGATCGGTTCGAATTAAATTTATTTTCAATGAGTGTAAAAAAAAAGAGACTGTTTTTTAGGAACTTTTGGAATTCACTGAGTTTTAACATTATTTTTGCCGTTGGAATTTGAAAGAACTCACATACTTTAACCAAAACGTTTTGAGCGAGATCATAGTATCGCCTTTAAATTTTTTTTAACAAGTCACACTCTTCTAAGGCCTTTTTTGTAATTTTCAATAGTTCACCTGAGCCATAGATATTCGACATCCGTGCACAATGCACACTACACTTACCTTCTATCTAATTAAATTATCAATAAATAAATTATTAAATTGGTGTGTATGGTTAAACACCTTTCAAAAAACGTTTAAAAAATCGTAGTACGTTGGGCATATCAAACAAACTGTATTAAATACATTTAACTCTTCACCTGTTTCAAATTAAACTTTTAATTCGCAACTTGATGTGTCGGTAATTTCGATGCTATCGGTAACATGATAGACCCGAACTAATTAAACATATTTTTGTTAAGCGCATTAACATGATTAAAAGTAATTAAACCTACAAATTGCCATGCCTGTAAGTTTTACAACGTGACGTAATTATTGTAACGACGTGTTTGTGGGAGAGCCTTTCTATTTGACGGGTGGCGTCGTTCTGACGAGTGGAGGATGAACTGCGAATGTATTTGCTAAAACTAATTTAGAGGCAAGTTAAATGGTTTCCAGTTAGTGAATGCGTAATTAGAAACCAGGCTAACTGTATTTAGCATAAGCGAAGAAGTGGTCCACAACAAACAAGAATATGACGGATGCTGCGGATGAAGATGGATGTTCTCCCGTCACGGTGTGTTTACACTTGGCCCTCGGGGAAGCTGCATGACAGATACGTATCATCTGAAAAAACTGCGAAACCTTTTTTATATGTGCGTAAGACAAGTTGAGTTTTGTAGAATAATTTATTATAATATTTTTATTTTACTTATGTTTTTTAATATATTATATATATTTTGATTAATCATTAATTAAGGTCTCCGTGATCGAGGGGAAAAGCTCCCGACTAACGATTCGGAGGCGAAATCCAAGCATGCGCCGAAAATTTTATTTTAATGATATCTGAAAAATAATATTCAGAATCAACCACCATTCAGAATTGAAACGTTACTAATGGTTTTACCAGTGTTTGGTGACCAGATCTCAGTGAATATCCAGATCCTTCCCCACCTTCCTCTGCCCCTCCCCATCCCCTTCCCCTCCCCACTACCTTCAGCTTCACAACGTTCCCCAATTGGGGATGCCATAGTCTCACTGGCTACAGACGGGAGCAGTTGGGGACTTTTGTGCTGTATTCGTATAAAAATAAATAAATAAATTAAAATGTGTATTTCTTTTGTTCAAATTTCTTAGGTTCAATCTTGACAAGTAAAGTCAGATTTACTTTTTTTATAAGAGTCTGCGCTTTTTAGCTAACATTTAATATATTCCGTGATATTTCGCGGGTCTGCGCTGTTAGTAGGTATATCAATCATAACAACGGAGAAATAATAAGAAAACATATATTTTTATTTAATTAAATGAAGACAACATTAGAGAAACTCATTCGAAAATCTGGAAACCGTCTGGGAAAAATCAGAAAAAAGATATTCTGGGACTCGAACCCAGGGCCTATCGCGTAGTCGAATACATATCCCGGTAATGGCAAAGACCTCTTTCATCGCGTATAGTTATAATGTGTATAATTTGACAATTAATATTATTTAGTTAAAATTCCACGCCGATGCCAGTAATTGTTCTACCGGTATTTCAAATGAAGATACTTCGCGGAACTGGCATCATTGTTTCTTTCGGCACCGGTAACCATAGTCGGGAAACACACTAAACGCGCGTCCAACAGTTAGTTGTAGGTACACGGTTGAAATTTGTCATATGAGGACGGGACGATTTTACGACTCGTGGTTTTTGAGTTTAACAGCTCGGCTAATGGAACGATTTGTTGGGCCGTGTCTTTCCCCTTTCGTTCCGGCCCTTGTTCACTCCTTCATCTCCTCAAATAGACCCTTCAAATAGAATCCCCAAAGATGACGCGGGTCCCTAAGAAAATTATTCATATGGAGTTAATTTAAAAAATAAAATAAAAATGAGAATAATGAGTACCGATCGATCGCGCAAAGTACAAGATGCGGGGAAATGCTCCACCGGAAACAATTTATGTAGATCGAAGCAACAATTCTAATTCCATGTCATAAGTTGAAAGTTGAACGGAGTCGAATTAAAATAATAATATAATGTATAAATGAAAGCGGCCGACTTCACCTCGTAACCCCGCCACGGTCGCTTCCAGTCATATCAGGCAGAGGCAGAGGTAGAGAGCAGAGAGGTAGAGGTACGAGTATAGAGGTTGTTCGTAATGCTCGTTGTCCGTTGCCCGATGGTGGTGGCTGGCGTAAAACCAATTTAGCGGCGGTCATGATCTCGAGCGGGCAGCCGTGGCCGGGGCATATCCGAGCGTAATCTGCATACGCCCTCCGCGGCGAGAGGCGTCGAACATTTACTATATTTCCATACATTTCACTCATAAATTATAATGCCCATTCCCATTCCATTATAACGGTCTCCGGTCGGCCGCGGCCCCACAAATCTACAAATCGATACCGCCGCGCAAATGGCCTTTTCTCAATCAATTACACGCAGGAACATTAGTATTCACAAAACTCCATTGGATTCATGTTAATCGCTTTAATTATCTCCAGAACATAATTTCATAACACATTACAGCCGGGATGTTGTGATATCTTCTAATTAATATAATACGTTCATGCCCTCTCTGTTGTCTTTAACGATAATGCACAAATCAGCTGTTAAAACAAGTTTTAATACCAGCAAAGGTTGAATAACTAGAATTGAATTTGTGCAAAATACACACCAATCAAATTATTATGAATTTCCATACATAAACAGTGCTTGTGCATATTTTATTTTTATTTTAGGGACTATGTAAAATAATTGTATATATCTACAAAGTATAATGGTGAATTTAAGTATGTACCTATAGATATTGTATTTCTTAGTCCTCACTAGGGGTCCTGTGCCGAGGTGGACTAAAGATATTTAATTTTAGTTTATTTGTCTTCTTTGGTGTTTTTATTAGGGTTTTTCATTGACCTCTTTCAGACATATTCTTATTCCTGATTTATACTCCTTTAAATTTTACAAAAAAATGATAAAATTAAAAGCAATTATAAATTTTATAAACATTAACGTACAAAAAAGCACGTCTCAATAAGCAGGTAGAATTTTTTTTGTAAATATTTACCAGTTCGCTGAAAACACGCGCATTTTCAGAAACTAAATGACCTCTGAATTATGACACCAAGGCTGTCTAATAATGACAAGAGAATTTCAATTGAGACATATTCATTTCAGGTTTCACAGAAAAAAATCGTTACCAACTTGATGTTGCCTTAGTATGGAATACAAAATCACTTGCTAGGTCGGTAACTCGAACCCGTGACCTCGATGTTAATTCACTCGCGCTTTTAACCCCTCGACCACATAGCCTGTTGCGGGCAGAGTAGACGCAATAATACGGATCCTACCTAGTACCTACTTACTACACACCTCTCGCACGCCGTACCTGTAGCCTGTAAGTTACCCGCGCTTATTATTATATAAAACAAGGGGTCCAAAGTACTGTCTGTTGTAAAGATGAACTCCCAGCCCAAGCCCACAGCACCCAGCATCTCAGTATCTGGACCAGGAGTATGTAAATTGTAGCTAAATATCTCTCGCCACGCCGATCCGGCCTATCGCTCCGGCAAGATCTCCTGTGGGAAGGTTTAACTTTAAATATATTTATGGACAATATCTAAATGATCTCGGCTGCGGCTACCATTTTCACACGATATATGTAATAACAATCGGGTGGGGAAACATCGTGCAACATTATATATTTATAACAATAAAATAACAATGGCAAGATAATATTAAATAATTCTGCGTTATCTTTGAATTGTTTTCTTTTATTTTAATATCAAACTAACATGACGCCTCGTACGGTAAGTCACAAAGTATTGAGGTCGTTAAATTTCGCCGTGATTTAAACGCTTAATGTATTTGTCACTAGCGGAATCTACTACTAAATACGGAATAACGTCTTGGGTGCAAGACAAATATAGGTTACATTCAAACAATTCAAAACTCTATGACTAAGCTCTCGGTAAGCAAAAGTATTTATGCACAAAGAGGAGAAATAAAATTATTATATGAGATATTATGTTTTAAAATTGTAAGCCAAAACCTATTGTCGAATTCAATATACAAAGAAAAATTAGATCATGCATACAGTCGATTAATTAAAAATGACGGTTTTTCCATTCCAAAAATTATAAAAAAATACGGGTAACGGAAATTCACTTATCTTCTACCTACCACATTTAATAAGATAGCAATAAACATAAAAATCGAATCAAATTGCACCATCAATTTTTTTTTAAATGGCTAATAGATCGATACTTATATTTTGATATTGTCTGTAGTCTTATGTTTAAATATGACTATGAGTATTTTGCCTGCGTTATATTTGTATGTCTGTGTGTTTTAGGCCTTTGTATTGAAGTTACTTATAAGTTATTCTTCCGCATCCACTTTGTATTATGTGGTTTCTTGTTATATTTGTGCTTCTATATTAATATTGTTTAATTAACCAGCTGACAAACTGCTATAGCAGTTTAGAGGGTGCTTAAAAAGACGAATATAAACTAATATAATATAAACCAAAATAAAATCTAACGCAAAAACTTAAATACATATATTGAGGCTCAGGTTTCTATCTATATTAAATTGATGACTATTCTTTTCTTTATTTCATCGAAACCAATCGTGACTCTTCGATATCATTATTATGATCTTATAAGTGATTATTTTTTTCACACCAAAAGCATGATCCGATACGTCGCATGTCAAGCCGCAAGCGTCGCATACAGAATGAGCGTAGCCTTGACAGATTGTCGGGAGGGGTGGCGTGGGGTGGGGTGGGTGAGGCATCCTTGCCCCTAGCAAGGCCGGGTAGTATTTGCGTGCAATTACCCGCATAATATTTTACGTGGTCCCAACACACGTGACGGAGCAAGTCAGATTGCGATCTACATACGAGCGGTTCAGGATGCAAGTGGGATAACTTTTTATTTACTTCAACAAAAATGATCCAGTTTATTAGACTTTCATTATAATATACTAAAATATATTTTAGTGTGTTATATACGCTATAAGTACCTACCAGTAAATATAGTTTTAATGTTATCAATAAACACGTTGCTTTAACACCGTAAAATGCAAATATTTTGTGAAAACAGTGTAATGTTTACAGTTTTTGTGAAAAATCGTTAAAATTTTCGCGTTTATGTTTTTTTTACATTAGCCCCACACAGGAAGTCCCGACGAAAATAATTTCTCTCGAGGCCTACGTCACCTTAGGGGATGCTGTGTGGAGGGTCTTTTTTAGGAAGGGAAGGATAGGAAGTTCTGGGAAGGAAAAAGGTATTAGGGGTGAATTGGAATCTGGGTGTCAGTGTGTCCAGGAGTGACAAACGTATGATCCCATCCCTCTAACTGCACTGCAAGACGATGGGTCGAGAGAGTCCGGCTGGAAAGGTCAAAGGTCGTCCCTCAACCAGCCTCTCTCGATCCGGCCCGCCACGCAGCAAGCAGGTGGGCAGACGCATCCGCCGTCAAGACCTGGACTAACCTCACCCCATGAACCCGGAAACCCCTGCTAAGTCTCCAAATGCAGCGAACCTGGAGGTGACCTATGACAGAGGTATTGGTTATCCAATAAATGGTTCCCGGGATGGCGGTACCCATACTTGCCTCTTAAATTAAAAATTGTTAACTACTACTTTAGAACTTTAGACTATTTGATTAATTTCGATTCGTTGTTTGTTAGAAACTACGATTTCCTACCTACACAATATTTAAAAAGTTTTTTCTTAATACATGATGTTTTGTTTGTTTAGTTTTAGCACAGAAATCTATATAAATATATCTACATCTATGTAAATATTTTCGAAAAATTCGTGAAAATTACTAAACATGACTAGGCATAAAGCCCATTTAAATTGGGTTTTATGGATGCTTGCCGCGATTCTCTTTAAAGGGATTTATAAAGCCCGACTTTACTGCATTCTTTCCAACTGAGCTTTCCGTAAATGAGAAGGCATTTTGCAACAAAGTCTACCTCTCGGTTGCCGCTGAAAATGACTAGAGAAGATGGTTTTCCGGCTCCATCTTTCTACTGAATGGCCAGTTTTATCATACATATGCTGTTGGATATTCACGAGTCTTAATTGGGCCTTATCAATAATGGAATGGTTGCAAGAAATATGCTATTATTTAATATTAATCCGATGGTTTTACAAGAGTTATGTTTTTTACGTTTATTTAGAGAATTTAGACGTTTGCAAAAAAAAACATACAGCTAGTAGGAAAAAATACATTTAAAATAAACTTCCTAATTTGATGCACAACAAGGAAAAAAATAGTTTAAGAAATTAAATACATTATTGGTATAAAAGAAACTAACAATAATCATGGTAAGATTACAAATCATAAATTTTTTCACATACTTAACACATATTCTATCAAAAATAACGAAAAGTGTTTTCTCATATAAAACACACTTTTTTATGTGAATACCGCATAAGAGTTCCAACTGCTCCCGTCTGGAGCCAGTGAGGCTATGGCATTCTCAATTGGAGCATGTTGTGAGGTGGGGAAGTACCTGGCTATTCAGACACGGTCACTAAACACGGCTAAATCCATTTCAGGTAACGTTTCAAATCAAAATGAATGGTGGTCCTACACCAGGGCAATATTGAGAGTATATTTCGATCTGGAAAGTGGCGAAAATATACCTCACATTATTTTTAAATAATTAAATTATGAAATAACACAAATCAATCAAAGAAAATTTGCTTGCGCACGCTGGGATTTGAACCCGTGACCTCCGGATCGCTGGTCGAAAGTCTTATCCCTACCACGGAGGCCATTTGCGCTATTTTACGTGCACGTAAGTTTAGTTTTGGGAAGCTTAAACTCACGACGACTTCTTGCAGGATAATTAAGAACATAATTATTGTAATCAATTAAAGCTCTTATATACTCTTGTAGATAAAACTATCTGTATATATGAACAAGGCTTGGAACAAACTGTAGGTCAGTTGGTGTGAGGTTTTGTAACTGTCTGTATTCGGCCCTAATCACTCAAAGATTGACAACACTTGTTGTTGTTGGTCTTTTACCTTCTACCTGTTGATGCTTCTACGATGATTACCTCTGATATCTTGAAACATATTCGTGAATGTTATTTAAAATATTGATTTTGGTAGGAGAAAAGTGATCATATCGACGCCAAATGTTAATACAATACTTTCCTCAAAATGGCGCAAATCATCACATAAATAAATCATTTGCTTTCACACGTGTCTATAGCCTGGCACCATATAGGTATATCCTAGCACCACGTAGGTATAATCTAGAACCATGTAGGTATAGCCTAGCACCATGTAGATATAGCCTAGCACTATGTTGGTATACCCTAGCACCATGTAGGTATAGCCTAGCACCTAGCACCATGTAGGTATAACCTAGAACCATGTTGGTATAGCCTAGCACCATGTAGGTATAGCCTAGCACCGTGTAGGTATTGCCTAGCACCAGTAGGTATAACCTAGTACCACGTAGGTATAGCCTAGCACCATGTAGGTATAGCCTAGCAAAATGTAGGTATAACCTAGCACCATGTAGGTATAGCCTAGCACCATGTAGATATGGCCTAGCACCATGTAGGTATAGCCTAGCACCATATATATATATAGCCTAGCACCATAAAGGTATGAATCGCAAATCTGTCCTTCTATAAGTTGTACATATTGATCGTTAAACTGCAATATTCTTTCACCGAAAACAGTTCGCGACACCTGCGCTAGTCACACTTAGGTTTTTTGTAACAACTCCCTCTCGAGGCATTCCAGATCCCTATTGTCTCGGCTGATATGATGATGACCGGCTTTGTCTTTTTTTGCGCTCGGTTTGGTTTTTACGGCATCCGCAAACCAACCACCCTTGTTCCATCTTCCTATACGCACGTCAATACGTATACCAACTCCGGCCAGGTAGAACTACTCTACACGTAAGTAACCGCGCGAAACACCAAAATGCCCCCACTAACCGAACGTTTAGGTTTAGGGCAATTGTTTAAATTGAAGAAATTTACATAATGCGCATAACGACCCTCTCTTGTTCAGTAATGCGCATACATCGCTACCATTCGAGATAGCTAAAAGGATAGAACACCATAATGCATGTATTAATAAGGTTGCAGTGAAGAAAGCCTATGAAGGAGAATATAGTTCAGTTTGTTTGCGATTCCGGAATCCCACAACCGTTGCTGTTCTGAGGTGTGGCAGCAGCAGTGATGGCTCCCTTTGAGCGCTGCACTTACCTTTATAATAGTATAAGTTCATAATATAATTAACTTCCTAGTGCTGTGTTTGACATTTCATTTGAAGTGTAACATGCACGAGTATCGCAGGGTCGGATCGAGTATTGTAAAACCAATTAAATTCATTATTAAAACGATGTGAAAATATGAACACCACAATCTCAACCACGTGAACACCTCAGCATAGTTATTTCTAGTGAGATTTTCACAAAAAATCTCCATTCACAGAATCACCTTGTCAATCATACCGTATCATAAATATTAATTTCATTAATTTTCACAGTTATCATAAATATTATCATGTAACTGAGTAAAATGAATACTGTATAAGCGTATAAATATAATGTACGGAAATAAAATTAATAGATGTCGGATGGTTGAAGACTCCACGGTGAAGTAATCTAAACAATTTTTTTTTAAATTATTCATCTTTATTAATTTTTGACATACAACTTATTTTATTATATGCCTGTCTCACTAGGAGAACCTGTGTTGAGAGCAGGCGCTTAGCATGAGCAGTTTATAATAACAACACATACAAAATACGAATAATAACACAATATTACAATAATAATACAATATTATACCATTGAAAAACTAAATATTTATAAGTTAGTTTTTATAAAATCTTTGATGTTGGCTGGATCTGTTTTGGCTGGTAATCCAGGACTTGGGGTCAGATTTATATTTAAGATACATTGTGTTTTAATTAATTGACAGTGGAAGTGTATTATTTAGTTTTGTTGCAAAGTATTTCAAATTTATTTATCCAAAGGTTGTTTTAGCAAAAGGGATACCTAAGTGGGAGATTATGCTCTTTGGTTCTAGTATCTCGAGCAGTTTGGACATTCTCAAAGGTAGTTCTTTGTTTGAAGAGGTATGCTAATATGTTTTTGGCATAAATTTGACTATTGTCCAAGACACAGATTCTCCTTAAGATTTGATCCGAACTGCTTGTGATCGGCAGTTTCAACATAATCTTAATAATTAGTTTCTGAGCTTTAAAGAGCGGATCAATGGCAGCAGTGTTTGATCCTCCCCAGGCTATAATACCATATTCGATAAGAGATTGACATAGAGCATAGTAAATTGTTTTGAGTTGATTCAAGTTTAAAAGGTTTGGAGTATGTCTAAAGAAGTATATTGATTTTCTAAGTTTGTTTGCTGTGGTGATAATATGTTCTTTCCACTTTAAATTGCTGTCAAAGATAATACCTTTGACTTCTAATCAGAGGTTATGGGTTCAACTTCAGTGCAATTATAATCGATTTATATATAAAATATGTTGTCAGATTCAGGTGTTTCCTGTGTGTTAAATTTGATCTTGCGTTCAAGTAGGAGGTATATTTAGATAAATAAACGGTCATGGTTTAATTTCAACGTTAACTGATAAATTGACATGGAAGGAATACAATACTCATTTTAATTTAACCACTTTGTGGTCTAGTCCTTTGCGGTTTTCCTTTTAATTTCATATCCGAGGCTTGTTCAAATGGCCGTTTGGTAGTACAGTGGCAGTTAGTTGGTAGAAAGCGGCTCTGGCGTTGAACACTTTGAACAGTGAGCTCTGAGCTCTGAGCATTGAGCAAGCAGAAGCCTTTGCTACGGTTAGTTAACCCCCCAGTATCGTATCAGAATAAATGTTAACCAGACATGATGGTATTTAAATGAAGTAGTCGCTGCAATAAGATTGTTTTGGAGCCCTTGCTCCGTGGTCCGAGAGGGTACCACTAATTTTATGACGGTAATTATGTGAGGTCTTCATTTGAGGTCTTGACGCTGCCTAGTCATAAAAGATTAGTCAGAATCCCAAACATGCATTCACTTCGGATTATAATTGCTAATTAATGCAATCTTTACTTTAATTTAATATGGTAATTTCATAAAAGGAAGATATGATTTAATTGTTTTTAGTTTATTTATCAAATGTTGTATTCACATATTATAAAACTGTTTTTTGCTTTTCTTACAACATTGTTTTATTTCGAGGAAAAAAATTAAAATAAGAAATAGAGGCGTACTGTGTATTTTTTCTTTAGTTTTCGAGATGAAAAGATAATGTTTGGTATTTTTACATTCGAAGAATTAATTTGCTCACATTCCTAATTTTCATTGTAATTTTTCACATTCCACGGCATGAACCGCGAAAAAATTATTAAATTATTTTTCAAACTCATCTATTTGAATTTCACTTTTGTTTTCTTGATTGCATATATGAATGAAGTGAATGTATGAATCTTGGATGTGGAAATTAACCCACTTCCCGACTTCCGATCGACCTGAACCTCAGCTTATAAAATCGTTGTCGAAGACAGTAGATTCTACTTTAGATGGCAATCGTGCGCACACACGCGGATATATATGCATTTCTCTGAAATTCGATGGGATTATCGCGGTTAGTGTAAGAAATGAATGTCGGTGTTATCTGATAGTGATTTAGCTTAGTTGGTAGCGAGGTTGACTGCAGTTCCTGGGTAGGAAGGCTGAGTCAAAACGAAAAAAAATTTTAAAATATATATATTTTCATAAAATAAAATACTGTTTTGTTTAAACCACGAGTTTTATTAATTTTTTGAACCGACCGGTTTCGCTTTACTCTTTGTACCCTGATGATGCTTGAGTAAAGCGTAACCGGTCGGTTCAAAAAATTAATAAAACTCGTGGTTTTAAACAAAACAGTATTTTATTTTATTAAATATGTCAAACCACAAAGTGATTGCTTTCTACAATAATATATATTTTCTTTTTAAAAGAGACATGAATTTAGTAGGTATCACTGTCAGTAATGTATATAGGTATCGCTATCAGTAAAGATTAAAAAAAACTGTTTTTACGGGTTGGTTTTTATTTCTAGTTGGTTTTCAATAAAAATTTGTATTTAATGATTTGTATTAAGGGTGATAGAGCCATCCACCGTGAAGGTAGATGTTTGTATCACGCTCGTACTATCATTTAATTGAATGTAGGAAACGTTTTGAATATTTAAAACATAACTCAAAGCTATCATAGCGCACATTGCTTAGTACTTAATAATATAAACCATTTTAATTAAAATTTTACTCATCAACATGTATGAATCACATCCGGTGTTTAGCTCTCGGCATTCCACATCTTCATTCCTTGCATAGCTTAGCTACTATGGAACAGTACAGAACCGTACAGATCGGTACACATCAGAACACTGTAGTACAGTTTGAAAAAGTACAGTACAGAACAGTATAGTACAGTACAAAACAGTACAGAGGAGTCAGAACAGAACAGTAAAGTACATAGAAATACAGTACAGTATAGTAAAAGTAACAGTACAGACCAGTTCAATACTGAACAGTACAGAATGGTGAGAGAACAGTACAGTGCAGAAAAGTGCTAAAAAGAACGGTACATAACCATACTGAACAATATTTTACAGTACAGAACAGTACAGTACAGCAAAGTACAGTATAGTACAGTAATTATGAAAAACTTAGATCAGTCAGCATCCACCAGTACAGTACATAAAAATACAGTACAGTATAGTACAATACAAAATAATAGAGAGTAGTTCAATATAGAAGAGTACAGAATGGTACAAAACATCACAGAACAGTACAGAGCAGTCAGAACAGAACAGTAAAGAACATAAAAATACAGTACAGTATAGTACAAGTAATAGTACAGACCAGTTCAGTACTGAACAGCACAGAATGGTTAGAGAACAGTACAGTAATTACGAAAAAGCATAGAGCAGTCAGCATCCACCAGTACAGTACAGTATAGTACAACACAGAACAGCAGAGAGTAGTCCAATACAGAACAGTACAGACTGGTTCAGAACATCACAGAACAGTACAGAACAGTTCATAACAGTACATAACAGTGCAAAACAAAACAGTACATAACAGAACAGTATATAACAGAACAGTACAAAAATTACAAAAATAACAGTACATTACAGTACAGTACTGAATAGTAAATTAGAGTACAGAACAGTACCGAACAGTACAGTGCAGTACAGAAAAGTACAATACATTATAGTTAATATTACAATACACTGCAGTACAGAAAAGTACATAACAGAACAGTACAATACACTACGAAACAGTAAAGAAACGTTGCAAAACAGAACAGAACAGTATGGAATAACAGAACAGTACCTACAGAACACATAATTAAAGTGGTATCATTTGAATAGAGTTACATTGGCAGAATCAGTGTCTCGGTTGAATGTTGGTGTTGGGAGTTGATGTGAGGAACAGTTACCGCGGAACGCCACGGTTTGGAGAGCATTCAATTACCACGACAACTGAAACTACGGGAGCACAACGCACTCACTAACTACCAACTTCATACTAACAACACCCAACACCGGGTATTCAAATACCCTAAATACCGAGCTATTTTCACAGCATTATCATTAGGCAGATAGCATTAAATTTACGGTTCCATAATGGTTGACATCGCATTAGCGCACTCAGCGACCTGAGCACAATTTTACCATCTTTTTCAGAACAGTCACTCGCCTTCTCATTCCTACACCTCGCCGGAGATCAGTGATCAGGATAGTTTTTAGAAGAAAAAAAAATGCTTTTAAAATACTCTACATTTCTACTTAAAAGAAAGCATTGATATCGGTGCACGTGTGCAGTGTGATTTTAAAATTAACTTTTAATATTCATGATTGGTTCTTAAAGTATAAATCATATCATACCTGCGATAAAGGAGGTACCAAAATGAGTTAATAAACGATAATTATTTATTTTAAAATGTATCTATTTTTTTTAATGTTTGACTAGTACGGTGTTCGTTCGAAATGTAATCATATTGGTCTTCTCTCTAAATATCTGTCCACAAAAATACGTTATAAAGAACATTGACAACATTTGTTTCTGATGATTCTCTACACCTTTCAGCATGCAATCTGTCTCTCTTGCACTTGCCTGACATCGAATATCGCCATCGCTTTTGAATTTCATAACCGGGTTTTGCATTGGAAATTTATGGCCCGATTAGCCAGACTTTTATTCTATGGCTTCACAAATCCTACAATTATAATATCCGTTGATTTCTCACGGGTTTTCACTAGTTAAAAATAACCAATATTAACTGTCACTATTGCAAATGTATGAAAGTATATTTTGGTTGTAAAGAAGAAACATTGGTGGGTAGGAACTGATTAATTCATTAACACGCCTCCCTCTTGGGATCACCTGGTAAAATCTTATCTTCTAGGCGGCTCTCTTCATTACACTATCCATTCATAAATGTTCTACATTACTCTCCTCCTTCTATTACTTAAGTAATTTCCTGTTTCCATCTTCTACTCAGTTACATCTTATAACTAACTAATATTTGAAAAGGCGTTGGGAACGGTCAATGATTTTTTGTATCTTAATTTAATTTGAAGTTTTTTATAGTTTTTCCTTCTAATCTCATTTCAAATTCAACACACAATCGAAATCACATTAGTTCACACAAACGCACTCGAGATAACTCATTACAACATTAAAAAACAGTTAGCATTATAATGAAATATGATCGGAGGCGAACATCCCAGTGATATGCTTATACATAATGCCACTTTAATCTGTCGGTAATTTCCTAAGAATGTGTATGAGCTCGGCCCGCGCCGTATTTACATATCACAAAACCGACGTACTCTAGGCTCTAGGCTCTCCTAGCTCTGACTATACAGTTCACAATCACATTCAACGAGGAACACAAAACGCATTGTTTGAATCGCCTTAGTATTCTTGCTTCAAACTAGGCGCTATTATAAAAATATGGTTGAAACAAAAAGGCAAACGAGACGTTGCTGTGATGTTATATTTGGACAGTGTGGAATTAAAATGAGATTAGGAATGGTGCGTGATTTGCCTGGGCGGGCCAGACTCACCTACTCATGCTTAGTACCTCTAGTACCTGCCTAACTCTCACAGAGCAGGCTACGTCGATGTAGCTTCACGCCTGCTAGAACCTCAAAATACAGTGCGCCACATCCTTCCAGTTGAAGATATTTTACTATTGTCCTGCAAACACTACTGCATTCGCGTCCCAATGTTCGCACAGCTTCTTGGCCGGCGTGATTTACGACGAGAGAAGAATACTTTTCAGGAAACGGGCTGCCTCCATTTCTCAAATCAATAAGTTTATCTTTAATGGAATATATCAACTATGCGACAAAAGTAGATCTGATCAGAATCGCGACTGCATTTCAATTGGCTGTTCCCACGGATCAGGAGAGCACAGAGGCGAGGAGGTAACAGGTAATTATTGCAGCCACCTTAGTCCGAAAGTATCCAGTGATCGTTTTAGTTAAATGGACAATAGTAAAAATTGAGTCTATTAACGGTTTTTTTTTGTCCATGGAGTAAACGCAGACTTTTACCCTTTCGTCGAGGTGGTTGAATATAAAGACTTGAGCGATTCAATGATCGGGTGTAGGTATGTGACATATTGCAGCATAGGGCAGAAAGCCAACCGGATGACGACAGGTGGAACCACTGCGCTTTTCTCCGTCCTCGCGAGTTATGCAAATGCTAATGGGATTCTAGAATAAACTATATATTACTAATGCAGAAAGTGGCAGAAAGTTAGTGTCGGCGATGAATGATTACGTGACGAATGGAAAAAAGACAGGTAGCTTGGAATAGTACCTACCTAAAGTGATATGTGATTAGATTGTGACTAGTATGATTATTTTATTACCTATGTGCGATTTTATAATGGGAATATTCTGAGAGTAAGTTTAAAATTGTCTGTTTATTTTATAGCTTGAGAGTGTAGGTGCTAACCCTCCCTTGTGTAATGTCGGGGGTTGGGTTGGGTGAAACCAAACAAGCGCTCATGATCCCATTTTGGAATATAAATTGAAATTCTCATACGGCCATGAAGGTGAATGCCAATGCTGGATATTCCCGATACAATACTGATAGAAAAATTCTGGTTAATTTGCACCTTAGCAACACAATCCAAATCAAGACAAACTCTGCACAATACCCGAGCCAAAAATAAAGGACTACTCCAAACTCCTTTCGCTAAAACCACCTTTGTATAAAAGACATTTTGAATACAAGGCATGCAAACTATACAATACACTACTAGCTAGGCTTAGGCAAGTATAAACACTGACTAAATTCAAACATGAAATAAAGAATTGGATTGTTTAATCATTGGTTTTAAATAATAGTTTTTGTACAACCTAACCCCTATAAAAGCTACACACTTAATAAAATTATACCGTAAAACTTAACTTCCATATTATTGTAGTTATCTATTTTATTTCATCTGTTCTTTGTATACTTGTAATATTATTCTCGTTTATGGGTTAAACCTACATTTAAAAAAAAATCTTTTCCAAAATCTTCTGTCAACCTTAAAGAAACGATGCACTGTATTTCACCTTAGTATTTATGAATGTATGTATTTATGGATTTTATGACAGCTGATCCCCCTACAGTTAGCCTCATATATAATATGCAGTCTGCTTAGGGAAAGTACTGACGGCCTCCGTGGTCGAAAGGTAAGGCTCTCGACTATCAATCACGGCATGCCCAAGTAACTTTTATTTGATTAATTTTGTATTATTTCACAATTTCCTAATTAAAATTAATATGTAGTATATTTGTGGCGCCTTCCAGAGTGAAAGATACTCTCAGTATCACCCTGGTGTAAGACAACCATTCAGAATTGAAACTATGCTTGAAATGGTTTTAGCCGTGTTTGGTGACCAGATATGAATAGTCAGGTACACCCCCACCTTCCTCTTCCCCATCTCCTTCAACTCCCCGCTAACTTCAGGTTCTCAACTAATCCCAATTGTATATCCCACAGTCTTACTGGTTCTGTAAATGTTGTGAGCAGTTGAGACTCTTGTGCGGTATTCACAAAAAAAACACACACACACAAAAATTAACTAAGTGTCCCGAAGGGGTGTGGAGAGGGGATGTACCGCCTAAAAACAAAAATATAAAACAAATTTACATTAAAATACATCAAGGTTAAAACTACTTGTCTATATACTGTACATATAAGTACAAAAAATCGACACTCTAAATAAATTCGTTTGATAAACCAACACGTTATTAAAGATATTTTTAAAGTCGATTTTAGGTTTGAAATTGGTAAAAGATACACAAAAAATCATAATTTCATAATAATTATAGTTTCGAGGACTGTCGGGAGATCAACTTTCGGGTCACGTATATCTTATTTGTCTATTTCGCCCCTGGGATTTCCAAGTGAGATAGTCATCAAAAAAATCATATATTATGTAGATAAATAAAACAATATGCGTATGAAACTGCCGACTAATTGAGTTAAGGTGTTTGTATCGAAAGTAATTACTGTGAAGAATAAATTATACAATAGTTGATGCTCGCGGGTTGAGTTCCTACTTTGCTGATTGATGGTTGTTGGATGAACTTGAAAGTTCTGATTGTTGAGTGAAAATATGCACGAGTGGCTACCAAACATAACATCATAGGCGTTTCAATTTTCACCCGTAATAAATATAATAATATGTAGTCAAATATCAATCATATTATCGTAAAAGGGTAAGGGATGAAAATCAATTCGTACATCCGATGGGTTTTTCTATCTCGGGTTCGGAGGGTGCAGGATGTGTGGGGCGGCCACTTACGAGTACTTCTCTCCAGCCCGTACCTAACCATAACTGTGGTTGTGCTTGTTGGTGTATGACATGACGGGATTGCCTTCCTTTATGCTTCTTTGACCACTTAAAATCTGGGAGGGAAGAAGAAGCCTCGCCACTCCCGGAAAATATTTCCAATAACACTTTTACATTTCCAAACCCTTCAACATATATTTAACTCAGAACCGATATATATTTACTAACGTGTCAAGTAACGTACATGCATTTGTGTAATATTCAATGTCAATTAACGCCGGGTGCAGAAATTAAATTTAACCTCTCAGTCCTCGACCGTATTATTTCAGACGGTCAAAATATTTCTGATTTATAATAAAATCCAAAAAATGTTATATTCCATGTAAAAATAATTCATTAAAAAAATCATAAATTTATTTTAAAAAGCGATTCGGAACTTTGGTTTCATCCAGGTGTACATTTTACTTTTGTTGTTAGTTTTTGTATTTGAATATAAAGCGTGGTATTTTCTCTTCTCCGTTTATATCATGTTTCTCACTATGGTAGTAAGGAACAAAGATTTCTACGAGACCTATATCAGTTGTTCCGAAAACCGAACAAATAGACTTTAAGGGTTAAATATATGTATATAGGTACCTACAACGTACATATAGAATATTGAAATCCTGTTGATTACCCGTTTATAAAATAATAATAATTAAATATACGCTAGGAGGAAGACATATTTGTGGAGCGCCCTTGTTTTTAAACGACTTCGAAAAGGAGGAGGTTATCAATTCGACGGTATTTTTTTATGTTTGTTACCTCAGAACTTTCGATTGGGTGAACCGATATTGATGATTCTTTTTTTATTAGAAAGCTGGTGCTTCCCGTGTAGTCCCATTTTAATTTGGTCTAGTTCTGACAATGGTATCCATGGGAAAACCATATATGTCTTAAATTTGCAATAAGTATGTGCGCGACAAATGGACGAATAACTCAATATTACGCCAACAGATTTCGATGATTCTTTTTTAAAGTAAATCTTCTTTACGCACGCTCATCACTAAAAAACAAAAAATAAACAAAATTTTTAACAAAACGTAAAACGACTTCAAAAAATGCACTAAAAAGTAAAAAATAATTTCGTATTTTTGGAGTCGGTGTCAGCCAAGATCTCCACATCTCACCTATAACTACCTATGTATGTAGTTACCTTGGCTGACACCGACTCCTAAAATAACAATCGTACGAAATTATTTTTTTACTTTTTAGTGCATTTTTTGAAGTCGTTTTTAGTTTTGTTAAAAATTTTGTTTATTACTCATAAAATATTTCATTATTACCTATTATTATTGCGTTCGTAAAATTTTTTGAAAATATTCTTAAAGATCGATAGATGGGGTTTTTTGACAACTCGACGGTGTCAAATCAACACATTTTTGAAAAATTATATAAATTCATTAAAATATGAAATACGAAATCACATAAAGATGAAAAAACTAACATATGTACCTAACCTAAAGTAACCTGGTTTATCCTCAATTTTAATGATCTTATATTATCACTTTTCAAAGTGTGTTGATTTGTCACTACTCTGAGTTGTCCGGTTAGCACTTGTTAGAAACTTATGCTTTCAGAAAATATGACTCTGCATGTTGCTTTGTTTTGCAGTTGCTATTTTATCCTCGATTAATATCCTTATTACATTTATTAAATGATTAGTGTCAAAAGTAGAGTTGATGCATATTTATTTTAAATATTATTTTTCCTTTTTTATTGTTCAATTTTAGAACTACTGTTTTTTTTTAATGATATTTTCATGAATATACTAACTATCAAGTACCTATCTGGATATTCAGATTAAGAAACCTTTCAATTAGGGTGTATAAAATCGGACGTAAAACAGTTCAATTGACTAAACGACAGAAAATTTTGTTTAATTCCTCGAGAATTTATTAAATTTGTTTTATTGCAGGCAGTAAAAAGCAACTTCCGCATTCTTGCGGAAACATCATTCCAGTTTTATAAAATAAATGCAATATAATATAAAGTCAGTGCACATTGCAACTGCCCACTATACAACAGGCTGCACTTTATCAAATAAAAATGCATAGCTGATTTATGATACAGTATTCTAAGATTACGAACTCTGCGTGGAATTACAATGAATGCAACAATGCATCGTAAAAAAATGTTAAATAAGTTTTATTTATTTATTTACGGACGAATAGTCCATTACATAACAATATAACAAACACGAATAAAAAAGAGAGATGACAATGGAAGGAGAATACATATATATGAAGAGCATTGACAAAATACATATAATATAAAAGTAAATATAGAAGATAGTATAATATAAATACATATAATCTAAAAGTACATAAGTAGCTTGAAGACGGATTTAAAGGGAATACTCGGATTTACATTGGATAGAACTTTCTTCGACCTGAAAAAATTCTAAATATTTATTTATTTATTTTTACCACCATTTAACATATACATTAAAATGACACATAAGATTATTAGTATACAGTGGTAGACAGGAGGGTATCAGTAGTATTAAGAACAAAATAAGAATGTATGATTACACAAAAATAATATCGCTGAAGTGATACAGTTGTTATTAGAAGTACAATGAGACAATATTGAAAAGACATACAAAAGAAATGTGTACTCTTTACATAAGACCTGACATGATGTATATATACGATAAAAGCTAGTGTTTGGGTATGGGATACAATTATTTAATGTGTGTTAAACAAAAACAAAAAAGAACACGAAGTACTCTTGGTTTAGAATGTTATGTATGTATATACTGCAGAGTCATAAAGCTGCGATGAAATTAATAATAAAACAACACTCCTCCACTTTGGTCAGGCTAATAAGGTATGAAATAAAAAGCGAGTGTCATAATATGTTCAGATTATCGATCTATTTTCTTAAATAGCATTCCGTTGTGGTTCTTTTTCGTTTAGAGATTTGATTTCGATAGCGCTTTTAATGAAATGTTATTAAATCAAGGGGAAAGTGAGTAAACGTGACTAGCGAGGAGTTGATCTAATACTGCCAGTGTGGCAGTGCACGGACGTGAGCCGTCACTCCCCGGGTTCGGCGTATAAGTCGTATCGACACCGTCGTAACGGCTCAGCTATTTCATACGAAAACAAGGCGTATCGAGATTACTATCCTCGCCTAGAATAAACACACAAAATATTTTATTACTTATTAAAATCATTATCTTAAGCTTCAATCAAAGCATAACTCTTTAGGTTAAATACTCTGCCTTGCATAATACTGGAAAATTAAATCTGAAATGTAAAGTTTATGCCCAAGTTAGTGCTCTGTTATTACCGACATTGTTTATTCAACGTGAGAAGATTCTTTGGAGCTTGTTGTCATGGAAGACCGTTTTCCCTAAAAGGTCGACATTAAAAATACACATTTTCAACCAGCCTGGGTCGGAAATAAGTATTTTATTTGCATAAAATAATTAACATTTTCATAAAATACGTAAATAGTTTATTTAACCAGCTGATACTATCGCTACAAAATTTAATAGAGTAGGTGGCTAGAAATAATATTTCAGAATTTCCACATACATAATAGCGTGTTTTTCCATTAACCCCTCACAGGAGGCATTTAGGTAAATAATATTTGTCATCAGATCTGTGGTGATGAAGCGTGGAGGGTATTTTTAAGAAGAGGCTGAAAAGGATATGAAGTTCCGGGAAAGAAAAAGTATGATCGGTTGGTAGGAATCTGGGGGTCAGTGTGTTCAGGAGTGATGGACGTATGAATCCATCCCTCTCGTTGCGGTGCCAGACGATGGGTCGAGTGAGACCAGCTGGAGAGGTCAAAGGGTCTCCCCAAACCGGTCCGCTACGCATCTAGTGAGCAGGCGCATCCGCCGCCAAGACCTAAACACACCTCACCTCATGAACTTGGACACCCCTGCAAAAGACACAAAAAGTATCAAACCACTTGCAATGGACTTATATGGCAGAGGTATTGGTAATCCAATAAATTGTTCCTGAGGCGTCAGTACTCAGTACCCGCCTCCCAAATTGAAAGTAAATTCTATAAAAAATGGGAAAAATATCAATTATAGGTGTTACTGTAAACATTTTTTAAAAAAGAAAGACCGATATTCCCTGGTTACGAATAACCCAACAATGTTTGAAAATCTCCAACTACGACCACAGTGAGCCTAAAATGTTGCTTGTGTCCTGATAGAGGACTTAGCCAGCCGAGGAATTGAACACGCGACGATCGAGTGGAACCTAAACGCGATGCCCACTCAGCCACTGACCGGTCAAAAAATGCACGTAAGGAGATTCGTAAAACTATTATTTACTCCGACTAGACAGCTCGCAGCAGTCGCAGCAGCAGCGCTCTTGCGGAGTAAAAAGATACTTATATAATAAGAGAATCCATCACGGCTACAATCTTAAGAGGATTAACCAGATACGGTTTCGTCAAAACAGGACTTCTATGGCCCGACAATTATTTATGCTAAAAGTTTTACAAATCAGTAAAATGATCGCGTGAAGGCCCTCAGTGGCCCAGTAGCCCATTGGCGCAGCGGCCCTCGCCGCTCCCTACTTCGCGTGGAACCGGATGTCGTTATCCAAATATGATTTCAAGGATTCATTATTTGGCTGCCACTCGAAAATTTCATATTATAATTATTCTTCTTACACCTTTTAAATTTTGAATACCAAACTACCTGCTAGGGACAACGCGGTATTTTATTATTTACCACGCAAATTTCAGAATTAATGTTCATTCATAATTGACTGAGCGTGGCGAAGTTCTGTTTTAACTCGAACGTTTTGCATTTCGTCTGACTTTTTTTGTAATTTTTTTTCAATGTTCTGTTTCTGTTTCAAAATTATGGTCATTTTAAATTTTTATTTTTTATTTTTTTTTTAATCAGAGAAAGATACATGAATTACAATAAATTGAATATAATAATTAATTACATAATATGTGTTCATATTTGATTTATCCCCATAAAAAAGCGAGCTTGTGTGTATGGGGGTGTTATTATATTGGTTTAATTATTTTATTTTTTATATTCAGTTCAAATTTTCGTTATAATTTTTAAGGTGAGTTTTAAATTTTTTGATATTACTGTTCATGTTTCTGATTTTTTCAGGAAGTGAATTAAAAAATTTTACTCCGAGATATTTATGACTTAACTGTCCTAGTGTTTTTTTACATTTTGGAGTAGGAAGTATTGATGTTTGTCTAAGATTTCTGTTATTTTTAAATGGTGCAACTTTATTTTGAATATTATCTTTATAAATTTGTAATGTTGCATGATAAAAATATATTGCACTTAATTTTCTGACTTTAAATTGTTGGAATAAAAATTCTGACGAATATGAGTAGGGTTTTTTTTAAATTATTTTTGTTATTAGTTTTTGTGATATGTAAATTGTTTGTGTTTGATTAGTATATGTACCGCCCCATCCTATAATGCCGTATTGTATAATTGATTGACAGACAGCGAAGTATGTGGTTCTAAGTAATTTTTCGTTTAAAATATCTCTTAAACATCTAAATATATATGTTAGTTTCCTTATTCTGTTTAGAATATTTATGTGTGGGGACCATTTTAAACGCTGGTCTATTGTGATGCCCAGGTACTTAATATCGGTCTTGCTTTCTATGTTTGTACATAATATATTGCATTTGTGGTTTTCTGTATTTGTCACAGAGTGGATTATTATGTTTATTTCTTTAGGTGTTTCTTGTTTTTTAATGAAAAATGGTAAATAATAGGTTTTTTTAGAATTTAAAGACAACAGGTTTTTATCAAACCATAATTTTAGTGCATTAATATCTGTATTAAATTCATTCATTGATTCAAAAAGAAAATGTTTTTGGAATAAAAAGTTTGGGGTAAGTTTTTTTTTCAACTTTTTTCATGTTTGAAGCTTAAAATATTGCATTTTTTAAACACTAAAGTATATTTCAAATCCAAAAATCTAAAAGGTAATTTTATATATTTACTATAGTGGTATTTTGCTTTTATGGCATCTTCAAAAATAAAAAGTAAATAGGACATTAAAAATACTTATGATTTCTATTTTTAACAACAGATAAATTATAAGATAATAACAGAACCCTCGCTGGCTCGATACGCAATGTATAATTCTTTCCACAAACTATTTTGTCAGTTAAGGTTTAATTTACGTTTTAATTAGTAAGGTTTTCACATACACGGTCGTTTATCAATTGATAAAATATTCACGATTTTTTTAGTAAAGCTCGGTGGTGAGATTCGCTACTAGCTCAAACAATAGAACCCCAACTTAAACTAGCCTAACTTTAGATTTTAGCCTACTGGCTTTCTCATTAACTTACTAGTTTAAACATAAAGCTAGTTCTCTTTACATGTAGTTAGAGTTACTAGCTTACTATAGATTAATAACTTCCTATCCTGGCTTGAAATTTTTTTTTATGTTAGCTTCACACGGGAGGCCCTGAGGAAAATATTTCCCCTCAGGGCCTATGTCATCTTTGGGAATGCTGTGTGGCGGATTTTTTAAGTGAATTAAGGAGAGGAACTAGTGAAAAGTAAAAGGTTAAGAGGGATGGTTAGGAATCTGGGGATCAGTGTGTCCAGGAGTGACGGACGTATGAATCATTCCCTCCCACTGCGGGGAAGGCGATTTCCCGAGAGTCCTGCTGGAGAGGTCTACAGATATTCCTCAACCAGTCTCTCCCGATCCGACATACCACTCAGTTGGTGGGCAGAAGCATTAGCCGCCAAAATCCGTACAGACCTCACCCCATGATCCTGGGCACCCCTTTTAAGTCACCAAATGCACCAAAACACTTGGGGTGAGTTATGGCAGATGTATTGTTTATCCAATAAATGGTGCCCGGGACGGCGGTACTCACTCCCACCTCCCAAATTAAAACCTCATATTTGGTGTTTATATGTCATACTCTCGTTTTGTACCAAACTATAGTAGTGAAAATGGTGTAACATGTAATATCTATACATATTATACAAAAAGCTTATTTACAAAAACATCTATTCGTACACCTTTTTAGATCACAAAAGTTAAGATAACTCCATTGTCTTAGCTCCATTCTTAGTTCATGTTTTTAATAAATCACTCAGTACAGGTGATTTCCCTGAACCACTAAAATCAGCTGTAGTAACACCAATACTAAAAAAGTCACAACTAGACTCCGATAACTTAGGTAATTATCGACCGGTTTCAAATCTACCTTTCGTGTCAAAAATCCTGGAGAAAATTGCTGCTGCCCAAATTACCAGTCACTTGAATACAAATAAATTATTAACAAAGCGACAATCCGCATATAGAAGGTTTCATTCAACAGAAACCGGACTTCTTCGTATGCTATCAGATATAACTCTAGCCATAGAGTCGGGTAAGTTAGCACTTATCTCACTCTTAGACATGAGCGCAGCGTTTGATACGATTGATCACGACTTCCTCATTAAGAGATTGGAGGAAACATTTGGTTTGATTTCAGACACTAAAAATTGGCTGGCGTCATATCTATCCAATCGCTTACAAGCCGTGAAGGTTGGAAATAAACTCTCTAACTTCGCAACACTTTCTTCAGGAGTACCCCAAGGATCCGTTTTAGGTCCACTTCTTTTCATCCTTTTTACAAATGATGTCGCCAAAATAATCGAGTCATTTGGTCTCTTATCCTACTGCTACGCTGACGATCAGCAAGTTTATTTTTTCTGCACTCCAAATGAAGTCGACAGTCTCAAAATCCGTGTAGCTGAGTGCCTAGAAGCAATAACTCGTTGGATGTCTTCAAACAAGCTAAAACTGAACCCATCTAAGACTGAGTTTCTCTGGGCGGCCACAAACAAACGCCAACATTTCATAGACAATTCACCTATTTCCATTTCCGGAAGCGATATTATTCCAAAGACAACATTCAAACTTCTTGGCGTTAATCTGGATTCAAACTTTTCGCTTAAAAAGCAAATAAATACGACTGTAAGCAATGGTTTTTTTCACCTAAGACAATTCAAGTCAGTCCGAAGAAATCTTCCTATAGAAGCAACAAAACTACTTGTAAACTCCTACGTAGTCTCACGGCTCGACTAGTGTAACGGTATCTACGCTAGCCTTCCAAAATATCAAACTGACAAACTTCAATCCGTGTTTAATGCAGCCGCTCGACTCATAACCGGAGTCTCTAAATATTCACATATTTCAGAACACCTTCGTAATCTTCACTGGCTCAAGTGCCCTCAAAGAATCCAGTACAAATTGTGCTGGATGGTGTTTAGATCAATTAATGAAATGGCCCCATCTTACATCTCTGAACTATGTGTCCCAGAAAATACTGGTCTGAGGCAGTCAACCCTTAGATCAGCAACATCATCAGCTATAGGCAGACTAATGGAACCTAAACGCAAGCCAAATACGAAATTTGGAGATCGCGCTTTCGGAGTGTCTGGACCTAAGGCTTGGAATAAACTCCCACCGGAACTTAGATGCATAACAAGCCCAACAGAATTTAGGTCCAAATTAAAAACGTACCTTTTTGGGCTCTCATTCCCTTAAATAAAAATACCTATCGGAGTATCATAAAATTTTGCTTTTGTTTTCAAAATACGCTCATTACAGAACATTTTATATATTATAATTATAGTTCCCAATTATGTCCTCTGCGTGCGAACTGTGTCTTAATTGCTCTAAATAAACAATAACAGTGTTAATCTCTAGTGACCCTCCTGGTAAGTATGGTCTTGTATATATTTTCTGCCTGTACAGTGCATTTTTACAGCAGCATCGCGTTCATTGGTCAAATCATTGCACATATAGTTTCGTATCGGTGATCGATGAACCGATGGATGCAATTTTTAGCCATAAGATGTTGTTGTATATAGTTTAAAATAAGATTGTATAAACGTTTTATAAATTTGTACAGCGCCCTTGAGGTGATTTTTCACAAAAACGGCGCTATACAAGTCATCCAAATATTATTATTATTAACGTCGGTGAGCCGCGGCCGCAAACGAGTGTATTTTTTCTGACACCACAACTTAAGTAGATTTTAATAAATGGTATCTCATCCATCCGCCTTCCGGGAACCCCGTAGCATGGTGGCTTAATGGCACTATACCCGTATCATGGTGGCCGGACGATGTTGGTTGAACGCGGTGTAAACACGACAGATACTCTGGTGGCTTGTGGCCTTTATTCTTGCCTCCTACCTTTGCATGTCCATTGACAAATCGTTCTACATTGAGGGAATTTTAATGACTTCCTGAAATGGTTCTTTGTTTGAACTTGAACCTGAATTAAATTTAAATGTAGACATTAGAAGCCAGAAATAGATCATAATATTAATTTAGGTTTTGATAATATTTTGCGATTGAATTTATTTGGCGCCAAATTTGCGCTAAACCAGCCACATCTACAACTTCGTTGGGAAATAGGCTAAATGGTTTCGAAATTTATCTGCACCCAAGTGTGCACCATTTCTTATTGAAATTTTTAAACTTCAAACAATATTGTTTTTTTCATGATTTTGAAGAATTTATTATGTTGAATTTAAAGAAACTCATTCACTTGAGAAAAAAGACTCTACCTTGTCATCGAATTGTAAGACACGCTATGAAGCCTTCAATACAGATTTTGCCTAAAGATGCATTACAAATAAATTTGATGTTTGAGTGAATTTACACGATCTTGTAAAATTAGGTTTTTTACGAAAATATTAAGTTATGTGAGGAAAATAAGTGCCTTATTCAGATTCGTGCTGTGTACCTACTTGTACGAGTATTAGTGAGTTGTCTCCAATTATAGGCGGCTCCATTACTTCCCTTGAGGAATCTGGCGCCGAGCGGACTATAATTGACAGATTTGGTGTGGTCCCAACAATCGTAAGCAAATTACCTAGTGACTTCCACACTGCAGTCCTACCGAGTATATTCTGGTGTCTTCTTGGTAGCTGCGTGTTAACTATTAAATCTAGTTTTACACGATACTTACTTCAACAAACACGCGTTCATAATCAATATTGCCGACCGGCGTAGTCATGGGGTAAGGCTCTTGACTCCCAATACGAAGGTCGCGGGATCGAATCCCGGCGTGGGCAAATAAATTTTCTCCTTCCCCATCTCCTTCCCCTCCTCACTACCTTCAGCCTCCCAACATACCCCAATTGGGGATACCATAGTCTCACTGGCTTCAGACGGGAGCAGCTAAGATTACGAAGTACAATGCAAACCGTATTACCAAAAATATTTTGTCCGAGGCAGATAGTTGTCCGTGGCAATTTGCAAATTAAACCATGTTGTTATAAGTAACTAAATAAGTTTTTTTAAATAGAACTAAATTGCTCCTAAATATCAAATGCATTCTTGTAAAAAAATTTAAAATGGTGTTTTAAACAGTACTTGGACTGGTTTTAGGTAGGGTTTTAAAGAGAGAAAAAAAGTCAATTTTAGCCAAAATGTTAGATAGAACCTTGCTACTCACGGGCACGATATGTAATAATAACTGTTTTCTTTGTCAACACATTATCCGTTCTTGTCTAGGTATGCCTAAAATACGCGTGCTATTGGAACATCTGAGATTTATACAGTGAGCAAATAAATGGACTAAATTGGCAATGTAGACGCAATACTTTAAATTCTGGTGATTTTTTTTTGCTCGCATTTAGTCAATCTAAAATTAGGAACTATTTCCCTAACCTTTCAATAGGTACCGGCCATGACAGGCTAATTATACCTAGTGCGGAGCAATACTACATTTATTTTAATGAATTAGTCACAAAACCGAATTACCTAAAACAGAACGTTGAAAATGATTTCTAGCATTTTCATAAAATTCAATGTCTTTGAAGAAAAAATACGTTCTTTCGTCTGAGTTTAAGTTCATAAAAAGTCAGCTGTGATGTAAATGAAGTTTTTTGTGTTCCTCGGACTGTGAGTAATGTAATTCTAATTAGAATCGCATTACCTTATTTTGTTCAAGTCCATGCAAGAAAATGCGCAAATATAAACCAGAGAAACTGAGATTTACTCAATCTGTAACAGAGCTATTATATTCCACATTTTATTACACTTGGCAATGAAAATTTACAAATGCGAATGCTTAGATGATCGGCAGGAATATCACTGAAAGATAGGATTAAAAGTTCAATCATTGTGGTATCCTGGGTGTTACGAACCTAAACTGTAAGCTGGAGGAACGACAGTTGAGATGGTATGGGCATATAAGACGGAGACCACCAGACAACACAGTAAAGCAGGCAATGTCTATGGAGCTTCATCGACAGTCATCCAGAGGAATATCAAAAAACTCCTAGATGACTCAATGCTCTAAAATATTACAGAGAAAAGGCCTGAATGAAAGCGATACCCAGAACTGAAGAAGATATAGCTTGAAAACCAGAAGAGCCGACCCCAAGAGCCTACCTAGGCAATAAACTGGGACAGTACAAGGAAGAAGAAGAAGGCAATACAAAATAAATAATTCAGTACAAACTTGTAAAGATATGTTTAAGGAATTAACGAGGTGCGATCAAATCAAATTAATTTAGAATTTCAAACATAAAGGCATATTCGCCTTCGATAAATCCGTGTTGTGTTGTGTGTTGTAATATTGAGTAATGCCTTATTAATTGGCCCAGACAGTAAAAAATCAATGAGGTCTGAGTCATATTTCGAGTGTAATTATTTTGATAGCTACATCACCAACACAAGACAGAAACTCGAATCAAATAAATCCCAGTATTTTGTCAGAATGTAAAGTAGCGTGTATAATCTAATGGCGCGTTGTACGAGTGACTTGTAACTCCCACGGGCGTACCTCTGCCGGTGCTTCTGTAATTCACAATTTATAATATTGAGTATCCACGGTCTTAAATTATTTATTTTTTATATTTGTTTTGCGAGGCGGGTATGGGTACCACGGCCCCGGCAACCATTTATAGGATAACCAAGACCCCTGCCATAGGTCACCCCAAGTGGTTAGCTACGTTTGGTGACTTAGCAGGGTTGCCAGGGATGAGGTTTGTCTAGGTTGAATGCGTTTGTCCGCCTACTGCGTGGTGGGTCGGAATAGGAGAGGCTGTTGAGGGAGACCTAACCTAGACTTGTGCAGCAGGACTTTTTCGACCCATCGCCTTGCAACGCGGTGGAAGATGTTGGAATCATACGTTTGTCATTTCTGGGCACATTGACCTCAGATTTTCATAACTTTCTCTACTTCCTACTTAAAAATACCCTTCACACAGCATACCCAAATATTACATAAGCCCTGAAGGAATTTCTTTCCTCAGGTCCTCCTGCGTGGAGCTATAGTAAAAATATATATTACGAATGAATTCAACATGCGTTTAATTTTTGTGTAGATATTTTCCGTCTCCTGATCTAATAACACATTATGTTTTCCATATCCCAAAACCAATCTTTATTTTAATCGTAAGTTTTTTTATATGTTTTTAACAATATATTTTAATATCCCGTTTTTTATTTAACCAAAAACAGTTTATTTATAAACAATTTCTTGATATATAATGTTATTGATTACGAGTGACTTTAATTTAAACAATACAGGATTAAGAGAAAAGAAGAACCAAGATTCTTTGAGAGTATTTTATTTTTAATTTATTTTTATTATTTCAAAATAAAAAAAGATTTGTCAGTAGTGATTCATATTAAAGCGCTCACAAATACAATTAAATTGAACACGGTTGATACTATCACTAATTTTTACAAACACAACATAGATAACATGATGGAGCATAATACGCTTCACAATACTAAGAAAAAATTATGTAGAGTACCTACCTATTATACTTATTTTTCATTATTTGTAACTGTTTATTTATATATTTCTGTCTTCATTAAAATATAAACTAATGGATAATAATAGATCTACTGCTACTACACGCCTTACAAATGTTTTCATTCCTGCGTGCGAAAACGTATGAAAACATTAAATCGTATCTATAATTTACACCATTCAATATGAAAAAAACGTTATATACTCGCCATACCATAAACGCTTTCCATTTTACACGTTCATACGAGAACATTGACTTGTTAGTAGCGATGTAAAAAATGGTTGATCGGTTAATTGAATAGGAATATTTATGTTTCGATGGAAGAACGAATTGTTCGATTTGTTCCCACGCCCGGCCACCCGCCGCCCCTGAGCGCGCCGGCCTGTCCGTGTCTACAGAACTTACAGTGCTACAGAATGCAGTGCCTACCTCCTTCTGACTCTGGCTACATACGGCCGACGTCTTCTAAGAACTTATTATGAATAATGATGTACCGAATTAAGAACTAATCATACCGACAAAGATAAAACCATGCCCATACGAGTCGCAACACTAACCAGGTAAATCACACGCGGTGATAAACATGTTTCAATCATTAATCCGCTGTTTCTCCGGACACGAACGGTGGCTCGTTACCTTTCGACTTTGTTCCAAACTACTGAATAAATAATTGATGGCGTCCGATCGTGACTTTAGGCGAATTACAAACACAATGAGTTGGACCTAATAAGAAACAAATAGTAGCGAGTACAGTTCCATGTCCATTGTAGTATAGTAAATACAGATCATTATTGGTTCCTTTTTGCCTTCGGCGAGCCATTTAATCAGTCACTTGGTTGTTTCGTGGAGCGATGGAGCCACCGTATTCCGGATAGGCCGCGGTCTGTGACCGTTTCCACAAACAGTACCACGAACATTTTGTTCAAACATGCAACATTTTTTTACAATACCTTCACACAGGAGGCCCTGGAGAAAATAATTTCCCTCGAGGCATACGTCGTCTTTGGAGATGCTGTGTATGCTGTGGATCTTTTAAAGGAAAGGAAGAAGTTCTAGGAAGGAAAAAGGTATGAGGGATGGATAAGAATCTAGGGGTCAGTTGGTCGAGGAGTGACACCCACTGCGGTGCAAGGCGATGGCTCAGGAGAGACCAACTGGAGGGGGCGATGGTCTCCCTCAACCAGTCTCTCCTGATCCGGACCGCCACTTAGTAATTGGGCACACTACTTAACCTATGGCAAAAGTGTTATCCAATAAATGGTTCCAAGGGCGAGGGTACCCATACCCGCCTCCCAAATTGAAAAGAGACAATTGGGGTAGGGCCACTACGTTTTTTGTTTTCTATCGGCCAAGGAAAGCGAAAACATTGTGCTCCCGACCGATCCATTCACAAAATGTGTACGTGTTTTTGTCGGTAGAGACCGACCGGTGTATGGGTAGTAGTGAGCAAGACTCCAGGTACTAATATCTACAGCCTGTATGTCGGACGAATATCTACAGCTCATATGTTGGACAAATATCTATGAACTTCAGAGTGAGTACTAATATCTACAGAGCTAAGGTCGGACTAATATCTATGACGGTCCCAGTGGTGACTAATATTTATGGAGCGTAGGTGGGACTAATATCTACAGAGGGCAGCTGACCAAGAGGTTGTACGGAAAAGCATAAATTACTTCAATTACGTAATTACTAATTACATAAAGGCTTAAACTTTTTAAGTACGTACATGAAGCTTTTGCATAATATTACCACCTCTGCCAGTGCTGTAGAAATTCGTCCTCACTTTGGTTGTCATAGATATTAGTCAGCAGTTTGAGCTGTAGATATTCGTGCTCACTTTGGTTCTCATAGATATTAGTCCGATTTGTTCAGTTTTTGGAATTCCTGTAGATATTAGTAGACGCCTCCGTGAGCAATGGTCAATAAGGCAATAGGCGATTTCGTCAGTGTCTCGATACTCTATCTCTATAACCATAGTCCATATAGCCGCAACCCACAGAACAGATTTTATTATATCCCAAAAATATCAATCCACTTAATTAGGAGTCGTACTTAAGTGAATTCTCGCAAATAGTGACTTGATACAATGTTTACGAATATATTCATGTACCTATAATTTCTAATGTTTGTCTCGTATCGGGTTGTAAGGATGGGCAACTGTTTCCGGATTAATTTGAATATTATTATTAAAGAAGTAAGAATTATTATTTGCATAATTAAATTACTTTGTAATAAGCATAACACGCATGGTGTTTATAATGGACGGTTACCTTTCCACCTAGCAGTTAGCAGTTAACATTTAGCAGTAATCCCTTAACCCTTGGAAAACCATAGGTAATATGCCTATCGCCCATCGTAAGCCGGCTGACACTATTTTCGTATTTTTTAAAATCATTTGGTGCAAAAAAAATTGTTTTAATATTATATTAATTTTTTTTAGTACTCTTTCACCAGCCATGCTAGGGATGTCCCTGTTTATAGCGGGGGAAGTTTATAGATTGGAATTATACATAATATGTTTGATAATAAATATTAATTATACTAAACAATTCAGATTAAGTTATAAATATTTGATATCGTAATTTAATTAGGAAACTTGGATCCCTATCCCGTTCCCTAATGTGGGAGATGTATATGAGTAGATTGGGTAGTTATAATGTATAATGCATGGGTATTTTGATTAAAATATATTTTGTAATGTTCAATAATATTGGTCTAAATTCTAACATCGACATTTTCTCCGATTCACTGCCCAAAATTTAAAACGAGCATCATGTCAATAATATAAAATATTCAATGAGCAGACATACACACATTCATACATACATTCTCACACACGCACACACACACACACACACCTTCCCACTACACACATCACCCGGTAATTACTTAATATGCATCCCATAAATAAGACAGTACAATGAAACACATAATTGGTATATACCCACCATGAAATATACTTATTAATTGTAAATTGTTTTCTCCGATGTATCTAATGCACTGTTAGTTTCTGTTTATAAATAAATAAATAAGGATCTGTAACGTTATTTGTGTTTCGAAAGTAAGGGATTGCGAATCGATTTTTAGGTTACCAGGGATTTTAGGGAAGATTTTATGCGCTAGGCTAACAGGTAGCAGTGGCGGTCCGTGAGTTTTCAGTGAGCTAGAGTGCTAAAATATGACATTATTGATGTTATTGTGTCTGAAAATGATTTTTTTTCCACATTTCAGTTTTTTCTTGAAAATTTTCAGGATTTTTTCAGCTAAGGGATGCGCCGCATCCATAAACTGAAAGATCTTCATACAAAAACACAGATAAAATAAACATATATTTGTGACGAAATAGCAATAATATTAAGGTACCTATATCATTTCCTTGCAAAGCGATTACAATATTCAATATTTGGTTCCAAAGTCGATAAAATCCAATGAGTGCGGTGAGCTACTAACAAATCCACGGCAGATTCCTTAGCACGCTAGGGGTTAAGAATGAATAGCAATAATTCCTCGTATTTAAAAGCGATAATAATTCACTCCAATGCTCGCATTGTTTACCGTGACACGTGCGTATTACCTCTAAACTAACAGCTACCTACCTACATCTTTCCCTTCTTCAGACATTCTAGGCATGGAGAAAGGAGAGGAATAGATAGATGATTGCGTAGAAACCACTTAGAGTATAATGCGCAGTGTTTGTGCTCGCTGAATAAAAACGGGAATTAGGGAGGGTAGAAGTACGGTCATCCAATGAATGACTGAGGCAAGACGCAGATCACGCGATGAGTATATATCATTTTTTGATGTTTAGTAGTTTTAATTATTCGTTTCAGTAACGACTTGAAACTAGTTTATTTGCATTTTTGACCGGTCAGTGGTTAAGCTGGCATCGCCTCTGGGTCTCACCCAGGCGTCGTGAGTTCAATTCCTGGGCTGGCTAAGTCCTCCATCACGACACAGGCAACATTTTACGCTTACCGTGGTGGTGTAGGAGATTTTTAAATATCGCATTTTGTCTTACTTTAAAAAAAAATACATTTGTGCAGTTCCCTCGCGGTAGAAGTGAAACCTTCAGAAAACTGAAGTAGACAAAAGTGGAGAGGTTACGAAGCACCGCACAAAGAGGAGACCGGTTATTTACGAAGCACCGCACAAAGCAAGAGACCTTTTTTTTTAACGCATTCTCTCGCAGGCTAAATCCTATAGATATATGTGTTTGTCTCTTTTTAGTGTCGTTTTTTCGTTTCATCGAGTTTCAAATCACAACGGTGCTAAAGAATTTTTCACTTCAAAAAATTAAATAATAAAAAAAATTAAACAGTAGTAACAATTGTTATAAGATGCCGTAAAAGCTTTCAGTAAATAATAAAATATTTACCATTATAAAAACCTTCGGGAATAAATAATAAGTCACGTTTAGTACCTGGGTAAGTACTAGTTAGATACCTGAACATAATTCAGTTTTAGCATGGTATCAAAATATTATAATAACATAATATTTTGTAACAGCAGAACTGTAATTGGATCAAAAATATATTAAACATTCAACACGCATATTGATGTGATTTATTAATACAATTTCGCAAGTGTCGGTGCCTACCTGCTACTTGCTGCCTGCTACTTGCTACCAGCTAATACCAGCCAACAGGTAACAGTGGGTAAGTAGGTAAATTAGGTGTTGCGCGTTTCTGACGGGTATTTTCTCTGTCATTAGAATGTTCACCGTAATCACTCGCAGATATATGGTATCACACATTTACCACATTAACATTTAAATATCGCCATTTCAACATCATCAAGAGATCTCTTGATGCATGAGTGAAAAAACGTATATATATGGTTCTACAAACAACCAAAAAAAACATGAAAGATACTATAATTGAAAAATTCTTTTTTGCAATTTGTTCTATTTCTTATTAATTTGGTAGAATCGAGTAACATGCTATCTTCGTATCTACATTCGTAATTGACACGTTACCTTAAATGGATTTAGCCGTGTTTCCTGACCAGATCTGAATAGACAGGTTGGTCTTCCCCAATTTGCGAGGCGGATATTAGTACCGCCGCTCCGAGAAGCATTTATTTGATAACCAACACCCTTGTCAAAGGTAGTTCGCTCCGTTTGGTGATTTGGCAGGGTGCCCGGGTTCATTGGGTGAGGTTTGTCTAGGTCTTGTTTGTCTAGCTCGATCGGGAGTAACTGGTTGAGGGAAACTTAACCTAAGCGTCTCTGAACACATTGACTCCCAGATTTCTACCCACGCTTTGTGCCCTTTTCTTTCCCAGACCTTCCTCTCCTTCCCTTCCCTAAAAAGATCCTCCACACAGCATCCGCAAAGATGACATATTCATGAAGGCTATTTTTCTCTGCCGTGTGGAGCTAACCTAAAAAAAGGAGCTGCCATAATCTCACTGGCTCCAAAGTGTTTTGAACACTCTTCTGGAGTGAAGCTATTAATATTTCAAATTCTTACTTTAAAAAGAAATTATATTTTTCTCTTTTTAGGGGTTCTAATTTTTTTCTTAGATAAAAAAGTACCTACTTATTTTCCATTCGCCCTGTACACTAAATGAAAATTATTAAATATTCATTAAAATATTAACTCTTATCTGCAACATCCAGTTAATTCCATTTTCCATACTCATAATAAGTACACAAATATCCGTTTTGCGAAATCCTATTGCGTTATAATTTTAATTTGCTTCACTTCATTATAAACTATGCAAATGGGTTAATTATTTATTCGTATTGCGCTATAAAAGCGCACACACACTGAGTACCTACTTAAGTCATTATTATTATAATGATTGTGTGTCCAACCGAACTCCTCGTCGTTACTCGCAGTGGGTAGGTACTCTCTAGAACTATAGATCCTGCTACCTCCCTCGTTAAATACTGTATTTAGGGCGTAAAACGAAGGTTCCTCAAAACTAAGCAAGCTGATAAAAAGCTTATTAGATTTTTTTGTTTTAAATTTGTTTATTTCACAAAAAAATGTACATTTTTTGTATTATTTCATCCGCCATGCTAGGGATGTTCCTGTGTTATGGCAGGTGAAGTTAACAGATTGGAATTATACATAATACGATTGACAATAATAATAATTCGATTATTTAATTCAGATTAAATGTATATAGTAATTAAATTAGCAAAATTAGATAGATAGGAAGAAAGAAGTTACATTAGATGGAGGGAGTAAAATGTATGGGTATTATGATTGAAATGTATTGCATATGTAATTATTGATATCCATCAAAATTTAAATGTAAACTCTTGAAAAATTTCATTTAACACTTTTTGTAGATTTAAATAAGAAGTTGCACTTTATCAGAATTGTTTATATCAGGTATACCTAGGTATTGTTGTGTATTTTTGGATTATGGTTCTAAATTTCAATTTGTTGTTATTTTATTGATCAATGACATACATATTATTATCATTGTCATTTATGAATTTATACAGACTGTTTATAACGCTAATAAATAAAATAAAATATGGTTTCATAGAGTGATTGATTTAAAAGGGTAACTGATTTTGAACTTATAAGAGACGGTTTATTCATCGTTTTTTAAATATGTATAAATCATTTTTCTGAAATGATTACATTCAATAGAGTCAAGAAGAGAGGAAAATTTTGCGTCTGTGGTCAGTTACTGGTTTTTATTACTTACAACAATATAAGCACATTATCTTTCTTAAAGATATAATCACTCAGGTTATCTGTGATTCATCTGCGTTCATCAGAATGTTACCGATTTTTTTAAAGTGAAAACTTCTTTAGCACCGTTGTAATTTTTGAAACTCGATGAACCAAATAAGACAAACACATATTTATAGGATTAAGCCTGTGAGAGAATGAGATAGAATAATTGGTACCTCTCGCGTTGCTTTGTAGTCTCTTCGCTATTGTCACTTCTAACGCATGTGAACTGCATACCTATTTCTTTGGGGATGAAGTGGGGAGGAACTTTTTCGTGAAAGGAAGAAGAGGAAGTTATGGAAAAGAAAAATATATAGGTGGGTAGGAATCTGGGGGTCAATGTGTCCAGGAGTGACGGACGTATGAATCGTTTACTGCCACTACTGTGCAAGGCAATGGGTCGAGAGATTCCAGCTGTAGAGGTCGAGGTTAAGTCTCCCTCAACTAGTTACTTCAACCAGAACCAAACATAGCGAAACACTTGGGGTGACCTGTGGCAGGGGTGTTGGTTATCCAGTAAATGGATCTCGGAGTGGCGGTACCCATACCCGCGTCCCGAGTTGGGAAAACCGTACGACGCATTATTTCGTTAATCACATTTTTTTTTGTAATTTTCAAACGAAATATATCAGACGTAGAGAAGGCACATACACATACTCGTAATCTCTGAAAATTTGCGCTTTTTAATTCATTTTATTACTCGGTAAAGATGGCGTCTTGAATTTCGCTAAACGCTTTGATTTTTCTAATTTTTATTTAAAATATAATTTTCAACAACATACCGCCTCCGCGAGGTCAGGTATTTGTTTTTATAATTTTAGTTTGTAATTGAGCAACCACCCAATTGATAACGCCTCAGTACGATAAGATGACAAACAAATATTGATAACTTCCTAGAATTAACTGTGGAAAATGTTTTGTAAATTGAATAAGCTATTGGAATGCCATACATTGTATTTATTTATTAACCAATTTCTGTATTCTGCGTGAACTATATATCTGTGCGTATATCTCCTCTAAGTGCGGTTAATATGATAATACAAGATTTAATGATCATGCAAGGGTTCAAATCAAGCGATTGTTTCTCTGCCTTATAAGGACATAACTGGAATACACCCAACAGAGCCTTATTTAATAACAGGAATCGCTAATAATAATCATCGCATGCTCAGTCGCCTCTTTAGCCACTTTCCAATTTAAATAAGGTATCTTCCTATTAAATATTATATATGCAAATTAAAAATAATAATAGCGTAATATTTGAATAGCGCAGTTTTGAATTATTTCGATTCTAGTGCGCTTAACTACAATAAACTTAAAAGTAATCCTATGGTTTTCCTTACGAGTCCTTACAAAATATTGATCAAATAATATGAAACAAAGAATATACATGATATACAAAGCAATGCAAAGAGAACAAAATTAACAATAACAGTGCTGTTTTGGCAAAGGACAATAGATAATGATAAATAATAACGGTGCTATTAAACAAGAATCATTAAAACTAAAATATAATATACGAGTAGAACAGGTGGCAGTTTACGTTGAGAAATAAGAAACATTAGTGCACAACAAAAAAGTACAGTAAGAAGGAAACTGAAACCAAACAATTGCCGGCAACTTGAGAAACATGACTTATTATTAGAGTAAAAATTGATATCTATTTATTGGATCTGGTCAACATATTCAAGATGTTTAATGATTGAAATAGCGAAGAAAGTATAAAATCGAGGTTGGTGAATTTGCTTCATTATTTTCCGATATTAGTATTCGTATGCTTCAAGCAGAAAGGCTCGAGTTGCTGCACACCACGAATTTGAATAATCCGGCCATATGAGAACAAAAAGTCAATGTCCTACTATCAATAATGTTCTGAAGAAACGCGGTAAATTAGCGCGTGGTTTTATAATAATAGAGAAGTCCAGTCCATTTTTTTTATTTTTTTTTATGATAAATGACCTTCTAACTTAAATTACTGCATATTTTTTTTTTTTTTTAGAGTAAGTTTTAATAGTTAAAATAATTTTCAAAGTTTTAATTTTTGGAGATCCCTCGAAAACACCCATATCTATGGTGAATTTTGTGACGTCATCTACTAAAATAACGATTCACTATTTTATGATTGTTATGTTGGTTTTCTTGAATCTCACATAGATTTGCGCAGGCGCGCGGCCATCTTGTTTATTATAACGCGTTGATTGGCTAATGGCTTATTTATTGCAAATGGCGAAATCAAATTCTTTGCAAAACAATGAATGACGTTGATGAATTTTACTTACAGTAATGTTTTTGATGATAATTTTCGTTTAAATGATTAATTCACTGTGATATTAGTGTAATTCAACATAAGTACCAATGCTGCCTTTACTTTTTTTCAGTTTTAGTCCTTAAATAATGTTTTGTTAGTGATTTAGTTTCGTTCGGTTTTTAGGTTACTGACATTACATAATCAAAGGTTACTTCTCTATAATTTTTATGACTTTTCCGCGTGAATTTAATAAAACTTCCATAAAAGTTATATTATTTGATAATGTAAAAGCCTTATGCATGTGTAAATAAATACAAATTCGAGAAATCAACGCATTAATTGCGTAAAACCGAGTCCAAGATGTCGGATTTTTTCAGTTATTTTTTCGGAATTATTATAATATTTTTTTATCCTTTTTAATTGTATGAACGAGATAAAAAGTGAAGTGACAGTTTTATTCCAAATTCATAAAGTAAGAGGACTGTATTTTTTAAATTTTGAATTTTCCTAATTTTTTCGACCATTTAATAGAATATGTTTACAGTCGGCTGTTTTTTTTAAATTTTTTCATTTTGAAACTTAAAATACTGCATTTTTCAAACACAATCGTATATGTCAGATACAAAAATCTAAAAGGCAATTCTATTAACTTTCTATAAAGGTATATGCTTTTACGACATCTTCAAAAATAAGAAATATATAGAACATTCGCTTGTGTCATACCTAAATTCCCATATAAATGACGTATAGCATAAATAAACCAGTCATTACCGTGATTACTATTGTGACGTCACCATAACAGCATTACACAGCATACCAACCTGACGCTGTGTTTTAACGAGAATATTAAAAATGCACTTTTTAATATTTTTTTAAAAACTGTACGTTTAATATTATTGAATAAAAGTTATATATTCAGAATCAGCGTTTATTGGTCTATATGAACATATTTTTTTAAAGCCATAATATTTTTCACTGGAGTTCCTTATTGAAACTGGATTAGTGATGTCCCGAGTGCAGTGTGTAGTGTACAGTGTGCAGTGTACAGTGGAGTGCAGTGTGAGTGCAGTACGAGTGTAGTGTTCACGCCGCGGCGAAGTTGATTTGCAGTGAAAGTTGCATCGGCGGAAATAAAACGTAACTAAATTATGACGCATATCGAACACAACGTTGTATTTGCGATGCGCTTTTCGCGTAGTACTTGACTTATGATCGTATGCTAATTTCAAAAAAACAGGCGTGTTTCTCAACAATAGCATTATTAGCCGCTATATTCAATAAGAAACTCGATTCTCAACATCACATTCATTAATTGACCTGAATTCTTTGAATTTGATTTAATAATTAATTGTATGAAATAAATTAAAATGAATTACTGTGCATAAATTATGAATCGATGTGCAATAAACAATACCTGGTATTTTGGGGCAAAATTAACTCGTATGTATTCACAATAATTTGATATGATGATTGGAAAAAAGGCATTACAACAAGTGAAAGAAATTCAAATGAAACATTATTTCGTTATTTTACACACAAGGTCATGTAAAATTCGGGATCAGGCTGCTAACAACAACACTCCTTATATAGTTGGCGATAAGGTTAAAATTTCCGTTTAACAGCAGCCGCCTGTTTATATATATTTACGAAAAAAACAGCAATGTTTTTGGTAACAAAAATGTTTTAAGATCATTCCTTAAAGAATTTAATTTTCCAACAACATACCGCCTCCGCCAGGTCAGGTATTTGTTTTTATAATTTTAGTTAATAATACAATGCAACCATAACCGAAAAGGGGTTCTTAAATAGGAAAATTTGAACTTTAAAACTTTTAAATTTTTGAAATTTGTTTTTATTTGCCTGATTCTTTATTTTTACCTGGGTCATAAATAGAGTAATAAAAAAAATAAAAAAAATTTTGAAACGCAAATGTGTCTTCTATTCGTAGTATTTAATTAAAGCATTTAAAATATTTCTAAGCCATCAATTTGTTTGATAACTTAGCAGGGGTGCCCCAGGCCGGATTGGAAGAGAATGGTTGAGAGAGTCCCTCTGACTTCTCCAGCCATACTCTCTCGGAATATCGCCTTGCACTGCAGTGGGAGGGATGGATTTATACGCCCGTTACTCCTGGAAACACTGCCCCAAATTCCTACCCACCCCTAATACTCTTTTCCTTCTCAGAACTTACTCTCCTTCCTTTCCTAAAAAGATCCGCCACACAGCATCCCCAAAGATGACATAGGCACTGAGGGGAATTATTTTCCTCAGGGCCTCCTGTGTAGAGCTAATGTAAAAAAAGTCCATCAAATTGTAATAGGCTGACAATGTTGTCCTCATCTGCTGATCAAAATTTGTTCAAACGCTAAAACTGACTTAGAATCGGCAATTAACGGGGATCTTTCAACTGTCAAAAAAAAACCAAAATAGCACTGAATGCTCATTTGATGACAATGTTACATTTGAATTTGTGTGAAACAACCCGTCCATTGAACTGGTGACTCTCTAAGTACTCTGCGATTTGCAGGCACTCACCCACCATCAAGTTATCAAAGTTAACTCACACATTTGCTCGCGAAACAACTCTAGACTGCCATTCCGGCTGCCGGCGAGCGATACTATTACGGGCAAGTCCTTATCTCAACAGAGGTCAGACTGTTTAGGCGTTCTGTTTACGTACTAGAGGTAGGATTGTCCGACAGAGGTTCCGCTGCGGATCTGCCGGTATGAGGTATAAGGTATAAGGTATAACTCTCCCCTACTACTACACCTCGTGAACTCGGCAGGAGGTCCCGAGTATTGCGTGCCGGTCGGGGCAAAAGCATCGAGCACACGAATGCATTTTTATTACGATTTAATTTGATATCAATACTTTTCATATAAGCCCCCGAGTGGTATTAATAATTTGGATTATTATGCAGAGTTAATTAAGTGCTGGAGTTTTTATTTCTAAATCTTCTAATTACGTTTTATTATTAATTATTGAAGCTTAATTAAAGTTTGAAGGAAAAAGCAATTTGATGCCTCCCTCGTAAACCATCGCAATCCGCAATAATGATATGTAGCCTGCGTTTTAAATTTAGTTCAAACTCTGCATTTAGTTACGTGAAATTGTATTTATTCGTGCTAAGGCTGTTAGTTCTTTCTTTTCATAATCGTTGCTTTAACTCATGTTCTGATCGCTGCAATCAATAATGTTAACAATTACTGCGAATGTTCATTGGTAAACACACAAAGCATAACCTGATGTAGAATTAAACATCAATCTATAAAAAATTAGTATGAAAATACCTGTAAGAAAAAAGCTTCGCGTTTTATATTATGAATCCATCAATTAAGGCGTGAGAAAATTTGAAAGAGAGTATTTAACATCACGTATCTGTAAGTGATTCATATTTTTATTAATTCTCAATGGTAGTAAGTGATTAATCTATTGTGGACTGTTACAGAGTTGTTAAAACAAATGATCACCGTACGGGCTTATCCTTTGTTTAAACTCGGCTTTAGATTTGTATGGAGTCCCCCACGGCGATACTCTGTTCGCAACACTGTTCAGTATACACGATATACTAAGCATCATTGAACGGACTGGATTAAAATATTATTTTTTTTAAACTTATAACTTCGATTCATTTTGCATGATACGAAGCAAAACAAATATAATAATAAATATATAGTGAGGAACTGGGTAGCTATTAGCTATCTTCGTTTTTATATTATTTTCTTCCTAAACAAAATAATAATATCGCTTAAGTATCTCTTTATAAGTAAATCATTTAAAAGGCGACAGACCCATTTGTAAGTATATGTGCATACCGATAGTTTCGAAAATTAAAAAAAAATCTTAATAGTTTCGAAAAAAACTGACTTTTTCTAACCCAGTGATCTAAAACAATCACCCCACCAACGGATACAAATCCCGAGTTGGTGAGACCGACATCTATATCGTATATTACGTTTATTAATTTCTTCGAATTTCAGAAATATGCGTTTGTGATTGCCACTAAAAGTTGATAAAATGCAAGGTCATCGACGACGAGTCTATCGGCTGAGTTTCAGCTCGAATGTCGGGTGGTGGGTTAATTTCCACTTCCAAGATTTCGCTTCATTTAAACGAACAAAAGTGAAATTCAAATAGATATTTTTTCTCCTTTATTTTATTTATTTATTTATTTGGAATTTCACGCCCGGCTGGGTTTTTACATACATTATTTTTAAAACAAAGAACATCTAAATCTAAATGTGCATAACAGAATAAAAAACAAAATCATAAACAAAACAAAAACAAAATCAAAATCAAAATCGAAATCGAAATCGAAATTGAAATCCAAATCAAAATCAAAATCAAAATCAAGATCGAAATCAAAATCAAAATTAAAACCAAAATCAAAATCAGAATCGAAATCAGAATCAAAATCAAAATCAAAATAAAAATCAGAATCAATATCAAAATCAAAATCATAACCAAATCTAAAACAAAAATAGAGTAAAAAAACAAATTGAAATAAAAATAAAATACTCCACCATGCAAGATGGAAAAACTGTAGACTGGGAAAAGTGCAATTCATGTGAAATAATTCGAAGCAGAGCTATGCAGTTGGAATTATTAAATTTGTGGTTCTTCTTTCTGATATAAATTTTACTATGACTTGTTTATATTTAGTGAATGATGTGTTAAATATGTCAACAACATCTTTATAGTCATTAGCCAAATTTTGTATACGGCGAACAGGGGTATACAATTATGATTCTGTGTTGGAGTTGTCACAATAGAATGGTAGATAGTGCCTCGATGTGAAATTGCGAGGTATATGGAAAGAAATCAAGTATAATAGTTCTGGGCTGTCAATTATTGAATTTATGATTTTATGTAAACATGTTAGGTCAAACTATTCTACGTTCGGATAATTTTAATAAATTAAGTTGACATAGTAGATAATCATAGTTGATACATTCCCTTGTAATACCCATTCTGAAATTAATATATCTTAAGAATTTATTTTGAATTCTTTCTATCGTGAGTGAATGACTAGCATAACTAGGTGCCCATACTGTCGAGTTGTACTCGATTTGACTCCTAACCAATGACATGTACAATTTTGTAATGGTTTGAATATTTTTAAATAGGCTGCAAATTCTTATCACAAAACACAACATTTTCAAAGCTTTATTTGATGTAATTTCAATATGATTTATAAATTTCAGTTTTTGATCAAAGTTTACACCTAAATCATTCACATCGGTTACAGTTGTTAGAACTACATCATTAATGGAGTATTCATAAATTATTGGATTTTTTATTCTATGAAATCTCATAATAAAACATTTACTTAAGTTTAGTTGTAGATGGTTCTCTTGGCACCAAACAAAAAGTTTATACAAGTTATTAGACAATGTTTGACAGTCATTAATACTTTTTATAGCTTTATATATTTTCATATCGTCTGCAAACATTAAGACTTGGACATCGTTGAAAATAGAAAGAACATCATTTACAAATAACAAAAATAAAATTGGTCCCAAATGTGACCCTTGTGGAAAGCCGCTGGTAGCGATAAATATATATGAAGTAAAGCCGTCAATTTTAATTTCCTGTTACTTAAATAAGTTTAAAACCACTCGTATAAATACCCCACTATTCCTAATTTGAGAAGTTTTTTTAACAAGAGCTCATGATTAACTCTGTCGAATGCTTTGCTGAAATCGGTATAGACTGAATCAACTTGTAACTTCTAATGAAGAGAAACCTTGGTTTCTCTTTAATGAAGAGAAACCAAATCAATTTGTATACGCCATTTATTTAATCAAAATTATCAACACGTTTCGAAACCAATGGTTACTTTATTACTTGGTCAGGATAAAATTAAAATTAACAAAAATTACAACAACAAAAAACTTAGTTTATATTTAAAAAAATTTAAATGAAAAAAAGACATTTTTTGCAGAATAAATTTTTGGCATTTTCACCAGCATTTGGTTTCTAGAATGGGCAATCTGCCTAGCTAGGAACTAATATTGACCTAAAAGTCATAATAACACTTTTACATATTTCAATATTTTTAGTTATTACGCAATGCTATTTTTGCTATATAAATGTTTCTAATGTAATTTAATAAATTAAATAAATATACAAGTATTTTCGTATCAGAGACCGATGAACCGGTGGATGCAATTTATAGCCATAAGTTGTTTTAATTGTTTGTCTAGTTTGTAGTCGGAAGTATGATTGTATAAATATATTATAAGTTTGTACAGCGCCCTTGAGGTGATTTTTCACAAAAACGGCGCAATACAAATAATCCAAATTTTATTATTATACGAGGTAAGACCTGATCTGGCCCTGGCGGACCCTACTCGTATGACGCAGATATCGGCGGGGATGCTAATACAGGCTCCATCTGTTTTATTGACTGCCCAATAACAGTCCATTACGAGAGCGGCAAACGCGATGTTCCGCGATGTTCCGCGGTGATCCGATGTTCCGTGATGTTCCGGGGAAGAGCCGAGGCGCCCGCGAGAGCTTTGGGACTTCGGATGTTTACGAGCGGACGCTTTGATACTAATTGCACTGTGATCTTATTGGCGAGAACGTCTCCTCTCTTATCTGTCTTGCTGCGCTCACGCTCGTATATTGCGTGCGCATAACGAATATTGCACAAGTGCAATGTGCAACGTGCATGGCAAGTGCGAATGGCAAAACTATTATGAACACAGATCACGCATAGAATAATTAAATTTAAAGGTTCAATCAATAAATCAAAGCATATTTATGTTTTTCTTCCGCCTACAAATCCGGATATCCTTTGTTTCATTGATCCTTTTAATGTAACATAACCTAACCTCCAAACAATCACAATATAGGTCCACTGCGCAATAAAGCTTCAAATCAATTAGGCAATGATGGCCTCTGTGGTCGAGGGGTAAGATTCTTAACTAGCAATTCAATTGACGCGGGTTGAAATCCAAGATAAATCGCAATTAAATTATCCTAATTAATTGATGTTGTTTAACAATTAATTAATAATAAACAATATATAGTATATTTGCGGTTCGTTTAAATGATGCTTATTAATGCAAGTCTTATTATATAAGCCCGGATAATTATATGAAGGAGAAAAAACAGGCAATTAATAAATTGGGAGGCGGGTATGTGTACCGCCGTCCCGGAAATTATTTATTAGATGACCCTGCTATAGCTCACCCCAAGTGGTTCGCTATGTTTGTGTGACTTCGTGACTTATGGTTGAGGAAAACCTAACCTAGACCTCTTCAGCCGCAATCTCTCGACCCATCGTCCTGCACCGCAGTAGAAGGGATGGATTCGTATGTCCGTCACTCCTGGGTAAATTGACCCCCCAGATTCCCACCCACCCCTTACACATTTTTCCTTTCCAGAACATCCTCTCCTTCCTATCCCTCAAAACACTCTCTATACAGGTTACATATTTATATTATATACATATTTATCCCCAAAGGTTACATATTTTTAGGTTTAAAAAAATCAATAAATTGTTTTTAATTTCTGTTAAAATAATTTAGCTATTTTTTTAATGTTATTCCTATATTACCCAACTATGAAACTCAGAAAGACGTAAATAATTTTATTTAGGTTGTTAAGTTTTCATTGACTCACGATAATATCTAAACAGTGGCTAGATATACAAAGAAATATAATTTGTACCATTATCAAGAGACACGTATGCCTTAATAGTTAAAAGGTACCTATAAATACCTCCTGCATACACAGGTATTATTATTACAACCCCTCCCCCCCCCCCCTTACCACCCGTTCCACCGCTTCGAGACCCTCTCCACTGGATACTGGTGGAGACCATTCGTGAATCAATTTGAATAGCTGAGATTAATTGAATTTATATTTATTTATGCCCCCGACTGTAGTTAGCATGCCTGGGGCACGGGCAGTCGGGGCCTCTCACACGGAGCACGGAGCCGGGGTACCTAGTACCTACTGGCCACTCGCCTCTGCTATACCTGCGGGATGCTGTGCCGGGCCATTATCCCCTTTCATCGCATTGAAATATCAGATCAACATATTACACAAAGCGGGTACTAACTACTCACTACTAGCGCAGACGCAGATTTAACGTTATCATTTTTTATTACCTGATAACGTACAATACGAAAATCTTTTTTTTTATTGAAATTGTTCAAATACTGAATTCACATGTAATAAAATAATAATAATAATTTTAACGATACAAATGAATATGTTTCTTATTTTTTGGGCATTAACTACATTACAATTTCTAGACATTTTGTTTTGAAAAGTTTCCATGTACATTTGTCACTTAAATTTGATTTTTTTTGCTGACTGTTTAGAAACATCCGTGTCATTCACTGTCAAACTTAAAACTAACTTAAAAATTTAATACAAGTACAGAAACGATTAGATTTAATTAGGTGGGGTAGTGGGAGGGGTGATTTAGGGGGAGGGGAAGAACAATGGGAGAAGTCAACATAACATGGTAACATTGTTAATACGGGTGATCTACAAGGTGCTATTATTTTATTAAGTAAATGAACATGCTTCGATTTGCTCAATTGCTCCCAACTGTCTGGAGTCTGGAGACCTGAAGGTAGTGGAGAGGGGAAGAAGATAGGAAAGAGAAAGGTGGGGAAGTACCTGGCTATTCAAATGTGGTCGCTTAACTGAACGGTGAAAGAATATGAGGGCATGTAATTTTTTTTAATATAGTTAATTTGGCTTGGAATGCATGGAACTGGCAAAATAAGGATGAAAGTAGATTGAATGCTGTGGAAATACGATCCGAGTAAGTAAGTAAGATTGGAGTATTTTATGAAACTTAAGGTAGTGAGGAGGAAATAGGTGGGGAAGAATCTGGTCACCAAACACGGCTAAAACCATTTCAAGCAACTTTTCAATTCTGCATGGTCTTTTACCCACGCGATTCTGAAAGTACCCACTACTCTGGAATGTGCCGCAAATATTCCTACAAGGAATTCAAAAAATGTGAAATTGTGTGCTCACGCTGGGATTTAAACCCGCGACCTCTGGAATTGTAATCAAGAATCGTAACCGTTGAACCGCGGAGGACATCATAGTAGTATATGTGACTTAGGGAAATGAAATTATACAGCCATGAAATTGTTATTGATTGTTACTGATTCAATCTATACTGCGCACAATATACACACAGTGTGCACTTTTACACATCAGCAAAAATCGCCACACATTCTCTACTCGCCACATATATGGGAATATTGTGCAATATCGTACTATAACGCATCACTTCACTTGTTGGTTGCATGTCTGGTCTTAATACGCTTCCATTCCTGGCCAATGATAGCAAACATCACGTTACTTAAACATCTGAAGCTATGACTCACACCGAATCACACTATCTATACACAACACTAAGACTAACTAACAAGACTTATAAGATCATTATATCAAATATCTACTAAATCGCTAAAAATAAACAACATGCTTTGTGTATAATAATAAAATTTAAAAGCTTTTGCTGTTTTTCTGTGCCAATGTACAAAATGAAGGCATTAAGCACTTAGCACTTCAATCACCATTTAACCCCTCAAGTCTAGGGCACATTTTGAAGGTCACAATATTTCCGTTTTTTTTATACGAATACCGCACAAGAGTCCCAACTGCTCCCGTCAGGCAGTGAGACTATGGCATCCCCAATTGGGGTATGTTATGAGGGTGAAGATAGTGGGGAGGGGAAGGAGATAGGGAAGAAGAAGGTGGGGAAGTACCTAGCTATTCAGATCTGGTCACCAAACACGGCTAATGATTTGACGGTATATGCCATTTCAAGAAACGTTTCAATTCTGAATGGTGGTCTTACACCAGGGCGATACTGAGAGTATCTTCCACTCTGGAACGTGCCGCAAATATACTATATATTATTTTAAATGAATAAATTGTGAAATAACTCAAATTAATCAAATAAAATTTATTTGCCACGCCGGGATTCGATCCCGCGACCTTCGGCGTGCGAGTCAAGAGCCTTAATTGGAATAAAATTCAAATTAATGGATTATTTCTGAACATAAACTGTTTTTAAAAGGTAATAAAAAACGCTTTCAAATTTTATATTTGGAAATAAACATAACTTTTGAAGTATACATTGTTGAATGCAACATAAAAAAGATTTAAAAACTCACACACACATATTGATTAGATAAATTTATTATAAACGTTATCGTCACCTCACTTTTTGTTGTTTCTTGTCAAAATAATTAATAAAAAATTCAGAAAGTTTATTTTTAAATTGCGGTTGGAAGCTTTGGTTTCATAAATGTGTAATTTTAAAAAAAATATATAAAGCTTTTGTAAATATATACGCTTTCTATTTCTAACACCATTTAGATCCCAATTCTCACCATGATAGTAAGGCAGGCACAGCGATTTCTTTGAGACATATCGACATATTATGTGAGTTGTTCCCAAAAGTGAACAAGTTAGCCTGAGGGGTTAAATATGTTTCAGTAATGTAAAATTTACATATAAATTATAATAATAACACGTAATTCTTTAAGCAATATCAAAGGGTTTGCCTCTTCTTTATCTGAAGGTTTCGGTTGAATTCCTTAAAAGCTTCTGGCGTTTTTAATACAACACTTTAACAGCTACTGTTCAGTCGACCCAAATTTTGTTTGTTTACAGGTAGTCAATTATTTAAAGTAATAAATAATGTTGTAAAACTAAACACGTTGAATTCATTATTTTCTTAAATATAAATTAGTAATTTAAATTATGTTGCACCTGATTGACAGGTTTCAGCAATGACCGCGCATTGATGTATTTAAATTTGAACTTTTAAGTCGCATTTAAACGGTGTTTTTTAGCATTATCTCTAAATTATTATGGTTGTGGATTATCAGCAGAATTCTGCATATGGAAAATTGCATATATTTATTTATGTAGAGTAAAATAACGTGCATACACGATATATTTGATTTTATTCTTAAATGTGGAAAAGTCTAAAAGTAGCTACTGTTAGGAATTGGTAGGGGTCTCTTCTTCAATTAAACACTCCGAGACGTTAAACTGAGTTATTTATTTACAACTTTTAGGATAAAACATGACTGGACACTTTAACTTGCGGCAATTAGTCTGTGCCGATTCCCCGTTCAATATAACTAAAGACAGATTAACTCTATGTTCATTGGTCGATTATTATTAGCCTTAAAAGAGAATGAATCTATAATCTACAGGAACCAGCCTTTTTTATCAACAAAACACCTCTTGACAACCTGACAGTTTCAACACAAGCGTCATCTGGACGCCCAATAGAAACCTACATTATCGACATAAAGCATGTCGGGAAATAAAAAAGATTAAGACATATAGAGGTACAGTAACTATACCATTCAATTACAATATTATACTAAAAAAATAAACTTAATTATGGAGTTTATTTTTTGAGGAAATACATTTTTCAATTTACCAAGATTTGTTTTCTTCAAAATCGTGGACATTTGAAAAATAGTCACAAATCATCCCCGAAAGGTCCACCTAACGATAACTCAACTAGAAACCTACATTGGCTATCAAACGGGACGTTCTAATAAAAACGCTGTAATTAAAAACTTCCATTACTTTTCAAACCGAATAAATACTTTCACCCTTTGCATAAGGCTGTATTAGCATATATTTTTATACGAATCATCCTTTGACCTTTTATCTTTTCTTGACAGCATTACGATTTTATACCCTTAAGGGCACTTATTAAACAGGCGTCAATATTTGTTTCGGCGATTATAATCCTTAGTAGATGGTTTGGGCCTTTTGCCAAGGGCATATTTCAACGACTCGCAGAGTGGCTATCGCCCAATAGCGTGTGAGCGGCGCGCATGCGATTTGATGAACAGACCGACAAAAGCGGTGCCTTTTGACTGGACCTCTCGGTGGAAGTTCCTCAAACTACTTTATATCACAAGCATTATTATTCCTATCCATTACACTTATTTAACCAATAATAACAATACTTGACGTCCTCCGAGGTTGAGAAGCAAGGCTCTTAACTAGCGATCTGAAGGACGCGGGTTCAAATTTCTGCGAGCGCAAATAAATAAATTTGTGTTATTTCACAAGTGTATTCATTTAATATAATATACAACATATTTCTGGCACGTTTTAGAGTGGAAGATAGTCTCAGTATCGCCTGGTGTGAGACCACAATTAGGAAGAAAGCTGTGTTTGGTGACCAGATCTGAATATTCAGGTACTTCCACATCTTCCTCTCCCCATCTCTTTCCCCTCCCCAATTCCTTCAACCTCACAACATATCCCAATTGGGGATGTCTTAATCTCACTGGTTCCAGACGGGAGCAATGGGGACTCTTGTGAGGTTTTCACATAAAAATAAAAATAAAACGAAAACAACAAAAAATTACATGCAAAAATACTATGAACATTTTGGTACTGTTTAAGGATACCTACCTACAAATAAAAAAATTCCCTGTATTTTTTTTTTTGTAAAGTAATATGACTACATGGATGATATGCTGGTCGCTCGTTAGGAAAACCTATGTTGAACGCAGGCATAACATGAAAAATTCCCTATTATGGAGTTGCCCTATTGCATATAATCGATTTCACATGTACAAATTTATATCTATGAATCAGATAGCTACATTAATATAAAACAAAAAAATACATTTCTTCAAACACAATAAAATTGAAAAAATATATAAAACGTTTGATTTTCTGCGATAGGAATTATTCAAATACAATGCCAGCCGGTATTCATTTCACGAGCCCAGTGTAATTTTTCATCTGGTAATTAATAACAAATGTGTTTTTTTGCATATACAAGTATAAAATAAAACATTTGATACCACTTTTGTTACCACTTCTATTGAGTACTGATAAATTCGGATATAAATCTTACCGTTAAGAGGTGATCCACTAGTTCTTGAAAAATTTGAAATAGGAATTCCCGCCTCTTTTTAGGAGGGGTTTAAAAATACTTGAGAATACTTTTTGGAAAGGTTGGAGAAGGTATTTGAGAGGTTTTTTTGCAGGTTAATTTCATAAAGGCTGTAAGAAACATTAACTCCGAGTTTCTAGGTTTTCTATTCACCGGATCTGTTAATAATGATTGGTGATAGCGACATTATAAGTGCAACGCCTTTGCATGTGCTTTCTTCGTTAGTAGCTGGGAATTGCTAGCACGATATTTACATTCCAACTTTCAATCTGCTTTTATGCGGCTATTTATAGGTACAGATTCCTTTATTTCCATAAATTATCCAGCTCGCAAGTTCTCAGACGATTTTTCCTTTTACGTTAGTATTTTTTTGCCATTTCTTCCTCATGTCGCTTTCATTGCGAACGACTGCTTGTGGCTCTCGTTGTTCGGGCAACAGTTAACAGGAGATGGACTGTTTCACCGAAAACTTTTTCCACTGAGCGAATTTATTCTCACTGATCGACATCTCTATGAAGTTGTATAGGAAAGAGGTTGTTTTTCTTAACACGATAAAATGACGACTTGTGTATGTGTTACGGTAAATACTACTAACAAGCGGATGGAAGGGGCTAAAGTAAATGCAAGTGCACATTGAAAATATTATAATTTGCGGAGTAAAAATATATTTTTATGGATGCTTTTGCATACGTAAACTATTCTCCTGAAGGATTTTAATTAGTCAAAATATAAAATTTCGTTTTAATTAAACACGCTGAAATTTTACTACTTTATGCAAAGTCGGTATTTTAATGAAAAACATTTTTTACTGACCAATAATATTTCACTTCTCGCCATGTTGTTCACAGCTCTGTAGGTTGATTGCATTTTTAATTTTAATAAATAAATCATTCGTATTTAAGTTTTAAGCACTGACATAAAGTCGAGCTCAGAATTAGCATTTTGCAATAAAATTTGAGTGTCCGTGCGTTCATTTGTTCATCGTTGTTAAATTCACCCTTTGAGATTGACAGGGTAATTCGTATTCAATATTATTCAGAAACACCCCGCATTTTAACCGTTTTAAAGCGGGTTTAAGGTAATCTTTTCTACCGCAATACAATAAATTATAATTTCACTCAACTGAGCTGAATAATGAACGCGCGCCACTAATATATCGTTTTAATGAATTCATGAAATGGATATGGAGTGCATCGTTCTCGTGAATGTGATGATGTTAATTTAGACACCAGACGTCAAAATAAATCTTCGTTCGGCTTCTGTATTCGTCGCTCACCTTTAAGTAGGGCCTCCAACAGTTCATTTGCATTCTAGAACGAAAATGAATCAGTGTATTCCGGATACCAGTATTTTGTAGTGTAGTCAGAAGTGAGTACCAATAACGTATACGGTAGAGAAGTACGCTTAATTGCGATTTTCTAACTACGGTAGACGTAGTAATCGTGATTAATTTAATTTTGCCAAAATATTTAATTGAAAAATGCACCCGATTGAAGGCGTTAATTCATTATTAACCTCGGAAATAAATAACTCGTTTACGATTTTATTATAAATTGTTTCCGGTAAACGAAAATGTTTGTGTTTTTTGGTTGCCCGTCGCCCGATTCCCTTCGGTCTGAAATTGATTAATTGTTTGCCAAAGCATTTGCAGTACAAAGCAGCTCTGGTTTATTTAATTTTACAGGGGTCGATAGGGGAGGGGGGAGTGAGGGGGTGAACGTCCGGCGCCCGAGGCCCAGGGCTGATTTCTTTTTCCGGTTTGGACGCTCCATCCCCTACGATTCACCTGTTAGATATTTTTTATACTGTTGCTACCCCTAATGCATAATTAGGATCCCATCTCATGATTGCAATATAGATATTAACATCGCCATAATTTTGTAAATTGTTTTGCAATTTAGAATTCAGACGGAATATTTTGCCGAGTTCCAAATCGTCAGTTTTTAAAGAAACTGTGATAATCTCACTTCTTGGGCAGCAGTGTAGTAAAGTTCTGATTCGGTTTAACGTCATTTAAGAAATAAATACATCTTATAATTGAAGAATAGGTAAAACAGCTCGTGCGGAAAACATTGATGGAGCGTTTCATAAAAGTCTCCAGTTTTTTGTGTTCGTTGTGTTTCTTTATCTCGACTGAAAAATAGAAATAAATGTTTTCTATAATACTCTCCGAATTAACTACTTGTCATTTTCTACCTGTTTTAGCTAGCTGATACTTAGATAAGTAGGAATTTTAAAATGATATTATATGGATAAAGCAGGTAATACATTACGAGGACTTTTTTTTTTCTTCAGACTTTCTATATAATACTAGTAGTAATAGTTATGCAAAAGATATAAGATAAAACCGTATCTGGATAAGACAAAACGGAATACAGCGTTTACTTGTTACCGTAAAATATTGATTATTCGCGATCTATTGAAAACTTTCCAAATGTTTGCATTTGATGCTGCATTAATAATTACAATGCTTAAAAAATGTTTTCTATATATTATATCGAAATATTTTTATTCTTATAGATTTTTTTGCTTTGTCGTTTATACGATGTTATTTTGGATAGTTTATAAATAAATTATTTGCATTTGTAATTTGTTTCATTACTCTTTTCTATTGTGACGGCTTTTAAAAAATAGTGTTTTATCAAAACACTCAGCATTATTCATGTTGTTTTAAAAGTTGAAAATGAATATATAGTTGTATCTATTTATTTGCTTTATAGATTTGCCCGCGGATTCGCTCGCTTCGGTATTAGGTAGAAATTACTGCACAAAGAATTTTCCTGTGGGCATTAAATGTTTTCCGGGATGAAACGTAACCCATGTCACTCCCCAGTCTTCCAACTATTTCTATGCAAAAAATCACGTCGATCGTTCGTTCCGTTGCGACGTGAAACAAGGATAAACAGACTAACGCACACACTTTCGCATTTATAATATTATTTTATCAAAAGCGACAATATTCTTCTACAACGCGTAAAAAGATTAATATTTATAAGAGAACGTGAAATGAAGCAAATTTCATCACATTTTTAAATATAATGCTTAAAACTAATGAAAGCAATAAAAATAAACTAAAAACACAAACTTTTTGTCAGGAATTCCACCTACTATTCAATTAACAAGCTGAAGTAGCATGATTTTATTTTAAGTAACCTGCATTACTTAAGTGAACAATCGGTCGTAAAATTAACCATTTTATGAAAATTGTTTAGCCTAAACAATGTTCATGGTAACAATTAACTGTTTTTATGGTTAACTGTGAGTTCGTTACAATGATTAGTTGTACTGTTGGGGAATTACTCTTAATTTAGTCAAGATCAGAACACCTTTCACACTTTCGTAATTAAATACTTCGAGAATTTATGTTTACAATGAATAATTATTTTAAAACCAATAAAGTGTTTTAAACTGTTATATATTACTTATGTTAGAAGTCAACTTAAGTACAATTCTCCCGTCCGGAAGCCACATTATAATACACATGTACAAGCAGTTGAAAGAATACAAAACAAATTCTTACGTTTTCTTAATTTTAAAATAGGTATTCCAGCAATACTAATGGAGAGAAGCAATTATACCAAGTCAGTAGACATCTTCAATGCATCTTTAAACAAATATAAAATATTGTTACTGAGGCAGTTCAGTTATATACAATAAATACTGTACATTTCTTACTATTCATATGTAAAAGCCAATAAATAAATGAATAAAAGAAGCTCTTAGTAAAGCACTGCAGCACCCATTCGAGTCTCAGAAATTTTTTCAATTAAATATTGCATTGTATTACCTATGTTTGTTGCGATTGGAGGTATTAGTAATTAAACTAATAAGTCCTACTATAAGCAACCTTCCAGTAAAGATCTCTGCCTCGCGCGGATCAGTGCAGTGGAATCTTAATAGGAAGATTGTGCTATTCCTAGTTGGAGTAGGAACGGATCATTTAAATAGGCCTCCCCTTTGAGCTCGCCGCCATCAGAATCTAGTGGGACTATTGTTGAACAATGCCCGTCAGTGGCTTTTCATTCATTTCGTATCATCGGCATTTATCTTATCAGATAACACCGGGTTATGATCTCTTATTAAAATGATACTGCGTTAGACGGGAGATGAGTGTTTCTCTTCGATTTACATTTCACTTACAATACCCCCGAGTATCCTCCGCTCTTACTTAACTGCGTCTGCGCACGGTGATGTATGCATTATGAACGATTTAATTCTACGTAGATTGACCGCACGATTTTAAAAATCATGATTGCGCTGTGATATCTGGATCGATAAAGCAAGAACATGCTTGTGTACTATTCAACTGTGAGGGCATCTAGTAATACTACTACTATTACTACCAAAGGTCTCCGCAATCGGTGTGCCATGGCTACAGCGGGTCAAGCGCAGAGAAATTGATAACTTCACAATATTGGATCGACAGGCGTAGCATCCGACGATTCCATATTTAAATACCGAGCACGGTTTCATTGTTGACAGCCGGAAAGATATTGACAAGCAACAAATAATTAATCGATATATGCTGACAACACTGGCGGATCTGTCTACGAATACACATTCCGAAACGTCAAACGCCAATCAATCACGTCCAAATATTAATAAATCGGCAATGTTGAAATGATACACTGACCTAAATATGCATTGGTAGTCTAAATTTACTTTTTTAAACTAAAAGGTATTTAATTACTTAACGAGGTTATTAGTCATATTTCAACCCTTTTCGTTTCTAAAAGATAGAACGGAACAAATTGATTGAGTTTTTGATGCATTATTCAAATCTATGGATCGCGTGTATGGCTTCTTTCAATTCTAAGAGCTTTATTAGTTCAGTCTTTCATAAAATATGCTTCTTTATTTTGCATAACGAACGATATTATTTAAAAATATATGTATTTTGACAGCCGAAACTTATCGGATACTATGGACGCCGCGCTCTAATTTATCAATTGTCGCTTGGAACATCTGTTAACAATCGTTGACCCAAATATTGAAAATGACCATATAGATGAAGGATTTGGTCAGCATCGTATTAACATAGGGTTCTATCTATCCTCCATGGACCTCCTCGTGTGTCGTGTACCGATGCTAAGAATACAGTGATGAAAAGCTGAAAATCTTGAATAATTTGTCCGTTCTCTGCACTTGTTTATCTAAATTTAATTTTTGTGTAAACAAATACTACAATAAGAAGACTGGCGTGGTTTTTTTGCTCTGAATTTAAAGGTGCCATTGCCAAAACGACTATTTTGAACTTGAAAAACTGTAGTAAAAACGTGCAGATGGTTTTTCACTGTGAATACAGAAGTAATTTTTTTTTTATTAAACGATTAAATCCGAAACATCCCGGTTTCACTGGGATGTTCCCGAACGAGACAGACTAGTATAACTTTTTTGAGTTTTTGAGAAATAGTCCCCGTTTGAGAAAAAAAATGGTAAGCCTGGAAATAATTCCTCTTATGCACGTTTATCAAATAAAGGAATAATTTACATTTGAGTATCAACCTATTATACAATTTTTCTTTTGATGATACGTGGGTTTCTAAGAAAAGCTTTGGTGTACCGTTGGTTATAAAATGTTATGGAGTACTGCTTTAACGAATTTAACTTTGGGTCAGGAGTTTACGAGTTAAGGAGATTCTTAAGTTTAATCTCAATAAATTGCTTCACATCTCTTTATGACCAAAATTAAATAAATTAATAATATGCTAATATTGATGATAGTGGTACGTTCACCTTACAGCACCTGGTAATTGATGTTTGTTCGGATCTGAAACCGGGGCCCTGTAATCAAAAATTTAATGTTGTACCGTCAGAGTGCCACGCTACGGGGTTCCAGATCGCCTTGTGTCGAGAACAGTAATGAAAAGATGCTAATACATTTGACGAGTTAATCATGTCATGCGTATCTTTATTGTTTACTTAATTAAGAGCATTTTTAAATTCCATAATGACGGGGTCTAGTCCAAAGTGGTACATTATATGTCTAAAACACGGAGGCCAGTTCGCTTGTTCGCCCGTTAGTGTCTGTACGCCGTACTTTAATCATGTTTAACTTTGAAAACGGTTAATTAGCGGTCTTAAAGGAAATATTAATGTTTGAAAAACATCAAATCTGCCTCTTATATTTGGTCTCCAAATTAATGATGTCATAATGGAATCTAGTTACAGGCAACAGGTAAACGAAACAACATGTTTTAACAATATGCATTTCAAATGTCACGTGTAATAAATTAAGGGTTTTGCTGAGAAGAAAAGTTTCTAACTTTATTTTTTTGGGGTATCAACAATATAACATTGAAATGAATCATGATAATATTTAGGTTACATTAATTTTACCAATTACAGGTTTTGACAATTTTATAATTGTTTAATTGAGTTTTTAATATTTAAATGAGTTTAGTGATTTGAAAATGCTAATTAAGAAAGAATACATAATAAATTGTTTAAATGGGAATAGGGAGGGGTTAGAATGGGGGGGTCGGTTTAGTTGAATCATAAGTGTTCTAATAATAAAATGCATAACCCAGGAATGGAGTTCATTGAATGTGTGGTGTGGAGTTAAAAATGTCAAAATGTGAATAGTGTGTATTAAAAATGTGTGATATACGATGAAAGAAGGAGTTTTGCTTAGAATTGTTAACGGAGGTTAAGAATTTTGTCTGATCTGGTTCGTTTATTGTACTATTAATGAGTTTAATCACAAATTAGTAAAGATTAGTCATCTAAGAACAACTTAGTCAAAATTTATATTACATATATAATAATTTCTTAACACACCCAGAATAGGTAACTTAACGTTGGGAACACACGGATTGCTGCAAGCTGTGAACAGAAAAAAACGTTGCTAAACAACACGACAGTCCGTGTATTTCGAATATCGACAACTTGTAGAAATTCGTGTATTCTTACCATACGATTAAAAAAAAACAATATCTGATATCATTAATTATGGTGATCATATTGACAGGCTCTCAAAACGTTTTAAATAATACTTACGGTATGTGGAAACTCCTAGTATCTACAGGCCGGAAACTGGCGAATCTACATCACACAAGGAACCCAAAAAACCCTTTTTCTTTAGATCAGGGAGAATGACGAAAGCTAAAACAAAAAAAATATATATCAGATCTCCGCTTGTACCTACTATGAGTTTCAGGATATCGTGGGGAATCTAGAATAAAAATATATTATAAGACAGGTCATTTCTCAAACTCTTCCAAACGGATAAGTCTGTTTACCATTTTAAATAGTTTATAATAATTGCGTCAAATCTAAAAGAGAATAATGAGTATGAATGAATTATAAATTAGCGCGAATCTGCCTGAACCATAATATGTAGGTACCACATGCAGGAGTGATGTTCAATGTACATTGATAAAGTGAAGTAATTAAATGTACAACTGTAATCTACAAGCGATGGTCGTGCTTTCAATGATACACTCACATATTATTTATTGTAAAATATACGTAATATTATGACTGGAATATTTTATGTCTGTTTATCATAATCTCAAATCTAGTACACTTCCCTCGTCGCTTCCTGCGCAAGTCTCGCGACTGTACAGTGCGCAGCGCACACTGCGCACCGCACTGCGCATGCACATGCCGACCGGGCATTTCTTAACCACTGGATGGGGATACCAACATTTCAATTAAAAATACTTTTAAAGATATTAATCAACGGAATAATTAGCATGCACAAAACAATTTCAAAACATCTGTGTGTAGAAATATTTTACGTCAAAAATTGTAGTTTTAAGAAAATATTACAAGAGATTTGGCGTACAAATGAATAATTCTTCATTAAATTTATAAATTGGTATTCCACTTTTTTGTTGTTAGTTTTTGGGGTGTTATGCCGTGTTGCGCTACCTCCTTCTATAGCCGACGTTTCGGACAGCGTTACAGTGTCCATCATCAGGGCAGATCCGGTAGATCCGACGATGTGTCCGACTATCCGAAACGTCGGCTATAGAAGGAGGTAGCGCAACACGGCATAACACCCCAAAAACTAACAACAAAAATGCTTTTAGCCGTGAAAATCTAAAAACTTATCTGGTATTCCACTGTACGAAAAAATAGCTGTTATTTAGAAAATTTTAAACAATTTTCAAGTAAACTGTTAATTTTTGTATGACCGTTTTGAAAAATTTTGTCATAGGTAAATTTACATTTTTTTAGATAAATGTACCTTTAAAGTTAGGTATTATTCAAAACATCACAAAAAGTGTGTGTTAGTATTGTAACTAGCGTAAAGCCGTGAATAATCATGGGATATTGTGTTTTAGTGTTTTAAATGTGATGTCCTCCGCGTGCAAAGCCGTATCTTCTCCAAGCAAAAACTTTCTAATTAAAGTGTGTTTATCGGAAGCAAAGATATTGATATATGTTGATATGGAGATGTGCTATCCGCCATTTTTACTAGGTGAGACTGCGCTTCTGGGTGTTGCCGGTGTTGTTTACCAATTAACGAATAAACTAAATGAACGAATAAACTAAACGAACGCTAAACTAAATGAACGAATTCTTTCCGTATTCAAACTATATTGTTAACCAATAATAATGCGCACCTTCGAAAAATCAAGAAAATGAACAAATTATTTTTGTATGTAAACTACGCTCATTAGGCCGTAGTTCGGCGACAGTCGCGCGGACATCATGGCATATCTCTTTTGCATTTGAATATCTTTGATCGTAAGTGACCTGCCAGGTAAGTATATTTCTGTATCTATTTGTAAATAGTAAAATTAGATAGAAACTTAGAATTCTTAATAAATTGTACGGCGCCCTTGAGGAAATTTTTCACAAAGACGGCGTTATACAAATTATCCAATTATTATTTTATTACAATTGTGGGATTTGTGAAGTATGCATCTATTCATTCACTGCCTATCAAATAAAACAAATTTTGTCATTTTTTTAGTCATACAAAATTTATCAGAAATTTGACAAAGATTTAAACAAAAGGTATACTCGTGAGCCCCACGGTTGAATTTGGCAGCCACTCTGGTCTCGACCCCAAAATACCTAAAAATAACCTCGACTGAACTCGTGCTGAAACGGGCGGTTCGTTTCATAAATTCTCCTAACTTAACAAACGGATTGCACAATCTTTAGAGCACAGGCGTCAGGTGGGAAAACTGTCCTTGTTCTGCCGGTATTATAATGGAAGATGCTCCGAGGAACTAGCATCAGTGATCCCCTCAGCACCCCGGTGCGTAGTCTAGAAACACGCGCCCAACATACATGGTTGACATTGGTCACATGAGAACGGGTCGTTTCTACGACTCGTTCTTGAGTTCAACAGCTCGGTGGTGGAATGATTTGCCGGCCTCTGTGTTTCCGAGGAACTATCATCGTTGATCCCCTCGACACCGGTGCATAGTCTAGAAACACGCCAAACACGCGCCCAACATACATGTTTGACATTGGTCACATTAGAACGGGTCGTTTCTACGACTCGTTCTTGAGTTCAACCGCTCGGCTGTTGAATGATTTGCCGGCCTCTGTGTTTCCTTCCTCCTACAACATGGGTCTCTTCCTTCCTCTCCTCAAAAATACCCTCCACAAAGCATCTTCAAAGATGACATAGGTCCTGAGTGAAATTATTTTCCTCAGGGTCTCCTGGGTGAATGTAAATAAAAATAATAAAACACATTTCAATTGTGAGATTATTAATTAATAATAAAAAAAATGATTTTCTTATTATAGGGTAGGAAGCTTCTTTATCGCTTGTCTGAATTCACACAATCAGTTCCACTTTTTAAACTTTTAAAGCAAATTTGAGTTCATTGGACGTGAATAATTTCATTTTATTAAACCGAAATTAGTTTTCACTCTAGGTATATTATTTCAATGTTAATTAAGGCCCTAGCTTCTTAAACTGTATGATTTGTTATGTATAGCTAACATATGACAATAGTAAATATGTTTTGGGAAGCACGTGTCCTGCCTAATTAAATTTCCCAGTGAAAATATTATGGTTGTGATATAATGACCCCCTCACCTCCGCTGGGGGTAACTACTTAGGAATAATATGTCTAGAATATTTTTTACGACAGGTATTGTGTTTGTTAAATGGTGCCACTCTTGACAGCTCCAAAACCACCAGTTCCTGTTTAAATTTAACGCTACAATGACCCGCATATTGTATTCAGCACCTCAAAATAATACTTTATAGTTCAAATATAACTTCAGTTAACGAACGTTAGGTTTTCAATCAACTTATAATCGAGATACCTAAATATTTTAAACCGCTTCAAAAAAGTTATAGGAACAGACTTAAAATAAATTATTTTTTCCAGCTCTTTGGCATGCTAGCCATGGACGTACCTGCTTGAACACTGAATAACTCTACATATTTTTTCAAACTACCTAACAAAAATAACCTCAAATTTAAAGGTGTTCCATGACATGACAGTTAACTACTAGCTAAAATAATAACAAAACTATCCAAATCAAATCACTACACACTTCACACGACAGTCTGTACTTAAGTATAATAATTATAATAATTCAAAATTAGTATAATGAAATAGTTGATCTTAGTTTAGACTGTTTAGAGGGATCGAATCTGCAGACAAACTACTATGTATAGACCATTAATTTTACTACGGAGACTGTTTGTTGGAGAAAACAATAAGTTCTTATTGTGCCTATTTGATAGTTTATACTTTTGAATCACGTAGAATCACAAAAACCTTTCTGATGAATGTCGTATGAAATGAATATTGACGCTAGGTAATTACTTCAAGAGAAGAGAAGGCCCTTCATTGGTAAACCAGTCTCACTTGCCCGCAATATCAAAGCAGCTCATATCGAATTACTGGCGAATTGATTTGAAGTAATATGCAGCGGAGAGTTGCCACCGGATATAGTTACCTACTGTTTATGCGTCGGACGGAATCATGTAACGTCAGGCGGATAAATGTGCACGTACATTCGTAAAGGGTTAAGAAATGTTCCAGCATATTAGCGCGTGATTGATGTATTCTGGTTTCTGCTGCTTATCTGCAGGATGGAAGACGGCACTAACAAGCTTTCAATTTATCATATCAATTATTAATTACTGATCTGATACTTTGATAAGACTATCCAATAATTAGTTGGCCTTTAAGAGCTTTTACACCCTTTCCTTACTTGTTATTATTTTATTCAAAAATGTCACACACTTACTTAAGTCAACTAGTACCACACTTACCTTACTAGAGTCAACTAGTACCACACTTACCTTACTTGAGTCGACTAGTGCCGTACTTATTTTAACTTGAGTCAACTACTCCACACTTACCTTAATTGAGTCAATTAGTACTACACTTACCTTACTTGACTTTGCGTTCTTCAAGGATATTTGCATAACACATTTTTCTTAATTCTACAAAGTTACTTACTTTCTTAAAAATCGTTTCATTGTGGAACCATACTCAGATAAAGGTTCGTAAGAATATTTTATGATTTCGCGGTATCTTAACACGAAGCCTCTTTATACAGCTAGCTACTTTAACCAATTAACAAATTGAACCTACCGTTTTCTACAACAGCTGTTGGTAATGGTGTAGTAATTCAAATTGCATTGTTTAAATAAACTACTGATGTCGGGTTAGACAGTGTCTATGAAATGATATCTAAATAAATGAAAATGAATTATTATTATCTGTACATCATCTATACAAAAAGGTTGTAATCTTCCAACTATTTCTCACGAATGGGAACTTATAAAATATGTAAATTCAATGCAATTTTGACAGGTCACAGAAAATGGTTTATTGCGCAACTTGATAATTTAAAAACTTCATTTCTTTCGATGTCCTTGAATTAAATTAGTTTCCTAGCATGACAAGTCGTGTGACGAGCGACTGATGGCTATCTCCCTCTAATTAGCGAGCTGCTTACGATCACACAAACGGTGGCGCCACTTTAATTATTCATAATTGAGTCTTTCCCCTTTTCTGTGGCACTCACAGCGAGCCGCTAGATATTGGATAAGCTCTCGGCACTTTGTTCTTCGTGACGTGACGGGTCAAAATACATCCCAATAAAGCAGACTACTTTTATGGTCGCCAATCTAGAACTGGCGAACCGAATGCACTACTTCACGTTCATTCAGTATTCAAATGAAGTTACCAAATGTATAACATGTCATTGAAGAGCTGTGTCTAAGCATCAGATTGCATATCCACTGATTATCTCTTATCTGCTTTACTGTTATAGTTACATAGTAAGGCACCTATTTAGTTACTTTGAATGTTATAGATAGTATGGGATTGTTGACCGATCTCTACCGTTTTGCATTTCGTCTATCTTTTTTTTTCTTTTTTACATCAACTATAACGAGATAACCTGGGTTTTGAAGATACCCATATTGTAGGAGGAAGGAAACGCAGAGGCCGGAAAATCGGTGTTGATCTCATCGTTCGTTTTCTTTTTCAAAAACAAAATCTAATCACTGCGTGATATTTAATTTTACGCATTTTGTAAAAATGTTCACAAATGATTATCAAACATAAACTAAAAGGCACAGTTGGTTAAAAATTTCATAGTAGTCATATGAGGTTTTACGAAAAACATAATTTATTTAGGCTTATTAGATACTTTTCAACCGCCCCTAGTACTTTTCCATCTTGCATTGAAAGTTATTTAGTTTTTGTATTGTTATGCATATTTAGATGTTTAAAAAACAAACATGTGAAAGTCCAGGTGAGCGTAAACAATCAAATAATAAAATAAAAATATATTACCTACCTGCTTTCAGATAGTTCGAAAAGAGATTTGTCATTGGCGCTTCTTTGAACCACTTGTATAATGGTTTTGAAATTTAAAATTTAATAAAAATTACTAAATATATAAGGTTTTTAAATAAGTAGGTGGGAACTTAAGTGCATCCTTAGAAATTTTACGGTTTCGTAAAGAAATTTTGGTTTTGATTTATTAATTAATAGAAATTAAAAACATACTTTTTTGGGCGCGAGGTCAACAACTGTTCACAGATCTACTAGTACTATTAGTTCCGTGAATTCCGTATTCCGTATTTTCTGAATAAAAGTGAGCAAAACGTGAAAGCGATTCCTTTCCCTTTACTACATTAGCGAACAGAGATAGGAACAGTTCTCACAGTGTGATTTGAATGTGGCTTGCTAGTGTGGCTTGTAGGGCGGTGGAGCTGATAGTGAATCTGGTATCCCTATCGCCTACTTCCCAGGCTACAGATCAGAGGATCACGAGTTCCGCACACGACTTAAACAAAGCTTAACATTTTTAAGACCTGTGTTTAATTATGCATTTGTTAGGAGCGCAAAGGTCACTGTTCCGCGACATTTTTAAGACCTGTGTTTAATTATGCATTTGTTAGGAGTGCAAAGGTCACTGTTCCGCGACATTTTTAAGACCTGTGTTTAATTATGCATTTGTTGGGAGCGCAAAGGTCACTGTTCCGCGACATTTTTAAGACCTGTGTTTAATTATGCATTTGTTAGGAGCGCAAAGGTCACTGTTCCGCGACATTTTAAGACCTGTGTTTAATTATGCATTTGTTAGGAGCACAAAGGTCACTGTTCCGCGACATTTTTAAGACCTGTGTTTAATTAGGCATTTTTTAGGAGCGCAAAGGTCACTGTTCTGCGACATTTTTAAGATCTGTGTTTAATTATGCATTTGTTAGGAGCGCAAAGGTCACTGTTCCGTGACATTTTTAAGACCTGTGTTTAATTATGCATTTGTAAGGAGCGCAAAGGTCACTGTTCCGCGACATTTTTAATCAATTCTCGGATGTCCTGATGTTATCCTGTAAATATATAGTACCTGTGTAAGGTATAACAATGCATACTCGTGTCAGAAACGTGAAGATTCGCAAATAATGCTTGAAGAATATATGATATGAATGGGAATGGCAGAAAAAGTCGCGGAGGCCCGAGGAAGACATAGCACGATCAAGTGAAACAAATACTTGGTCCATGTATATAGTAAGAATATATGATAAAGAATATAACACATTGTTATTTATTTAAATTACATTAATATTACATTAATTTTAAATTGCATGTACTTTAAAAATGGAATAACCCAAATATGTGGAGAACCCTAACAATAATAATTACTTTAGTGCTACCAATATTTGACAATAAGCCCTAAGCAACAAGGAGGGAATATCCCAACTTTTTTTTTTCAAAAATTTTTCGAAAATTTCAGAAATCACAAACCTTTTTAATTATATAAATTCTTTTATATTCATGTGAACTAAAAATATCTACTCACTACGTAACATCATTAATAATTTTTTTTTAAATACACTTTATAATTACCTAATGTACCCTAAATTAAAAAAATAACTTGTAATACCTTAAATTAACAATATAGAATCATTCATTATATATAGACAATGTTGTGTTCCCCTGTCTAAGTTTGTACAAAACCAATAGCATAAGAGTTTCAACTACCAGCCTGAAAATGTCCGTAGTAGGATGAAACCGGTCCTGGTAATAATAAATAAGTGGAACAAAGTGAAAAAGTTTTTTAATTTCAATTCTATTACAATGGAATTCCACCACGAATTAACAGTGCAAAAACTAGACTAATTGTATAGTACTTAAGATGATGCGCTACCAAGTAATGCAAAATCATGTGATTTTGGTTTGAAAATTAGATCGCCTAGAAATATTTTTGATGCTTTAATTAAATACTGCGAATAGAACACATATTTACCATTGAAATAAAGTATTAATACAATTTTATTAGTCTTTTTAAAAGCCCAGAAAAAAATAGGTATCAGGCCTGTAAAAACTGCTTTCAAGTTTAAAATCTCCTACTTACGAACACTTCTTCGGTTATGGTATTGTTGTAATGTGGATTTTTTTTAGATAATGTAAATAATTAAAATTCTGCTTGAGCTTCGCAAAATAAAATAAAACACGCTTTCTAAAATAAATCAACAGCGATTATATATCTTTTGTGGAATCCTTATAGAGTTGACGCACGTGATCTTCTGTCAGATTTGTGTGATTTTTCCATATTTACTGTCACATATTTTAGTTTAGATCGTTTTAAACACGAATTCCTGCAAATATGCATGATTATTTATTCATTTAATGTACGTTGTACATAGAAAAAGCACATAACAGCCATAGAAAATCACACAAATCTGACAGGAGATCACGTCCGTTATCTCATAACTATCCCACAGAAGATATAGAATCGCTCTTCAGGCCACAGGTGTTAAACGGGAATTTAAACCTTAACGCCATCTACATAAAAACTGTTATTGTTAGCGACCTGATCCCGAATTTTACTCGATGTGGTACAGAGGCTGTCTTCCTTACCATTCTTGCCAAACCAATCGAAAAGATTGAACAGATTTCATTAGCAAACATAACATAATATACCTAATATTAACATAAAATCCTAGAGGAATAAAGTCTTTCTTATTTTAGTATATTGTTCCCATAACGTAGAAATAATATTTTCATTCAAACATCCTCAAATCTCGGCGATCTTTTTATTAGAAAATTATACCTCCTTTATTGTGCTCGCTGCGGATTCATTTTGAGCGGGAAATACTTGCTTGCCATATCCATTCACAATTACGGCCTTATTACCAGATATAATTACCTAACAACGGTAATTTTTTAATGAATTGCAAATCTTTTGCCCAACGCGCCTAACAAATTATTTTAATTACACACGTTTCTGACGTCATTCTCTGTCTACCACCTGCTCCGACTTTTATAGTTTTGTAGTGCTCGTCTTCCTATCGCCTTCCTGCCCTCTGTGTACTAAAAGCTGTTCTCCACCTTTTATTTAGTGAAATAGCATTCATAAACGCTCTAGGAAAAGCATAAGCTCAAGTGAAAGAGCCTATGACTGCAGTTGTAGAATATTGAGTAGTTAATGTGGGAGGCGGGTATGGGTACCACCGCCTCGGAACCATTTATCGGATGATCAACACCTCTGCCATTGGTCACCTCAAGTGGTTCACTGCATTTAGTGACCTAAAAGAGATGCCCAGTTTCGTAGTGTGAGGTTTGTCCGGGACTTGACGGTGGATGCGTCTGTCCACCTGCTACGTGGCGGGCCGGATCGAGATAGGATGCCAGGGGAAGCATTTTGACTTCTCTATTCGTACCTCCTCGACCCATCGCCTTGCACCACAGTTCGAGGGATGGATTCATAAGACTCCTGGCTACACTGACCCCCAAATTCTTACCCATCCCTCATACATTTTTCCTTCCTTTTTACTTTACTTTCTTAAGGCCCGATAGTAAGCGCTCAAAAAGAAGAAAAAGGGGAGATAAATAACTTAAATACAAATGTTAGAGGGAGTGCGCTAATGTTAAAAATGATAGTTTGTGAAAATGTTTAATAAACGACTAGTTTAAAATAGATCAAAAATCTCGAAGGAAATGTTTTAAATAGCATTTAAAGAAACGCTGTGATTTTTTCCATACATATAACTTATTAATAAAATAATTATTGCAGCATATTTTGCGCTTTTTTTCTTACGAGGGAATTTCATACAATTACCGGTTCGGCGTGGTAAATCTTCAAAAACAACATATACTTTTTTATAAAATTAAAAACTTATCTCAGCATCCCCTAAGATGCCATAGGCGCCATTGGAAATTACTTTCTGTGTGGAAGTAATATAAAAAAAATTGTTAATGCGAATGACACTGTTACGTTAGTTGACTAGAATTGCGGCGCTCGCATGCAGATGATATTATAATTAGTAGATTATTATCTCAACCGGTCTAATTCATATTTCAACACAGAGACATAATATGGGTTCTCGCGATTATTCACTTCAATATTTGTAAAAGGGCGCTGTGCTTTCTAAAATCCATAACATAATGTATAATATCTGTAATTTTATTTCTTAAAACAGTCATTGCAATTAAAGAAACCATGCTTCCGTAATACGAAAAGAACTTCTTTATCAAATTAATTGCTAAAAATACGTCAAATATGCTAACAAAAATGGGAACTGTATTCCGTATGCATATTGGATAATTCTATGAATATGAGCTGGTGAATTATTATCAATTAAACTCGGCGTACGTTTATTTCGAGGTATTATCTCATCGGGAATGCAATCAATCACTTTTTGTTTTACGTGCAACGTTGTGTGATGTTGTCTTATTTGTTTTATGCCATACATTACTTCATAATAGGCAGTGTACAGTGTACAGTGTGTACACTGAAACTCCCAAGTCGCTAGTATGACTCGCAACATGAGTAGATCTGCGATTAGAGGCACACTTTAGATGGCGATACGTCAATAATTATCAAAAAATAATATTTTAGTGGTTCTAAGTAATAATGTTCCTTGCCACAATGCTGTCTCTCAAAATGTTTCCGGTTAAAATGTTCCCAGTCAAAATGTTTCCTGTAATAATGTTTCTTGGCAAAATGCTCCTAATCTAACTTACTTTTTAATTATGTATAGTAGACAGAGAGGACGGACCGCCAAACAACTCGGACTTGACACACACTCTTAGCCTTATTCTAATTAATGCATCGTCTCATACACACTCTTCTAGTATTATGACTCTTGACGTATCTCTAATTAAATATCTGATTCATGTCTTCCTCGGGCGTCTCCAACTTCTTCTAGCGTTCACATTTTCTTCATATATTCTCGTTCCACTATTTTCTTTTGTGATCATTCGCTCTATATGCCCAAACCATCTGAGCATCCCTTTCTTACTTATTACGCTTTGCATTCTTTGCGGATCTCCACAATTCTTACACAATTATACAACGTTTTTATACAAACACGCCGCAGTGATCTCATTTCTACAGCATTCTGTCTACTTTCATGCATTACTACCAAACATCAGGGTAGGCACCAGCACTCTATTACGGACTGCTAACTTAGCTTCTTTGGACAGCTTGTATTATCTATTTAAGTTCTTTCTACTGTGCGACTATTAAATGCATTTTTGCTGTGAATGTTTTGACCGGGGACATTTTTACTGGAAATATTTTGGAAGGGAACATGCTTACCAGTAACACTTTTATCAGTTACGGATTTTCGATTATTCTCTTATATTACACCAATAACCTAACAGAGCAGCCAACTCCTATACCATCGAAAAAACTCTGCAGAACTGCTTTGAAGCCATTGAGGTGCAGCTGCTTTCTTTACCATGTTTTCAACTACTTATATTTCTTTCATCAATTTTTATTCTGTGCTTGTAATGGTGCGACCATAGATAATAATAATTGTCACCAGAAAATGACAGTTGAGCACGCGGTGACATTTTCTATGGAGAAACAATAGCTCGGGTCATTGTATTGTGAACAGCCAGCGCGGTGGATTCCCGCCAACACAAATTACAGAGAAAGCCAGGTTTTGCCATCGTTTTCAGAAGATAATAATATGTTACTTCAAGTTTTTTTTTATCTTTGGGTAGCTATGGACACGAATATTCACCGGATATCTTGCAAAATACCTACATAATTAGGCATATAATTTTATAAGTACAAACAAAAACTATAACGGAAGTGATTAACGAATAGATTTACTTTTGAAGTGTTTCAGCAATATTTTTAAATATAAAAATACTAACGAACATTCTTAAATATAATAGGTTTTTTAGCTTTGTAGATTAGATGTGACGAGTGAAGGGTTTTTCTCAAATCATTTTCCCGCATTTTCCATAGATAAATCTGTAGTAGGGTCACTCTATCGGCGTGGCAGGTAGCAAATTGAATTTGGAATGTCAAGTTGAGTGCATATTCACTGAGTGGACGGCCATTGGCCAATTCGATTTAAGCTTGGAAAGCTCTCTCATAATATACACTACCTCTCCGGCCAGAGCGGGGTACCTACCCAACCCGACCGACTTCCCTCTGCCCCTCTGCCCACTGCCATAGAGTAAAGATGCTATAGAGGGTACTTACTCAATCTAGTCATAGAATAGACCCGGTACAGAGAGGCTGCAAAGGAATTTCTCAATTTTCTGGTTGGGAGAGGTGAAGGGATGTCAGTTCTGAATTTGTTATTCGAAGAAATTTACGATATAAAAAAAGTCGACATAAAATACCTTTTAGTAGTTTTATTAACGGTTAATTTTTGATACTTATATATCTAAATAAAATAAAAACATATATTTTTTATAACGTTAATATTTCAGAATAATCTAAAACAAACTCTTTTTATATTTTATCCAAATTATATATAGGGTGTTAAACAGTGATTCCTGACATTGTTTGGAGTAAAAAAAGTAAATTATATTTTTGTCTCCAGTGACATTGATGTATTCCTTTCAACTAAAACATTTTTTAAAAAATAAGTGAAGGGAGTGGTGAGGGGAAAAAACAAAAACACACCAAAAAAGTCTCCGGAGACCAAAATTTCTGCCCATTAGCGTGGAAGGCTGGATCGGGAGAGACTGGTTGAGGGAGACGTTTTAACCTCTTCAGCAGAATTCTCTCGAAACATCGCCTTGCACCGCAGTGGGAGGGATAAATTTATATGCCCGTTACTCCTGGACAAGCTGACCTCCAGATTCCTACCCACCCCTCATTCCTTTTCCTTCGTAGAACTTCCTCTCCTTTCTTTTATGAGCTTATACTTAACCAAGTTTGTACTCATGCCGGGTTAAATGAGAAGGATGTGCCCTAGATTTAATATTAATATCTCTTCATTGTCTATGGATCTGATTGCCGAATGAATACGCATCGCCCTTTTGATTTAGGGCACGTGCACGATCATTACTATTTTTTCATAAATCTGAAATCAATTATAATTATTTGAACTCCTTTGATGTAGGTACGGTGTTATATTACTAGAGTGTGAAGGGTACATTTTCTCGTCCGGGATTTCCTTGACCTCGCTTAAAAGGTTACCCTGATGGACAGCCAAAAGAAAATTGTGACCCCCTTATCGGAAGCGCTCTTTATTCGGTCTGAGAAATACTTAAAAAGTTATTAGGTTTATTCAAAAGGGCTCGGACCCCACTTAGCCGGGTGGGGGTGGGGGGACTGCCTACCGCCCACCCCCTCTACCAGCACTGTCTTCCACTCACCTCCCCCTCTACACTTGTCCTTCCCCGACACTGAAAGAAGAGCGCGTTTATACAGTCTGTTGGACTTCAATCAATTTGTCGAGCACCTATTTATGAGGGTGTGGAATTCGACTAGATATAGGTAATCCAATCAAAACTTATGTGAGTTCAAGATTTTTTATAACTCCACATTTTTATTTGATTCTTAAAACTACCATTATATAACAATATTAAAAAGCCTTTATTAATTCCATTTTAAATTTTAAAATATTTTGGTTAAGTGCCTAATACCTACTAAGAAATATAACTTCAATAAAATTATCTAGTTAAAAAAGAGAAATTCATTTTTTTATTGAAAAAATAGGTAGGTAGATAGTAGATTCTTACCTCAAAAAACAATCAAGTCAGCCCAGCACTCTCATATTCTATCCTTAAATAACTGTAAACTACCTGTCTTTTCTCCTGTTTTTTTTTTTAAATATTTATTATAAAGGAATATGATTGGCAGTTTTGAAGGATATCATCAATTCCCATAAGAAATAGTGACGCTGACAGCTGCATACAAAGCTGTTTGTTCTCCACACCCTCGTACCTCGACCTTCGCATCCCATTTGAATGCTCAAGCACCTCTCTAAAGCATTTAGGGAAATTTACCGTTCTTCTATGATGAACGATTTCGCAGATGATTATTGTTTATTAAATCTACTTCTTAAAATATATTAAGCGCTTTTTATCAATTCTAAAAATAAATCATATCTGCATTATATTCTTTTGATTAACAACTAAAGATTTACGCGCCAAAATCATCGCGATAGACTACCTACTGTTTGCCACCAACCATTTTTTGTGTGAAAAACGGCCTTAGAAAATTCTAGTAAATATTAAGGTATCATCACGTGCTACCAGATCTAACCAGCTAGTTCTAAAGTTGTATAGAATCTTCTAACGGAAATTTTCCAACCGTCGAAGATCCGATACTTAAAACGCTTAAATAAGGTAAATAACCGAAATCTGTCAAAGAATCCCTCTTGATTTACGCTGTCACATTTTATATAATCACATAAAATGAAAAAAAAATCTAAAAAATAAAAACCAAATTTTGATTGTGTTCGCATTCTACATTATTTATAGGGATCAAAATTACAAATCCAAAATTAAACCCCTTTGTTCCGCAAATTGCAACATAGGTACGAGTAGAGAGACAGCCTGCGAGGAACATGGTAAACTTGTGTAATTTTCGTCATAAAAAATGTAGTAACTGTAAACCTTTTGTTAGCAACAACAGACATATTGTCACATAAATTATACAATCTTGAGAAAAACCGTTTGGTTCATTACTTTTTACTGTTTTTTACCCAAAAAATGTGTCACGGCCCGAAGGGAGGGGGCATAAAAAGCGTAATGCATTCCCTCGTGAATAGCAAGCAGGGGATGTAACACTACCCCAGTAACACGGTCCCGACAGGTTGGGGGTAAGACAAAGCCGAGATTTTTTTATCGTAAAAAATCTTTAAATTCACCCAAAAAATACAAAGGGCTTCCCGGTGTAGCCGGGCTGTGACCCACTTTTGTGCGGAAGGTCGTGAGAAGACTTTGCAGAATTTTGCCAAATAACCGGCGGAGGGATGGTGCCCTACTTTTTACCGTTTTTTAGGAATCCAGAATGCACTTCCAGAATAAAGACGCGGGACGAATGCATTGTTTGATGAGCCGGGAATAATAAAGATCGTTATTGGCATGTTCTGTGTTCTGTTCTGTCGGGTTGGTCGGAAGGGGCTGTGTTTGTAATTGCCTAACGGTTACATGTTCTGCCCAAATTTTCTCACAGATATTTCATGTTTTTACAAAAAACGTGTGTTTTTACACCAACTGCCTTCCCATAACCCGGTAACCTCCTTATCCTTATATGACAGCTTTAGGAAATTCACGGCTTTCAATTAATTTAGACGGTAGTTCGTTCACTAGCCACTTATTTTTCATCAAAATACTCGTATTATTTAAAAATTTAATGTAAAATAAACATTTTAAAATCAAATAGAGTTCTACGAATTAATACTTAATCTTTATATAATTGTACAGCGCCCTTGAGGTGATTTTCCACAAAAACGGCGCTATACAAACATCCAAATATTATTGTTATAAAAATCTCGTGTTTGTTTGAGATAAACTCAGAAGAGTACTTAACCGATTTTGATGAAATTTGGTTTACTGTGTGTAATTTGGTCCGAATTAAAAAATAATATAATAATAATATTATTGACCTCAATATTTATTTTTGCGAAGCAAAGTTCCAATTCTGAATGGTGGTCTTACATCAGGGCGATACAGGGAGTATCTTCTACTCTGGAACGTGCCGCAAATATACTATATATTATTTTTAATGAATAAATTGTGAAATAACACAAATTAATCAAATAAAATTTATTTGCCACGCCGGGATTCAATCCCGCGACCTTCGGTGTGCGAGTCAAGCGTCTTACCGCTGCGCCACGCCGGTCGTCAAGTTTGCGATGTGAGTTAATTTATACTGAGCCATAGCAACGGGTGTCCGGGTCAGCTAGTATAATAATATAATAAGAAACAAGTAATACTTATATTAAATTTAACTGCTCTATAACGATTGATATTTACTTATTATATTCGTTATTATTAGTAGATAATTAAAAAAAGATTTGTTTTTGGCTACATATAACGTGTAAAATATTGATTTATTGTCATTCCAAAATCTATTTAAGGGTCATCAAAATATCTTGAAATAACAAGGTTTTAATTATTCCACTCAAATAGCTATTCTAATCTCTCTCGTTGACCTCTTCTTTTCATTAGGTACACGTTCGTAGTTTTCGCCTTTCTTGCTTATAAATATATATGGCAACCTATTTTTACGCGTTTAATGAACTTTTATATAAAAGGCAAATTTATTTGCCGTCAATAAGCATCGCCGAATGAATATAATTTTCTTCATCATTTGGGTAGCGGTATCATTCGGTGGAATCTTAATGCGTTTTTATTCTGATAATGAAATATTTTTTATGTTTTGTAACTCGTATTTCCGGTCGTATTCGTGTATTGAGGTGTTAATAATCGAGTTTTTACGTTGTTGAACTAAAATCGTTATTTTTAAAGTCTTATACAGGGTGTTACAGCACTTACCCATTGATTTAATCAGCGATTCCTGAACATATTTCGAATAAACATTAAATTATTTTCCTCGGGGCCTCCCGTGTGGAGCTCAAGTAAAAAAAAAAAGTCCCCATAGATCACACTCCTACACAATCAAATGATACGTGCACTACATCCATCTACTCAGTTGGAAGGTGCGATGATAAAATGTTTTTTATTACCAGACAGCAAAATGACATCAACATTTTTTTACTCCAAATATACTCAGGAATTGCTAGTTAAAATCCTTTGTGCTGTTATTCCCTGTATATATTATAATTCGTGAGGTATTGTTAATTCGTTTGTCATATTATATTACATATTTACAAAAAAAAACAATAATTTCCGTTTTAGTGTTTAGAGATATATTTCTGCATTAAGATTCGAATAGATTTATTCGGATTCAACAAGGTGTTTGAGTGTATCTGTTTTGCCACCACAAGGTGGAGGGTGAGTGTGAGGGTGTATCGGTTAGACGCGGGACGTAAGCCGCTCACCCAGACAGACAGACTGGCAAGTAAGTACGGCATCGGCCGACACAGAGCTCGGAGGAAAACCGTTGTCGCCTGAAATGCAAAGTAGGGTAGAATCGACGCACATAAAGGCGCCTTTAACCCGCCACCAGCCATTGGGCCGCGTCTCCGCCAATCACAACCCCGAGGATAAAAAACTGCCGGGGAAGAAAAAGGGGTCCGTAAAGAAACGCTCAGCCACCCTTCCATGTATAATATTACATATGTAAAATGAGTTCAACATTACATAACCGATGTTATTATGTACATACATTTCATTCTCCAGTTACCTTCCTCGCGCGTACCTTTATTTGACAGATTTGTTTATATCGAAACGAAGGTTTTATCCGACCCTTTTCATTAATGGATGCAGCAGGGTAGGAACATAATACAATCCATCGCTATTTGCAATGCATCCTTTTTTAACCATCGTTTTTTTTATCCAACCGTTTCGCTTTTTTTTAAATCCGCGACCGTGAATAAACTATTATTGTTAGTTTTTTACGGAAGAATCCCAAATGTGCCCGAGGTTTGCAATTTAAATCTAACTTCCCTGTTGGATTTGTAGTAACGGATTTTATAGGATTGAGTTTTAAAGGTGCACCTAACATATTTATCAAAGGGATGAAATATCAGAAACTTTTCAACTTTTTTATGTTCGTCGAGAATACAATGCATTATGATACATGTGGCAAATTTTCAATAATACTTTTAAACTTTTTATATCGCGAAGGGAATAACGTTTGTAACAAAAGGGGTGGTTTAATGTTAGTTTAAAATCTGCGCACGAGATCAGACTGAAGTTTAGCAGCTAAGAGTGTGCTCGTTGGCTACTTCTAATATTTTAGAGAATTGAATCAAAATGTTTAACTTGTCTTTTATTTCCATATCTATTAATTTGCATTAAAATGAATATCCTACAAAAAATATTGTAACTACCAATGTTTTTTACAAATAAGGAAGAAATTTCGATGTACAATTGGGTAAATGTGGAATTTAATTAAATGAAATCAATAAAAGCGAAACTAATTCGAAAATCTCAAGACAAAAAAAATCAGAAAAAGATATTGGCCCCTCTGGAACTCGGGTTTGTGGTATTACTCATAAAGTTAAAAATAAAAATAAAGGGTAAATGTATATCCCACGTAGATACATAATATTGCGAATGTTACTAACTTTATATTTAAAATCATTCCAAGTAAAATGATCCTTTCGTAACTTTATTGAAATACTTGTGATTCTGTCTATCTGTCTGTAACTGTCGTGCAACTGTAATGAACTCTATATAGAACGTGGACTTGCTTTGAATTTAAGTGTCATTTTAAATATAATTTAAAAATTTTAAGAGAAAAATATTTTAAATGCCATTTTCAAAACAGGAACTGATTTGTCTAGTAATATCGCTATGCGTGATTTGTAAAAAAAAAATATTTTGTAATATAATATTATAAATATGAAACAAATAAAACATCATCCCTAAAACAGTTAGATTTATCTGTTGATGCGGGGGTTGAGGTTGGGAGAATAGTACCTCCTCTATTAGTATTGTCTCCAGTTACCAGAGGGGAAATTGATTGCTAAACTTTTGCATTATTTTTGCAAAACCATATATATACATTACCCGACAGCTGCAAACAGCAACTGATTTTCAACATTACCCCGGAATTGAATACCATAATTAAAACCTATTGAGTACTAGTTTATGCAATATTTTAAATTGGAGGACCATTTTTTAATTTGTTTTCTTTGCAAACATAACACAACTCTGCCATAGGTCACCCCAAGTGGTTCGCTACATTTGGTGACTTAGTTTTTGAAATTATTATCCTCAGAGTTGGTAGAGGTCAAAGTGGGATGCTGGGGTGATTCAGCCATTCTACGGCATCGGAAGTAACTTGGTTCAGCATAGTGTGGGTTACATTTTTATATCCTGAAAATTATAATGTCATTTTTCGGGTAGGTACCCAAAACATTATTAGAAAATTTTGTAAAGGTTCAATCCAATTATGAAGCGATAAATTATTCCTGTTTCACATTACAGACGGATTATGCACATAATAATTACCCTCGCACGTGCTGCCTATTCCGAGGTCTATCCTCTAATATTCATGTACGTATTGTGTGTTATCCGTTATTCTTCCCGCGAATAATACGACGCTTTCCTCTCTTTCTTTGGGAGCAATCCTTTCTCTTCTGCAGATCGAAGTAATAATATTTTCGATTTGACAAAAACGACCCCCTCATCGGCTTTCAATCGTGACAAAAGATATCTTTAAAATACTAAACAAGGGATTAACAGATGCTAATAATAATAGTTCAGGCAATATTCCGCAGGAAAGGGAAACGGGAAGAGTGAGCGGACAATAAGCGAGAGTTCCTCAAGGGGTTGATTATATTATTTATCTTAAGGGTAACCCTTTCAGGAAGTGATTTTTTTTCTTGTCGCGGGCCAAATCGGCCCAGCCCGGTCTAACCCGGTCTAACCCGGCCCGCGCCGCACACGCGCCTTGCACCATCGCCATTCATCGCACACTCTTCTGCCGGCTGTTTTTTGTTTGTGTTTTTGTGTTATTTGCCTTTATCCTAACCCTTTGTAGAATTGAAAGTAGCAACCGCGAGCGAGCGGGACTTTTACTCTCTTGCAAGAGTAAGATTCGCTTTTTTACTTCGGATTCGAATGTTTATTCAGTGGCCTAAGGAAGGACAACATGGCAATAGTTCTTAGAAGTTGCATGTCGCTTTAATTCCGCCATGACAGCTGCCGATAGGCTGGGAATTAGAATGTTTTCTTCGGCTCAAAATGCAAACGAGCTAATTAATTATGCATAAAATTCTTCTCCGATATAAAGCACAATCTAATCAATGTCTATAGTGAGCTGGTTGAGACGCGACACCCATCTCTCTCGATCTGTGGCTCGGCGAGTGGGAGAGAGCGGGAGAGCGGGCGGGCTGCCCACTCCGCTCCCGCGTCAGGGTAGCCACCCCGCCAGCGCCTAATACATAGTCATGTATGGAAATAGGTGGCACAAACGCTGGATTCGAGAATAATAAATCGATTCGAAGCGAGTGCGACTGCGCGTCTCCGTCTTCTACCTCCCCATCCCTTTTTCTCTGTAGCGGGAGAATATTTTCTTCGGCATAAAGTGTTAACCATTCCCCCGTCCCTCCCCGCAGCGTGTGAAATTTATATAAATATACAAAATGTATATTTGCGCTCCCCGCACGGCTACATCTATAGCTATAGTTACTGCTACGGCTATGAGCTACGGCGTAGCGGGAAACTGCATTGCGCTCGTGTGAGTCCTCTTGACACGTGTATTAAATATGTGTTTCCAGCAGCCATGACTTTATGTTGAACTGGCCTCTTTGTGTTCGGGATATACGGCGCTGGACTTGTTTATGTGTGAGATCCATTCTGAGGCTGTATGCACATTGCGCGCTTTTCCTGTTGAAATATGTTTTCTGGACTTCGGAAACATTTCAACCACACTCCAAGTTGGGTGGAAACGATAATACAGATATGCACATTCTCCTACACCTACGAAAGGGTACGATGATATATACGTCTCTGTTAGTGTGCACCTTGTGTGTACTTTTTTGTTTAACACAATAAAAATATGTTAGAAACTACTACCAACACCTACCCAGATTATTGATTTTTAAAAAGTTAACAATAAACACCATGAAAAAAGTTATAGATTTATTTTGGGGGTATTATGATTGAGGCGTCTACTAATATCTACAGGAATTCCAGAAACTGAACAAATCGGACTAATATCTATGAGAACCAAAGTGAAGACGACATCTTAAACTGCTGACTAATATCTATGAGAACCAAAGTGAGGACGAATATCTACAGCTCAAACTACTGACTAATATCTATGAGAACCAAAGTGAGGACAAATATCTACAGCACTGGCAGAGGTTGTATTTGCAATTATGTGTAGCATATTAGAATAACGTAATATTGCGTATGCAGTTTTAAAAACTTAATTTATGTATGTATGTATGTAAAAATACCTAATATCGGACACATTTAGCTGATTATTATGCTTTTCCGTACAACCTCTTGCTCAGCTGCCCTCTGTAGATATTAGTCAATTCTACGCTCCATAGATATTAGTCACCACTGGAAACGTCATAGATATTAGTCCGACCTTAGCTCTGTAGATATTAGCCCTCACTCTGAAGTTCATAGATATTTGTCCAACATATGAGCTGTAGATATTCGTCCGACATACAGGCTGTAGATATTAGTACCTGGAGTCTGTGATGATAGATGCTGTAAAGCTGTCCGAAACTTTAGTCAAGGAAAGAGGAAGTGAACACGGCATAATACCTTAAAAATAAATCACAATCATTATTGTACATAGATACATACAAAGCTAATTCTGAAAATCTGATAATTGTTACTTTCAAAAGATTTTTTTTATTTATTTAGTACAAGATTATACATTTATTTATAAAATGTTTTGACTGACCAACTAGAAGATTTCCCGTTTTAGGAAAGTCAAATTAGGATGAGTATGAACATAAGGAACCTGTACAAACAAAAAGAAAATGGAGAAAATAAAAAGAAGATGAAGAATAAATAAAAATATTTTATCTATTGAAAATAATAGGTAGATACATATATCTACTTAATAACAGAGAATTAAAACATATAGGTAACTGGTGTAAGCATTGCACATAATAATCCTACATGCATGTTTTGTATAAAATAAAAAAAGAAGAGAAATAGACAAATAAAAAATTAATACATAAAAGAACCGTTGTTTGTTAAGTACCTATAGTTATTTGAATTATAATAAAATAAAGGGTGCATATAACTTATACGCATATTCCCTAAATTATTAGCACACAGATGTAGCTAACTTAAGATTAATAAATAAATATTAAATAATTTTTCCAACCCCAACTACTACCCTATCTGATCATTATATTTTTTTATTTGTTGAATTACTATATCTACTGTAATATTATTTAAATGATTTCTTTCCCATGTTTAAAACTATTTCTTGTATTAGAGTTAAACTACCTATAATACCTATATAACATCGCTCTGAGCGTTAAATAAATAAATATATTGCGACTCATTTTAGATTGGCATTATAACACGATTGAATTATACAACACTTTTAAAAAAGGGTTACTTCATACGTAAAAAACGAACCAATGCGAAGCCTATTTTTATGTTCTTTATTTAAATGCGTGCTGATTGGGTAGGTGCCAGTTCACCCTTTAAAGGGTTGACATGTAAATTGTTCCCTTACAGATCAACCCTTCTAAACAGCTTCTCACATTCAACAGTGATTGGATCGACAATTGACTCCCTTGCAATATGACGAATAAAAAACATATTATTTAAATCAAACAACCAAAGGGGTTTTTAATATGGAGAATTGAATAGAGCATTTTTTATTCATTGGAATAATAGAGTTTTTGAGGATAGTGGTATGTAGGACGTAGGTTTTAACTGTTTAAATTATTTATTTACTTGCTTTAATATCTCATAAATAACACATTTAACCTAAAAACATTAAATATTAAAAGAGATAATTCAATGTTGTAGAATTTCCACAAAAAGTTAAGATTTGGGATAGAAATGATTCTTACTGACTAGAATTAAGCGAAATCTTTTCCAGCTCTCCGAATTCAACCAATTATGGTGTTGGTAATGTACATTCTTTTAATGATTTGTCATTTGATCAATCATATATGCTTTAAAAACTTTTCGTATAATTTTGGATAGCTCATTAGGTTATTTCTGTTCTTACAATCTATGTAAAATCTCAGCTGGGTGTGAAATAATAAAATAAAATAACTATTATTCTGCGTATATTTTAAATTAGAAGAAAAATGTTAGCAATGTACCAACGCTAACTAATATTATTGCAAGCTTTTATTAATTACAATAGATAAACAATCCCACGTTTTGAGTTCTTTAAATTATCAGATATTTTAAACCAATCATTTTGGGAGGCGGGTATGGGTATCGATGCCCCGGGAACCATTTATTGGATAACCAATACCTCTTCCATAGGTCACCCCAAGTAGTTCACTACGTTTGGTGATTTAGCAGGGGTGCACGAGTTCATGGGGTGAGGTTTTTCGAGGTCTTGGCAGTCGATGTGTCTACCCACCTGCTGCATGGAGACCGGTTGAGGAGGCGTTTTGGCCTCTCCAGCCAGAATCCCTCAACCTATCGCCTTGCACTGCAGTTGAAGGAAAAGATTCATGCTTCGGTCACTCTGGACACACTGACCCCCAGCTTCCTAAACACCCCTAATACTTATTTCTTCCCAGAACTTCCTCTTCTTCATTTCCTTAAAAAAAAACCTCCACACCTTAAGATAACACAGGTTCTAGTTCTAGGGGAGATTATTTTCCTCAGAGCCTGCTGTGTGGAGCTAACGTAAAAAATAGATTAGGTACTTCAATAACTCGCATGGAGAGGTATTTGCGTCGATTTTAAATTTAATAGTAAAACAGTTCTGGGTCTTACCTACTCAAAGTTTGCAAAAAACATTTACGCTAATTCGCGCAGCCGTTTATCAAAGAGTTTTTTTGGTTAAGGGCGGAAATGTAAGTAAACCCTTATCTGTGCGTTGCAAAGTATCCGGCACAAAGGTGCGGGGGTAGCGGACTCGGAGCGCCCTATTTAAGGACCGCTCGGCCAAATAATGCCCCTGGCCCCGGGGCTGATAAGGGCGGTGGTGCGCCCATGGACCGCCGGGCTGGGGACAGGGGGGGCCGAGGGCCGAGGGCTGAGGGCAGATCGCTTAGCTGATTCCCTTTAATGGAATCTACTATTGAATCCAAACTTTCGGCACACAACACTACAGACGCGGGTACTTCATCATATAAGGAAATCGGGCGAATGGAAAAGGAATTCGATTGGGATGTTGTCAGAGAGCATCCTTTTCATGTATTCCAAACAAACAAACAACATGGATTTTATTTGATGCACCGTTGTACGTGTGTTCGGTCAACATTAACCAAGATTTTACAAAAAACATTTTCAAATAATTTGACTTACTGAAGTATTTCAAATTTTACCTACCTATAACTTTTTAGTGGTTAGTGAGTAAATTTTCGCTGTGGTTGGTTTAAACAACATGATAATAGAAAGTATTGGGTTACTGGTACAAACCTTATATATTACTAGCTTTTGCCCCCGGCTTCGCTCGCATATTCGCCATTATATTCCATTCGGTATTTATTGCGTGAAAGAGTAACAAACATCCACGCATACAAACATTCGCATTTATAATATTAGTAAGATTATGCCGTTTTAAAATTGATAAGCAATAATCATGAATGCTTTTTTTATTTATTTAGCTCTACATGGGAAAAAAATTTCCCTCAGGGCCTATGTCATCTTTAGGAATGCTGTGTTAAGGGTCTTTTTAGGAAAGGAAAGAGAGGAAGGGTGGTAGGGTAGTAGGAATCTGAGTGTCAGTGTGTCCAGGAGTGACGGACGTAAAAATTAATCCCTCTCCCTGCGGTGCAAGGCGATGTTCCGAGAGAGTACGGCGGTAGAAATCATAGGGACTCTCTCCCGATCCGGCCCGCCATGCAGCTTTTGGTAGCATACGCTACCGTGACCCGGACAAACCTCACTCCATGAAACCGCTATATCACCAAAGATAGCGAACCACTTGAGGTGACCTATGGCAGAAGTGTTTGTTAACATAAATGGCTCCCTGGGCAGCGGTACCCTTACCCTCCTCGCAAATATATAACGCCCAAAGAGCAATAATAATTATTATATTAAGTAAACCATTTAATCCCGAACATTATGAGGGCTGTCTAGAGTTCTAAATGCGCCCTTTTAACTTCAGTAGGTATTAGGAATAAATTATTGAATTTTCTGAGAGAAACCAACTTATTAATAAAAATATAAAAATCAACTTTAACTAAATTTATATTCATGCGAATTTCATTATTGTCGATGTTTTTTACCCCTATCGTAAATTATTTAATTCGTGTTGTGTGTGCGTAGATAAAAACCGCCTGGCAAAAATGATTTGAATATGTTTTTGTCTTGTAAAGAAATTAATAATGCGTGTATTCGTTTATCTATATTCTACATTGTAAGAGAGCCCCTACCGGCATGCCGTTTCACTTCCTTTACAACATGCTTGACCATATAGGCGAAGAATCCGACATAAAAGGTAAACAAAAACGCATCAACATTGGCGGTGGGCATCCTTTTTCCTTTAATTCAAATTCCTCCCGCCTTACGTCAGGTCAGTTCATCCTTTGATCATTGAGCTTCCTACCTCGCCCCCGGGTCCCCGGACCCCCGGACCCCAGTGGGCTTGTAAAGAGGGGGGGGACGTCTGCTGGTGACGTCGCGGAGGGAAACAAATTCATTTACATAATCTTTGATTAAAGTCTTACTGGGTTCGAAACTGTGGTGCAGTTAAGCAGTTCAATTTGGAGATCTTTTACAATTCGACAATTTTTAGATTGTTGAATCCTGCAAATACAAATGAAAACAATATTTGAAGATTATTATTTTTTTTTAGTATTAATGTGAACATCCGAAATACAACGAATTGACAAAGAATTAACACCAACCGCCCAATAACGATGATGTTAACATAAAACAATAGGGATTTACTAATAAACGTGTTTTAAATAATGTTATACAAGTGATGAACTACATAAATGTACGGTACCTACGTAATCTACATCTATAGTAAACGGTTGTATATCTATTGCTTAAAATTTAAAACACATTTAAACCAACGTTTACTACAATAACAACTTATGAATAAGAGGCTATGTATGTAAAACGATGTCTACAAAAAACCAAGGGACACTAAAGTTTGAGTCCCTTGGAAAGGAATATGGAAAATTTCGAAGTTTCTTAGTAGACGTTGATTGATTAAGATTTTGGTTGTGGCAAAGAATAAGACATGGTTCTATATTAATGGCACAATCAGTAAAAACTTAGTATAGTATATTTAAACTTAGTATATGTATATTTAATCTACAAAAAAAAAAAACAATATTTTGTTTTTTTCTTTCTTTTTACAGAAGACATTTTTGGCATTTTTCACCAGCATTTGGTTCCTTAGAACAGGCAATCTGCCTAGCTAGGAACTAATAACGTACAAGACATAATAACACTTGTACACATTTTAATATCTACAGTTATTTGAAATATTATTATTATTATGTAATTTTGCTGTATAAATGTAACTAATGTAATAAAAAATAAAAAAAATAAAATAAAATGATTCTACGTTTATAATATTGAAAAGATAATTGTCGGTATTAACTGTTCCAAAACATAATAATTATCTATAAAACTGAAAAGCCGCCAGTCAATCAGATTTCTTTTGTAAATGATGTAATACATACGCTTTATGTCATTAAGTAGATACCTTAACAACGATGCTTCTTGGATTTAATTATTTTTTCTTTAAGAACAAAAAAATGTTTTTTTAAATGTGATTTACAGTGTTCTATATATTCAGTGTCATTGCGCTTTAAAATAATAGTTCACAGTTAAATTGGTGTTGCCAGCCTACATATTTTGTAGTTAAATTTAATACAGACTATCCATTTCTGTATTTCATTTTTAATAATAAATTTTCCAATTTTCAATTTCCTATTCGAGTGGAGTAAATATGAAAACCTCCATAGTTAAACCAAAATACACTGGGCGAGGGCCCACGCAGAATCAAATGGGAGAACAAAAATCATAACAATTGGATAATTTTCCGGTCGGATGAATAATTGAATCAAGGAGAACAGAAAGCGGGGAGGTCGGAGGTTGGAGAGAAGGCTTCTAGGTACTGGGAACTGGGTACCGGCACAGCCCTTCTGATTGAGGAAGTTTGGGAACCACCTCCCCCTCCCTCCAACCCCTTATCGATCTGAGGGAAAGGGCATAAGGTAAACAATGGATGCGGGGGTAAACAAGTCCACGCACGCGGTACATAATATGTAACGACCCTTTCTCTAATTCTGTTTGCCGTGGACCGGCCGGCAAACATGCCCCGAAACACACTGCAAATAAAATACCATTTTGCTAAAGGTGAGGGACGATGAATATTACGAGTATGAATCCCTGCGAGAAAAAGGCCAGCGAATACAACAAGCGAATTAAATTTTCATGACAAAAAAGCGAGTTATTTCAATTTCGTACGTAAACACAGTGTTAACTTCTTCTTTGTTTTTGTTTCTGGTGGATATCCACTCGAGAACCTTTTGTTTGCTCATAAAGAAATTTCAAATTAATCATAGGTTCTATTTAATCTATATTTATATAAATCAAAATATGCTTGCTTATATATAGGTATATTTTTTAGTTGTCTATGTTCTATGTATTGCTATATTAAGCATACGAAATGTGTGAACCATGCAAAATACCTTCTTTCCATCCTCGCGAAGGTTTCTGGATTATTACAACCACATGACAATACAATCGAAAAGTTTTTTAATCACTACAAAACTCTTACGAAAATGTCAAAAATGTCACAATTTGTGAACGACATTTTGCAAACCGTCGATTGTTAAATCAAAATTCAATTTACCAATAAACCTGTACCTATGTTAGGTACCAAATTTGATTGATGGTTTTATAATATACAAAAATGAGTGTTTGTAATAGATGAAGAGTGAAAATTTGTAAAAAAAATTGCATTAGGTGGCACGCGAGCTGTTTGAAAATCTGAATGTACCGGGACTGAATATATTGAATGCCAGAGGGGGGTTGGCAGGATGGGGGGGAGCGGGAGAGGGGTAAGGGAAGGCGAGGAAGGTGGAGGTGGAACGCGTAAGAGGAAGGGGATATGGGAGGAGAAGGCGAAGGGACGAATGGGAAAGGACACGCAGGGAGAAACAATTTTTTTATTAAGTGGCATTGCAACGCATGCCGGGAACTCGCTAGGATTCCTAATATTTTCGAACAAGTTTTGGGAATTACCTCTCTTTATTAACAGTGTTTACGTACTGCTGAACGCAGGAATATTTATAACTATTGGTTTTTCAATGGAAGATTCTGCGAGGAAATAGCGTCATTGATCCCTTCGGCACCGTTGCATAGTCCGAAAATACGCCAAATGTGTGCCCAACATGTGTACACGGTTGATATTTGTCACATGAGAACGGATCGCTTCTTCGACTCGTTCTTGTGTTCAACAGCTCGGCTGTGGAACGATTTGCCGGCCTCTGTGTTTCCTCCTTCCTACAACATCGATCTCTTCAAGACCACCATAACACGGGCATCAGCCTAGTATGGTGGTCGAAAAATCCACAAATAATATAACCATAATAATTATGCAATGATAATTTTTTTTTTTAATGTTCAATCCTTCCTCTCCTCACAAAGACTCTCTACACAGCATCTCAGATTACATAGGACCTGAGGGAAATTATTTTCCTCAGGGCCTCCTGTGTGGAATTAATGTAAAAAAATAAAAAATAAAATAATAATTGCTTTCCCACAAAAAAGGAGAAATGTCTAAATGAAATGTTTGTATTTCCTATTTCTCAAATCCAGAAGTGGTTACTTAAAGTAAGTAACTATTTCCCGATCTAGCTGAGTATTCGTAACGCGTGGATTCAATTTGCAAAGTATAAAGAGGAAATAAATTGGTTTCATTCGTTACGCTGGACTTGTGGACAGGCGTTACAGTGACGCGATGGCTATGGCGAGGGGACAGGGTTCGGTCCCCAGCCAGACCCCGTAAAGAATGTATCGCCTCCGATAATTGAAAAGGGCAATATTCTTTCTACATTTCCATAATGGATCGTGGGAGGAAGTAATGGTCTTTCGGGAAATTTATCGCCAGCTTACAGGAACCGACTAACAGGAATCGACGGTGGTCTATTTGGATATTTGACATTATTTAAATGTCTAGTAAATTAATCTGATCTTACTGAGTAAAGTGAAATCTTCGATTTTTTTTATTGTTATAAAATGTTTCATGTTTATAGAGTTAATGAATAAAATTAATTTTTCGGTATCTAATAAAATTACGAAATTATGAACTTTCAAAGTGAACTAGGGTGAAAAACGTATGAAATGATGTCCCGTGACATCACGATTCAGTGCAATTCATAATCCGAATGCATCGTATATGTACCATAATGTTGAAATAAACCGGTCACAAATTTTCAACACTTTGACGGCTTGTATCTTCGGTATTGGTATTTTCCAAAAATTCTAAAAGTCCTGTCCTCAACATACCCTAGTTAATGAGATAAATTTGTAAAATAAATTACAGGAGTGCAGTTCACACGCGTTGTCAAAACTTCAGAAAACTAAAGTAGACAAGAGTGTGGTGGCTAAGAAGCACCGCACGTAGGGGAGACCGATTATTCTATCTTATTCTCTCGCAGGCTAAATCCTACAGATTTATGTGTTTGTCTCTTTTTAGTGTCGCTTTGTCGCAAAAACATTAAAATTCGTCGTAGGAGGCAACCTCATTGTACGAGAAATTCCATTGCTTGTTTCAATGAGCAGACTTTTTTATTATCACGGGTTCAATTCCCGTTGGCGGCCAGTATCTTTTCTCGGAAGATTTTTTCAATGTAGATGAGTGTTTCAGGCTGATAATTATTGATTATAATATTTGTTATCTAGACTTTTTTATCTTCCTTTAGGTGCCATGCCTGCCATTATCACTTTCCCTGAATACAATTCAGGAATATGTATGGTAAAATTACCCAGTTTCACGATTATGAATCAAATAATAACACTAAATTCATCATCGGTTCAAGAGAAATCGTCCAAGTTGCATACATAGCACTCTACATTCCCAGTGTATTCGGTCGTCTCTATTCACAGCAGCACACACTGGCACTCTGATAAGATCTTAAGAAATGAGAGGTGTCGCAGACTGCGGGGTGGCTGCGCGGTGGGGTTGCGGGGGAAGGGAGGGGGAGGGAGAGAGGTCGCTGAAACAGGGAGGCTCATATTGATTAGTCTCTGAGGCAAGAGTGTTCGAGCATAACCAGACATTGCCCAGCGAATAGACGCGAATCAACCATCACAACTTTAGCGTCCAGCAACCGGTCACTTGATAAAAGATGTTCGTAAAAGAAACAGATTTTCTCTACCCTGAAAATCGCGGTTTTTATTTATGTATTTACCCCTTGCATTAACCCCTCGGACCCATAAGCTTTTTTAAATGACATTGTAACATTACTAGACATACGTATGACGTATAAGGCGTACCTGATTTATTCTAAGCATGAAGTGGTTGTTACATTAGTAAACATAAGTATTTTTATAGCTAAATTGAAACATCAAGTTGTATCCTGAAACCTAACTAACTAATAGACTAATCACGTCGTTTCCCTCCGAGGTAGGCAGAGAGGACGGACCGCCAAACAAATCGGTCTTGGCACGCACACCTTGCTTCATTCACATTCATACATCGTCTCATATATACTCTTCTATTATTTTGACTCTTAACAAGTATCTGATTCACTTGATTGTGTCATGTCTTCCTCGGGCGTTCCCGAATTCTTCTACCAGAAACCTTAGTATTTTATTCATAATATCAACGAACAAATTCTTATAAAATAATATTACTATCTACCAATTTTTTTTTAATTGGCTTATAATTCGACCTTTTTAAATAAAGCCTTTATTTCCCTTGCATCTTATGGTATCGACTGCTGTGATATTTGCGGCGACCATAGACAACGGCCCTCCGTCAGACTTTTCCTTTGACCGTCACAATTGTGCTACAGCGTATATAATAATACATATTAACAAGTCTGATTGTGAATATAAGTATTTGTGACTATATGGTTGTGAGAATGAAGATGGTTTTAGAACTCTTTTTGTTTTCTTAGGATTTCCCGAACGTGTAAATAATGTCGAGTGGCTGTTAACTTCTAATTATTATATTATGACGGTAGAGACATCACTCATTCTTTCTTCGTAAACAATTGTCTTGTTCAAACAACAAAACATTGCTATCAATTTCGAAGAAAGACAACTACCTATTGGGGCTTCGTAATTAATTCAATAGGTACCACATTTGTAAAAATAAATATTAATTACAGATAAATGGTAATTGATAGTTAGGTTTTAACGTTTCAAGGGAACTTTTTCATCCAAAACTTAATTTTGTATTGGAGGTGAAAATACTTAACCAAACTGTTTACTTATTTTTAAAATAAAAAGTTATAGCAAATATCTAGTACCCACAAATGTGAGCTATTTTATTTATTTGTGTTTATAAATTATAAGATTGAGACCATTAACGAATTCGATTTTTTTTATTGCCAATGGTTCGGGCATGTAGAGCGAATGAACAAGGAAAGGAGTGTGAGAAGAATATATGACGCAATGGTGAATGGTAGAAGAAGTCGGGGACGCCCGAGAAAGACGTGGCACGACCAAGTGAATCAGATACTTGAGTCGGGCCATGTCAAGAGTCAGAATAATAGAAGAGCATGAATGAGACGATGTATGAATGTGAACGAGGCAAGGAGTGTGTGTCAAAACCGAGTTGTTTGGCGGCCCGTCCTCTCTGCCTACCCCTGCGGAGAAACGGCGTCTTGGTTAGTTAGTTAGATAGTTTTAGATTTTTTTATTTATTTTAGAGGTAACTTTAGAAATCATTTATGCGTTAATGGTAATTGTTTAAAATATATATTTTTACTACCTACTACGTAAATATGATGAAAAATTAAATTAAAATAAAACGAGAAAAAACATTTTGATTAGCTTAAATTTAAATTACGAATGATTGATTTACATTGGGACACAAAATTATCGTAAAACATAAAATTTTCGACCTGTAAACAGCGTCTATTTAAAGAGGTTTTTTTTAAAAATTAATTGTACTGCAATATTAGATAAGGCTACATTATTTTGTTAATCATTATAATCACAAAATATTTTCAAGGCTGCCTCTAAAATCATATGACATATGTTTTATAACATCAAATAATAATAATAAAATAAGTCATTTTAAAAAGGTTTTGATTTTTTGTGTTTCGGCCTCAAATCCAACATTAATTTTTGAATGAAAAAGGTCGCGCAGCCGTTCCTCTTAAGATTTTAATAAATTTTGGATTCAACGTATGAAATTACAAATCACAAAATGAAATTACATTTTTGAAAGTGTATCCACTTCCAAAACTCGAATATTTGTTTTAATCACTTGTAACTTCGTTTATTTTTAAATAATTGAGGCTATAAGTTCCCCGTGTCACCCATACCTGAGTAAATTATGAATTCTCAAATGACTGTCGGGTACCTATATACTTTGTGAACAATGCTTATTATAATAGAAGTCACATCGCGATAGCATCCTTCTCAGTGACTTTCGTCGCATTTTGCAGCAATTAAAAAATTGACTCCCACACGTGAACTGAAAAGTTTCTAGACTTGACCAACTTTTATTATCTTCTTAGATTAGAAAATAATCTCAACATAAGCGTTTCAATTATAGAAAACAATAAAATCAAAGAAAAGTGTGAGCTTAATCTATATAATTACTGACGTTATCCCTTTGATTCACTATCTAAACGTGTTCTTTTCCAAAATTTAAATCACTAAAATATGGTAATTCGTGATTTACTAGCAATTTCCCATGCGTTACAATAACACTTAATAAAGAAATTGTCCTTTCCCATTCGTCCCGTCCCCTTCTGCCTACCCTTCCTCTCCCGCGTCCCCTTTCCCTCACGCGTTCCCATTCAGCCTTCCCTCTCTCCACACCCCTCTCCTGCTTCCCCCATCACGTTAACCCCCTCACGTGTTCCCCTCCCCCTCCCCCTCCCCCTCCCGCATTCTATACATTAAGTCCCAGTACATTCAGTTTTCAAACAGCTCGCGCGCCACCTATTGCAATTTTTTTACACAAATTCCATAATGTACATGCACACATCAAATCCCCAAAGTTTCATCGCAATCGGGTGAATGGTTAGCAACGCATAATTTTATGATACCAGAGCTATTATATATAGAAACCATCACGGGGATGCGCACATCAAACGCTCGAAGTTTCATTGCAGTCGGATGAATGGTTTAGCAACGCATAGACATCTCATATACATATACATCTCATAATATTTTGATTTTTATTAAATTGTATTAAATTGTATTTGTATATATTTTCTTACTAGATGTATGAAAAAAATTTTGCATACTTCTAAATAAATATTCAAAAACAAAAACAACAATAATTTTATTCGCAAGCGCCTCGAGGTCTTGTTAATAAAATGCCAATCAATGATTGCTAACACTATTAAGATAAGTTCGCCAGTGTTGCGAGGGAGATTCCACCCTGACAGCCCTCTCCCTTCTATTTCCTCTTCTATTTCTCCTCCCCGCCTACTACGTCTCTACTACAGTCTGGACTCCAGTCACCATCACCTCCAATATACATACACGTCTATACTATACTGTAGGCATAGTCTCCATTCAAACTACCACCTTCCTACACATATACGTATGAGTACCTACGTGTAATAATATATATTAAAAACATTCGGGGATAACTTGCAAACACATAGTGAGAAAAGATAAGTTTCGTCATGCTTCCAGATGCAAACAGACCGCTTATTTTATACTTGTTATATTCAGGAAACAAATGGTTATATAATTATGTAATTTCATTGTGAATACGACATAAGATAAATCTATTAATTAAGCCGTTTATAAATGCTACATTACAGACAAAACAAAATAAAAAAAATAGATATTATTTATAAGAGCAGTAAAAACAATAAAAAATAGTAAAATAATTTTCTTTCAATAAAATAAATTCAGTCAGTTTAATTTTATACATTTTCAAGGTACCAATGAAAATGTCTTTTAGGGTGAATTTCGCGCACACTTAGATTTACAATGTGGTATATTGGTATATCTAAAAAAAATCGTTTGTTGCAACGAAATGCAATCCTTTTATTCAGATATGTCGAATCAACAAGACATTTCACAATTTCAAATGGGGTTAAAAATTACTAATATCACAATTTTTCTACATAAGAGCATAGTTCACATTCCAAATGGTCATCTTAAAAATGGTTATGTAAAATCTATGTTTAAACTAATGCCTTGCATGAATCACTGACCCTGCGCGTATGAATGAGCAACTGAAAAACAAATTTTCCGATGCCATTTCCGTCCATTTGTCTGTTTGTCTGATTAGTTGCAGCAGGGAGGCTGCGCCGCCCCCCATCCCCATCTGCCCCACCCGCCCACGTGGTCCGTCTGTCCGCCCGTCTGTGTCTATATTGTCCATGTCTGCAGTGTGCTGTATGCTGTGTGCTGTGTCTATGTCTGTCTGTGTATACCTCCTAATGAACGGACAACTAACTGAAGTTCGGTTCTCCCTCGCGTGTCCGGCGGTGACGTGTTTAGTTCACGCATTCGGCTAAGAACAAGAGAGTAAGGTAGGTTAGTGAGGTTGCGTTCGTCTTTGCGGATATTTCCTGGTAAACAGACGGTACTATTTGTTTATTTTCTTAACCCATTTCACTATATTGTGTTTACCCTTTTCTAGAGAAATGTTATGCTTTCTTGGTGCCACGAGTATAACTAATTCTGTTTATCATCAATACAAGTAATGTATTATTGTTTTGATAATTATAAGCACAATTAAAATACTCAATATTAACCCACATCACAGACTTAAAACTGGGTTGTGTTTATTGTTATGTTTAAGAAATAATAAAACTTATTCATTAATTTATTTTTTTTAAATTGCTGATGATTAGTTGTTATCTATAACCTATGTTGTTTGTCCACAGGTAAGATGTGGTTAAAAGACGAGGAGTGCGAAGCCGCCAACATGGCGTGGAGATCCCCGCCCATGGACGCCCTCGACCAGCACAAGGCCGCCCTTCGCGCCCGCCTTGGTCTTCCTTCTCCAGGTAATGATTCTACCACTGTCATATTATCAAAATAATCTGCTTTTCTGGACGAATAAATTACTACAAAAATCGTTTACTAGTGTATTTTTAGTAAAGTTTGTATGGATTGATTACACATACGTATTTAACAAACATTTCAAATAAATGCACTCGTGGCTTGGCGCAGTGCACCACAATGGGCAATAATGTTTGGATGTAAGTTATATTATTATTTATTTATTTATTTGTGTGGTGTTGTGCCGTGTTGCGCTACCTCCTTATTTAGCCAACGTTTCGGTCATCGTTACGGTGTCAGGGCTAATGATGGATCCCGTAACGCTGTCCGAAAGGTCGGTTAAATATATGAGATAGCAGTATAGCACAACACGGCATAACACCCAAAAAATAAATAAAAATAATATTTTGACCCTGAAAATCTAAAATTATACCTTCGTTCGTTGTGTTATTTATGCTAATTGCAACGTTATGAAAAAAAGCTACACTTTACAACTATGCTGTTAATAGTGTTGAAATTCAATCACTACCTTCAGAAGGAACTTATTCTTGCATATACCTGACGATCTCCTCACTTAGAGCCACTTGGTAATTATTGAATCATTCGCGTACTTATGCATTAATAAAATGTGTATAAATGTATATGTGTACGTATGTACATGTATGCATATAGTTTGCACAAGTATGCATATACATACTCATATATACGTGTGTACATACTGTATATACATACTTAAATGTGTATGTATGTTTTCACTAATATTTGAATTTGATCCTCCTTGTTTTATGTACCTTCGTGTAATTTTACTTATTATTACACATCAAAACTTATAGACACACTAAGAATGTTGAAATGAATGGCGTGCTCACCTATATAATTGGTATCATCGCTACAAGCATATTGAAATATAAAGTAATGTATTAATTATAACGTGATGTATTTTGTTGACGAGTCAATAAATAAAATAATAAATAATAGGTATGCCCTCACATTGCTATTAATTGGAAATCGAGCTCTTTACACCTGGAAGTTAATAACGTGCATCAAAAGTTATTTTTTGTATGTGAAAATAGCACAAGAATCCCAACTGCACCTGGAGCCTATAAGACTATGGCATCCCCAATTGGGTATGTTATTAGGCTGAAGATGGTGGGGAGGATAAGAAGATGAGGAATAGGAAGGTGTGGAAGCATTTGGAAATTCATATCTAGTCACCAAAAGCCAAACAAGTAACGTTTCAATTCTGAATGGTGGTCTTACACCAAAGCGATACTGAGAGTATCATCCACCCTAAATAGGTCCCTACCTACTACTCAGTTTGAACGCATGTAGTAATGAGGATTCAGCATTCTGACTTTAAGATTTGTTTGTAATGAGATAAATTTTGGGAGGCGGATGTGACACCGCCCGCCGCCCGCCGCCCGGGGAACCATTTACTGGATGACCAACACCTCTGCCATAGGTCACCCCAAGTGGTTCGCAACGTTCAGTGACTTAGCAGGGGTGCCCGGGTTCATGGGGTGAGATTTGTCCAGATCTTGGCGGCAGATGCATCAACTCTAGAGTGGAAGATACTCCCTGTATCGCCCTGGTTTAAGACCACCATTCAGAATTGAAACGTTGCTTGAAATGGCATTAGCCGTGTTTGGTGACCAGATCTGAATAGCCAGGTACTTCTAACCTTCCTCTTCCCTATATCCTTCCCCTCCCCACTACCCTTAGCCTCACAACATACCCCAATTGGAGATGCCATAGTCTCACTGGCTTCAGACGGGAGCAGGTGGGACTCTTGTTTGGTATTTATTCATATAAAAAAATATAAAAATAAAAGATGCATCTGCCCACCAGCTGCATGGCAGGCCGGATCGAGAGAGAATGGTTAAGGGAGTCCCTTCGACTTCTCCATCCACACTCTCTCGCAATGTCGCCCTGCACTGCAGTGGGAGGGATGTCTTCAAACAGCATCCCCGAAGATGAGACAGGCCCTGAGGGGAATTGTTTTCCTCAGGGCCTCCTGTGTGGAGCTAATGTAAAAAAATAAATTCGTACAGTTCATTGTAAAAGTTGAATATAATAGAATGCGTTGCTGTCACCGTAATTGAACAATTAGCTTCAATAACTTACCGAAGTTTGCACACACCTGTGGTAAATCAACGCAATCAGTGCGCAGTGCACAGTGCGCAGTACCAGGGCGCTCATGAGGTGGTATTACCTTCTCCAGCGACACGTGCCCGAATCAACTGTCAAAAATAATTGGGCCTACCACTCCTTAATAACACCACCGACATCATTACTTACAGATAGAGATCTCAAAGCCTTCCAAATTCCAACAACAAATTAATTTTTTTTGGATAAAATCTTTCTTCATGAATTGCTCGCTGAGTTCAACGTGAATTATTAAAATTTTATTTTTGCTTCGATTTCCCTCAATCCAACGTAGTACAAGGTACAAGTTCTAAATAAACTATTGGCGCTTTTTAGGCACAATGTGACTGAGTGTGACCGTGTTTCCTTAAGCAGGTGTAAATTTTCTCTGGTACTCGCTTTGGGCAAAATTAAATACGTTTTGATATATCTGATCTTACTTTCTTTTTATATTCTTCATCTATATCGAAATATATTGATAACAATGTGGCTAAGTTTATTATAATAGAAAACATTTTTTCTCTAAATATCAAGTCAAAGTAAACTTATTTTGTTTTAGAACCATTTGAATTATATACTGAAAAATATTAATATAAATATTTAAGTACCTATTTACATATGGCATTAAGTAACTACCCATAGGATATAAAATAGTACCTACCCATGGTACATAAAATAGTTCCTACCGATGGCATTATCAATTTTAACCAACTGTTATATTTTATTTATTCTTTATTCAAGTTTATATCATGTAATCACCATGTAATTTATTTCTATGCATACTTTACTGTACTCACTGCTCTGTTCAGCTGAATTAATGAAACATTATTATTGTTATTTAAAATAAAACAATATCTTTTCAAACACTACTTTTGTACCACTATTATTGTAATTAAATAAGTTAATTGTTTTTAAATCTAGAGAGAAAACCTTTATTAAAAACTATGTATCGGGTTACTAAAAACGGTTACGGGTCGAAAAAATCGAAAAAAACATCATCGAAAATAATAGAAAATATAAAGAAATATATTAAAAGGAATTACATAAGATTTCAAAGTTATATTCAATATACAAGGATTGTTTCAACAATGAGAGCTTTACTATTTTTTCGAACAGCAATAGGCTAAATATTCTTGGCTCTATCACTATCCCGCACTGGAACACTACCACAGCAATAGCCCAACAATTCTACAAATATATTGGAGTTAAATGGTTTATCTAACTGCCCGTTAAATGAAGATTGGGAATAAATTATAAAAAATTCAAAAGTTCAATAAAAGCACTCTATAAATAGCTTATTACAATCTTTACGTCTAATAATACCGGATAATGCAACTCAATTATAATATTAGGTATACTTTTTCATTCTTTATTTTTTTCTTTTTTTTCTACCTTCTTTTTTATCTCCTCTTCTTTTTTCTGTTGTATTTTTATCTATTATTTTCTTATTATATTTAAAAAAATATAATTTTCTTTTTAACTCGAGCTTTGCTCCATAAAAAGGTGTAAGACGAATTGTAATGTATTTTTAATAGAAAAACTTCATTTGATTTATACTAGCATGTAATTAATTGTACCATCATATTTAAAATAGAAAAGTACGTTCAGTGTGTTAAAAAGTCATTTTTACAAACAAATAAACCGTATTGCAGCTGTGCTTTCCTCGGCAAAACAGTATTTAATAATGATTTTCAATATAGTAAAAATCATTCTAGGTTGCATATGTCTCCCATTCGTTAGAAGGTGATTAATCAGTCAAAAGTTAAGGGATTTTGTATCGATCAAAGCATTACATGGCGTTCAATTCACTCGTACATAGAGTTATCAATCTGTTACTGCAAATTATGAATCTTTTAGATGACAGATTATGTGATACAAGATATAATACTTAGCATTACGCCCTTACAAGGCAAGTTTTTCCAATAAATCATAACGGTAAATTTTTGAACAGTTGTTTCACGAACATGATCATGACTAAATATTACTATTCTTAGCAAGTATCTCATTCAGGTACACTTGGCGAGTAAATCACAACACGTCGCGTCACTCCGCTCACATGGCTGAGGAAATAATTGACAATATGGCTCGAGTAATGTGAAAATAATCGCTTGTGAAATAATGTTCCGCGTTGTTAACTTACTTTTCACCATAACAATGACAAATAACAGATTTTATTTTAATAAATAATTTCTCTCTTATTGTTTTCATATTATTAAAGATGTGTGTTTTTTTAAATAATGAATCAATGTGCAAGACTGCGAGATATAATATAAATAAATGGTCTACGTACATTCCAGAAACAAACAAATACACGCATTATAGTTGTTTTTAAAAATGTTGACAGGAAATAACTGAATGCATAAATAAAAAGACTTGGATCAATTAAAACCACTGGAGCGATTACAGTCGAAAAATGGACCACTTTTATTTTTCTGCGATTGATATCGGTCCAAAATTGGACCACATTTTCCTACCATTAGTAAAACATTTATGTAATTATTTAAAAAATTTCTCCGGCCAGCCATCTATTTTAAAATTAAGCTATTGAAATGCTTTATCCATTATGACCATAGTTGTCGCAAATCCTAACTTTGTAAACTATTTTAGAAGGATGTTAAAAATAAATTTCTTAAATTTTTTTTCACGTCGAATTTTTGATCAGCTGTTTACGGTTAAAATTAAGTCCTTTTTCCAGACTTAGATATGCACCTTTCATTAGCAAGTATACCACATACAACATACAGAAATCGAAAATATTCTATGTTGACTCGAATAAGTACTCTTTACGGCAGTTTTAAAGTAACAACACGCAGAATTGTTTTTATGTTTGCATGTTAAAATTCAAAGGTATAATTTTTTTAATGTTGGATAAAATTGAAAAAAAATGATCTTCGGGAAATCGTTAGCAATCCAGCCAAATTTATTTATTTCGCGTGATCGCTCCAGTGGTTAACAGTCTGCTATTTTAGACATTAACGAGTTTAATCAAAATTGCATCAAAGTAAAATGGAATATTAAAAACAAAGAATTAAAAATTCCCGCCGTACCTGGTATAAATTGGTGCATATTATTTCGGCTTGAGCGTGAAATTGAGATAAACATATTCTGAAACTTTATCTCCGCGGACGTTCATAAAGTTTTATGATCTGACGAAAAGTCCCGTCATTAAATAATGCTAATCAATTATAAAGTAATCTCCTTGGCCTTAGCAAGATAAATAAATTATTTAAATGTTCGGGTGCTACCAGCTCTGCTACTCTGCTACCTGCTCACTGTTATAATTAATTAATTAGTCGGCCGTCAAAGCAGATTATTTGGGGAGCTAATTATTCCGCACAGTTGGCAAGCAAATAAAGCCTTCTTTACAAGTACTATAATCATTATTTAATTTTTAAAGCTGCATCTGTTGATTCATTCGATGATCTCCTTGGAACGGCTACTGCGGCAGCACAATTCCCAGGAAACCCAATTACTTGCCAACTGCTTTATGGTAAGATTTCAGTATTCCTCCATTTCCAACATATATGTCCACTCTTTATTCCCTCACCCGATCTACGACACGAGATGATTTGGGCTCAGTAAAACCCACAATTTCCATTACCCGAGTCCGGGTAAGGCTTCAATGGTCTAAAATATATGGCAAATCAAAAGAATGAAAGGGGGCTGTCCACCGAAGGAGATTTTGCTTTCAAAGCGAGTGACTTTTTCAAAAGGATTTCTGCAACTCAGTTTATTGTAAATTCAAGGCTCTCCTTTTCAATGACAAAGGAAAATGCTGAATACTGGTTCTATCCTAAACTTAACATGTTTATTAAATATTTATAAAATTATTATCCTTGATTTTGTTAAAAGGTGCACTAAAATTAATGAAAGTTTCATTGGCGGGATATAAAATCAGCGCGCTCAATGCGGGGTACAATTGAAAGTATCTACTTAGACGACATGCGACAGTTCTATCTCCGCATCTGTTGTCGGCTACATCTTGCAATATTCATTCAGTCCATTATGTCGGGCGGCTTTAGCCTCCATTATGGCAGTCCTGCCTCACACGGTGCATTCGTGTACCATCAGCCGGGCAACTCCGGGCATTCGGATAAAAGATGGCCGATTTGATGGGCCAATCAGCGGGGGAAGGGGGGGGGTGGGGTTCACCCTCGCAGAATATAAAGGGGTGGTTGCTACATTGTGTTGCCGCATGTTTAAACAGAACGTCGGTGATGATTCGAGAGTAAAAGCTGTACGATTTATTCGGGGTGGTTGGTTTTGATTCAAAATTTCATTACAAAATCGGAACATCAAAAAAAAAGATATATTCTGAAAATTGATTCAGTAACTAATTATATTATACAATATTGTATTAGAAATGTTCTCACTTCTTACCCATACGATCCTGCGCAATAATATGGGCTTTGAGTGAACCTTTCAATTTAAAATGGGACCGAAAATTCAAATAAAAGACTTTCCGCTTTAGCAGCCACTTCACGGCCGCACTTTATTTCTTCTCACTCCATCTTCGCGGAATAAATACTTTTCAGTGAATTCCTTCCCTCCCGGGTGAAATAATGGAATAAGTCTCCCAACTCGGTTCCCGCTCCATCCCCTTATATTACATAAATCGTGCATAAAACTAATCCCCCACCCCCAATAGCCAGTTGGAAAGTTCGCATACAACGGTCCCTTAAATAGTTTATACTCCTGGCCCTTTTCTTTGTTTTTATATTTCCACTGTGTAGTGTAGAGTAGCTTGCTGTGAGCTGCAGGAACTACCCCGCCCCTTGTCCCCACTAAACTAAATCCGACGCTAACTCGATTTGAATAAAGTGTTGTCCTTGAGAGAGTTGTTCAGATCAATTTGTGAAAATACAACTTTTACATGGCCGTTGCAGTAAACGATTCATAGCTTTTTATATTAAGGTTGATTTTTAAGAACGTAAGAGTTATGACGTTTTAATTTTCTCGACAATATTAAAGTGTGCCTTATGTAAAAGATTGACCTTAGTTATAAAAAAATGTTACTCTATTAAATATAAATTTCTGAAGACATCTATATTTCTCAAAGGTTTTAGTTAAAATCTTGAGTAAATGGAAAAAAAAACACAACTAAAGCCGTTTGAATACAAAATCTCAGTCCTTACATATAAAATCAAATACCTGACATTATTAGTAAATTTTGTTTTGTAAAATTGAAACCTATTTAAATGTCGACTGAAAATAAGTAAAACGCTTCAAGCCACAAAATAAAAACTTTACAGGAGATGATAAAAACGAGTATTTACGGATTCGTAAAACTAATATAAAATCTTATTAAGAATGTGATTTTATATTTTCATAAAATGTTGATGTAAAATATTGCAATTCTGTTTATAATTATGATAGGTTTGAGGGTTGAGTGATTTAGTTTAACGGCTTTCTCGATATAATCTAAAAAAAATGTTCTCATAAATTTAGTTTTCAATAATAAAAGTATCCTTACAAACAAATACCATATACAAATTTATCAATATTAATAATTATGACTTACTTTAACATTTTTTAATAATGTGTTTAATTTATACGCCAAACATAATATATTTATTTAATGTTAATATTTAGTAATAATTAGAGATATTACATTTAATTTTTTTTTCTCCAGATTTTATGTCCGGGTTAATTCTTCCCTACAGGAAAAACTAAACCCTTTCACACACTTTTCCACAAATATTTATCTAGTCAATCCACGCTATGTAAGTGCACTATACATATAAGTATAATAAATACACAACAATACAAGAACAATGCGTCAATCTACCAGAGACCAAATGGGAAAAAAATATTCACCTACTCCAGATATTTTCATATCAGCGGGTTCGGCTCGCTGGAACTCCTAACTGGACCGATAAATCCTACTGATCCCTCAATATAAATATTTAAAAAATCTTTCGTTATCCTACATGTATTTAAAATGACTTACTTTTGCATTTTTATATATAAATTCTTTGACAAATCTAATACGCCTAAATTTTGAATGAGAGAGCTAGGTATAAGTAGCCGAAATAACAAATAGTAATATTTTTTTATTCTGAGAATGCTAAATTCCTTTAATCTCATTTCCTAAATCTGTATATTTTCTTATTTTTTCATAAACAGTTTTCTGAATATTACAGGAATTTGGAATCAATGATATAAGTTTTTTTTTTAAATTTTGTCATGTTAAACTATAATATATCGGGTCTATTATGACTAATTGTTCTGTCTGTTGGTATAGTTGATATTATTATTTAATTAGTATTATTACATGTAAGGTTTATCATTTTACATTCTATATGTAATCATTCTATAGTATGTAATAATATTACATTCTATATATAATATAATACAATTAAATCATAATACTCATATATTTTACACTCCGCCCACTTAATCTGCCTTCATACATTTCTCACAATCCCTACCTAATTTAAATACTATGTAAAAATTTTATAACTTAACCGGATTATAAAATCGAATTACTATTATTGTCAAGCATATTATGCATAATTCCAATCTGTTAACTTCACCTGCAATAACACAGAGACATATCTAGCATGGCGGGTGAAATAATACAAAAAAATATACCCTTTTTAAGAGATAAATAAAAAGAATAATAAAAAATAAAAACAAATAAAAAAGTACAGAATTCCATAACTTCGCAGTAAAAGTAACATTTAAAAAAATGTTGCTTGAATAGTTTTTTACCTATTTACGGTCAATTTGGTTGCTTTAAAAATATATACAGTGCTTCCCTTTTTATATGTACGAGTAATTATAAATTTTGCACAATTTTTTCTTCAATAATTTTCAACAGCTGATTTTTACCTGTAGTTTACTTAATTTGAGACATTTGTAACTCATGGTCTACTTCTTTATGGTATACTTTACACCTACTCACATCAGGTGTCAACTACAAACTAATAAATAAATCAAAATTTAAAAAAAACATGATATATATTCAAATTGATATGTTTGATGGTTTTATCAATATTTGGGAGATTGTTTGCATGGAGAATTCTGGCTGCGTGAATGGGCTTTAGAATCTTGGCTAGTAGTTGTACACATTTACACTGAAGGCTATAGGGTAGCTCGTACATCCTTATCTCCGTCTGCAGCCGCGGCCGGCCGCGCGCTTGACCGGTGGCGTCCATCTAGCGGAAATATATCGAAGCTAAACAAACTGCCGACAAACCATTATTATTATCATGGGAAAATTCACGCTAAGCTGCGTCTGAATTTCAGTCTCAGGCTGAAATACTTCATGAAACACCTTCTAAATGTGTGTGTATTCGATTAACATTCTCCTGCTCCTCATTCTTATAAACCTAAAAAATTATTAAACTCTGACTTAATCATACCTTATTGAAAATTCGATGTATAAAAAAATACAAAATATATGTATATGTCTTACTCACTCTTTGTGAAGTACTTTTTTAGTATAATATGTTTTTTATAAATCAACAAGATATTTAATTAAAACGTTATTTACGGGGAACAGATTAATTAAATCACCGTGTCATGATGACCAAAGGACTATCGTTACTTTGTTTGAAGTCTAATATAATAGAAAGTAGAAAACATTTGGTTCCATAGGACGGACAATCTGCCTAGCTAGGCTAGCATAACCCTTGCACACATTTTGAAAATTTTTCAGTTAATATACAATATTATTACTAGGTTTTTTTTGCTATATAAATGTTTCTAACGTCAAGTAAAAAATAATTTAAAAAATTAAGACTCGATAAATTTCACGTACAATAATATCCAAATACCCAAAATAATTTATTATTTACACAATGTTTCTTATTTAAACACCGTTTCAAAAATGTTAATCTCTCCAATATTATTAATTATAATCTTTCTAGTTCTACGTGTCATATCTTCCGTGTAACTGTTTTTGAGTGTAGGTATGTAACACTTCACAAACAAAATCAGCACTTTTGTCGTATATTCTCTGATTTCAAATATAATTGAACAATAATTTATTCGTATGTTAGGAAGAAATAAAAAGATTGTTTAGATTTGAATCCGTTCCCGTTTGGTGTTGGTGTTAATACACCTAAATGTAGTCGCACAATCCACTACCAGTTGCGCCCCCATAAATCATTCCTCGGCACACTCCCTTATTTAAAAAATACTTTCGCCCTCCTTCAGCGGGAAGGGTTGAGGGTTGGCCGTGTGGGTTAGCTGTGTGGGTTAGCTGTGTGGGTTAGCAGGATGGTTGTTGGCAGCGACTACGGCGGCTTGGCACGCGTCCGCCGCTAAACCTTCGCTCGCTTTAGCCTCAACGATGTCCTTCCGGCACAAAGCCTCGAAGGAAGTTACTAAATAAATGGTCGGAAGCCATTTCATTAATCAATTACTCTTTTAGGATGTCAAATCAACGGAATTTTAATAGAATGCCATTATTTTGGGTTTCGAATATATTTTTATAATAAACACGTTTCTAAATTACATCAATAATTCACCCCAGTTATATTTTATAGTTATTTTTTCTATTTTTTATTATAGTTTTTCGAATTTTCAGCAATTTAATATATTTTATCCGTATGTTTACACTAGACTTCACAAAAAAGAACTATTTATATATATACATAGTTTTAATTAAATATCATATATTTAAAAAATAAAAACAAATAAATTTCGGTACATAGTCTTATTTTCCTCTTCCCCTTCTCTTTCAACTTCCCCAATACCTTCAACCTCACAACACACCCCATTTGGGGATTCCATAATCTCGCTGTCTCCTGACAGGAGCATTTGGGACCTTGTGAGGTATTAAAATCTAACAAAATTTAACATCTGTGTGCCAATTCTACCTCCAAAAATTACCTTCGAAAGTCTAAACAAAACGAAAATGTATTTACCCCTTTAAAAAATGTAGTTTTTAGTTAGTATGTCGTGTGCCGTTTCCTCCTTCTTTAGACAACGTTTCGGACAGCAGCGTTACAGGTTACAGTGTTCATCATCATTACATATCGGACCTGATGACACCGTAACGCTATCCGAATCGTTGGCTAAATAAAGAGTAGCCCAACACATCGTAATATCCCAAAACTAAATCACCATAATACTTTTGTCCGTCAAAATCTTAGATCATAATATCAAAATAATTTGTGTTAAAATCTATAAAAACCTGCCAATCCTGGAACAGTTTCTCCGCTGGAATTTAAAACACTATCCGTGTTGCCGTATGCCGCATTTTAATAATCTTGTAAAACATCTTCATAACATCGTCACTCCTCCACTGAATTGAAGGTTATACGAGAATAAGGGAGGATATGAGCGAGGGTCTATCTTCCCTCTCGGTGGGAACACTTGAAGAGGGTCGTTTTCGCATATTTTATCTGATGTGTGCCAGTCGGTACAAACAGGAATGTTAAATTTCAATTTTACGCATGTGCATTCAATTCAAACTTAGTCCGCCCTTGTGTAGGTTTTGATTGTGTACCTTTATTATCATTGTTTCCGAAAACACAAAACGCCAATAAATCTGTGTCATTAAAAGCAGACAAATAGAAAAAAAAATCGTTTTCCACTTATACGGAATGTTTATATCTCACATAACAGCTTTAATTTGATTTTTTTAACGCTAGTTACACACAGGAGGCCCTGAGGAAAATAAATTCTCTGTGTTATCTTAGGGTTGCTGTGTGGAGAGTCTTTTTAAGGAAAAGAAGGTGAGTAAGTGCTGGGAAGAAAAAAGGTATGAGGGGCGGGTAGGAATATGGGGGTCAGTACACAGTAGTAACATACGTCTGAATTCATCCTTCCCAAGGCGATGGGTTTAGAAATCCCGGCTGGAGAAGTCATAAGGCTTCTCCAAACCAGTCTATCCGACGTGCCACGAAGCAGGTAACAAACCTCAACCCCATGAACCCTAGCACCCCTGCTAAGTCACTAAACGTAGCGAACCACTTGGGTTACCCATAGCAGAGGTGTTGGTTATCCAATCAATGATTAGCGAGGCGGCGGTACCCATACCCACTTCCCAAATTGATAGAATACCTTTAAGAAGTACCTACCTACATCTAAATATTTATTTTTAATTCATAGATGGAAATTAACGAGCATTTAAACATAATGTGATTCTTACTAAAAACAGATTACTTTTCAACTTTGAGCAATTGTTTTGTGGTTAATAATAATGAAGGTTTTTGTTTCCTTTCCATACCAAGTTATATCGTACCTAACTAATTCTTTCATGTACTTAAGATAAATAAATATTTAGGTAGCTAAACCAACAGAAATCAATATTATCGAGAAAATATAAATAACGCATTATTTTTTTTCTGTTTTATTTAGAAATGCACTTGCACTGCACACTAGAATTTCCATTCGAGCAAAAAGTGGTCGGTTAAATATGCGGGAACAAACCCCCCACCAGAGTAAACAGCGGGCATCGGCAAACAGAGGTCAACTGGAAACTCTACCCGGCTCTCTGGTCCACATTCTACAGTCTCCAGTCTCCAGTCGGGATATGGAGAAGTAACCACTCTAAAAACATCGAGACATTTCCATACTGTTTACAGATGCTAATGTGCCCCCTGCCCCCCTCTGTCAGGTTACTTCAGTAGCCGATATTGCCTCCTGCAACCAACCTATACAATAACTTATTAGTTGTAAGCCAGTAATATTATTTTTTATGTATTTATTTGTACAGCGCCCTTGAGGTGATTTTTCACGAAAACGGCGCTATATAAATTAGCCAAATATTATTATTATTATTATTATTAACTATTTATTTCAGGAGGACTTTCAAAAGATGGGATGGAAAACGCAACGCAATATGCTCTGTATTGTAATTCATATAAATCATTTTAAATTTTACGAAATTGTTGCAAATTAAAATTGAGGACCGGTTGTTTCACAGACTTTGAGCAATTCATCAAATTTCAAAGTTGAATTTCAAGCTCTGCGAAAGTCATAATCAAGTTCTGTTATTATCTTAGTACTATGAAACAACGGGCCAATGATGCAATAATAACAGCATTTGAACAGAACTTGAATATTCACTTTGAAATTTGATGAATTTTTCAACTTTATGAAACTGCTCGTCCAAAACTACCAGAAAAAAATGAAGCATTCACATTTTCGTGTTCCTAACCTACATTTTCCTGCCTTTTCATAATCGTATGCTGACCGTTTAAAACGCAAATATTGCAGTTAAATTAGTGTGAAAGCAAGCTGTTCAGAATACAAGCGTGAAAGAGGGATATCGTGCAGTTAAAAAATAATTGTTGAATTTATAAATAAAAAGGCTGTTTATTTAATTCAGTGAGCATTGCTCTTTGTAATTAATCCCCGTTAGTTTCCCCCGCGGTTACATTAAAAAATAGTTTAACCCGCAAAACTCGTTTAGCTCCTCGTTCCCTGTTCAAGTTTTAATATTCCTGCGAAAGGCTACACCTGTTATTACCTCTAAGGTCTAAATACATTATGCAAGCAATACATATATTCAACAATCCGGTGGCCAGACTACCCGAACGGGACGGGACGGGACGGGGACTCAAAGAAACTCTCTTTTCCACTTTGGACCGAAAGGGAGGAATATGAAAAACGTTTTTTCCCGCTGGTGGCCGAGTATTTACTTAAAAGGCTCCGCGGCGAGGCTTTGATATGGAAATATCCTACCTACCCACTCTCGCCGGTCAGCGATGGGATGAATACATTTACGAACAACTTTATTTGCGAATATTTTTCTATTTGAATCGATGAATTACAATGTACCTACCTCAAACGGTTTCAGTAACCATGAGCTATAAAAATTCAACAACCTTTTTAAAAGAAATATAATTTTCGATTGATCCGCAAATTAAAATTAATTTCGGATATCTATTCTTTATTCATGTAATCCCCGCATCCATTTCTTAAAAATAATGTATATTATTTGGTATTTTAAAATTAATTCGGTGGAGGTACTTGAGAAATACTCAATATCTGCAAGAAGATGTTGCTATGATCTATTTCTAAGAAGGCCTGTGATAAGTATTCGGTGATCTCTCATTATCAACTAAACACGTCATATCTGTTGAGCATTCTGTGCTTTTTAACATACATTCCCCTGGGTGTTTAGTTCAAACCATTTCTTAATATATGGTACAGTATCAATGTAGCACGAATATATTATTTAATCCTAGCCTTCTCGGGGGAGTTCACATAAACCGACTCACCACTGAGTAAGTAAGCACCCTCTAAAATTTAAACCATAATAAGCCAATTTGGATTTACGTTTTTTCACCCCTTCGCCAGCATTTAAAATATATATTCATTTCAATGTTTCTTGCAACTTGCAACCCTTCTAAAACCTCAAGGGGTCTCATTTGCATCCCTCGGGGGCGCGCGAGGACCAATGTACTGTGTGATTTAACTTGGCTACATAAAAAACTCATTCACAAGTCTGTTTCTACAATGTATGCATACGCCCTTTATAGAGGAAGGGAAAGGGCGATAAATCACCAAGGATATTAGGGTTAACCATGATTGGTTACTGGCTCTGGTGACACATATTTAATGATGTCCCCACTTTTCCAAGGCTCTTTAAGGTGATCCACTAGTCCTTGAAAAAATTGAAATCGAAATCCCCGCCTCTTTTTGGGAGGGATTTAAAAATACCTGAGAAAATTTTTTGGAAATGTTAGAAAAGGTAAATAAGAGTTGTTTTTAACAAGATTGATTTTGTAAGGGCCGGTAAAAAACATTAACTCTTTTGTTTAATATAATAACATGGAAATTTAAAATCGATTACACGGAACCAATTGACGTAGAGTCGCCATACACCACCGTGGCGGGGCGTTTACTAACAAAACATGTACATGTGGTCTTTATATGGACGGCGTACTTAAAAGTATTTTTAGACACCTGACTGTAATTTTTTCAGACTTACAAAAAATCTTACTTAAAAATCTATTCTTTCCAAAGCCCAAATGCTTTCAACTTGCATTATTTAATTGAAGCATCTATAAAATTTTTAAGCGATAAAATTTACAAACCAAAAACACATCATTATGTATGATTTTGCATTAATGCGCATCTTAATTATAATATCTTAAAATGTAGGTTTAATTCACAGAAGTTCTTTTTGTAGGAGTTCACGAAGTTCTTTCGAATATTTAATACTCTCTTGATTCTAACTTATAATGATTATTGGCTATGAATCTTCCTCTTTAATTTGATTGTATCACAATTCTAACGCGTGCCGATTTTATTTAATTTTCATTTGAAGTGTTCCTGCGTCATCTACGGCTTTGCACCTTTTCGATTTCATTTCATGTCAAGGTGTACAAAAGAGTTATAGATCGCGTGTCACCCACGTGTGTCCGTGCAAGTACGTGTATCGAGCCGATGGGTGTGTGTGTGTGTGTATGGGATGCCATTATCCCATTCATCCTTTCAGCTGAAACACGCGCACATCTCCGCACGTCGGAAGGAGTATGAGGTAGCCACGTATCACAACCCGCTACCAACACAGTCAGAGTCAGATCCATTTATGACAATTGTTGTAGAGGGGCAAGTTGGGCCGAGGAGAGCGCAGAGAGCAGAGAGCAGAGAGCCGAGCATCCCCCGCGGGCTGATTGACTGACTGTCGATTGTTGACTGTGGATTGTTAACTGTATTGCGGGCGCTACTGCACGAGCAGGAGATGAGATAGGTGCATTCATACGACTTCTTTATTCGCACTTTTATCTCTTCACAGTATTTATTAATTAAAAATAATACTTAGTATATTTGCGGCACGAGTGGTCGATTCTTTCAATATCACCCCAGTGAAAGACCACCATCCAGATTCGAAACGTTGTTTGAAATGACTTAAGTCGTACATGGTGACCAGATCCGTGTAGCCAGGTACTTCGCCACCATCCTTTTCCCTTCGCTTCCCCATTACCTTTAACCTCATAACATACCCCAATTGGGGTTGCCATGATTTCACCTGCTCCAGACGGTTTGGAGCAGTAATCAAAAACTACTCAGTATTTATAACTAATTTAAAATTTTGATATGTAAACTTGGCAGGTTTTTAATGTTTGTGTACTAATCCATACATGAATGGAAACAAATGTTCCATTTACACCATTTGGGGCGAGCTCTGTCTTACTTACTCACCTATCATCGTGGAATTCCATCCCATATGAATTTCGTAAACACATTTTTGTATTGGAAATTTAAGGCCCGACTGGGCAAATATTTGGCTTACGACAAACGTCCAGAAGGCATATATACTATGATTAGAATAACACAAATCTAAAGATGGTATTTATATACCAAAACGTTGTATGTTCTTAGCAATGTTGTATGGTATTTATCGATTTGAGAGTAATTAGAGATTGCCGGCAGAGCTGAAATGATTTACTAGTTCTCACGAGGTAGTGAGGAACCTGAAGAAGATGGCGGTAACGGGGGAAAGCAAGGGAAGAAAACGCCGTTAAGTATTTCACCCCATCGAACAATATTTCGACTAAATATATCCCGTGTATTCTCTTTGTTAATTGTTTCCCTCCTACTGCAATAATAATATATTACGTACACATGCCCCGGGACAAACAAAAGTACCACTAAAAATGTCAATAGCCATATTATCCGAAGGGCAATATCATAACATAATATACGCTTAACGAAAGCGATGAAAGTTCTCTCCCATTATGGTTTTGGCAGAGAAAGCAAATATTTATCGTACATTTAATTACTAGGAATATAATAAATAAAGAATCAGAAATATAAAACGGGGAAACATCTGTATTTGCCGGCGCTAGTAAATAATCTGCTACTAAAAGTTACGGCGTAATGATGAAAGGCGGTATTACGTTTATACTGGCCGCATTATATTTTATTCTTAGCCTTTCCTGGAAAACTTCACCACCTCTTTCTACTTCTAACTCCAGTTCTACAATCTCAACATGCGTAATGCGAGATTGTGTGCAATATTATACTTGTTAATAATGAATACTTGGAGCAGGTGGATGAGTTTGTGTATCTGGGAAGTATGTTTACAAGAAATGGAAAGGATAGAGAAATATTGAAAGAAGGGTAATTGCAGTCAACTCCAATAATAGAGAACTAAACGCTGTTGGCGCTAACAAAAACTGTTCACAAGAGCGAAGCTAGCGGTCCACAATGGAATGCTGGTGCCTTACCCCGATATATATAGTAGTGAGGCATGGAACTGGCAGAGGAAGGATGAAAGTAGACAGAATGCTGTAGAAATGAGATCCCTGAGACGTATTTGTGGTAAAACCATGTACGATCTTGTGAGAAATGTGGTGATCCGCAAAGAATGCAAGGCTGATTAAAACTTATTAGCCTTTTCGACTACCACAATACGAGCGTGGGCCTGCATGTAAAAACATATTTAATTAATAAAATAAAAATCGTATTGAGTGGGATTAAGAAAGGGACGCTCAGATGGTTTGGGCGTGTAGTCAATGAATGAAGAAAGGAGTGTAAGGAGAATATATGAAGTAAATGTGAATGGTACAAGAAATCGTGGACGCCCGAGAAAGCTACATACCTACTGCGTGCTTGTTGTGTGAGATTAGGCTTTGATCAATGATGGCATTTTGCGTACCCTATTTTTGTAGATTTTAATTAATAACAAAAAATATTCCCAACCTTTGTAAATGGAAGCAAAATCATTTCATGTTTGGAGCCTCACGTCCAAATAAATTGTTCAAAAATAATATGTCTACTCGAAAAAGCTGTAAAAGAATATACTTTTTTGTTTTTAAATGAAGACAACAGCGATACGCAATTGAAAATCCGAAAACCGAAAAATCAGAAAAGATACGGTCACATCTAGGACTCGAACGTTTGACCAGGATGACTCGAACCCAGGATCATCCCCTTGCCGGGGCGCAAAATTAGTTTAAATTACCCTAAAAGTTCGAGTCAACTGTTTTATTTAAATTTTAATTAGCCTCGAAAAATAATTAAAATAAGACTTATAAATGTTATTTGCATGGAAAAAACCATGTTAATATAATACGACTACTTTTAAAACTTTTTATGAATAATTTTTTATAAAACATATGCAATTTTTGTATTAAAATTTACATTTAACCATTTTACAATAGCTACTCAATTGTTATACAAAATCATCTGGGGAATGAATTTATTTTTCGTTGTAATATTCCTGGTAATTAAATGTCTAAATTTGCTTTATTCGAAGATCTGTTGCACGCTTTTATAGAGCAAAATTTTAAGGCTAGAACTACCATAGGAAATTGTACTTCCAACTTTGAGAAAATAACTATAATAATTTTCTGTTCAAATTTTTTAGGCAGGTACTTTATCACTTAAAAATAATGACACTTAACTTCAAAACAAATGCGAGTTCTGGAGTTCATTATATCAGAGTATAGAAACAACAGAAATTAGTGCAATTTTTAATTAGAATAAGCTAACAATAATAATCTAAACGAAAATATGAAAGAAAACAAGACACAGAATCGACGCTATCCGACATTAGACGGAGATGTCTGGGTTCGAGTCCCAGTTGTGACCATTGTCTTTTTTCTGTGTCTTGTTCTCTTTCATATTTTCGTTTAGATTATTATTGTTAACTTATTCTAATATGATATATTTCACTCATGGGAATAATATAACCTTCGAAAAAGTAATAAAAAGAAAGTTTTTCTTATAAAAATTTAATTTTTAATTTGTCAATGATTTGTTCACGATTTTATGGAGCACAACATTTATAACCAGAATGATGTAGTTTATTTCAATTGAGAGAGACTTAAAGTTTATATTTCCTTCTCTGTAATAATCTAACATTTTTTCTTATTATAAAATTTTTATTTAGTGTTTGAGTTGGTAGCGTCTACAGTAGGTTGTACAGCTCAATGCCCGCAGCATGCTCGTTTGACAAATTATTTAGCAAATCCGTTATATAATTGAATGTGCACGACGCCATTAAACTGAGAAATAATATATCGGGCGGTTAGTTCGGGAGACGCGGGCGCCTACCCTCAAGGGGCTTAGTCAGCGCCAGGACTGGGACCAACTAATTAACAGATTATTTGGCGCGGAAAATTTACTGCAGCCAGCGGCAACAAACTGTAATAGCGGCCGAACACCGAACCCTGAACACACAACATTGTGAACACTAGTGAACATTGAAACATCATGGAATCTCCTCAAACTCCGTGCTTGCTACGAGTACTATCAAATATTTAAAAAAATGTATTAATTACTAGTACGAGTGTATTCACAGTCCTCGCGACTAATGATTCCTGTTCTGAGGCGGACTGTGGGTTGTTGTGTCGGTGTTAATTCACTTTTTTTTTAATTTCCTGACTTTCGTATTTGTAGATTTCCTCGTCCTCATATTATTTTGTTTTTGAGGCCAGTCTCCTGCAACCATTTAACAAACAATACCTCAAATATTTTGTTCGAACATGCTACATTGGAGTAAAGCCACAGCGTTTTTTGTTTTCTATCTGCCACTAACACAAAAACATTGTGGTTCCGAACTAACCATCGACAATACATATGTGTACCTGTATTTTCCGGAGGAGAACGACCTAACTTGAATTCCATTGTATTTATAATTTAATTTGGAAAGCAATATAAAAAAAATTGTTGCATGGAATACATAGTTTTTCTAACCAAAAGGCATATAATTTTTTTGGTTTTATTTCATTATTTTAGTAAGAGTTTGTCCCTGTAGTGTAGAGTGTAGATTTGTTGATCAGTAAGATACTCATTTTTCCTTTGAAATTGAGAAGAGCATTCTTAGAATAGCATATTAATAATATTTGCATTACTTTTAGAAACAAACGGTCAGTAGCTGACTTGTCAAATGCATCGGGTTTCCGCCCAGGTGTTGTGAGTGCAATTATTATGCTGGATAAGTCCACTATTAGGGCACAATCAATCTAAAATCGGTTCCATGCCAACTCAGAACCACCTCAGAAAGGTCATTAAAAGCTAGAAAAAATAATTTTATAATAGCCGGTAACCCTAACCTAACTTAACCCATTTAACCATTTTTTATATGTTTTTATCATCACTCTTAATTACCTTTCTGAGGTGGTTCTGGGTTGGTTTCATTCTGAGTTGGCCGGTCACCCTAAAATCAATCCAACTAGATTAATAAAATTAATAGCATTTATGTTTTTATAAATAAATTTCACTTAGAACCAGATTTATTGCACACATTGACTTGGGTACACAACTACACACCTGTGTAGTGAAGATAGGTACAAATGCTAATCGACAAAAAAAACTATCAATATAAAAAATTGTAAAAAGGCAGAATGTATATTAAAGGTCAAATACAGGACCCTTATCCATGAATTTGTAACTCATACACTATTATTCAATTAATTCCCTAATTAAATAATTAAAAATGGTCGAGTCTATAGCGGGTAAGTATCGCCGATACATTACTGAATGCATTGGGGCTACGGACCCGCATTTAATCTTAACATATATACTTCATTTAAATCAACAATAAATTGTTAGTCAATATGGCAACGCATTTAACAATTTATAAAACTGATTAACAGTGCGATAAAGGATGCATTATCCTAACTATTTATCCCTCGACTTTATCGCGGCCAACTAAAGTTGTAAGTAACATTTTAAATTGTATAAAATGCTCTTGCTTTACGGTTCACTATTGTTATGACATTTTATTTATTATAGCTATGAACAGTATTTTTGAACACATATTAGACAGTGTGATCGAAGATTATATCATTGACCAATAAAATTACGATATTTTAAATTAAAGACGAAAATAAAAATTAGGATAACAATAATAATAACAGTTCTGATCAATTAGCTTCAAAACATATTATTTATTTACACTTGTTAAAGACTTTGACACATACATAAACAGTGCTGTAGGAGGTAAGTATAATTGATAGAAACATACATAAAATTATTATTGAAGAAAGAAAAAATAAAATCGAAAAGGTTTATAATACATATAAGTGTCAATATAATTAAATTTCACACGTTCAGACATAGAACTAACGTTTATTTACACATCCACAGTCAAATAGTTCAATCAATAAATTAGCTCTGCTAGATGAAAAAAACGGGAATAATAAAAATATGATAATTCTTCACCTGGGTGTACATTTTAATTGTAGAGTGCAAAATATGGGAGAAAATCCTTTAAAAAAATGTTGATTTATGAAGCGTGCATTGTTTTACATTTACATGATTTGGAAGCGTATATGGCGCGGTTTACTCCATAAACATAGAAATTGAAAAGACAAATATAATAACGCATTTGACATTTGTCAATTATGGTTCTTCAGATGATAGATGGTTGTTTGTTTATTTAAACGTAAAATGTTTAAAAAATTTGTGTTTAAAAATTCCACCAAATAGTACACCGACACGTGGAGCGACCATTCGACCACATATACGAGAAGAAGAAGTTTTAACACTTTATGTATTTTATATTCCTACCTGCATTCTACAGCCGTGCTAAGAATCTAAAATGTTGCGTGAATTATAAATATTTCAGGAGTTAATAAATATTGAAAAAAACTTAAACGCCAACAAAATGCTTGAAAACCGACAGCTTTAGCTGTGACTAGCACTCATAAATTTGTTTATAATTATTATGTCCTAAAATGTTTATCAGTTGTCAGGCTGTCATGCCACAATGCTGGTGGCTGGTGGCTGGTGGTGGCGTCCCCCGCTCCCCCGCGCCCGGTGCAAAGCAACCCGTCTTATCCGAGGATCATCAAATTCACTCTTTACTAAAAAAACTCTTTTTAGACAAAATACCAAGAAACAAATATAAAATCCGAATACAAAAAAACTGCAGGTAAAAATGTTAGGGGTGAAATAAAAATAATAACGCAGCAGAATTCTACAGAAAAAACGAATAAAATTAAGCAGCTTTTAAATGTGTTTTTCGGTTGATCTAGTTAATGCGAAAAAAAATACACCCAGGTAGGGAAAATAATGGGTGACGCCAAAAAAATGCGTAAAATTCAGAAAAAAATGGTATCCAACCCGGCAGTTGGTGGCGTGCTGTTAAGGCACTACCCTTATTAATGTTTCTGAATAACAAAGATGCATAAAAAACACACCGAAATTTAAACAGAGAATTGCATGATAGGGGAAGGTTTTATTGCGAAATCCAGACAATTCTACCTGCGTGCTTCTTAGTCGGGTTTTGTCGTTCGCGCAATAATGCCAGCAAGGGGTAACGCGAGAACTTCTTAAATTGGGATTTTTTTTAAGAAACTCACATTTCCGGCTGGGTCTACTCCTTTGGACTGAGGTGTATTATTGTTCAGTACCTACGCACGACGCAATCACCGGCGGTACCTACATACCCAACCACTATCAGTATTAGTGTGTTAGATCGACACCACGCCGCGCCACCACTGGAGGGGGGTGCACCGCTCCGAGAACTCGCAACTCGGAGCACCCTTTTATTCCCTAACGGGGTGTCGAGCCGGAACGTACTAGACCAAGAGCTGCGCACTCTCACTAACCCACCACGCAATCGTGCTTACGTCAAAAGTGTTTCGAACTTTAAATAATCACAAAACTACCTACTTTTAATCAAATTAGTGAATTAAGCTAGATATTTATTTTCATCGCTTCGTTTCGTGAAGTTTTTCCTTTAATAAATTTGTTTGAAAAGAATAAAAACAATGGTGATGCTATCATCGTGCAAGATGCGGGGACAGCTGAACCTGAAGCCGCCCCCGGAGAGAAACAACAACCAGATCCTGCTCAGCAAGACAGCCTTCATGCCGCCTTACTCGGCTTATCGTGAGTCCAATTACATAAACATGTAATTTTATCAAAAAAAAATCAACTTTTCCAACTCGAATGCATATTTTTTAAATTTTCTTTTTCATTTCATTTTTCCCATAGAATTTATTATAAATCTGAACTGGCACCACACGTGATACTTTGAAAATCAGTAATTTGGTGATTTTACATATTAAAACTAATCATTACAACTTTCAGTAGGTATCTACCTCAAATTAATTTAAAACGACACATAAGTGAACCTTCACAAAACTGCTCTGTATAAATTAATTGTTTTTCATTATGTTCTAACATGCCAACCACTTTATTATTTTTTTAATAGTACGTAAGTAGATGCAAAGTATATATATTTTTATCCAAATACAGCCTTTATAATATGTATACCTATATAAATAAATACTTATACAATTGTACAGTTTATCCCTAAACTATTTTTTTTTCTTAATCAGTCCTGTAATAATTGTTAAGTTGGTCATAATTGTGTAATACACAAATATTTTATTCAGTTCTTTAGTAATTATGTACTTACACAATTTATCAATATTTGAATCAATTTTTTAAATTTATCTTCTCTTCCAAAAATTGTATTTAAATTAAACTAATTATATTTTTCAATAATAATTAAATTAATAATTTATAGTTTTGTGTTAATCTGTTGTCTTCACTGTTAATTCTTGTTTATTTCAATGAATCCAAGCGGATTAATAGGATTCCACTAATTTATTGAAATAATGGAAATGATCTGTCAAAAATACTATTTGCGCCTTAATCTGATGGAATTGACCCCTCTCTAAGCAGTTGTGGAGCTTATTGTTATTCTAAAGCAATTTGAATAATCCGCCTTAGGAAAGCGATATCATCAAAGTGCAGCTTTAAGCGAGCTTTTGGGTCATATTGTAATTCATAAGTAGCATAATTTAATTAAGAATTTTATAACTGAATCGCCGACACGTCTTTTAACCGCGGGAGAGATACGAATCAATTAAATACTTTTACCATAATTCATAAAATCCTTCATTTAATACGCATTTCAATTAATATCTTTAAATACTCGTATAAAATAAAACGAGCAAAATTAGATGTGGGAATTAACAAATTAAACATTCGAATAGGTAACCTTTTAGTTGGTTGTTTTGTAAGATGAACGTGCGGGTATGAGAGTGCGCTGATTTTAAAATTACATCTAAAACTAAGTACTCTCTTCTCTCGTGTGTGCTGCAGGGAATGGAAACATTATATTTCTCCTGCGGCGAGTTCAATTTACCAGAAATTAATTAATGACATCGGACGCCATTTTTACTCTCCCTCCACCCCTCTCCCTTCCACCATACCATTTCCACCTCGTCTCCCCCTGAACTACCCTACGTACCTGTGATGTGTTTTATGATATTTATTACAATAGTTCTTATTAAAAGTTAATGAGTTTCCTAAACTGCATATATGTTAATTTTTATGTATTCACTAACCCTTCCTAAATTTCATCAATTCCCAATTACAAAGCCCATGTGAACATATTTTTGCTTTGCGACGGGAATCAAACCAGTACTCAATTCGTAAAGGCCTGTGCTACGGATATCGGTCAACTATATTTTATGTTTATTTATATTTTTAACTTTATGAATAAAACCTCGAATTGTAATATTTAATTAAATGAAGACAATAATAGCGAGTCCGAAAATTGGGACTCGAGTCCCAGAGGTGCCAATGATATTTTTTACTGATTTTCTGTCTCCATATTTTCGATTGAGTTTCGCTAAAATTGTATTCATTAAATTAAATATAATTTAAGTACTTTTCGTTGGTAATTTATTTATATGAGTTTTTTTTTTTTTTAACTTCATGCAATCAAATATAAAAAGGCACCTACGTTTTAACATTTTAATTTACACATTGATTATTTCTAATTTTTATTACACTCCTACATAATATTAAATATTTCTTTAAATGTGCTCAATCTAGATAAATTTTCAATTTCACTAGAAATGAAGCTATACATTTGTATATCTTTATACAATATAATCTACCCATTACATAATATTTTACCACAAAGAATATTATTAGAATGCTGTTTAGCACAGTTTTAAATTAATTTTATCGCTTTTGTAAAGTGGTGATAATAAATAAATAATAAGATTATCTTACTTAATATTATAAATGCGAAAGTTTGTATGGATGGTCCTTACTCTTTCACGCAATAAATATCGAATGGAATTTAAAAATTCTTTTACTAATCGAAAGCTACATTATTTGCGAGTAACAACGGCTTTATATATTGGTAAGCTCTGGCGTTATGAATGAGCTGTGGCGTTATGAAATTATGTATCATACGTTTTCTGTCCCTAACAAAATCGAGTTATTGCAAACGTCAAACAAATTGTTACCTTGGAAACAATGTGGTTTTTTTTTAATTTTAGGCTTAAAAAGAGTGCTTTCTTGTTATTAAAAATAGTACTTTTTTGGCGTCGTAGTTAATATCTACATATCTCTAAAAATGTTTATTCTCCGAACAAAAAGCATAACGTTGCTATAAAGCATAGCGTTTGAAGTGGACTGTCATTTTCTTATTTTTTTAGATTACTCTGGATTCAAATATGAATAAAATACTAATAAAGGGAGTAGGTACTATAAATAAATTTCTATTTCTATAATTTAAATATTTTCTAAAATAGAATTTTTATTTGTGAAATTTCATTCTCAAATTTTGAAATTTTCTAACTATAATTATTTTCTATTAGACAAAATAGCAAGAATTATAACAACTATGCCAATAATTATGCCAGTAATTTCCCACTAATACTATGCGAGCGAAGCCGTGGGTAAAAGCTAGTATTAAATAAAAAAATACTTTGAAAAATGATTATTAATTACAGTTTTATTATAATGTTAGGTACCTATACTAGCAAGTTTTCGTGTTCAGCTAATAGCGAGATGGGTTAAATTACTGTTACTGCAACTAATATTATTTTAAAGTAAGTCACAGTAAACGTATTGGTGCCTACCTACATGTATTCACAATGAGCACTCGTATATCTACGTAGGTATACCTCCCGCACTCCTATACGAGTAGTGAGGGAGACCTCTTTATTATATATATTATAATATTATACAGTGTAGTAAGGAGGAAAGCGCCGCGTGGTGGCGACAGTTGGGACTATTAATTGTTGGGAAAACGAAAAAGCGCTCACCGCTGCAGGTTGGAAAAACCTCTCCTACACAAATATTATTTGTGTTCTAATAATCTCCAATTAGTTCACTATATTTTTCCTCTAATTATTATCTAATTACTTTCCACTGCATTTAGAGCAATTAAAAATATGTTAAATGGACAGCGACTCTAAATAGTTTAACTTGTTAATTATTTATTCTTATTATGTTTGATTATATTATTTTATATCCTGTTTATTACATGTGTTTCTTATAATGTCCTCCGCTTGCAAACTGCATCTAAATTTCTCCAATAAACAATAGATAGTCTTAATCTCAAGTGAGGTATGAAGAAATAACAAATATATGTGTTCATTTTAACGCAGCATCACGTTCAACGGTCAAATGCAGTGTAATTGCAGTTTTGTATTAGTGATCGACGAACCGGTGGATTCAGTCTGTTAGCCGTTAAGTTGTTATAATAGTTTATCTAGTCTATAATAATAATAATAATTTGGTTAAGCGCCGTTTTCGTGGAAAATCACCTCAAGGGCGCTGTACAAATAAATATATAAAAGAATGAATATTACTGGCTTTTAATTAAGATTTAAAATTATAACTAGTAACTTACATCTTATAGCTAGTCACTTATGACTAAGAAATATAAATTCTGACCTAAAACTAGTGACTAAATAACATAATCGTACAGATTTACAATTAAAATTAAGATTAGTGCCAGAAGAAGTAGAAATTTTTACTTAATATTACAATTCAAGAACACGGGTGCAAAAATGATCTTAATGGGTTAACTGGATTAAAGGGAAGGTATAGATATCTATAGTTAGTGATAAGATGTGCAATTAAATAAATATGTAAATTTGTACAGCGCCGTTGAGATGATTTTTTTATAAAAACGGTGCTATTCAAATTATCCTTATTATGATTATTAATATAATATTTCCGTTTTTAATAATTGCCTGATGCAATATGCAGGGACAAAGGCGTCACCTATACATGCACTATTATACAGGAGTATGCAGTAATAGCAGCAATGGCGCTGAGCTTTCTTGCGAGAAGTTAGTTATGAGTTATCGTTACATTAACGGCCGCTAAGAAGTTTGCGGGGGCTGACCACCTCTCCCCTTTCCACACCCTGCCATCGCCCAACTCCCCCGACCGGGGAGAACACCGGATACTGTAATATAAGGGGTAAAGGGTGGGAAAAAATTTACAACACAAAAGCTAAATTATTTAGGTGTCAGAAGTTAAAATAACACATAAAATCAAAAGAAAATATGCCCATTAAATTATTCACCTCTCTTTTTGAATCACTTCGATTTGAGAAGCTTTCTCAAAAAATTGAAACCCTGAATAATAAAAATAAAAATTAGAAATGTTTTTTATTCAACTACTGATGGGTGGTACATTGAGTGGACGAGTTGCGAACACGAAAAATTATATGCCTGAATACAGAAAATAGTGAACATAAATTTATTAAGCGAGACTTTTCGCTATTCCCGATAGACTGTCGCATTTATAGAGTTGCATATGCCGTTCCAAGATGGCGCGTCCCCCTACCCACTCCCACCTCCTGCTGGACCACCCCCACCCCCTCACACCAGAGGGTTGCTAGGCGACGGGAACTTGTCTCAATTACCCACCCACTTTTAGTCAGATGCACTTATCGCCATGCACACACACACACTCACAACCACGAGAACTTAATTAACACTCGCGCTGTTTCATATTTCCCTCGGAAATATTTACCTGGACATCTCTTTTACTTGATATACCTACTTATGTCATCATATTGCATAAAATCATTTGAAAGGGTTTGTTTGTGGCAGTTTGAAGCTCACGTTTATTTATTTCTATTTTAATAAGTTACATAGTCATACTTAACTTTCGATTATGAACACCTTACCGAAAGCCTGAAATATCGCAGGCTCTCCCGTCCATCGATCCTCTTAACCTTCTCCCGGCCGCGGCGGGTTAATTTATAATTCTATTAAAGTCGTGTTGTCGATGGCGCGGGCGCGGGCGCGGGCGGTCGTTACCAAGAAAGTAATTGAAATCATATCGGAGCTACTCATAGTTCGTAGCATGCAAAATGCCTGACATTTGTAGTTATAACTACGCTGTGGTTCTCTCCATACATTGTGTATCAAATGTCAGCCTGTAATTGAATAATTGAATATTTCGTGGGAACCATTCATATAGCACCTGTTTATTCCAATTATATTTAACACGAATCAAATTGGAATTATGAATTAATGCTGCTACCGTATCGACATTTGACTAGTCATAAATAATCATTGATAAATCACTTGCTTCTTTAATTAACGCCCTTTTCAGGGGCTTTTACATCATGAATCATACAATGAAATCATACAGTATTTGTTATACATAACTGAACTGCGTAAGTAACAATTTTTTAAATTCGTTTAGAGATGTCCATTAACTCGATATAGTTATTTCTCTCTATTGGTATTCTGGGCGAAGGGGAATAAATATGAGGGTTAGTACCAGATTTTCATACTAATCGACCAAAAATGTATCACCGTTAATGAATAGGTTAACCATACAAATAATAAGTAAATGAACGGGCTACTAAAGAATATCCACTGTATCTGAATCAGTAAAATCACACGTAACGTATCTTCACTCTATTGATAATTCATGTACTTAAGCGTCTGTTAAACACAAACAAGTATTTAAAACGTAAAAAATAGCTTGTCTGATATGATAAAGCAGTTAATTTTTAATCAAATGTAATAAATTTGACGGCAGGCGTAGTCCAGCGGTAAGGCTCTTGACTCTCACTCCGAAGGTCGCGGGATCGAATCCCGGCGTGGCAAATAAATTTTATTTGATTAATTTGTGTTATTTCACAAGTTATTCATTTAAAATAATATATAGTGTATTTACGGCACATGAGGTGATTTCGCCCTTGAAGTGATTTTTCACAAAAACGGCGCTCTACAAATTGTCCAATTATTATTATTGCAGAGTAGAAGATACTCTCAATATCGCTCTGGTGTAAGATTACCATTCAGAATTGGATTTATTCGTGTTTGGCGACCAGATCTGAATATCCAGATACTTCCCCGCCTTCCTCTTCCCTAACTTCTTCCCCTCCCCAGTACTTTCAGCCTCACAACATACCCCAATTAGGGATGCCATAGTCTCACTGGCTCCATATGGGAGTAGTTGGGACTCTTGTGCGGTAGTCATGTAAAAAAAATTGATCTTAAATAATGCTTCTTCATTACGCATGCATATTTCACTATAACCGGCTCACCGACAGCCGAAAATATTATATTTAATTAGTATGTTTAATAGTTGAATCATAATAACAGGGTGGCCACAGGACCTGGAAAACCTGGAAAACCTGGAATTATCAGGGAATTTTACCGAACCTGGAATTATCAGGGAAATGTCAGGGAATTTCAAAAAAATTTTATAATATCCGGGAATTTCAAAAATAAAACTAAAGTCGTTATTTTGCAATTTGTGAAACCCCAAAGTTGTGTTTTATTACTTTTACTTGCGACGCACAGTGGGCGGAATGAAGAAAAAACACGAATTAATTCCTTGCTGACTAAATATTAATGCAATTTTTATTTTTTGATCTTATTAATGAATTATAACTATTTTGGAGTAAAAATTATTAATTTACTCTTCTGTAGAAATTTCATTGTGAAAATATACAAATATCTAGGCAAATAAAACATATTAATTTTAAATTTTACATATTATATTTCACATATATAAACAATTAAAGACGGGCAATAATTAGGTACACACATATTTTAATTTCCAAAGGTGTTTGCGTTGTCGTTGGAGTCTAAATCATCACACAAATTTCCAGAACCATTGAACGAATTTTTAGTAGACTTAAAACTTCAGTAGGTAATTAGGACCTTTTTTTTGGAAGTGGTCGCAAAATGCAAATTCATTCCTTATTATCTCGGGAGTTTCTTTTTTAAATTGTAATCTTATTGGTCTGAAGTTCCTTGTAGGTGAAGACCGTAGGTTTAGCTATATAATAGTCTTGCTTCTTGAGTTTCCTTCGCTCTAGAGCTGAAGTGGCACCTACGACGTTGTAGGGAGATTCGAGTCATCATGATATTCTCCATCACTATACCTTTGCTTGAAGTGACTGTGACTACCATAACCATCTCAGCCCCATTTATACATTTGTGAAATCTCATTTCTGCTGCTAACTGGAGTTCATCAAGAGTGCGAGACTCTAACATATCATGCACTTTTTTCTTCCTTGATCTAGAACCACTTTCTTGAAATACTTCTATTGGTCTACCCAAAGATTTGGAGACAACTGTCATTTCTGACAACAACTCTAAATTATGTTTTTCAAACCTCACAATAATAACTGCGGCTTTTTCTCCATTTCTTCACCGATTGCAGTGAAAAATATTGTTTCATGTGATATTTTTTTAGTATCTCTTCTAATGTTAATGTTTTTTTGTGTATTTGTCTATTTTTGTCTGGTCTTTTCATTTATTCACAAATTTTCTTCAGGCGAAATATCATAAATTTGTAACAAGTGTATTTTGTTTTTAATGGATTATTGGGATGCAAAGAAATAATAAATGCTATAGATGACGGAATTCCCTTTATTATTTATCTAACGAACGATATCCCCTTATATCAAATTAAACATATCAGGGAAAAATGTAGAAACTGCCCTGGAAAACCTGGAATTATCAGGGAATTTTGAAATCCGTTTTTTGTGGCCACCCTGAATAAAATGAGCAATAAAATGGCGTTATAAAACCATAAACTGCTTACTATTACGGACATAATATAAAGGATTTTCATGATAGATAGTTTAGTTTTTAACGTAATAGATAGTTTAATGATTTTCTTAAACTTTTTTTCCTGCTAGAATGGTGTAAGTGTTTGTTTTAGTCGCGTGTTCGTGTTTTGGCGGTGGCGGAGTCGGTTAATGTGGGTTTATGCCCCATGACGTCATGCCCACTCCATATCAGCCATAAAGCTGAATGTCTGGGATGCAAAGTGGTACTGAATATTTAATAACACATCCCAAGGAATCTCTCCACATTTAGATCAACGAATGGGCGTTGGGCAGTGGGCAGTGGGCAGTGGGCAGTAGAGACTGTAGGCAGTAGCGATGAACTGTGAGCAGTTGGGTGTCGGTGTTCGCGGTGCTTCCAAACGCGGGAGACCCTCATTCGAACGCAAATGGCAAACCATTTATTACTGCGTTTTTTCAATAAATTATACATCCAAATACCATCTAACGTGTGTCAAAATTGATGTTTTCACTTGATCGTATTCCCAAACAAAGCTATAATTCCAATCGCGTTGGACATTACGGTAAGTTGTCTCTGGTGATAACACGGAAACTAAGCTTGTGGAAAAATTTAAAATTCTTTTTCAATCTCAAAATTTTAATGATAAATTAAAAATTTCATTGGGAGCCTAATTTACTTTGAAAGTTTGCGGGAGCACATAGCACATACATATTACAATGTTACATGACTCTTTTTCATTTCTGCCTTGTCTTTGCTAGTTCTGGGGATTATCACTAAATGTGTTCAAAATCTTGCTTTTACATTCGCACAATAGGTTAGGGAAGGTTAAGTTGGTTCTTTGTAAAGGAATATGGAAAGTTTAGGGGTTTCATAGTATTGTAATTTAGCGGGTATGGGTACCGCCGCCCGGGAACCATTTATCGGACAACCAACACATCTGCCACAGGTCACTCCAAGTTGTGCGCACGTTTGGTTTGGTGACTTAGCAGGGGGGCCCGGCTTCATGGAGTGAGGTTTGTTCGGATTTTGGCAACGGATACGTTTGCCCACCAACTGCGTGGCTGGCCGGATCAGGAGATACTTGTTGAGAGAGAATTTTTTGACCTCTCCAGCAGGACTCTCTCGGAACATTGCCTTGCACCAGGTACGTACGATTCGTACGTCCGTCATTCCTGGGACACACTGAACCCCGCATTATTATCCATCCCATACCTTTTTCCTTCCCAGAACTTCCTTTCCTTCCTTTTCTAAAAAGACCCTGAACACAGCATCCCCAAAGATGACATAGGCCCTGAGGGGGAATTATTTTCCTCTGGGCCACCCGTGTTGATCTTCTGTTAAAAAAAATAAACGATGGCGATTGGGATTGTTTTTGATTATGGCCAAAGGGGAAGATTCTACATTGTAATTTATAATTTTTAAAAGAAATTGGATTTCATTTTTATGACGTTCATTTATTGTTTCTAATTTTAATTATTCTAAGCTCCTTACTTCCATTATGTTTTTGGTTTAAAAATTATAATGCAAATGTTCTCAGTTTGTGGTGAAAAGATTGTGGGTACTTCGTAAACGCGTTACCATTCGTCCAGCACGGTGGTCATTCCTTAGGCATTTTCTCTTCGACGCTCGGATCTTCAATATGAAGATAAAGTTACCTCGTGGTTTGGCTTACGGCGGCCAGTGGCGTGTGTGTTCTGGGGAAAACTGGGCAGGGTATGAGACTGCATGTGTCCCCAGCAGGATTAGGGTCCGCCGGGGCTGACCAGTGTTTTAGGGCCGTATTACTTTAAACGGCTCCCCCGGGGGTCACTTCTCAACACACCGCTATTATTTTTCAACCCCAACCACCCGAATTGTAAAGTACTAAAACAGGACTATCTCCATATAGACAGTTCGACGGGGAAAATATCCCCATCAAAAAGCAGACAAAATAAAACCTACTGGATAAAAAGCGATAGTTGTAAGTTGTAAATAGCATTTATTATTAGGTATATTCCATCAGAAACATATATTAAATGTTTAACATTGGTTTCAACAAAAAACTTATAAAACAATATAAGTTTGTTTTTATAAATAAAAGTAAATAAATAAAGTAAAATATTTTACATAGAAAACGCCTGCAGCTACGTTAGAAAGATAAAAACGCGCTGACCTTTATTGAAGTCATTTATTAAAATAAGTATAATAATATAAAGTGTAGGCATATATTTAAGTAAGTTCTGAAAATATTTGCTTCGGGATAATTGCTTTTCAAAAACAAATAATTTCAAATTTAGGGACATTAGAATTTTAGCATTCGAATTTGTCTATAACCGTCAATAATAACCCTTTATAATCAAGAAAACTGACAAAAATTTAAACAAATGAAATACACATTTCATGTGAAGCAGATACTTTGTGATGTGACATCATAATTTAAAATAAACAAAAATTCTAATAAGTGATTAATTAATTCATTAATTAAAATAAAATATTTTCCGGATATAAGTAGGTACCTACTTTATAGCTTGTTTGAATTATTCTTCATACAATCAGTTACAATTTTTAAAATGTCACTTAAGCAAATTGGAGTTAATTGAACGTGACTAATTTGACGCAGGAATAACGCACGTCACAGACAACAGCAATCAGTATGTTTGAATGCCATTTTTCTTCTTATAATATCGGTTAATATAATTGCTTGCTGATTATGGATAAAGGTGTAAGAAATGAAAACATCTCTCCCGATCTTCCTCCGGTTCCCAAACTGGTCTCATTTCATCATGGCGGTTTACTGCGGAGAAAATTGACCCTTTACATTTCTGATGGTTGTAAACGGTTCTGGAAAATATTACCTATCCACAGAAAAATAATAATAATGAAATAATAAGTTCATTGCAAGGATTCGCCAATACAGAAATGTCCTATCTAACTTAAAGTCAAGTTTAACCTCAACTAATAGAGAACGATATATTTTAAAATCTAAATAATTACCAACTAGGTATTTAGAATGTATTTAAATCGAATGAAGTGGGAGGAGAGCAGACATCGTCTAGTGAGGGGGGTTATATGTTTGTATACGATAATATTATGTATATCAATAAACGCCCGGGTCGCCGGCATAAGTAAAAAAATAAAACTTTCCACGAATCACTTATATTCCGCTTCGGCAAACTAATTTGACAATCAATACAAACCAATTATCAAGAAAAAAACAAAAATTGGAAAATTTTTAGTTTATAGGCACAGATAAAAAAATGAGTTCCACTGAGAACTGTATTTTCTTTTTAATGTGTACATAATTTTGTGTATAGGTATCCTTGAAAATTGTTTCTTGGATAGTTGGAAGAAATAAAGAATAAATAATTAAAATAATGTGTAATAGTTACTTTAAATTCCCGCACGGGAGAATTTTTATTTCTACTGCTTATAGTATATTACTGTGCACATTTCGCAAAATTGTATAAGATACATTATACCCACACGTGAATCGACTTTTTGTAATATGTAAAAAATATCATTTTCTTATAGTTTGGTCAGCCCTGCATGGGCCAGGGATGCTTTTACGACTCCTGGGGCCCATCTCGGTGACAGGTGATGGCCTTCTTACGACCGCGACCCAAACTAGCCTCCTGCTGGACACCCCTGCATTATTTAATATTCAATACACTGTCCATATAATATGGTGCTTATAGTCCGATCTGCAAAACACAGCCGCTGGGAAAACTGCAAGGGAAATTAAAGACACCGCACCAAAATAACCCGAAAATGCATTACTTTTATTAAAAATTCGTTTTGATAAACCATCGCTTTCCATATTGACACTGGAAAGGATAAATGGCTAAAGCTCTTTGCAGCTGGAAAGGAAAAGTGGCTTAAGTGACATATAGCTATATAGTGCTTAAGCCATTTTTCCCTTCCATGGCGCTTTAGTCATTTATCCTTTCCAGTGTCGATGTATTGCCGGTTGACTGAAAGTTTTTATTTTGCATTTTTGGGATCACTTGATACCGATACACAGATAAAAACCCTTACCTGATGATACGAACTATACAACTGTATAATATAATAACCGACACAACTGTTAGTTGAGTCGGTATTTAAATAGGAAAATGTGTGTAAACGCTAAGTTTATTAAAAAAAATACTTTGAAAGCTGTACGAAATATCAAAATAATAACAAGCAAGTGGAGACTTCAATTCTGCCTGGTTGTTTATTTGAATTTAGTTATTTAATCATGTATTTTTTTACTTGATTTTTACAGATGTTCTCACTCACATGATCCAGTTATCAAGTTATAAAAACTCAGTTAATACGCAAATGGCTTAACAATAACATAAACCTAATCAGACAAATTATACATTTGTAAATCTTGAAATTGTTTCTAAATACAGATTTAATATAATAACAAAACAATTCAAAATTGAAAAAATCGGAGTGTGCAATTCACACGCGGAAGAAGTGAAACCTTCAGAAAACTAAAGTAGGCAAGGGTGGGGAGGCTACGAAGCACCGCACAAAGAGGAGACTGATTATACTATCTCATTCTCTCACAGGCTAAATCCTACAGATGTATGTGTTTGTCTATTTTTTGTGCTGCTATTTTTCACAAAGAGTTTTAAATCACAGCGGTGCTAAAGAATTTTTCACTTCAATTATAAAAATACATAAAAGTTCACTCAAATCACAAAAAATACAAAAAGAGGCAAGACACAATTTACTCCTAGATTAAAATTTTACGCGGTACTCGCCCGCATACTAGCACGGGAGTTCAAAAATTGAGCTTAACCTGCACACAGGCGCCACATGCACAGAATTCCTGCAAAAAATCTTACAGAATGATTAAATAAATAGGTACTACTTCATGAAATCACTTAATGTGCCATGATGTATGTCCTTGACTAATAAAGTGTTGTTTTTTGTTGCAGATTTACCTCCTAGTAGAATGGTGAAGTCACCCTCCCCTCCACCCTCGAATGGTGAGTTAAATCTTTATGTTTTTCAAACCTTCTTGTGTTCGACAAGTCGGCAGCTTGCCGACTTCTGTATTTATTCCATACTAAAATATAGTTTCCTTCGAGGCCCATAATCATTCCTTCCTCTTATTAAAAAGACCCGCGGTGCGGCGTCCCCAATTGTGACATTGACAAGCACTGATTAGAGTTAATATAAAAATATTCATCTACCTAATCATGTCGGTGGTATGATCAGTGAAATTGATAATATATTTTAGTGATGCAACAGAACTCTGCTTCCGCTTCCGCTTCTGCAGAAGTTCCGCAAGTTTTTTCACTTCCGTTTCCGTTTCTGGTTCCGCAAACATAATAACAGAACTCTAAACGAAGAATATATAAGGTTTATTATATGAAGAACACCAAAACAGACTCGAAGGTGTAAAAGCAGCCAAATTACTTTATATTAAATATAAAGTAATTTGCTGTCCCGTGCTGAGGCCCCCATTTTATAATATAAGAATTTATACATAATATGTCACCCCAAGTGGTTCGCTACGCTTGATGACTTAGCAGGGGTGCTCGGGTCCATGGAGTGAGGTTTTTCCAGGTCTTGGCGGCGGATGCGTCTAACCCACCTGCTGCGTAACGGGCCGGATCGAGAGAAACTGGTTGGGAGAGGCCTTTTGACCTTTCAAGCCGGACTCTCTCGACCCATCGCCTTGCACCGCAGTTGGAGGGATGGATTCATACATTCATCACTCCTACAAAAACTAACCCCCAAATTCATACCCACCCCTCATACTTTTTTCCTTCCCAAAACTTCCTATCCTTCCCTTCCTTAAAAATACTCTCCACACAGCACTACCAAAAGATGAGATAGGCCCTGAGAGAATTTATTTTCCTTAGGGCCTCCTGTGTGGAGTTATTGTGAAAATAAAATATAATTAATATAAATCTTCTAATCATTCTAAACACAGCATTTTCCACATGGCCTCTTAAGTAAAATATTAAATATCACAGTGGGTGTGAGGACAAAATAATAATGGTTCTAAAATATTTTACCCAAAAGAGGGTTTTTAAAAAAATAAATTAATTCGCATTATTAAAGATAGAAACACCTGGCTAAATGCTCGTGTACCTGCATGTATGGAGAATAACCGTCTGTGATTCTTCCTACCCTCGATATGAAATCCCGGAGAACGGAGAGAATATTTTAGCATCCACTCAATATTATGAATGGCACGTAACAAACGACTGCGGATCGCCAGTGGCTCTGTAGCAATCCGACACAATCCCCGTTATATTTAAATTCATTTTTTATTTTATATTTGTATGCAAAGAGCGCTCCCTGGGTCCCTACCCCTCCAACAGTCTAACAGTCCTGCCGCCCACAGAGTCCGCCACAACCAACTTCCTCTATCTTTAATTTCTCATGTTAAACTTTTCAGTCAAATTAATTGATTTGATCATAAAATGATCAGGATTTACAAAACAATAGTAGGTAGTAGTTTAGCCAGAGAATTTCGACAAGTTAATTTATTTAATCGGTTTACATTGAACGGTTACGGTACCATGACGGCAAAAAAGGCAATAAACATATCGCTACAATGCTAGCTCTTTCAAAAGGTGAGATACACAATTTACGTAGGTCTGTTTCCTCCAAAGGAAAAAATTATCATTTTCTTACATCTCTCTCACACACCGCACCGTCTCCATAGACCCCTAAAATGCTACTAGCCGTGATGATAATTTTGAAGGTATGGAACATAGTTACAAGGATAATATTGAAATGTAAGTGAATTCCAAAAATTAAAAAAAGTATCAAATGTCAATCTTTTGTTCTTAAACAATTTCCTAATGCTGCAGTTCTTTCTAACACACTAAATAACAACAGTATAAAATGAGACAAACGGTGAAGTAATGTCTGCACCCCTCCAAAGGAAACATACAATCACTGTCATACATCTCCCTCACACACATAAAGAAAATGAAAGAAAAAGTTGTAATTTGGAGGAAAGAATCACACGTATTTTATGTGTCTCATTTTTTACTCACTATTTAATGTGTAAGAAAGAGCTGCAGCATTATAGCTATAAGGAACCTAGGTTTATTCTTTTTTTGATGGTCACGGTACCGTAACCGTGAATCGTCACTGTAATTATAAAAGCGCTCATTGGATGTGATTTGAGATTTTCACGACTATCATGATTTATTTTCGGGTATCTGCCGTGTTGTTTTCATTATTGCAAAAATTATTTATTTGTGGTGGGAGAGAAGTCTTAAGTTTAATCTTTTTTTTGTTTATTTGGACGAGTTTAACATATTTAAGAAAAAAGATAATTATTTGTAGATATGTTTGATTGAATATTAATTAAAATGTCCTTATTTGGTGAAAATCTAATTGGTTTAATCAGGGGATTACTTTTCAATAGTAATTCTTACTGCTTCTAGTACAGTACCTTTAAAAGTTTTAAAGGTTTATTTCATAATTATGCTTTATAATAATTTTAAAAATGCATTAACATGGGCAGATTTTAAAATAAATAAAATTTAATTAAATTCCGTGGTGCACAAAGATCATTTTGTGTTCTCCTAAATATTTCAACATGCATTCAAATTATTTTTTTTAAGTTTCAATAAATTTTTCACGGCATCAGAAAGTTTCAGATCTCGCTATGCATTGGTCATCTTCAGAGAAACATTTTTATTGAGTCGATTTGGCATTCAAAGCACAAGCCGTTATTCAAATTCTCAGAAAATATGAAAATCTCGAGTGGACCGTGGCGCTGGATTTAGAGTTAGGGGCTTTACACTACTGCCGCTATCTGCGAGTATTATTGACTATTGCTTCTGCCTTCTCACGTCTGACAAGTTACTTCTCACATGGAAGATTCCTTACTACACATGAAATAATTAAAATTTTAATCAATAATTATGCCGATAAATTTAACACTGTTTGAAAACTATTATTAATCTACTTTATTTACTCTATAATTGTTGGTATTGGATAAACTAGACCATGATTGCCCGTAGCTAGTGATTGCCCACTTTCACATTGATTGTCTTGAAGTATAAATATTTAAATTTTTCATTTAGTTCAATGTGAATCGACAAACTACCATAACGGCAGAAGCAACCACGTCCTTGAAAAGTGTAATCAGATTTTGTGAAGCACGTCGAAGTTTTTTAAATGTACTATCATGGGAGATCGATACCTAAGGATTGATAGGGTAACTTTCAGTTACTTCTCATCGTTCTCTGGGATAACTGCAAATCGTTAACGTACAAACAAAAGTTGACGTCGAATATATTAAGAACACTCAGTCATTGTTGACTGTTACTTATTCGTTAGCGATCTGCAATCATGCTGGGGAACGATGAGAAGTTACCAAAAGTTATCTTATCAATCCTTATTGGTCGCCCATACTAGGATCCCTGGTATTGTTTTACTTTCTAAATGTTTTACGTACTATTTTGGATAATAAAAGAAAATAAATCAGTTTGTACTATATTCAGATTGTTCAGATTCGGATTTTTATCGAATCTCTGAAGGGGAGGATCACAGTCAATCAACAAAAAACAAATGGATGTAGGTACATTTAGTTATAATTTTTTTGTTCACTTAAATAAAGTGTCTTTATTTATATATGTTACGCAACTATTTATAGTTTTGTATAATGGTGGGTAAGACAAAACCTACACCCATTCATAGTCGAAATTCCCCCGGGCAATCATTACCTATTTTACCCCAACATTCTATAAAATTGAAAAGCTTGTAGTGCTGTCGAATATATTAATAGTGCTCTAAGTAGTTCAATACCGCAGAGTAGGAGTAAGGTCACTGTTTTGGGATCGGGTCCATTTCTGGCCTCGTCATGTTGATCTGTACGTGGGAACTGCAACAGGGGGAGTGGTTGGAGGTAGCTGGGGTGGTCTGGGGGGTGGGAAGGAGGTGGGGTGGGTAACAATATCCTTCTCCGGTCAGCCGTTTCTCATCACTATTCCTGACGCATACTTCGCTGCTTAAAGCAACGTCCCCAAAATACCCCCCTCCCTCTACACAACCAAATAATTTAAGCCAATATGCGAAACGGTTCCAACTATTTACTCCGCTTTTAAACTACAAAGATCAAAGTTTTATTATGAAGTGGCTCATTTGTGTGAGTACTTACGCATATTTGAAACCGAGTTATTCCCTGCATTATAAGGGAACAAGTATCTGTTAGAATTAGCATTTTGGTGGTTGTAGAGTCCTGCAGTCCTCCCCTTTTACCGCCGCTACCCTTTCGAATATTATTTACAGCCTTGAATCGCCTCACTGACCAACGTTTTTATAACGCCTATATCATCATCATTGCATCTATTTATTACACTAAAATCGATACATCTCACTACCGTGCCAAATAACACATTATACTTAGAAAGCTACCTAATCTGTAGTGTTGATAGAAATAACGTTTTTATTACTCTTTTATCCGGTGTTTTAATCATATTATACTGAGTGTTATTTTGAAATTTACTTAAATATATTATAGTATTTCTCTCCGTAGTATACGTTATAATGATTGTTCATTATTTTAGTAATAATGCATTTAACAGTGAATGTAAAAGAGTTATTATTACTGATTTTTTGTAATACATTTCGCCATATAACCGGATGCAATTATTGTCGTTTTTTGTCTAATAAACATTTTCGTGTTCCAACTAAGTACGAGTGTCAGCCACGTATATCTATGTTAACGTTTTTATGACCAAAAGTTTTCAGGAATGTTTCCTTCAGTATTTTTATATAGTTAAGCGAAAACCTTATTCAAAAAGCAGTCACAATTTTTATTTGTTCCTATTTGCGAGCTTATTTAAGTCATCTTTTTACCCAGCCATTATAGTTTGGAGCAAGAATTTAGTTTGACCGAAAATATTATAAAATACGGCTAGCTGTATCAATCAGGGTGGTTTGACAGTAAGGAAATGCGAAATATGTATTATTATTCACACCACGTCACTTGGTTCGGACCTCGGCTCGTACTCACCGAGCGGAAACTTTGTGAAGGGAAACCAAAAGTTTTTTCATAACCAAAATAACCCCGCGTATCAGAATAACAACTACCAATGTTTACCATTTTAAAAAGCGTTGCAAAGTCAGTTCAACTAAAAAAAAAATTATAAATAAATGCATTCGAGTTTACGATTCGTGGCACATCATTTTGGTCTTTATTTATTTGGTAGTAGATGAAAGCAAGTACTAAACGCTAATGGTTGTGTAGGTGCGCCCATAGGTTGCTCCAAGACTAGAAATCCTCCACTAGTAATACTCGCAGCTTCTCGATGGTGATGTGATCTGATGATATTATGATGGTGTGGTTATGTACTGGTGTAATGATGTGATGGTGTGGTGATGTATGGGTGATTAACGAGGATGCTCCCAAATAACTGTTATTTTTGTTTCACCGTCTGTGGGAAAGTCATTAGCACGCCTTGTGTGTGGAATGACATAACAATATTTTTTCGACAATAATTCATCTTTAGGTCTCTCCCACTTTTTGTAGATATTTATCGCTAGGTACTTGGCGCTCACTTACCTATTAATAGGTACACACCAGGAATGGATATATTAGCCGATGACTAGAGGATCGTCGGAGAATTAATGTAATGTCATAATGGTGCAATATGATCAGTAATGATCATATTGCACCATTCTATTCTACAACGAATAATCAAATTAATTACCTACAATACAATTCATCTTATTAACGATGCTCATCTTTGTTTAACATTCGCATGAAGTAGATCGAAATGGAACCACGTTATAAAGCTATCTACACGAGTGTATCACAAATATTTTTTTGTTGTTTTGGTGCAACACTTAGATAAATACATCACAATAATACTGTAATAAAATCAACCCTAGTTTTAATCGAATAAAATGTCACAAGACACGCGCGGATAGGAGCGCTCATTGTAGCCGATCCAACCCTTTCACTCCGCCTAAATATTCATACAATAAGGCAGGTAAATGAGGCCACGCGCCACAGCTTACTATTGTGACTTTTAGCAGGGGTTTTTTATTATTATAATTCAGGTACCTACTTGCTTAGGCATATCAAAACCCCCTTCGTTAAATCTCGCCCGGGATCACTCGCACCTCATCTTGAACACACGCGGAATGAAGGGGATATGAAAGGTGAATAGTGAAATTTGAAAGGGTTGCGTAATAGATTTAGATTTGACATAGTATAATGAGGGTTATTTAAATAAAGGGGTGCGGGGATATTTGAATGAGGTTTGTGCGCCCATTTGTAAGGTGTGTATCAACCAGTCATTTGGTTACAATCATTTGTTTGTGAACCGCGGCTCTATTAACCGCGCAGGTAGTGCGAGTACCTACCTACAACACTACTTGTAACTTGCAAGGGGAAGTTTTAGATTCAATTTGTCGCTTTTTTACACGGGGAACTGATTTGAATAGATTAAATTACATGTGGTGGGGTGAAATGTGAAGTGGGCAGGTTCATAATGGAGACAAATTATTTATATAAAATTTTATTATTGTTCGGCTAATTGAAAACGTACATTTTGGGTAATGTAAGTTTGTAAACTTTGGATAATTAATAACGGTTTGTAAATTAGGTACCTTGATAATTATGGAAAAGTGTTATTCCCGGAATTTAAGTGTTAATTTCCGGAAAAACACACTCAGGACCTATTTCATCTTCGGAGATGCTGTGTGGAGTGTCTTTTAGGGAAAAAAGGAGAGGAAATTCTGGGAAGGAAAAAGATATTAAAGGTGGGTAGGAATCTGGGGGTCAATTTGTCCAAAAGTGACAGACGCATTAATCATCCCTCCCACTGCGATGCAAGGCGATGGGTCGAGAGTGCCCGGCTGCAGAGGTCTAGGTTAGGTCTCCCTCAAGCAGTCTCGCCCGATCTGGCCCGCCACGCAGTAGGTGGGCAAACCTCACCCCAAGAACCCGGCCACCCCTGCTAAGTCACCAAACGTAGCGAACCACTTGGGATGACCTATGGCAAGGGTGTTGGTTATCCAATAAATGGTTCCCGGGACGGCGGTATCCACAGATAATATAAACAAAGGGAGATATGCTATGGGCAGTTTAAACCTTGTGAAACTGTAATTCCTCGTGTCGCCGATATTATTAACCAATACTATTACACACCTTCGCTTACGCTAAAGTATACGCCCCTATTCGAACTCACACTTAAAACTTGTCATTTTCGTTGGCACTAATACTTAGAAAAGATTTCTATGCGTACACGTTCCAAACGCATTCGCAATTAGCAATACATAGAAATGATGACGAATAAGGCTTACAAGAATACAAATCGACAGAGATCGACATTTTAGTTAAAAAATGGTTCCAGTTAAAATTTTGATGAAAAATTCTTATTCTCAGAACCGATAAATCGAAACAAGTGTGATCTGGACTCTGGGCACGTTTAACGTGTCCCATTTGTGACAAATCCAAATCAATTGTTTCTAATCTATAATTAGATAACTGAATTTTAACAGTTTTTGGTTTTGTTCAATAACTTTAATCACAATAACACTCACAGTGTGTTTTTGTTGTTGTAAAAATCCATAAAACGAAACTCTCATTTTTTACTCATTTTAATTTATTTTGTATTTGAGTACTTCACAAGAGTCCCATCTGCTCCCAACCATCTGAAACCAGTGAGACTAGGGCATCCGCAATTGGGGTATTTTATGAGGTTTCAGATGGTGAGGAGTGGAAGAAGTCGAGGAAAATGAAAGTGGGGAAGTACCCGGTTATTTAGATCTGGTCGCTAAACACGGCTAATAAATTTAAAGCAACCTTTCTGTTCTGAATGGTGGTCTTTAACCAGGGTTATACTGAAAGTATTTACAATTCTGTTTCACAATTAATAATTTTACAATAATAATGACAAGTATTTTGGGCAACGTTGGGTGCTCTACCCGTGTTAGGGCCTTTATTTTGCGATTTCATATTTTGTTTCATAATCTATTTATTACCCGTGTTTTACAGGCAGTTTTTTAAAATAATATGTAAACAGTTATTTTCCTCCTCTTTTGAATGTCAAATGTGCTAGTTTTCATCAATCTCGAACATATGTAAATAAAAAACCCACCTTGGTATAATTAACAAAAATATATAGAAATATGTATGTACAAGAGGTATTTCATTTAGCAAACAAACATTTAAAAAATATATACATATTATTGACCGGTAAAGTGGAGATATTTGTATTTGGAGATACTTGTCGCTTCGATAATTTTGGTGTTACGTTTTTAACTAAGTAATGTAAACGGATATCAATGTATTTTTCCAAAACGGCTTTAGTGAGTTGAACTGAATGATTATTCATTGGTGATTGGTCATATTGATGAAAATAAATATTTTCAAATACTTTGATTCCAACGAAATGTCGTAAGGCTTTGGTTACTAGTTCCTGTTTAATATTATTTTTTGATTTAATTTTCAGTTTATTTTTATCTACAATAGCGTTCTTTATTATCACTTCCATTGTTTTGCAAATGTTTATAACATCAATTGAAGGGAAAAAAAGGCCAGGTTGCTGGTTTAAAATCGTTTTGGCCAAAGTGAGACAAGCAAATGATGCTATGGCGAGTCGGAAACCAGTTTCCCTTTCTCCCCGTTGCGTCAATCCATTTTTCTTTAATTGTTCCGTCCTTCGGAAATCTGAAATAATTAAAATACTATAAGTTACTGCATTTAAAAACGGATATAAATTATAAGATACCTAAGATAAATAAATTATCACGCTTTTTTGTTATGCTTCTCCCCATCCCGCGAACCCCCCCCCCTCTCATCACTCCCTCACCACCGCCAACCCCCTCCTTCGTTTCCCTTCTCCACCCACATAATCCTCCCCCTATCAGATCCCTCGTCCCGGATGCTCTTCCCCTTCTCCTTCCCTTCCTGAGGCTAAACTATATGAAACACGCACATTTCTCAAACTGATCATGCGCCAAAAAATTTATGAATTTTATAACGCCAAAGCTTACCGTTATATATATTGAAACCTTCACAGGCGTGCCCACACGAAAACGCCAGAGTTTCATCCCAGTCGGATGAATGGTATAGGAAATAATTTTATAATGCTAGAGCCCACGATTATACTCGTATATAGAAACCTCCATGGGCTCCGGCACTAAAAATCACCAAAGTTCCATTGAAAATCGAATAAATGGTACACGAACGCATGCGGAACAAAGAAAGATTAATTTTTATAAATAATGATTTTAAAAGAAAAGCACTGTATTTGTTTTTACCACCAATCAGCATCTACGACAATAATTATCTACAAAAATAATATGTTTATACATATTTATATTTTTTTTTATAAAGCCCTACTAATATTACGAAATATCGATGGTCGGTATTTAAAAGAATTCGCGTCCCCATCACTAGCATCGTAATGGCGGCGATGTTTGTTTTAACGGGGCCTTATGTCAATAAAAACTTCGAATAATCATTAAAAATTGATAACGTACTCTAATTTTGTACTTACCGGTGAAATGAAACTCCATTTATCTTGAAGTTCACATTTCTTGTATTATTTTTGCATAGTTGCACTGAACAAAACGGCATTTTGAATAAAACGGGCACAAACTGTACGCGGTTACGGCACAAAACCAATTGAATGAACCAATTCTTTCCGTATTCACACTCCGCTCCGTAGGCCGTAGTCCGTCCACGGTCTGGCGGCCAACATAGCATATCTCGGGTTTCTAATATCTTTGGCGGTATCTATACCGTATAATGTTGCGAATATTTGTTTACATTAAAATTGGTTTCAAATCACGTTTGTTTTCATGATTTTTTTTAATATCTACTCAGACATAAATCTTGGCAGAATTCGTCAGTTTTATCCATATATATGTATATTGGCAAAAAGATAAACAAGTATTAGCAACTAGTTATTATTAAAAACAACAGTTTACCATGTTTCTGTATTTATCCTTCGTTATTTAACAATTATTATTTTTCTCTTTTATATTTGTTGTCATTGAACAGTTTCTTTTGAGTAATCCTTGCCTAAACACAAGCACCAGTTCACATTAAAGTGATCCAATAGTCCAGGAAAGAAATCGAAATCCACGCCTCTTTTTGGGAGGAGTTTTAAAATACTTGAGATAAAGCTTTTGGAAAGGTTGGAAAAGGTATTTGAGAATTTTTTTACGGGTTGATTTCGTAAAGGCCTGTAAAAACCATAACACTTTTTTTACGCGTTGTTTATTGTAATAACAAGGAAATTTAATATTGATTTCACGGAACCAAGCGACGCGGAGTCTACGATGTCTATTCCCCTTTGCAGGCGAGGATTAACTGATACGAAATGGGTGTTCACTTATATAAATGCATATTTTATTTTATTTTGTGAAGTTAGGGCGTAAATATAATTTTTTTGCGATTATTATAAAAGAAACTGAAATTGCTACATTAAACAATAAATCCATATCTAAAAAGGGGTTTATAAAAAACAAGTGTTTGCACTGAAATGTGTTTTTAATAGACGTAATACTTTATTTTTTTCTAGGCTTATTAAAAAACTTTAAAAAATTATCGATATTTTTAAAGGCCATGTTCTACACGCCGCCGTATTCAATTGAAGCATATGTATCTAATACTTCAAAGCGATCAAATTTTCAAAACAAAAATATATCATTTTGTATGATTTTGCATTTTTTCGCATGGCTTCGTCTTAAGAAAGAATAATATTGCATAAAATAAATAATTGATAACAACCATTGAATGTAAAATATAAAGTAATAAAAATGACCTGAAAACGTCTCTGGACGAATGTAAGAAAAGTTTTGGTGCAGATGTGTGTGTGTGTGTGTGTGTTGACGGGGTTAAAGTTAGTGGCGCGCGCCAACACGCGTCGGAACTACCCACAGCATCAGGGATTGGACCGCTTTAGGGATCAATTTATAGCGCAGGCTTCACCAATAATCGTCCCATTCATTTCTTTGATTGGCACACCCAAACACCACTCTAGTTTTTAACTTCGGTATACTCGTACAGTACTCTAATTGTTCCAGTTCTCTTCCGGCAAACGTAGGTACATAGCAATACAATGAACGTGGTGTAAAAATAAATATTTTTTAATTTTATTTTGTTTGTTTTTTTATTTTCTACTCTCGTACATAAAGTTTCCATAATAAGTACCAGTTTTACGAAAAAATGTAATAATCAGCAACTGCATGGGTTAGTATTAGTGTTATATGAAAACCTCTCTAGGAGAACCTGTGCTAAGGTGTTGTGCAAATTTTAGATAAAGTGTTTTAGTTATTATGCTGAATAGTTCATCGCATTCCATTTCAAGTGTGCTTTATTAATCTGTACCAGATTTGATCAAGTAATGATACATTTCAAGTGTGATGTTTATAAATTCTGTTTTGTTTCCTTGACTTGGTTTTCATTTTGGTTTGTATATAATGATGTTATTATAATGGTCCACTTGCATCACATTTTAAAAAAAAAACCGGTTTAGGCAAGTATTCTAAGACATTCTGTTTTTTTTTTTTTTCAAATCGTATTTTTGAAACCCTGGCGATTTTTTGAAAATTTCAATCCAAAAATTCAGACCATTTTTTATAAACCGGATAGACGGGACATAATTTTATGTGTGCGAAGAAACGATAATTACATAGCCGAAAATCATTTAAAAAAAATAATGCTTTCCACACGAATAGCAATATATTGTACGGGGTTCTCTTCGTAAAATCTGTAAAAACACCGCCATCTTTATCAAAAAATCAAACCAAAGGATAAGTTCGCCTAGAACAAACAATAAATCTAGTGAACGTTAAGCGCAAATTCAAAAATTCGCCGGAAATCAAAGTGTTGCCATATAAAAAAAAATTAATCAGTGTGGAATTTTACAAAATTAAGGCAACATAATCAGAGACGGGACATTTTCATGTAGTGACGTCACGAGCTCAAATAATGGATTTATTCATTTAAAAATAAAAAAAAACTATACATTTCTAAAAAATTTACTATTTCGTAATCTTAGTAAAAAATCTATCCATACGATTTTTTCCAAGTCGTTATGAAATCCATGCAAGTGGCCTATTGGGAAGAATAGCTCCGGAATACGCGTAAAGGCCTTTTATATCTTCTTGCATATCCATACATTAATCAAAGACAGGCATTCACGTCCATTATGATTTCATAGTGCTTTCACGCAAACGAAGTATTGAATTCCGTAAGTCTAAACTTAATTAAAACTTAAGGACACATACTTTAGACCCGCGTGAGCAGCGGGTTCCCTACAGAGCGTTGGACCATCCCATCCTACGTTCATCACATTAACCTTTTCGGTTGTAGATTCACCATTTAAATTGAACCACGGAAGCATTCTTCCTAAATCCAAAATGTTCGTTGTCATTTTGACACGCGACCCCTTTCGCTACCGTCAACTGTGAAAAAGCAATAATCGCCCATAAATCATAATTTAAAGACAATTTCAAATTCCGCCTCGTGTTAAGGAATAACGAATCACATTGCTTCCAGTGAGATCCGCCGCCATAATGTGAACTTGCATCAGTATTAAAAAGTCAACAAAAAGCAATTATCCACAGCAGTACATAAACCTTCTCGCATAATCGCCGTTGAATGGGGTGAAAAGGGAATATGGGATGAAGGGGTAACTCCGGCACCGGCTGCTTCATAATATAAGCCGTATATCATCGCCTTATAGAAATCAAGCGAGAAATATGTAATTTCTGTTGTGATTATCGGTCGTGTGATGGTCTCCGGGTTGAGGAGGGGAGCGAGTATTCCAATGACTGGCAACAATGGAAGGGTTGGCCGGGGAGAGGGGCAAGAAGCGATTGGCTGCTAATGCGCGATAAACACCACCCTCCAGCGACCACCCTTATCCTAAACAATGTTACCTATTTATGAAATGAAAAATTCAAATAACACGATCGATCACAACTCTTCTTCTATTACCTAATATGTACCCAACTTACTGCCTTTTACACACTTACATGAAAAATAGTACGTGGCTACTTTAATCGCGTTTTTTAATTATGAATATTCGATATGGAAAAAACTTTAAAATCAAGATTGATTTGGTATTTTCAAATGACTTTTATTCGGAAGTTAATGCTGTAGAAGAACTCAAAATATCCGATCACAAAAACAACGTCCACCATAACACAATCATCTGCCTAGTATGGTGGTCGAAAAATCCACAAATGATGTAAACATAATATGCAATGGATAAAGAAAATAAAAAAAAACGTTAGTAAAATTAGATATAGTTGTCCGAAGCATCGGGGAATACAAACGATAACACAGGGGCAAAAAGAACTGTGAAAATGATAAATTGTGTACGGCATTTCAAAACTAAAAGTGGATCTATGATAAATGATAAGCAAAGAAATTTCGACAGAAAAACCGATGAACTAGTAGGACATCTGAAAACAGTAGTAAATTAGCTAATGGCTATAACTACCGGTAAATTTAAAGATATAAAAAAATAAAATAATTATACGTTAACAGCCAAAATCAATCCAATCAAAAAGTGATATAAAAACATTTTATTTCAGTTGCGAAATAGAGAAGTGACATTATCATTACGATTTATTGCCAAGTGTCGATTTTCCATAAAAAGCTTATTAATGGGTACACTGAAAACGACTAATTGCCTTCGAAAAAAATTTAAGTTGTAAACATTTATTTTAGTGACAATTCATCTAAATATATCTTGATCTTTTGTTGCAATATTTGTATATCCACACAACAACATGCTAAATAATGCCTGAAATATTGTAAACATTTTTTTATGAACTGTTCAATCGATATACCCATATTACAAATACAACAAAACAATCATACTTGTTCTCATCTACTTCATTAAAATATATTTTTTAAACTACGAGTAGATTAAAATAGATAGTGATTGCCGCTTAAGGAAATTTTGACTTTGAATGGGTGTAGTTTTGGTTCTACCGATCTTAATATAACAATAAATAATTGCATAAAATTTAACTCTTTACCTATCAAATCCTTTCATTGATTATATTTCACCATAACAAAATGACAATTAAGTGATTAAAAAATAGCTAATTTTACAGTCATTACCCACTTAAAATCGTTAATAAATATTCATTGTTTTTGTGTTTAATTCGTAGAACTCCATTTTAATTTTTAAAGGTTAATAAAAATAAAATTTTATAGTGTTATTATCGAGTTCTGCAAGTATTTTAGAATGTATTTTAGTTACAACTGTTTCGACTTGAAAGGTCACTTTTAACTTTGAAAATGACCTTACAAGTCGATACAGTTGTAACTAAAATACATTCTAAAATACTTGCAGAACTCGATAACAACATCAAATTTCATTTTTATTAAATTTCTAAAAGTTAATCAAATAACCTGAAGATGGTAAATACTTATTTATTTTATTTTATTATCAATAATAATACGTTAATTATTTAATATGTTATAAGAAAAACCTCAAAATTAAAAAAAAAAACTCCGACGCGCTTCACGAAATCTGAATTCACTTTTCAACAACTTGGCTGTTTCTGCCGATATAGCAGTTTGTCGAAACGCGTACATCTGTTCAAATTACAGTGAAATATTTATTTATAAGAAACCATCAGCATGTATGTAATACAAAGATCTATAAATAATGTAGTTAATTAAAGTTAAGCCAAAAAGCCATCAGTTGCTCAGAGACAGGAGTTTTATTGTGCCTTTACTAGTTAGTAAGTGAAGGGGAGAGGAAAAGGAATATATGATGTGGATAGGAGATGTTTCGTATACCTTCCTTACTCGCGTATTAATTTATGATCGTACGCTCTACTTCTGTTAGATATTTTGAAATTTACATACGTTACTGAAAAAAAGACAATCATGTTGAGAGTGGGAAATCACTAGTTGCGCGCAATCATACCCAAGTTTACCCTTGTTTGCATTTCAATAGTTCCATATAATAATCATGGTATGTTTGATGGTGTGACAGATGGTGAGACTGGCGGCGACAGCGGAGACGATAGGAGTGGAGGCAGCGAGCGGCTCCGGCACCATCAGCACCAGCACCAGCACCAGCATCAGCACCAGCACCAACACCAGCACCGCCAAAGGCTCGGCATGGGCCCGCACGATGACACCTCCCTGGACTCGGAGCGGGGCGGAGCCCTCAACCTGGTCAGTGGGCACTTTTACTCTAATGCTGTTGCTAGCGTGCATACCTACTCTAACCGGTACTCATTGTTTCTTCATTCTGCTCTGGCCATCTCCAATCTCGGTGACGGCGCCTGCAGTGCCGCAATAGGTAGTGCATGAGAGTTGTGAGAGTTGCAAGCATTGGTACAACTTTCGAAGTATCTACAATAAATAATATCAACTCCGATAATTAGTATAATATTCAATGTACAATTGGCATGACGCTTAAAAATGGAAGTGTCTCTCTCGTTAAAGCAAACAAGCCTTTTATACCATATGTTCGCGTTTTACATGCATCTGAGACTATGATATTGTAAGTAAAAAAAGATAAATAACTTTTTTCGAAATTCCAACTTTTAGGGGTAGTTTTGAAGTAAAAAGATAAAATTAGACCGGCGTGTGCCGCCGGCTTTATTATTTTCCGCTGTTACACGCTATTGCCACAATCGTGCCCGGTAGGCTCTCAGCAAGTAACATCGTACCGCACACTAAGGATTTTTAGTAGGTACGTCTTTTTTTATCGGAAAAAAATGTTGGAATTTCGGAAAAAGATGTTAATCTTTTTTACTCCTACCATCATGTAGAATCACTTCCCGAAGTTAATGCACTTTACCCCCGGATACCCTGTATACACATATATATTTTTATTTTTATTTATTAAGCCAATCCAATAGTCCAGGAAAAAATCTAAATCGGAATTCACGCCCCTTTATAGGAGGAGTTTAAAAATACTTGAGAAAAAGCTTTTGAAAAGGTTGGAAAAGGTATTTGAGAAAAAAAATTACAGGTTAATTTCGTAAAGGCCTGTAAAAAACATTAAATCCTTTTTTACGCATTGTTTATAACGGAAATATAAAATTGATTTCACGAAACCAAGCGACGCGGAGCCTAACGTCTGTTCCCCGCTCCGGCCGGGGGAGGACTGACAGAAAATGGGTGTGGCTACGGCTAGTCAGTAGTTCTTCGGTGGACGGTATAAGGTTCACTTTGAAAATCCAAATTCGTCGACTGTCGTATTGTCGCCGCGATGTCCAAAATAACGAAAAAAAATTGTGTTGATAGCAAAAAAAAATGGTATCAAATATTATATGAAAACTTTGATTTTTTATGCGAAAATGCATATTTTTTATTTTGTGAAGTATGTGCGTAAATGTCCATTTTTTGCGATTATTATAAAAGAAACTGAATTTTCCATATTAAACAATAAAACCAAAACCGAAAAGAGGTTTTTAAATAGGAGAGTTTGGACTTGAAAGTGTTTTCTATAGACTTATAATATACTTTAATACTGATATTACTGATATTTTAAAGGGTCAAGATATGTTCTACACGCAGTATTTAATTATATAATACTTACCATAATACTTTTAAGCGATCAAATTTTCAAAACAAAAACATATGATTTTTTAAGATTCTGGATTATTTAGTATGGCTCCATCTTAACCAAGATAATATAAAATATATAAATACACAGTCTTCGCCATGAACATAGAGATTTCCGGTTTCAGATTCTTGATATTAGTACGGAAACATATTATAAACTGCTTATTGTGGTTTAAAGCCGATGAATTTTCCTATATTTCACCGTTTTTTTAAATACTATTTTGGTTTTATAAAACAATCATTTTAATTCATAAAAATCACCTATCTACACTTAACACAAATTTGGGTAGCTTTCGCTCAAGGAAATAAGCCGTGTTACACAAATTTGGGTAGCTATCGCCTGTGTGGTTAATATAGTAATTTACAGTACAAGCCGGAAAAGGGAGAACTTGACAATTGACCTCTTGAAGCCAATAAAAGTATCTCCATTGACCGCATATTTCTTAAATCTTATTTACAAAACACCCAGCAGTGAGCACCCTTCAAATAAAATTCATGCATTTCCCGACATTTCCCCCGTGTTATTCTTTTCCCTCCAATTTTTACATTGTGAGGGGGAGATCGGATTCATATAAAGTGTTTTAAATTCTTCAGGGAAAACATGTGTTACATTGACATAACATACATAACTCTCCTGCGAGGCCAGGAGGGCGGAAAAATAAACATTTTCTTTATTATCGTGTTTACGGGGAAAACTGAATATCATTTTTGATTCATGCTGATTTCTTATTATTTTTAAACCTCACTATTTATACCTCAGGAAACTGAAAATACTAATAAATTTAAGAGTCACGTGATTCAAAAGAATGTCATTGCCTTATTTAGTAAAGCACCCTCGAGATCGTGTTCGTTGGTTAAGATTAGAATGCGCTTTATTACAACAATGTAAATACTTCGGATTGAAATTTGACGCCATCTTGTTAAAATGAGGTGTTTCAGAATTAATAAGTTGGATAACTTACTTTTTTTCTCTTCTTCACTTTTATTGGTCTATAGATGAACTCGGCTCAAACCTATCTTAATTAGTTTTAGGATTTTTAGAATTTTTAGGACTGCTCTAAAAGATTTAGTTTGCGGCCTTTATTTTGAATATGTAACGAAGTTGGCACATTATTTAGTAATTTTTATCTGAGAGATGTTTGGCAAACATAATATATAAAATATTTTATGTTTGAAGTGAAAATTCCTTTAGCACCATTATGATTTGAAACTCGATGAAACGAAAAATCGACACTAAGAAGAGACAGACACATACATCTATAGGATTTAGCCTGCGAGAGAATGAGATAATTTCTCCTCCTCTTTGTGCGGTGCTTCTAGCCTCCCCACTCTTGTCTACTTTAGTTTTCTGAAGGTTTCACTTCTACCGCGTGTGAACTGCACACATATTGTTTTTTTTAACGACGCATGTGTTATTTCAATCTAGAATTAAAGGACAGGCTAGTTTGTCCAATATAAACAGCATTGCATTCGTCGCACTGGAGTTTATTATAATATGTAAACTCTATTTCTAGTTAGGGTACTTTATTTTTGGAGTTTTTAAGAGATTATAAATTATTATTTTTGCGGAAAGTAATATCTAGGCCGCAATATTTTGAACTTTTACAATTTTATTAAATTTCGGTCTGCTAAATTCGAATGTAATACTGAAGAGTGTGTGTATTTCAGGTGACTGACGTATCCCAGCGCAACAGCAACAGCCTGGGCGGCAGTTCGCCCCTGGGCGGCTCCCCGCTGGGCAGCTCCCCCCTGGGCGGCGCGCCCCCCGGCTCCGTGCAAGCCGCCCTGGCCGCGCACATGTCACTCAATTCACTCAACTCATTAATGACGCAGGTAAACACCTACTATTAATAGACTCCAATATCATTATTCTCATTTTCCCATACCACACAGTTGGAACGTTTTATTTAGTATGCCACATATCAAGGCACGTACTCGTATGTATCTTCAAAACATTCAATACCCCATGAAATGAAGATATTTACAACTATACCGTAAAAACATAATATATAGGTTGTTAAGGGGCCGCAACTCGAATTTCTACCGATTTCTTACATATCTTCCTTAAACATTTGAAGTTTTTAAGCTCTTAAAAAATATATGTTATTTTTTAAGATAATGTCTAGATCATAGATTCTCAACCTTTTTTTGCCCACCGCCCACTTTGAGAATATTTTTATTTCTAGCGCCCCCTAACTCGTGAATCCGAACGCAGGGGGCGTAATGGGATACCACGACAGGTTACATTTATCACAACAGAGGGGGCGTAATGGTATAGGAAAATATTTTAAGGTGTGACGTAATTTATGGATGACCCCGATGGGGTGGGATGGGTTTCTCTGGGTGATCTCCTACCGCCCCCCTGAAAGTCTAAAACGCCCCCCAATTTTCTATTGGTCTTCTACCGCCCCTAGATGGTCTGAAACGCCCCCAAGGGGCCATTATCGCCCACGTTGAAAACCTATGGTCTAGGTGCTGCCCAAGCCGAAACGCAAATTATATGAAATTCCCTCGATAGAAAAAAATGCAAAGTATGCTCCAAAATTTATTAAAAACAAGTCTGTTTCTATTATCTTATAAATTATATTTGTGAAAAAATTCACAATGTTTTTTTAAATGGTACTTAAGATGCTCCCTAAGAGATTTTTGCTCTCTTTTAAAAGAGTCGTGTTTTATTAAACATTTTCGCAATTTTCGCATTGATTTAGCGCTCTCCTCTAAGATTCGTAATTTCGTATCTCTCCACCTTCTTTTCGGGCCCGGTGGCGGAGCCTTAAGGGACGTATTTGACTTAGGTACTTTCACGATTCCTGATATTATTTGGAGTAAAAAAAAAACTGTTTTTTTAATGTTTTTATTTATTTAAACGACTAGCGAAAAAACGACGTACAAACCAGTAGTAATAATACAATAACAATCGCCGCCATTGGCAAAGTGTCATTGCTCGATGGCACTGACTCGATCACGCCAAGGCCTGATTAGGTACCGACGTGTTTAGAGTTTATTGCATCAGAAGTAATGTCTTGTTGTGTACAGGGGCAGCAGATGTACGCGCAGAGCGGGGGCCCGCTGGGCGGAGCGCTAGCGGGGCTGTCGGGGCCCGAGCTGCAAGCGCTGCAGAGAGCCCTGCAGCACCAGGCGGGGCTGCGCGCACAACTCCACGGACTCGCCATGCTGCAGCCCCCGCCACAGCAACAGCAGTTCTTTCTGCAGAATCAGGTAAATAAACACCCTCTATACTCTATATTAGGTATACTGCTCAGTGCTCCTCAATACCTAGGTACTTCATTATATTTCGCCCAGCTTTTTAAATTGTAAAGTTCTGCCTGGCAAACATTTGTTATAAGCTATGCTTTTTTTTAATCTGGCATCAGATTGCAAAACTCAGGCCCATTTTGGCCCCTTTCTCGATCGTTGTTTTTTTTGTATATGAATACCGCACAAGAGTCCAAACTGCTCCCGTCTGAAGCCAGTGAGACTATGGCATTCCCAATTGGGGTATGTTGTGAGGCTGAGGGTAGTGGGGAGGGGAAGGAGATAGGGAAGAGGAATGTGGGCAGGTACCTGGCTATTCAGATCTGGTCACCAAACACGGCTAATGCCATTTCAAGCAACGTTTCAATTCTGAATGGTGGTCTTACACCAGGGCGATACAGGGAGTATCTTCCACTCTGGAACGTGCCGCAAATATACTATATATTATTTTTAATGAATAAATTGTGAAAAAACACAAATTAATCAAATAAAATTTATTTGCCACACCGGGATTCGATCCCGCGACCTTCGGTGTGCGAGTCAAGCGCCTTACCGATGCGCTACGCCGGCCGTTGTGTTATTAAGTTATTAGTATTTGTAGAATTTTGTACATTTTTAATAGAATTGTGTTGTCCTCTGTGGTCGAGGAGTTAGGCTCTCGAGTAGCAATCCGCAGGTCGCGGGTTCAAATCCCGGCGAGCGCAAATAGATTAATTTGTGTTATTTCACAATTAATTACATATTGGATATGAATCGGCCACGACTATATCCAATGACAACTCTGGCGAACTTTATGAAAGGGACTGGGTTATTGATAAAGGATTAGGGTAAAATGGGAGATAGCAAGATAGACCTAATAGATAGATAGACCTAAGTGCTCACGGGAACTAATCATAAACCGTCTCCGCCACCTCTGGATTCGCAATTGACCTCGGAGGCCGTCATTGTTTGGTAATGTTTGATATGCTGACCATTTCACCACTAAATTATCTTAAGAAAGACGACGTGAATCATTGTAACTATGTACTGAAAATATATAATATATAGTATTATAGGTAGGTAAGTACCTACTTTATCTACTTTATCGCTTATCTAAATTCTTCATACAAGCAGTTCCAATTTGGAAAAATGACACTTAAATTCAGAGCGAAATTGGGTTCATTGATCATTGATTTGACACAGAACTAACGCACGGCACAGACAAATTGAAATTTTTTTTAAAAATACACTTTATAATTACCTAATGTACCCTAAATTAACAAAATAACTTATAATACCTTAAATTAACACAATAGAATCATTCAGCATATATAGACAATGTTGTGTACCCCTGCCTAAGTTTGTATAAAATCAATAGCATAAGAGTTTCAACTACCAGTCTGAAAATGTCCGTAGTAGGATGAAACCGGTCCTGGTAATAATAAATAAGTGGAACAAAGTGAAAAAGTTTTTTAATTTCAATTCTAGAAAAAAGTTTATTAATTTCTCATTTATTCAAATTACTGTCCTCAGTACACAATTAAATATATAATGATTATTTAATACACACATAAATACAATAGATTTAAAAATACAGGTAATAATAGTTTACGGCTATTCACAGAAGGTGTATATTTTATTTTAACAAAACCAATGGACAAATTTTAATAGATTCTATGGGATAGCGTTTTCCGGCCGTGCTCTTTACAAAAATCATTCCTCCAAATATACTCCATATGAACTGCTTAACTGAGGTTTAAAGTAAATTAATTCTCGGGTGAATAATGAGTAATGAGTATTGTGTTTGGTGTTCAGGTGCAACAAGCTGTGGCACAAGCGGCGCAGCAGTTGCAACAACTCCAGCAGCAGCAACAGCCGCCCCACTCGCCCAGCCCCGGCCAGACGGGGGGCCCTGCGCAGACCACGCCGCCCAACCTGGGGCTGGGCGGGCAAGGGGGCCCCGGCGGGCTGGGCCAGATGGGCGGCCTGGGCGGCCTGCCCGCGGGCATGCTCACCCCCTCCACACCCAGCTCGGGGGGCCTCACCCCGCACCACCACAAGAACCCGCGCATGCTAGAACCCTCGCCCGAGGAGACCACTGACCTCGAGGAATTGGAACAGTTCGCTAAGACCTTCAAGCAGAGACGGATTAAATTAGGTTAGTATAATTATTTTATTTACATACACGACTTATTCTTTTTGATAGCTTCAGTATTTATTTACTAGTTGGAAATGTGTGTTTTATGTTGTTTGGACTTGGACGGTCTGATGATAATACATATTGATCATCTTGTGGGCACTTGACGCACATCAAAATCAAATTTCAGCAACACCTTCTGATCTAAATTATTATTGATAAAAAATGTATATAAGTTCGATACTTGTATTTAAATCACGAAATAAAAAAAATAAAAATTTTGCCTATTAAAAATATATAGCTTTCCAATACACAACTATGAAAAATTAATCAAAATCGCGGGACATAACAAAACGCAATGTACAAACATACATTGGCGATGCACTCTTAAAAGTTATTATCGGATGAATTGATAACCATATATACATATGTTTAATGTGGTTATGACAACTCAGAAACGTGCAATTTCAACACCCCTTTGAAAATTCATTAAAAGTTATAAAAAAGAAAAACATCGTACCTTACCAAATTAATTGTATTTCTCTGGCATTAACTATGTAGGGGAGATTCCCTCTGTACCAGACGGCATCCAGTACCGGCCATTTTCAAGTTCTATAATCCTACAATAGATGGCGCTAGGATTTTTACAGCTGTTTAGTTCGATAGTACTGGGGGACTCTCCCTCAACAATTTCTAGACACTTTGATTTGAAAAGTTTTATTTTCCATGTACATTTGTTACTTAAAATTTTTCAATTTTTTGCTTCCGGTTTCGACACATCCGTGAGTCGAAACCAGAAGCAATGTTTCATGTTATGTCATGTCGACTCCTTCCACCTTTCTTCCCCTCTCCTAAAATCACCCCTCCCACTACCCCCACCCAATTACATATAATCGTTTTGTACTTGCATAGAATTTTTAAGTAATTTTAAGTTTGCTAGTGAATAACACGGATGTGTCGAAATCGGTAGCAAAAAATTTAAAAAATTTAAGTTACAAATGTACGAAAATAAAAGTTTTCAAAACAAAATAATAAAATTTAACATACTTAACAATTTTTCGAATTGCATAATTCTGAGTTGTCTGGTCACCGTATAATGTATACTATTTGTTAATAATATAATATTTGTTAAAAAAAATTATGTTTTTGATTATTCCAACCATAAATTGACATTCTCACATGTTGCCCTGAGTTTAACGACTTATTTTGAAATTGTTTCAGGATTCACACAAGGAGACGTGGGTCTGGCGATGGGAAAACTATACGGAAATGACTTTTCACAAACGACAATATCGAGATTCGAAGCTTTAAATCTAAGTTTCAAGAATATGTGTAAATTAAAACCGTTGCTTCAGAAGTGGTTAGAAGATGCGGACAATACGTTAAATAACCCCAGTTCCCTCAGCAACCCTCTCACCACCCCCGAGGCGATAGGGCGGCGCCGCAAGAAGAGGACCTCCATAGAGACCAGCGTGCGCGTGGCGCTGGAGAAGGCCTTCCTCATGAACCCCAAGCCCACCTCCGAGGAGATCTCCTCGCTGGCCGACAGCCTGTGCATGGAGAAAGAGGTAGTCCGGGTGTGGTTCTGCAACCGGCGCCAGAAGGAGAAGCGCATCAACCCGCCCAGTTCGGCCCTGGGCAGCCCGGGCTCCATGAGCAACGGGCAGGGGGCCATGTTCGCTGCGGCCCTGGCCAGCTCCATGGCGGGGGGTGGGGGGCCCCTGGCACTGGTGGCGGCACCTCAGCACTACACCCCTATGAAGCAGGAATGACCCCGGCACGAGTGGGATCTCTCCGTACTCCTTGCCTCCGACAATCGGTATATAGACTAAGTGACGTGTTCGGTGCGAGTGCGTGGGACTATATAGCGTGAACTATTATACTATTTGTGCAATCTGGTAAATGAAAATGTCCTCGGTGTTTACCTATTACCTCGAATTATTAATTGTGTGTATAATACTAACTTACGATACATTGAAACGCTTCGGTTTTTATATAAAAACACTATGTTGTTAATAATATTATTGACAGTACGAGAGAATTGTGTAAATATTACATTTAGTGAAATATGCGCAACAGGAACTGTGTAATTCCAAATATAATATGAAACGGTTAAGATTAAATAGCTGTATTCCAGTATTCTGTCTGTCCAAAGAAATATTTACGACTGGATCTCCATAGTGTTCAATACTGCGTATGTGAAATTTCCCCTTTCGTTGTGAATTACTTCATCCCCACTGTTTTCCCTACCCAGCTATTAACTACTAGCTATATACTAACCTAACCCAACCCAACCCAACCCGGTCTTCCACGGACTAAAGTTCCTATAATGTTTAACTGTAAGTTGACACTTTCCAAGTTTCCTTTATTTTTGAGTATTGTTGTATCAGTGTATTAACATATCGTATTGAATTAGCCGCATACATGATGGTGTTGACTGCAGATTCTCGCCTTAACACTGTCATGTATGCCGACTCTTGCATTGTCAAATTTAGTTTTTCTGACAGAAATGTCTAAACTATTGATATTACAAGCTATTGGTGAAGAAATACTAAAGCATTTATGTAAGCAAAGCCTTTTAAATTTGAAAACCTTCCATGGAGGTTTCAAATAGACTAGGCTTTGTGGTTTTACTAAGAAGAGCGTTCAGGTCTGAAGGTGAAGTGTGAAGGACCTTTGGCATCTTGAGAATATTCAGTGAGTGGCATTAACTCACAAACATGCAGGGTCTTAAATCAAAAATATATTTTCAGAGTTGTGCCACTTCTTGAAATGCAGAATTGGAATGAAATTAGCATATCTCCTTTAGAAGTCATCTTTTCATAATGTTATGAAAGCGATAACGTGTTTATGTTTATCCTTTGGACATAATAAAGTATACAAGAAAGAGGACCAACGTGATGAGTTCCTATTTCATTTCCTTTAAACCTTGAATAAATGTAAACTAAAGTACTCATCTCACAAGCGAGCAAACTGCTAGCTAGTTTAGATTCTAAGAAAGTTTATATAACTGATTAATGTAAGAATTGTTTAACTTCTAGAATTGTTACTTGTTAGCCGAGGAACTGTTTATTATTATGCCCTGGAAACTATCCACGTATCCATCTGCTGTACATATTAACTCTATCTGATAAGTTTTACTCTAAATATAATCAAATACAGATTAAAAGTGTTATTTTTTCATGAATTATGTTTTTCCTAAGTATAATGATTACATATTATTTATTCACATATCTTCAGTACAAACAACTGAAATGTAACATGTTTATTAGTTTTAACATCATATTTTATATAATAAAACAATATTCTTTCAGCGTCTTACTTTCACGTAAAATTAAACCGATAGAGTATTAATTGCACATTCTGTTTTGTTGATAAAAATTAATATATTTTACACATTGAATGACTTTTCATGATAAATAATTTTCTCACAACTTACCCAACCATAGAAATATGTATTATGTCATGTTCTTCATCATAACACATTCCCTAGAAAGAGAAACCATTTGCAACAATTGCTACCTTCAAATAGTCATAGGGGCAGTAACGTTTATAGGCAGCGAGTGTACACGGAATACCAAGCAAACTTCTTCTGATAAATTAAATAAGTGATACCAATGTATCAATCATCCAAGGAAAAACAGATATTGTTGTTGCACTAGTGATATCTGTAAGGAGATCTGAAGAGTGGTTCTATATCTTTTGTGGGATCGTTATGAGATAACAGACGTGATCTCCTGTCAGATTTGTGTGATTTATTTGATTTTTCTATTCTTAATAAATAATCATGCATACTTGCAGGAATAAAATAATCTAAACTAAAATATGTGACAGTAAATCAACAACGATCCCACAAAAGATATAGAGAATCGCTCGGCTGATTTTTAATGCATGGTTTCTGCAGAATTTTTTAAAAATAAATTCACACCATCATTCGGTAATTTTTGTATGTCCTAGAATCAATAGTCAATCAATGTAAGACAAAAAATTATTTATTTTGTTTCTTTAACATTTTTAACTCTTATAGATATTTCTGGCGCAGCATCGATAAGTACACTGACAACAAAAGTAGCAATAATTATACATGTAGATTATATGCCCAACTTCCACCTTCGAGCCGAGCGATTCCATATCTTTTGTGGGATCTTTATCGATATAACGGACGTGATCTCCTGTCAGATTTGTGTGATTTTTACATATTTACTGCATCAAATTTAATCGTTTAAGCACGAATTCCTGCAAGTATGCGTGATTACTTATTTAATTATTCATTTAATTTACGTTGTACATAGAAAAGGCAAATAAATCGCCAAATCTGACAGGAAATCACGTCCGTTATCTCGATAACGATCCCACAACAGATATAGAATCGTTCGGCAGGTTCTGGGAGGTTGACATTCAGACAACTGGTGAGAGCTGCATATTTGTGGTGGTAGATAATTCATGGTTTCATTCATTTTTTGTCTTCAATCGATGTGATATCAATAAATATAAATACTCACAACCCTATTTTAACAAAATAGTGATGCTAAATAATACAATGGATGTGTAGAATTAATAGAATATTGTAAGTCGTGGAGATCATTCATTTTTACATTCTCTGAAATAAATAAATCTGTGAACACTTAAATATATAACATTACATATTATTAAAGACTTAAACATAATAAAACATCGTAATAAATGTATGTGTGTAGGATATTTTAAAAAATAGAACAAAAATGTGTGTTGAACTACCACCAAATAAAACTACAAACAAATTAAACACTTTTTCATTTAACAACCCTGGTTAGGCACCATAATATGTTTTAGTTTTTTCTTTGACCTCAATTATAAATTAAAAACCAGTTTATATCACAAAATGGTAGTATGGCAATCTCTATGTACTTTCAGGGATACTAATTTGTTTTGTTCTCGTGAACTGCGTAATGACGACAACCGGGCCATAGATGTCACTGAAGGGTCCTTTTGGATAAAAGATTAACATTTTATTGTAACAAATCAAAAACACAATCTGCCTGACCATTGTGATCTGCATCATTGTGAACATAAATATACCAAACCACCCACATTGTGAATATTACTGTCTCCGGATTAACTTAACCTAAGTGGCGTCAGTCATAATATATTATTCAATTTGTGACTGGCGAATCAAACGTGTACTGGAAAATAACATCGGTAATTCTTCGGAACAAACGTCAACGGTTAAGGTTAAACGTCACGTACGTTATAATCTACGCATTCACAGATGGCGCCAATCAAATTATTTTCGGTTTTCAATGCTTTTTGCACGTTTCGCGTTAAAATATTAAGGTAAATTAATTGTTCGCGATCGTACATATTTAATTAGAATATAAATAAATAGTTTTGTCCACAATCAAACCCAAATTTTTCAATAAAGGCTGAAAAATTCAATTTTGTATCAGTGACTCAATCCAATATTGTATTTTTCAGCCTTTCTTGAAAGATTTGGGTTTGTTTATGGACAAAACTATTTATTTATATTCTAATTAAATATGTTCGATCGCGAACAATTAATTTACCTAAATATTTTAAAGCGGAACGTGCAAAAAGCTTTAAAAACCTAAAATAATTTGATTGGCGCCATCTGTGAATGCGTAGATTATAACGTACGTGACGTTTAACCTTAATACGGAATATTTATTTGGCACTGTAGTCGCCAGCCGCACAGACGATGAAGTGGGAAGTTGCCGGCTGGCCGCTTCGACACCTAGGGAGAAAGGGAGAGAAAAGGGTAGGGAGAGTGAAAAGTGGGGAGATTTCAGGAAAATTGGGTAAATGTAGGGAGAAAGGTAGAAGGCAGGGGGGGGGGGGGGGGAAGGGGGGTAGATGTAGAGGGGAAACCTTCGCTTTGATAAAAGCGTTCGACCAATTGTTTGCGGTGAAGTCTTCAGGGAGGGCGGTTCGGCCAGGGCCAAGAAGAAGTCCAAGATGTCCAGTGGGTCGATCGGAGAAGGCAGAAGAGAAGGCGAGATGCAATTCTACGAACTGAGATGAAATTCTTGGAATTTTGGCCGCTTGAGTTTGTTCACAGTCCTCCTTACTAGGTATTCGTTCCGAGGCCGACTGTATGTTGTTGTAAGGGTGCTGATCATGACTGCCTCATTTTACCGGACGTAGTTTTAAGATTAATGTAATATAGTATAATTTTATGTGATGTTTAATGAAATAATAAAAATGATCACGGGCAGTCAGCCTAAGACAAAAAAACAAAGCTTGACCCCACCCCTCTGTGTACATACCTACACACTACTTTATTTAAATTAAATTATCTTTTTCCTTTGTACAAATTCGATCTGTGTGAAGCCGTTCCTATACAAACCTTCGCACGGGTCCAATTTGTGCAAATCTCTATTATTTATACTTGCACAAAATTCAAATTTGTGCAACCTATGTATCTGTAGTTTATTATTGACAAACAGTTTTGCATAAATGTAAAATCTGTGCAAACACTATCCCCCATGTACCCAATTTGTCCAGCCTGTTCATATAAACCCTGTAACAAATTGAAATTGTAATGTGCAAACCCAGAAAATAAACGAATAATCGGAAACTTGTATTTTTATAGCGTTATTAAATAAAAAAATAAAATAATAGTCTAAGATCCCGCTATAGAACGACCTTCACCGAGATGTTTATTTGATGAAACTATTTTATATTTAATTTAATATGTCAATAAATATATTGCATATGGGTTGCCTAACAAATTTTAGTCCAAGGCATAGGTTCTCAACGTGGGCGATAACGCCCCCTTGGGGGCGTTTCAGACCTTCAGGGGGGCGGTGGAAGACCAAGAGGAAATTGGGGGGCATTTCAGACTTTCAGGGGGGCGGTAGAAGACCCAGAGAAACCCATCTTATCCCTTCAGTGCTCCAGATAGTTCGCCGGCAGGTCGTACGTCTTTTTCGCTGCGCGCCGTAATTTTAAAATTATTAAAACGATTTACAAGTTTATCCTAATTGATATTAACGAGGAAACTAGTATCTGAGAAATGGTTCTCGAGAGAAGTCATCTCGAATACAGAGATCAAACACGCCCTTCATAAGCGTTGGAAAACTGGAGGCCTTCAGAGTGAATACGATCTGTTTAGTTCTTGCCGAGCGTTAGTTAGGCGCGAGTTCCGAGTGGCCTGTCGAGCCTACGTGTCTGAAATCGAGGAAAACATCACGCATGATCCCAAGACGTTTTGGCACTATATAAAATCCCTTCTGAAGGATGGTGGTCTTGAACACACTATGATGAAAGGTAATCAAGAATTTCGTGGCTTGAGTGTGGCTAACGCATTTGCGGATCATTTTCAATCGGTCTACAATAAAGACCCTCCACTTCTAGACATAATAATACGGCCACATTTACTACCAGAGGAGCTTCAAACTTTGATTTCGATATATTTACGGAATCTGACCTTATGAGTGGCATAAGTCTCATGAAGAACTCACCCTCTATCGGACCAGACTTCGTTCCCGTATTTTTTTTATTAAAGGGTGCACCGAGTTCCTAAAAACACCATTATAATATGTCTTCCACTTTTTCTGAAGTATGTAAAGCTTCCAAAAATATGTCCTATTTTTAAGAAAGGTTCGAAAAAGTTAATCGAAAATTATAGACCAGTTGCCATACTCCATACTATCAGCTCCTGCTAACAGCTAAACTATTTCAACAATTAATTCATAAATTCCTTATGCCTCAGATAGACGCATACATTATCCCCGAACAGCATAGTTTCAGGAAAGGAAGATCCACTGAAACCAATCTGATGGTTTTAACCGACTATGTTGCTAGGTCCCAAGGATAAAGATAGGATACCAAGTAGACTGTTCGTATAACGACTTCTCCAAAGACTTTGATACTGTGAATCATGATATCTTACTCTTAAAACTTGCCCAGTTGGATTTTTCCCTTCAGTTGTTAAAGTTTTTTAAAAAATACCTCAAGAATAGAAAGTAATTTGTCACACACGGAATCTTCCAATCTGGTGAATTTCTTGTTTTTTCTGGGGTTCCCTAAGGATCGATCCTAGGGCCTCTTCTCTTTTCTATTTTTTCGTTAATGACATTGCTGGAGTCCCCCGTTTTTCTCGCTTTTTGCTGTTCGCTGACGATCTAAAATTATTTCTTCTAATAAGAAATATTGAGGACTGCCAGCGCCTTCAAGGTGATGTTGATAACATTTCAGAATGGAGTCAACGAAACCAGCTTCATTTCAATGTCTTGAAATGCGTAGTTCTGACTTTTACCAGAGCATACCAATCTCACCTACCACAGGTACACTATGCTCGGTCATAATCTCAAACGAGTTTCAAATATAAAGGATCTTGGTATTATGTATGTATGAAAGTAAGCTTTATTGGTAATTTCGTCCTCATATAACCGTCAGAGTTTTTCGTATTTTTTAAAGTAAGCTTTTTTAGTAATTTCGTCATCATATAACCGTCAGAGTTTTTCGCAATACCTGTGCTCTGAAGATTTTATACTTCTCCCTGGTCCGCAATAGGCTGGAGAGTGGTTCGCTTATCTAGAATCCTCATATGGTGGGATGATCCCTTATGTTAGAAAGGGTTCAAAAAAAGTTTCTAAGATTTCTCTACATGAGGGAGTACGACCACTATCTATGGCTCTACCTGACGAACTTTCTTCTGGGCATGCTGGGACTTCACTCCCTGCAGCTCAAAAGAGAGGGGTATGCCGCCACACACTTATTCAGACTGCTGAGAGGCTATATAGAGAACTCAGCCATTTTGGAGCGCGTGAGTCTCTAAGTTCCAGATGACTAACTTAGACAGCGTCATCATAGATTATTCGATCTTTCTGCCTGTAGGACTACCTTGCCAATGGTTCTCCTGGTAGGGAGGAGTATATTGCTTCTGAACCAAATCTCCTCCGAGACCGATATATTTGGCGTCAGTGAGGAGAGATTAAAAAGGGAAATTCTTTTGATTCTTGAAAGAGACTCTCCACATTGACGAAATCTTCACCACCGCCTGAATTTTTTTTGAAATTGCCATATTTCTTGCCTTATTTCTTATATATAATAAACTCAAATTTGTAATGGTGTAAGAAATTTATTAAAAAAATATTATTATCGTATCCCATTTCGCCCCATCCCATTATTAGAAGAAATAATTTTAGATCGTCAGCGAACAGCAAAAAGCGATAAAAACGGATGACTCCAGCAAAGTCTTTCAATTTTTTTGAAATTGTCATATATCTTGATATTCATTTTTTGTATATACCCCCCTCCCCCCCCCCCTCGCTCCCCCCACCCCTCCCCTCCCTCCACCACCGTTGTGGTAAATATAATCGTGACGACAATTGCTGTTTCAGATTCACGAGTTGGGGGGCGCTAGAAAAATTAATATTCTCAAAGTGGGCAGTGGGCAAAAAAAGGTTTAGAATATATGGTCCAAGGTATGATTAATTAATAATAAAAAAAAATAAAAAAATCTAAATATTTCACCGGTTTGATTATTAGACAAATTCTAGACCAATCGAAAGTATGAAGCCCATAGAATATGTAAACGTTAGGTTGCCTATTCTTTTCCGGTCACAACTCTCGGGTAGCCAGGTATAAACAGGTAAATCGATACTAGCATTTTGCACCGGTCTGATTATTGAATTAAAATTAAATGAAATTAAAGATTATTTCATTATGAACACGGTGGTATAGGGTTGCCGGCGAAAAATCAGTCCAGAATTCCGGTTGTCGAATTTTGAAAAGTAAAATGAGGGGTGCCAAACCATAAAGTTTTAAGTGCCACACAAACTCAATTACGTTTTATTGCAATAAAACGTTGAATGTGCTGGTGTTTACTTGCACTCTAAAGTTGAAGAGTTACGCTGTTTAGCCTTAATATTGTGAAACAGCATGCCATAACGTTTTAAGAGCCGATTGAGCTGCAAATGTTAGTTCACTCAAAATGTCAAAAAAAATTCAAAAATTCTCGAGAAAACGTGTTGCCGTAGCAACATAACGTGTTGCGAAAGCAAATTGTTTTATGAAAACCTTTTGAAATAAAGATATTGAAAGTGTTGAGTTATGTGCAAGTAATACATATACATATTTTATTTTTATTTTTTTTATTTATTTATTCAACGCCCAGAGGGCTTTTACAGTAATACAGATATAACAGATGATTTTTAAACAGATAGAGAAATGATAAGAATAAAATTAGATAAAAATGCACACAAAAATACAGCGATTTGATAAGTTTACAAAAATACATACATATATTTTTAGGAATAGGTTTGGAACAAGTTTTTTACAAGATCCACAAAATTTGCCAAGTTGATGTTGAAAATGTCAACATCGCTTAAGTACTGATTTCCCATAGTGTGAAATCTTTGTATTGGAGAGTGGGCAATGTAGTTCCGCTTATGAATGCTGCAGTAGAATAGTGTGTTTTGTCGTGTGGTTACTGTCGGTATTCGTAAGTTTATGAGTTGTAGGAGTTCGCAACAGTCGAATTTAGAGTTAAGTATTTTGAATAAAAATGTCAAGTCGTTTATTTTACGTCTGTCTTCTAGTGTGTGTATTTTTAGAATATTTAGTAATAGATTATATTTTAAGTCTTCTAGTGGGATATTTAATTTAAAATTTATAAAATGCAGAAATTTTTTTTGTATTCGCTCAATATTATTAATGTGAATTTTGTAAGATGGAGACCAAACTACAGAGTTATATTCAATTTGGCTTCTAACTAGAGAGATACATATAATAGTTTAATGGCTTCTATGGAATTAAAGTTTTTAGTTGTTCTTAAAACGAAGCATAGTGTTTTCATACCTTTGTTCATAATTTGGTGGATATGATTGGCGAAACTTAGTTTTTCATCCAAAATGATTCCAAGATCCCTCATTTCCGTGACTCTTTCTAAAGCTGTGTTATTGATGGAATATTCGAATAAAACAGGATTTTTATTTCTGAAGAAAGTCAAGGTTTTACACTTTTCTACATTTAAAAATAAATTATTTTGAATGCACCAATCTTTAAACTTACTAATATTTGACTGTAGTATTTGGCAATGATTTATATCAGTTATTTTCTTGTATAGCTTGATGTCATCAGCAAAGAGCAATACCTCAACATCATTGAAGCAATTGGTTATATCATTGATGAAAATGAGGAACAAAACCGGGCCAAGGTGACTGCCTTGCGGTAGGCCACTAGTAGCCCAGAAAGCTTTGGACATCCAAGATTTTATTTTGACGAACAGTTTACGATTTAATAAATAGCTAGTAAAATATAACACTCAAAACGTTTTGTTCTTTTAATTTTTTTATACATTTTTTTTTTATTTGCGTATTTTGACAGAGCCAAAATTTGTTTTAGATAATTAAGAATAAATGATAATTTTATAATACATTTTTAACAATTACTTTTCTTTTTATTTTTCCATTAAAAATGTTTTTTGTGTCTCTTGAAAATTTCATTTTCTGGCACTTGTAACGTTATGGCTTGACATCTCTCTATTGCTGTGAGTGAATGTGTGCGACTGGAAGGTCCCAACCAACCATCCCATGCGATAGAAGAGGACACAGTATAGCAGCTGTTTAAAAGCTGTTATTAAAATAGAGGAATAGTTATTAATTTTTTTTTTAACTCAATTAATTATTTATGTGTGTATATTTTTTTTATTTGATACTGTATAATGTGATGATGTATATATATATATTTGCTAACGATAATTATTTAATATGTATTTCTATAACCTTCGATAAAAAAGAAGGTTATAGAAATACATATTTATTTATTTATTTTCGGGAAATCAACAGTTTACCTTTTTCCAGTTTGTACATGTTTGTATAGCCAAAATAAAACCAATTATGGATTTCCTCCTTATGACTTTACCTCTGATTAAACGGCATTATAAAAAAATAGAAATAAAAAATGTTTAATAAAGGAGTGTGAGACCAAAAATTTTATAAAACCAAAGATTATATTTTTTTTTTTTTTTTATTATTAAAAACATACAACGAAGTTGCACTCCCATGAGTTATCAAAACTCATTAAGGGATCGCCAATTGGTACTTTTGAGAAGTTAAACCCAACTCAACCCAATATGTAGACACAATTTATGAATAAAAAATTTACAAAACATTTCACAGAAGCAACATACAGATACAAACATATGAAGAATCACTTTACAAATATTTCACACATGTCACATGTCACATGTCACAACATGTCTTATAACATTTTATGAATTTGTATAACTCATTGACTCATTTGATTTATGTACTTTGGGTTTCAAAAAGTTAAAATATAGTTTCCTCCATGATGGATTAATGAGATGGACTAAGAAATGCATAGATAAAACAAAATCAGGAAAATACAATATAAGGTACGGGCTCAAAAATATACAGACCTAATACAAGATGTTTACATACAAATACATGACGAGATTTAAGTAAGGTATAAACCGCGCCCATCATACTATAAGTTTAGTATTTGAAGATAATTAAGGCTATCAGAACAGAGTTTGTACCTACTTATGACTCGTTTTCCAAATAACATTTGAAAAAATATGTTTTCAGTATATCATTTCGAGATTTGTTGGAGGCATATACCTGTCTCAAATTTTCAGGCAGTTTATTATAGTTAGTGTAGGCAATGTATTCTAATGATTTCAGTCCGAACTTTGTTGAGTGTATTTTTGATATGTGTAGTTTGTTGTGTTGTCGTGTATTATATTGGTGAACGTCGTTGTTATAGTTCAGTTTTATATTTGTGTGGGTGTTGCACTGAATAATATTTAAAATGGTGTTTGTTATCTCAAAGCTAGGAACAATCTTAAATGGCAATACAAGTGCGTGACGGTAAATATCTTTAACAGGTGTATCCCAAGGCAAGCCAAAAATGTTACGTAGGGCTCTATTTTGGATTATTTGCACCTCTGATATCATTTTTTTGGTAGCAAAACCCCAGATACTCGAAAGGTATGCCAAGTGGGAGTGAATCATAGCATAGTACAAAGATCGCAGTATGGCTGTGGGAAGCAATCTACGTAGTCTGTACATTACACCGGTCACTGGAGCAATCTTTGATTTAACATGGTCAAAATGGTTTTTCCATGTAAGCCGTGAGTCAATTAAAAGTCCTAGATACTTCGCGACATCTGTTTGTTCCAGTTTGTTTATTCCCAGGGAAATGTTTAGGCGTTGTCCTCTCCTATTCCCGAATAGCACATAGTGAGTCTTTTTAATATTAAGGCTAAGTTTATTAATTCTCAGCCACTCGGCTAGATGAGCCAAATCCCTTTCCATGTCCTTTTCCATTTCGTTTAAATTAGTATTATGGTAGAATAATAATATAAAACTAAGATTTACATAAAACATAAAAATATCAAAACATTGGTAACCGTAAGAAGCCATGTTGTACATATAAATTAAATAGTAACAGAATTTTAAGTATAAACGATAGAAACATTGACACATAACATATTCATAAAACATCAGAGAAATACCCTTTTACGTACCCCTTATATTTGGTTAATTCGGAATTGAAAATGTCCATCTTCGATAACACATCTATCGATAATACTAATATTGCAAATTTTATCTTTATTATTAGAAGACAAAATAAAAAACAACAATTAAAAAATACTTCTGTTTATTGTAAAAAATTATAAATACATTTTTTTTTTTAATTAATCAGGTTCCTATAACTATGTTGTTCCTATAACTATATAATAACAATGATCTCCAACTTCTGAATCTTCTTCGTCATCACTCTCCGTTTCAGTTCTTTCGACAATGTCATCCGAATCACACAAAAAACACTTTTTTGACATTTTTTTCAACAATAAATCGTAGCACGTATTTTTCAATTGTAACTATAACGACAATCTACTCCAAAATTATGCACAGCATATACGAGTCTATCGCTATCCTTTTCATTTTCAAGATCAAATATCATGCGCACTCTCTTTCTTTAAATGGACAGACTTCAATGGTTGGGACCTCTCAGTCGCACATAGTCACTCGCAGCAATATTTTACTTTTCAAAATTCGACAACCGGAATTCTGGACTGATTTTTCGCCGGCAACCCGATACCAACGTGTTCATAATGAAATAATCTTTAATTTTAATTCAATAATCAGACCGGTGCAAAATGCTAGTATCGATTTACCTGTTTATACCTGGCTACCCGAGAGTTGTGACCAGAAAACAGTAGGCAACCTAACGTTTGCATATTCTATGGGCTTCATACTTTCGATTGGTATAGAATTTGTCTAATAATCAAACCGGTGAAATATTTAGAATTATTTTTTTTTTAAATTATTAATTAAACACACCCTGGACTAAAATTTGTTAGGCAACCCATATGCAATATATTTATTGACATATTAAATTAAATATAAAATACGTTTCATCAAATAAACATTTCGGTGAAGGTTGTTCCATAGCGGGTACCTATACTATAAGTTAACAATTAAATTATCAACCTTAATATATAAAAAAATGTATCAATCTCCTGAACAAAATCGATATTTTCCTGCTCTGACTGTCGCAAATTACTCAAAAACTTGACAGGTCGTGTGGCGCAACCATGGCAACCTGTCAACCTGGCAACTGAAACACGCCGGCCACAGCTGACAACTGGTCTTTGAGAAGTTGCCCGTGTGCAGACCGCCAATGAAAGTTGGTTGCTTCCCTGTGGATAGCGATTGAGTTGCCAACTGGCCTTTTTTTCAGCCGCCCCATGGGCAGATAGACTTAGTTTCACTTGGAGGACTAACCGATATGTCTCTTTCCAAAGGAGAAGACAGAGATAGTGGAATACCACATTGTTTAGCTTCTGCAAATGCGCCTTGCTTGTAGATTCATGTTTACACATACATCAGTTCTGTTTTTACTATTCTGTCGGTTAATATGATGACCCAACTCTAGAATATGATTCACTTGAGCCAGAGGTTCCCAACCTTATCTGGCTCACAACCCACTTTCTAAGTATATTTTTCTTCAACTACTCTACTAGTTTATTCCGCAATGATCGCAGAAGCTTCATTTCTTATTTTATTTTAGGGAAATCAACAGTTCCACTTATAATGGTGTAGTGGGTAGATTCTCAACATTCTGAGATTATTTGTAAAACCAAAATGTTGCTTTCTATTTAGAAAAGGGGGCATATCACCTCCTTTGGGAATCACCGATTTATACCAAAAAAAAATGTATTTGTATGGAATAATAATTAATTAATAAGAGAAATTCCAAAAAGAATAAATAAAAATGGAATAATAAAATAAGACTTATGTATGGCAAAATATTTTTATTCATAGGAATTAAACATAATAAACATGTCATCGTAATTAAAGAAAATAAAAATACATAAGATAACAGTTGAAAAACACATAAAACAATCATTAACCTTTACTCCCATTGTTTTCTATGTACATAGGAAAAAGAAATATAAACAATAAAAGATCGAGGGGTTATTACTAGGTACAGCTAGGAAATTCCGAAATCAGTCTTTTAGAGTTACACTATATGCGTTTAATACCTCGCCATAATGCATATTTATCATGTGTATTGTTTTGTACAGTTTGGCAATTAAGTGTAGAAAATAAATGATGGCGCTGCGATCGATTTCTTGGTTTTAAATGGCAACACCGTGATGGCTCATAAGACAATGAATGCATGTTTTAAAAAACCCTTCTGCCAAAATGCATATTTCATAACGTGTTTGTATTTTCATAAATTTTGAACAAAAACACATAATTTAATAGAAGTAAAATAAAACAAAACAGGTTTTAAGTGGGCGTTTATTTTGTTATAAAAACGTAGGTACATAGGTATTTAAAAATCTGAGTATATTTATTCAACACCCGACATGTAATAATTATTGTCTTAGTCCTCATATGATTCTTCTTCTTCCATATCTTCATCTTCATCTAAACGTTTTATCAGTTCATCTATATCATCATATAGAGTACTTCCTCGTGCATAATAATCTGCCTCGATTTTCATCACAATTTGATGTTGTTTGACAATTGTTTTTGCAACAATTTTTTTTAATCATCAACACTTATGCTATTTTCCGTTTTCCCGGTGTTTCAAATTTTCCATCTGCCTTTTCCCTTCCTTGACGATTTATCTTACTTTTCAGATTTACCTGTATGTGGAAAACATCATTAAAATGATTATTCTATAGAAGGTAGTTTTAAAAAAGCACACCTGATAATATTCATTTAGAAAGAAAGAAAGAGAAAATTAAGAACAAGTTACATTTCTATGAGTTAAAAGAAGTTGCATATTATTAATTTTTTTTTAAATTGAGTTATTCCATTTTTCTTGTGGCCTAATATTAACTGTCAAATGGAAATGTCAAATTCGGATTTTTAAACATAACCTCAAATCAGATTGTAATGGTTATAATCGCACAAAAATTGGCATAAATCTTGTAATACTAATGAAATTTATTAAAAAAAACTATACCACGTACCATTCATTTCTGCAGTTCGTTTGTAAACTTCTTTCAACTTGGATAGGAGCTTCTTCGCACGATATTCAGCTAGGCAGCGTTGAAACACGCAGTTTACAACTTCTCTTGCACCACTACCATACCACTACGTATTGGTTTGTTCATTTTAATTCAATTCACAGGCAAACAATGAAAAAAAAACACTAAACGAGCGATTTTCAGTGTGTTCTACATGATTAAAGTCAGTAAAGCCAAGAGCCATACAAAATGTCATTGACAAAACGAGTATTTCGGTGTTACCATAGTAATGAAAAAATTTAGTTCCAAATTAATTAATTTCTACACTTTCTTGCCAAACAATATAACTCTTTAGTTACCTAGTTTTAGTGATTACCCCGCAATATAGTTACAAATTACATATAGGATAACGGAGATGCACAGCATCTCTTTTCATTGAATATTTCATACTATTGCTTGCTGTAGGGCAGATAATTTGCACACAGTATATTTTGGCTTATGGGTTAAGCTTTCACAAACTAAACTGAACTCCCACTAAGTTCATATTATTTGGTTATAGGGCACAATTATTTCAGTATCACAATGTTGGCTCAGAGGCAGAGTTTGCCGTGGATTAACCTCTACTAAACCTTCTACTCTCCATGGATAGAAAAAAGAAATTGAAGTCCCCATAGAAGAGTTGGGCTGATAACTTAAAAAGAACTACCGAGCATCAAGAGATCTACCGAATAGGCAAAACTGGAGACATTTGAGAAAATTTTGAAAAAACTGTTTCTTGGAACGAGCAAACAAAACTTAGGAAAACCTTATTTGAAAGATCTTCATAAAAAAAAATTTGATTTTGAAAAAAAATAAAATTCATTTTCAGCTACAACATCAAAAATGTTGTATTTTCAATCTTAGCACTCTAGATCACTAAAAACTCACGGACCGCCACTGATGAGCTGGCTTTACTAGATGGAGCAAAATTCAAAAATGTGGAGGAATATTAAAATTAGTGAAATACATATTGCATGCAGTCAATTTAAATATTGAAAAATTGTTTTACCAAATATTAATAACTTCCCTCCAACACTAAAACATACCTATTTTAAACTAACTTTAAAACGGAATAAATAAAATTAATAGTTTTTTTATGAATGAAAACAAAAATGCAGATTTAATGACAACGGCAAAAATTGAATTGAAGGTGGAGTCGGCCAAGACCCCGGAGATGTCATATCTGTCTTGCAGCACCCAGAGCAGCATTCATTACATCAAACTTAAAAGGAAACACAGTCAAAGTCACCGTTAGTCCTCCGAATATTGAGAGAAAGGAACAATTCCACCTCAGGCTGATAATACCTAAATAAAATTGATGAAATCGAGGTTTTTTTATTCCCCTGTTTTCTACAGTTTTTTTATTCCCAGTTTTTTTTTTTTTTTAGAAGAAAATATTCTACGTCTATACATTGTGCTTTCTAAAAATAAACTGTCTAGTTTGTGCACTGAATGTCTGTTGATGGCGTTCAAATCAGCCAATTTCAACCATTTTTGGAGGGTCCTAACTCCTATAAGTATCAAAAAAAGGAAAAAGTACGGACATACCAATGGTCAACATTTAAAAAATATTTGCGCTAGTGTCAAAAACCAGAGAGGAAATTGGGGAATATGTTTGTATGGACAAAACGCCACCCGGTGTTAATTCAACCAGTCATTTGCCGGAAGCCCGCCGGCGGCCACAATTTTTATTTTTTTAAATGCGATTTTAACCTTTATTTATACAGAAACTATATGAAGGACAAGGTCAGAATCGCTTGGCCAATATCATTCTTGATATGACCGATTGTTTCATTAATCTAGCTACTATAGAATATTTTTAAATGAATTTTCGTGGTCTGTTTTGGCAACTGCAAAGACGAAAAAATCAATGTTTTATATTTGAAGGTCTTTATTTATTTGCAAACATCTTTGAATTGTGTTTTTTCATGTTGGGTATGTATTCAGATTTGTGTATAAATAATAAAATCAGTTTATATTTTTGTGTGATTATATTTTTGACAATTATTTCCAAAATAGGAGATTTTTCAATCTTTTTTTTTTTAGTTAGCTATTCTGAAAAAAACCTCTTACGATATTATCACATAATATACATGAAAAATAAGTTATATTATCTGGTAAACAGAAAAAAATCGCAAAAAAAAACAATTCATTTGTTTTTATATGGATATTTGACCAGAAAGCAACAAAGTAAAATCCACGCGGTTTTTCGAAATGCATCAGACATTTAACAGGTTAACAACAAAATAAAAGCGCACAGACATATTTTATATAGTGCCGAAATATTCACAAATCCAAATCAATATATGAACGCTTTGATAATCCAACCCACTACTTCACAACTCAGCAAGTCAAATAATATAGATCATTACTGCAGCAATGCTAACAACTTAATAATAAAATAACAATTATTATCAGCCTGAAACACTCATCTACATTGAAAAAATCTTCCGAGAAAAGATACTTGCCGCCAACGGGACATGAACCCGTGTCCTTCTGATTGCCGGTCAGGTGCTCTTGACCGCTGAGCTATGGCGGCTTATCTAATACCCGCCAAATAATTCAATATATACTAGCGTTTCATTCAACAATTACTTCTTATTACATTTTTCCACCTGAAAACAACCAACTTTATTTTTGTGAGAGAGGTATTGTTAATACTAAATCTCTCGCTAGGTGGCGTCGAGACAAATTATGTCTACATTTTTTGGTGAAATACTTTAACTTGTCAAATATTAAATATTATTTTTAATTGATAAACTAACGTTTTTAGGACAAGATTTTTATACATAGCACAAAGGGTAACAATTATTATAAACAATAATTATTAGCCTGAAACACTCATCTACATTGAAAAAATCTTCCAAGAAAAGATACTTGCCGCCAACGGGACATGAACCCGTGTCCTTCTGATTGCTGGTCAGGTGCTCTTGACCACTGTCCCGTTGGCGGCAAGTATCTTTTCTCGGAAGATTTTTTCAATGCAGATGAGTGTTTCAGGCTGATAATTATTGTTTCTAATAATTGTTACCCTTTGTGCTATGCATAAAAATCTTGTCTTAAGAAACGTTAGTTTATCAATTAAAAATAATAATAAAATAACATTCATCAAACTTAATAATCAAACACTGTTGGAAGTGAAGAAGGTGTTTAAGAAAGACACCCGTTACTAATTACAAGCATATAACTTTTAATGTATTTGTGCACACCGATGGTACTCAAACATACCCCACAGTAGTCATACAGTACAGTACATCACTACAGAAGCAAGAATCCCTGTAACCATTAAAAAATTGGGCATTTGTCAAAATATTTCCGCATTGCAATAAAATCCATATGAATGGAAAATTTGTGAATGTATCCGGAAAAAAAAAACTGTTTTCGAAAGGCGATAAAATAAAATAAAATTTTTGAAGGCAAACTTTAAAAAGTGTTGAAAATGGCTCACTTCACATTTTTCCTAACTAAAATTACTGATAATGAAAAAAAAAACACATATTTTATTAGACAAATGAATTATAAACTTTTTTTGTCATATCATGTGAAAATAATAATTCTTAAGAAATTCACAAAGTTTCTTTTTTTTTCAAATTTTGGTTTCATAAAGGTGTACTTTTTAATAATTTTGTGATAAACTTTTAGATTTGAATATGTATAAAGCGTGTTGTTTTCTCTTTCCAATACCATTTAGATCATACTTCTCACCAGTGGCGTAGCAAGGGGGGGCGGCGAGAACGAGGGGGGCGGACCGCCCCGGGTGCCACCCGAGGGGAGGTGACACTCAAACGGGGAGAAAAAAGTTACGAAAGTGCAAAATGGCCGCAAAAAATATTTTACACGTGAACACTGACTGTTATTGTTTCCCGAAAAAATGTTAATTTTTTTTTATTTTCGTTCCTAGCTCCAAGTATCGCTCGGTCGGGAATTTCCCTGAAATATTATTTATGTCATTCTAATTTCGCTCGTATATTATGGTTGACGTAAACTCGTGAAGTGAATCGTTATCTATTGACTGATGTGAATTAGTGAAAAAGTTGTTATTCTGTTAGCGTTTTATTAGTGCTGAAAGATCATTTTAAAAAACAAGTTAAGTGGATTTGATAGTTCACTTTTCTAATAGACGCAAAACTTGAATACAATTACACCGGAATCGATCGATAAAACTGATTGAAGAAAAATGATCAATCTTCCGTGTGTTTTTTTCTGTATTATATTGTTTTGTGGACATGAACACATATAAGGAATAATAAGTAATTTGGAGGACTTCAGAAAAGTTTTTTATGAATTTGAAATATGCGTTTTGAATTTGTTGACGAAGCGTTATTTACACCGATTACCAAGTCAACTGCCGACAGTATTTACACCAAACGATTAGCGCTAGTTTCGCAAGCTAGGGTAATTCGCCTACCAAATGTAAGAGCGCCCTCAGATTTCGAGATTTTTACAGATTTAAGTTAAGAGTGAGTTTGTGTAAGAATCCAAAAGCTGGAATAAAAGTTACACACGGAGTAAGAAAATTGTTTTCCTCAAAAACTTGGAGCCCACGTTGTGCAACACAAATTTAAAGCTCATCTCAAAACTGGTTTCAATTTAATAATGAATCTGTATTCGGTAACTCGTTTTAATTAAAACTACACCCATAATATGAAAGCGGTTTTCCTCCGATATTTGCAGCACATAGTCTGAAACATTCATATCTTGCAACTCGGAGAATATCTTGCAATAGTGGAACTCGGGAATGGTTTCCTTCGAAATGGGTCCGCAGATGAACAGAGTTTCAAATGAAATTTCAAAGGAAACCATTTTGGTGCAAACTATGTGCTGCAAAGATCGGAGGAAAACAATTTTCGTGTACTATGTACATTAATAATTAAAGCAGGGGACTTACACCTTCACTATTTCACAAATGAAATTTTATTGTTACACTCTGAACACAAAACTGGTTTTAACTTAAGTATGGGTTGTTAAAATTATGTTTTCATGCCACCAAATGCTTTTATTCAGAATTTTGCAGCATTAGAATTGAATTGGAATTGAATCTTCATTAGAATTGAAGACTCCACTCGAAACTCTGTTATTTGTAGCTCTATGGCTCGGTCGGTCAGGATTCCCCAAACATTTTGTCGTTTTATTTTCGTTCCTAGCTCTTACTATTGCTTGTGGGGGGATTCCCATGAAATATTCCTCGCATATCACCTGTGTCATCGTAATTTTTTTCGTATATTGTGATTGACGAAACTCGTGAAGGGAATTATTATCTTTTGATTGTTGAAAAAGTTTTTATTCTGTTAGTGTTTTTAAAAGTATTTTAATTTTGAGGATTGCGAAATTTTAGTTTACACACTTGACTAGCTAGTAATGTTTTTGTATTTAAGGAAGTCAGAATTTGCGTTTTGAAGTTCTCAAAATAAACTTTAATAGCGGGGGGGGTGTGACACCCGGGTGCCACCCATGCTAGCTACGCCACTGCTTCTCACTATGATAGTAAGGGAGATACAATGATTTCTATGAGACCTATGTGAGCTGGGACAAATACGGTCTCCTGTGATATTTGCCTGTAAATAGCTTTGGCTCTACTGAACAATCATTGACAATTTCTCAGACATGGACTGCACGAAGGTAGTCTCAGTGAAGAGCTTGCGTGTCCGGAGACGAGTGCTGATCTGATCCGGTTCCGATCCTGACTCTGGTTTGACACTGCGCTCGGGCTTCTTGCCACTGGCACTGGCTCCGGCACCACTGGTTCTTCTCAGTTTGGTTCTGTATTTTGCAAAGGACAGCTCCGGAGTGTTGTCCTCCAACTCATCAGATTGCAAATATACATCCTGAACATCGGGATGGTGTTTTATTTTCTCCGCCTGTTTTGGTCGTTCCCTGACAGTTACACGACTGGGTGATATTTTTCTAAGGTTTTTCGCCAATTGCTTATTTCTCCTATCAGCTGAAATTGAAAAAATGAAATCACTTCATGGACACTATACATATATACATATAGTCTGTCAATTAAGAGTAGAAAATATTAAAAATTGTACTACAAAATTTGTAGGCTGACAACACCAATTTAACTGTAAAATTATCTTATTCACCTTATTCTTATAATCCAAAATAGCTATATAAACTCTCTTATTGTAGAAGAATCTGTGTGCATAGTATTAATTAGTGAATATTTTCAACCTATACTAGAATGTATATCCGCAAACTGTAAATTTCACCCGCCATAATGCAGGGTCATCCCTAGCATGGAGGGTGAAATAGCATAAAAAAACTATATGTACTTTCGATAATTCATGTATTAAATAAATTAATAAAATCTTTAGAACACTGTAAATCACATTTTAAAAAACTTTTTTTTTTGTTCTTAAAAAAGTAAAGAAAAAAAATTTAAATCGAAGAAGCACTGTTGTTAAGGTATGACATAAATTTAATTAAATTTAACAGTAGGTAGAAAGGAAGAATCACTAATGGTGAGTTTAGTTACACTACTTTTAGATCAGCCGGGCGATTCTCTATCTATTGTGAGATCGAGATAGATCTCGGGCGAGATCTCCTGTCAGATTTGTGTGATTTTCTAAGGCTGTTAAATGAATAAATAATCATGCATACTTGCATGAATTCGTGTTTAAAACGACCTAAACTAAAATACGTGACAGCTCACAGCTGAAATTCGGACATCGGCCCATAGAAAAAGCAAATAGCGGCACTAGCTAACAGAGCAAAGAAAATCACACAAATCTGACAGGAGATCTCGCCCGAGATTTATCTCGATCTCACAAAATATAGAGAGAATCGCTCGGCTGAATGAGTTAAATATAAACAGATCTAAATTTAGAAACATGATCTAAAGCCCGGGCAACGCTAGGTACTGCTACTTAGTATTAAATAAATGTGAGCAATTTCTAAACCTTGTTTTATATTTTATTACAGTATTGTTATTCTTCATAATGTTAACACAAAAGTTTGTAATTCTAATTTTGATATCAGTGGGTATCTACATTGCAATGAATTTTTTTTTTCACTTTTGTCTCTTTAATTTAAAAAAAAAGTAGGTTACACAGCTTTACATTTTCACGATGAGTTATATTTTTAGTATTGCCATTTGAACACAGTGGCGCCCTCCTGTGTTTTCAACTCTTAAATTATTATTTATTTATTGCTTCTTCAGAATTTAAATACATTTTTTAGCTTGTAATTATTAATCCCACTAGGGTTCGCCTGTATCGGGTATTATTATCGCCCATATCGTATTATTAGCAATAGGAAACTGGAAAGTCAAGTGCTGGCTTGTTTTCCATGAATACGTAAGTAATAAAAGTTAGAGAAAACCCCTCTAGCAAATTTTGAAACTTTGAAACACTGCCACAGGTTAGTCGGGTTCTGGGTTGGTTGGAAGAAATTACCATACAGTCCCCTTTACTAAAATGTCATTTATATAAAGATGTAAATAAAATACAATGGCACACAACAATATAGTGATTAGATCAGAAGCGCATACCTGAGGTTAGAAGCGTTTTGGCCCTGATAACTAGCCCGTAATTAGCATTGTGGGTGTGGTTCCTGCCATTCCTCTTGACTATGCAGCCTGCAATCAAACCACATATTGGAGAAGGTTCAGAAGAAATTTCTGAGATTTCTCTAACTGAGGGAATATGGCTACTACCCGCAGCTCTACTCTAGCGACTTTTTCTCGGGCATGATCGGTATGAACCATCCACAGGTCTCATTGTAACACATTTCTTCAGATTCGAAGTTGGTTCGAAAACCCGACTATCGTTGAGAGCATTAGTTTCTATGTTCCCAATGGTTATCTCCATCACCGACAGCATAGACTGTTTTATCTCCCGGGGTGCAGAACTAACTTGCCAATGGTTATGCCAGTCGGAAGAGCTGTCTTGTTGTTAAATAGAAATTTAAGATCAATGAAGCAAAATTTTGACAGCAAGCTTTGTTGCTGTTAGTTTAAATCTGCTTATCTTATCTTAAATATTTTCTGTCTTTTAAAAGCGCTTTGAAATATTAATAAATTGAATTGAATATTCAATTGGCATTCCTTCAAGTATAATGCAAACACAGTGCATGTTGTAGCTATTAGTACATACCATCATTTGCACCTTTCACCATTTTGAAAATATCCTCTTTCTTCAATCCATAATCACACAGTTGAGGCAGAATATATTTGAGATAACGGGTTCTTAAGCTCTGCCAACTTCTATCTGAAATAATATAACCATTATTCAAGGAAAGACCACGCCACCCAACTCATCATGAGAAGTCTCAACAAGAGACAGAGAAGTCACAACAAGAAATGGAGAAGTCACAACAAGAGATGGAAAAGTCACAACAAGAAATGGAGAAGTCACAACAAGAGATGGAAAAGTCACAACAAGAAATGTGCGATGGGAAGAGAACAGTACAACTATGCAATGCTAATAAGTCGACGTAAAAAAAAATAATTTTTCGAAGAAAACTGGCGCTTTTTACGCTCTTGTTTGATTTCAGGTGGAGGTTTTCTGTGGTACTCACTTTTGTAAATCAAACGCTTGTTTTGTGTTTGTTTGTCTGGTCATAATTTATTATTCTTTTATTTACATAATCCTGATTTTTTATAAGATTTATATTGTGATCTGCTTGTTGGAACACATTTTTTTATGTAAGAATGGAAGCTACCTTCCTTTGTTCTTCTATAGAACTATTTGAATAATGGAACAAAAAAGAAAATAATAAAATTAGGTAGGTACTTGCCTAGAAGTAATTGCCCATAGAACAAGTACCTACTCAATAAGCATCAATTTTAACCATAGCTCCCCGACAAAAAGGGCTGAAATTAAATGAAAGTTCTTTTTAGAACCCTATAATAGTTAAAATTGATTATTATTATTTGGGAGGATATTTTTTTTTTTAAATTAGAAAGAATAAATTATTTTTAAAAAATAAAAAGAGAGCTGAAACTAGCTAATACACATATCGTAATCCATTGATTGTTGTAGTTAGTTTAGAAACAATAAAATAATAAATTGAAGTAAATCATTAGAAGATATGCATAAGAAAAAAAAATAACACTAAATTATAAAATGTTCATCTTCTTGATCCTCGATCGATAGCCTCTGCAGTTCTTGTCTTCAAGAAAGATGGCTTCTTTTTGATCCTTGGCCTTAGTAAAGATGACTTATTTTTTATACTGCTCTTCTTAGATGTTAGTAGTTTATTTTGATCCAGTTCTTCTAAGATGTGATAGCATCGTCCATTGGTAGAAGACACAATTTGGTAATGGGCCTTTTCATAGACCCTTGCTGCGTCTTCAAGGTGACTATACGGGTTATCCCATCTTGTCCAGGGTGAGTGGCGATGACACGTCCCATCCTCCATAAATTTGGTGGTGCGTTGTCGTCTTTGATGATAACTAAGTCCCCAATCTTTAGTTGTCGCCGGTTCCCATCCGTCCATTTAGTCCTTTGCTGCAGCTCTCCCAGATATTCAATTCTCCATCTTGACCAGAAGCTCTGTCTTAGTTGGCTTAGTTTTTGGAAATTATTAAGCCTGTTTATGGGAATCTGTTGTAGGTCAGGTTCAGCTACAGCTGACAGGTTATCACCAATAAGAAAGTGACCTGGAGTAAGTGCGAAGAGGTCGAGGGGATCGTTGGATAGTGGAATTAAAGGCCTAGAATTTATGCAGGACTCTATTTGGTATAATAACGTACACATCTCTTCATATGTTAATGAAGAGACGTTTGCCACTCTTTTTACGTGATATTTCACACTTTTTATGTTAGATTCCCAAAGACCTCCATGATGAGGACCTTTTGGTGGGATAAAAACCCACTGAATAGACATATTAGTTAAGTAATTAGCTATTTCCTTTTGAGAGACATATAAATTATACATATTTTTCAATTCATTATTCGCTCCAACAAATGTAGTAGCATTATCAGAATACAATTTACTAGGTTTTCCACGTCTGGAAATGAACCGCTTTAAACAATTAAGAAATGCATCTGTAGTCAGAGCGGTGACCAGTTCTAAATGAACTGCCTTAGTAGAGAAGCATATAAATAAACAAATATAAGACTTGACTGAATTGGATCTCCTACTGATTCCAGACTTTATTAAGATTGGCCCTGCGTAATCTAGTCCTGTAACAGAGAACGGTCTACATGGTGACACTCTATCCTCTGGAAGGTCAGACATTATTTGATGACTTGTTTTTGGACTGCATTTAAAGCACACAATGCAATTTTTAAGTATTTTTTTAATAGCATTTTTTGCCATTATAGGCCAATATTTTAGTCTAATAAGTGCTAGTAACGTTTGAGTACCTACATGCAAATTTGTATAATGAAAATGTTTAATGATTAACTTTGTTAGAGGGTGATCGTGAGGTAGTAATATCGGATGTTTTTGTGCTTCATGTATTAGTTTTCCTCTGGACAATCTCCCACCTACATGCAATAAATCCATATGTATAAATGGGTTTAATGATTTGAGATGACTGGTTTTATCTAAGTTTTTTCCCGCCTTTAATGTTTTAATTTCTTTTGAAAATGAATAAGATTGAGTGACCGTTATTAATGAATGTAACGACTTGTTTAATTCTATTATTGAAAGTTGTCCGCTAAATGTATGTTTTTTTCTTGTATTATTAATGAAACGTAGGATATAAGCAGTTACTCTTTGTAAACGCGTGAGAGAAGAAAAACGATAAAACAATTCCCAATCTTTATTCATACTGACGGTTAAATTTATTTTGCTTTTTAATTCCGGTGGATCGATGCAAATTTCCTTATAGTTCGGCCAAGTTACTTCATCTTGAGTTAACCAATTAGGACCTCTCCACCAGATTTCTGAAGAAAATAGACTTTTAGCACTGGTTCCTCTTGATAAAATATCCGCAGCATTATCTTCGGAGTTGACATGCTTCAATTGACTGGTTTCGCTTCTTTCCTGTATTTCTGCAACTCTGTTTGCAACAAATGTATTCCATCGCGCTGGTTGATTTCCTATCCAGCATAGAGTTATAGTGGAATCACACCAATAAAATGTTTTATCCAAAGGTATACCTAGGGATTCCTTTACTTTTTCAACAACTTTTGTTAACAGAACAGCACCACATAATTCCAATTTAGGCAAAGAAATCGTTTTTAATGGAGCTACTCTTGATTTAGCTGTGATTAATTGAGAATGCCGTTTTCCTGATTGGTCTATGGATAGCATATATACGCAAGCAGCGTATGCTTTTTGAGATGCGTCACAAAATCCGTGCAATTGTATATTTACGGTTTGATTACATATAATTTTTCTAGGTATTTGAAAAGAATTTACACCTTTTAAATCTTCTAAATATTTTTTCCAAAGCTTCAGAATTTCTATAGGTATTTCTTCATCCCAAGATATCTTTTCTTGCCATAATTTCTGCATAATAAGTTTAGCATTCACGGTTACTGGTCCAAGCAAACCTAATGGATCGAAAATACTAGCAATCAGTGACAAAATATTCCGTTTATTATAAATAGGATGTGACGGTAGTTCCACGTGATATAAAAAACTATCTTTTTCGCAATTCCAAGCTAAGCCTAGAATTTTCTCTCCTTCTGGTTTGTCCAAAATTACCATATCAGTGGCCTGATCGGCCTCCGATGACAAATCAGAAGAATTAGACCGCCATTTTCTTAAGTTCATACCGGCCGAATTCATTATGGAGATTAACTGTTCTTTTAACAAATTACAGGATTCCACATTGTCTGCACCTGTAATTAGATCATCTATGTAAAAATCTCTCTCTAAAATGAGACTAGTTTCAGGATATAACTGAGCGTTTTCCATACTCAGCTGCTTCAAGCAACGCGTGGCTAAGAAAGATGACGGTCCCATACCATAAGTTATCGTATTTAACTTGAAATGGCCCATTTCCTCTTCTGGAGATGCTCGCCAAAGTATTTTTTGGAAGACGCGGTCCTCCTCTCTAATGTTGACCTGCCTGTACATTTTCTCTATGTCAGCCGTCAATGCCACTTGATATTTTCTAAAATTTAACAAATGGGTATATAAATCATTTTGTATTATTGGACCAACCATTAACGCGTCGTTTATTGATATCCCGCTGGAGGTTTTTGCGGAGCCGTCGAACACCACTCTTAGTTTGGTAGTGCTGCTGGTTTCCTTCTTGATTGCATGATGAGGTAAATAGTAAGATTTTTCTTCATTTGAAACTGGTTCAAATTTTGTCATATGACCTAAGTTTTCATATTCTTCCATGAATTTAATGTATTGAAGTTTCAAATCCATGTTAGAAGATAATTTCTTTTCCAAGTTTAAAAATCTTTTTTCTGCCATAGGCAAGGAAGTACCTATTTGATCTATACAAGGTCGGAATGGTAAGCTTACTTCGAAACGCCCATTTTCATCCCTTTTTTGGGTTGACTTGAAGCTCTCTTCACAAGCCTTTTCTTCATAATTTTGGTGCTTGATGGACACCAATTCCTCTTGTTTCCAAAATCTTTCAATTTGATTGTGAATCATATTTAAAGATAAGTGACATGAGGATGATTCTTGCTCTTTTTTTGTAGTGCACGTTCTAATTGGCCCGGATAATATCCATCCAAGTTCAGTGCGTTGCAGCGTAGGTCCAGTTGTTCCTAATCTCAATTGATCAGTGGTCAGCATTTCCCAAAATAGTTCGGAGCCGAGTAATATATCCACATGACCGCAAGTGGAAAATTCAGGATCGGCCAATTTCAATCCTGGTGGTATGTTTGCCTCCCTTTTTGGAAAAGAGGTCTGCGGTAACTTGCTGGTGATTTCTTGTAATACCAAGCAAGTAACAAGTTTTTTGTAATTAGAGTTTATTGATGACAATTCAAACGAGAGGCTGTTCTTTACATTTGTTATATTATTATGTAAACCAGAGACCGGCATATTTAATGACTTGTACTTTATGTTTAATTTTTTAGCAAATCGTTCAGTTATGAAATTCACCTGAGAACCATTATCCAACAATACTCTCGCTGAATGAATAATTCCATTACTGTCCTTAATGTTCACCATTGCCGTTGATAACAAAATTGTTTTTTCTGCTTCTCCAAAAGTGGAATGGTTTGAGACTGGTACTTGATCTATGCCATTCTCAGTGTTTTGATCCTCTTTAGGGAAAATATGGAGTAATGTGTTGTGTCCTGCTTTATCGCAAGTTCTACAATTATTCTTACTCCTGCATTCTTTAGTCGAATGACCTACATTTAAACACTTGATGCAAGCATGTAATTGCTTGATTTTCTCAAACCGTTCATGTTGGTTTAGTTTCAAAAACTGTTTACAGAAATAAATCTTATGATTTTCCTTACAAACAATGCATTTCAACCTTTGCGACAATAATGAAACTGAAGATTCCTTTTTGTAACTTGACGGTTTATGATGCGCGAATATTGGTTTGGCTGTGGAACATGTTGCTTCCGATGCTTCCAAGACTATCGCTCGATCTGTTAAACATTTTAAAAATTCTTGCAATGTCGGTATTTTTTCTTTAGTTGGATATTGTTCCCAATAGATCCGGGTATTGGAATCTAATTTGTTGGCCAAAATATAAATTATTATTACATCCCAATACTCCGTGGGTAGACCTATGTTTTTCAATGAATTCAAATGTAATTGTGTTTGATCTAATAAACTTCTCAAGGCGACGTGACTTTCTTGTTTTAATTCCTTGAGCTTAAACAATGAATTTAAATGTTGATTAGCTATTACACGCTTATTTTCAAATCTATTTGATAAAACCTGCCAAGCTATTTCGAAATTGTCTTGGGTAATTTCAAGTGCGTTTAATATTTGTGATGCCTTTCCTTTTAAACAATCACGCAAATAGTAATGTTTCTGAAAATTATTTAATGATTTATTATTACCCACTATCGTGACGAAAGCATCCTTAAAAGATAACCATTTCGAATAATCACCACTAAATTCTGGGAGCGAAAACGTAGGTAATTGGATCTTAATATTGTTAGTATCATCAATTTTTTCAATGCTTTTTATGGATTTTTTTGCTAACGTCACTACTTGATAATATTGCAATTCAAAACACTCAAGTGGGCTATCCTCTTCATCTGAGTTACTATCAAACTCTTCGATCTGAGATTGTATATTCTTAAAGCGATTTAACAGTGTGTTTACCTCCTCCAATCTTATTTCCGTTTCTATTACATCAACTGAATCACTTAATAGGTAATTCTTAAATCGTGTTAATTGTGCTTTCAATTCACCACGCTTCTTCACCAGTGATTTTAATGTTTGTGGCATAATGCAGAATTTTTTACACAAACATACACATAAAATTATTTAAAAATAAGCTTTTGTTTGTACCACCTTTGCGGGAGCGAATAATAAATAGATTACAATAAAATAAATAATATTATTTATAATAATCAGTGGTAATCTTAGAGTAAATTATTTGGAATCTACCTACTGGTTAAATTATACTATGTTGACAATATTTATCTTGTTTGGTTATAATATCACGCAAAAAGAGTGGCTCTTGGTGGCAAATTCTTCGCGTGATTTTACAAGTTATATTATAATGCCTTAATACCTTAGGAATATGTAATGATGAATAAGAATGATGTAGACCGGACGGCTGGCTGGATGAGCTGGTTTTCATCCGGCTCGAAGGACCATATGGCGCTTTTTACGCTCTTGTTTGATTTCAGGTGGAGGTTTTCTGTGGTACTCACTTTTGTAAATCAAACGCTTGTTTTGTGTTTGTTTGTCTGGTCATAATTTATTATTCTTTTATTTACATAATCCTGATTTTTTATAAGATTTATATTGTGATCTGCTTGTTGGAACACATTTTTTTATGTAAGAATGGAAGCTACCTTCCTTTGTTCTTCTATAGAACTATTTGAATAATGGAACAAAAAAGAAAATAATAAAATTAGGTAGGTACTTGCCTAGAAGTAATTGCCCATAGAACAAGTACCTACTCAATAAGCATCAATTTTAACCAAAAACTTTTTCTAAAAGGTTGTCACTTTGTGATGTCATTATTTATTTATTAAAAGAAAATAACTTAGTTTACATCACTTTATTTTTTGTACACTATCAACATGTTTCGTGAACCATGTTCACTTCTTCAGGATTAAAAGTATAAAATATACTATATAGTATACTTTTATTCCTGAAGAAGTGAACATGGTTCACAAAACATGTTGATAGTGTACAAAAAATAGAGTGATGTAAACTAAGTTATTTTCTTTTAATAAGTAAAAAAAATGTTAATTCGCATTTTTTCACTGCATTTTTTTCATGATTAGTGCAACTTTTGCATTTTTCCATCAAAAAATGACAGTTTCCCTTAGCATATGACCTAAAATATTTATAAAAGCTCCTACCCCACGCATTCAATTTTTTAAAAGACAAATCTTCTCATATAAAAAAATCAATATTTGTTTGAGTGTTTGTTTGTTCGTATGTTACGCGCTGCCATACCGTTCATCCGATTGGGATGATACTTGGGTGATTGGTAGTGCGCACACCCGCGAAGGTTATAGGTTATATATAATGTTAAGCTCTGGCGTTATGAAATTTGTATAAATGAAAATGTATTTAACGTGTATGTTTAGTGTGACTTTAACACCAGAATTCGATTGCGATGAAACTTGGGTGATTGGATGTGCTCGTGCCTGCTACGGATTCTATAATATATAAGTGAGTGAGTGCGTGAGTGAGTGAGTAAGTGAGTGAGAGGGTGAGTAGGTGAGTGAGTAGGTGAGTGAGTGCGTGAGTGAGTAAGTGAGTGAGTGAGTGGGTGAGTGAATGAGTATGTGAGTGAGTTACCCCAGAAGAAAGCATTACATACAGGGTGTAGCAGGACATACCCGAGGGATTTTACCCAGCGATTCCTGAGCACATATGGAGTAAAAAATGTAGATGTCATTTTGCTGTCTGATGACATTTTTTTTCTATTAAAAACTGACTTGTTAGAAGAGTAGCGCGTTTATTGCCTAGCGGACACTTGATAAGCATTGCGTCTCGTTCTAACAGTATATTAACACATGAAACAGCACGTATTGCTCAAACGCATCACGACGGGATAAATCCCACAGCGATGGGAACAGCAGCGACGATACGATACGATTGTACCACCCCAGCCAGGAGCACTCCTGTCCCGGTGAGACCGGTACACCAGGGGGCACTGTTTGTTAGGACTGGAACACGTGCTCTGAGGATAGGAAAGAGGTTAAAGTTTAATCGACCGGTATACATGGCAACCTGGAGCCAATATTGGAATATAGGATGGGCAGGAATAAAGGAAATGATTGAGCTATATATATATATATATATATATATATAAATATCGTTTCTCGCCTTTCGCTTATTTTGCTTCCGGTTTCTTCTCGCTTCCAGCTTATTGCCGTCTTTCGCTTATTTTGCTTCCGGTTTCTTCTCACTTCCAGCTTATTGCTTTCCGTTTTCATCTTCCCACTTCCCGCTTATATGTATTTTTTGGTTGTTGCCTCCTGCTGCTTCTAGCTTCTCGTTTCCGGCTTCCGGTTATTTATGTTTTTCGCCATACGCTTGCCATAGCATGGTTTTTGTTGTCTCTTCTTGGCCTTCTTCTCTTCTGGGTTCTTATTGTCACTTCATGGCTCCTTTCGCCTCTTCTTGGATCTTCTAGACTCTTCCTGGCTCTTCTCATCACTTCTGGGCTCTGTTTGGCTCTTCTTGCTACTTCCTGTCTCTCATTGTCTCTCCTTGCATCTTCTTGGAGTGCCTCCCTTCTTCTTGCCACTTCTCGGCTTTTCTTGTATCTTATTGCTTCTTCTCGTCTTTTCTGGGATCTTATCGTCTCGTTTTAACTCTTCTTGTATCTTCACGGATCTTCTTGGTTTTTTTCGCCTCTGCTTGGTTCGTCTTGTCTCTTATTGTCGCTTCTTGAATCTTCTGTCTCTTCTCGGCTCTTGTTAGCTCTTCGTGGCTTTCCTTGTCTCTTCTTACTTCTTCCTGTCTCTTCTGGGATTTTGTAGTCTTTTATTGGCTCTTCTTACTTCTTCTTGGATGTTCTAGCCCTTTTTTGGCTTGGCTTGTCTCTTCTTACCTCTTCTTGAATCCTCTCGTCTCTTCTCGACTCTTCTAGGCTCTTCTTGCCTCTTCTCGACTCTTCTTGGCTCTTCTTGCTTCTTCTCGTCTCCACTTACCCCTTCTTGGCTCTTCTTGGCTCTTCTTGTCTCTTCTTGCCTCTTCTTGGATCCTCTTGGACCCCATCATCTCTTCTTGGCTCCTATTACTTCTTTTTGCCTCTTCTCGCCCCTTCTTGTCTCCTCTTTGCTCTTCATGAATATTCTAACCGACTTTTCTTGTCTCCTCCTGTCTCTCCTTGGCTCGATTCAACTCTTATTGCATTTTATTCTCCCATCTTGGTTTTTTTTTGCGTCTTCTTGCGGAGTTTAATCGACAAGTACGTAGATGAAAGAATCAAGGAGATGATTGAACGTTGTTTATTCGCTTCCCACCTCTTTATGCTTCCCATTCTGCTTCCAACCACTCCCTTGTTCAATCCTCTACCGGTCTCTTCTTGCTTATTATTATTATTATTTTTGTCGTGGCTCTTTCCTGACTTTTTATTTTCTTTCCACTTCTTGCTTTATCCTGCTTCCACTAGCAATTTTTTTTTTTTACTCTTCTTGGTTCTTCTGTCTTCATATTGCTTTTTTCTGCCTCTTCTTGGCTCTTCTAATCTCAGCTTGCATCCTCTTGCAAACTTCTTGGATCCTCTCAGCCTTTTTTTCTTATCCTGGCCTTTCTCGTCTCTTCTTGCATCTTATTTTTTCTTGGTTCTTCATACTTTCCCTTGCCTATTCTTGCTTCATGGCTCTTCTTAGGGTTTCCTGTCACAACTTGAGGTGATTTTTCACAAAGACGGCGCTATATAAATCGTCCAAATATTATTATTATTTTATTATTAACTTATTTCTTCTTTCTTATTCTTGAATATTCGAATCAGATCATCAAATAAAATATCCTCTCTCCGACTTTTTCCCTCCATTTATCGTATTCATGTCGGTAAGTTCGTTGAGACATAATTTATATCTTAAAATGATATGCATTTGCTTGAATTGCCAGACTGAAAGACTTTTACTGATTGGCACTTCTACATAAAATATTAAATGATGTAGTTGAAAATCCAGAATTGCTTGCATTGATAAGCATTCGGATTGCACTTGATGTTGTAAGTCGATATCTTCTTCAGCGCAGGAACTCCGGGACCAACCACCATATTTATGCATTCTGTTAAAACAAAATAAAAACCCAACCAAAAAAAAAAAAAATATATATATATATATATAGAGAAAAAAGTTAATTAAATACCTGTAATTAATTTTTAAAATTAATTGTCTGTGCTCACAAATTCCATGTACATAGAGAAAAAAGTTAATTAAATACCTGTAATTAATTTTTAAAATTAATTGTCTGTGCTCACAAATTCCATGTACCTACATATGAAGGACACCCTTTGAAAAGCAATGACCAAAGACCGATGGGAACAGCAGCGACATGTAAAAAAAATATCATTGGACACCAAAATGACAAATACATTTTTTACTCCAAATATGCTCAGGAATCGCTGGTTAAAATCCCTCGGGTATGTCCTGTTACACCCTGCATAGACATTGTCCCAACTGAACTATGTATGTATTTAAGTTTTGTAATGTCATTGGTATTATGTTTATTGAATTAATAAAAATGGTAGAACCTGCGGACAGTCTGCCATTTTCTTGCAATATTATGTACCTCTATTATAGAGCGTAGAATAATATTAGCATAAAATGTTTTAGTCTGTTGTATTAGATAATGTGCTGTAACGTACCTCCTTCGGGCATAATATGCAGATTTTCCAAGTCCCGCCAAATAGCGTTCCCTTTGACTTTGGTATAATTACTTCCCTGTGTGACCCAATTAATGATGCAACGGTCTTCTTCTGTAGTGTAGAAGGCATTTACTGATGCTCTGAAATCACACTCATACAATAAGTCATTATCTAAATTAAATACAATATTAAATATTAATCTTTATTATACATTACGTAAACATAACTGTCCTGAAGGGACTCTAAGTGGGGCTTGCATATGTTAGTTTTGGTCTTATTGATGATTTGTATATCAGGCTAAACTAGTTAGTGGATATGAAATGAAATTAGTGGATAAAGCATTCTAAAATATTCTAAGAAAGTGGTTAAAAACTAAGAAATATTTCATTTAAGTAAATACTAATTATTTTACTTTTAATAAATAATACTTTTTATTTTGGAGTTTTTAAATAAAATTAATTTGCGTGTGCCAAGGTAAAAGTTTCATTTGTTGAAACATGCAACACATACACAATTCCACCTTTCGGACACACTCACTAACCAATAGGATGCATGATCTGGGCAACAAATTTAAGGGTACTATTGATATATTTACTGACTCCATTTACAGAATTAAGCGTAATCTACATCAGCTCTCTGCTGAATGCTACTAATTACAGTAGTAAAGGTAGTGCAGTTTATGTGATTTGTCTTATAGGAATGTTTTAATTTATGTTACTGTTACATGTTTGTTTATAAGTTTTATATTACTTCATGCTTTAATAACTTTTTGAATAATTTTTGACAGTTCATTAGTTACGTTTTGTTCATATAATCTGTGTAAAAGCCCAGCTGGGCGTAAAACCAAATACAATAAAATTAAAATTAAATCTTACTTAAACGGATCTTGTTTTTTCTCCCGACTGGTTCCCACCCGGAACGGTTGCTTCTGTTTAGGAGTGAATGTCCAATTATCAATAATAGTAAATGGCTGATTGGAAAGACTGTTCCTTTTCACTAAGTTTTCTTTGTTTATTTCATCAGTGAACAATTTGTTCTCATATTTCCTCTTGTTGCGTATTCTGTCTAGCGCGTTTGTGTGAAACTCTGAAGCTTTACTCAAATTTCTTAAGGTCTGGAACAGAAACAGGAATAACAATGAATAAGGAGTGTAAGAAAAGGTAATGTAAATGAATAGGTAAGTTAGATATTTGATCAGTTACCCTCGACTTGCGACTGGAAGACTGGCTGAGATGTTTGCTGAGCATGTCACTGTGGATGAGTCCCAGCTGCTCCGCAAACTCCGACTGACTCATCCCATTCTGTTCGTCCGATTCAGCGGACAACTCTCTCGGTGAACTCAGGACACTTTCTCTACTCTCTACTCCATTCTCAGAGTCGCCATAATTGGTCTTCAATGGGGATTTCATAGCGCTTGATTTAATTTTCTTTCGAAGTTTCGGTAAATTTTTATCCAAAACTACGGTGGGGTTTATTGCAAATATCAATTGAAAAAAATAATCATCGTCACTTTCAAATGTTCCTTCGGGAACAGAATCCATTCCCTTGTATCTGATAAAATCTCTATTTTTTGAAGCCCATTTTCCAATAACCCTCAAATCATCAGCACTGATGTAGAAAGAGGCTTCACTCGCTGTCTTCAGCGAGCGGAGCCCCGCGGCAGTGGCTGAGGGGACGTCACCAATCTCCACTTGGTTTTTTACTTTATCAACGGACTCGTCCAATTCAATCAAATATGTTCGGTTTGCACTCTCCTCGGATAAACTATACCTGCTACTTAGATCTCTATAAAAATAATATTTTTAATATATCATTCACAAGTTAAAAGTTAACGTTATAATCAACATAATGAGGATTCTACGTCTCATTGAATGTTGCGCTCGATCTCTTTTCTAGAAAAGAAGTACTGACAAGAGAAAAATTAGCTGTATGACTTACTGTAAATGTCTTCATTATTTAATAAAATTAAAATGTAGATTAATTATTGGCAAACCTTTGAGAAAGTGCACTTTGATTCAGTTTCCTAGAGTCATTGAGCTGGCCGTGGCCGCCACCCTCAGGGTGTTGGCAGCATTGGCATTTATTTACGTTTCCAATGGCTTCTTCCAGATTTTCTAACTTCTTGCATAACCTATAAATAAAAAAGATTTTAATTACAAAGATGGAAAACAGAGTAGGTAAATATTCCACAAACCGCTGCACTTTTATTATTAGGCACAGATTTTTTAAAATTACACTTCGTTTCAACTTAATTACTATCAGAAACAACTAATTAAGTTTGGATAGATAGTAAAAGATACATTAAAATTACATTTTATTCAATCAAAGTTCAAAATTTCTCATATAACGTCTCAGGTTAATTTGTTCGCTTTTCGGAACACCTCATATAAATAGGACTCACAGAAATCGTTATATCTCTTTTACTCCCTTAGTGAAAAATATGATCTAAACGGGATTGAAAAGAGAAAACACCACGCTATGTTTTTAAATCTAAAAGTTAAACACAAAAGAATTAAAATACGTACACCTTTATGAAACTAAAGTCACCGACAGCAATGTGAATAAAAAAAAAATGAAACTTTGTGAATTTTTTAAAAATTATTTTTACATAAAACGACAAAAAAAAATGTGAGGTGATGATAACGTTTATAATACATTTCGATCCTTTGGAATAACAAGGTTCCAGATTTCGCGGTATCATGTGATACATAATGAGCTCCCAAGTAGCTTACTGTAGATCCCAGTATCGCATGACGTTAACGTGACAGATACCTTGTTATTTCAAAGGGTCAATTTGTCTAATAAAATATATGTTTGTGTACGTTTTTCTTTCATTACCAGTAAATTTAGTTAGAAAAAACATAAGGTGTACCATTTCTAAAACTTTATAAGTTTGCATTTAAAATATTACATGATTATTTCTAATAATAAAATTTGAAAATGCATTTTATTTCCTTTAAAACAGTTTTTAGTTTTGGGATACATACACAAATATACCTGTTTGGATTTTAATGCAAATCTACCGACAGAATATGGTCGAGACCTGAGGGGATAAAACGATCCATTTGCCGCCTTTTGTATTTTTTTGTATGGAGTGACATCTCCGAAGTTTCATTTCAATCTAAATATTACTTATGCGTGAATTACTTTTTTAACCCAAACCAAGAACCTATTTTAGGCGTGTAAAAAGTTGTTTCTTGGAGTAATTGTAAGAAGTGTAATCTGCCTAATTTAAAAACTTAAAGGGGTTAGGGCGTTAGGTGAATAATTATCAGTGTCAAAGTGAATATAATTCTTTTTGACGTTCTTTCCATTATTTTTGCAACCATGTCTTGATGAATTCACTTCCGATGGAGACGTTTTCTCGAAACGCAATGAATTAAAGATTTCTATACATCCCCAGTTTAGAACCTCACTGAACGTTCAACGCTCTGTCACTGACTTGGTGTGAACTGAATGACTTGACTGAGGAGACATGAATAGGGAGAGCGGAACGCCTTGACAGATTCCTCAGCCTAGCAGAGTCGTCCGTGCCACATAGGGAGGGGGACGGAATGGCACCTCTTCAACTATGTACCGCGATCCCGCCGAGCTTTTTAACTGTTTCCGTAAAACTGTAATTTTTAAACTTACATAGAATATTTTTGTTTATATTCATCACGGTGGCGGCGTTTATCTAACAATTTTGGTCTGCATTTGTGGTGCTTTAGAGATTCTTTTATTTCAATGAGTGCATCGTCAAAGTCCATGAGCACCATTTTGTTGGAGGACGATAGATAAAAGAAATTTAATTTTTCCTCCTTTTTCGTTTCTGGATTGATGACGCTGCCTTCGATAACCTCTATAAATTTTCCATTTACTTTGATGTAGCACTTATTCCAATCATTTTCACTGATACCCATTTTGAAATTATATACGGGAGGACAATCAAAAGGTTTCTTGTAACAGATTCCACACATTCAAAAATTTATTTTGAAATTTGACAACTAGAAAAGAACCGACCGAAGCTTTCTTGAGCATACGTATTTTGGTTTTGCTTTGTGTTGTTGCGTTGTTGGTAGTCCTGAGTCAAAAGTCATAGATATACCACTAGTGATGGGCACAATCGGAACATTTAGATAATCGAAATATTTTAATAGAAACATAAGAAGAACCGAAGATAATAAAAAAATAATCTAATTAATCGCTCGGAGTTCAATTCTGAGCAACGCCGTACGTATAAATTATTGCCAAATTGAATCATACATACATCTTCTTCCCCTTGTCCTATTCGGGTCGGGGACCCATTGCATCGACAAGGCTCCTCCATAAGTCCCTGTCTTGTGCTGATTGTTCGGCCTCTGTCCATGGTAGACCCATCCTCTCCTCACACAGTTTCAGGAGTTGCCTCGCCCAACTGTGTCTAGGGCGGCCCACTGGACGTCTTCCCTCTGGAATCGCACTCAGTATTTTCCTCGGAATTCGGTCATCAGGCATTCTTAGTACATGCCCAAGCCACCTCAATTGTGATTTTTCTATGAAGAGTAACAGTGGTTCAATGTTTAGATCATCTCGGATCGTCGAGTTTCTTATATGATCCCATTTCGTAACTCCTGCCACTCCTCTCAAGTATCTCATTTCGGCAGCTTGGACTCTGGAGCGTGTTCGTTCATTTAGCATCCATGTCTGGTGGCCGTAAGTGAGCGTTGGGCGGTATACCGTTTTAAACACTGCCATCTTTGTCTTGGTGCTAAGCTCGGCTTTTCTTATTACTGAGCTGTAGAGAGGACGCAATACACTGCTTGCCGCACATATTCTTCTATCAATTTCTCCGTCTTGCCGACCATCGCTGGAGAACTCGACCCCAAGGTATTTGAACCTGTCCACCTGTTTCAACTGAGTCCCATTAGCGAGTATGTTGCACTGAGTTTGGTCCCTTCCTATAACCATCACCTCCGTTTTTGAGGTACTCATCTTCATTCCCGCCGCCGTGCACTCTTCGTTGAAACGGTTAATCCACTCTTGTAGTCCCTCCTGTGATGTCGTTAACCTCGCGATGTCGTCAGCAAAAAGTAGGGAGCTGATTCTAGTACTGCCTACTAGGGCTGCATCCGGTGTTTGGCTTTTTCGGCTGATTCGGTCCATGAATATAGTGAAGAGGATTGGCGACATAGGGCACCCTTGTCTGAGGCCGATTTCCACTTCAAATTCTTCCGAAACCTGACCGTTTATGCGGACCCTGCTGCTACTATTTTCATACAGAGATGCTATGCCTTTTAGCAAGTTGCCTTCAACTCCGTATTCCTTAAGCACCTCCCACAGTAGTTGCCGCGGTACTAAGTCATATGCTTTCTCTAGATCGATAAATCCAACATATGATGGCTTACCTATAAGCCATCATATGTTGGATTTATCGATCAAATTGAATCATTTATTTAATTTTATTCTTGAAATATTTTTAAAAAATGCTTTAAGTTCAAATTCGTTACGTCGGAATAAGGAACTCCAGTCCAATTTTTTTTTAAATGAATTAACCTTCTAACTTAAATAACTGCATATTTTTATTTATTTTTAGAGTTAGTTTTAATAGTTAAAATAATTTTCGAAGTTTTAATTTTTCAAGATCTCCCGAAAACCACCGTATGTGTACATAGTTTGGCAAAAGTGTAGAAATTTATTAATTTGGAACTAAATTTTTTCATTACTATGGTAACACCGAAATACTCGTTTTGACAATGACATTTTGTAAGGCTTTTGGCTTTACTGATGATGAAATCTCCAGGTTGGATTTAAAGGAAAACACGTGTAACTTATTTAATCAGTGATATATTTATTCAACTACTAAACAATAACAATGTTAATCCAACGGGATTCTGTTGACAAGTTTCGCAACACGCAACGTGTACATAACGACGGTTGCTAGAAATCTAATTCCTCAAACCACATACTGGCGGCAGCACCATACAGTACAAATGTAATTTGAACACAACTTCCAACACGCCCCTTTACATTTGTACTTGTTATAGTCATAAACATTTTTTGTTATTCTTCCAATTTCAACAGTTTTCTTAACTTAACAAACTTTGGCTTGCTCAAGGATTTGGTTAATATATCAGCAATATTTTCATCAGTATCGATCTTTACAATATCAATATTTCCATTCTAATAACTCTCATGTACGTAGTGATACTGAACCTCTATGTATTTAGACTTTTTAGAAAAGTTTCCGCTTTTAGCAATTGATACCGCTCCAGAATTATCCTCATACATTTTGACTGGATCATTCAATTTAATTTTGAACACTTCACTTACTAAACCCTTCACAAACTTCAATTCAGTCAAAGCGTCAGACATTGCTACGTACTCTGCTTCAGTGGACGACTTAGTTACAGATTTTTGTTTACGAGACTTCCAATAAACAGTATTGCCAAACAATCTTATTAAATACCCCGATGTAGACTTTCTATCATTAATATCACCAGGTTTTTCTACTAGACTCCATGTTTCATTCTTCTCAATACAATTAATTTCTCTATTCATTGCATTTACCCATTCACCGGACTCTTCATGTCCAATTGCCTCTTCAAACGTATTCGGTACATCTGCATTGCAACAATTTACGTACACACAGTAACTCACGAAATCGTCGTTCACATATTTCTTATTCGGTTTTCTTTCTCGCATTGAACGTCTCACTGACACATCTTCACTTACTTTTTTGTCACTCTCATTCTCTCCATTTGACTCAGCAGACTCATAAATGGATTCATTTTTATTTTCTTCCCCAACAATATCATTCACACTTTCATCAGACTCATTTGCAATCATCTCATTCTCTTGATTTTTGAACCCAATGTATTTAATATCGTTTTGAACAATATCAACGTGTCGCGCTACGATTATTTTGTTGTTTATTAAGACACGATAGCCAACTTCGCAATACCCCAATAAAATTCCCGATTTCGCTTTATCATCCCACTTTGATTTTCTCAATTGCTCTGGTGTTCGGACATAAACTCTACTCCCATACAAACGTAGATTGTTTACATTTGGTTTGACTTTAAAAAATATTTCATAAGGCGTTTTCATTTCAATGGTATTTGCAAGTGTCCTGTTTCTCAAATACGTTGCTGCTTTAATCACTTCGGGCCAATATCGAATATTTACTTTGGCTTCTTTTAACAAACATCTAGCATTGTCCATAATTGTACGATTGAATCTCTCAGCTACCCCATTTAATTCGTGAACATATGGCGGACAAGGCATAACTCGAATTCCCTTTTCTCTCGCAAACTGATTAATTTTACCGTTAATAAACTCGGTTCCATTGTCACATCTCAACATTTTTATTCTTTTCCCTGTAATGTTCTCGACTTCATTTACATAACTCACAAAGCAATCATAGACTTGATCTTTGGATTTGATACAATAAACTCTCGCCAATTTACTGTAATCATCAATGAAACTCAAAAAATATTTTTCTCCACAATTTCCGACTGTTGGGTGAGGCCCATTAATATCTGTATGAACGATCTCTAGTACTTCAGTTGCTTGTTTTCTCTTGTTATCGAAAGGCAAATTATGCATCTTTGATTCAATACACGTAGCACATTTCAAAATCTCAGACTCTAGTTTTTTTGGCAATCCAATTACAAGTTCTTTTTCACTTAATGTTTTTAAATAATTGAAATTTACGTGACCCAATATACGATGCCATTTTTCTTTCAAGGTCATTCCTCCATCATTACTACTAGACATTGTATTATTTACTTCACTCAATTTTCCGTCTCTCTTGATAAAGCTTGTCATGAAATACAAATTATTCACTTTTACCACAATTGCTATCAACTCATTATTTTGATTATACACTTCGGAAACATCATCGTACGAAATAATTGAATTGTTCATCGTGACTTTTGCATAGCTCATTAGATTTGATCTCATATTACGCACATAAAAAACATTCAACATAGTTACCATACTCTCTCTACCATTGACCACAAACAATGCTTTTACTTTACCAATTTTCGTCGCTTTCATTACTCTACCATCTCCTAATTTTACATCAGTGGTATTTTTTAAAATTATACATTCATCGAATAATTCCTCGTCATTAATAATATGGTCAGTACATCCACTATCCAGGATCCAGATTATTTCATTTTTATTTCTGTTCCTCTCATTCTTAATTTCAGTTTTATTCACTTGAGTCACAAAAACATTACCAGAGTTCCCAAATTGATTTTGCTCACTACTCGACGCTGTGTTGACACTCCCATCGTATAAACCTCTGTTGCCTCTGAAATCGCCTCTGCCTCTGTTGTTGTTATTACCTCTGTAATGACTGTTGTCTCTGTAGCTGTTACTCCCTCGATAATTATTACTGCCTGGGTAACTGTATCCTCCTCTGTTTGACCGACCTCCTCGATATGTTTGATTTGACTGTCCTCTGATTCTGCATTCCCTCAATATGTGACCAGCTTTGCCGCAGTTGTAACATTTTTTCGTCTCTGTACTAAAGGCACTCGCTTTCACAGACTGATCACCATCTTTGTTCTTGTCTTTCATTTCACTTTGATTTTTTTCCCATTTTAACTTGATTTTGCTTTTTAGAAATTCCACTGTTCTATCCTCTGTCGGTAAAACATCAATCAAGTCCCCAATGTAACTATATGATTCTGGGAGAGACTTGATCAAATAATTTAATATTTCTTCGTCCTGAATTTTCGCCCCTGCGGCTTTCACTTCATTAACCGATTTTTCGAAGTCATCAAAAAATTTCTTGGTGTCTGAATAATTCACAAGTTTTATTTTTTCTAGTTCGTTTCTCTTCACAATTTGTAGGGCTGTCGATTCTTTTAAGTACTCTCTGTCAAATTTTTTTATTATTTCAAATGTGGACGGTAAGTGCTTCACATACTCTAACTGCTTGTTCGAAATGGCACTGTAAATGTAATTTGTTGCTTGTATGTCTTTATCATTCCACTCGGTTTCACTTTCAGTTATTTGTCTCTCTCTTGTGGCCACAACATAGCACTTTTTATACTGTAGGAACTTCAAAATTCGGGTTTTCCAATTTGAATAGTCTTGTCCATCAAAAATTGGTATAAGCACATCATCTTGTTTCACGTACGCCATTTTTTTTTTCGTCACAACGTTTCACCGCATTCACGTGTTCCACAATTTAACAACTATATTCTTTTTCTTTATCTTTCTATTTTTTCCGTATCAAACCACAATTCTGATACCATGATGAAATCTCCAGGTTGGATTTAAAGGAAAACACGTGTAACTTATTTAATCAGTGATATATTTATTCAACTACTAAACAATAACAATGTTAATCCAACGGGATTCTGTTGACAAGTTTCGCAACACGCAACGTGTACATAACGACGGTTGGTAGAAATCTAATTCCTCAAACCACATACTGGCGGCAGCACCATACAGTACAAATGTAATTTGAACACAACTTCCAACAACTGATTTAAATTGTGTAGAACACGCTGAAAATCGCTCGTTTAATTTTTTTTCATTGTTTGCCTGTGAATTGTTAAATTGAATAAAAATGAACAAATCAATACGTAGTGGTGCAAGAGAAGTAATAAACTGCGTTTTTCAACGCTGCCTAGCCCATTATCGCGCGAGGAAGCTCCTATGTAATTTGTAAGATGTTTACAAACGAATTACAGAAATTAATGGTACGTAGTATAGTATTTTAATGAATTTCATAAGTATTACAAGATTTATGCCAATTTTCGAGCGATTATGACCATTACAATCTGATTTGAGGTTATGTTTAAAAATCCGAATTTGACATTCACATTTGACAGTTAATATTAGGCCACAAGAAAAGGGGAATAACTCAATTAACAAAAAAAAAATAATAATATGCAACTTCTTTAAACTAATAGAAAAGTTACTTTGGTAATTATCGGTTCGGACTGGCCACGCTTATTACGAATAATTTTTAGAAAAAAACTTTAGATTCGCCTTAATTACTATAAAAGGAAACTTTTTGGCTTGGGGGCGGCGGAAAATAATGCATTTTAATTTTCAATTGCGTAAAATTAAAATTCACTTCGCGAACCGATCGGTGACTGTCAGCGGTCATTAGGCACGTCGCTGTTATGTTGGTATCACTGATACAAACCCTGCTTTGCCAAACAAACCATTAAAAACCTGGGATGTCTTTTAAAATTATGATGACATGCAGTTTTCGTAGTTTAACCGTGTTTTCATGTATCCCACGAAGTTGGCCACAGTAGTATTTAGTTCTTTGCAATGTATCAGGGATACCAACATAACAGTGACGTACCTAATGGCCGCGATTTGACATCGTGTAAGGTAGAAACATACTAGGCCCACGCAACGCGACGCGACGCTACGCAAAGTTCCTGTCCATGTTCACACTGGCCATACGCGTCGCTGTGACCACGTGACAATAGGTCTCTGGTGCGCCGGCGCGTTTGATTTGACACATTTGACGTTTATTTTGTTACGTTTATGTGATTCTTTTCTCAGCAGACGACAGCTTTGCCATTTAATTGCGAATTTGAAGATGATTTGCTACGATTATTATTATTAAATCAATATTCTCGTAAAAAGAAAAACAAAAAAGTGAGAAGTATTTGGGTCCACAACATTAACAAACGAAGACAAATGTTTGGAGAGTTCCATACTTTAGTAAAGGATCTGTAATCTGATACGGACGATTCTTCATATACTTCCGTATGAGTAAAGTGGTAGTTGAAGAGCTTCACAGCATAATTGAATATGATATAAAAAAAGAAAACACACGTCTTCGAAAGTCAATTTGGACTAGAGAAAGATATTCATTATAGGGGTATAATATTGAAATTAGTTATTTATTATATAATCGTATGGCAGAATCTCTATAATTCTGAGATTTGATATTATAAATAACTTCGTGCTCAGTTTCAATGAACTGTTCGTCACCCATTTTTTAATAATAAACGATAATAAATGTCAAAAAAACAACCACAGATATAGCGAAACGCGTTATGCTTAGATAACACCAAAAAGATGTGAAAACATCTCATAGTAGGCGTGACCATACCCCCTCCACCTTCCACACGGCCCACGCCGATCTGGCTGTGGCAGATCCGCGTCGCGTAGGGCACCTCGGTTTGCGATGCGTGGGGCTAGTGTGATTCTAAAGCACCCGTTTCCATAGAAAATGTATGGAAGATAAGTAGTCCAGATATGGAAATGGTGACGTCAACCTACGTAGCGTCGCGTCGCGTGGGCTAAAGGCAGAAACATACTTGCGTGTCGTGGCGCGCCAGAAGTACATCGGTTTCATACATTTACTATGGTTAGAGACATATTTGTAGGTCGTGGCGTGTCGCCGTAATGTATGAAACCGATGGCTTCTGGCGCGCCACGACACGCCCCGACACGCAAGTGTGTACGAACCATAAGTGTGTTTCTGCCTATAGATTCGCGAAAAGAATTTTAATTTACGCAATTGAAAATTAGAATGCATTATTTTCCGCCGCCCAAAAAGTTTCCTTTTATAGTAATTAAGGCGAATCTAAAGTTTTTTTCTAAAAATTATTCGTAATAAGCGTGGCCAGTCCGAACCGATATTTACCGTTACTTTTTTCTTAATTTTCTCTTTCTTTATTTCAAAATAAATATTATTTAGCGTGTTTTTTTAAATTCCCTTCTATAGAATAATAATTTTAATGGTGTTTTCCACACACAGGTAAATCTGAATCAACGGTAAGATGAATCGCCAATGAAGCGGAAAAGGCAGATGGAAAATTGGAAACACCGGGAAAACGGAAAATAGCATAATAATAATAATATGTAATAGCATAAAAGTGCTGATGATTGGAAAAATTGTTGCAAACAATAGTGATGAAAGTTGAGGCAGAATATTATGCACTAGGAAGTACTATATATGTTGATATCGATGAACTGATAATACGTTTAGATGAAGATGAAGATAAGGAAGAAGAAGAATCACATGAGGACGAAGACAATAATGTCGGGTGTTGAATTATAGACTCAAAAATTTAAGTACCTACCTACGTTTTTGTATCGAAATAAACGCCCACTTAAAACTTGTTTTGTTTTATTTTACTTCTATCAGTTTTTGTGCAAAAATTTTTAAAGTACAAATATGCTATGAAATATGCATTTTGGCCAAAGTGTTTTTAAAAACATACATTCATTGTCTTATGAGTCATCTTGGTGTTGCCATTTTAAACCTAAAAAACGATCGCAGCGCTATAATTTATTTTCTACACTTTCTTGCCAAACTGTATTAGTGAATTGTGTGACATCATCACTCACTACGTTTACAAGCTACTTTTATTTTCAACAAGTGTTCATTTTATATGACAGTTATGTGGAAGAAAGTATGATACTATTCGAGAAGTTAAAACATTATTTAGGTGGAATTATTTATTTATCATATTATATTTAATATATTTTTCAATATTATTACGGGAGAGTGGTATAAAAATTGTTTGAAATTATTATTTTTTATCTTTTAAAATCAGTATTATCGAAAACGAAGCATCACCTGCACAATTGTAGGCAAATAAGACACAGTTCCGATCAGCTGTCCGATGACGGCCATTTTGGATTTCGAAGTTTTGCAGAGTTGGCCGTGGAGAAGGTAGCATTATAATATAGCATACAGAGGCGGCCCGTGACAAAATTTGCGAGCAGTGCATTTCACAAAAAAATGGTAGCATTAAGGGCCCTCGGTATTAAATGTTTCCAGCTCGAATTCGAATATCGAACTAGCTGCACGCAGTACCGGATTATCCTTTAGGCAGAGTAGGCAACTGCCTAGGGGCCCCGCATCAGCTGGTGGCCCCGCGCCCCGAGAAAAAATGGTGAGCAAGTACTTACTGTCACTTAAACTCACAGTTGCTCAATAAAAATAGAAAATGAAATTCGATGATGAATGGGATGTATAGTTTTTTATAACCTGTCGTCAATCAGGTTGAAAATCGTTTTAAAAGAGTTTCGAGAAAAACGCATTCATAGTTTTGCCGAAGGATAATTCCACATACAAACTGTTTCAAACGGTTTCACATTAAAATATTTGGTGAGAGCATTTTTAACAAATGCATCTTTCAGAAAATGAAAAAAATAAATTACAGACCAGAGGCCCGGGGCGGGCCGCCCCTTCCCCCCCCCCCCACCCGTTAGTCTGCCATTGGTAAAGGGGCCCCGAGACGTGCATTGCCTAGGGGCCCCGACATGGTTAATCCGGCCCTGGCTGCACGTGCAGCTGGCCGGTGCGTTCCATTCAAAATCCCACCAAGACAAGATCCAAGACACCCACAGAGCAAAACCAATTATTATTAATTAAAAATATTGTGATTATAAAAATAATGTTAAAATATGTTTTAGAATGTAATGCAATATAACGATAGCTTGATTATAAAATTAGCTTGAATATAACGAAATTTAAACATTTAATGTAACTTTTTATTTGTATTTTTTTTTTATACATACATAGATGAAAAATGTACACATAGTAATACAATTATAAACATTGACAAAAGGCTTGGCCTTTGTTCCAGCCTGGTTTCGCAGTGCGGCGAGGCACTGTTAATATTAAATTGTCTAGTTTGATTTGAGGTCACGGGTTCAAAATCCGGCGAGGAAAAAACAAATTTAATTTAATTTATATGAGTAAATCATATTGTAGAATTAAAATAAAATGTATATTTAATGAATCTGTACCTCGTCCCAAAGTGGAATATACATTCATACAGTCTGGTGAGAGACCATAATTCAGAATTGAAAGTTGCTTGAGAACGGCGTAGATATGTTTAGTGACTAGATCTGAATGGCCAGGAACTTTCCAACCCTCCTTTTCCCTATCTCTAAAAATGTGGACTATATATATTAGAAATATAAATGAAATTTCTTCTAAAGACACTTCAATGAAATAAAATGTTATAAAATGGTTTCCAACCCTCCTCTTCCCTATCTCTAAAAATGTGGACTATATAAATTAGGAATATAAATGAAATTTCTTCTGAAGACACTTCAATGAAATAAAATGTTATTGATTTCTTCGAAACAATTTCTTCTTACATGTTTTGGTTTTAGCTGAAACCAATTTTACTTTAGATAAGTTTTTAGATTTTCACGGCCAAAAGCATTTTCGTTGTTAGTTTTTGGGGTGTTATGCCGTGTTGTGCTACCTCCTACTATAGCCGACGTTTCGGACAGCGTTGCAGTGTCCATCATCAGGGCAGATCCGGTAGATCCGACGATCGTTAAAATTTTACTTTACTTCTTTTCGCTATTATGCACTTTTCTAAATACTCAGAGTTTCTCATAGGCATGCAGCGATTATGTCGAGGATCAATTAATTTGGGTAGCATGCAAAAAATGTAAAAGCGTTTCAGCTTTTCAACCATATTAGTCTGCCAAAATTCGTCATCCCGTAAATTTTTTTCTCCGAGTTCAGTCCATACAACAAACATACAAAAATCTTTTTTTGTGACATGTAATTGGCCCTTAACCTGGTAAAACCAATCGTGAGATGCATATACCGGTATGACCTCCATTTTTTTTAAGTTTCCAAAAAGTAATTTTTCGGGTTTTTACTGCTTCATATATGAGAATGCTGCGTGCTGTGAAAATACATTTAAATTCAATCACGGTGTCTTCAGAAAAAATTCCATCTGGGGTCGCACCCATATACGGATACTCTTCATCTACGAAAAGACCACACTTTTCTATGGTAATGCTTTCTTGTTCTGCAAGCTCCTTCAGGACATTGTATTCATGTTTTTGTCCGTGTCGAATTGAAGGAATATTTGATAAGGATTGCTGGTACAGTATATTTTTGACTAATGGAGCGCAACTGATATTTTGCCGCCGTTTGCACACTTTTCCAAACCACGATGCCGTAATCAGCGCATCTCGATCCACTTTCCACTAGATGCATGAAGTACCTACTGTCGCCCTTTCAATTGCTTGCCTATCTTTGGCTATGGTGAAGCCTTTCTAAAAATCACCTTTAGCTGCCTCAAACGATGCTTGGTCCATATCAGGTTTTTCTGCATTGGGACCATAATGCTGATCTTTTGCTGAAGCGAGCTGCAGGATTTTTCCTTTTCTTTTTTTTTTAATTATAACTTTTTGATTATTTTTCTGCAATCTTTTTAATTCTAATTGCTTTATGAGTTTTCTATACTAGTCCATTCTAATCCTTTCTATAGTCCAGTAAAATTAAACATTTCCACTTTCATCAAATGGGGTAGTTCTGATTTTCTTTACATATTCTATATGATGAAGGACTAATGAAAAATCTAAATTTTCAATCTCGTCAGATCTCCGGATCTTGCCAAAAATCGTTTTTGTCACTTTGACCCCAAACAACAAAATTTTCTCCAAATATCATTCTTTATGTTTTTATAATAGACTAAATTTACTACAATTTGATATATTATTAGTCACAGTAGACCCTATAGTGTCTGAGATATAGGTGTTAGAAAAAATGATTTTAAGGCCGAGATATATACAATCGGCCTTAAAATCTTTTTTTTCTAACACCTATATCTCAGACACGAGATATATACATATATATATAATTTAAAAAATAATATAACAAAATATATGTATATAAAATATAAATGTATATAATAAAATCCAATACTATATATATATATACATACAGTATATATTTATGTAGTAAGATATCTTAAAATCATAGCCATTTGATGCAAGTGAACTCCCTTAAATCCATTCTTAGTCATGCGATTCAAAAGATCTCCCCTGGCGCACTATTGGTTGAAGCGAAGAACTTTCCTTTTCTAGAGCATGGATATTTACTTTTTTTAGTGGCCATTTCCATACTTTTATATTTTAAAAATATCAAATTGTTTATTTCCTAGAAACCCGAAAAAATGTTAATAATAAATTAATTCTTAATAATATCTACTAATTGACACTACACAGCTTCGACGGTAACTCACAGACGAAGCATAAAAAGGCGACACACCATTATAGTCCCTACGCTCAACGCATAGAGTGTAATATTGTTGAAAAGTCGCATGGAAGCATAATAATTACGCGGAATTTCGAACTTTGAAAGAAGATTGACACGACGGACCGTAGGAAGCGTGCGTTCACGGCCACCTCTTAGAGCCGAATGAATAGAAGAATTTTAAGATGTTCATTATATAGTATTTAACGAAAATAAATTGTTAATAAAAGCATATATCTCGATAGAAAAATGTATTTATGATAGCTTAACGTGGCTACATCATCGATGTTTTGACGATTAATAACTTAGATTGTCGTTTTAATCTGAGAATTCATGATACTCCATCAACGATTGAGATCGCTAGTAAGGAAGGCCCTTAACATGGGAAAATAAAATGATTTGAAGGGCGCGACATACCTAGTACAAACCTTCACTTGTAGATAAAATCCATTCGTCGTTCTTTCATTTGTGAAAATACTTTAATGACACGATTATTAATGTCTGGTAAGGAAGATATCAAACTTTTTTCGATGCTCATCATTGCATGAAGCCGAAGCATGAAGACGATGTTGGGACACAGTGTTCCTCATAAATGTTTTTACATGTTTTAACGTAGAAAACACCGTTCGCACTCAACAGTTGCCATTGGAATAGTACAAATTATGTTTAAAAGTTTAACCGTTTCACTAAAACACTCCACTAAGTTACATTTGATAAATTCGACGTTAATCGCAATTTTTTCAGTAGCACTCATTTTAAATAAGTTTTTTTTACAGAATAAAACTTGCGAAAACCGTTAAATGCTGTCAATACCGAAAAAATACTCACTGCGCCAGGCTGGCGACCGATGGCGTTAAAACATAACATTGTAAATTAGTTCTAAATTCGTTAAACATAACTATTTCATTCCAAAGGTTCGGGACCGCATTACGCAAGTTTAATGTTTTGTCATTTGCTCCGGCAATGCACGCAAGCACCATATGTCTTCTCTGCTTTCACACGTCAATTTTCGTATGGGTCTATCCCTGTCATGCTCAATTCACGGGCACGGGCACTTCAGCATCTGGAGATGACCCCAGTAGAAATATACCTTCATGTGACGTCACGCCTAGGCATAACAAAATGTGCACGAATTCCTTTCTCTCATGGAAGGGAGTCTGGTCAATTGGTATGGATTTTGTAACGAATTGGCGGGAATTCTTCGTGAGAAGATGTACTAATTTACACTTCTTATGGATATCGAAGTTTGGAAGTGCAGTGCACGAATGCACTGAGGAAAGAGCCGCCTCTGGTGCCTATATACTGTTAGATTGATTTATTGGCGAATCACAAGTCTCTTTCCTCTCTTCGTCCCGCCATAGTTGGTGTTTACCCCTCATCTGTAAGTTCTCGTCTAGCTATTTGTATGTCTATGGTCTATAGTCTATATGAACATATTTTTTTAAAGTCATAATATTTTTCACTGGATTTCCTTATTGAAAAAGCGCTATGTTACGGCAAGATAATTCATTATTTTAGTGGTCTCGTTTTTAAATTGTGATTAATAACACTTTTTTTAAATTTATGAACATCGTTTTAAAGAAAAACCTTCAAGATATTTTTTGGGGATATTTAACATTTGAAAATATTTCGTGAAACTTACGGAATGACGGTCAGAAAAAGGTCATATTTCCAATTTTATTTTGATAAATGCTAAGCATAAGTAAATTTTCGGAATATGAAATTTATATTTTCCCTTTAAAAACCAATATTTTTTTATCGTATTGCTTAATAATATTTTCATTATTTCGAAATAATTAATTAATAATTACACTGCACCTTAAGAGGCCGCTCTCCGAATTTCTACCGATTTCTTGCAAACCTCCCTTAAAAATTTGAAGTTTTTAAGCTCTTAAAAAAATACATGCTATTTTTGAAGATAATATCTATACATTCCCCACGCCGAAACGCAAATTATATGAAATTCCCTCGATAGAAAAAATCGCAAAGTATGCTCCAATTTCTTTTATTTTCAAGTCTGTTTCCGTTATTTTACAAGTTATATCTATGAAAAATTTCACAGTGTTTCATTAAATACTGTTTTAGACAGCCCCAAAGAGATTTTTGCTCTATTTTAAACGAGTCGTGTTTCGCAGTTTTTGTTTTAAGTTTTCTCTCCTCTAAAATTGGTAAATTCGTATCTCTCCATCTTCTTCTTTTTGGGGCCGGTATCGGAGCCATAATGCAATGACTAAATTAAATATAAATGTTTTAATGATACCTTTATTACGTATTATGCTACAATTTTTATTTATTGTTCTTTTTATTATAAGGAACTCCAGTGAAAAATATTATGGCTTTAAAAAAATATGTTCATATAAACCAATAAACGCTGATTCTGAATATATAAGTTTTTTTAATAATATTAAACGTACAGTTTTTTTAAAAAATATAGAAAAGTAAGTGTTGCCATACCAATGCACCATAATAATTTCTGAGTCCAACCGCTGCCCCTGACCGTAACTATTGCTCTCGAACTCCGAGCGATTAATCGATGAATCGTTCGATACTTTCGATGTATCGAAAAAAAATCGATTATGTAAATGTATTGATCATTCCCAGCACTAGACGTTTGACTTTTTTGAATCTCCAATCTACGTGTTTGAGAATCTATGTACAATTAGAAGATAGTTCGCGTAGGTATTTTGTAGCAAAATTTTTCGCCAATGAATTTTGTCAGGAGACCGGTTATTGAGGTTATCGCATTTTGTGCACCGAAGACAATCAGACGGTCGCTGTGCATTTCTGCTAGCAAGATGGCTCCAATCAAGGTAATATCTTGCGTATTATTATGTAATTCTGTTTTTATGTTGACGTGTTGCGTCCAAGAGTCAATATAATTGTTATTGTTGAACAAACATGACATTATTCAAGCCAGTTTACTGGTTAGCTAAGTTAGCTTGAGTTTTGTAAAACGGAAGAGTACCTCTCTTATTTTAGTTACTTCTAGTTTACCCTGAATCAGATTTTCATTTTCGAGTAAATATACAGAAAAGTGGCAAGTACACATACATTTTATTTTAAAAACACTTTCTATCAGTTAGATAACAATGAAAAACAACAATTTCAGTAATCGAATCAGTGGCGTAGCGTGCCTCGGAGGGGCCCTGTATCAAAATTATTAGTTGGGGCCCTTATTATTGCTCGGTACAATATGTGATCAGGTATTTTCATGTATTGAAGGTTGCCATTGTTCTTTCAAAAAACAAAATTCACCCTTCGCTACTGGTAGATAAATAGGTATAGACCAGGAGACGAGGTAGGTAAACCCTACGTCATCGAGTACACGGATGAAACTACTTTTTAGTGATAATGGACACTTAGAAAACCTTAAAAAAGCTGGTCTGCCGGTGCGCCTCTTGGCAGGAGCCGCGCTGCCATGGAAATAGTCAGCGTTTTTTTTTCGAAAAAATTACGTCATCGAGTACACGAACGGGAATGGTGTCATATGATAAAGGTCGATTAGAAAATGAGAAAAAAGCAGGGCTGCCAACCGGCAGCCTGGCAAGTTCGCAGGCAGCCGGCGTCAAAGTGGGGTAAAAAATAGTAATTTTTACGTCATCGAGTACACGAATGAAACTAATGAATAACTATAGTCCAGATCATTCCGTTTAAGAATTTCTTGGTCTGCCGACCAGCAGCCTGGCAAATTTTTGTGTACGATTTTTTTAAGTTTTTTTTTTTTTTTTTTTTAATTTTTCGTTTATCTTTATTATTATTTTTATTTCATTATATTTTTAAAAACTTTGAATGCCATATTTTAAAAATATGAACGATAATGATAAAAAAAAATAATTTGAGAGTTCCGAGTTTACCCATCCGTCAGGTGAGCCGTTCGACGCCAAACCACTTACGAAACCTGTCGCGGTGCCCCTCACTGCTGTCGCGTGTCAATATTATTGTACAAATTTATTATATTAATAGTCCTTTTAAAATTGCCTAATAGTCCATAGTAGTTAGAAGTTCGAAAAACCAACGCACCATCGCTGTAAGAGCTGCGTTCGTCCGTAAAACGACGGAAATTTCTGAAACCCCGTTCGTTTCAAATCGGTTTCGCTTGCCCTGCTGCACCGATTACATCGAATACAAGATCGAAACTAATGAAAAACTGTAGTCTAGATTATCTCAATCATGACTTCTTTGGTCTGCTACCAGCAGCCAGGTAGTTTTTTGTGTACGATTTTTTAAAGTTTTAATTTTTATTTTTAATTCTTAAATAATGTTTTTCAATATCTTTATTATTATTTTTATTTCAATATGGTTTTAAAAACTAAGAATGCCAGATTTTAAATAAAATAAATAGTTATGATAAAAAAATAAATTTTGAGTGTTCCGAGTGTAATCGATGCAGCACGGCAAGCGAAACCGATGTGAAACGCACTGGGTTTTGAAATTTTCGTCGTTTTTCAGACGAACACAGCTCTTATGGCGACGGTGTGATGGTTGTTCGAACTTCCAACCACTAGGTTCTATTAGGTTATTTAAAAAAAACTATTATTATTATAAATTTGTATAATAATATGGGCATGCGATGGCGGTGAAAAGCTCCGCGGCCAGTTTCCAGTAAGTTGTTTCGCGTCGAAAGGCGTTCCCGTTCGATGGGTACACTCGGAACACTCAAAATTAATTTTTTTATCATTGACACTTATTTTATTTAAAATCTGGCATACTAAGTATTCAAAACCATATTGAAATAAAAAAGTAATAAAGATATTTAAAATATTTTTTTAAAAATTAAAAAAAAAATTATAACTTCAAAAAATTGTACACAAAAAACTGCCAAGCTGCTGGTCGACAGACCAAAAAAGTCATAAACGGGATGATCTAGACTACAGTTTTTCGTTAGTTTTGATCTTGTACTCGAGTAATCTATGTAGCATGGCAAGCGAAACCGATATGAAACGGACAGGGCCCGGAAATTTCCGTCGTTTTCCGGACGAACGCAGTACTTACGGCGACGGTGTGGTAGTTGTTCGAACTTCCAACCACTATGTTCTATTAGGTAATTTTGAAAATATTATTATTATTATAATTTTGGATAAAAATATGGGCATGTGATAGCGGTGAAGGGCCCTGCGGCCAGTTTCCAGTAAGTTGTTTCGCGTCGAAAGGCTCTCCCGTCCTATGGGTACACTCAGAACACTCAAAATGTATTTTTTATCATTATCACTTTTTTTTTAAATCTGGCGTTCTAAGGTTTTAAAACCATATTAAAATTAAAATAATAATAAAGATATTGAAAATAATAACAAAAAATAAATAAAATAAAATTAAAATTAAAATCGTACATAAAAAACTACCAGGCTGCTGTCTAGCAGACCAAAGAAATCGTGAAGGAGATGATCTAGACTCTAGACTACAGTTTTTCGTTAGTTTTGATCTTATACTCGTGTAATCGATGTAGCAGGCCAAGCGAAACCGATATGAAACGGACGGGGCCCGGAAATTTCCGTCGTTTTCCGGACGAACGCAGCACTTACGGTGACGGTGCAGTGGTTATTTAAACTTCCAACCATTATGGACTTTTAGGTTACCTTAAAAAGACTATAATTATTATAAATTTGTATAATGATATGGGCATGCAATGGCAGCGAAGGGCTCCGCGGCCAGTTTCCAGTAAGCTGTTTCGCGACGAAAGGCTCTCCCGTCCGATGGGTACACTTGGAAGACTCAAATTTTTTTTTATCATTACCACTTATTTTATTTAAAATCTGGCTCTCTAAGTTTTTAAAACCATATTGAAATAAAAATAATAATAAAGATATTGAAAATATATTTTTTAAATTAAAAAATGAATTAGAACTAAAAAAAATCGTACACAAAAAACTGCCAGGCTGCTGGTCGGCAGACCATAGAAGTCATGAATGGGATGATCTATACTACAGCTTTTAATTAGTTTTGATCTTGCGTTCGACGTAATCGATGCAGCAGGGCAAGCGAAACCGATATGAAACGGACGAGGCTCGGAAATTTCCGTCGTTTTCCGGACGAACGCAGCTCTCACGGCGATGGTGCGGTAGTTTTTCGAACTTCCAACTACTATGGACTATTAGGTTATCTTAAAAAAATTATTATTTTTATAAATTTGTATAGTAATATGGGCATGCGATGGCGGCGAAGGGCTCCGCGGCCAGTTTTCAGTAAGTTATTTCGCGTCGAAAGGCTCTCCCGTCCGATGAGTACACTCGGAATACCAAAAATTTATTTTTTTATCATTACCACTTATTTTATTTAAAATTTGGCATTCTAAGTTTTTAAAACCATATTGAAATAAAAATAATAATAAACATATTGAAAAAAATTATTTAATAATTAAAAATAAAAATTAAAACTTTAAAAAATCGTACACAAAAAACTGCCTGGCTGCTGGTGGCAGACCAAAGAAGTCATGATTGAGATAATCTAGACTACAGTTTTTCATTAGTTTCGATCTTGTATTCGATGTAATCGGTGCAGCAGGGCAAGCGAAACCGATTTGAAACGAACGGGGTTTCAGAAATTTCTGTCTTTTTACGGACGAACGCAGCTCTTACAGCGATGGTGCGTTGGTTTTTCGAACTTCCAACTACTATGGACTATACGGCAATTTTAAAAGGACTATTAATATTATAAATTTGTTCAATAATATTGACACGCGACAGCGGTGAGGGACACCGCGACAGGTTTCGTAAGTGGTTTGGCGTCGAACGGCTCACCTGACGGATGGGTAAACTCGGAACTCTCAAATTATTTTTTTTTATCATTATCGTTCATATTTTAAAAATATGGCATTCAAAGTTTTTAAAAATATAATGAAATAAAAATAATAATAAAGATAAACGAAAAATTAAAAAAAAAAAAAAAAAAAACTTTAAAAAAATCGTACACAAAAATTTGCCAGGCTGCTGGTCGGCAGACCAAGAAATTCTTAAACGGAATGATCTGGACTATAGTTATTCATTAGTTTCATTCGTGTACTCGATGACGTAAAAATTACTATTTTTTACCCCACTTTGACGCCGGCTGCCTGCGAACTTGCCAGGCTGCCGGTTGGCAGCCCTGCTTTTTTCTCATTTTCTAATCGACCTTTATCATATGACACCATTCCCGTTCGTGTACTCGATGACGTAATTTTTTCGAAAAAAAACGCTGACTATTTCCATGGCAGCGCGGCTCCTGCCAAGAGGCGCACCGGCAGACCAGCTTTTTTAAGGTTTTCTAAGTGTCCATTATCACTAAAAAGTAGTTTCATCCGTGTACTCGATGACGTAGGGTTTACCTACCTCGTCTCCTAGTCTAGTAGTACTTACCATTGCAATCTAAATCACTCACAGACAGAAGCTGATTAATTTGTGCGTAAGCCGCCGCATTTTTAGCACGGATTATGGAAATCACACTTCATTTCAGTAATTTACACAAGAAACAACTATTTTCCTTCACAAAATAGGTTGTTAGGTTCTTAGTTTAGGTAATCTAAGTAATTGAAGCGCATTTAGTTTGAGCGAAACTTTGCAAATGTCAAATCCATACAAAACAAAAATGGCGGCAACGGAAGTTTTTAACTTTGATTGAATAATAATCGTATTTTAATGCATATTTTTTCCGTATATCTGGACTGAAACCGATGTTTCTTTTGGTAATTAAGTTTAAAAACAGTTTACTTCTTAATCTATGCTTATTAAAAGTGTAACGGCATGCGGCGGCTTTAGCACAATTTACCAGAAGCTGATCGCTGAAAAAATTAAGACAATTTGGGCTTTTTTTTATAACCTCCCTTTTCTGTTTACTTTTTCTTTTCGTAGCTCCACTTGGATAATCTCTTTTCCTTTCATTAATTATTTTCACAAATCAAACTAATTAACCAATAAATAATCAGAAGAACAAGATTGTATTGTATTACAATGTAATAAATAACGTTTGAGCCGGAATGAAATAAAATTGTAAATATTACTCTCCGTGGTTCGTCATTGTACGGAAATATTAGATACTCTCCGTGGTTTGCCATTATAAACCGAAATAACCGATTTAGGATGTTGCCAACTTTTGGGCGCACGCTTAACCCGGAAAAAAAAGAGATTGTTTTTTTTTACTTTTGTCTTTTCTGAAGTTCTTTAGGCAAGTATGACAGTTTTTTTATGTTTTATTCCCGGAAAGCACGTTAAGTCTCCGCTACCCGAATTTCTACCGATTTCTTACATATCTCCCTTAAACATTTGAAGTTTTTAAGCTCTTAAAAAAATATATGTTATTTTTGAAGATAATATACAGACGCGTTTCATGCCAAACAAACTATATAAAAATTCCCTCAAGAAAAAAATCGCAAAGTATGCCCCGAAAATTATTATAAACACGTTTAAGTTATTTTATAAGTTATAGTTGTGAAAAAATTCACAATGTTTCTTTAAATGATACTTAAGATAAGTTCCAAGAGATTTTTGCTCTATTTTAAACGAGTCTTGTTTTATTAAACACTTTCGCATCGATTTTATCGCTTCAAATATTGGCGCGCTCCTCAAACATTCGTAATTTCATATCTCTCCATCTTCTTCTTTTTGAGCTCGGATGCGGCGCCTTAAGTGACATTGTAAATAACATTTTACTAATGTTTTGCTTACACACGTTAGGGGCCCGTGTAGCCCGGGGGCCCCGTATCATTGATACGGCTGATACGGCGGTAGCTACGCCCCTGAATCGAATGCATTGTAGCTATTTCGTTAAAAAAAAGGATAATTAGTTCTGACATGATATTAAAATTAGTATTAATCATTCCATAAGCCGCCGCACTTTAATAAGCACAGATTATGGAAAATATACTACTTTTAACTTAGTTACCACAAGAAACAACCCAGTGAGGCTAACATTACTGGATTGTACTATGAAATGAAAACATCGGTTACGATAAAAAACATCGGTTTCAGTCGGGATAGATTCCTTCACAAATTGAATATTTTCCACGGAACCAATCACTACAATATTAAATAAGTGCCTTATGAGACATGAAAAACATATCGATATTTTGATCAAATGCATTTACAAAGTACATGGCTCTCTCCACAGGCAAGTTCATGAACAAATTGGTGCGGCGGGCTTCACAGTAAAGGAGATTATGGTGACGTCCTCAAAAGTGAGACTCCTTCTCACTGTTAGACATCCGTTTAGTAAAAGATAAAAATCTAAGTGTCTCTGGTAGTTGGTCATGCCCAATATATAAATGGATTGGAATAGCCGGGGGTAATATCCGTAGATACGCAAAAATAAAAATCTTTAAAAAAATTTGTGGACTCTTTCAATGTACAAAATGTATGTTAGTTGGTGTGGGGTCCAGATGGTTGAATTTAGTCAAATTATTTGACTCCATAATACTGAAGACTAGTGTGCTGTATATTAAATAGCCTCAGCGTTTGTATGTTGAGAAACGAATATGAATTTTTAATTATAAGTATAATAAAACGTTGCTGTGTTGGTGAAAAGTTAGTTTATTATCTTAAATAACCCCCAGATCGATTCGGTTTAAGCATTGAAAAAACATTTGTTCATTATAATAAAATACATACGGATCCTTCGATCTTGTGTATGAGATGATGTTGCACTTAGGTGTACTGAAGCTTGGGCCGTTTATTTTTGCCCACCTCTCCTTCGTTCCCCTTCCCCCCTCCCGGATTTCCCTCCCTGCCGTTAAACTATATGAAATAAACACATTTTTCAAACAAATCGCATACCACTTATTGTAAATTTTGTGTACAAATTTCGTAACGCTAGAGCTCACCTATATAGAAGTCTTCGCGGGTGTGCACACAACAAATCACCAAAATTTCATTGCAATCGGGTGAATGGTTTAGGGACCGCATAAGGAACAAACAAAGAAACATTAATTTTTATATATTAAGATTACATTGGGCAAGTTTCCAAAAATTGACCTATTTTAGAGGTCTGTGGAGGTTTTCCTAATAAGGAACTCCAGTGATAAATATTATGGCTTTAAAAAAATATGCTCATATAGACCAATAAACGCTGATTCTGAATATATAACTTGTATTCAATAATATTAAACGTACAGTTTTTAAAAAAATATTAAAAAGTGCATTTTTAATATTCTCGTTAAAACACAGCGTCAGGTTGGTATGCTGTGTGGTGACGTCACGATGGTAATCACTGTAATGACAGGTTTATTTATGCTGTACGTCATTTGTATGGAAATTTAGGTATGACACAAACGAATGTTCTATATATTTCTTATTTTTGAAGATGTCGTAAAAGCATATACCTTTATAGAAACTAAATAGCGCCCTTGAGGTGATTTTTCACAAAAACGGCGATATATAAATCGTCCAAATATTATTATTATTATTATTAAATAGAATTGCCTTTTAGATTTTTGTATCTGACATATACGATCGCGTTTGAAAATTGCAGTATGTTAAGTTTCAAAATGAAAAAATTAAAAAAAACAGCTGACTGTAAACATAATCTATTAAATGGTCGAAAAATTTAGGAAAATTAAAAATTTTAAAGATACAGTCCTCTTACTTTATGAATTTGGAATAAAACTGTCACTTCACTTTTTATCTCGTTCATACAATTAAAAATGATAAAAAAATATTTTAATGATTCCGAAAAAATAACTTTAAAAATATGACATCTTGTATTCGGTGTTACGCAATTTAATGTGTTGATTTCTGTATTTTGTATTTATTTACACATGCATTAGTCTTTAACATTATTAAATAATATTACTTTTATGGAAGTTTTATTAAATTCACGCGGAAAAGTCATTAAAAAAAAATTTCAGACGTAACCTTAAACCTATCGTACAACGGAATACACCAACAAAACACTATTTAAAGGACTAAAACTGAAAAAAAAGTAACGCAGCATTGGTACTTATGATGAATTACACTAATATCACAGTGAATTGATCATTTAAACGTAAATTAACTTCAAAAACATAAAACTGAATTAACTTCAAAAACATAAAACTGCAAATGAAATTCATCATGTCATTTTTGCGAAGCTTCTGATCTCGCCGTCGCCATATTGCCATTGCCCCATAAATGAACTAATACCCATTGCCCATACACCATAAATAGACCAATCAACGCGTTAAGATGGCCGGCGGCGCCTGCGCAAATCTATGTGAGATTCAAGGAGACCAACATAAAAAACATGAAATGGAACTGTTGATGACGTCACAAAATACATCTTAAATTTGGCGGGTTTTTGAGGGACCTTGAAAAATTGAAACTTTGACAATTATTTTAACTATTAAAACTAACTCTAAAAAAAAAAAATGCAGTTATTTAAGTTAGAAGGTCATTATTCATAAAAAAAAATAAAAAAATTGGCCTGGACTTCTCTATTATCTCTACAGGAATTTTCATTACTTGAGATCAAGCCCAGTTGTGAAACAGTTACCTCGAGCGTGTCAGATATTTTCTCTGTTGGACTTATACAAAATATTATTACCGTAAAAAACCACTCTGTGGAATCATGTTTACATGTAATACTTCAATTGTTTAAATACATTTTATTTCATTGTCAGTTGATTAGGCATAAGTTTTTCATTTAATTATTCATTACAATTCATCATTCCAAAGTCAATGGAGAGGTTATTGACTAATTCAATACAGGTCACATTATTTGAATTTAGAACAGAGAACATACAGCTTTCGCAGAAAGATAAAATTAATATGAGTATCCTTGTAATCTGAATAATTAGAGATTAAATTTTTTTTACTGTATTTAAGAACTTAGGCTATAATGTGAATGTGCCAAGACAAAGGTTGTCCTTGATGATGCTTTGTGAAAATTAAATACAAGTAGAGCTACTAAATCCTAAGCAAGCTGGTGTCCGGCAATGGCGGGACTGTTCTTCCCACTTTCAATAGCAAACATATCTTTATTTATCATATGTTTTTCTGAATATGTTTTGGTTTGCCTGCCCACATTACTACCTTCTATTAGAGATGTAATGGACTTCTGCTTCCGCAAAGCACAAGTTCTGCATACTTTTCACTTCCGCCTCTTGCTTCTGCTTCTGCAAGCCAAAAACAGAAGTTTAACGCAAACTTTATAGATGAGTATGGGTGGAAAGTGGGTTGCGGGACAACCGGCACACGTCAGTGTGCCTCGTATGTTTTGTTTTTCAGATTAATAATTAAGTAACGCCCCAAGTGTGTGTGGTTTAATATAATATTTATGTGCTACTCTGAGCAGCATTAAAAGTTGGCAACACTGTATAGTGGAGCTTACAATATTATTGTAAGAAATATAGCAAACAAATTATAGGGTGAAAAAGAGGCAAAATATTTTTTTCTTAAATATAACTTACCATTTTTAAATTTTGAATATTGAAATTACATACATATAAGACACTTCATCTCATCTCTTATTTGTATTTGTCTTGGATTTCGTAATTTTATTACTCCACTGCCTCGCATCGCGTAAAGTTGTGTCCTACTAGTAAGTAAATTGCATTAAAAAAGTGCCAAAATGCCCTCCTCGTGTGTGATGAAAAAATGTTTCTATTACACGGCAAACACTAGTGAAAGCCAAGGAATAACATTTCATTTGTAAATACACGCAAATTGTTTATTGTTATAAAAAATACAATTATTTCCTGAAGATTTATATCACCATTAGAGAAAGTGAGATAGCAAACAATTAAGTATAAGGACAAGCTATGACAGTAAGTTGTCTCATACAGCATTCCGTATTCGTCTTAGTGTAAGTGAAAAAGTGTATCTTGGCATCTCAGTCGCACCCGTGATGTAGAATGAAGTATTCGCCTCAATATGAAAACGCTGCCCGTTCCTATACACACACACACTTTGAATGTCTATCTTTATAATAGATGAATAACTTTTGAGTTAAGAATTTTAAAAAAACAAGAGTATTTCTTTCGTGCCAAATTCTATCTTAAGTTTGTGGGACAATGGCGGGTCTATATCTACTCTACTACACTATATAAAGAGGTAAGATTTGTTTGTTTGTTTGCATTGAATAGGCTCCGAAACTACTGAACCGATTTGAAAAATTCTTTCACTGTTGGGAAGCTACACTATCCCCGGGTGACATAGGCTATATTATATATATTTTTTAAAATAGGGATCCTTACTGAAACTCCAATAATGTAACCCAAGGTGTAAAAAATTACCTAAAATATTCTTTACATCGCGTGCGCTGCGAAAACTATTGAACTACGACTTTGCAGAACTACTCATTCACAAAAAGTGAAGCGACAGCATATGTCTAACTATTATAGTTATGCCACAATAAGTGTTATTTTATTTCAAAAATTAAAATAAAATGTCGCCGCTTGAAAAGGCTCTTTATTTGTATCTTGGTTTGAGTCCTTATCAAAATTAATTACTTCATATTCAAGAATGCTTCAATACCTTCATGTAACTTTTTGAATTATTCAATTCGGACATACCATTCGAAAGATATCACGAGTTTAAAAATGTAAGTATTAGAAACGTAAAAAGTAATAGACGTGGGAGGGGAACGGGGACGCACGGGAAGGTGATTCCTGGAGAAAAATGTATTTATTTGAGTATGGCATTGCAACGCATGCCGGGAACCAGCTATATTATATACAACGTCATTGCTTTGGGGCTTTTACATAAGCAAATTACATTTGTGTAGGTAGTTGATAAAAAAAAAAGTTGAATTAATTTCAATATTTTAATGTTGCCTCATCAGTACCTTAGATCAGCAGTTGTCAACCTTTTTGAGCCTGCGTACCCCTCGACTCTTACTAAAAATTTGTTGTACCCCGTACCCTCTATCTATCTTGTGTACTCGTGTACTTAAGGACATGTTTCATTTGTATGTTTTTTTAGAATACAACAATCAGGTCAAACAAATACAATTAATGTAATTTTATACAGAGTGTAACATGACTGGGCGTTTTTAACCTGTGATTCGACATTCGAAATTGATCAAATTTTGTTCCACTTCTTTTTATATCGATGAAAAAATCATGCTCTCTCAACTCGATGAGAGAGCATGATGAATTTTTTACCTCAAAAATTTTTGTAAAAAAAGAGTTTCTTATGTATCAGTAGTTTTTCACCCTGTATAATAAGGTGGGTCATTACTGTATGGGGAAAAAAATATTCTTGTTTTAATTTGTCAAATAGTGATAAAAGGGTGTTAAATGCAGATATAAAATTATGTAATTTTTTTAAATAATATTTGGTTATCATCTTCCTCCGGATTGACTTTGAAATTTTACATAATAGAGAAAAACCCACCCTTGTTAAATCTTTAAAAAATGTTAGATAAACCGTTCAAAATGAACTATTTTTCAATAAATCACAAAATAGAGGAAATGTTTAATTTATTTATTTAAACAATTATATTAATATAATTCAAATTATCTCAAGGCAGTGTATTCAAATACCAGCAAAATCCTGACTACCAAATTTCGGCATTATTTTGCGAGACTTAATCTTGGGACTTTTTGTAAATGATTTCGTAAATATATACTAGAAATAACCCCTTGAAATGAAAATTTTCAAAACTTTGAAGTGAATCCGGAGGAAAAAGATAGTATTAGAAATTTGAAAATTTTTAAACACGTTTTTAACCCATTTGGCACCCTTTTATCGCTCTTAGAATTTAAAAATATATTTTTTTTAAATGACCCTCTTTACTGTATAATCAATCGTACAATGTTAACATACGAGAGCGTCATAAGTCCATGACTTTTTGAATTTCCTGACTCTTGACTGAAATGGCAACACCGCTCCTGTCAACAGGCATCTGTCAGTAGACTCCTGTCAAAATTTGAACAAACTGCGACATTTAGTATGTGTTTGACAGCCATTGATAGCAGACTACCGCGTAATTTGAAAAGAGAATGGAAAAAAGTGAATTTCATGAGCTCATTAAGCATTATATTTTGAAGAAAAAAACCAATACTCAAACCAAGGCTAAGCTTGATAAATGCTATGGGAACTCTGCACTGTCAACTTCAATGGTTAAAATGTGGTTTACTGAATTTCGTTGTGGCCATACAAGCACGGAAGATGCCGAACGTTCTGGTGCCCAGTTTAAGGTCTCTACACCCTAAACTAAACAATTGAAAAAAATCACGATATGGTGTTGGCCGATCGGAGATTGAAAGTGCGAGAGATTGTGGAAGCCATAGGCATATCACATGGCTCAGTGGTTTCAATTTTGAATGAGCACTTGGGTATGAGAAAGCTTTCCGCAAGATGGGTGCCGCATTTGCTCACAGTCGACCCCAAATGCAATTGTGTGTTAACTTCGCAGGAGTGTTTGGCGTTGTTTAACCGCAATATGGACGATTTTTTGCGCTGTTTCGTAACCGTGGACTAAACGTGGATCCATCACAACACACTAGAGACCAAACTGCAGTCAAAACAGTGGGTTTCTCGGGGTGAATCGGCGCCAAAGAAGGCCAAGGTTTGTTTGTCAGCCAATAAAGTCACGGTGACCGTCTTTTGGGTTGCACGCGGAACAATCCACATTAATTTAATTCAAAGGGGTAAAACAATCAATGGCGAATATTATGCCAACTTATTGGGTCGATTTAATGAGGATTTGAAAAAGAAACAACTGCAGTTGGCCAAGAAAAAAGTTCTTTTCCACTAGGACAAAGCAAGGATGCACACATGTGCAGTTTCCATGGCAAAAATCCATGAATTAGGCTACAAATTGCTCACTCATCCGCCCTATTCTCCGGATTTAGCCACGAGTGACTATTGGACTACTTTTACTTATCGAAATGGCGACTTATTGACCCGCCCTCGTACAGTCAATGTGACCCTTGAGCTTGCTTTGCAGAGCAAAGTTTTACAAAGTTTGGCTCAATTTCACATAGGTAGAGCTGAGTTTTAAAACCTACATTCGCGCCACGATATTGCGTACCACAGGTTGAAAACCACTGCCTTAGGTAATTAATCTAACTACATAATTATTATGGCTGCCTATAAAAAATGTTATTTTTTTTTTTTTTTTTTTTTTTTTTTTTTTTTTTTTTTTTTTTTTTTTTTTTTTTTTTTTTTTTTTAAAAGAAAGACAAACATTCCCGGGTTACGAATAACCCAACAATGTTTGAAAATCTCCTACTACCACCACAGAAAGCCGAAAATGTTGCTTGTGTTGTGATGGAGGACTTAGCCAGCCGAGGAATTGAACATGCGACGCCCGGGTGGGACCCAAGCGCTATGCCCACTCAACCACTGACCGGTTTGACCTTAAGACTGAGAATATGCCATTTGCCATTCACAGAATAATTAAAGCAAGGTTGCTATGATATAATGATAATAACAACAACAAATAATTTACATAATGTTTTGTTATTTAGGTGTAGGTCTATCTTTACATTTATTGTAAAATTTAAATTATTATTATTATTTTTTTAAAATTTTAATTGCTGTTATTTATGATTTTTTTATAACACTATATAAGAAATTTGACCCTGCAATTGGGGCAATTGCCTTATCTCTTGTAAGCTTCAAACGTAGGTACACCATCAGTTACCAGACAACTCGGAATGAAATTAACTCAACACCTCCTTGGAAAAGTCATTAAAAGTGATGAAAAAAAAGTATTTAAAAAAATTAGTTAAGTCGATTGTTTAAATTAGGTTAGGTTATTGACTATTTTAATTTTTTTTTCGTAGTAATGACTTAAAGAGGTTTTGAGTTGAGTTGATTCTGAGTTGTCATGGAACCAATAAATAGAATACTGAAAATAAAATAATAAAACTATCTGTATTATTGTTATCATTGCTGTTGGCATATAACATCACTTGTGATTTTATCAACTGTTATTGCTTGCTTAGTTTATTTGAGTAGTAATAATTGTTTCATTGGGAAAAAGTTTTAAATTTATGAGAAAAATAATGAAGTAAAAAACCAACCTGCGATTCTTGGGTGGCTCTCTTTTGGCTGAAAATACAGGTAGTCCATGCGTGTCGTCACGCTGGACTCGCACACAGGTCTGCAGATGACAATATATTTGTAGCCAGTAAACAGTATTATGGATAAGAATGCCCATTTATTTAATTGACCATATCTCTGAACCATTCGTAAATTTAGAATGTAATTCCTGTTCCAACAATTTTACGAAATACAAAACACAACAAAGCAATTTTTCAAGTTGAAATTGAAAAATGATCAGTGGTCTCTTTTACCTGACTTGTAATTTCTTGACTTGTTTCTGTGAAAACAAAATTTAGTTCAACTGTATCAAAGACATCTAATTATTTCGAGAGTATATTGATTAGTTCTTCGATCTCAAATACTTTCTCATTCTCGCATCACTTCGTCTCTTACTAGTTAGGGGCGAGGTATGCTATTGGTTTGATTTTCCACCCGCCGCTCAGATGTCCTGACCGATATAAGGTCATGTTTTAACTCTGGAAAGTTAAGTTGCTTCCGGGTTCTAAACGTGCAACTTCAAGTAAAACCTCTGGCAGGACTGGAATACTTTCAACTAACCCAGAGTGAATAGACTTGTAACCCTTTTGGTAAAAAGTAAAACGAGAAGTTGAGGAATCAATTAGGTTTCCTTTGGGAGCGCCCATAAAGTTTATTGTACTGTCTTGCTATTATTGAACTATGTCATACTTGCAAATTGCTTGTACCTATTCCAAATAAAGACTAATTGTGTTTACGGTAAAAATTATGGATTTTATTTAATTATCACGTTACCTAACACAATATAATTTGTTTTAGGAAGGAGACAAAATCCCCAGTGTGGACCTGTACGAAGACTCACCAGCCAATAAGGTGAACATCGCGGATCTGTGTAGCGGCAAGAAGGTGGTGCTGTTCGCCGTGCCCGGGGCCTTCACGCCCGGTTGCTCCAAGACACACGTTCCCGGCTATGTCAAAGACGCCGACAAGCTCAAGAAGGAGGGAGTTGCTGAGATCCTCTGCGTCTCCGTCAACGACCCCTACGTCATGGCTGCCTGGGGCAAGGACCAAAACTCTGTTGGAAAGGTAATGCTATAACCCATGGGTTTTGTGAAATTGATCGATTTTGTGAAATCAGTAACAAAAAATGTAAACCTTAGGTGTGAGAATATCAAGTATAGAAATGTTTTTATTGTGACACAACAAGAAAGGCTATATGCTACTAGAATACCTAACCTGACTTCTCTTTAATAATATTTAATAATAATTGGATAATTTATAGAGCGCCGTTTTTTGTGAAAAATCACCTCAAGGGCCCGTTGTAATTATAGCATCCCTGACTAAAAGATGTGTATTTTGTATGTTATGTCATATCACATCTCTTCTAGAACAATGTCAATAGATGCTAGTTCAATAGGCCACTTGCGTCACATTTAAAAAAATATATCCGGTTTAGGCAAATATTGTAAGACATTCTGTATTTTTTTTTTTAAATCTCATTTTTGAAACCCTGGCGATTTTTTGAAAATTTCAAACCGAAAAATCAGACCATTTTTTATAAACCGGAAAGACGGGACATAATTTTATGTGTGCGAAAAAACGATAATTACGTAGCCGAAAATCATTTAAAAAAAAGAACGTTTTCCACATGAATAGCATTAAATTGTACGGGGTTCTCTTCGTAACATCTGTAAAAACACCGCCATCTTTATCAAAAAATCAAACCAAAGGATAAGTTCGCATAGAACAAACAATAAATCTAGTGAACGTTAAACGCAAATTCAAAAATTCGGCGCAAATCAAAGTATTGCCATATAAAAAAAAATTAGTCAGTGTGGAATTTTACAAAATTAAGGGAACATAATCGGAGACGGGACATTTTCATGTAGTGACGTCACGAGCTCAAATAATGGATTTATTCATTTAAAAATAAAAAAAGCTATACATTTCTAAAAATTTTTACTAACATTTTCGTAATCTTAAGAAAAAAAATCTATCCACACGATTTTTTCCAAGTCGTTATGAAATCCATGCCAGTGGCCTATTGTGGCTCTTAATTTTCTGTTGAAAAATCTCAAACAGGTGTGCCATCTGCCAGCTGGCATCCAAAATGAATTGCTTAAGAGCGTATAACCGGAGAAATCCAGAAATATGTCATTTTTAAATCAGTGTTTAGACGTATTGACTCTTTTTCACAAAAAAATTATAAATTGATTTCGAAAGATCGTTCTTTTATCTAGTAAACGTATGTTTTAAATTTTGAGAAAAAATGTTTATTTTTAGTATAATAAGGTTATAATACCATAGGTCGTTGGCAGATTTGTTAAATTTTCAAAAAAGATTTTGTATTATACAACACCCATTTCAAATCATATAATCATGCAGTAAAATAAATCAATACATTATCTGGTAAACGTATGTTACAGAATTTTAATTTTAGTTTAAATAAAATGATTAAAAAATATATACGTACACGTACATGTGTTTCTTGACGAAAATTGGTCCGTTTGTGTATTTATTTGCGCACTCACTAATATATTTCAGATTTTTTTGCATTCTTATTTTGCTCAGACATTATTGAAAAATGATAAATACTTATGATCAAAAATTAATTACAAAAAGTACATAATTTTAATAGTTTTATCAACACGCCTTTCAGCATTTTTGGATGTAGGTATAAATTAAAGCAAATTTGGAATGAAATAAAATCGATATTGAGTTATAATTTTAAAAAGCTGGTACGGGAACCGTCCTTTAGATTGGAAGAACATCTTTCGACGAAATGTGGATTTTCGGCCGCTGGCTGGTTAAACGCTCTTAATAATGTCTCTAAAATAAAATGTTATTTCTGTTTTCACCAACAACATAATGCTTATTTTACACCCACCACTTTATTCTCAATTTATGATAACTGTTTTTACATGTATAAATTTACAGTTCAACAAATTGTAAAAAAATTATGAAATAAAAAAAATTTCTTTTCAATTTCAACATAAATTTACAGTTCGACAAAATGTAAAAAAATTATGAAATAAAAAAAAATTCATTTCAATTTCAACACCTATTACCAATTTACTCTGATTTTGGAACAACAAGAGAACTCCAGTCCAATTTTTTTTTTTTTTTTTAATGAATAATGACCTAACTTAAATATTGTTTGGCAAGAAAGTGTAGAAATTAATTAATTTGGAACTAAATTTTTTCATTACTATGGTAACACCGAAATACTCGTTTTGTCAATGACATTTTGTATGGCTCTTGGCTTTACTGACTTTAATCATGTAGAACACACTGAAAATCGCTCGTTTAGTGTTTTTTTTTTCATTGTTTACCTGTGCATTGTTTGAATTAAATTAAAATGAACAAACCAATACGTAGTGGTGCAAGAGAAGTTGTAAACTGCGTGTTTCAACGCTGCATAGCTGAATATCGTGCGAAGAAGCTCCTATCCAATTTGAAAGAAGTTTACAAACGAACTGCAGAAATGAATGGTACGTGGTATAGTTTTTTTTTAATAAATTTCATTAGTATTACAAGATTTATGCCAATTTTTGTGCGATTATAACCATTACAATCTGATTTGAGGTTATGTTTAAAAATCCGAATTTGACATTTCCATTTGACAGTTAATATTAGGCCACAAGAAAAATGGAATAACTCAATTTAAAAAAAAAATAATAATATGCAACTTCTTTAAACTCATAGAAATATAACTTGTTCTTAATTTTCTCTTTCTTTCTTTCTAAATGAATATTTACAGGTGTGCTTTTTTAAAACTACCTTCTATAGAATAATCATTTTAATGATGTTTTCCACATACAGGTAAATCTGAAAAGTAAGATAAATCGTCAAGGAAGGGAAAAGGCAGATGGAAAATTTGAAACACCGGGAAAACGGAAAATAACATAAGTGTTGATGATTAAAAAAAATTGTTGCAAAAACGTGATGAAAATCGAGGCAGATTATTATGCACGAGGAAGTACTCTATATGATGATATAGATGAACTGATAAAACGTTTAGATGAAGATGAAGATATGGAAGAAGAAGAATCATATGAGGACTAAGACAATAATTATTACATGTCGGGTGTTGAATAAATATACTCAGATTTTTAAATACCTATGTACCTACGTTTTTATAACAAAATAAACGCCCACTAAAACCTGTTTTGTTTTATTTTACTTCTATTAAATTATGTGTTTTTGTGCAAAATTTATGAAAATACAAACACGTTATAAAATATGCATTTTGGCTGAAGGGTTTTTTAAAACGTACATTCATTGTCTTATGAGCCATCACGGTGTTGCCATTTAAAACCAAGAAATCGATCGCAGCGCCATCATTTATTTTCTACACTTAATTGTCAAACTGTAACTACTCATTTATTTTTATTTTTAGACTTAGTTTTAATAGTTAAGATAATTGTCAAAGTTTTAATTTTTCAAGATCCCCCGAAAACCACCGTATCTATGGTGCATCGTGTGACGTCATCACCCACCGATAGTTTTATTCACTTTCAACAGTTGCTGTCATTTTACTCATTTTAAATGGAAGCATTGGAAGAATCGATGGAGAAATGACTTTAGGTGTGGGAAGTCGAGGCGTTTTTTATTCAAGATTAACTGCTTTTACTACAGAAAAATATTAGGTAAAATGTCAACATCTCATCGCTACTGTTATTGTATTGTACCAAAGTGCAATACAATAACAATAAATCATCCTTTTCATTGCAAATACAAATGACATCGTAATCTGTCGAATTTTGTGTTCAGGTGTGACTTTTGCTTTAACATAATACATTGTATTATGTATAACACATACAGAAACACTGATATTTATAATACACTGATCATGACTTGTATAAAAAGTCCTTGATACTAAAACCAATTTGAAAATACGATCAATTTTATCGTAAATCAAATGTCAAATATGACACGACTTTAACCTCAAAAAGGCCAAATTTACTGTAGATTATCAAAAATCTTTTTTTACAGCTTACTACGACTTTCAAAAACAACTAATAAGATGATTTACTTTAGTAGCTTTTATTCCTCGAAATTCAGCACTTTGTATTATATTTGAAAAACATTATCCTGGAAATATCAGATTGTCCGCAAATATAACCCTTTCCCCAAAGACATTAATACTGGACCCGGGGTAGAAATCTAAAAGTGGGAAGCCAAACACAATACGATTGTAGCTGTCTCTATTTCTAGTACTTTAGTACTAAACTGCTACGCGTCGAGTGAGGTCGTGTCTTACCAGTAAGTAAATTGTATTGCAAAGCGCTCCTGCGTGATGAGAAAATGCTTCAATTAAACGGCAAATAGTCGAAAAGGAGACAGCGAAAATTGCATCACAAAGTGACATAAGCATAACAGGGACAACCTACTAACAGTAAGTCGGTTCACACAGCGTCCCGCATTCGTTTTATTCCATTGGGAAAGATGGGGTAAAACGTACAAAGGGTAACGCGTTCATTAATTTAATAATGTCGTTGATGAAAATTGTAAATAGTAACGGTCCTAGGTGTTATTAATCTGTATAGATTTGTATAATCATTTGAACCTATAACCTGTACTGTACAATAAAATATGTACTTAAAAATACTACTATAATAGTACCAATATTGTATTATTGGTACTATTATAGTAGTATAGTACCAATATTGTATTTTTTTTCATTAGTAATACAATATTGGTACTATACTACTATAATAGTACCAATATTGTATTACTAATGAAAACTCATATAATAAATATAAAAATATTTGCCCGTGTGTCACGTTTTACCCGCCTTTACCCTTCCCTGTCACATTGTGTAACCGAATAAGAGTATCTTGTTATCTCAGTCACACCCATAGGTCACACCCGTGATGTGACAGAAGTATTCGGCGAAGAAACTAATAAGCCGCCCTACTATGAATCTATGACATTCACTCACGTACATTCTTTGATTGTCTGTCTTTATCACACAGGAATGAACTTTTGAATTTAGAAATTATACTGAAAACCGCTGAAAACAAAAGAGTGTTGCTTGCTTTCCACATTATATTGTGAGTATGTGAGACTATGGCGAGTCTATTTATAATATAACGTCATTGCCTTTCCCGTCATAATTTTAATTGTTGAGGTCCTAAATAATGTTTCAATAAACACAACAACTATTATTTGTCTAAAAAAATACGAAAATAAACCAATAATAACACGAAATGTTGAATGCATAAATATACCAAACCACCCATGTTGAATGGCTTTTGTAGTGGCCTGTATTTATCTAATCACGTCTAACCACTGGCTCATTACTACACTTAGCCCGGCGTAGGCAATCGTCGCACCCGCCGTATATCACACGCGGTCCTTACTGTCCACTCTGACAGTGTTGCCGCCCCACTAAGTGTACGTGAGACAATGTACTATATCTATTTCATAGATACGAACACTACAGCTTTCAATACAATGATTCGTTTGTTTACAGTACAACTTCAAAACTCTAACACCAGGTGAATGGTGAGAAGCATGTGATTAGTGGCATCACCACTAAACATTTTAATAATACCAACTTGACGCTGTGTTTCAACGACAGTATTAAAAATGCACTTTTTAATAATTTTTTAACAACTCTGCGTTTATTATTATTTAATAAGACGTATATTCAGAATCAGCGTTTATTGGTGTATATATAAACTTTTTTTTTTTTGAGATAAAATATTTTTCACTGGAGTTCCTTTTTATTTATAGTACATTCAGATGTGAGGTTATGTTTGACTCCTAAACTTGACAATTTAACATAATATGTTAAATTGTTAAACTATTTTATTTATTTTTAATTTTTATCTCAGGCTTATTTGTACGCTTTTCAAAAAAACTCATATACCTAGGTCTCATAGAAATCGTTGTCTCCCTTACAGCATAATGAGAAATACGGTCTAAACGGTATTGAAGAGAAAAAACACCATGTTATAAAAATCATTAAAACACCATATATCTGTTCAAATCCAAAAGTTAACCACAAAAGAATTATAATGTACTTACACCTTTACGAAATCATAGTTTTCGACCGCAATAAAAAATAAATACAGTAAACAAGGCACGTAATAATATCGTGTTCTAATACATTTGTGTTGTGTGCATTACAGATCCGCATGTTGGCCGACCCCCTGGGGAACTTCACCAAGGCTGTGGAGCTGTCCGTAGAGCTGCCCCCGCTAGGAGGTCTGCGCTCCAAGAGGTACTCCATGATCCTGGAGAACGGAGTGGTCAAGACCCTGAACGTGGAGCCTGATGGCACAGGACTCTCCTGCTCTCTCGCTGACAAATTGAAGATCTAAATATCACTAAACTAGTTTTAGATTATATTAATTGTTATGTATACTTTTAGTAATATTTGGTGTACATTTATCCAGTTATTGCTTTTATTTCTATACCCAATTTGCACACTGCAACAATTTATATACGTGTTTACTATAATACGAGACCTGTAGAACGGGGAGAGTTAAATTAGAAAAAAAAACTAAACCCTTTTAAAGGTTCACCTGTTTTCTTTTACTCAGCTCTTGTAAACTAAAGAAAATATCGCCTAACTTCCCATAGTTTCCTCTACATTTTATTTGCTGAATAGCTGACGTGTATCCAGCGTTGCTTGTGGTTTTGAATGATTTGGAGTAAAGTTTTGAGGTTGTAATTTTTAGTGTGCCTGAAAACTGGGTGCCCCCGACTTCTTCCACCATTCTTTACAATGTCGTGTGCTCTCCTTAAACCCCTTTCTTCTTGCGTCACATTAATCTAATTTTACCGTACATAATCTTGGTCTTGCCATGTCTTTCTCGGGCTTCCCCAATTGTTTCTACCATTCACTTCCATATCATACATTCTTCTTACACCTCTTTCTTCTTTCATCATGTATGCCTTATTTTACCACAAATAATTATTTGATTCATATCTTCCTTGGGTATTCCCCACTTTTTCTACCATTCCCTTCATGTCGTACCATCAAATCCACATTGCTTACAGATACATTTTTAGATTTTCACGGCCAAAAGTAATTTCGTTATTTGTTTTTGGGGCGTTATGCCGTGTTGCGCTACCTCCTTCTTTACCAACGTTTCAGACAGCGTCGCAGTGTCCATCAGTGTAGTGCACGTCTGCCGGATCGGCCCTGATGATGGACACTGCAACGCTGTCCGAAACGTTGGCTAAAGAAGGAGGTAGCGCAACACGGCATAACACCCCAAAAACAAATAACGAAAACACATTGCTTATGTTAAAAAAAAAACATTTTATCGACTTTAATTCGATTCTGTATCTCAATATAGTGCAGAGATAATGAGTTAAGTCTTCCTTGGGCGTCCTCGACTTCTACCATTCACTACTGTACCTTGTCGCTATATACACTTTAAAAAAACTACAATAATAACGAATTTAATTTGACTCCGTATCTCATTCCAGTGCAGAGATAATGTATTAGGTCTTCCTCGGACGTCCTCGACTTCTACCATCCAAGCCAATTTCTAAATACTCCTGACCTACTCGGTCGTCCTCGACTTCTACCATCCAAGCCAATTTCTAAATACTCCTGACCTACTCGGTCGTCCTCGACTTCTACCATCCAAGCCAATTTCTAAATACTCCTGACCTACTTGGTCGTCCTCGACTTCTACCATCCAAGCCAATTTCTAAATACTCAATAAAATAAGAACGAAATTTTCAGCTTAATCGGTATAATCGGTTGTGTAGTTTTTCAGTCTATAGGCTACATACACAAGGACACTGCCTTTTATTTATGTAGAATTCTTAATTTTAAGATGTTAAACAATTAAAGAAATATCTTTAGTCATAGTAAATTTTTCTATTTGCTGTATTTTGTTTATAATATCGGGTATTCAGTGTATTATAAAATTATACTCTTTGTTAAAATCTACTTCTTGTTTTACTTAAACCTTTACATTTATTATTAAGAAGAAAATTTTTAAATTATTTATTGAAACTGAAAAATAAATAATGCATTCAAATAGTAATTTCATTCAAATTAATAAACGGTTGAATTTGTTGAGATTTATGCAAAAAATTCTGTATATGCTTGGTTAGGCATTATAATATGTTTATTTTGTTTGTTCGAAAAAATAATTAAATATATGTATATCACAAGAATAGTGATTACGCACTCTTTGGATTTAGCAGAGACACCCAAATGGATTGTTTTTAAAAATAGTATCCGAACAAGTGAGGACTGTCATCATCTGTTTTTTGGAATATTCTTTCATTGTGAAATCAAATGTTGTGTAAGATTGACAACGACAACTAAAATACTTGTGCATGTTTCAAGTCACAAAAGGATTGCACTGATCTTGATTTTAAGTAGATGAAATTACGGAGGCCTCCAAGCTGCAAAGAACTGCTTTCAAGGTTGGTGAATCTGTTTTTTCCCTTGAGATTTTGTCTGATTGCTATTCTTTGTGATACATTGTCCGCGCAAATAGATTTCATAATCATATCTTTGAGTATTAAGCTCAGAGGGCCTGGGGTTATTTACACACCCCAGGCTCGCATATTATAGTACAATATGTACTCCTAAATATCATAAACGTGCGGAGAAAAGAAAGAATCCATGCATCTTGCAATATACTAGATATATTGCTCCCCGACCAGGAGCAGTCCTGTCCAGTGGCGGCCGCTGCCCTGAGAATGTGGTGGTTCACTGACAATCCGTACCTATTTATGACAAAAAATTATTAATTAGGAATTTTTAATTATTAATTTACTTTCAAACAAACTTTTTTTACCTCATATATTCAACACTGGTTGCACTCATTTTGGTAATAAAATTATATATTATTTATTTATTTACAAATTACATGATAACACATTAAAACATTTTCATATACATATATATGATACATTAAATCACCAATGGAAAATAGTTATTTTGTGGTGTCTAGCAGTGGCGGTTCTTTACAGGGGGACAATGGGGACAGTCCCCACCAGTTACACTCAAAACCTACTAAAGGAAATAACGCCGCCAAAATGAATGAATTCTTTAAACATAAAAGTAATTAACATTAGCAGAAATAAAATACAAACAATTATTCCGGATGATTTTAATAAGACCCTACGCGCGTACAGCGAACAATGTACGGCGCAAAAAAAAGCAGGTCTATTTCTCAGTGCGCAGAATTACTGCGCACTTGGGGGACAATCCGAACTATCCCCATACTTTCCTTGCGTTGTTTCGCGATCGTATGCAACTGCGCATGCGCAGTAGTATGTGAGTTCAAGCATCTGCGGGGACAATCCTTTGGATCCCCATAGAACCATTTGTTTGCGAAGTTACGGGCGGGAATCTCTCGCGTTCAAATTAGTTTGATAATAATCTCGCAAGGTAAAGCTTTATTTTTATTATATTTCATTGTAAATTGGAATATTTCTATAGACATTTTATATTATTTTGTGTTAAATATATCCGACTAGCATGATTAGACCATCAAATTTTTTTTTTTGAGAAATTTAATAATATATAATAATAATAATAATATTCTACGGGTGATGAGATTCCGGTACGTAAAAAAGTCGATCCCCACTACTAAAGAAGTGCTCGAGCCGCCACTGGTGTCTAGTGTGAACAAATGGATTAAATTAATATATAAACAAGTTGAAAATTGGAAAAATTATGGTAGAAAGTTTATAATAAGAAATAATTTAATTTAATTATTAATTAACAAATTATGTTATTAGTATTTAACATAATCAATACAAAACAATGACAATTATCACGTCACGGGTCAATATAAGGCCGCGCTGCTAAACGCAAGCTAGACTGATCTACATAATGATCTTCGCCGAAATTCGATTGTATCCGTGTCACCTCGGCTCATGGTTCATGGTCAATCGGTAAACTTTGGCAAGAATCGGATTATATCGGTTGCGGGTGGCACACGGATTCGAACCAAATTCTGGTACAAATAGCGAAATCGACGTGCTTCTGATGTTTTAAATATCCCATACAAAAATATGATTTGGTCCGCTTGCGAAGTGAATGCACACGGCCGATACAAGGGCGCTCGGCGGCCGCTCTATGTACTTAAAGAGATTAAAAGCGTTCTCCCTGATAATATTCGTAGCATTATATTGGTAACTAATATTTTGAAATTAGAGTTTTTATAGATTTAAACTAGAGAAATTAAATTAGAGTTTTTATGGATTTACCCTAGAGAAATTAAATTAGGATTTTATAGTCTTCAGTAAATAAATAAAGTAAATTTAGCCAATTTAATCTGCCAGTGCTGCACACGAACACACTGTGCGACCAGCAGCCCTTGGTCCTGTCCCGGCGAGACTGGTACACCAGGGGGCACTGATTCGTTAGGACTTGGAACACATGTTCTCAGGGGTGATTGGCCAACTCAGAATGAAACAACCTCAGAAAGGTCATAGAGTGATGATAAAAAAATAGGTTAGGCTAAGGTTACCAGCTATTTTAAAATTAATTATTATTTTTAATTGATAAACTAACGTTTAAAACAAGATTTTTATGCATAGCACAAAAGGTAAGAGCTCCTGACCGGCAATCAGAGGGACACGGGTTCGGGTCCCGTTGGCGGCCAGTATCTTTTCTCGGAAGATTTTTTCAATGTAGATGAGTGTTTCAGGCTGATAATTATTACTTATAATTAGACATCGGATTATATGCATTTGCATATGCAAATGCATATAACTCTCTAATTACGGCGTTAATGCATATTTTAGCCTTTTTTTCCCAATCGTGCATATTTAGCGTTTGAAGACGCATCCATTATACAGAATATCGCCCTCATCTCAACACATTGAACACATTTCCACAAGTTACCAGATACCATAGAGAAATTGGAAACAAAAAACCTTCCTCTATGTAAATCAATAGAAATACTGGAAACAATGATTGAACTCGTCAACGCTCTTCCCAATTCAATATCAGAAAAGATTCGTGAAAAGTTAGACGCTATTTTGTTTAAAAATCCGAGTCTTGAAGACATGAAGAACATTAATGCCTACATCAACGGCACAGGTCATACATACCCTGCATAAACAGGTATCTCTAGAAATGGCGCCAATTTTTTTTAATTTTGTCGGATGACGTCAGTTGACGTAGAGAAATCGTTTTCGGCGTTTTGGGTGACAAACATCAAAAATTTTTGCTCGAAAATTTGTAAAAATACTTAATTGTATATTGTCACAAAAACTATGCATAATTTTAAGAATATTTCGCTGTTTTTGTATCGTCTTAAAATAAAAATGGTTTTTTGATTTTGCATTGTGCATATTTTAGGCATATCAAGAGTTTTTAGTGCATATTTCGGCCTTTTTTAGTGCATATTTGCATGCATATTTTGGCACTTTGTTAGTGCATATAATCCGATGTCTACTGATAATAATTGTTATTTTAAAATTGTTTTTCATTGCTTTTAATGACCTTTCTGAGTTAGTTTCATTTTGAGTCGGCATGGAACCGTTCTGAGGATAGGGAGGAGGTTGGAGTTTAATCGACTGGTATTCATGCCTAATAAGCCAATATTGGAATTTAGAATGGGCAAGAAAAAAAGGAATGGATTGAGAGTTATAATTTTTTTCTCTTTATTCACACCTCTTCTCTGCTCTTCTTGGATCTTCTTGAATCTTCTCATCTCTTTTTGAATCTTCTTGCCTCTTCTCCTCTCTTCTTGGCTCTTCTTGTCTCTTCTCGCCTCTTCCTGGATCTTCTCTTCACGGCTCTTTGTTGCTTTTCTTGTCTTTTCTTACTTCTTCTTTCTCTTATGGAATCTTATCATCTCTTCTTGGATCTTCTTGCCTCTTCTTTCCTCTTCTTATTGGCTTATCTTGCATTTTCCCATCCCTTTTTGGGTCGTCTTGACTCTTCTTGGCTCTTCTTGCTTCTTCTTGTCTCTTAAGGATTCTTATCATCTCTTCTTGCCTCTTCTTTCATCTTCTTGCCTTTTCTTGCATTTTCTCATCCCTTTTCGGGTCGTTTTGGCTCCTCGCTCTTCTTGAATCTTCTAACTGCTTACTGACCCTTGTCTCTTCTAGCATTTTCTTGCCTCGTCTTGTACATTCTTGTACCATCTACTTATGTACTCTTCTTGGCTCTTCTTGCATCTTGTCCCTCCTTCGTGGCTCGCCTCGCCTTTTCTTGGCTCTTCTTAAAACTTCTTTCCGTCCAATTTGGATCTTCTTGGACCTTACTAACTAATCCTCCCGCAGATGGACCATCACATCACTTTGTCTCGGCAGGCAAAACCCCACTCCACTTATACCCATACACCGTCTCACTCTTTTTTTTTTCATTTGAAACGGCTTTTTACAATTAAGAGTGTATTACCAGAGAAACCAGAAATATGTCATTTTTAAATCAGTGGTTAGACGTATTGACTCTTTTCCACAAAAAACTATAAATGGATTTCAAAAGATTGTTCTTTTATCTAGTAAACGTATATTTTAGATTTTGAGAAAAAATGTTTATTTTTAGAATAATAAGGTTATACCATAGGTCGTTCGCAGATTTGTTCAATTTTCAAAAAAGTACATTTATTATACAACACCCATTTCAAATCATATAATCATGCAGTAAAATAAATCAATACATTATCTGGTAAACGTATGTTTCAGAATTTTAATTTTAGTTTAAATAAAATTATTAAAAAATATATACGGACATGTGTTTCTTGACGAAAATTGGTCGGTTTGTGCATTTATTTGTGCACTTACAAACAAATATATTTCGGATTTTTTTACATACTTATTTTGCTGAGACGTTATTGACAAATCATAAATAATTTGATCGTAAAATAATTTCAGGAAGTATTTAATTTTAAATAATTTTGAACATCGCATTTCACCATTTTTATCGCAGCCCGTAAACACAAATTTCAGATTTCATTACGGGCCCAAACGCGGCCAGGAGAGCACGTCTTCGCGACGCTTTGAATAATAATATTTGGAAATGAAATTTGAAAACGAAATTTGAAATAAACACGAATTCCTTGATTCATGTTTGTTAAATCTACAGGGTTGCCCGAACGCAATTTTTCATGTTCATTGAATATTTTTATGCAAAAAATTTTATAATTTCGAATATTCTTTTTTATTTTAAATTATTCTTGTGTGAATACCGCACAAGAGTCCCAACTGCTCCAAAATATTTTTGGGGTAAATCTTTTTTACGCACGCTCGACACTTGGGGGTAAACTGGTGAATGGGTTACGAAAAGTGGTGATTGTTACGAAAAATGACATGCGAACGGTAATCAATGCGAACGGTGATCGATTGCTCGGCGGGTCGGGCCTTTACGCACGCTTTTTTTTCGTGTTATTGTTATATTGTTAATGGACTATTTGTCCATAAATAAATAAATAAATTATAAACAGCGGGTACCCGGCATGCGTTTCAAGGGCACTGTAACCTCGCGGTCAACTAAACTGGTTCCATCACAAGTCCCGGGAATTATAATGCAAGCGCCTGCACTATATAACATTATACACAGCGGGTACCTGGCATGCGTTGCAAGGCCACTCAAAGAAAGAAAGGGTTTGTGCGCTTTAATTCTGTTTGTTGAAGTGCTTATTATTAATTATGCACACAAATAAATATTTCAAAATGCGACATTTTTTACAATCCAACTGAATATTACTCGTTTTTTTCATGAATACCGCACAAGAGTCCCAACTGCTCTCGTCTGGAGCCAGTGGGACTATTGCATCCCCAATTTGGGGTATGTTGTAAGACTGAAGGTAGTGGGGAGGGGAAGGATATAGGGAAGAGGAAGGTGGGGAAGTACCTGGCTATTCAGATCTGGCCAATAAACACGGCTAAAGCCATTTCAAGCAACGTTTCAATTCTTAATGGTGGTCTTACACCAGGGCGATACTGAGAGTATCTTCCACTCTAATGGCCGTAAAATACAATTAAAAAACAAAAAACCAAAATATTAAAAAGAATATAACAAATTGTTTATTCATGTAGGTATCTACTTAATACCTACTGTGTTTACGCATTTCACTTGTATCTATTTATGTTTACGCACTTCGATATACAAATTACAAATAACTACTACTAATTAAAATTCTGGAAGCGAGAATAGTAATATAAAGTAGTAATAGTAGCGGGTAGCCCTAGCTCGCGTGAACAAAACCCTCAAAACTCGAATTGCCGCGGAACGAAATTTAGTTCTGAAAACGCCCGCTCGCGAGCCCTGATGTGTTAGCGCTAGTGTCGGAATCGAAGTTGTCATGTGCTGGTTATTCACTCTTAAATATTAAAATATCCTGTCCGTACAAAATCCGGATACGAATAAAGTATTCATTACATTCCTCTGAAATGTAATGAATAAAAACTGACTGTAAACAAAAAACATAAACAATTCTGTAAGTGGAGTGATTCTCCGACGTAAACTGTCGATGTTTATTGGTGTATGTCAACAATCTGTGCCCCAGAACAATGGTTTATTCTTAGATGCGTACCCCTCCGGGCAATAAATCAAGAACGCAAGTGTTTTGTAGAGAGGTTCTATCTGTAAATCGGTAATATTATATTTAATTATAATTTTAAAAAATTTACATTAACTCCACACGTGAAGCCATGAGGAAAATAATATCCCTCAGGACCTATGTCGTCTTTGAAGATGCTGTGTGGAGGGTCTTTTTGAGGAGAGGGAGGAATGAACATGGGACTTGAAGAGACTGTAGGAGGGAGACAGGCAATTAAATGAAGAGAATATTAGCGAAACTAAATAAAAAATCTGAAAACAGAAAAAGATATGGTCACATCTGGGACTCGAACCCAGGACCTTTGCCTTGCCAGGGCGCAACTCTACCAACTAAGCAAATGTATCCTTATCCAAATCGGCCATATTTAACTGTATGGGCGCGTTCAGACGTTTCGATTTTTGTTGATCCACTTTTATTGAACGTTAAAAGTTGAATGAGATTATGTTCACACGTTTCAATTTAAGGCGATCCACTAGTACAGGAAAATATCGAAATCGGAATTCACGCCCTTTTATGGGAGGAGTTTAAAAATACTTGAAAAAAAGCTTTTGGAAAGGTTGGAAAAGATATTTGAGAATTTTTTTTTACATGTTGATTTCGTAAAGGCCTGTAAAAAACATTAATTCCTTTTTTATGCATTGTTTATAGCAATAAAACGGAATTTTTAAATTGATTTCACGAAAATAAGCGGCGCGGAGCATAACACGACCGCTCTCCGCTCCGTTCGGAGGAGTAATGACGGAAGACAGGGGGGCGGCTGCCAGTCGTTCTTCGGTGGACGGTATAAGGTTCACTTTGATATAGCAAATTCGTCGACTGCCGTATTGTCGTCGTGATGTCAAAAATACCAACGCGAAAATGCATATTATATTTTATTTTGTGAGGTTTGGGCGTAAATATCATTTTTTTTCGCGATAATTATATAAGAAACTGAATTTGCCACATTATGCAATAAAACCATATCCGAAAAAGTGTTTATAAGTAGGAGAGTTTTCAGTTAAAAATGTTTTTTATAGACCTAATACTTTATTTTTTTCTAAGCTTATTAAAAGACTTATTAAAAAAAATGACCGATATTTTTAAGGGCCAAAGTATGTTCTACACGCAGTATTTAATTGAAGCATCTATAATACTTTTAAGCGGTCAAATTTTCAAAACTAAAACATACGATTTTGTATGATTTTGCATTATTTAGTATGGCTACATCTTAAGGCTCAGTTCCCGGCCCCAAAAAGAAGAAGATGGAGAGATATGAAATTACGGATGTTAGAAGAGCGCGCTAACATTTACAGCGATAAAATTGATGTAAAAATCATGAAAATCTTTAATAAAACACGACTCGTTAAAAATAGAGCAAAAATCTTGCGATAATTTACTTCAATTTTATTTAAAGAAACGCTGTGAATTTTTTCAAACATGTAACTTGTAAAATAACCGAAACAAACGTGTTTATAATCATTTTTGGAGCATACTTTGCGATTTTTTTCTATCGAGGGAATTTTATATAATTTGAGTTTCGGCGCGATAAATGTCTAGATATTATCTTCAAGAATAACATATATTTTTTTAAGAGCTTAAAAACTTCAAATATTTAAGGGAGGTTTGCAAGAAATCGGTTGAAATTCGGAGAACCGCCTCTTAAGTTGAACCGAATTTGACATTCAAGATGGCGTCAACTGAAATTGTCAGTGCGTGCGTCTCTCTGATGTTCTGCGGGACGAGCTCGAGATAATGAAAAAGCATAAAAAACGTCATATTTGGGCGAGAAAATGGATCATGAGAAGGAGTGAATTAGGCGCATCCAACACAATTTTGAAAGAGATGGCCCTAGAAGACTCCGAAGGATATAGAAATCACTTGAGGATGACAGAAAAACAATTTGATGAGCTGCTTGCCAACATTTATTTTATTGATTTATTTATTAATCCTAGTTCCTTCTTGTACATCGTTCTAATAGTTTTTATTTTATTTTTTACGTCGGTCGGCGTCAGTTCCACAATACCTACCCATTTCAAAAATAATATTATTTATCGCAGTATCACGGGCATTCCTCTTTTTGTATACTTCTTTCTTTTGATCCCAAAGACAGGGATGGCTTTGGTACAGATCCAAAAACCTGAACATCAAATCATCCGACCATTTCAGATATTTTTTCGTTACGGATTCCATGACGGTAGAAACAAAGTAACACGTTTGACGTTTACTTTTGCCCGCGAAAAAACCCAAGCGAGTGGAAACATGTGTTCATACTCGTCGACAGTGTTGCCAACTTAGCTCCTTTAGAGCTAGATCTGCCAGATCTGGCTCTAAATAGACGGCGTCAGCTCCAAAAAAAGTCATTTAGTTTCTTAGCTCGTTTTTCAGATATTTCAGCTCTTATTCACGTGAAATAATATTGAAAAAAATATATATTTGCAATAATATTCGAAAAATGCAACATTCCCAGAACACAAGTAAACATTTACTAAAAATGCTATGGTGGAAACATCGGTACAGGGACTTCCCGAAAAAATGAAATTCCCAAAAACTCCGATACAATTAACTTGCCTAGGCCGGCTAATGCGTATTGCATATTTCATTGCGTCTTACGTCAGTCTCCTTTAAATTCGAATGCGTAGTCAAGTTTAGTTTTGGGCTGAGGTTCTGAAGCTTAAGTATCGTGATGCCGCTGATGAAAATCATTTCCACGAAATCAACTCTTTCGCAGTTTCGGTACTTGTTCTGCCGTGGTCAAACGGAGAAGTGGAACGAGTTTTTAGCCAGTTAAACATTGTCAAAAATAAAATCAGAAATATTTTTTTTTTACATGAGCTCCACACAGGAGGCCCTGAGAAAAATAATTTCCCTCAGGGCCTATGTCGTCTTTGGGGATGAAGTGTGGAGGGTTTTTTTAAGGAAAGGAGGGAGATGAGAGTTCTGTGAAGGAAAAGGGTAAAGGGGGTGGGTAGGAATCTGGGGTTCTGTGCGTCCAGGACATCCGCCTCCAAGACCTAGACAAACCTCGACCCATAAACCCGGGCACCCCTGCTAAATCACCAAACGTAGCGAACCACTTGGGGTGACCTATGGCAGAGGTGTTGGTTATCCAATAAAAGTTCCTGGGGTGGCGGTACCCTTTCCCGCCTCCAAAATTGTGAATAGACTTAATTAATTAATAGAACCAGAAATAGACTTAGGTAGTTAATTCGATTCTAACAATTCGATCGGGGCTCAGGCGACACAACAAATATTGCGAGGATTATGAACTTCCCCTAGAAGTAAAAAAAAAAAAAATGGAACGATGGCTGTATACGAAATTGTATATTTTTAGAGGACTAGTAGCGACTAACAAAAAAATATTTAAAAAATAATAAAAAAATCCTGAAGACTTCGATGTTATCAAAAATAATTGGGTATTGAAAATTAAGCAGCCAACAAGAAGGACTATAGTTGTCGTCCCCCCCCCCCCCCTCCCTGGGAATTTTTCTTTTCTGAAATTCTCTAACAACCCCCCCCCCCCCCACGCTTTATGTCATTTTCAAAATTTTAGCTCCTTTTTGGCTCTTTTTTGGGTTTCGCCTAGCTCTACTTTAAAATTCGACTTGGCAACACTGCTCGTCGATTCTCCGTGAAACTTGATCGATGAGTCATACCAAGATGGCGATGGTCATACTTGAACGTCAAAAGTAGACGGGCTTTCAACTTTAGCTAGTCAACAAAAAACTTGATCAACTTTGTTGAAACAGTGTTCACACTTGTCAATTAGCTTTCAATTGTCGAGTTGATCAACAAATGTTGAACCGTGTGAACCGGCTATATCACACTTCGACTTAGAACTATCAACAAAAATTTCCGCGAAAGAGAGCGAAATTATATAGGGTCCGCCAAATAACTTTTTTTTTTTGAAAATGGGGCGCAAAACATCGAGTGTAGCTTCGGCTGTGTGGCACGTAGCGCCGTCCTGTTGAAACCAAATGTTGCCAATATCCTCCTCTTCAATTTTTGTGAACAAAAATTCGTTCAACATGGCCCGATAACGATCGCCATTGACTGTAACGGCCACTCCTTGCTCATTTTCAAAGAAAAATGGCCCAATTATGCCTCTGGACCAAAATCCGCACCAAACAGTGACTCGTTTTGGGTGTACCGGCTTTTCAATGTATGCGTGCGGGTTTTCTGTGCCCCAAATACGACAATTTTGCTTGTTTACATACCCGCCAAGATCAAAATGAGCTTCATCCGAAAAGATGATTTTTTTGGCAAAATCGGCATCTTCTGTAAGTCGATCGCAGGCCCACTCAGCGAAGCGAAAACGCATTGGATGGTCAGTTGGCTTCAACTCCTGAACCAATTGGACTTTGTATGGCGTCATACCAAGGTCTTTATGCAAAATTCGTCTCAATGATGTCTCCGAAATGTTCAATTGTTGAGAACGACGGTGAATTGATGTTGATGGCGCTTCACGCAGCTTCACGCACACTTTCTGCCACAGCATCGATATTCTCGGGTGTACGCACTGTTTTTGGCTTTTCACGCTTTGGTTTATCGATGAGGATGCCAGTTTCTTTCACTTTTTTCACAAGATAACGAACATACGGAGCTGACGGTGCTTCTCTTCTTCCAAAAACCGTACGCAATTTTCGCACACATTCTGCAACATTACCATGATTTTCAAAGTAATGTCGCAATATTTCCCAGCGTTGTTCAAGCGTATACACAACCATATTCGCTCAGCGGAAGGATAAAACCATAAATATACTAACCCCTAGATTGATATCTTCGGGCCTTTTCCTAGTAAGTTTTTTGTCACCAACTTAACCACGGAAAACACCGTTGGTTCTACCGTAGACAATAACATAGGAAGTTCAAGGCCATTTGTCACCATAGACAATATTGCACTCGACCTACTTCATTAATTCATTAGCCAAATAAAATATTTAAAAATAAAAATGCTTGAAAGCAGAAAAATGTTTTATGTTTCCCCTAGAAAACAACTTTCCATTTGACAAAGCCTGAGGGAATGAGCTTTAGATAATGTTTAACAGCTCATTTTCTCAGCAGGGAGCTTTGTCAAATGGAAACCTGTTATCCTGAGGAAAAAAATCAAGCGTTAGTAAAAAACCTAAAATACTTGAAATATTAACTCCTTATAAAAGGAAAACATTTTCAAATAATGATTATGGTTTTCTACAACGAATTTACATTTTTCTGCTTGAAAAATGATAACTCGGGGGTACATGTTTAAATACTTTTTATTTTCAGAAAGACAATCGATAATAGCACATAAAAACACTGGTTTGGTGAATTCGAAGAATTGAAAAAAAATATCGACGCCGGAAAGAAAACATGGCTAAAGCAACATACAGCTGTGACATTAAAGATGAACCTACACAATAAGCTATATTGTTCGTTGACATACGTTCATCTTTAATGTTACAGCTATGTAGCGCTTTAGCCGTTTTTCCTTTCCAGCAGTCACCGTACATATCTTAGTTCTTGTAGAATGAAATAAAAATCTACATATTCTAAATATATAAATACTATTTCCTTTCAACCGAAATAAAACAGAATATACCTTCATCGAGGACCTAGCCAGCCCACAGTAAAAACCGCATCATGTGTTCTGAAAAAAAAATTATCATTTAAAATAAAACAATAACTTTATTTAAACAAACACCACTTTTATTTTTTATATACTTTATGCCGACCGGGTTTCGCTACAACCGTAGCTTCTTCAGGGCAGTACAATCTCTACTGAATTATCACATTAAAAACAAAGTTTGTGAACAAAACATACAATATTTTTCCCTTGTGATGACATACTTTGTTCATCAGAAGGGAAAAATATTCTCCCATCTGTTCATACATATGAAGAATGAAAAAAACACGTATGAGCATTGGAGAACAATATATGATGCAGATGTGAGTGGTAATGAAGTCGGGGAAACCAGAGGAAGACCTGGCACGATCAAGTGAATCATTGCTTGCGGCGGGCCACGTCAAGAGTCAGAATAATAGAATAGTATGTATGAATGTGAATGAGGCAAGGATTGTATGCCAAGACCGAGTTGTTTGGCGGTCTGTCCTCTCTAAATACCCAGCGGGGAAAAAATTCGGTTTATGGGAGGCGGTCCCAGAACATTTTTTTTTTTTTATTTATACTAATTATGGGCCGGAAAATCCGAATGTGAAAGAATTTTTTGTCGGAAAGCAATATTAACTGAATTAAACGACTTTAAAATTTTTCTATACACTGACACAAAAGCACGTAATTTTTAACATATTCTGACATTTCAAGTCATATAAAAACAAGAACTATACTAATTATGTGCCGTAAAATCCGAATCTGAAAGAATTAGGCGTCGGCAAGCAATATTAACTGAATTAAACGACACTGACACTTTCTAAACACTGAACACTGATTACGAAATACGCCATTTTGAATGCACCCCGACACTAAAGTCATAGAAACATACCTTATAAATCGCCAAAATCATCTTCGTCCGTAGTATCTTTATCAAATTCGCTAGTCTCGAAGGGTTCCTGTTGATTGCGCGGGTCATATAAGAGTCCAGCTAAGCGGTAAAACTCCAGAGTGGGATCTTGCAGGCGTTCTTTGCAACTTTTCAGAAACATGTATCGAGCCTTACCAAACTTGGATTCGTCAATTTCTACGATCTTACCAGGTCCACCGATCTTTTCTAAGCGACCAAAGTAAGAAGCAAGTATAACTTCCCGGCAGAAAGAGGACCAATCTACTAAGGCTTCCTGCGCCAGCTCTAGCTGTAAGCCAGTAAGCCGTAAAGACGCACCTTGCACCCAAAAATTAACGAATCCAAGAATTTTCCAAATTGGCAAATGAGACCTTGCAAAAAACGTCCCGGTTCGAAACCCCACCCTTTTGTCGCACCGTTTAGCCTTCTTCTTGTTTTGCGTCTTCTTGTTGCCATGGCAAGTCCATCGAAAACCATCAACACTAAAAAAAACCCTTTCTTTAACACACTTTATAAAATAGAATATTCGCAGATAAAAAAAAATGCAATAACAATGTAAATAAAACCTCACCGATCTTCTTCCGACCTCAACTTCAACGCTTGCCCGCAATCCATACAATTATAAGTGCCACTTTGAGGAATGAGGCCCCATTCCACTAACTTCTCTAACATTTGGTTTTTATCCCCACAAATCTCATAAATTTTCACTATATTCATAATTACGTTGAATTCACAGCGACTCACCAACAAAGTACCGGCTACCGGAAACCGGAAACAAATGTACAAAAACACGTGCCGGCAGTGTTACCAACTATCAAAAATATTTATCCCTAAAACGAAATAAAAAAATTAAAATATTATTAACGTAAAACTTTAAGCCACGATACCTCCTCACATGATAATTCATCACATAACACATTAACCTGATGAATTAAGACTATCTCAACGGCCATATTCTTAAACCAAAAGTATGAAAATTCGTAGTCTTAAAAAGTTGTGACGTAGACCGGTCACCAATATCAATGTTCTTATATGAATCAATGTGAATAGATAACAGCAGAAAAACATACCTTAAGGTTTGTGTAACATGGTTTGTGCCCCTTTATACCGCCTGCTCGCGTCAATTTAAAAAAACATCCCAGTTTTCAAGTAGTTTAGCGGCTACGCAAGGTTTGTGTCACATGGTTTGTGCCCCTTTATACCGCCTGCTCGCGTCAATTTAAAAAAACATCCCAGTTTTCAAGTAGTTTAACTCGGAAGGAAGAAATAAACGGCTAGAGACAATAAAATTAAATCACTAAAATTAAATTGATATACATATTGAATTTAAAAAAAATACTCTGAAACCAATTGTGTTTTAAATGTACAATAGGTTTTCAGGCAAGTTTTTATTATTTATGCGTTATACTCGATACGAAAAAAAGAAATTTACATTGAAATTTTTTTTTACTTTGAAAAATTTTTTTTTACATTGAAATTTTTTTTTTTACATTGAAAATTAATTTTTTAAGTAAAAAAAAAAACGCGGCGTTTTTTTTTTTACTTAAAAAATTAATTTTCAATGTAAAAAAAAAAATTTCAATGTAAAAAAACTTGTCTAAAAGCCTTTATTCATTTTATTTTCAGAATTTCGTCAAAGTAGTGCTTACGTACCTAATACGCATGTTATTTATTTTACTTAACTTCTAGCTAATCGTTATTTTATGGTAATGATAAATATATACGAATAGAGGTTTGTTAATATTATAATTCTGTTAATATTATAATTATTATTATTTATTATAATTCGTAATAACCGTGGCCACCTAGATCGAAAAATTACCCTTAAATTATAAACATGTTATTTTACGTTATTGATATTACTGCTTAATGGCAACACTTAATTTTATCTGTTGTAACATCTTTATTCTTTTTCTATGTTTTCAAGCGAATTCGAGTGTCAAAGTCCTTCAAAATGTCTTCTTTTTTTTCTGTGTATAGCAAATTTTAAAGTCGTGTAGTTCAGTTAATATTGCTTTCCGACAAATAATTCTTTCAGATTCGGATTTTCCGGCACATAATTAGTATAGTTCTTGTTTTTATATGACTTGAAATGTCAGGATGTGTTAAAAATTACGTGCTTTTGTGTCAGTGTATATAAAAATTTTAAAGTCGTTTAATTCAGTTAATATTGCTTTCCGACAAAAAATTCTTTCACATTCGGATTTTCCGGCCCATAATTAGTATAAATAAAAAAATAAAAATGTTCTAGGACCGCCTCCCGTAAACCGAACTTTAGCCCCCAGCGGGAAAACAGCGTGACAATTAGTTAGTTAAAGCATTATTAATTTTACCTGCCAATAAAAATGTTATGGTCTGCCAAACAATGTTATAAGATGTTCCTAATGTGAAGCTTCAAAGACTGGAACATTTTCTGAAACAAAATTTGTGAAACATTAACCACTCGGACCCATAAGCTTGTTTTAACGATAATATAACATTAACAGACATTTGTATGACGTTCGAGGCGTACGTGACTTATTAAAGTAAAATTGAAAGCATATTTTTTCAATACAAATGTCATTTAACCTTAAATTGATTTACAAATAAATTAGCTGAATGTTAATGTAATTACCTGTTTTCTGGTTCAATTGCGGACACATTTAAACCATTTTTTCACCTCTGAAATTCATTTAAACGATTTTTGACCGAAATATGCCCATCGGCGACGTAAGCAATGCAAATTCAAATACGATTTTGGACGAATTCATGACATTCATGTTCTTGACACAACACAAAGTTTGACATATCTATAATTCAGCTTTATCTATAAGAATTTGGTCTCGCGTTTTGCAGTTTCAAGGTCAAATCAAACATATACGCCCCTGGATAAAACTAATTATCTGTCAAATCAGACATGAGCTAAGTGTTACCATTCACGAAATAAGCACTCTAATTCTCTCTAAATATTATTTTTTAATATGGTTTGATGATCAAGAAATACTCTTTTGATCGGTATTCGTAACATCAGTCTCACAATATTGTAGAATTTCCGATTGTAATTTAGGTTCTCAAAAAAACTAAATCGTTATAAATTCTAAAAAATTTCCCGTAGATTGGGGAATTCTCCACGAATTGGCAACCCTGGTCCATAGATAGAACAAGATTCCGACTCAAGTGGCTTGTCTCAAGCACGTAGATTTTCGCGGTTTTTTTGTTTGTGGCAAGCATTTTGAACGTCTACATAATGGTAAGCCCACACTGCGGCCAACGTTCCAACTTCAAACATTTGGATGATCGTGTGGAGGGGTGTTCGTGCGTTGGAAGTTCGAGTTGGAAGGTTGGAGTTCGAGTTGGCCTGGGATCGCCTTCGAGGCGATCCCGACAGCCAACTCACACGAACCAGTCTGCCGCAGCTGTCCACACATCCGTCTGCGAACGGCAGGCGATCAAGACGCGCGTGCCGCGTACTATTAAAATGACGATATTTTTACGGAGAGTGGTATAACAATTGTTTGAAAACACGTCGTGTATATAAGTACATAATAATACCTACGTAATAATTATAGGCAACCTGATAAGATACAACGTAGCTACAGCTGTTCCATGTCCGCCATTTTGGAGTTCGGAATTCGGGGTTGGAGGGTTGGACGCAGCCACCACACGATCGGCCAACCTTCCAACTCCGAACTAAGTTCGGAGTTGGAAGATTGGCTTTGGTATGTACCTAGCATTAGAAATAGAAAGCTTGTGGCTTGACTCAAGCATTGCGCAATAATCCACGTGCTACGTAGACAACCAGACTTATATATTTTTAAAATTAATTATTTGGCTTTCACCCATTAAGGGTGATCTTAACCATTTCTTGAAATTAGTTACAATTTCGAAACAATCTCAGAATTATATAATAGGAACTTGTGTACATAATAGTTAGCTTTCTTCGTCATTTAAAATAACAGATTTTTTCGAAATTAATTAATTTTTTTACGTGTCATGTTAGTTAAACGATTAGATATAAAATTATTATAAAATAAGTATTCATTGTTTTTGTGTTTAATTTGTAGAAATCCATCTAATTTTTATTTAAAATTAATATAAATGTAATTTAATAATGTTATTATTAAGTTCTGCAAGTATTTTATTTTCATGTTTACCATAAATTCCTATTTTTTAATTCTGCGATTGTTTCGAAAATGAAACTAATTTCAAGAAATTGCTAAGATCACCCAATGGGTGAAAGCCAAATAAATAATTTAAAAAATATATAAGTCTATAGGTCATAAATATACCAAACCACCCATCTATAGATTGTCTACGCGTCTACGCCCAAAAAATATCAATCCGCATCAAGCTCGCTGCTCGCTGCCAGCACGTAGATTATTGCGGAATAGTGCCCCCCACACGCACACTTCGGAGCGACCGAGTACCGCGCCACTTCAGGCCACCGCGCAGAAAAGTCTCACGGTGAACTGCGCTGTAAACCTATCGGTCTGTACTTTTCTGCGCGGCGGCCTGAAGTGGCGCGGGACTCGGTCGCGCCGAAGTGTGCGTGTGGGGAGCCTAATGCTTAGCAGTTTGAGACAAGCCACAAGCTTCCTCTGTAGACGTTCAAAATGTTTGCCACAAACAAAAAAACCGCGAAAAACTATGTGCTTATCACAAGCCACTCGATAGTGTAGGGGTCTCTTTAGAACGGTGAAAATCCATTAAAAAAAGAAGATGAAGAAGTGTTCGGTTTACTGCGCGGCATGGGGCATGTCATGTAGCCTCTCGTTAAATGTCAAGTCCAAATTAACAACAATAGAATTGACGCGATTGACGCGATCGGTTGGTGATTTTAAATGGATTCATCTCATAAATTTCCATAAAAAACCCGTTGAATAATGTTTATTTACAATGCTCAAGGGCGTAAATTTACTTTTGGGCTTGATATTTTTAGTACTTATTTCATTTTCATTCACAAAACTCGTATCGTACCTCCGGGGGTCTGCGCTTTATACCGGCCGTACAGAAGCTGATGTTTGGTTGGATCAAAATGAACTGGGAGATTATAAACAACTTTTTAAGGATAAAGGTTAGTCAATTGTTTAGTATACAGTTCCCCTCTAGTGTATATGCGCGCAATTTTTGTGATTTTCCTGTAAGAAACGCAAGTGGGATGGTCAAATATTCAATACAACGTCAACGATGAATGTATGTATTATTTACTATTTACCCATAGAGTTTTGGTAAAAAATATGCATAATGTGTGTTTATAATAATTCCGCTAATTTCTTATATAAGCTATGTACACTCCCTTATATTGCAGTAATCTTTCAGAGTAGCTGGGCAAGCTTTAATACAAATATTCTTTACAAATAACACTCTAAGTTAGGGTTGCAATCTCCAAACTTTGAAATCCAGGATTTGAAGGTAAAAAACCAGGACTGCCAGGACTATATATATGTATAAGAGCAGTACCTAATTTTTATAGTTATATTGCACTGAAAAAAGAGTCAACTTTACACGCGCGGCGCGAGCCCAGTGACGAAACGATTGGAGAGAGTAGTGGCGCGCGAATTTTAAAACATAGGTCCAAGTATTTTAAAACAGGGCTCTTTAAAAACTCAGGACGATGCTTAAAAACTATCCAGGACACCCCAAAAAACAGGACATTTATTTATTTTTCAGAAACAAACAATACATAATTACATGTTAGAAAGTAGTTACAAGTTGTAGAATTAATACAATAATTGGTACCAATGACATGTCGCTGTTATATGTATAATATATGTTTTTAAGTGACAAATTATAAATTTTATCTATATTAAATTAGCAAATTATTGAGGGAGAGGTGTGTGTGTGTGTGTGTGTGAATATGTGTGTATGTATGCAATGACATTATATTATAAATAGACTCGCCATAGTCTCACATACTCACAATATAATGTGGAAAGCAAGCAACACTATTTTGTTTTCAGCGGTTTTCAGTATAATTTCTAAATTCAAAAGTTTATTCCTGTGTGATAAAGTCAGACAATCAAAGAATGTACGTGAGTGAATGTCATAGATTCATAGTAGGGCGGCTTATTAGTTTCTTCGCCGAATACTACTGTCACATCACGGGTGTGACCTATGGGTGTACTGAGATAACAAGATACTCTTATTCGGTTACACAATATGACAGGGAAGGGTAAAGGCGGGTAAAACGTGACACGGGCAAATATTTTTATATTTATTATATGAGTTTTCATTAGTAATACAATATTGGTACTATTATAGTAGTATTGTTAAGTACATATTTTATTATACAGTACAGGTTATAGGTTCAAATGATTATAAAAGAGAAAAACCTCGCGTATTCTAATTAAAGGAAAAAACGAGAGCTCCGGTTTAAAAGTCCTTCCAAAACAGAGATATATAATAGCCTCCAGATTCGACCCCGAAACAACTACCGATGAAATAAATGGGCTATTGATCTCCCATAACATACACTGTAAAATAGATAAATTTATGGCAAAGTCAGGCGAGTTTGCCACTTTTAAAATTGGATTTAATATCGAAAAATTCGAAGAGATCATTAAAGAGGAATAAAGGCCACCGGGTATAATAGTACGAAATTTTATTTTAAAAAAACCGATCTCTACGCTGAACACAGAAAATAAGACTTCTAGAAATGGATCCACATAAAAATAAAAACTGTCTACGGATCTTATCTCAAAACTGTAGGTCGATTCGACGGACAAAGCATTTTGTAAAAGATTTATGTGAAACAAATGCCATAATACTGCTCCAGGAAACATGGACTCTACCAACTGAAATAAATATATTCTCAAAAATTCATCCCCAATTTTCAGGATATGGAACTTCAGCCGTAAATTTAGCTGATGGCCCTCTAATTGGACGACCTTATGGTGGAGTTGCCATCTTATGGCGGGATTCACTTTCAGTCGACATTGTGGAATGCTTTGAACCAAGAATAGCGGCAATACAAGTAACTGTAAACAGTGGGAAAATATTAATTTTTTCAATTAATATGCCGACAAATAAACCAGAAAATCTTGAGGAATTTACAAACTGCATGGGTAAGGTAAACGCAATAATCAATGAAAGGAACTCGTCCAGTGCGATTATCTTTGGCGATTTTAATGCAGATCCCAAAAGTCTGTTCGGCCGAGAACTGGAAAAGTTCTGCGAAGAGTTTAAATACGTTTGCGCCGATACAAAGCTGATGAACTGTGATACTTTTACTTTTGTGAGTGATGCCCATAGCACCACAAGTTGGTTAGATCACTGCGTTGTAACAAAAACACTGGAAAATGTTATAAGTAGCGTAAATGTCCTATATGATGCGGTGTGGTCTGATCACTTGCCAATGATTATAAATCTAAACCTTCAATTTTTACCAGCCTTTGTGGAATCGTGTAATGATAATATAATTGATCCTTCTAGATGGAATCCGAAATCTAATGTTGATATAATGAGATACACTGAAGCTATCAATAACAAACTTCTAAACATAACTCAAGATTTCTCCCAATTAGAACTTGATAAAAAATCAACCGCTGAAACACACAAAAATCAAATAAATTCCCTGTATAAAAATGTTGTAGACGCACTGCGAAATGCTGCCTCCACCACATTCAATAACCCAAATCGAAAAAATAGAAACATTCCGGGATGGAATCATATGGTTGCAGCCAAATACGCAGAATCCAGACGCGCCTTTCTTTCATGGCTCGAAGCCGGAAAACCGCTCTCAGGGCCGGTTGCCGAAGACAGGAAGAAATACCGAACGATTTTCAAAGTAGCTCTGAAAAAATTTCAACAGACAGAAATACAAAAGCGAATGGATGGTATTGCCACCTCACTAATAAATAAAGATTTTCATAAATTTTGGCAAAAAACATCTTCAGAATTGAAAACGAATATGAAAACTCCTCTCTGTGTTAATGGAGTAAGAGGAAAGGAAAATATCGCCAATGAATTTCGTAATTTCCTCTCTATGGCGAGTGAAGAAGCGGCAGAAAAATCTCTGGATGTAAATTTTTGCTTGAAAACTGAATGTAGTACCACCGCTATCAGTATTACTCCGTGTATGGTTGAAAGAGCTTTAAGAGAAATGGCAGCAGGAAAAGCCACAGGACATGACTCAATAGCTCTTGAACACATTAAGTATGCTGGACCAGCGATTCATTTCATCCTAGCAAAACTATTTTCAAATATTTTACGTTACAGGCACATCCCGAATGAAATGACAAAAACGGTAATTATTCCCATAATTAAATCAACAAATCTTGATCCATCCGTTATCAATAACTACCGACCAATTTCACTTTCAACCGCCGTGGCGAGATTATTTGAAAAAATTTTATCCGTTGTTATAACAGACCATCTAAAAACAGAAGATAACCAGTTCGGATTCAAACCTGCACTGTCAACATCTATGGCAATATATTCCCTAAAAGAAACCATCAGCTATTATAAACTAAGGAAAACGCCAATCTATACCTGCTTTCTAGATCTAAGCAAGGCGTTTGACCGTGTACGTCATAATAAACTGTGGGAAAAACTAAGAAAAAAAGAGCAGTTCCAGAAGATGTAATAGCGATTCTTTCAATTTGGCACACGCAACAAGAAAATATTGTGAAATGGTCTGGGGAGCTGTCTAATCCATTCTATTTGAAAAGTGGCGTAAGGCAAGGAGGAAGCATGTCTCCGGTTGTGTTCAATCTATATACCGATGATCTTATTAAAAAACTTATGCCACGAAAATAGGATGCCATATACATGGAGTATGTGTAAACAACATTAATTATGCAGATGATATGGTTCTTCTTGCACCGTCACTAAGCGCATTACAGAAGTTACTAAGAATTTGTGAAAACTTTGCAAAAAACCATAACCTGTTATATAATACTACAAAGTCAGTAGTTATGGTTTTTAAAAACAAAAACGAAACCATCCAAACACCCTCAGTATGGTTAGATGACAGGAAAATGAATGTTTATCACAGTGTTAAGTACCTGGGACACATCATCACAGACGACCTTAAGGATATCGAGGATATGGAAAGGCAGAGAAGAGCGATATCTGTTAGAGCGGGTATGCTGTCAAGACGTTTTTACCTATGCAGCCCAAAAGTAAAAAGAATATTGTTCAACGCTTTCTGTACCTCGCTGTACACATCAGAACTGTGGGTTGACTACACTGCATCCCAATGGAACAAGTTAAAGGTTGCTTACAACAACGCATACCGTCAACTTTTCCGCCTACCGAGATACTGCAGTGCTACGGAAATGTTCCTGGAGGGACGAGTGCACACTTTCCGAGCACTTCTCCGCCACCGCATGGGAAGTTTATGGCGCAGACTACGCCAATCGAAGAATGCAATCATCGCCGCCATGACTACCTGGTTGGAGTCCCCCCTGATGGCCCTCTGGAGACGGGAGACGATGAAATACCCTCCGTAAACAGCTGCATGAATTAATTTTACTGTTTATCATTATTTTTCTCATGTTTTTCATGCTTATTCGCTTTTTTTTTAAATTTATTTATATGTTGTTATTTACTTTATTTTTATTTTTAACATTAACCCATTTTTTGTTTCAAAATATGGAATGTATTGCATTGCACTACCCCTGCATACATTCTGGAATAAATTATTATTATTATTATACAAATCTATACAGATTAATAACACCTAGGACCGTTACTATTTACAATTTTCATCAACGACATTATTAAATTAATGAACGCGTTACCCTTTGTACGTTTTACCCCATCTTTCCCAATGGAATAAAACGAATGCGGGACGCTGTGTGAACCGACTTACTGTTAGTAGGTTGTCCCTGTTATGCTTATGTCACTTTGTGATGCAATTTTCGCTGTCTCCTTTTCGACTATTTGCCGTTTAATTGAAGCATTTTCTCATCACGCAGGAGCGCTTTGCAATACAATTTACTTACTGGTAAGACACGACCTCACTCGACGCGTAGCAGTTTAGTACTAAAGTACTAGGAATAGAGACAGCTACAATCGTATTGTGTTTGGCTTCCCACTTTGAGATTTCTACCCCGCGTCCAGTATTAATGTCTTTGGGGAAAACAGGACGGTTGGCAACCCTACTCTAAGTTAAACTAGGTACTATTAAAGACAACTCTTTCCGCCGGGGGATGATGGTAAATGACAACTATTTACGCTAGGGGAGATGATAATAATTAACTATTTTCTCCAGGGGAGACGGTAAAAAACAACTATTTACACCATAGTCAACTATTTATTCAGGGGGAGATGGTAAAATACCACTATTTACGCCGGGGGAGATGGTAATAGTCAACTATTTACGCCGAGGGAGATGGTAAGAGTCAACTATTTACGCCAAGGGAGATGGTAAAAGCCAATTGTTTACACCGAGAGAGTTGGTAAAAGACAACTATTTATGCAGGGGGAGATGGTAAAAGATGCATAAGTTCCATTATTACTATATTATTATCCACTTGAAGACAATGTTGTTTGATTTTTAAAGTAATATACCTTAGTTCTATTGTCTTGGTTATTTTGGTAGATTGGTACATACTTGGATTGCGAAGTTGCGCTCTTAGTTCATCCAAGTATTCCCTCATCTGTAGGTTATGCATTTCCTACTGTTTTCATAATAAATATCCCAGAATGGAAGCTCCATTCACTATGGAAATGTTGTTTGAGAATAGTATTTTGGTGAGTTTCTAATTACAGCCAACTGTTTCCTTATAAAGTCAGGATTCAGGCAGGGAGGCAGGGTGTGAATGGTAGAAATGAACCAAAATAATTATTGTGCAATGTCATTTTAATAAGTTTAGTTTCCAAGTGGATGGAGGTGGATAACTGACCATCAATAAACCCAAATATGTACTCGTATCTCTTATTGGTTCCATGACAACTCAACTCAGTTTTATCACTTATAATGACTTGATTTTTCAAAGGAGGTGTTGAGTTGAATTCATTCTGAGTTGTCCGTTCACCCTCATACCGTACTCAGAAAAATTTAGAAATGGGCGGCCGGTAGAGCTAAGCGCCAACTTGGGTAGCTGGAAACCAACCAGTAACCAGCGCAACCAACCTGGTGCTACCTGGGCACAGTACTCATGGGAACTAAACTTTTATTTTATTTTTATTTCATTATTTTAATAAGTCAGGTACGCCTCATAGTGCCATATGTCTGGCAACGTTAAATTAGCTTGTAAAAAAAGCTTATGGGTTAGTGGTTATTACATTTGATTACACTAATGACGTATTGCCCATCTCAGTAGGTGTGAAATGCCACCTTACAATTCTTGAATAAATATGTATTATTTAAATGATTTTCTGCATATTGAAAATTCGCACGCATTTTCTTTGATTAAATTTACAAGAATTACATAGTACAGATATTTATTTTATGTTTAAAGCGGAGATAGTTTATCATAGTTCCCATGAGCACTCAGGCAATGGGTTATGGGTCCATTGTGTTATTTCCTATTTCATCTCATTACTTTAATAGCTCGTCCCTTAGAAAAAAATCACAGGGCTTTCGTTGGATATTTGGCTGTGTCTCCGTTCCAAAATGTGTCTTCTCAGATAGCTGAACGTTGTTCCCATCAGAATGGGACATTGACACCTTATAAATTTAAAAAAATCTATTAACAATATAAATGTTTTTATTATTATTATTAATTCTTCGATTAGGCGTTTCAACTAGGGATGTTACGAATGTGATATTTAATATTCAGAGTGCAAATGTGCGAATACGAATGTTAAGGAATCGCATAAAAAAAAACTTTAGTCCACATTAACCATCGTTTTAATAAAAAAACAAAAATCAATTTTTCTACAGTAAGTTATAATTGTAATTAAGCAATTTAATAATCGAAGTTCAAAAGAGGCATATTATATTTCAGAAAAAGCAATTTTGCAGCCTTTTCTCCCATGAGGCGATTTCTAAGGGGCTCGTATATAAGGCCGGCTGCACTGAACAATTGTTCACTCGGAACCCTGGCCGGCGGAGCGCTCAGATATTTACGAGCCAGATCTGTCAATTTGTCGTATTTCAATTTAGTCTTCTACCAGTCCAAAGGGTTTTCATCAAGAGAGGCACGTTTTTCTTTAAGATATCCCTTCAATTGAGCTTTGAATTCACAGCTTATAGTGTTTTCAGATTCTGCACCGTCGGAGTTTTCGCTATCACTTGAAGAATCTAGGATTCCTGCCAGATTGCTTATAAGAGTTTTAGCAGAACTTGTCGAAGGCTCATTAATGTTGCTTGTTGAAGTCCTCAACCCTTTAGCACCTGAAGCTGAATGCCGATTACCATCCTGGTTAGTCTGCTTAGACAGACTTAGAGCCAATTGAAGAATATCAGTGTTGACTTAGTCTCTCACAATCTCACTAAAGCTCAAGCGCTTGCGCGAAAAACAAAAGGCACGTGGACAGTGGGCGAGTCACGACATGATCTGCACACATTCGCATTCGCTAAACATTCGCATTGATTGTTGCGAATGCGAATGTCGATGCGAATGATTAAAGTGATGCGATTTTTTCGCATATGCGAATGCGAATGCGATTGTTCGTAACATCCCTATTTTCAACATGAAATTTAACCCATCTGAATACATTTTAAACAAGGGTTCCCAACCTTTTATCTTAATTTTCAAAGCGATCAACGTATAACAGGAATCTCATAAGATTTTTTGTTATTGCTTTTTAAGTTTAATCTTTACATAGTATAAAATTAAGTTGCTTCCACTGTCTGTGCACTTAAATATAATAATAATAAACTATGCAACGGATTTTCAAGCGGTTTTCACCAGTAGATACAGTGATTCATGAGGAAGGTTTATAGGTATATAATTTGTCAAGGTTTAGTGTAAATTGGTTGAAATATATAAATAAAGTGAGCGGGCTGGCAAGCAGGCGGTGTGGATTTGATTTAACAGATGGCGTTGGTTATAAAGGTTGGGTAATGGCGTGGCATTGTGTTTCGTTAGCCACAGCAACGTGTGGCCGGGTCTGCTAGTTGCTTGTAAGATTAATATTTTTAATCTTATAAGATTTTTTTTGTTTAAAAAATATTCATTTTAAAAGGCTAAATGTCTGCAAAACTAAAATAAATTAAATGCAAATAAAGCCACGCTGCCCGTCACAGACGGTCTATGGTGGGCAGCGTGGAAAAATTAAAGGAAAATTACTGTCTAAATCTGATTTCAAAAAACTCTACATAAAGCCCGGGCAACGCCGGGAAATAATAATATTTTACATTTTCAAAGGTCATTATTTCTTTAAAAATCCTTTCAATTATTTTTATTCATGAAAGGTATGTATTCAGGTTTGTGTAGAAATAATACAAAATTATTTTACATTAGTATGAATATTTTTTTTGGCATTTGTTTCCAAAATGGGAAATTTTTTCTTCTTGTTAGCTATTCTGGGAAAACTTCTTATGATATAATCACGTAATATACTTTAATAATAACATATATTATCTGGTAAACAGAAAACAATCGCAAAAGACTGCTTTTATACCGATATTTTACCAGAACTGGAAATGGCATCCCACGTTCAACAGGAAGTTATTATTTATTATTATGAAAATTGTATAATATTTTATAATAGGTAGCACGCGAGGCAGGACGAAGGGGGTGGGGGGGAGATGAGGAAAGCAGAAAGTGAACGCGGGAGAGGGGGTTGGGAACGCAAAAGGGGGGGGGGGGGGGGGTTGCTGGACGGAAGGGGGGGGGGCGGGGGGAGGTAGAAGATGAACACGGAAGGGCGAAAGGCGGGGAAGGTGGAAGTGGAACGCGGGAGGGGAATGGAACGGCGGCGGGAACGCAGGGGAAAGGAAACGCAGGGAGAAACAATTTCTTTATGTGGCATCTAAACGCATGCCGGGTACTCGCTAATGTTGTATAAAATTAATTTTCCCGTCTTGCATTGTAAAGTATTTTATGTTTTTGTTGTTGTGCACATATTGTTCTTTGTACTAAAGCAAATAAACACAAACAAAAATAAAAAGCCAAATAAAAAATCAAACACGTAAATATTCTATTCATAGGTAATTAAATTGGAGCAGAACTTATTATTAATTAATGTTTATTATTATATCGTAATGTTCTGTATTACAAGATTACATACCTACAAGGGGGCGTTCAAGTATTACGTAACACAATTTTTAAAAATTCCCCCCCCCCCCCCGCCCCCCCTCCCCCCATGTAACGCGCCGTAACGTTTTCCTGTACACCCCTCCCCCTAAACGTTACGTAATGCCCAAGTGCAAATTTTTAACTGAAAGTCACGATTAAGTTGCGCAAAGTACTGGAAAGGCGCTTAAATACATTTTTTCTTGTTTTAATCGCGTTTACGGTAGTAAATAAAACAAGAGATTTCTAACTCGCGATACATGCGTATATTGTTTATTTTATTTATTAATGTTGCTATTTAAAAAAAAATTGGAAATTATTTTTATTTTTATCGGCCTTGTATTCCTTCCGGATCTCCACAATTTAACACTGTCTTTCCTCATGTTCCGAATGCAGCTATCCAAGTTCTCAAAAGTAAGATTTAAAAATCCACAGTATGACTCACAGAAGAGAAAAACCTCTTTCATGTCCTGACTGCAACAATTCGTGTTATCAAAAGGGATATCTAAAAAGTCACTTGCTGACTCATAGTGGAGAAAAACCTTTTTCATGTTCCGACTGTAACTATTGTGAAAAACCTTTTCCATGTCCCGACTGCGACTATTCATGCGCTACAAAACGGTATCTAAAAATTCACAGGTTTACCCGCACTGGACAAAAACCTTTTTCATGTCCCGACTGCAATTATTCATGTTGTACAAAGGAACTTCTAAGAAATCATTTGCTGACTCACAGCGACAAATAAAACCTTTTACATGTTTCTACTGCGAGTATTCACGTTCTTCAAAGAGGCACCAAGAAAATCACATGTTTACCCACAGCGGACAAGACCACGTTCATGTCCCGAATGCAGTTATTCAAGTTCTCGACAGGGACATTTAAAAATCCACAATCCGAGTAATAGTGGAGAAAAAACCTTTTTCATGTTCTGAGTGTAACTGTGCATATACGAAGACAAATCTAAAAACATCGCATGTTTTCCCATAGTGGATAAAAACCTTTTTCGTGTCCCGGCTGCAAATATACATGCTCTACAAAATAACAAATAAAACGTCACATATTTACCTACAGCGGAGAAAAATCTTTTTCTTGTCCCGATTGCCACTATTCACGTTATCGCAAGGGACATCTAAAAAATCACGTGTTAACCCACAGTGGACAAAAACCTTTTTCGTCTCCCGACTGCAACTAATCATGTTCTCAAAAGGGACGTCCAAGAACGCACTCGCTGATTCACAGTGGATAGTAAACTTTTTCGTGTACTGACTGCAACTATTCATGTACTGCAAAGGGATGTCTAAAAAATCATACATTTTCCCACAGTGGGGGAAAACACTGAAGAAGTTCGAAATAGTGCTAGTAAGTATGTTAGTAACGACATAATTTTGGAGGTTTAGAAAAGTGCTTTTTTGATGAATGTTTCCATCTACAATCTTATTTAACAACGATAGCTTGAGATGGAGAACTACCCCGAAAAACCAAAGCGATTTTACATTATAGGTTCTATGAAATAAAGAACTTAAAATAATTTACCCAAACATTGACATAGCCTTAAGAATGTGCATTAAGTTTCTAATTCCCTATTTTTTTTTTATTTAAATTTAAAAAAACATGTTACGTAACGCGTTGTTAGAACCCCCCCTCGTAACGCACAGTAACGTTTTGCAAGACCCCCCCTCCCCCCAAGTGCGTTACGTAATACTTGAACGGCCCCCAAGACCAAAAAGTTGTTATTATTTAGACTATTTTGTTATCTGGACATGTTTACGACCCACGATCTGAGCCCCATGATCCGTTACTAGGGGATAATAAATCTGGAGGTGACGATGATTTGCTTGTAGCTACGAGTAAAATAATACGGGGTGCTCCCGAAAGAATGTACTCTCTTACTGGTGTTTAGACAGTGTCAATGTTTGATGGATCTCCGTGGAGAAGTTTAGTGTGTTGTTCGGTTGGGGCGGCGCGCGCACCCTCCCGGGCTGAGCCCCCCTCGCAGCCCCCGCACCCGCCCCCGCCCTGCCTCACTGACACCACTGCCGCCTCTGACGTCGGCACCGCCGGACTCTTGGCCCGACCGTCCAACCCACCCCTTCCCTTAACCTTTCTCCCAATCGTCCGGAATCTTTCACTATTCCCTCAAAGCTAGTTACCTAAACCAAACCTCCCATCCGTCATCCACCATCCGATTCCTACCCCAGTGCCCCAGTACCCCAGTACCCCACTAATAATATATTACAATAAAGTCAACCCGCGAAGGCAAGAGACGAGTCGAGAGAGCTCCGCGCGACCGTTCACCTCACGTCACTTGACTCGGGACTTCTCCCCGTGTTATGAGAAAACAATATAAAGTTGTGACTAATGTTGTGCCGTTAAAGTGATATATTTTTACGTACTAGAAAATGAACACGCGTCAAATATTGCTCAAATCAATTATTGTCAATAATAATTGTACCGCAATTTCTTATTTTTACACTTTTTTAATAATAAATGTTGTTTTATCGAGTATAACCTAGAAACCGTTATATTATACAATTAATAGATTTATCGAAATGTGGTCCTTTGGAGATTCGGAGATTTACTCCATTGGAATGGTCCATCCGTCCAACAGCGCCTCTTCAGGTACCTGAACATGTTATTATTATTATTATTCTCAACTGCCCCCTCTAACCTCTACCCTGTACCCTTATTACTCATTATCATATTATTAGCACCTTACGTTACATCACTACTCTCTGTTGGAAATATCTAAAGAAAACATGCTCTGACTTCTTGTAGCTGTTTACTGGCTGAACTGTACAGGGTATCCTATATTTCAGGATGATCAATTATTGGATTGATCCACTGTAAACTGGGCCGATTGTCTTTAGAATTTTGTTACAATAGTGGATGGATTATAATAAATTGATTCTTGCAACGATTGCTTTCAAACTGATTCAAATTATATTTCTCAATTGAATGTGTATCTATATTATTTATACTATAATGCTTTATATAAACGGCTTTTCAGTTTCATGCTATGTGCAGTTATGGTGTAGTTTGTTTGAACTCTTTGAATAGGGTACTTCACATTGTTTCTTCATATAAAATCAGACGATACCATTCTGAAATCTTACCTTTTGCTGAACTGCTTTGGAATGAACACGATGCAATAATGCGTGTTTAATACTCAGTGATAAGAATGCATCTAAAATCTCACACGTGTCAGCGAATCAGCATCCGTAAATGTTTGAATAATAATATTTTGATATTATCACTCTAATAATGATATATTTTATAAATATAAAAACCTCAAACCTACCCTTAAAAAATCGGGCGTATTTCGTCAGAAGGTAAAAATATTTTCGTTTTACAAAAAAAAGAAACATTAAATTTGTGAACTTATCTGAAAAATAAAAGCTGTTTTTGAAAGGTGTTAAATACACTTTCGATTGTTTTATTAGAAATGACCACATATTTTTTAAATATATATTTTTTAATGCAAAATTAAAAAAATAACTCACCTTACTTAGGTTTTTTAAAATTAAGATGACAATATACCCTAAAATTTATTCAGAATCTTAACGTCGCGTCGTAAGTAAAGAAGCCGTGTATACAAATAGACTCTCGCGACCCGTGTATTGCACGGACCTACTGTCGAATTTGCCCTATCAAAGAAAAGAAGAAGAAGATAAATAATGTGGGAATCTTAACGACGTAAGTGAAGAAAGCGTGTAAACAAATATGCGCCCGCTGCACGGCGTACTGGATGAACGTACGGTGGAATTCACCCTAGCAGGCATGTAGACCTTTTCACCGCGTTCAATTTAATTAATTCTGAAAAACGTGTTACAAATATTGAAAATGTGGGATGATGTCGCACTGCCGAAGTTTTTAATTTATCAACTAGAAAAATAAAATCTTGTATTTACCACTAACTTAAGTTGTACAACGTATTACAAGTTTTTAAAGGCGTTGTTCGTAAAATATATTAATGGTAAGGTATTGTTTTTATTAATCTTAAATACAAAGAACTTACATCCCCAGGACAACATCTGAATAAAAAAGTTAATATAGTTACGAATTCGCCGGAAATGATTAAAAAGTGAGTTTTGAGCAAACAAAAATTATAAGGATTGTGTACCGCTTTAAGTTACTGATAATGAAAAAAAAAAACACACACATATTTTATTAGAAAAATGAATTATAAACGTTATAGTCACCTTACTTGTTTGTCGAATTTTTTTCAGTTTCATTTTTTTTTAAAATTGCGGTCGGAAACTTTGGTTTGATAAAGGTGAACTTTTAAATTATTTTGTGGTTAACTTTTAAATTTGAATATATAGCGTGTCGTTTTCTCATATTTGCCAATGCCATTTAGATCATATTTTTTACTATGATAGTAAGGGAGACAACGATTTCTATGAGACCTATGTGAGCTGGGACATATATGGTCTTCTGTGATTAAACGGGTTTTAAGTATGTACTCCCATCAAATCAACATTCGAGAAGTGTGAACCTGTTATGCAATGTAGATTAGATTAGATTTAATGGTAAGTTAGTGATATTATGCAATATTTAATATTATTATCGTATTCATATTACCTACAGATAGATTAGGTGTTCAACATATTGAGGGCAGGTCAATAAGTCCGTGACTTTCTTAATGAAACACAGGTTTTTGGAAAAAAAAATTTTTTTTTCAAGATTGTCTCCTTTTAGCTCTATACACTTTGTCCAACGTTTCTCCAATTGTTTTATCCCTTTCAAAAAATAAGATTTGTCGAGGTCATCAAAATAGGTATTTTTTTGTGAGATGACTTCAGTGTTGGAGTCAAATCTCTTTCCGCCGAGCCATTTCTTCAGGTTTGGAAACAAGAAATAGTCACTCGGGGCTAAATCCGGAGAATAGGGCGGATGAGGGAGCAATTCGTAGCCTAATTCATGGATTTTTGCCATGGAAACTGCACATGTGTGCACCCTTGCATTGTCCTGGTGGAAAAGGACTTTTTTCTTGGCCAAATGCGGTCGTTTTTTTTACCAATCCTCATTAAATCGACCCAATAAGTTGGCATAATATTCGCCATTGATTGTTTTACCCCTTTAAATTAAATCAATGTGGATTGTTCCGCGTGCAACCCAAAAAACGGTCACCGTCACTTTATTGGCTGACAAACAAACCTTGGCCTTCTTTGGCGCCGATTCACCCCGAGAAACCCACTGTTTTGACTGTTGTTTGGTCTCTGGTGTGTGGTGGTGGATCCACGTTTCGTCCACGGTTACGAAACGGCGCAAAAACTCGTCCATATGGCGGTTAAACAACGCCAAACACTCCTGCGAAGTTGTCACCCGATTGCGTGCGGCAGCAATCTTGCGGAAAACTTTCTCATACCCAAGTGATCATTCAAAATTGAAACCACTGAGCCATGTGATATGCCTATGGCTTACACAATCTCTCGCATTTTTAATCTCCGATCGGCCAACACCATATCGTAAATTTTTTCAATTGTTTCTGGTGTAGAGACCTTAACTGGGCGCCAGAACTTCGGCATCTTCCGTGCTTGTAAGGCTACAACGCAATTCAGTAAACCACTTTTTACCATTGAAATTGACGGTGCAGAGTTCCCATAGCATTTATCAAGTTTAGCTTTGGTTTGAGTATTGGTTTTTTCCGCAAAATATAATGCTTAATGAGCATACGAAATTCACTTTTTTCCATTCTCTTTTCAAATTACGCGATAGTTTGCTATCAATGGCTGTCAAACACAAACTAAATGACGTAGCTTGTTTAAATTTTGACAGGAGTCTACTGGCAGATGCCTGTTGATAGGAGCGGTGTTACCATTTCAGCCAAGAGTCAGGAAATTCAAAAAGTCACGGACTTATTGACCCGCCCTCGTATAATAACATTCTCTCTGGTGTGCATATATCGTCAATTGTAAATAAAATAAATAATACAAAATCTACACTAAAAATGTATCCCAACTAAACCAAACTGTATAAAATGTAATTATGTGTTATGGAGATTCTATCTATTGAATCCACATATAAGTAAATTGTATAAGTATAATATTTTAATCTGTTTTTGAAATACTCGTAATGATTAATTAAATGAAGACAACATTAGCAAAACTCAATCGAAAATCTTAAAACAGAAAAATCAGAAAAAGATACGGTCACATCTGGGACTCGAACCCAGGATCTACGCCTTTCCGGGGAACGGCTCTACTAACTGAGCTAATGCCTCCTTATCCGATTCGGTCATATTTAACTGTAGGTATCATTTATTTATTTATAAACAGAAACAAACAGTACATTATATTATCCATTGGTGAGAAAAAATTACAATTAATAAATATAATTCATGGTGGGTACCTATTACGTGTTTCATTGTAGTGACTTATTTATGGTGTGCATATTAAGTAATTACCGGGTAATGTGTATAGTGGGAAGGGGTGTCTGTGTGTGTGTATGTATTCGCATTGAACAATTTATATGATTGAAATGATGCTCTTTTTAAATTTGGGCAGTGAATCTGAGAAAATGTCGATCTTAAAATTTTGATTAAATTATTGAACATATGAAGAGCACGATTGATTGGCGAATTAGTTGTTGTATTTGTCTTGTAATTAAGCATGTGGAATAGTTCTGTATGGCGTGTACGTCTTAATTGTATGTTAAAATTAACTAGGGAAAGAAGTTCGGTACAGTCAATGTTATTATTTAAAATTTTGTTATTATTTAAAATTATTATCGTACTTCGACTAAGAACTACCAACATTATCTTCATTTTCGTAACGCATATTTTTATTGGCTTCTGTCTTTATGTATGATTGCAATATTCAAACCCGAACTAAAAGCTATCTAGATAGTGTCTTGGATAAATTTTATCCATTTTTATTTTTAATATGCGACATCCATTGACTTTTCTGCAAGTCTAGGATTAATATTTATTTGTTATTTTTAACTTAATAAGTAAAATTTCAAATTGTAATGTTTAATTAAATGAAGAATATTTGCGAAACTCAATCGAAAATAGAAAAATTAAGTAGTTTTCATATTTTCGCTAATTATATTTTTCATTTGATTAAATATTACAACTTGAGGTTTTACTCTTTAAGATTTTATTTTTTTTATTTATTTATTACAATCATAAAGGTACTTAAATTAACATGATAATATACATTTCAAATTATAAACTAGACATGTTTACCTTTACGAGAGTTAAAAACTCGTGTGTAAAAGGGGAAAAAATAAAAATTTATAAATAAACTAAAAATTATAACTTAACATTCAGTGTGAAGAAAAAAAAACAAAAAAATGTCGTACACATAAAAGTTAAAAGAACTTTTTGTATATAATAATTTAAAGTTAAATATTCAAAATAAGTTTTTTAAAATAAAAATAAAAAGTACTAGTAAAGTAAATACACTAAAAAGTAATGGAATAAGAAAATAATAAGATGTCAATTGATTCTAATTAGCAAAATTATTTATGATAGAATAGTTTATTTTATTTTTAAATTTATTATGACTAAGTTCTAACCTTAGTTCTTTTATTTGCTATGCGTAAACATTCATTATTTTGGTAAGATAATATTTTTGATGTGCATTTACTTTAATGAATTTTAATGTTTAAGGTGACAGGAGTTTTTTTTTGTTTATACAAAAAATTATATAATAGGTTTTTTCAATGTTCAATGTTAATAGGTTTTTGTCAAACCATTCTTTTAAAGTATTGAAACCATTGTTCGCAATTATCTCAAGTTCATTTAATGAATTCGCTTGAAATACAATTGCAGTATCATCTGCATATGAAATAAGTTTCCCTGTTATTGGTAATTTGAAGATATTATTTACATATAAGATGAATAGAAGAGGACCTAAAATGGTGCCTTGGGGTATTCCAAAGTCGCTTGGGTTCGATTCACTAAAAGTGTTGTTTAATTTTACATATTGATTGTGTTATCTATAATTCCAATTTTGTTTAGTTTGTACAGTAATTTTTTTTGGCTTGTGCTGTCAAAAGCTTTCTTTAGGTCTATAAATATTGCTAGAGATTTTTTGTCTTTGTCTAGTGTGTGATGTATTTTTTTTGTTAAATCTAGTTAAAAATGAGATAATAATAGTAATAATAATGTACATCCCAACCACAGCCAAGATAGTTAAAGATAATCATCTTAAGGGCCTTTAACCAGACAGCGGCCCAGAATTCAAATTTCGTCGAAAGATGTTCTTACGAGCGTACAGGGCGGTCCCGATGAGAAATATTATTCTCCGTGCCAGCATTACCATAATCCGTACCATAATTTTTCAATAACGTCTAAGCAAAAAAAAAAAGTTAAAAAACTGATATACGTTAGTTTGTAAGACCATAAATAAATAGACAAACTGAAATATTTTCGTCACAAAACACGTGCACGGATTTTTTTTAATGATTTTATTTAAACTAAAATTAAAATTCTGAAACATACGAGTAGCTTTCCCAGATAATTTATTGATTTATTTTACTGCATTATTATAATATGATTTGAAATGTGTGTTGTATAATACAAAATTTTGTTTGAAAATTTAAGAAATCTGCCAACGACCTACGCTATAACCTTATTATGCTAAAAATAAACATATTTTCTCATGATTTAAAACATAACATTACCAGATAAAAGAACAATCTTTCGAAATCAGTTTATAGTTTTTTGTGGAAAAGAGTCAATATGGCTAAAATTTTGTTTAAAAATGACTTTCCCTCTTAAGATTTATTTGCGCAACGTACCTAAGCCTGAGGAACGTTGATTTCTTCTTATATCTTTCTAGGGTTTTACGAAATCAGAATGTAACAATGTACCTGATTGTTATATTGATAGTGGAATGTGATTGAAGTAATATAATATGTAAATTAATATTTGGGGAATAGAAGGCATAACATACGTATACTGCGCATGCACTTTGCGTATGTGTATGAAGATAATAACAATATATATTACTCGTAGTAATTCCTACTTTGTTAATTTAAAGCTTCCAAAGACAATGTATCTTTGCTATTTTCTAGAAAACATTGCAGTACTTTGTGCTTTATCGTAAACCAAAGCTTTCTTTATCGACAATAATTTAATAAAAAACGTTTACTTACTGTTATATTTTTCAAATCCACAATGTATTTATCTATCTGTGCTGGATTGGAGCTATTTAGCGTGATGTTGATTTGAATTTGACTTTGATAGAGTCTTGGTTTACAAGCTTTAGGCTCTAGCTCCTTTATGATGATGGGGAAATCGTTATAGGGATAACTTCATTTTTTTAAAAATTAAAAGTTAGTATGAGCGAGAGATGGCTGCTGTTTTCTTTAATTCTTCTGGAGGATTTGTTTGGTTTTAAAAAAATGTTTTGGACACTTTCGTCATACCAGCCTAGTTTATTTGTATGGTAGGGAATACCGGCGTAAAAACGTTCGGTTTGTTTTAGGATGAATTCTTTCAGCATAGGAATGCCAGTCGCCAGTCTTTGTGGATTTAACATATACTCATCCAGTCACCAGTGGGAAGTGAGGACTGGCTTGCGCCAAGGGCAAGCCTGATCGCCTTACTTTAGAGGATTTCAAGTTTTTTCATACGAGACTTACTCGTAGCTGCGTTCCTCCAACATCCTGGGAACCATTTATTGGATAACCAACACCTCTGCCATAGATCACCCCAAGTGGTTCGCTACATAGGCCCTGAGGGAAATTATTTTCCTCAGGGCCTCCTGTGTGGAATAATGTAAAAAAAAGTAGGCTTAAGGCGATCCAATAGTAGGTACAGGAAAAAATCGAAATCGGAATTCATGCCCCTTTATGGGAGGAGTTTAAAAATACTTGAGGAAAAGCTTTTGGAAAGGTTAAAAAAGATATTTAAGAATTTGTTTTGCCCGTTGATTTCGTAAAGGCCTGTAAAAAACATTAATTCCTTTTTAAGCATTGTTTATTGTAATAAAACGGAATTTTAAAATTGATTTCACGAAAACAAGCGACGCGGAGCCTAACAGGTCTTTTCTCCGCTCCGTCCGGAGTAGTGACAGAAAATAGGGGCGGCTGCCAGTCGTTCTTCGGTGGACGGTATAAGGTTCACTTTGATATTCCAAATTCGTCGACTGCCGTATTGTCGCCGTGATGTCAAAAATAACAACGCGAAAATGCATATTATATTTTATTTTGTGAGGTTCGGGCGTAAATTTGATTTTTTTTGCGATTATCATAAAATAAACTAAATTTGCCACATTAAACAATAAAACCATATCCGAAAATAGGTTTATAAATTGGAGAGTTTGGACTTCAAAGTGTTTTTTATAGACCCTATAATTTTTTTTCTAGGTTTATCAAGACTTATAAAAAAATGACCGATATTTTTAAGGGCCAAGATATGTTCTACACGCAGTATTTAATTGAAACATCTACATATATTATAATACTTCTAAGCGATCAAATTTTCAAAACAAAAACCTATGATTTTGCATTATTTAGTATGGTTTCATATTAAGCCCAGGTGAGTATGAAAATCGAATTGATTTACTCTGACTTGAAACATAAATACAAAGATTAGCATTTTAATGATATCTGGGCGAGTTTGTCAGATAGTACGAGAGCCCACGACCAAAACCATGTCTCATAGCAATACGGCAAAAACCCTATAAAATCGTTAGATTGTATGATTCTGAACCCGACTAGGTGTGTAGTAACGGTCGAAAGTGTAGCAACTGCGTGGGAGGCCATTTCTGCTGTGTCAAAAAAAAAGACAGTCGGTATTATAGCAATACGTCTGATAGTGAAAATGTACATAGATTTTATAATTGTATTACGAAAAAGTTTGTTTTCAGACATTTTGCGCGTAGCATATAGCCTGAGCGCATTTTTGAAAATGTCAACAAATTTAGCCGACCTGTATCATAGCAATACGGATAATTTTTTTTTTCAACTTTTCGTATTGCTGCCATGATTACCAAAAACCTGTTTTCAGACACTTTAAGTGTAGCATATACTCCCAAAAACGAAAATAACGTTTCGGAGTCACCTGGCCGACGCCTCTGTTAAATGTTTTTTTTTAAATTTACAGCCTTCATAGATATTCAAGAATCTCCCTTGTCTATTATATGTACTTTGACAGATGACAGATGTCATTACTTATTTCTTTTGTAAAAGTTACTCAAGTGTGCTTTAAATAAAACCAAAACTATCAAATCAATCCAATGTTACGGTTTCGGGTAAATTCTTTGTTAATTATCATCTAATAAATTCAGGGTCGCAACGTATTCATTGGTTTGTAACAGAAAATTCAAGATGCCTCAATTCGATTTTTAAATGATATCTGAGTATCGAAAAGTTGTCTGATAGAGAAGGTGCTACACTTAATTTGTCTGATATAAATTTTTTGCACATGTGGACAACTTATTTTATCATGTCCAACAATTTTCAGACATATTGCTATGATACCGATCGGTAAAATTTGTTAACATTTTCAAAACGGTCTCAAAATTTAATGCGTTCACATTTCCGTCTGAAAATTGTTTTGTTCGCATCAAATAACCAAAATTTACCAATAAAAAAGATTTTCAGACGTATTGCTATGAGACATTTTTTTTGTCTCATTTTTTATTTTTTTAAGTGATTTTACGGGTTTGCGCTACACCACTAACGTCTGAAAAATATGTTTCCGGTATCTCAGAACTATCATTCAACTACAGTCTGCAAATCAGACATATTGCTATGATGCAGTTCGGTAAAATTCTTTGACAATTTTGAAAATTCGGTCAGATCAAACGCTACGCGGAAAATGTCTGATATTGGTATTTTCGAGTTCAGGATAATCGTATTTATCGATTTGATGCGGTTTTGACCGTATTGCTATGAGACAAAAATTTTGGTCGTGGGCTCTCGTACTAAGAAGAGTACCCCAATTTATCAAAACATGTTATTATTGTTTTACTTCTTTTTTCTACAACCTATTTATGCGAAGCGGGATTTTCTAATTATACTGCAATCAACTTAAAGTGCAGGAATAGGCTCGACGCCACAATAGATATTAGAATCCAATTTACCAATATTGGGCCTGATATCAAGAAGATATGCAATTCAAGGACTCTAAATCTTCAAACTCATTAGATGCTTTATTTATTCCATATTTTTTTTGTTTACATTCCTTTTTTGTTTTATATATCTACTAAATAAATAATGTGCTTAATAACTTTTTTTTAAATTTTTACTTTTAGAATTACCAAACCTAAAAAATAAGCCAAGTGTTCCGTTATAATTTACGGGTTCGAAAGTGTTCCATTGCAGAAAAAGTTTGGGAAACCCTGATATACATAATAAGTTGTGGCGGCTTTTTTGGTTTCTTTGATAAAAATAGTATTTTTTCAATCTCTTGGCCACAATAAAAAAAACATAATATCAATCACCGTCTATCAAGAAACTCCGAAACTTTCCATATTCCTTTCCAATGAACCAACAAAACCTTCTCCCAACCTCTTGCGCGATTGTGTCGAGTATATAACATCAACTGTAGCAGCAAAGAAGAAAAATATATTTTTAAACAGGAGGCCCTGAGGAAAATAATTTCCCTCAGGGCCTATGTCATCTAAGATGCTGTGTGGAGGTTCTTTTTGAAGAGAGGAAGGAATGGACATTGGTATTGAAGAGACCCATGTTGTAGGAAGGAGGAAACACAGTAGCCGGAAAATCGTTCCACAGCCGATTAGTTCAAAACAAGAACGAATCAAAGAAGCGACCCGTTCTCGTGTGACAAATGTCAACCGTGTACATATTATGTAGGGCGCGCGTTTGGCGTGTTTCCCGACTATGCATCGGTGCCGAAGGTATCGATGACGCTATTTCCTCGAGGCAACTTCCATTGAAATACTGGTAGAACAAGGATAGCATTCCCACCTGACGCCTGTACTCAGATTGCAATCCGTTTTTTTAAGTTAGGAGAATCTATCAAACGGACCGCCGCAAAACAGAGGGTTTTTCAGGTATTTTGAGGCTCCAGACCAGAGGTGGCTGCCAAATTCAACCGTGGGGCGCACTTGCGATTTGTACAGGGTTAGCAGTAGTGTACTATTAAAGTATATACGGGCCCTGTACGATACGCCCAGTTTTTGAGAGGTTAATTTGAAGCCCGCCTTCCACTGCGAGCGGCGGGGACTCCGTACGAACTCCGCTCGACTCGCGAACGTTAACTGCCTACAAGTTAGTGCTTCCATCAAGAGCGAGGTGAGCGGAGCGGACCGAACTAGTTAAAATAGGTCCGAACTGCGACTGCATTTTTTGTCGAGGCGGAGGTGTTTATTGAAGCCGTTCACCAATTTTGTTGATAGGTTACGACAAGCAAAGGATGTAGCAATGTCGACAAAAGAGAATTCGGCTTAGTAAACCATCATTGAGATGAAATTGGCGGAAATAAGAAAGTTAAAAATGTTTTTTTTTTAATTTTTGGGATGAAAATCTTTTTATAAATATACATTAGCAAACATTTTTTCATTGCATACATATCGGAATCATCTTCACTATAATCAGTACTTGACATCACAAAAATTACTCTGTTCACTTCGAAAGACAAAGCGGCAAAACTATTTCTTATTTTTCGTTGACCTCGCTCCGGTTGCCTCGCTCATTTCTCCCATGGGCAGTGGAAGTAGAAGGCAAACACCTATCTTCTAAGCGACTCTTTTTGGTGGAAGGTCAAAGCTATTTCGCTCATCTCCCACCCCGCTCCGCTCAACTCTTTTCCGCTTGCAGTGGAAGGTGCCCTTAACTCTGGCTTCGATGGAGCCCCCATATCTGAGCTGGTCACTTAGAGTTATACCAAGCATATCAATGGAGGCTCTGTTCGGAAGATTCCTTCTGTTAAAGCAGGTAGATTTTCATTTCCAATTCTTTTATTCATAGGCAGACATGATTGGGTCTTTGAGGCATTAAATTCAACGAAATTATTTTTACCCCAAGAGAAAACACCTCGACGTAACCGTCCATTCTTTGCTTCAAAGCTGAAAGTAATACTACAAATCTAATACGCACAAGATAACATTTCATTTATGTATATAAATATTTTTACAGTAAACATAACATTCCTTTTTAAATACATTCATTCATCCTTCATTCTTCATACTTTCAAACGTTTCATCGTACATCTTTAGTCCTCTATATATTAGGCAGTTCTGTGATTTTTCCATGTGTGGCATTCTAATTCTTTATATTTCTGGTTTCGTAATTATTTATTTTTATTTTTTATTTTAATTTTGTATTTAATTCACCTATAGTTTTGGCCATCGCATGATTTGAAACGGAGATAACGTATATTATGGAATACCTACGAATGTTAGAAGGAGCGAGCTTATAAAAAAAATATTATATTTAATTGGCGTAAGCGAAAATATTTAATAAAGAATGACTTTTAAAAATAGCAAAACTTTCGATAAATATCAGTCTCGACAAATGACTTTAGTGGTGTATCGGACAGCTGATGTTTATTACTTAAAATGTTATAAATAAGAAATTGATTACTGTTCTCGCTCATATCTACGATGACTCTTTCACGACTAAGATTTTTATCACCGTACACGTGTTGTATTTTGTATTGCCTTTACAAGGTTGAATTATTGGCACGACAAACCGTGAGACCTTATTAGGTAATGTTCGGCGCTATGATGAAGGTATTATTTTATCCAGGCTTTCCGTGCATTCCTTTCAGAGATTAGAATAACTAACCCTATAGTATTGTACACTTTTAGCCCAATAAAAGAAAAACAACAAACAATCAGTTAGTTGTCTGACTACATTCGCCAAGTCTGTTTTTCATTTGCAAACCCTTGCGCAAGGCACCCTTGAGAGGAAGCCGTCAGCGTCCAGTACATGTAGCCTTTAAAGAAACACTGTGATTTTTTCTGTCAAGGAAATTTCATATAAATTATTTTTTCCGCTCAACAAATGTGCCAAGAAGATTATCTTTAAAAACATGGATTCAAAATATAACAACCTCTTACTGCAGAGTGACTATGTCTTTGTAATGGGACTTTGTAATTTGTGATGAGACCTGACTTTAATCGTTAGGGTGAAATAGTGATGGAAGAGACTTCGACAACATCCGTCGGAGCCTCTTAATTTTTTTTTCAGCAAGTACTAATAAATCTCTCTGTGCTAATAATAGACGCACTTAAGACCCCACTCTCTCCCCCTCCCTCCTTGTCAAGAAGTGACAAAGACTTTGCCCATTGTAAATCTGATATTACACTGAGACACAATACACAAAATATGATATATTAACATGAAGAGCTCTTAGTTTTTTGCCTTTCCCTGGGATTGGAAACACATATCGTGAACAGTAATAATGTATGTCTGTTCGTAAATTCCCGGAGTATTCGGACATGCATGCTTATGTAGTAATGCGGGTGTTTGTTTGGAATGAGTGAGGGGTAACTCAATTTTTTTGCACGTTGTTCCTGATGCAGTTTTTCTGCCAGTGTTATATACATTTCTTGTCTTGGCCAATGCATTTAACTTTGGGTGGAGCTCCACGTGCAAATTCAGGATTATTTTTGGCAAGATTCTGCTTGGATATTATAAGGCAATCGCATATAAAATAGATATTTTTATGAAACGATCTGCAGCCAGGAATTTCATCATAATACTTCAGCTGATTTGTTCGGTTTCAATTATTAATTTTTCTTTTGAGCGATTATTTTAGAGCCGGCATTTCAATTGCTTTTGAGATACTTTTGTTCGCCAAACTACTATTTGGTAGTAGTCCTAACAACTCAACCCGACTCATAACATTCCAGGTTATACTGAAAAACCAAACTAAAAGTACAGAGAACGACAGAGCGGAAAAACAAACAGCAACACATGAATTGTGCCTACCTTGGCCAGTGTTCATAACGCAGTACCCCAGCCCTACCACTCAGGTGATATGGAATTATATAAATACGTTAGTTCTATGGCTAGCTTTACACTCATAAGTAAAACTTACGACTTAACCAGTTCAACACATAAGCCTTTTTTCACGATAATATCACATTACCATGACGTATGACGTATGAGGCGTACCTTTTTACAAGTTACTCACCGTACATTTTTGACAAGTTACTCACAGGAGCTTTTACATTTACGGCTTGTGGTAATTAATGCTCACGCAAGTTGTTCGGAAGTTCAACCTGTGTAAATGCCCCTGCGAATACACAATTACACACGTCAGTTGCGAATTCTGTGTTTGTTCAGGCAGTATTTCAATGGGAGACGCTCTGATCAGCGCCGCCATTGATCCCTTCTGCGCCGGGAGACACGACAAACGCTGTAAAATGTTTTTCTAACGTTTGTTTTCTTACTGGTTCATTTCTTCGTTTCCTTCAAAATGAAGACCTCCCGCACTGCAGCCCCGAGGGAAACCGCAGTTGCTCCTTTGAGGTGTTAATATAAATAAAGATACACGCATTAAATAATAATAATTATTATTTATTTCACATAAAATTATACACTAAAACATATGTGGAGACTTTGACTAGCCAACTAGGAGTGGATCCTGTTTTAGGCCAGTCAAATTGACAAATTTAATTCTTATCATAATTTCATATTACATTATTTAATTATATAACACTACCTTTTACCCCCCCCCCCCCTCCCCTCGCCCCTCCCCACAACCTCTTCAAGTCTAGCAACTTTCATAGCTCGAGCTTTATTCGAGCTTTTGTTTAGATTCGACGTACGCTTTCGTGGCATAATTGTTATGTAGCAACGCTTTGCTTTTCGTTCGGACAATAAACATTTTTAGAGATAGGTAGATATTAACTACGACGCCAACAAATCACTCTTTTTAGGTTGAATTGCCTAATTAAAAAAAAAAACATTTTTGCCACGGTAACAATTTGTTTGACGTTTGCAAAAACTCGATTTTGTTAGGGACAGAAAACGTATGATAAGTAATTTCATAACGCCACAGCTTATTCATAACGCCAGAGCTTACCAATATATATATATATATATATATATATATATATATATATATATATATATATATATATATACATCCCGCTATCATTTCTGCGTCCTTTTATTGGATCGACATTACTGCGTCTGTCTGAAGGACTTGATTTTACATAGTTCTAACTAAAGTATAAACTAGCTTTTAAGTGTTTGATTGTTGCTAGGTATTTAAATTTTTGAAAACAATTAATTTAAAAATATACAAAACGAAAAAAACGCCCTTTAACGTTCCACCAATCTGAACTCCTTTTATATTCAATGCAGTGAGGCATCCTGCGTATATTTACTTTAATTTGATCGACAATGCAGCGTCCAATTATATATTCGTTTTTATGTTGACGACAAAAAAACGTCTTGCGACGTTGCCGCTTATTCGTTCAAGTTTGAGTAGATAACTGTATAGGTATTTATAGAATATAAAGGCGCCAATATGACTGGCCCATACGTCGCGGACTCTTATCAACCCGGCGGCGATGCGCACGTAAAATTAATTAAATTGCAATGGGATGTTTAGAGACTTATCATTCAGAATAAAATGTTGCTTGAAGTGTGATTAGTTATTTTTAGTGACTAGATCTGTATTGCTGGGACCTTCCTATATCCATTCATGTTAATTTTAAAGATAGAACTTTAGATTTAAGTGGCTAATTATTACTACAACACGATTATCAGTTGAAATATTATGTGACCTATTAATTACAAAGAAACCGTAGACTTCGGAAAGAGTCAAATTTGGAGGCGGGTATGGGTACCGCTACCTCAGGAATCATTTATTGGATAACCAACACCTTTGCAATAGGTCACCCCAAGTGGTTCGCTACGTTTGGTGACTAAGCAAAGGGTGCCCTATAATATGATATGCTCATGTGAAGAGATTTGGCTGGGTCTTCGTTGCGGATGCCTCTGCCCACCAGCTGCATAGCAGGCCGGATAGGGAGATAATGGTTGAGGGAGTTCCTTTGATTTTCCTGTCGTACTTTCTCGGAACATTGCCTTACACACCACGTATGGATTCATACGTCTGTCACTCCGGGACACACTGATTCCAGATTCCTACCCATCTTCCTATTCCTTCCCAGAACACCCTCTCCTTCTTCACCTAAAAATTCCCTCCACACAGCATCCCCAAAGATGACATAGGCCCTGAGGGGAATTATTTTAATAATTAATGAAAAATTAAATAAGAATTATATAAATTCTTATCAAGTCTATTATGATTGACGCTAGGTACAAGTATCCTGTCGAATTAACTAATGCATTTTCGTTCACGGGAAAAAAAATTTGAGGGTCTTTCGCAAACTTTACAACTAAATTATATGTTAAATCCTTTGAAAGGAAAAAGGAAAAAATAATAGCGAAAGCATAAAACTGTCTAAACAAATAAAATAACATGCCTTTAATAATAAATAATATTATTTAACAATCACGCTGTTCCCGCAGAGGTTTGCAGAGAGGATCTCCAAGCAACTCGATACTGGCACACACTTCTTGCCTCATTCACATTCATACATCACTCTGTTATTCTGTCATTCGGCATGCCTGAAGAATTTGGTTCACCAATCACGCCGTGTCTTCTTCGGGCGTCCCCGACTCATCGACTTCTATCAATCAAGTTCACGTCGTATATTCTCCCTACAACCTTTTCTTAGATCATTGGCTCTACACTTTACGTGATGTACAAACTACCTAAGCGTCTCATTATTATCTTACTCATTACACTCACATCAGCCTTGCATTATTTTACATTATGGGTACCGCTGCCCCGGGAACCATTTATTGGATAACCAACAATCACCCAAAGTGGTTTGCTACCTTTGGTGCCTATTATATGCTGTGCTCATGTGGAGAGGTTTTTTTTTTAACTGGACTCATTAGTTTAGCAACCAAAGATGAGTTTTTAAATACAGTTTATTATTATCTAGTATAACAATATTTACATGTTGTTATGCCAGTTGTAGTTCTAAGGGAGACCGGGCGAAAGTACAAGACCGGAATCCTTCACTTCTAGCATAAACAATAGACATCTAATTTATATGTTAGAGAATATAATGCTTCTCACACTGAAGCTGTATGTGGCCTGTTTATAGGGCGGAAAACCTTCTGATTTTTTCGTGTCCGCCCCCGACGGAAAATCAAAAAAAATATTGTATATACCAAAGGACATCAATAAACAGAATTAAGACACAAACAATTTCTTTGAGTGGCATTGCAACGCACGCCGTGTACCTACTTGCTATATAAAAAAGGTTATTTAAAAACAATTTCGTTAATCTGTCCAGATCGCAGGCCACGCATAAGAGCGTTTAACCAACCTGCGGTCGAAAATCCACATTTCGTCGAAAGATGTTCTTACGATCATACAGCGCGGTTCCAATGAGAAGAATTAATTACTCTCCGTATCAGTTTTTTAAAATTATAACTCAATATCGATTTTATTTTATTCCAAATTTGCTTTAATATATACCTACATCCAAAAATGCTAAAAGGCATGTTGATAAAACTATTAAAATCATGTATTTTTGTAATTATTTTTTGATCATAAGTATTTATAATTTTTTAATAATGTCTGAGCAAAATAAAAATGTAAAAAAAAAAGAAATATATTAGTCTGTAAGTGCGCAAATAAATACACAAACGGACCAATTTTCGTCAAGAAACACATGTATGTATATATTTTTTAATGATTTTATTTAAACAAAAATTAACATTCTGTAACATACGTTTACCAGATAATGTATTGATTTATTTTACTGCATGGTTATATGATTTGAAATGGGTGTTGTATAATACAAAATCTTTTTTGAAAATTTAACAAATCTGCCAACGACCTATGGTATAACCTTATTATACTAAAAATAAACAGTTCTCAAAATAACATACGTTTACTAGATAAAAGGACAATATTTCGAAATCAATTTATAATTTTTTGTGGAAGAGAGACATATTTCAGGTTTTTTCTGGTTATACGCTCTTAACATGGATATTTTTTATAAAAACCCTTTTAATACATCATCAACATGAATAATATCTGTCAACAATGTTCCGAACCTACACTATCTGCCGAGTCTATTTTTGTGTGCATAACCTGCAAGGAGACATTTCATCTGCAATGTGGAGGTGTAGCGGAAAGTACCTACCGTCGCCTCTCTAAGGAGCGGCGTGCCCTCATAAAATGTAAACAATGCATTTGTGTCACACCGACTGTCAAACCCAGCGGCAGTTCACTTATTGATAGTGAACTACTCTCTAAACTCCTCGAACAAAACACCCAAATTCTTGCCACTCTAGCGGGGATGAGCAAGCAATATGAGGAGATTCTCCTTCGCGTCCACGAGCTTGAGGACACTAATAACAAACTGGAGAAAAAAAACACCGGCCTCGAAGCAAGAATTGAAGAGTTAGAAAACCACATGGAGCAAATCGATAGACAAAATAGGTCCAAAAACGTGGAAATCAGGGGGGTCCCCGAAAATAACGGGGAAAACTTGAAAAACCTCATATTTAACATCCATAAAACTACTAATTCAAACGTGGAAATGAACAAGATTGACGCAGCTTACCGCATCTCCCAAAAAATACCTAAAGATCAATGCAGACCCATAATCATATCATTTAAAACCAGTATTGACCGTGATGTTTTCCTGACAGACATAAAAAAGTTCAACAAAGAAGCTAACAATAGAGAGGAAAAACTAAACACCACCCTCGTCGGAATTGCAGGACCTCGCTCCCACATATACGTCTCAGAACACCTGACTTTTCGTGCGAAACACTTGTGGTTCCTTGCACGTAAAGCTACACGGGAAAACTTATATAAATTCGCCTGGACCCGTGGAGGGCAAGTGTACGTCCGTAAAGAAATTGGGACACCAGTCATTATTATCAATGACAAAAACAAACACCTCTTATCTCCCGCACTCAATAACTTGTAAAAAAACTGTAACTATTGTACCTATGTTTACATATTCTTTATTTTACCCAAAACTCATTAATATCACTATTTTAACTATTAATATCAACCTATTATATGAACCACAAGGGCACAGGTATACAGGTACACAGGTGACAGGGCTATTTAAATTATTTAAATGGTATTTTTCTAGTTTTCTTTTATTTCTTTACCCAAACACTGCATTCAGTTTTAGTATTAACAAATATAAATCTTGTACTATGTATCAATTCGTAGTTACACTATATTATGCCTGTTATAATCATGTAAAATACTTGCAACAACTAAATCCTTATAGCACTTGTGTACTTTACATGCTTATGTTTTATATTCTCTATATTCTTATGTTTTATACTCCTTATATACTTATGCTTTATATGCTCGTGATACATACTCACAACAACTATATGCATACTTTGTATACTAAAGCCTATGTTATAAATGTTAAATATCCGCAACAACCAAATCCATATATCATTGGTATACTTTATATGCTTATGCTTATGTTTTATTTTCTTTATATGCTTGTGTTTTATAATCTTTTTAAGTTCATGTTTTATTTTCTTTGTATGCTTGTATTTCATATTCTTATGTTGTATATTATTTATATGCTTATGTCATACATTCGCAGTAACTATAAGTACACTTTATACACCTATGCTTGTATTATAAATACTTTATATGCTTATGTTAAATACTCACAACAACTAAATTCTTATATCACTTACATACTTTTTATGCTTATGCTGATGTTTCATACTGTTTATAAGCCTATGTTTTATTTACTTTATATTCTTTACATGCCTATATTTTATATTCTATATATGCTTGTGCTAGATATTATATATACGCTTATGTTATATTTCCGCAACAACTATATGTGTACCTTATATACCTATGTTTATGTTATACATACTATATATGCCTATATTATAAATTCACAACAACAAAATCCTTATATCACAAAGCTAACACTATGTACTTTATATGCTTATGTTATATACTATTTATGTGCTATTATATATTTTCTTTATGTGCTTATGTTTTATAAAATTTTATATGGTAATTTCAACCTATTATTTAAACATGCAGAACCCCTCAGTCTTATTCTAACCAGTGTGACTAATCCGTTTATACATTTTATACAAGTAACTCTGTTTTCATTACAAACAATATCGATGGTAGAAATACCTGAACAAAATATTAAAATAGCACCCTATATTAAATGTACCACACCAACTTTAAAAAATGGAAGATAGCATAACAAATATTTTGGACAACATGTCGCAGATTCCATGTATCGAAACTAATAGCTCTATAGAAGTTCGAAAAACCTTAAAGCAATCTAACCTAAAAATATTTTCCATGAATATCAGAAGTATTAATAAAAATTTTACTGAACTAATGATACTACTTACAGAACTTGACTCAGACTTTGACTTGATTATTTTGACCGAATGCTGGATCAAAGATAACTATATTCCAAAAAACATAAGAAACTATAATCAATACAGCACCCAGAATAATCAATCACAAAACGATGGCGTCATTATTTACATAAAAAATCATATACAACACTCTGTACAGGAAATCACAATCACTAACTCAAATCTTCTCAAACTCGAAATAGAAAACAGCGTTACTATACTATCTATATACCGATCACCGAGCACATCCAACATAACACCATTTTTAAACGCACTTAATCAATTTTTGGTACGTATTAAAGATCATGAAAATGTCCTTATTATTGGTGACCTTAATGTCAATATTATAAATACAATGCATCCCCAAGCAAACGAATACATAAATCTTCTAACTCTGCAAGGATTCTCCGCAGCTATTACAGCCCCCACTCGTGTTACAGAGTTGTCCGCCAGTTGCATAGACCACGTTTTTGCCAAATGCAAACTAAATATCAAATCTTTAATATATCAATGTACTGTTACAGATCACTACGCCACTATTACATCCATTTCACATAAAATACCAAAATCACCAGCATCTACTATACAACTAAACAAAATTTCATATGACACTCTCTTTAAACTGGTTTCCGAGGAAAACTGGTCAAATTTCTATCAACTTAGTGACCCGAACCTAGCATGTGAATCTCTCATCGACATCCTTCATAAACATCTAGTAAATGCCACATCAAACACAAACAACCACCAAAGTAGACATAAAATTAAAATTAAACTAAAACCTTGGATAACAAATGGCATTTTACACTGTATACGTAAGCGGGATAAACTCCATAAATATTGTAATAATAATCCCACCGACTACGAATCTCTCTTATTCTATAAACGATACAGAAATACTTGTAAAAAAATAGCCTGTACGGCCAGAGAAAAGTATTATAGGAAACAGATAGACGAAGCTGCTAATGATACTAAACAAATCTGGAATATTATCAAAGAAATATGCTACACAGAAAAAGTTACCACACCCATAAATAAAATCACAATCGCAGATAAAACATTAAGTGCAACTGAAAACTCAGAAACGATCACAAAGCATTTCAACCAATTTTTCTCCACAATCGGATCAGACCTAGCAAATAATATCCTTAATAGAAATAGAACATCTGAAGATAACCTTGCAAATAAAATCTCTCTCGATAATCTGAGTTATAACCTTTTTAATCTCACTCCAACATCAGAACAAGAAATCAATGAAATCATATCTTCACTCAAAAATACACACTCCACGGGAATTGACAATATATCCACTAAACTAATTAAACACCTCAAACCAATCATCACTAAACCCCTTCAACATATTACAAATCTAAGTTTTCGAACTGGCCTTTTCCCAAGCACCCTAAAACATTCAACCATTATTCCTGTCTTTAAATCAGGGGACAGATCATCTGTGAATAACTATAGACCAATATCCTTACTAAGTCCGATTTCAAAAATAATTGAAAAAACAGTTAAACGAAGACTCTACAAGTTTCTCGAAGATAATAAAATCCTGTCAAATAATCAATACGGCTTCCGCAAAGGTCGTAGTGCCTCAGATGCAATTGCAAATTTCACTAAACTAATTTCTGACAAACTCGATAAAAGTCGCAAACCCCTCGCTGTATTCTTGGATCTAGCTAAAGCCTTTGATACTGTATCTCACCGCATACTCCTGAAAAAACTCCTGCAGATAGGAATAAAAGGTACTCCCCTTAAATGGTTTGAGAGCTATCTAACAAACAGGTCCCAGTCAACTATTATCAACTCGGCTAAAGAGTATAGAAGTACAAGTTTACCAATCACATATGGCGTACCCCAAGGCAGTGTTCTAGGCCCACTTCTCTTTCTAATATACATTAACACGTTATGCAATCTGAATACTGGTGGCACTATTATATCTTTTGCTGATGACACGGTTATCGTATTTGATGACGAAGATTTGAATTCAACCTTTGAAAAAGCAAATTATGGCATGAACATAGTAAAAAACTGGTTGGATTCTAACCTTCTAACTCTAAATATAGATAAAACAAAATACCTACTTTTTTCCACACGTAAACCAAATATCCTCCACAACTGCCAAAAACTTACCATACATACATGTTCACAGAACCTTAACACGCCTACATCACCTCACAAAAACTGCTCATGCGATAACCTAAAAATATCAAATGAAATTAAGTACTTGGGAGTTATCATAGATGATCAATTACGATGGGAGGCACACATAAATTCTACAACAAAAAGGCTTCGCAAATTATGTTACATTTTCTACTCTCTTAGATCTATCCTTAGCTTACAAACACTAAGATGTATTTACTTTGCACTTTTTCAATCAATTGCTACATATGGTATTGTAGGATGGGGAGGCTGTGCAACATCAATTCTTCATCCCTTGGTCTTAATACAAAAACTATTGCTAAGGATAATATTCAAATGTAACCCATCACACCCATCAGAACCACTTTTTAAAAAATTCAACGTATTAGACATTCGACAATTATACATAAAGACGATTCTCATATACTTATGGAAAAAGGATTTGATGAAAAAAACCCAACAAAAAATTCACACCCGGTACTCATCCCAACTAAAATGCATAATTCCTCCAACAAAAACAGCCTTCGCACAGCACCAGTTCTCTTACATTGCACCCAAAATGTTCAATTTGCTAAGTATTGATACCAGGAAATCGAAAACTGACAATCAATATATCACAAGTGTTCAGAACTGGTTAATTATAAAGGGAAGGAACTATTTTAAAGAATGCCTGACACCACTAAATTGAGTCAACTTGATCTTAATTAACCTAACTTGACTTAACTTAACTTAATTGACTTAACTTAACCTGACTTAACTTAACTTAACACTTTCTGCTAAAACAGGGATACATTTCTAAAAAAAAAAAACATGTCTAATTTTATTATAAAGGTCAACATCTGCCTAAACCGTTTCTGTTACTGTTATCTGTATAATATAGTATGTCATATTACTTAATTTATCTGGAGGAAAACATCATTTTATTTTTAAACCTAACATTTATCTGTACAAAAATTGGTGTAAAATAATGTACCTACCAATATTACCATGCACATTTAGATTTTCAACAAAATAAAATTCCTTTCTCATATGCATACCATATAGTACCTACTCTTATTTTATATATTTATAATTACATACCTTTGTTATATTTATTATTATTTATTTATTATTATTTATTTATTAATTTATTTATTTATTTATTATTATTACAACTCTTTTATATTACTCTATAGCAATTTAGATTCTTTTATATTTTTTTGTATTCTTGAATATCATATAATTTTATGTATATAATTTCTTAATTCTTTCACATTCTTCATATTTCATTTGTTAATGTACCTACTGTATATAAAATCGACCACCACAACACGGGCATGTGCCTAGCATGGTGGTCGAAAAATCCCCAATGTATGTAATGAAAAATCTAATGAATAAAGAAAACTTAAAAAAAAAAAAAAAAAAAATTCACCTATTATAAAAGACGACTATTTGCGTACGGTTGCGAATAACTAGACAATATTTGAAAATATCTTACTTTTTTACGTTACAGGAGGCCCTGAGGAAAAAAGCATTCCATCAGGGCCTATGTCATCTTTGGAGATGCCGTATGGAGGGTCTTTTTAGGTAAAGGAAGGAATAAAAGTTTTGGGAAGAAAGAGGGTATTAGGGGTGGGTAGGAATCTGGGGGTTGGTGCGCTCAAGAGTGACGGACATATGAATTCATCCCTCACACTGCGGTGTAAAGCGATGTTCGAAGAGAGAACCGCTGGAGTAGTCAGAAGTAAGAGAGAAAGGTTTCCTCAACTATTCTGTCCCGTTCCGGCCAGCCATGCACTTGGTGGGCAGACACATCCAACGCCAAGACCCGGACAAAACTCAGCCCGTGAACCCGGGCACCCCTGCAAAGTCACTAAATGTAGCGCACCGCTTGGGTTGACCTACGGCAAAGGTGTTGGTTATCCAATAATTAGTTCCTGGGGTGGCGGTACCCATGCCCACCTCCCAAATTGAAATTGAAAAGTAAGAGGAACTAAACGAAACTAAAAGAATAATACCACTTCTAGTAAATTAATTTAGGCCATTTCGTATTTATTTTTAGAAATAAGCATGGATGCCGTGATTAAATATTCGTTTCAGAATGAATTTTAATTGACTTTTCGAGTAAGAAGCAAAATCATGGCTTTCAAAAAAAACGCAGCTTCGGACAATTTAATTTCAACAAAATAACTATTATTTAATGCGTAAACAACGACGATATTGTTGCAACATTGTCTTGGTGATATTGAAATATTAAAAACATACGTTTGACAAAAATCCATCCTTATTGTAGTCATATTTAGCGAGAATTTTGAATAATCCTGCTGATTTTAATATAATCTTGTGCAATGTGCGATATTTTAGAATGATTGCTCTGTTTTCGCAGAGAACAGAAGACACGCTATTAAAAAGCGATGTTGCCAAATGTAGGAGTTGCGATACGCGAGTCAATGAAACATATATTATGCTAAAAACATACGCTCATCTACTGCAGCGCCGCGGCTCGCCGCTCGGTGACAAAACACTGAACTAAAATAGTATATTTCAGTTGATTTAGGTACCAAAACTGCGTCTGGCTTATTTTCGTTTTTGAACTGTATGAGGGTACAGGAGTGGGGAAAACTTGAAATTACATGTGTTCAATCCTGCGTCCGTATACCGGACGCAGAATGACGGTCGGACGCAGGATTGAATGAAAGTGGACCATTAGAAGACGCAGGAATGATAGCGGGATGTATATATATATATATATATAGCCTATATTACACACACATAATGTAGCTTTCGAATAGTGAAAGAATTTTTAAATTCCATTCGGTATTTATTGCGTGAAAGAGTAACAAACATCCATCCATCCATACATACATCCATCCATACAAACATTCGCATTTATAATATTAGTAAGATTAGTAAGATAAGATACATCCATCCATACAAACATTCGCATTTATAATATTAGTAAGATATTATTTATAGAAGGAAAAAGTGTTAATTATGAATTCCTCATAGAAGCTTTAGTTAAATATACAATTGTGTACTTATAAGAGAAAGAATAAGGGAAGAGAAAAAATATTATCTTAAAATACAAATTCAGTACCGAATGCTTATGTTTAGCAATAGATATATGTTTGGTTATTTAAATCGCTTGCTAAATCGAGAATCAAGACATTCTTCAAGCGTGATTACAAAATATCATAATTAACATGGATGTTTAAATCGCTTGCCAAAATCGAGAATCAAGACATTCTTCGAGCGTGATTACAAAATATTATAATAAAAGTGTGCTTATGTTTAACAATATTCGAATGCTTATGTTTAACAATAAATATATGATTTATCTAGATCGCTTGCAAAAATCGAGAATGAAAACATTCTTTAAAGCGTGATAACAAAAAATAAAAATTAATATAACCCAAGTATTAATATTTTAGTCTGACCGTGCTATTTGCCCTATTTCATTGGGTATTTGAAAGGCACCTTGAGGGTACCCGTACCCACCGGCTACCTATCGCCTAGCCCAGGTGTGGCGAACCTAGGGCACGCGTGCCCGAGATGGCACGTTTGATCATTTGGATAGCACACGAACTATCCACCAAGTTCAACTTTTTTTTAAATTTTTAAGTTTAAAAAATATTTTTTTAAATTAAATTATCCATGAATTTGTTTGATGGAAGTTAGGCTATTTTAATAAATGAGAATCTCATTAAAAATATATGGCGTCGAATGGCTTTCACAATTAATGTTTTTTTACTGATTTGTGCTTACATTTAAATTAATTAAATATTAAACTGCAAGGTGATAAGAGATAAATTATTGTTATGTTTGATTAAATCCAAGCATTTCAGGATACATTACAATTTTCGGGTTGTGACGTATCTAGCACCCTGAAATATTTCCCAAATACAAAAAATCTTTTTGCAGAAGAAAAGCCAGATCAAATCAAATTAACATAAGAATTTTCTGTAGTTATTCAATCGATAAATAATCAACGAGTTTTCTTCAAGATTCAAACAATTCAGGAGATTTGAAAAGATATAAAAAATTATTGTATATCCAGACACACTATCAGCAATTGACCTCAATTTGGAGATTTTCGAGTGGAGTTTCTAGAAGACTTTGAAATGCAATTTATCAAATTCCAATCGAGTTCGATAAGGAAACAAAAATTTGTTGATTTGAGAAATGATTTGGAAATAATTGAAAGCGATCGATTGACAGATATGCAGAAGCAGAAATAATGAGAACTTGGAAAGCCATTCTAAAAATCTTTAGCGATTTAAAAAAAAACTAGCGAGAGCAATATTATCAATTTTCTCTTCTACATATGCTTGTGAGTCATTATTTTCAGAAATGAATTTCATAAAATGTAATTCAAGTACGAGAGTGACTGATGAATCCAGTTAGTTGGTAGTATGTATTACTAAAAGTGACGAAATTATGAACCAGATATTAAGAAATCTCATTGATAAATAACTAATGTGTATATTTTATTTTATTGATTACGGCTTTATTTTTATGAAACTCTATTGTAATTTTTAAGCTTGTAAATAAAATTCAGAATTTTTTTTTTATCTATTTTATAATTTTTTTTTGCTGCTTGGGCCCACCTCATAATCGAGAAACAATATTTGAGTATTTTTGGCACGCGGACCCAAAAAAGTTCGCCACACCTGGCCTAGCCTTAGCCTAGCCACTAGTACCCACTACCCAGTACTCCAGTACCCAGGCACCAGCCCTCTGCGTGTTTACCTACTCATTCTTCGGTAAATCTAGTTGGTAAATAATGCTTTCTTGAAAATGGAAAAAGGTAAGACACTCGAAAAATCACGAAATCTGACTTTACGCTTACTTGATTAACTCTTAGAAATTTAAATAAAAATAATACACATTTCAAATAAAGATTTAAAATAATTTTCAAGTGTAGAATTAAAATAACTTGAATATTCTATTTCAAACTTTATTCAGGCAAGTGTACCTTCACTACCATAATATTAACAAAAAGCGAATAAGTCCAAATAAACACCACGATTTCACATTTGATAAAAATAATCTTTACTGAACCATAGACAAAGGTATCCATCTAGCCTTACTTTGAATTGCTTGCTTGAATAATAAAGCAGCAGATTTTCTAAAGCGGAAACGGTACACACACGGAGGAAAGAAAAGATATTCTTTCCTCCGTGGGTACACACAATCAAATGAAATGCAAAACGATAGATAAAAAAGGACTTGGCTACGCTCAGTCCATTGGGTGCTTAATCATTTCTTTACTTTTTAATATTATTTTCACGAATTTATGGAAGTCGTGAAAAAACCATTTTGCCAATTTTGGAGGCGGGTATGGGCAGCCCCGTTTATTTTTAAATATTTCCGCCCCGTTTCCATTTATTAGATAACCAACACCCCCGCCGCGGCCGTAGGTCACCCCAAGTGGTTCGCTACCATAAAAAAAACATTCTTGTTTGATATTTTTTCTGAGATTCTGAGCGATAATCGTGCTTTCTTTCCATGGTGGATTATATAGTTCGCCAGCTCACCGCCCACCACCACGCTTAAATAGCGAAAGGAATTAGAATTGTGTGTCATTTTAGATTAAATGTAACGATCGTCCAGTTGATTACCTAGTCAGACATCTCCGAAAAAAATCTAATTTTGAAATGAGTATGCAATTATATGTAAAAGTATACCCTCTATCTGGTATAATACTCAGATTACTCATAAACACTACCAAATCAATTATAATGCAGAAAATCAAGTTATATTATTATACTTAAAAACCTTCCTCATGAATCACTCTATCTATTGGTGAAAACCGCATGAAAATCCGTTGCGTAGTTAAAAAGATCTAAGCGCACAGAAAGCGTGAGCGACTTCATTTTATACTATGTACAGATGTAAAATGTAAAGCATTCGAATATTGCTTTTTTCATTATCTGAAAACTTAGTATTTGAAGATGTCTGACTAAACAACTGGACGATCGATAGATAATAAGTTATTGTGTGTGAACCATCGATATTTTAAACTAGTTGGTAGATATAACATTTTAAAAAATCGAGTACAGTTCACACGCGGTAGAAGTGAAATCTTCATCCACACAGCTCAACCAATAGGAGCCTTGAAACGTTGGCTAATAATCAAAGCGGCCAATGCGCGCAACTTGATAGAGCGCTCCGCTTCGTAGGTACTGTACGTAGGTAAGGTTACATGCTATCTCATTTTCTCGCAGGCTTAATCACACAGATGTAAGTGTTTGTCTCTTTTTAGTGTTGCTCGTTTCCGTTACATCGAGTTTCAAATCATAACGGTGCTAAAGAAGTTTTCACCTTAAAATGTTTTCCTAAATTTTCTTCAGAACAAATAAACCATTTTACTATATTGCCTCGTCAATAATGTTGTACTGAAATTTTGTAGCTTAAAAAAATGTCAGGTGGTTCATAATTCCAATTTCAGATTTATTACCTTCCTTTGAAAACGCAATCCCATTGACATATCAATTACCGCAATTGGCATCGCGCCAATATCTTGACGTTTTAGCAAAATTACGTCAATAACTGCAATAACCCCGCTTTCAGGTCTCAATTAATAACTGGCCTATATTTGTGTTTTTCTATATTTTTTAATCCCACTATTAATGTTGGTTTTCTGGCTATACGGATTTGGGCCTTCGCCCTTGAAGAAACCGAAAACTGGTTTGCAACTCAATTCACGGCGCAACTCAACTTTATGTACCATATCAGTAATTATATCAGCTAAAATTATAATTTATTAATTATCCCAATTTGGGAGGCAGGAATGGGTACCGCTGCCCCGGGAAATAGGATAACCAACACCTCTGCCATAGGTAACCCCAAGTGGTTCGCTACGGCCGGTGATTTAGCAGGAGTGCCCGGGTTCATGCGGTGAGGTTTATCTAGGTCTTGGAGGTGGATGACCACGACACACTGAACCCTAGATTCCTACCCACCCCTTAAACCATTTGCCTTCCCAGAACTCTCCTATCCTTCCTTTCCTTAAAAAAAACCCTCCACACAGCATCCACAAAGATGACATAGGCCCTGATGGAAATTATTTTCCTCAGGGCCTCCTGTGTAGAGAGCTCTTGTAAAAAAAATAATAAAAATAATAATTTATCAACCTCCTGAACAAAATCGATATTTTCCTGCTCTGACATATCGCAAATGACTCGAAAATTTGACAGGTCGTGAGGCGTAACCATGGCAACTTGTCAACTTGGCAACTGAAACGCGACTAGAAGTGCTAGTCACGTTTGACAACGGCGTCGCCTTTGACAACTGGTCTGTAACAAGTTTCCTGTGTGCCGACCCCCAATGCAATTTGCTTTCCTGTGGATAGCGATTAAGTTGCCAACTGGTTTTTTTTGCAGTTGTGCTCCATGAGCGGATGGACTTAGTTTTGGAAAGGATACGATTACAGAATGAGCGTGAGGTACTCAAATAGATACTGATGAAATGGGATGTTGTCTCACCTCAAATGAGGTGATGTGGTAAAGAGCCAAAAAGGAGCTATAATCTTGTACAGCCAAAGGGTGCTAGAAATATTTCAAGAGAAAATTTTTCCAGAATATTTTCTTAGCCTGGGAGTGGCATTATACGCATTCACAAAATGTATTAAATGTAGTGCCAAAACACAAACACCCCTCAAAACATGTGTATTAGTATAAAACCGTTTGTAGTTATGCAAAGTAAAAGAGTTGGGAAAAATATGTATTGGCAAATGTATTATAAACGGTAAAGAGATAAATAAAACTCTGGGCACTTTTAACAGTCGTGTATTCACTTTTACAAGAGCTCTCAATAGTTCAAGTTATTCAGATATGGATGCGTGATGCGTCTGGCTTGCGTTGCTGGCGAGAAGAGGGCGGAAGCAACAGGTGGGGTAGCTAGCTACCCTTCCGGGCCGGTCCCATGTCGCCACCCGCAGGATAATCCCTCTCCCATTCCTGCCAACCGATGAAGTGTGTCCGGGGTTGGTTGTTGGGTTTACACTCGACCATCCTGACTCTCCATTGTGACCTCACAAGAATAAAAAGAAAAAACATATTAGTTACAAGCATTACAATCATACGGATAGTTTCTACTGAACTATCCCGGATAGCTTCTACTGAGCATATCCATTATTCGGATCGTTTCTACTGAACGAATCCCGGATAGCTTCTACTGAGCGTACCCAATTATTCGGATTGTTTCTACTGAACAAGTCCCGGATAGCTTCTACTGAGCGTACCCAATCATTCGGATCGTTTCTACTGAACGAATCCCGGATAGCTTCTACTGAGCGTACCCAATTATTCGGATTGTTTCTACTGAACAAATCCCGGATAGCTTCTACTGAGCGTACCCAATCATTCGGATCGTTTCTACTGAACGAATCCCGGATAGCTTCTACTGAGCGTACCCAATTATTCGGATTGTTTCTACTGAACAAATCCCGGATAGCTTCTACTGAGCGTACCCAATCATTTGGATCGTTTCTACTGAACGAATCCCGGATAGCTTCTACTGAGCGTACCCAATTATTCGGATTGTTTCTACTGAACAAATCCCGGATAGCTTCTACTGAGCGTACCCAATCATTTGGATTTTTTCTACTGAACAAATCCAACACACCCCTAGGATGCACAAACACAGATAATTTTAGAGGCTGAAAAATAAAATGTAGTCTGCCAAACTGTAATACTTTCAGCAGTCAAATGACTACCCTAGTGACCCGCAGTCACTTACGCACTGTCACCAAGATTAATCAACAATTAACCATGCAACGTGCTGATCTGGTGAGACTCAGCTCTCCAGCAAATCCAATAGATCATCTCGACCTACCTCACTATCCTGGCTGTCAGACTCGTCAGAGTCTCCAGGGGCTCCCTTGTAGGGCCTCAACGCATCAGCGGCAACCATGGCGGTGAACTTCTTATAGCCACGCATACCCTTGACACTGCTAATCTCGTAGCGGTCAATTTCTGGAAAAACTTTAGTTACCTTGTATGGTCCACTATACAGGGGGTCAGTTTTGTGATTGATCCCTGCTCCTCCTCGAACCACACCTTCCTTCCACAGGACAAGGTCTCCTTTTCCATACTTGCGTGCTACCTTTCGCCTTTTGTCGTACTGCGCCTTCATTCTTTCAGCAGCCACTGCCATATTACGCTGAGCCGCCTCGCGCCACTCAGCTATCTGCGCCTCCACGGAGAGATGCTCTACACTGGCATCCTCTCGCGCTTCAGCAAGAACACTGTTCTTGTGACCAAACATCAACTGAAATGGGGTAAACCTAGTACTGGCATTGATGGTATTATTAATACCCCAGATAATCTCAGGTAATCCTACATCCCATAAGTTAGGATCTGCATCCATGGCACGCATCGCCTCGAGCAATGTCCTGTTGGTCCTCTCAACCTGCCCATTTGCTCGGGGAGTAGCAACTGCAGTCAAGATGTGTTTGAACTGCTTCTCTACAGAAAATTGCTTAAACCTTCTGCTATTAAAAGCTAAACCTCTATCAGAGATAACTCTAGTAGGTACTCCAAATGTACTGAACATTTCATTTAACTTTCTAATTGTCTCAACCGAATTTAGTGTTCTTGACGGAAAAGCGAACACAAATTTGGAGAAAGCATCTGTAGCCACAAGTAAATAGCTATTACCTGACTTGCTTTTAGAAAATGGTCCTAGGTGATCTATATGCAGGGTATGCATTGATCTGTCGGGCTTCGGTATAGCATTTAGCTTACCTTCCCTTTTCCCGTACTGGCCCTTAGCAAATGCACAATTTATGCATGCGGCCACGTACTTCCTAATGAAACGGGTCATCTTGGGGAACAAAACTTCACTCTTTATCAGTTTCTCACACCGTTCGAAACCTGGGTGACCAATGTCATCATGATATTTCCTAACTAACATCCATTTAGCATTATTTGGAACCATTACCCGTTCACCCGCCAACGTTTTGCGGTACAATCTATCATTTCTGATGCAGAAATCGTTTGTCAAGTCCTTATTAGCCTTGCCACTCTTAAGCTGCTCTACAATAGATATAATCTTTTGGTCCTGAAGCTGCAATGAAAGTAACCAATCATCCGTTTCTATCATAGAAACATTCACCTCTAGGGGTGAAGGGTTGCGACTCAGAGCATCTACATGCTTCATACGGTCTCCGGGACGATATACTACATTCATATCGTACTCCTGTATGGTGAGCCACCATCTAGCTATCCTAGGAATCATATCCTTCTTAATCAGCGTTGCCCTTACAGCAGTACAATCTGTCACAACAGTGAAATGTATGCCAAACAGATAGATGCGGAACCTTTTTACAGATTCTACTACTGATAAAGTCTCCAACTCATAGCTGTGGTAGAATTCTTCCTCCTTCGAAGTCACACGACTGAAATAAGCTACTGGTTTTATTTCACCGTCGCTCTGCTTCTGCATAAGAATTCCACCTAACCCTAGTTTACTGGCATCCGTGTGCAACTCTGTCTCCAGTTCTCTATCATATATAGCTAGAACAGGGCGACTAACTAACTTCTCCTTTAGAGTCTCAAATGCGTGTATCTGGGAATCTTCCCATTTCCACTCGACACCCTTCTTTGTCAACTCAGTTAACGGGCGACCTATAGTAGCAAAACCTTTAATGAATTTTCTGAAGTAGCTGGCCAATCCCATAAATTGCCTAATTTCATGAATATTCCTAGGTTGCCTAAAGTTCTGAACTGCCTCAATTTTGATATTGCCTGGTGCAATGCCTTTGTCGGACACCTCATGTCCTAAATAAGTAATTTTTGTTTGCAGGAAAGAACATTTACTCAGGTTGACTCGAAGATCAGCCTCCGCTAATAAAGTCAAAACCGTTTTAAGTCTGGCTATACCTTCGGGAATTGATTCAGATGGTATCAGTATGTCATCCATGAACACTAGAATATCATCACCTGGTATCTTCGCTAAAGCCTTCTTAATAATTCGCATAAATGCAGCGGGTGCATTAGCTAATCCGTAACTCATACGCAAATACTCAAACTGTCCATCTGGTGTTACAAATGCAGTTTTTCTAATGGAATCCTCAGCCATCGGTACCTGATGATAGCCTTGAGCTAAATCTAAGCTGGTAAAATAGATTTTCCCCGCCAGCATGCATACTTGGTCATCAATATGCGGCGATGGAAATCTATCCTTGATAGTGATTGCATTAAGTGCTCTATAATCAACGCACATTCTAAAATCTCCGTCCTTTTTCCTAACGAGAATCACAGGACTAGCATAGTCTGAATCCGACTCTCGGATTATACCACTAGCCAAAAGATCATCAATATTTTCTTGTACTACCTTACGTTCTGCAAACGCCAACCTATACGGCTTGTAGTGAATTGGTTGTTCAGTAGTAGTTTTAATCGACATCTCTCCCAAGGTGGTGCAGCCTAGATCGTTTGTAGAATTAGCAAAACAGAATTCATACTCATGAAGCACCTGCAGCAGGTCCCGCTTCTCCGCTTCGCTTATGTCTCCCACCTGCAGATCTGATGTCTCCATAAAACAAACAAAGTTGTCACTTACTTCTCCTCGGCTACGAGCCTGACCTGTTGGAGCTTCAGTGCTCCGTACAGCCCTAGTGATTAGCTCGCCTTTCTTCCACCTCAAGGCTTCCCGCCCAAGGTTGTGAACGGTCATCACTCCTTCGGCACCCAAAAAGGTAGCTGGCAGCATAAAAGTAGTGGCTCCCAGCTCGAAACAGCGCGGGGCCGTGGAGTAGCTCTCCCCAGTCGCAGCTCCTGCAATTCCCACCTTAACCACCTCCGTGGTTGATGGTGGAATCACAACTTCTCCGGCACATAAAACCTGGAATGACTTATCTTCAGTTATTGCAAGATCAATAGTTTGTACAGGGTTAATTTCTACATCCTTTCTAAAAATCGCCTGCCCATCATTTACAATCAGGGTGATTCCAATCTGTGAAATAAAGGGTTGTCCTATTAAAACGTCAATGCTGCCCATAATACAATCAGTCACAAGTGCGGAGGTGACCAGACTCAAACCGTCCACCTCGAGAATAAAATTTACCACTCCTTGTGCCATTACCGATCCACCGGTAAATCCTTTCAAAATGGTTCCAGAATGTTCCATCGTCAAGTTTAACTGCCTGGTGGCTTTTCCTGATATAATGTTGGATTGGCTTCCCGTGTCTATATAGGCACGGAGAGTCAACCCGTTTACCTTTACCTCCTTATCGAACACATCTGTCCTGCCTGCCAGCTTAAGTAGGCTAACCGCCTTCTCCTGCGGTTTGGGCCTCTTGTAACACCTGGCAGGTAGGTGTCCGCTCTTGCCACAGTGAGGGCAATCCTCCGGCTTCTTAAAGCAGTTGGCTGCATAATGGCCTTGCTTCCCGCACCGAAAGCAAGCCTTGTCCCCTTTGGCGCCATCCCGCTGGTCACGCCTACGCTCCTGGTTTCCCCTGCGATACGAAGATCCTCCAGACTGCGTTGCTGGCGGGACACGCACAGTGGCCCTGTCCATCTTCGATGAACTGCCTCCGGGGGGTTGGTAATTATCCTGGGACGCCAGGAATCCCACATACAACTCCTCGGGGGTAGAGCACCTGAAGCTCCTAGCGTGTGTCTGAAGCTCTACGGGTAGGCCCCGTATGATGAGGGAGATGGCAGCCTCATCGTCCAATCGGCACCTCTTCACCATCATCCGCTTCTCATGACAATAATGTGTCATGCTCTCGTTCCCTCGTTTTCTCCGCTGCATGAGCTCCTCCATTAAGTCCGCATACTCCGTATGTCGCGGGAAGGCTCGCTCCAGCGACGACTTCCATTCCGGCCACGACATCTCATAGTTATCGAGATGATCGTACCACTTGCGGGCCGATCCACGGAGTCGGGTCTGCATATAACACGCCTTCGCGTATTCATCCCATCCATGGATTCTCCCCAGGACCTCAATCTTCTGCAGCCACGACACTGCCGTGACGGTCTTGTCCTCAGGACCAAAGAACGGGATGATTTCTGCTTTCACAGACGGGCCGCCGCTTCGTGTCGATGAAGTACTTGGTCCTTCACGGCTGGATCCGGAACTCCCACCCCTAGCCGTAAAATACTTGGCTAGCATGGTCTCAAGTTTTGTTTCCAACAATCTCTCAAACACCACGCGCGAGGGCTCCATAGAGTCCTCCGAATTGCTCGGGCTTCTGCTACGGCCACTACGGCTCGGGCTTCGAGACATTTCTTATCTCCAAGCGAACACAACAAAAAATGGCGGCGGTAGCGTCCCTTCAAAGTCCCGCGCACGAATAGAATTTGGCGAATCAATTAATTAAACGTCTCTCTCGTATGCACACTGTATCACCAAACCATAAAGCGTCAATTTCGCAATGAATAAATCGTCTCTATCGTAATTTTTATTCAGTAACACAAAACAATAAACAAGCGTCAATTTCGCGCGCAAATCTTTCACCAAAATAAACAAAACAAACGTCACTGTCGTACACTTTGGATTTATCCCACTTCTGAATTTATAAACGGTAAAGAGATAAATAAAACTCTGGGCACTTTTAACAGTCGTGTTTTCACTTTTACAAGAGCTCTCAATAGTTCAAGATATTCAGATATGGATGCGTGATGCGTCTGGCTTGCGTTGCTGGCGAGAAGAGGGCGGAAGCAACAGGTGGGGTAGCTAGCTACCCTTCCGGGCCGGTCCCATGTCGCCACCCGCAGGATAATCCCTCTCCCATTCCTGCCAACCGATGAAGTGTGTCCGGGGTTGGTTGTTGGGTTTACACTATTTTGTGAGATGATAGGACATTTTATGTTTTTGTATGGGATATTTGTAGTGTGACTTGTATTAGGTGGGTACCTACCACCTACGCGACACTAATACAGATTCGGAGCCGAAAGCAATCTTAATTGAGGTGAAGCACTGCTAAATAATGCAATATCGTGTTTTTGTTTAGATGCTTTTGTTAAATACTGTGAGTAGAACACTTATTTGCATTTCAAATAAATAATCGATAATTTTTTTATTAGTCTTCTTACAAGTCCAGAAAATAAAAACCTATAAAAACTGCTTTAAAGTTCAAAATCTCCCATTTACGAAACCCTTTCGGTTATTGACAGTGCGGACGTTTCTGGAATATCAGAAACAACAGCTGAAATGGAGGAGAGAAAAAAATGCGCCAATAATATTATAATGTTTAACGTTCCTGAGAGTACAGCAACAATACAATCGGACTGCATAAACGAAGATCGCAATTAAGTTTCCAGTATACTCCAAAAAGTTGACAACATTGACACCACCCACCTACAAATGTATAGGTTTGGACGAAAAAGTGCTGAAAAAACTCGCCCTATCAAGATTGTACTATCAGATTCGAACCAAGCCAAACTTGTACTACTGAAAAAAACTATACCTCTGGATAAAAATACTATTAAAATAAAACACGACCTAACCGTACTGCAACGTCAACAAATTACAAGCTTGTGGAAGGAGTTGGAAAATAGACAAAACAATGGTGAAACAAATTTAACTATAAAGTACATAATTCAACACCCAAATTAGTTAATTCACTCCCAAAAAACTCGTCAAGCCGTCATCGAGAAGACTCTACTACCAGAACGCAGAGGCCTAAGGACAAAGCTGAATGAATTTAGGATAAATGCCCCAATTATTTCACACGATGTCATCGCTCTTACGGAAACCTGGCTAGAACCGTCGATCCACTCAGCGTAGCTCGGTCTACCCTTTCATCAGGTCTACCGGCTCGACAGAAATATCATTACCAGTTCCAGATCCAGAGGTGGAAGGGTTCTTATAGCAGTCCACAAAAAAATGTCCTCAGAAGTGTTAAAAACTAAAAATCGTGATGTTGAACAAATTTTCATTATGATAAACGATAAAAATCAAAATTACGTCATATATCTATATATAAAAACCATTCCGAAGATGTTGAACTTTTAAAATCAAAATATAAAAAACATAAATTCATAATTTTCGGAGATTACAATCTTCCAAATTGTGATTTCAACTGTATTGATTCCCAATCTATAACATTATGCGAAAGAGAAATCTTAGACATGTCAATATTTCTGAATCTCACCTAATTTAATAATGTACATAATTTGAGTAATCGCCTACTAGATCTTGTTTTTTCAAATGAAGAAGACATAGTAGTTAGTAAAGCATCAGAATCTATCCTTCCCATAGATAATCATCATCCTCCACTGTCAGTAATTATTCCAAACAATGTAAAAAGAAGTAATAAACTAACAAGTTAAAAAATACTATAATTTTAAAAATGCCAGTTACAATTAAATTAATGAACATCTCAGCAAAGTGGATTGGTCGTTTCTCGAGAAAAGCGATATGAGCTATAACATAGATTCGTTTAATTCCAAATTAAATGCCATTATCGTAGACTACATACCATTAATTGAATACAAAGAATTAAAGTATCCAAAATGGTTTAGTAAGGAATTAATCCAACTAATAGCTAAAAAAAAAATTTACATAAAACACATAAAGAAGAGAGATCCCTTCCAAATTATATAGAGTTTAGTAAAATAAGAAAATAAAGCAAAAATTTGTCAAAAATCTGTTACAACAATTATATAAATAAAGTAGAAAATTCAATTAATGGTGACATAAAACATTTTTGGAATTTCACAAAGTCATTGAAAAATGATGACGTTAGTATAACCCTCTAACTTGTGCTACGAAAGAAAAAGAGCCAACGACACTCAAAACATAGCTCACCTATTTGCAGATTTTTTAAAAAGTGTTTATATCCGTGACTCAACAGCAATGATTGCTCGCCCAGTTTTTTCTCAGATCATTATTTAAATTTATCTAATGTAACAATTGAAAGTAACGATGTACTGACTCAGCTAAAACAACTGGATCAAAGTAAGAGCGGTGGTCCTGATAATATCCCACCTGTTTTCTTAAAGAATTGTGCCACCACTCTTGCATATCCACTACATTTTCTTTTCAACCAGTCGTTACAAACGGGACATTTTCCTGAAAAATGGAAATACAGTTTCCTCACCCCGATATTTAAAAAAGGAGACAAAAACGAGGTGAGCAATTATAGCCTGTTATCAACCATTCCAAAACTGTTTGAGAAACTTATTTTAAATAAAAAAAAATCAAACAAGCCAGTAATTTTACCTAACCAAGATGGTTTTACTTCAGGAAAATCTACCTTGTCTAATCTTTTAATTTACCAAAACTATATATCCGAATCCATGTCTAAGAAGTTACAAGTCGATTCAGTCTATACCGATTTCAGCAAAGCATTCGACAAAGTTAATCATGAGCTCTTGTTATAAAAACTTCACAAATTAGGAATAGTGGGGTATTTATACGAGTGGTTTAAAAGTTATTTAAGTAACAGGCAATTAGCCGTTAAAATCGACAGCTTTACTTCATAAATATTTATCGCTACTAGCGGCGTTCCACAAGGGGCACATTTGGGACCAATTTTATTTTTGATATTTGTGAATGATGTTCTTTCTATTTTCAACGATGTTCAAGTTTTAATGTTTGCGGACGGTATGAAAATATATAAAGCTATAAGAAATATTAATGACTGTCAAACATTGTCTAATAACTTGTTTAAACTTTTTGTTTGGTGCCAAGAGAACTATCTACAACTAAATTTAAGTAAATGTCTTATTATGAGATTTCATAGAATAAAAAATCCAATAATTTATGAATACTCCATTAATGATGTAGTACTAACAGCTGTAACCGAGGTGAATGATTTAGGTGTAAACTTTGATCAAAAACTGAAATTTATAAATCATATTGAAATTACATCAAATAAAGCTTTGAAAATGCTGGGTTTTGTAATAAGAATTTGCAGCCAATTTAAAAATATTCAAACCATTAAAAAATTGTACATGTCATTGGTTAGGAGTCAAATCGAGTACAACTTGACAGTATGGACACCTTGTTATGCTGGTCATTCACTCACGATAGAAAGAATTCAAAAAAATTCTTAAGATATATTAATTTCAGAATGGGTATTACAAGGGAATGTATCAACTATGATTATCTACTATGTCAACTTAATTTATTAAAATTATCCGAACGTAGAATAGTATATGACCTAACATGTTTACATAAAATCATAAATTCCATAATTGACAGCCCTGAATTTTTGATTTCTTTCCATATACCTCGCAATTCAACATCGAGGCACTACCTACCATTCTATTGTGACAACTCCAACACAGAATCACAATTGTATACCCCCGTTCGCCGTATACAAAATTTGGGTAATGACTATAAAGATGTTATTGACATATTTAACACATCATTCACTAAATATAAACAAGCCATAGTAGAATTTATATCAGAAAGAAGAACCACAAATTTCATTTATCCAACTGCATAGCTCTGCTTCGAATTATTTCACATGTATTGCACTTTTCCCAGTTTACGGTTTTTCCATCTTGCATGGTGGAGTATTTTGTTTTTATTTCAATTTGTTTTTACTCTATTTTTGTTTTAGATTTGATTATGATTTTGATTTTGATTTTGATTTTGATATTGATATTGATTCTTATTCTGATTTTGATTTTGATTTTGTTTTTGTTTTGTTTATGATTTTGTTATGCACATTTAGATTTAGATGTTCTTTGTTTAAAAAAAATGCATGTAAAAGCCCAGCCGGGCGTGAAATTCCAAATAAATAAATAAGTATAATGTGGAAAAATTAATTTTTTTAGAAAATGATCGTAAAACATTTTAATATTTGTGACTGAACTTCTCAGAATAAAATAAAATACGCTTTTTAGTGATGATTTTTTGTTGAATAAATCGAAACATGTGGTGTTAAATGGGAATTAAACATGGGTCTAAGTACATCACGGCCCCCGTCCTTTTTAGTCAACAATAGTAGGTGGTATTAATAATTGTTTTTAAAAACGCAGTGCATTTTTAAAGTGCAAACTTCTTTAGCCATTGTGATTTGTAAATCGATGAAACGAAAAATAGCGACACTGAAAAGAGACATACACGTACCCATGTAGAGAATTTAACCTTTAATCAAGGAGGATACGGTGTTTCTACTTATGTCGACGGAATAGCACTTATTTTCAAAAGGGGTACACCTCAGCACAGGTTCGCCTAGTGAGGTGTTCACAAAATATTACTCGGTACTAACCTATTAACATACAGTTACGGATCATTATCATTTTTTTTCTTATTACTAAACTTCTTTTCTATGTAAACCAATGGAATAATCTATAAAATGTATGTTTAAGAATAGAAATAAATAAAATAAAAAAATAAACCTGCGAGAGAATGAGATGCTATAATCGGTCTCCTCTTTGTGCGGTGCGTCGTAGCCTCCCCTCTCCTTTCTACTTTAGTTTTCTGAAGGTTTCACTTCTACCGCATGTGAACTGCACACACTTGTATTTTTTTTCTATGTACTAGCTTAGTTTGGTTGAGGGGGTTAATGGAAATGCAATATTAATAAATCATCTTAAGTGGTACATTTAAAGTGGTTATGAACACACAATAATAAACCCATTGCGCTCGGCTTTAAAATGCATTACATTTCAGGGATGGCGTGACCTCCTCAGTTCATGTAGGCATGTAGGCCAATCTTGCTGATGGCGTGACTGCCCGTATTGCCCGTTGCTCGGCACAGGCACGCAGCACACAGCACACAGCACTACAAGTGGCGGATGACTGGTAGCAGTTTTTAGCAAACAGTAGTTGTGCCTGCTCGTGTATCACAGTCACCAGTCGGCAAGAAATAGTCCGTACTTTGGGTTTCCGTGGCGAGTTACCGAGCAAGATAAGGCTTTCAAAACTGACCTTTATTTTTGTGCAATTAGGTATGAGGTCATTTTCATGGCAAATTACACAGAAACAATGTTAACCCTCGCGTTATACTCCTAACCTAGGATTACGTAAGAACTTTTTAAATCTAGGAAACGGTTAAATTAATAATATGTTGCAGTCAAATGACATGTAAATATGTACTGGTATAATTTTGAAGTGAAAACTTCTTTAGCACCAATGAAACGAAAAAGCGACACTAAAAAGAGGCAAACACATACATCTATAGGATTTAGCCTGCGAGATAAAATAATCGGTCTCTTCTTTGTGCGGTGCTTCGTAGCCTCCCCACTCTTGTCTACTTTAGTTTTCTGAAGATTTCACTTTTACCGCTTGTAATTTTATCCTAGTACTTCTGCTACATCACAATATAAACCTCACGCCTCTGTTCTGAATTATTTCCATTCTTTTAACTTGTGTCTTAGCAGAAAGATTACACTTTTGCAGTAATTCAGGTTGGATGCTACAGTGGTGTTGTAGACCAATTTCCTTAAGATTATCTTCCACAACCCTTTCGTTTTCTAGAGAGTGGCGTTGGTAATTTATAGTATGTAACACCATCTAAAGATCTAAACGAACTCGTAAAGTGCAAATAAGCATTGCATTATGCCCATTAGACCTAAAATGCTCACTTGCTCCTCACTCACCCCTCCTCTTTATATCATAAGAGTTCTGACGTATTCTGGCAACCATTTTTGAATACTTGCCAATTCTTCTCTTTAGCCTGTGAGATAAGTGGACGGTATCAATGTTTTTTTACATGAAGTTTTTTACGTTACACCCGAAGATTTAGTCAATATATAGTCCTATAATGTGAATGTACCCACTGCAGTATTTTATAGTTGTGGGTATATTAGTTTATTTGGTTTTACGCCCAGCTGGGCTAAGAGCATAAGAACAGAATATACCTAAATAACCTAATGAGCATAAGCATGAAGTGGTGTAAAACTGATCAAATAAATGTGAAACAGTAATAGTAAAACATGTACAAGTAACATAAAATTTAAAAAAAATCAGAGTGGGCAATTCACCCGTGGTAGAAGTAAAACCTTCAGAAAACTAAAGTGGACCAGAGTGGGGAGGCCACGAAGCACTAAACAAAGAGGATATCGATTATACTATATCATTCTCTCTGAGGCTAAATCCTACAGATGTATGTGTTTGTTTTTTTTTAGTGTCGCTTTTTCGCTTCATCGAGTTTCAAATCACAACGGTGCTAAAGAATTTAAGCGGTAAGCGGTACTTTCCAAAATTCCTAATTAAATATTGTATAATGTGCATCCGTCTAATCATTCAATTCGTCTCCAGAGCTTTTTTTCTTGACTGAGGGTTTAAACAGAAGTTAGTTAAAATAGTTTTTGCCGCAAAACCCTGCCCGCAAGTCTGACTGCGGGTTTAGAAGCAGTTAGTGGCTAGTGGCTACGGCGCACCTCCAAACGGGCTACGCACTACGCAGTACTAGGCACTACGCTGCTACGTGCTACGACACCCTTCACTTTGCGTGCGCTGCGCTGTGTAACGAAATCAAGCATAACGAAATCACAAACCAAATTAAACCCCCTCTTTATTCTGCTTGCTCTGTCTTATCCTGTATGAATTACACCAAGTGATGTTTGAAACATTTGTGAAATTGTGTTTTTTTTACACTTTGAAAAATAAAATAGGTTCGTAAGTCATAATATCTGCAAATTGCAAATTATAGTACAATAAGTCGCTACACAAAGTGGTTGTAAAATTACAGAAAACCTTTAATTAATCTTTTATTTTAATATTTTAACTTAATGAGTAAAACCTCAAATTGTATCTAATATTTAATTAAATGAAGACAATATAGGAGAAACTCAATCGAAAATCTAACACAGAAAAATCAGAAAAAGATATGGACACCTCTGGGACTCGAATCCAGGACCTCTCGCTTCCCCGTTTGCATTGATAGCGCGTTTGCCCGGAAAGCGAGAGGTCCTGGGTTCGAGTCCCAGAGGTGCCAATATCTTTTTCTGATTTTTCTGTTTTCAAATTTTCGATTGAGTTTCGCTTATGTTGTCTTCATTTAATTAGAACTTAAATTAATCGCCAGCCCACTTTTGTACTCCTTGCTACAGTCCCTTGCCAAATTATTAGACGCACTGTATTTTTTTTTGTAATTTTATGTTTCTTAATAGGACATTACCAGAGAAACCAGAAATATGTCATTTTTAAATCAGTGTTTAGACGTATTGACTCGTTTCCACAAAAAATTATAAATTGATTTTGAAAGATTGTTCTTTTATCTAGTAAAGGTATGCTTTAAATTTTGAGAAAAAATGTTTATTTTAAGTATAATAAGGTTATACCATAAGTCGTTGGCAAATTTGTTATATTTTCAAAAAAGTACATGTATTATACAACACCAATTTCAAATCATATAATCATGCAGTAAAATAAATCAATACATTATCTGGTAAACGTATGTGTCAGAATTTTAATTTTAGTTTAAATAAAATTATTAAAAAATGTATACGTACATGTGTTTCTTGACGAAAATTGGTCCGTTTGTTTATTTATTTGCGCACTTACAAACTAATATATTTCAGACTTTTTTACATACTTATTTTGCTAAGACATTATTGACAAATCATAAATAATTTTAATGGAAAAATTATTTTAGGGTGTATTTAATATTAATTAATTTACAGCTTCGCGTTTCACAATTTTTCTTATCAACGACAACACGAATCGAGAGCGCTCTTTCTGACCGCAACTGCGGCCGCCGGCGGTTGTCTTCGCGGCGCTCTACATCGTAACATTTTTAACGAATAACGAAGCTAAATAAATACGATTTCATGTTTGTAAAATTTATAGGGTTGCCCGAACGCAAAATTTCATGTTCATTGAATATTTTTATGATAAAATTTTTATAATTTTGAATTTTTTTATTGTAAATTATTCTTGTGTGAATACCGCACAAGAGTCCCAACTGCTCCAAAATATTTATTTTCAAGTAAAACTTATTTACGCACGCTCGACACTTGGGGGGTAAGCTGGTAAATATGTTACGAAAAGGGGTGATTGTTACGAAAAATTTCCTGCGAACGGTAATCGATGCGAACGGTGATCGATTGCTAGGTGAGTCGTGCCTTTACGCACGCTTGTTATTCGTTTTATTGTTATATTGTTAATAGACAATTTTTGCGTAAATAAATAGATAAATTAAATTATTTAAAAATATATACGTACATGTGTTTCTTGACGAAAATTGGTCCGTTTGTTTATTTATTTGCGCACTTACAAACTAATATATTTCAGATTTTATTACATACTTATTTTGCTAAGACATTATTGACAAATCATAAATAATTTTGATGGAAAAATAACAATCACGAGAATCGGGTATGGGTACCACCGCCCCGGGAACCAATTATTAGATAACCAACACGTCTGCCATAGGTCATCCCAAGTGGTTCGTAACATTTGGTGACTAGCAGGGGTGCCTGGGTTCAAGGGGGTGAGGTTTGTTTAGGTCTTGGCGGCGGATGCGTCTGCCTACCAGCTGCATGGCAGGTCGGATCTGGAAAAGTTAAGGAAGTCCCTTTGACTTCTCCAGCCTTACTCTCTCGGAACATCGCCTTGCACCGCAGTGGGAGGGATGGATTCATACATCCGCACTCCTGGACACGCTAACCCCAGATTTCTACCCACCCCTAATACCCCTTTCCTTCTGAGAATTTCCTCATCTTCCTTTCCCTAAAACGACCCTCCACACAGCATTCTCAAAGAAGAGATAAGCAGTGTGTCGAGCGAGAGTAAAAAAAACGGTCTCTCCCGATCCGGCCTTCCATGTAGTTGGTGGATGTACCTTCCAAATTACTGATACTACCTATTGACGGCCGGCGTGGTCAAGGGGTAAGGCTCTTGACTCGCAATCCGAAGGTCGTGGGATCGAATCCCGGCATTGGCAAATAAATTTTATTTGACTAATTTGGGTTATTTCACAATTATTTAATTTAAAAATAATATATTTGCGTCACGTTCCAGAGTAAAATATACTTTCAGTATCACCCTGGTGTGAGACAACCATTCAGAATTGAAACGTTGTTTAGTGACCAGATCTGAATAGCCAGGTAATTCCTCGCCTTCCTCTTCCCCCACCACCTTTAGCCTCACAATATACCCCATAGTCACGTCATAGTCTCATTGGCTCCAGTAGGAGCATTTGGGTCTCTTGTGCGGTATTCAGATAAATATAAAATAAAAAATTGTGCATACGAATAAATATTTCAAAATGAGACATTTTTTACAATCCAACTGAATATTACACTTTTTTCATAAATATACCGCAAAAGAGTCCCAACTGCTCCCGTCTGGAGCCAGTGGGACTATGGCATCCCCAATTGGGGTATGTTGTAAGACTGAAGGTAGTGGGGAGGGTAAAAATATAGGGAAGAGGAAGGTGGGGAAGTACCTGGCTATTCAGATCTGGTCACCAAACACGGCTAAAGACATTTCAAGCAACGTTTCAAATCTTAATGGTGGTCTTACACCAGGGCGATACTGAGATATCTTCCGCTCTAATGGCCGTAAAATAAAATTAAAAAACAAAAAACCAAAATATTAAAAAGAATATAACACATTGTTTATTCATGTAGGTATCTATTTAATACCTACTGTGTTTACGCATTTTACTTGTATCTATTTATGTTTATGCACTTCGATATACAAATTACAAATAACTACTAAGTACTAATTAAAATTCTGGAATCGAGAATATAAGCATACTGTAGACCTGTAGCCGCCCTAGCTCCGCGCGATACACAAAACCCGGTTTACAGCGGAACGTAATCTAATTCCAAAAACGTCCGCCAACGAGCTTGATGTGAGAGCGCTGGCGCAGGAATCAGAATTATGATTAGCTGGTTAGATACTCTTAAGAGTTTTTATGCAATAATGGTATATTTAAACTACAATATTATTGATTTTTATTTAAAAGAATTGTTGTAGACTACATATTTGTATTTATTTTTAACATATGGCAACACTGTGTTGACAAAGTGATACATGAACGTAAACAAGTACAAACTGTACCAGTCGCGATCGGAATCGAGTCAGTGTTTCTGTGGCTCTATGGACTGTGGTTGTTTGTTTAACAGTTTTATTCTACTCAGTTATTAGTTTATTTTATATGCAGTGTTTTAAAAAAGTAATTGGACTATTTTTATTATGGGTAGAAAAGGCGATCTTTCACAATATTCACTTTTCTTTAAAACTTAATAAACTTATGCTTTTCTAAATTAATGCTGTTTTATTTATGTCAAATAAATCGGTAATTGATTGGATAATATAAAAATAATTTAAAAAATCAATCTAAAATAATAAAACGGTATAATATCACCCGGTAATTAATATTTTACATGAAATCTTGCAGTGCGTCTAATAATTTGGCCAGGGACTGTATGCTCGATATTTCGGAGGTAGATATACCTCATTGACCTCATTATGTCCACCACAAACACTCTGCTTCTGGTACTAGCAGATATAGACAGTTATTTTCCTCTTATTTTGAACGTCAAGTGTGCAAAATTTCATCTAGAAGTATCATTTTGAGGGGCGCGAAAAGGGGATGGGGCAGTTTTTTTTTCTAAATCGCGTGTAGTGTGTGACCTTCCTCTTGTTTTGAAGATCAAGTGTGCTAAATTTATTCAATCACGGAATAAAACTGTAAATTTGTATAAAAATCAAAGCCACGCCTCCCCTCTGCCCGCCCGCCACAGATACTTCTCTGTTTATAAATATCTATAAATAGATAGGTAGAAGAAGAAGATGTAAGAAGTGTGGAGAAGTTCACCGTTGATCCGTTGTTTGTTGATCGGCTGAGGGTTAGACCAGTGATGAGCAACCTCTTAACCGAAGGTTAAATGTATGCATTTTTAATTCATTGTGGGCCGCAGGGGGTAGAGTACATGATGCTACAAACGGTCAACTTTGCAGTCGGTGGTGTCGCAAACCTATTTATATTTGGTAAACCGTATTTTTTAATATGAAAAAAAATTACTCCAAAGCTAAACCGACAAATTCTGTCGATTTTATCATTTTTAAATTAAAGAACATAAAAAATACTTTAAATTTTGGGCGGCTGATTCGAAATAAACTGACAAACTAACGTTTTGTCGCAAAACCCTTTTGTATTTTGTAAAACAAATTTTGAAAACCTATAATATTTTATCACACCCGCAAATCTATAGCACCAAATCCCAACGATTGCTTTTATATAAGAAATGTATTTTTATCTTATTTGTTATGATATTTTTTATTTATTTATTTATATATATATATATTTTATCACAAACAAGTCCTGCTAAGCCAATTGAATTGGCTTGTCAGCAGGTGCTTATAATTAAGTTACATATAAATTTTAAATGTTATAATTTTACATCTTATATCTACAAATTCAACATTATTCATACAAATCAATCTAAGTATAAATATTTTTTTTCCGATAGCCAATTTTTCAGCATATATTTAACCTTATTCATAGAATTACATTGCTTTATAGTATCAGGTAATAAATTAAATATTTTCGGTATGTTGTATTCAAACGTTCTCTGTCCGTACTTATTATTAAATTTCGGAACTATTAACCCGTCGTCGCGCGTGAATCTAGTGCTGTATTTATGTTCTAATTTCTCTTTATGCTGCTGGGTAAATATATACTGAATTATAATTTTTTGCCATAGTATTGTCTTAACAGGTCAAAATTTTTTGCACTCTGAAACAGTAATGGTGTATTATGTCTCTGTTTGAAAATATTCGGAACAAGTAATAATTTTACAATTGAGTTTTGTACTACTTGGACTTGTTTCAGATATGTTACAGAAGTATTTCCCCATATTGTTAATCCATATCTTATAATGGATTCTGCCAGTGACATATAAATCATTTTTAGTGTTTCAATGTGTAATGTTCTTTAATATACTTTGTTAATTACAACGCAAGTTCGTCTTGTATTCTTATTTATTTAATTGGATGACAGCGGAATTACTATTGTTGGTAACGTGTAATTATTGGAGAGCTCTCAGTTTAGGAATGAATTAGCGATTCAAATAGCGCCGGCACGAGCGCCCAGCAGCTGTAAGTTCGGCAGCATTCGGCTACGCCCGAATGTCTCCGAACGAACGATAGACATATACCACACCTTCCTCCCTCTAATTAAGCGCTACCAACACAAATACAATTATTCTTAATTATTATTTCATTTACAAATCATATGTCTCATTATTTACATGTTAATATATTATATGCACACATTTATATATTATTTTAACCACACATTTGTATATTGTTTATTCACACTTTAAAACACTCAATAGTTTTTGTTTCTTTCCTGGAGAGGATTTATCTAGGTCGGAGCCTTCTCGCCCATGAAACTGGTTGACACGATGTACTAGGAATTGCCTCATCCACCGTACTTGGTCTCGTCGTGTCTGCACTTTCCAGCGCCGTCTTCTCTCCTCTCGCCAGGCTGAAATCAGGAGAACAAACCGTTAGCTCACTCCACAGATTGGACAACTCCTTCTCAGACTGTTCAGTCCTCGAATCATCAGACGCGGAATTTGGCAAATCTGAGACATTATCGCTCCAGCTTACCGACAAGCCCCTCATCTGGTCAACATGACGTTTCCATATAAAATGTGAATCACAAATTTTAATCAAATACAATTTTTTCCCAAGTTTCTGTGTAATTATTCCCTTTACCCATGTAAATTTATTATTTTGCCTGAAATCCTTAACAAAACATTTTTGTCCCACAATAAAATTTCTAGACTTGACACCACCATAATTTTTTGCCTGTTTACGTTGATTGGTCTCAATATTTTTATTCGCCAATTCATGTTGTTTAGACACAAATTGCTCATTATCTCTTGGAATGAGACTGTCAAATGTAGATCTCAGTTTTCTACCAAAAAGCAAAACTGCTGGCTCGACTCCAGTCGTACAATGTGGTGTATTTCTATAATCTGACAAAAATTGTAACAATTTATCCCTGTAATCAAACCGAAATTTATTTCCAACCATAAGTTTTTTAAGAAAACCTTTCGTATTTTTAACAGAGTTCTCAGCGGCTCCGTTGCTTTTTGGATGCATGACAGGAGATGTCATGAATTTGATATTGTTTTCCCGTAGGAATTGTCTGAAAATGTCGCTTGTAAAAGATGTACCGTTATCCGAAACAATGAGTTCAGGGTTGCCAAAATTTGCAAATAATTTTCTTAACTCAAAAATAGTATTAGCTGAATCTGCCCTTTGAACTTCAATACAGTCGACCCATTTAGTAAATGAATCGCAGACAACCAAAAACATTTTTCCTGCCAGTGGCCCACTGTAGTCTATATGTAACCTACTCCAGGCCTTTCCTGAATTTGGCCATACAGATATATCTGACCCGTAGTCCTCTTTTAATTCTACATTAGAATTCTCAACTCTGTTCTTCAACGGTAACCGAGACAGAAAATCTGCCTGGTTCCCCCTTGATACCATCGGTTCCCCAGAAAATAATCTTAGCAATTGAACTACCGCATTCTTTAAATATGATTTTACGTTCCTATTATTTGCACATGAACTACCATGCTCCGTAAACATGGTTTTATGTTCCCTAAGATTAGAACTTCCATACCCTGAAATATATGGTTTTAAATTCCCCATTTTCTGAAATTTGTTCTTATTCGCGAACGAAACCGAATTAATAGTATTTTGTCCCGGAATAATATTGAGGTTGAAGGTTTCCATGAAATCTCTCCCAACTATTAGTTCTGATCCGTTGTTTACAATAATAAAGGTTACAAACCTAACTATATTATTGTACTCGACCTTGAAATTTATCTTACCTACAACATCCAATATACTACCATCATAACCTGAAATCTTTCGTGTTTCGGGTGACAATTCTAAATTACTGAAATGTTTACAAAACAAAATTTCTGGAATAACACAGACTGATGAGCCCGAATCAATCATAGCATTGAAATTTTTACCATTTAATTTCAATTGAGCTGTGATTGCTTTAATAAATGCTACAGTATCAATATTATTATCATTACAGTTCATAACTGATTTCACTGATCCGTACCTGCAATTTTTTCTTAAATGCCCTATTTTTCCACA